>CM057009.1:92577415-93916915 GCA_029891345.1 Dryococelus australis | reverse complement strand
CATTTAACATCATAAATTTTGTGTCACATAAAACATGGGACATAAACTGTAAGTACGCTAACAATGTGTGTGCATGATATTTTCATTTTGGTCATGAAGTGACAGCTTAAGGACGTTGGTATCCTATAACCCACTCTGACTTAACGTAACATGTTTTAGGCCGGTGTTCTCTCAGTAATCACACCATTTATGGCATGTGAGGTCATCAGAGCCTCACTTCATTATTGGCATGTGAGGGGACCAACACTCGTTAGGCAGGCATGGAAACACATCAACATACCAACTGTTAGGTGTGTCACTCTGAGGCACTGTAAGTGTCTCCAGGACAAGCCACATGGGCAAACAACCTATGACCTCAACTTTACAGTCCATACTCCAGAGCTGTTCTGCACCCAAACTTTTAACATAATTCTCCCTTCTTTCCCGCACCTACTCTTCTGGCAACAATACTCTCTTGTAAAATCACCTTGTCTCTATTTTGTAGCCCAATTCCCATTATTCCTTTCTCTACACACTGCATTCTGTTGTCATTACTAAGTATCAAGATGTGACATTACATATCAAAAGGGGCCGTGGTGGCTGAGCAGTTAGGCTGCTCGCCTCCCACCAAGACGAACCGGGTTCACCCCCGGTTGGGTCACTCCTGGATTTGCACATGTTTCATATGTGGGAATTTGTGCCAGACAGCGCTACTGGTCGGCCAGTTTTCTTATGGATCTCCCATTTCTCCCACCCTTTCATTCCAGCGCTGCTCCATACTGATCTTAATCACCCTCATCAGCTCTCAAGACTTCGCTGTTAAGAGCCGTCCAAATATCTTCACTCACTCCAAATGCCCTTGGGGAACTACATGTCTTCCCATTATAATCTTACCACACACCTCATTCCATCCTAGCTCCCGTTTTACTTCATTGAGAAATCCCAGATGCCTGCTCCAACTTAGAGAGTATTTTTATCCACAACATACTTTCCTTAGCCTTGCTTTTCACATTGGCTAGTTACCATTGACAAAACTGCTGTCTTGTGATTTTGTGCAACACAATGTCCTTTCATTCTTTTTCTACTCTTACATTTATACTAGCTGCTTCACAAATATAAGCACTCTGCTCACGTACCCCACGCTTAGCACAGCAGAGCAAGGGGGAAGGGAGGTCTTTGATGCAAAGTGCATCAAAGAAATTTTAAATAGGGTTGGTAGGTTGTAGATGAGTCTCATCCCCCCCCCCCCCCCCCGGTTTCAGCAATTTCCATTTGCCATTCTCTCATCACTTTTATAAATTTGATATGTTATACAGGCCATCTAGTAAATATGGTAAAATGTTTTAATAAAGAAAAAGCCCAGGAAAGATGAAATGAGTTTGCCTACTGTATAAATAAAATTGGCCCAAAAATTATTATTCTAAAATTATCTAGGTTAATATATATATCTAGATAAATTATTTTGGCAAATATTAATATTTTCTAAATTTCCTTCAATACGGTTATACAACTTTTGCTCAGTGAATTTCTGTACTGTTTATGAGCTTAAGTAATTTCCTGGTTTGTTCCACATCTTTTCAATCAACTCACAAAGGAAAATTTTGAAATAGCTGGTTATGTAACTGTTTTACCTTTAAGCACCTATTAGGATTTTTATGGGCATCGGATGCAAATTAACAGTTGGTTAGGAAAGACAAAAACTTATTAAATATAGCAAAAACAAATGATGAGACACAATTTCAATATTATTTCAATTATTTTCTAAGTGGAAAGTTATTGTTTTGATGCTCCAGTGGAAGTAAGAAATTTCCAGAACCAATTCACAAAATTTTTTTTTAGTGCACTTTTTTTTAGTGCAGTTTCATGCACTTCTGCTATAGTGCCAGGAGGAAGTCCAGTCTGAAATTCTTGCTATATCCCTTTCCGAAGAAATATCTGCATCAGTAGTACATAGAGTTTGACAGACGTCAGACTGTGACAGCACTGCATGTTTGTACCATCATCTCTGAAATGGCCTATCTTGTTGGTTACTCTTGTACCATTGTTATGAGCACATATCAAAGGTGGTGCAATGATGGGGAAACGACACATTGTTCACCCATGTATAGACCATGGTGCATTGATGCCAGAGGGCAGTGGAGGCTAGTGGAGGCTGTCATGCATTGTTTGGCGCAACAGCAGATACAACAATCCCTGATAGCTGTCTGGTATCTAGGCATTATTGGGGACCATGTTCATCCGTTCATGGCAACAATGTTCCCTGCTGGCAATGGCCACTTCCACAGGACAATGCACCATGAATTCACATTAATGCCCTGACCCCCAAATTGCTCAGATATAATCCAAATTTAATATGTTCAACTTGGAGAAGTGGGTTTGTGCTACATCACCGCTGTCCCATACTGTACACCAACTGGAGTACCTGCTGTTGCACTCGCTGGATATCTTCCACCATGTAGTTGAATTGATGCCTTGCCAAGTGGACATGGTTTCGCAGGCTAAAGGTTGTCCTACATTGTATTAGGTAGATTGTCATAATGTAAAGGCTCATTGGTGTACACAGCTATCATTTCCTTTACTTGCTGGTCATACTTCATAAACATGAAGGTCTCAGAGACTTGGCTTTAGGCGGAAATTATTAGTAAAAATAGTAATCACATCTGTCAAGGTATAGTAAGGTCATCATTCGGCTATGTAGTTATGATCACACACACTGTTAATACAGGATGTTTAGGCTGAGCCATCTCTAATGTTGTTAGTGTTTAAATAAAAATATTTAGTGTAACTCTTCACCTGGCACAAACTCACAATTTTCTTTAACAATGGACTCCATCTGATAACTTTTACCTTGTCACCTATTATTATGTAAAATCATACATGCATAAAGCCATCATGACTGTCTGGAACAGTACATTCAAGTGCAGACTACTTGTTACCAATTCACATGTTGTCCATACCCAGAGACCAACTACCACCCAACAATATATAACGTCCTTGTTTAGAGGTATATGAACATTACCCAAAATTATATTTTGCAAATATGTGACCCAAAATGATTGGAGGAAGGCCATACCAAATGTGATCTTTCCTAGCTGAAATCTCTTCTAAATAATCACTCGAGGATCTGACATTCTGATGAGACAGATTACAATCATTGCACTTTTCGAACATGTTTAAGAAAATGCCAGAAAATTTTTTTTTTTAAACTAGATTCAATTTTCTGTAAAAACCTCTTATATCTGAAAGACACCTTTCTCATAATGATAATACCAAGAGAATAATTTTCTTTTCCAGATCTTTTACAGAGCAAAATTATTTTACTAAAGTGAAAAAAAAAAACCAATTTAAAAAAAAAAAAATGCCTCAAAAATATCTAATTAAATTATTTTCAGCTACTCACCAATAGGATAAACTGAGATCTAAGATTTTATATATACCGGGTGAAGCATTTAAAACAGGCCACTTGTAACAATAGAAGAAAATGTTTCAGACAAATGTTGTTTGGGGTGAAAGGGGCAATAATGTTACGTTAATAAATAGGTGTGTTGTACGCCGAGGAGTGATGGAAATATGGGGGTCAACTTCGGTATGTTAAATGGGACAGTGTGGTTTAATGGTCACCTTTCTAGTATGTTTGATACATGTTTGCATTCATCTTGCAAAGAGCTGTTCAGAGGTGTGTAATAAAGTATGTCATCCCATTTACAAAACCCCAGTTTGTTCCCCATATCTCCTTCACTCCTCGACGTAACACCAAACTGTTAAAATCACATTATGGGGGCCATAATGTGATGTTAACAGTTTGGTGTTACATCGAGGGGTTTCACGCCAAACGTTTGTCTGAACCACTTTCTTCTATCTTTAGAAGTGGGCGATTTACTAAGGTGACCTGTTTTAAATGCCTCACTATATATATATATATAAACACACCCTCATCGGCTCTCAATACCTCGCTGTTAAGAGCCGCCCAAACCTCTTCACTTACACACATATATATACAGAATGGAGCTGAATTCAACTGGCAAACTTTGAGAGGCATTTCCTTAAGCAAAATCCAGTAGGAGATATAATTTAAATTCCCTTAAATGTGCTATATAACTATCCAAACATTGTTTTTAGAGATTGGTCCAAACCCCATTTTGCCTATATTACCGATACTGCTACTTTGTGGTCGATAGTGCTGATACAAATCATTTTTGTTTGTAATTTTTTATATCATGTCGGAGTAACTTTAAAATACCCCCAAACTTAAATTTTGTGTTTAAATTGCACTTTAGCACTTTGGTCAGTTTATAAAAAAACTTCACTTTATCAAACTCTGGGGCACAATCTAAAACAGTAAGAATTTTTGACATTCTTAAAGCGGTTTTCACACTAGAGAGTTGCAACACGACACGTCGCGCATAAGCCAATTAGAGCCCTAATGCTAGTGATGAGTGTCGAGAACGTTGCATGAGCGACAGACGTTGGAATTGATGCTTGTCGCCGGCGATGGGGAATAAGAAGAATAACATTTGTGTATTTCATAAAATAACCAGTGGCGAGAAGCTAAGGTAAAGAAAAAATGAAAATGTACATAATAAATTGTTTGCCGAGATACTAACTGGAGTGCAACATTATACAGATTTTTCTTACCTTTAGGAAAACAAAAGGATAATGTTTCCCGAAGCCTGAAGAGTTGTTCATGTTATAAAAAATAATTTCAAACTTTAATATAGTTTTATTAAAGAAAAGTGTACATCACTAAAGAAAATAACAATTTTACTAACTAAATAGCAAACAAATCCAGTGTATTTCGTTCGCTTTTACCATTTCACTGCAAGATTCCTTGCAGGATAACAGATGGTAGCATGGTCTGTGTTGCTGGCGACAGCATATCTCTCTATTGTGAAGACGCAAATAATGTTCATTGCTGGCAGCGAGCATCGGATGCGATGCGCTGGATCGTGTCACTCTATTGTGAAAACAGCTTAACTGGTTTTGCGAAGCTAAGCAGCCAGCTACGATCATCACACTCGCCCAAAAGGTGCAAATGCCATATTTGTCAAGAACATAACCGCTAAACAAAGAATATGAGTACTATTTTTGGCATTTTTAACCGGTTTTGCGACATAAGCAGCCGGCTACAATCACCAACCTCTCCCAATAGTTGCAAATGCCGTATTTGCCAAGAAAATAACCATAAATATATAAATAAAATATATAAATAATATACATGTAGTTATAATTCTGTCACTGAACTAGCACAACAGCCTAGTGATGGGCTCAATCAAATTAAACTTTTTTAAATATTAAATTAATTGTTACACTTTATTTCGAATTATTTACTTTCTCTCAGAAAAATCTCTCAGTAATGTAGAGCCGCTGCGGGCAGCCTGCAATGACAAAAGCAAAGTTTATTTCTATGTTTTTTTATGACTGTTTTTAATGTTTAAGAATAAAGTTCTTGTTATGAAGAATGAAACATAAGTAATACGCGTGGCAGTTTATTTCCTTAAATATGAATTGTGAAGCTTAACAAGCATCTTTAGCAAAATTGAAAGTTCATATTGAAAGGCAGCATTGAAATTCGAGAGAATTTTTTATCAAAAGAAGCGGCAGTTGAGGAAATTACACATATAATTGAGAGAAATGATTTCTGAGGGGTGACTAACAAAATGAGAATAGAAAAGACAATAAATATAATTTACTATTCTGTACAACATGGACTAACAGGATAATTCAGCTAAAATTTCTAGGGAACATCAGTCAACAATGCTCTACATTTACACATTACATAGGAACAAACCAACACTGAATTGCGTTCGACAAAGTCACTAGAAGTTAATTGGAGAACAAAAGAAATGCCTTTCGAGAAGTGCTAACATCTAGCGAGAAAAATATTGACCGAGAGAAGCGATGAGCAAGAGAATTTTATCGAGAGGATTATCATCGAGAAGCACCAACGAAATGTGAGAGGACTGTACACCGAGAAAAGTGATGAACGAGAGAGAATTTTTTAGAGAGGATTATCATATAGAAGCACCTACGAAATGTACGAGAAATGTGAACAGAGAGAAGTGACTAATGAAAGAACTTTAGCAAAACAGTTATCGAGAAGGGCGAATGAAATGTGGGAGGAATGCAATCTAAGGAAATTGGCATTAACGTTAGTTGGCAGGTGGTCGGCTTTATGTAACTTTAACAATGGAACATTTAAATAGAAAGCAAACCTTGTTACACTTCCCAAAAAAAAAGGAAGGAAATGCAAATTTCTACAAAAATTTGTAACACTAACATGATTAAATCTTGTTTACCTGTATTATTTTTATGCTAAAAAACACAGATTCGTTTCAATAACTTACAATAAAGTTTATTACATTAAAAATTAACCATCCCAATTACCTGGTTTAGTTTTAAAAGTACATTTGGTTTTGGGAAGCGCTAGCGGAGTATATAGACATGTGTTGTATAATTTTCCCTTCAGCAAATATGCCTTATTTTATGTGGCTGATTTCCAGTAAGAGTAATAATTTTAACTAACATTTATGCTTTAGCGATATATTTCCACAATTTACGTGGAAAAAGATGTGGGTATGGTAAGTCATCTTACCTAGAGGTTTCATTCTAATGAATCATTTGACAACTTTAATGAGCTATTGAGATTTCATTTGATTGTCAAAATGTCTCGATTTTTACCATCACTACAACAAACATAGCAATTCAGGTCATATATAAACATTCAACCTTCCTACTTATCGATGTATGAATTGTGTCATGCTACGAATGAAATATCAATATATGATGTGGGAGCGATAGATTAATGTACAGTTCACTTTTACATGAATGAAAATGTATGGCAATGAATATTAAAGCAGTAAAACTTTTTTTTACATATGGATTTTAACTACCTGAAAAGCAGACACCAGTATTCAATACATTTTATTTTATGAATTTCATCAGGTATGGCTTATATAGAGTTAACTATGTAACAACACCAAAGCCAGCCATATTAGTTTCTGTTTAACTTTGAATAACCTGTTAAGTACTAAAAGATCAAAATAAAATTAAGAAAATAATTTTTTGTTTGCAAAAATAAAATTGTTTGTGAAAACATGTTCTGCAAGATAACCAAGTGCAGTAATTTCCATGATGACTAAATCATTTGGGTTAATGAATTTAATTTGTTGGACCATGGCCGATAGTAAAAGATACCGACTTTGGGATAATTGTCCAATGTATCGGTATTGGTCCATCCCTAATTGTTTTGTATTACTGGAATCTTCAACATAACTCTCATCAATACCTCCCACCACAATGAAAATAACAGGGGTAGCCACCCTCTTATTGCAAACAACTTTTTAGAATCAGGATTTATTAAAGTTGTAGTCTGGTTTATTGAAAAATAAGACATATCAACAAAAGTTCTCTTCTTGTTGCAACTGTTCAGGACCACACAAAACTTCGGCTGCAGTGATACAATGCCTAGCACGTAGGAAATACAGTGTCATCTTGATGCATTGTTCTAGTTTCTTTTGTTTTCCTGCATATATTGTTGATTCTTTACAGTCTGGAAAATTTTCCCTTAAACAATGTTAAAGAAGTCCACATTGATACTTTTTTAAAGTGTAATTTTCCCACAGCCATATTTTTTTTTAGAATTCAAGCTGGAGTATTTACAATAACCATCCTGCCTTTGCCCCAGGTGGATAGTCACAAAGGTCATCACATTGCCTGTAAACATGGAAGTTCAACCACCTGATGCTGCCATCCTTTTGATAGTCTAAAGTAAAGTATCAGAGAACAAGTGGCTCAATTCCTCCCATTTCAGGTAGCAAAGTGTGTAGTTTTTGTCCAAAGAATTCTTCCTTTCTACAAACAGGGAGAGACTCAGATACTTGCCTGCTGTGACAGACGCTCTTCAACTTGGCTGAATGGAATAAGAGGAGAGGAGGGGAAGGAAATGTTTTCATCCAGATCCAGGGAGGGAAGGAGAATATAGATAGAGGCAGAATGAGGGAACATAGAAAAACTGTAGCCCAAATTGTTATGTATCATAAAAATTATTTTATCTTTGTCTCATGTCATAACCTGTATTATAGTTAAGTGTGTTAATTTGGGCCTGGACTGTAAACTGACTTCAACTTTTCCATTAGAATAAGATATGGGGACAAGTCCACTTGCATTGTTTGTCTGCATTCATTCATAGTTTTTTTTAATTTGGTCCTTTGAAAAACAATTCATAGATATTCCACTATACTACCTACATGCATCTATGGTATGCTGCTGTGTGGCGACTCCACAGACAATATTGGAGGACATTTTCAACACCTACTGTAAACAACATGGACCATACATTAACCTGTTGGTTTCTGATGACCGTTGATGTGCAATTTCCAGCACAAAGTTTTGGTGTTGCCTGTGTGTCTAGTACACTATCACTGCTGCTCTAAAGGTTTTGTGTGTATTTTACTTTCATAAATTCTAATTGTAAAAATAGTTTTATGCAATAAGAGGGTGTCCACCACTGTTATTTTTTGTTACAGTGGGAGATATTAATACCAGTTTTCTCTCAGGTTGAAGATCCCAATAACAAAAAACAGTGTTAGGAGAATTGTAATTTAATTTAAATTCATTTCAGATATTAAAAAAAATATGGGAGCGAGGGGTAAGGTGAAGGAGTACGTGTGCAGCAGGAAGGTAACACTATATCAAAAACCTCAAGGATAGAATGTAGACTGTTGTATCATCGGTTCCCTGTGAAATGTGTGTCAGGCCTTTAAATAGTGCTGTTGATTGATGGCTTGTGTGTGTTGACCACAATGGTAAAACAGATTGAGACTGTCATGTAATTTATTAGCACATATAATGTATGTTTTCTGAATAAACAGTTTCTGCCATTTACATGTTAACATAATTTCGACCAACCCTGTATTCAGTTTAGGTATAAATTCTAGTATTTATTTCCAACTTGTCAGTTGAATTCAGGCCCACTATGCACGTGAGTGTGTGTATACACACATGTGTATACACATATGTACACACACATATGTATATGTGTACACACATATGTACAAATATACATACATACCAACTTATATATTCACACACATATATATATATACAAAAAAACACACAGTGGTTGCATAATCAGTCATTAAAAATGTGATTTCATATGGAATGACAATATACAAATTAATTAACTTCTGCAAGTGGATTGTCATTTATTATTTGTCCTATGCAGGAAATAAAAACAGTAACTGAAAATGAAGTATCATGTAACATCTACAAGTTGAGTGAAAATTGACAGAAAAATAAGAATTACCAAAATTTTCTACCCAACACACTTGAGGGAGAGAATAGGAGTTCTCTCCATTTGCCCCACACAATGATGACACTGAAGGCGTTGTTTCCCATTTCTGGCCAAAATTGATGAAATAATACTCGTTACAAAAATACTGTGCCAAATAATTTTCATACTGTTATACACGAGATCAGTTCTTGACATAGTCTGCTATATTGTAGTTGGTCACCTGATATCCTCCTCATTTTAAGTCCTTTAAGCTCACAGCCATGATCCTTGCACACCATCAGTTCAATTTGTATTCCCCCAGGATACTCTAGTGATAACCCACCCTCCACTGTATCACTATCCCCACCAGTGTCTGAAAATGTGAACCCTTGAGGTGGTGCACGCGCATCTATCAGTCTTTTCACAAGGCCCAAAATGTCTGCTGCAGTCAATCGTGAGCAGAAATCAGATAAAGTCACTTTAAAAGATCCACTAGATGTCTTTTGTACAAGATCAGTACTGAACATGTTACCAGTTGAAACTGATTTAATGTTTGGAATATTCATTAAAGAATTGGTAAAAACAATATTTCTTTCATTCTCAAATGATACATCCATGGTGTCTGACCCATGATTGTCATAAATTTGTTGAAAACTTTCCATGCTGTTCGATGAATCATCACTAGCATAAAACTCATTCTTAGGGATGTAGGTTGTAAATGTAGAAGAATTGGGCTCTGTAAATGAAAATGCTTGCGTGGAATTACTGCAAACTAGGTTTTCTACACTTGACAGTTCAGTGTTCTTTATATCAAACTCATTTTTACACTGTTGTACATAATTTTGTGTAATGTCAGCACTTACTGGTTTATGGGAACAAACACTTGCATTTGAAGGAGGAACTTGCTGTTTACCTATACCTCTTACAATTGATGGTTTAGAAAAATCACATGGACCTGATATTACAAATGAAGGTAATATTGTTGGAGAACTGACTGATGGTAATGGACATGTGGAATCTGCATTTTTTCCTGAACTTTTAAAAACATCTGCATTTTGCAAATGAAAATGAGGGATTTCTGGAAATTGTGAAGCTCGACTGAATGTTGAAGGAATCATTCTGAGGTAACTAGAGGGATCGTAGGTCAATATTAATATCTGTAGCCATGATGTGATCACTGCGGTTACAAAGTGAAGAATCGTTCACATCACTGGAAGATGAGCAGTTAACTAATGTTACTTCTCCACCCATTTCATCTGTGACTGATATTTGTGGGTGTTGAGGGCTCAGCAGGCTTAGATTCAAATGTGACTGTTGTACATCAGGCCCATACTGCCTCAGAATGTTATCATGTTTGCAGAGAAGATCACCATGATATTCTTCTCGAATCATATCCAGTGCTAGGCTGTTTGATGGTGAATGCTGTAATGGTGAAGTCACAGGAGATCTGTTGTGAATATGTACACTCGACTGGATCCGAAGATCCAGTGGCATGTTGATGCTTGGTGTTCCATGAGCAATTGAACCTGTATTGGTAGACAAGCTACTTAGTCCTTGAGTGATTGATGTGACACTGCCACCACTTACACATGTGGTAGGTGAGTTACATTTTGGAGGAGATGGCATATATTGTTGGAAAATACTCATTTTTGGTTCTGGACTAATTTGTTGCTGCAGTTGTAAATGTTGCAAATGATATGCTAAAGCCATATTAGGTACAGTGCTACTTTCTGCAGTACCAGGTATCTGCTGGTGATGAACTGGAGAATCTGAAAAAAAAAAAAAAAAAAAAAAAACCACACACACAACTTAATTTATTTTGTGTACGTAAATTTAATTAAGATGCCACACAAAACAATAAACAGATGTTTCAAAACAACACGGAAAATAGGCAATATATGATACAGGGCAAAAAATTGAACATTTTACAAGAATAGGGTTACCAGACATCCTCTTTCACCTGGACATATCCTCTTTTTGAGGCCTTGTAAACTGTCTGGCCGGGTTTTACAAAATAATCAAAAAGTCCTCTTTTCCAATAAGCAAAGTTGTACTTTTTGTGAGTTTTTTTCTATGTTGTTTAACATTTAGTAATGGTGCTAATGAACTTTCTGCAAAAGTGAAAACTTTTTGGAAAATATTACAACTCCTTTGTCTTTATCAATACTCATATTTTTTTCCTAGCTGTTTTTTTTACATGTCTAAGTTAAGAAGTACCTAATCTATTCAACATTTTAAGATTATTTGCTAGGAAATAGACACCTGTTAGAACAAATAAAATTGTCAAAGAAATATTATCAAAACGTATTTAAACCTGAGCTATGCGAGTGTCATAAACTATCAATTAATGAAAACAGCTACATGGAATTGAATTTAGGGTACAATTTTACAAGTAATATATTCATAACTGACCTGCAACATGATAAACTAATTTTGTGTATTTTCATTGTAAAATTTTGTATCCTTTTTCTTCATATAATTTCCTTGCAGGTGTCCTTTTTTAATGCTAGTTACCCAAATGCGTCCTTTTGAATACTAAACTACTGGTAACCCTATACAAGAAGGAACCCATGTCTGCGAATGCATGGTTTGGCCGCTATGGGGCGTCAAAAGGACTTCGGACAAAGGACATGCAAATGCAAATTTAATCCATAATAAACCTCCACCAACCCAACAAGAGCATGACATGAAATACAAAAAGGATTTAAATTGTTGACTTCCAACTAATTATAAAGCATGTATCAACGGTGCAGAGATTGGCACACACAGTACAAGGCACCTCTTTAAGTATTTCAGCTGTTATGTGGATTAATGCAATAAGATCTTCCTCAGATATTACTAACATCAATATTTAACACACACTACAATATTTTTCTGCAATGAATATCCCTATTTCTGTCTAAGTGCACAGGAATTCCATCATCTTGCAGCCAATATCTGCACCACTGATGCATGCTTTGTAATGAAGTTGGATGTAGACCATTTGAACCACTTTTGTAGACCATAATTTTGTTATATTAACTAGACGCATTCAATGGTTATACCTTACATCTTTACTACTATTAACACAGCAGCTCGACATACACTATACAAACACTTGTCTGACTCTGTTTTGATATATCGTCGTCAGTTTCGATACATATAAAATACAACACTTGTCACCAACCTCTCAATGTTAACATCTACAACACAACCTTACACATCATAATTGCACTTTTCAACAGATTTCATGCTCTTGTTAGGTTAGTTTAGGTGTTACACTGGTTAAATTTGTAGTTAACAACATGTCCGATGTCCAAAGAGCTATGTAATAATTTGAAGCCCCATAATGAGCCATGCTACATCTCTCCTAATCTATTTTTTCTTATTGTTTTTCCAGCAATACGTGTTTTTGCAAAGCTCATTTTATTTTCTTCTTTCTTTATGATCTTTCCTTGTTTCCAGTCAGAACACCACATTTGTGTTAATGTAAAAAATATATTTTTTCTATTTAATTGTGCAAACCAAAAAATTTAATATGTGTTAAGGTTATTGTCATTTATAACCTTATCTGCCGACAATAAAAATATTGTTTTCATTTCACTCTTGTCTGCCAAGTAGTAAAGTCATAATGTACTATATTATGTATTTATTTATCTGATGCTTCTCACTTCAGAGGGCAGCACCTGTAACATATAACGAATACTGTAGTTATGTTCATTTTAGCAATTTGTTCAATTCACTAATTTTACCGCTGTATTAAGTGTGTACACAGTATTTCATTGTCTTTTCTTAATGTTACTCTACACTGTGTTAATTCTGATCCACAGTGGATAATATAGATCATGTTCATTTGCCATAAACAGTGGAGAAAAAAAAAAAAAAACCTGTCAGTATTGTAACACGTTATTCTATTAATAACTTTATTTTGTGTCACTATGATTGTGTCTGTCTGCCGCTAGGATAGGTGGCAGCACTAGTATAGTAATAACGTAAAATATTTGTATCAAACTTTCGATTTACCTGCCTGTAATTTGTTACACTTGTTTGCTACCTCTATTGCAATTTATTTAATGTCAAACCTTTTATTTTTTGTTGTTGTTATGTCAATTATGTTTAAATGCAATGTGTAATTTTCTGTTGTATTTAACCCTGCGATATGGCTTTCCGATAATTATTGACTGGTCATGTCGCGAGTTCGGAACATTGTACAGTCACTGTGTGTGTGGTAAAAAAAAGAGGGTGAAATAAAAACCCAAACCAGATAACAAATTTTTTTATTTGTTAAAAAAAAAAGAAATTAACTAATACCTACTACCTTTTTTGTAAGTGCACATTCGTGTTTTAGCTTATTTATTGATGAGAGCTCTAGTGTGTTTTTTATGGGTATTAAAAGAAACCCACCCACAACAGTGTACCGGAATGGAGAACAAGGTAAGAGAGTGGAGTTAGATGTTTAATAATTATTTTGGGCATGATTATTTATTTATACACTGAAGGATTGCACATGGGACTGGAGATACTTCGTTTCATGTCCTCTGGGGCACCTTGGTGCTTATGTTGGGGGCCAGCAGCTGGGGTTTTCCTTTTGTTGGAAAGCACTGGGCTGTTTTTCTTGTCCCCTGATATGGAACACTAAGAGGTGGCTCAATAGCAGCTAAGCCATGCATTTGTGGACTTCGATCTTCCTAGTAGAATTTTCCATTTGTTGTCCTGTATCATATACTGCACATTGTCAGTGTTTTTAAAAAAGTTCAAGAAACAGGATGTAACAACTATCATTTGTCTCAACTTTTCCAACTGCTTTCCTTGTATTATCATGAGAGAAAGAATGTGCATGTGTTTGTACATATATACACAGTAAACAAACACAATTCTTTCCTAACAGCTGCTAACCACCAAACAGATACAACAAAATTTTTTATATATATCACCATGAACTTGCATCCCAAAGCACCCTTCTGGAAAGCTTATATTATGCAATTACTCAACTGCAAATATGCTATCTTTTAAATGCATGTCTCCAGTATCAATTTTACTGTAGGGATTTAGAGTTTGTAATTTTTAAGGTAAGTCGTTACCATTTGCCATTCAAACTTTACTACTATACTATTAATAACAAATTGCTTTCATGTTCCACTTCTAGTAATTTTCACACTTGGTTTAAATACTTCTATGAACTGAAAAAAATTACTGCAGGAAATTTCGAAAATTAATTACAGTTTTTACAATTTTTCATAAACTGACATCAGTAGAAGGATTTGGGGAAATCTGGTACAAAGGGACGGGGGCCCGAAGCTCGGAGCTCTTCTTGCTCTGTCATTCTGATCATCTGGTGGCCATCTTG
The DNA here is from genome assembly GCA_029891345.1 of Dryococelus australis. NCBI lineage: Eukaryota > Metazoa > Arthropoda > Insecta > Phasmatodea > Phasmatidae > Dryococelus > Dryococelus australis. The sequence goes on along the minus strand of CM057009.1, from coordinate 93,902,339 downwards.
GAAGCCAGTTACCATAGTTATCATTGAATTTTGACCCCCTCAAAAAAAAAAAAAAAATATTTTTTTTTAGTTTATAAAAAATCATTATTAAAAATGATTAAAAAGTTATACAAAAATATTCCAGAGGTTGCCTAGTCCACCATCTTGGTAGGCTCTCATCTTTGTTAGGCTGCCATATTGGTAGGCATCATGACCACCAGTGCCCATGATGGTTTTTCGCTTTTCATTGGTTTATACGTTACTGTCATCATTTATTTCAGAGTTTGTCTCTCACCTTCGTTCGTCTGCCATGTTGGTTTTTTCATTCATCATTTGTTTTGGAGTTTCTCTCACACCGTCAACCAATTAATCACATTCGTTTGACCACCAGCTGACAACTGACCCTTGCCATCCCTCCAACCTAGCCCCCAATTAGTCACCTTCATTCCATCCCAGCCAATGATTCTCATTGGCTAATTACTCACCTTTGTTCAACCCCCTCCAGTATATTTAATAGGCTAAGTACTCAGGTGTCTTCAGAAACCTTCAATGAACCAATCAGATGCCACCGCCCGAACTCTACCAGTGTGTCACATTTGTTAACTCATGTGACAACCTCCCCGATTAGCTGATTTTTCGTGCATTTTCAGATACCTTCGTTTTCACCAACCAAGGACTTCCAATACTTTAATTGCAAGCCCAGGCTATTTTCCCTCCCTAAAACTCTCTTTATAAGAGACACCCCGAAGCCCTCTCTAGAAAGTAGTCTTTTATTCTCGCTCTTGGAATTGAATGTGTGTTGTCCGAGCACTCATAAAACCCTTTTGGCATTTGGAAGGGTGCGCTCGTTTACTGCTGTATTTGCCAACTGTATTTGCCAACCTACCTACAGCTGGATGAAAACATACAGGGCTGCTCCCAATGCAAGGAGTGATTCGAGGGCGTGCAGCCCTCGGTTCCCGACACATTGCATCACAGGGACTGGTTCAAAGTCCGCTGAGCAGCTCTTCCAACGTCCGCCCCTGTCTAAGATGACGTGCCAGTTTTCTACTCGCAAGCTATGCCCATAGAAGATGCCCTCACAATGTCTGTGCCTGTGGAAGGCAGCATACAAGTTTTCTAATTGCAAAAAGTACTTGCAGAAGATGCCCTCCCCCTAGAAGGCGATGTGCAAGTTAACTACTGACAAGCACTACCCAGCAACAAGGGAACCAACCCAGAACACAAGTGCCCACAGACCTCGGGTAAGTGGTAAATGAATTAAAAAAAAAAAATTTCTTGAAATTCTGTATGTGCATGAGAACTTGACATTTTTTTATACAAAAATTGTTTTGCAACATTCAAAGTTTTTGTTCATTGGACTCTTACACCATCAAGCAGATTGTCATCTTGTACAGTGACAAGTGATAAAGCTGAGAACACTAAAGTTTATATGTTTTTACCCCAGTGTTCATGGAAGCACCTCGGCCGCAACATGCAACAGGCATATTGCCTACACACGTACAAAATGCACGGACCGAGGTGGGACGAGGGAAATATTCTATAGGAAAATTCCCAAGGTGTTGGACTCTGCAATAATTGCCTATTAGCCTGTGTACGTGAATCACCAAGAGTCAGCTATGCACAATGTGTGTACCATCAGAACGAGCGTCGTGGATCACTACAGGCATCACTACTGCCTGTCATTTAGACATCTTGTTGAGACTGATGCACGACAGCGTTCTGGACCTTCCAGACCAATTGTCAGTCCGTGCGCCCAACAGCAGCCCCAGCTAACATCCGCACTCTACGTCAGTGCAAAGTGGAATGTGCGTTTGCTAGAGGAAAAGTAGTGCAGAGCAGTGCAGTGCCGAGTGTAAGTTCCCCGCTCCCCCCCGCCCCATGGGAAAGTGAATGGGATGTAATGGGCGTTGTTTAGTAGAGAATTAAGGCAAGTGTGAATTAAGCAGAGACCCAATTAGCTTGGGAACACAGAGAGATGCCTCTACAAAGCAATTTTAATGTCTGTTTATTTTCTTGTTCAATTACAAGTGTTTTCAGTTTACCTGTTCACCCTCATCTTACATATTATTTTATTGCAAGTGTGTGTGTTTTCATGTTAAGTTAAATGCAGGGTATTTTAAAAAATATTTATTGCAAGTGTTCATATTTTGCAAGAGTTTAGTAAAGGTTTCACACAGAAAATAGTTCCCGGTGGGTCGCATGCTGCCAAACCGTTGCCACACGAGCCTCCGCGGAACTAGTTGCAGTTGAGAACTCACAAGGGGATAGGTCGTGTTGATGTGCGCATCGGTGGCACACAACATCTTTTTCACCAACCATTCAGTATGTCAATAGCATGTAAATTTTTGGAACCTTTTGTTTATCCTGCCACAGGCGATACCTCTCTCACTTCTCCAGTGTTTTGAATTGCCCGGGGAAGCATAACTTTTCACCTTAATTGTTCATGTAGGCTTTGTACCTTTTTGCAGCATTACCATGCTGACATGTTACAGTCAGAAATAGCATAAGTTTCTACGCGTAATTTACATACAAGGGATATACGTGAATGTTTTCAAACCTCATGTGTTTAATTCAAGTAATTCCTTCAGGCATTTTGGGGTACGGGTCCCCTAGAACCCACCATAATCCTGATCAACGTTACCAGTCAACCAGTTAGCAATAATCAATTAAAGTGTTTTTAAATCAAAGGTGTGTGGGTCAGCCTTTAATAGGCCCACTATTCAGCCGTATAAGAATTTCAACTGAGAAGCAGTCATCATAAATCACCGTGGGATCACATATGTCTGGGCAGTCCATCTACAGCACCCTGAGATTACCCACTGCAGCAACGACGATGTGGTACCGCTTGGTAATGGTACCTGGTGCCTAGATGGAAAATTTCCATCCTTTAAAATATTTCCACAATAATTTTTTCACTGCTCTTCAAAATCACCTTAACCCAATCCATTGCCTCTAAAGGCATCAAGGCAAATTGGGAAAGACTTCACGAGTGCAAAAATCAAAGATATTACTGCACGTTATGTAACGCCCAAGCCCTAAGATGCTGGACTTATGATATCCGTGGTACATGTTGTAGCAGCCAGGAAGGGCCGCTCATGAATTACCACTTAAGCTACGATGGCCAGATGAGAATATACCACTTAAAGTGCAATGCGCTATGGGTCAAGACTGCCTTGTAAACAAACGCCGCTGACCTGCTGGGCGAAGCGTATAAAACGGCCATGGAAACCGCCCCCCACCCCCATGTCATGACGTTGATCGAGGTACCGCCACATTAGTTACCGGAGCCGGTAACTAGGAGGAGGACATCACGACATTGAGGCCTGGAGGAGTTCTGGGTTGATCTACAGAGTTTTATGGTGAGCATAACTATCGAGCTGGCAGTTAGGTGTAACACTCTACATTGAGACCCCATTGCACCCTCAAGCATTAATTAATAATTACAGGTAAAGTTAGGCGAATCAAGCATATCACATTATAATCGGGATTGTGCCATCAGAAGTAATCAATAACTGTTAACTTGTTTTGTATCATACTGTATTCAATCTTAATATGGTTAATGTTTAATAAATGTTATTGTGTTATGAATTCCCTGGTGTTATTAGTAAATTGACAGAGCTACATCACCCTATTAAGTACATCACCCCTTTCACAAGTCTTGACATTAGTGAACAGAGAAAGAGAGAGAGAGAGTGTGGTCAAGTGGTCAGAAGAGTAGGAAAAGGGGAGACGGTGTTATGTAACAGCCTCATGTAGTTGATTCCAGCACTGATAGGTACTTTCATCACGACACAAGGATGATACATGTGGAAGGGTGGATACAGATTCTTGTTGTAGTAGTGTTTGCAGATCTTAAGTTAGTGCTCCGGTCTTTACAAAAAACTAATTTGTAGAACTATATTATTTTATCAATTAAATGGTTTGTTGGTTGTCATTTTCTTTTGTTATCCATGTAGAACAACAGTTAAATATAGATTAACCACACCAGTGTACTTATATTTTAAGAGGAGGAAATTTCAGTAAAAAAAAAAAAAAAATAGTACAATGACAAAATATCTCTCTCTCCTCTCTCTCTCTCTCTGTGTGTGTGTGTGTGTGTGCACGCGCGCACACACACACGCACGCATGCGCACGCACGCACACACACACACACACATATATAATCATTTGGCATACAACATATAAGCATATAAACTTGAGCATTTTATACGAGTACAATAAATATTTAAATAATTAATTTAGATATAAAAGGATCTTGAGTATTCAATACCTTTCACAACTAAGGCCTTCTCTTTTCAAATCAAGTTACTTTAAAACAAAACATGCTATTTTCAGCAAGACAGCAAGTGAAATCACCTTCGGGTACCCGTTTGCAAGTATTAGCCATAAGGGCACTTGAACTTTTCTTAATTTTGTAGGTTACATATTTTATTGTCCCAAAAAAACACAATCATGTTAATTAGTTGCCAATGTTAAGAAAAATTTAATTCAACCAGTCTATGAACAGTTCATGTTAATGAGAGCGGCAAGCTCAGAGCACGTGGCATGCGAACAAAATTGTTAGAATTTACTTGGTGCTGGAGAGAATCAAAATTTTGTCTGCTGCGTAGGCCAAAAAGCAGCACTCAAGAAGAAATCAAGAAAGGCTGTAAAGAAATCATCCCAGGAGGGATGTTGGCCATGATCTACTACATCGTAGAACGAAACTCCAACACATGCACTGCTACAATATATTTCAAAGAAAAAAAATAATGTGGCTCGGCGCACACAAAAAATAACACAAAAGGCAAAAAAAAAAAAAGAAAAAAACAGTTTAACTTACCCTTGTCGGCGGGTGAAATTACCAAATACATGGAAAGAAGAAAGTACAGAAATAGATAAATATTTGTAGAACAATTACATGCTATATGGTTAAGTTCAACAAGGAGGCAATAAACTCGCGAGCAAGAATATATATGAAATTGATCATGCTCAGAACTCCAGTCTGGTATGACTAATCAATACATAATACAATATTAAGAAAGATGTATAAAACAGACATAACTAACAATTATTTCATTAGGTTACTTTAAATTATATTTGCAACTTGCAAATACTAAATACTCATTAAATTAAGATCAAATAATTTGCCTCTTCAAGTTAACAAGATCACGGCAATAGTAAAATAATTTTAAATAGATTCTCAATGTTTTACATTTTGAATAGCATAAACAAATCAAACAAATATAACTGCTAACATGACCACGTTTTAATTAAACCAATCATTTTTGTTGAAGTAATTAATGAAGAACTTATAAAATGAATAGAAATAAAAAAAAAATTAAGCTGTGCCAATACAACTGGCACGATCCACCTCGTGCTTAGGCGAGTTAGCTCACTTTCATTACAAATTTCAATTGCGCCTCGCGTAGGGATTGCACGCAGCGAGAAAGAGACGTTGCTGTGCCTCACGCTGTCCACACAGCGTGAAAAGCATCAGTACTTGTTGTTTAATGAGTATTTTTATTACTGTTATTCATGTCAAACTAGACTTCTATTCACAATACTATACCTCCATTACTTTGATATAAAGACTATTTGCCAATTGTTTCTATTCACACCGGTAAGCGTAGCAGCTGTTCATCTCCGTGATGCCAAGGCATACGCTGTAAGCTATAGTGTGTTGTAGGTCAGTTCGCGATGTGCGCATCAGCAGTAAGCGTAGGCAGCCTTGCCAGGCTAGCAACTACATCACATCACGGTCTGTAAGATAATGCATGTTATACACTTTTAATGCATGTGGTAGTCCTGTTCCCTTAATCAGATTGGAAATCCCAACTTGTGTTTTGTGTGTACTTCAGTGATATTCCAAAAATTATTATCTTTTGTATTTAGTATTAATTATAAGTTACTCAAAGTGCACGGCACCAAATACACTACTCACTTTAATGCAAACATTTCCACATGAGCACTGCACACACATCTCCCACACAAACGAGCAGAGATATAGTTAAAAAAACTCACACTTGGATCAGGCGCACCGACACGAACACTAGACATACATGAGCAGTTGCTAAACCAGTTAAGCAGTGCTAATGCAGAACACATTACACCTCTTGAAAGCATCTCCCCTCACTTATCAACATTTAACCAGCCTAGCATAAGCTATAATCACAGACCATGTCCATGCCAAACTTTTCAAAGAACACACACACATCTAATTTCCATTCCTGCTACAAACACTGACAACACCACAAATCCACCTAGCCAACCCCAAACCACACCATTCCCAGTAAATATTGTAATTCCAGAAACACACCACATTCCCACTTTCTCAGGAGAAAATCATGCCAGCGTCGAGGAGTTTTTAGACACCTTTGATGCTGTCAGTGAGTTAAACAAAAAGTCCGATCTTGAAAAATGATGGCGATTGAAGTTTTATCTGGTAGGGGCTGCAAAGAAGACCTACGAGAACCTATATTATGCCAGTGCTGTTAAACTCACTTGGAATCAAGTTGAGGACAAACTCTTACAGACATCTACAAAACTCGACACACAGGATAAATACAAACAGATTTTACACTCTACGTGACAAAAACACTGTGAAAGTGCTCAAGTTCACATTGAAAACTTAACATTTTACAAAACAAGTGTGTACCACAATTGCCTGAGCCTGAATTCGTTAATATAATTTGGGATTCTCTCCTACCATAACTTGTCGACAAACTTGTACCATTAGAGAACATAACACCAAATCAGCTACTACACAACATTAAAAACATTGAGCTTGGAATGTACAGATACTCACAAAACATTGAACAGAATGCACCCACCCCCACAATACGCTAAACTACATGAGGAGATAGCTATTTTAAAACAGCTGGACATGATTAAGAACACTTACAAATGCCCTCAAAAACAAGTACAAACACTTACATTTCCACCCCCACCCATCACCCACAGCAACACATACGTTAGGCCCAGGTACCGCCGCCACACGGTAATAGAGTGGCCACAGAATAGGGAATAATACAGACATCAATAACACCCAGGACCCTATAAAAACGGCACACACTACCAGACAGGCCCTTTAGGGTGCCACCAAAACATAACAGACATGTACAGAGGGACGTTTATGGGGAATATTACAGGGACAAACGTTCTTCCCCCGCCCAGGAACAGTAGGTCCGAGCCTGTGATGCTTGTCGGACCATGTTCAACAAAGTTGTGCCACAGTGCTCATACGCAGATATCGCTCAATTTAATTCACATAGCACCCTGCCAGTGACAAAGAAAAATTGCCCAGTTCATAGTAATGTGTGTGCGCATACAGAAAATAAAGTTCAACATGCTAGTTCACGAATTGATTTTGCACCACCGGCGAAACCACTTTCCACAAACAGGTCAGGCAAGCAACACACGCCCACGCAAATAGGTTAGCCGCAGCTCCATCTTAGAAAATTTTTCGTGTGTTGCTGGCCCCGCGCACCACACACCTCCCCCATGCAAAGCAGGTCAACATTTCCACATCATTGCCCCAGCGCGTGCCAGATTGCAACATTGCCAAGCCTTAGCAAATTGCTACCACGCAGCTGAAAGTAGCAGGCCCCGGTAGCCTGGCGCAAAATACCTGTACACACTGTTTTTATGTAGGCCATAAAAGTCGGCAATGTACTCTCTTCCCCAATCAGAAATTCGACTTTTGCATGGACGTAGGAAACCGTTTCAAAAGATTCAAGAACAATTTGGGCTGATGCCGAAAACAAATTATCTAGAGCCGCCGATGCCTAAGTGCACAGTAGACACTCCTGTTTGTTTGCACAATGCAACGAGCACACACTGCGATGATGAGTCCATATTGCAAGACATACTGAGCGAGCTAGCACCTCGAAGTAAGTTATGTATACGAGTGCGCGCCACATCCACTGTCCATTGTCAGAAAGTAGGAATCTGTACTGCAACACCACACGTTTGCATATCCATTAGAGGCAAAACATACTTCGCATTATTTGACACAGGCTGTTCTCAAATATGTATAGCTACTACATTAGTTACCAATCAAACTATTTACCACTTGCAGGCACAAGTTACCTTGGTTGCAGCTACTTCTGTATTAGCGCCCCCCAAATTTGAAACAATTATTAATCTGGGAATTTAAGGGTGCACTTACCCTCAAAACTTTTTAATGGTCGACAACCTCCAACAAGACATTATCTTAGGTGTGGATTTCAGCACTAAATACATCATTCCGATATTAAAATATGATATGCTCATATATGGCCACGATTCCAATAAGCTACTACAAGTGACATTATACTATGAGCCATTGCCAACTGTTGCTACCATGACAGTCAAACACTCATTGCATGCCTTGGATACTTTTGAATCACAACTCACTTAAACACCTCATATCAAACCTAAACTTACTACCAAGCAAAGAGAGACTATTACCAATATTATTAACTCTCATAAACAGATTCAGACTCCATTTTAGAGTTAACCGAGGCACACAATTTTGTAATAAAGTTCAAACTAATCACTGACAAGCTCATTTCAATCAGGCCTTTTAGAATTAGTCCTAAAGTCAGGGATGAGCTTCTAGTCCAAATTAATGATATGGTACATGCTAACATTATCGAACCTGCGGATTCTCCCTATTCTGCACCGTATCTAAGAAGTATGGCGGATTACAATTTTTGACTGACTTTCATAAGTTAAACCAGTACCTCACTACAGTCCAATACCTTTTTATTTCGTACTGAAGATATTTTGAACGCCCTTCAGAATTCTAGGCTACATTACTAGCCTAGACTAGATATTTTTTCAGGATTTTATAGCATACTGGTTAGGCAACAAGACCACCATACGCTCGCCTTTCAATTGATGGGGTTGGTTCTTTCCAGTATAAAAGAATGCCAATGGGCCTTTCCACCCCCCCTCCTTTCAATACTTTCCGATGTTAATAAACACCCTCTTAGGTCCACTTACATGGACAACAGCCATTGTGTATATAGATGACACAGTCATTCTGGGCAACTTGTTTGATGAACACTAGATAATATTAACAAAGTTTTTGAGAGATTGAGATTGTTTAATGTTAAAGTCAACACTAACAAATGTACTTTTGCTGAACAGACCATCAAAGTTTTAGGCCACATCATTACCCCTGACCCTGATAAAGTTGCAGCCATAAAGCAAATGGCACCCCCAACTAATTTGAAACAACTGCGTACTTTCCTTGGCATGACGTTATACCTCCGGTGATGCATCAAAGATTAAGCAAGAATAGCGCAGGTGCTTATAGAGCTAACGAAACATTCCATTCCCTTCAAATGGCAGGGAATTCAGGAGAAAGCATTTATTAACATGAAACACGCTATATTAAAAGCCCCAGTATTAAAGAAATTTGATGAGGATAAACCGACCATATTAGCTTGCAATGCGAGTAATGATGCAATAGGCGGAACCCACCTACAAGAAGAGCCGCACTCCAAACAACGTGCGATCATTGCATTTGCATCCAAAAAACTATCCATTAAGGAAGCACGTTGGAATACCATGGAGAGAGAGCTTGGCACTATTAAGTACTTGTGTAGCCATTTTCGTCAGTACATATACGGTAGGCACTTCAAAATTGAGACTGATCACGATAGCTTGTGATACCTACGCTCTATGGCTTAGCACAATATTTGTATTCAGAAAATGGCGGAAGCGCTCAGCGAATATGATTTTGAAGCTACCATTGTATGAGGTAAATTAAACACTCTCCCTGACGCCCTGAGCCACATTACTACTGCCCCTCAAGTGCCGACTCACAAAATTAAACTGAACAACACTTCTTGCATCGTCAAAGAAAACATGTTCACATGCACCTCCCTGTACAGAGCCTTTGCAGAAGCCATCTTCTAGGATACACGTAAAGCTGACAAAATCAGAAATACTGTATCTCAATACACCAAGAGTCATTGGGAGGACATCAAACCTTATTTTAAGTCGCAATACCAGGAACAAGATCATGATCGCATAGCCAAGGCACCTGCAAACGAAGATGTCTTTCCGATGCACGTGATTTGTAAAATTATTACCACCTTGTATCAGATCAATGTTCAGGTAATCAAACAAGATAGTAGCCACACATTAGAAACCACATGTCTTGACCCTGTATTGAAATGAAAAATCCTTATTGTTGTCAAATCAAACGAACTTCACTTTTTGCCTGTGTACACGCATACCCAAGAGTATAAAAAAATTGATGATGATTGAATCTTTCAACTATGTCCGCTTGTTGTGAATATCTCCCCTTTTGTTGGCAAGTACGACAATGACCATCATATAAAACAACTGAAACAAGCTATACTCAATCCGAATCAAGCAGATAACAACTATCGCAAGTAGAGTAGATGGTATGGTATAGTAGCGAATGGTGAAATGTTTTTGAAACTTAATACGTCACAAGACATGTCAAAGCTTACTCTTGTCCCCAAACTCTAGGTGAAAGAAATTATTCAGGCGCACCACGAGACAATATTTGGAGGCGATCATTTTGGCGTATTTAAAACACTACAGAAAATCAGGCAGACTTATTACTGGGATACCATGCACGCAAATGTTAAAGATTATGTAAAATCATGCCCCACTTGCCAGAAAACTATAGCCACTAATGATAAACCTATAGGTCAATTAACTTCTATGCCCCCCAACCGCTGTTATCCACTTGGGCTTTGGATGCCAAAGGACCTCTACCCATCACTATGCGTGAGAACAAATATATCATAGTTATGACGGAGCACACAACACGGTATGTTGTAGCCAAGGCAGTTTCCTCTATTTGATGCTGCCACTTGCGCGGAATTTATCAAACAGGTTGTTTTACAATTTGGATACCCTCAATTAATATTAACAGATACGGGGACTAGTTTCTAAAATGAACTGTTCAGTAATCTTTAAAGACTTTCAGGATAAAGAAACTCACCACCACAGCATATAACCCTCGGTGCAATGCTCTTGTCAAGTTTTCTAATTGTATCATTGGTGAGCAACTTACAGCTTGTGCTAATACCGATCAGACCAACTGGGATTTATACGTCGAGTTCATACCATTTAATTACAATTCCAGCATCAACACCACGACCAAATTTACTCCATTTTACTTATTACATGGTATGGAAGCTGCCCTTCTGGCACAGGTGGTCACTGCCCAGCATTCGCCACATGCTTATGATTGGTGTCAGAAACTTTTGCAAAACCATGAAATGGCCAAAATAAATTTACTTCATGCTCAGATAAGTCAGAAGAACCACTTTGATAGCACTCATTAAGAGAATATGTTACATGTAAACGATTACGTCTGGCTAAGCAATAGAGGCAGGCAGAAGACTTTAACGCACCACTACTGCGGTCCCTTTAGGGTGACCAATATTTTAGGCGACTCCACTGTGAGTATTCAGATTAACAAAACTGGTACACCCAAGTATGACACAGTGTGCACACGTCACGTTAAGCCCGCATCTGTGGGTTAAATTAGTATATTGTCAATTTTATTTTCAGTGTTATGTTGTTCAGTGTTTAACATGTGCATTAAAAATGTTACAGTTTATATCATTCTCTCCTGGGGAAATACACAGTGTTTACACGAGTGGGCCGTTGCGTGAACTGCAGATTGTGCAGCCTGCTCACGTCGCAACTTAGTGTGCTGATAACTCTCTAGACTCAGCACGGTGTTCGCAGCCCAGAGCTGACCAGAGTGAGGCGCTCACCGATTTACTGACTGCCGCTACGCCACGCGACCACTGCAGGGCGGTGGCGAGCAAAGTGGGGATTCCACGCTCGCCAACTTCATGTTCCCTGCACCACACCTGCAGCAGCCACCAGGCGCTGTTTCGTCCGTCAGGCACCATTGGCGACACTGTGCTGGTGCAAGACACACCAGGCGCATGCACAGCTCGTTGCCATGGCAACGCCAACCACAGCACAAGTTCCAGTTGCGGAGTGGGGGCTCTCCACAGCTTGGCGTGTGGCCAAATTCATTGCCACACTGTCCTTGGTTTTGTCAGCTGTCCTGGCAGAACCAGCTCTGTTTCACACACATGCGGAACTCTACTATTCTTCCGCTGCAGTAGACTTCTATTTTGAGGAAACTATTCCTATTGTTTATTAATTACTATTGCACCTCCCCAAACCTCCCACAACACTAGAACAGTACTTGCACGTAGCCTGTGCAATAAAAAACTCCACATCTTGCAAGAACGGTAAAATTATTCACGACTATTTGGAGATAATTGAAACTAGTATCTTGAGAGAATTCCTGGATGATGTGAATACCCAGTTCTGCCCCAAAAGAGGTATACAGTTCCTTGGGGGGTGTTGTAATGTGTTAACTACTAAATACGCGGCTTGTTGGATGATGATACCATGCTCAATAACCAAGTCACTGCACTCGCTGATAATATCCAAAATACAAATAATGCCCTCAACATATCCTTCCAGGTTATTCATGAACTAGAGCATAAAATGGAATATAAAGTAAACAGCTTGGCTCAAACTGTCAACAGTATTTCAAAGGTGTTGCAAGAGCAACTTTTAACTGTCAGTAAGCTTGACAATGTTGAAGCTCAAATTCACTTGCTCTCTACAAGTATGTTGGAGTTAACCAACAACATAGTTCTTGAACACTTGGTACAGTCCTATATCCATGCCTGGCAATTGAACAGATTGCCCCTCAACGGAGTAAACAAATGTCAACTCACAGATGATCTAACAAGACTAAAAATCGAGTTATGAAAACTGGATCTCATCCTCAGTATTGTGGTAACCATCCACTGGATGAACGAACAGTCGTTCCACCAACAGCAATTGTCACTCACGTCTAGGATTCAGTTTTCCAATATTACTTCTGCCTTTGATACTAACTGGCATTAAAATCCAATGGACTTACCAGTATTGCCAACTGTTGATACCAATCTGCCAGGTTATGTTCAGAAACCACAAACTTTTCTCTATCTTAGAGGCTAGCCATTTTGATTACGCCTCTATAGCACTTATTATTTTACTTGTTTTTGCTGTCATTACATTATATTTGAAACTAGTGCACATGTCCGTGCTTTTGTCCCATATTAACGCACCCCCATGAGCTCTACAACCATGTATTTTCTTGCTCACGATATTAGTGAATGCAACTCTCTTGAATATACCCAAGCTGCTAAGTATGTATACTTGTTGTTTGTGTTTAAGTATGGTGTTTAGCCGACACTGCTAAGGTATATATTTTCCACAAATGAGAGTTCATTACGAAAAAAAAGGAACTTAAATATAAAACAAATGCAATGCTATTCCTGATTACGTCAACGCAGCACTTCAGCGCCTCTATAGTGCATTCCGGCCTACTGGTCCACATGTATATAATTATTTTCTTTCTTTTAACATTTTTATTATTATTAAGAGACAATGCCTCCTGGGATGCTTACTTGTTCCAGTTTTAATTGCATTTCAATGCTTCCAGTAAAATTAGTTGATTCCATTCACATGGATCTAATGAGTAAACTGCACTACAGTGCAAATGAGTGTTATTAAATAGGGTACTTTATTTTAATATAGATTAAGGCCACGAACAGTGGTCCTTCCTGTATGTTTAGCTCAGTGATATTCTACATATTATCTCTACGTATGCGTTAAGTATTGTGCTAGTTGGTGTACACATCTCTTATTTTATTCCTTTTCCTTACCCTACACCTGCAGGTACTTGTATATATATTTCACGAACTATGTTGTATATATCAATGCTGAATAAAATGTTCTGCAAAACAGCCTACCTATAAGAAATGAATGTAAACTGTTAAATTTAAGCTTTTAAAACAAAAAAATTCTAATATTATGTTTGTCTTATAATTGTGTTCAACATAACATATATTTCTTAGTATGGATATTGATATATATGTATATTTCAAATTCGTGTCCTCACGAATATCTATGTTACATTATGTAAATGTTGACACCACTTCAGCCTTTTAAAAATAAGTATTGTGTTCTCCGCACGTGATTAACAACAGACACTACTATTAGAAGTGCAAACAGCTAATCGAACTCAAAGCTCTGCCTGCGTGCAAGCTATTACAATGTTGAACTTTGGTGAATCCCAATGAGTGCGTTTTAAAAGTGAACAGTACCGAGTGCCCTCGCACACTATAAGTGAACCACTTCAAGAATATGAACATTTAACTACCCGCCACAGGCGTGCCTGTAAAGGTTCTAACAACCTCCTTGCCACATTTAACTATACCTTACTGTCATTCACTAATATTTTATTATTATATTCAAATCTTCTATACCTGCCATGTATTGTTAAGCTTAAGTGTTTGTAATTGCTACTCATATAATTTTCTTTTATTAGTCAATATGTTAAAGAAAAGAAACTGTGTACTTAGCTGTAGCTTACGAATAAACTAGTGTATGGAAATGTTGTATGTAAGTATTTTCCTAAAGCGAAAACAAAGCACACGCCACTCACTGGCTACAAATTGCTAACTCAGTGTTCTTGCTCTCGCAAGTTAGACAAAAGGCGGCGCGACCGTCCCATACTGCCAACCTCAGGCATGCTCCTACACTTCACACAGGTAGTAACTTCCCATTTGTATTCAATAATTCCCTTGTATACATTTTCACTTTCAAACTTACGGGCTTAAGTACCCTCTTATAATTATCAAGCTTTTATTGTTTCAGCCAGCCGGCACGTTTATTTAACAATCTTGTACTCTCCTAAAGTATTCATGTTCTGTCACAATGTCGAGCGCACTTGACCACATGCGCGCAATATTCAAAACTTCCTCTCACCCGTGTTCAGCGTCTAGCTTTGAGGAGATTTTTAACTTAACATTAAATGTGGCGTTGGACATTCCTCCTTCTATCCTGTGGTCACACAACACAACATGCTCAGATAGGTTACATTTCAGTTTTGGCCACCTTAATCTTGTATGTTTTTGTATGCTGTTGATGTTCAAGGATTATACTATTTCCATTTCCCTACCTTGCCATTTGCTAATAACTTCCCCTTAAATGATTTTCTTATATAACTTAAACTATTCCTTCATTGTTAAACAAGGTCTCAAATTTAGCCTTGCCCCTACGATACTGCAATTCATAATTCCCGCGAATGCTACCATTCGTCGCCTTTCATCCAAGGCTTAAACTCCTCGGCCTGCTTCTCTTCTTTGCAACCACACTGACAAGCTTCATACTTGTACTTTACCTATGCTACTGCCACTGCCAGGACGGCCTTTATTTTGACCTGGGGGATAGTATAGCGGCCAGGAAGGCCGCTCACGAATTACCACTTACGCTATGATGGCCAGATGAGAATATACCACTTAAAGTGCAACGCGCTATGGGTCAAGACTGCCTTGTAAGCAAACGCAACTGACCTACTGGGTGAAGCGTATAAAAAGGCCACAGATGCGCCCCCCCCCCCCCCCAGTGAAACAATCATGATCGAGGTAACACCATGTTAAGTTACCGGAGCTGGTAACGAGAAGGAGGATATCACAACATCGAGGCCTGGAGGAGTTCTGGGTCGATCTACAGAGTTTTATGGTGAGCATAACTGTCGAGCTGGCAGTTAGGTGTAACACTCTACGTTGAGACCCTGTTGCCCGCTCAAGCATTAATTAATAATTACTGGCAAGGTTAGGCAAATCAAGTATATCATATTATAATCTGCATTGTGCCATCAGAAGTAATCAATAACTGTTAGCTGGTTTTGTATAATACTGTATTCAATCTTAATATGGTTAATGTTCAATAAATGTTATTGTGTTGTGAATTCCCTGGTGTTATTAGTAAATTGACAGAGCTACGTAACCCTATTGAGTACATCACCCCTTTCACCAGTCTTGACATTAGTGAACAGAGAAAGAGAGAGAGAGAGGTCAAATAGTCAGAGGAGGAGTAGGAAAGGGAGAGACGGTATAATGTGTAAAAAAATTTTTTTTCTATTTTTTATCTCGAGTCATGTCACGATTGGTTAAGAAAAAAGTTTTATACCAGCTTTGTTATATTTTAAAGAAAAAGTTTTATATAAATTTTGGTATAATTTAAGGAAAAAGTTTTAAACCAGTTTAATTATAATTTAAAGACATACTCAGTTTTGTTAAAATTTAAAGTAAAAGAGAGATCCTAGCTGCCACAAAAATAATGGACATATATACAACATGTACAAACATAATTATATTTGTAAAATGAAGTAAGCGTGCAGCTCAAGGTGGCTGCGAAAGTCGTCGCTAGACGTGACTTGCACAGCAGAGGCAGCTGGAGGTATTTGCAACATACAAAATTTTTGCAAAGCACCAGGCTGGAAATGCAACATCCTGCCAGCATGCCGAGAACTGTGTTCCAGCCTACAAAGACAACTTCAAGCCTGCGAACAAGTCTTGGAACATTTCACACTTGTAACTTAACTTCTAGAATACGTATGTAGTATTCCAACAGAGAGTGACCGCATATTCATTTCACATGTAAGAAATTTTAACACGTCGGGGAACTGCAGTCTAGTCAAGATTACACAAGGGGGCACACTGGCAGGTATGGTCAAGGTTCGACACCTTGTGAAAATATATGCACGTTTTCATACTAGACACACACTCGCTGGTCAAATGGATGAAACAAATATAAACGTTGAAATACCGATGAGAAAAAAAATTACACTGGTGGGAACATACTGGTGAGAAAAAATACACGCTACCATACAGATGAGAAAAAATCATAAATTATACACGCTGCTATATTAGTGGGGACAAACTGATGGAAAAAAAAAAAAAAAAAAAAAAACACGTTACTATACTCATTTACGAAATAAGGCAGAACATACTGATGGAAAAAATTATACACATTACAATACCGATGAAAAAATATAAACACCAGTCACACATTCTAAACACCTTTATAGCCAGTACATAGGAAAAATATAATGTATAGAAATCCTTGCATTGGCCCAATTAAAAACTATAAAAGTACTCCCTATAAATGTTCGCTTCAACGTATGTGGTAAAAGTATGTTTGTGAATTAAAAAAAATGTAGAATTTCTTCAAATTTTTTTCCCTTCAACAAGTAGTCAGCATTTGTCGTGACGGAAAAACACTTGTGGCCCTTGACATGGTATACTGTCCGCTTCACAATTCCAACGTTCGCATGACTCACTAAAACATGAAGTAAATGAAGATGTTCATTAATTTAATGAAAAAAAAATTATGTTCCGTCCATGGCTTGATATATGGCACAATTTGTTTAACACCCGAGAAAAAAGCTTTGGCTGAATGCTATGCAGATCACTAAGAGTTTAAGTAAAACTGGTAGAAAAATTTTTGTTTGAGTATTGTGTGTACATCATGAGGTACAGAAAATACATATGTATTAAACGTTTCACAGTTTTACTCCAACTGTAAACAATTACATTTCTCGCACCCACACATGCATACATAACACTCCACAGGTGTTGGGAGGGTTATAAATGAAAGAACTATCTTTTCAACACACATGCAACAATTTATAATATTAAAAAAATTATCAGTTTACATTAAACTATACTTTTAACAGGGTTTTAATGTCAAAATGTATTTCTTATCGACCCAGGAATCATCACGCTTTGAGTGTCCCAGCCACCGCACATACACTCGCCTTTTATGTTGTTTCAGCACCTTCTACACCAAATACACGTCTGGAAACTGCACAGGCTAGATCTCTTTGTAGTAAAATCTGCCAATGATGGGTTCACCGCATATGTCCTTGAGGTAATACATACGTGGATACGCATGTCATATACACACCACCATGTGCAGCTCTGCAGACCACTTGTGATGGAAGCCTTTGTGGAAAATCCCATGTTTATTTTCAAAATCCACACAAAGTCACCAATTTTTGACTTTAGAATTGTGTGGGTCCCTGCTCTTCGGAATAGCATACAGTGTTAGAAGCAGGGAGTTATTATTCATGTCTTCGGGCTTCATGCCAGTGGCAGAATGAACGGTAGAATTGTACTCGCGTACGAGTTTTGGGAAATGTCTCTATAATTTAGCTTTGATCATCCTGTGAAAACGTTCAATGATGCTAGCCTTCAGCCCAGAGTACGTACAATAATGATTTATGCTGTACTTGTTCATCAGTGCACGGAAAGTCGTGTTGAAGTATTTTTCACCATCGTCTGTGTGGAGATTTTTTGGTATGTGCCCTTTGCACAATACGTTCGCCACAGATTTTGCGACATTGCATGTATTCTTCTATTTGAGAGGCTGGGCCCAAGAATATTTGGAAAATGTATTGATCATGGTCAAAATGTAGCGGGGACCGTCACTCGCACAAGCAAAGTCTTGCACTTCAATCAGGTCGGATTGGAAAGTATTGTCCAGCCCTTTTATAACTAATTTTCATGTTTGTAACCCACCTCTGAGAGTACTTTGATGATGGAAATTATTTAGTTCATGTGCGAGCGATTTCCTGCTGCCTACAAAGAGACCAAAAGTCTCAGTCTGTCTACAAACTCATTCAGATTGTCCCAATGCTGGTAATAGATTTTCCTCCGCTCTCCAATTTCTGAGTCAAATCCGAACCACCAATTTCACATACCGTAGGATACAGTTTGACTATAATAGAACATTTTTTGTGCACTGTGTCCTTAAATCATCACGATAAGGGGTTATTCTCGGCATAATGAGCACGACTGGACTGAAGCAGGTAGCAGTACTTGCGCAAATCCAATTCAGTGTAGTGTCCAGGACACCTATGAAACATAAGTTTCCCCAATACTTGCGTCATTTTCAACTTGCGCTTGCTGATCTATAGTCCATTTCTTTGTTTCCGAGAATCCATTTATCACCTATTTTCTGCACAACATAAGTTATGTCAGCAGTACGGTCAGAGTAGGAAGCGATGCAATGAGATAAAAGTGTACCCACATTGAGCCAGCGCTCGTGTGTTAGTTTCTGTCCCCATGTAGGCAGCAAATTGATCAGGGGCAAATTGTCTCGGTCACATAAGATAATGCCTTCCGAGTCAGGCAATTCCAAGCTTCTTTTCCATTTAAGTGTAGGGTTTAGTTCTTCCACCTTAATATTGCGTTCGATTTTAATGCGAGCATCTTCACTTTTTTTTTGTCTAGCCAGAGGGTAATAGGTTTTGAGTCTCGATAGAAATTCTGTTACTTTTCGTGAGCAATTATTTGGCCCGTACCACCTTGATTGTTTGCTGAAGCTCGCTTAACAATTCCGCTTGGTTATCTATCATTCACTGAGTGGAAAAGACTTTTCATACATGTATACATAGATCGACCTCACCATTTTTTTTGCAGGCAGTCATTTACGATTTTCCGAAATTGCTTTATTGAGGTGTCCAACACACATATCCAATAACCTCTTGCTATGCCTCGCAATATCGGTTTTCGTAGCCAGTTTGGACATCATAAAATTTGCAAGTCCTTCAATTCTTTTCGTCTCTGCACGTTTGATACAGTGATCAAGTCTATTATCCATGCCTTCGCGCCTCCTACATTATGGTCGATAGATACCAAATCTCAGACTGATTAATTTTTCACACTTTCCAATTTTTGACAGATAAGGGACAAGTCTTCTTTGCATGCAGTGGCGAAGCGATTCTGGCCACATTCAAGGTCATCGTGATGATGGCGCCAAATTTGGAAATGCTTCCATGTCTCATGGTTGCATTCTTAGGATAAACTGATTGAACCCATGCCTGTACCTGCCTTTATGTAGCGGACAGCCCTTTACGGTCACCAATATACCAAACTTTTCTTTCCAGCACAAAGAACACATATCTGCAAATTCTGCAAATGTCATGTACATATTTACATGATCATTGTAAACATGAGGTAAATTAGTGTTGTCCATGAGAAACAGCACCAACACATTAGCATTATGGCAAAGCAGCTGTTTAGGTAATCACGAATAAGTTTGACCAAGGTACACACAGTCTACGTTCGCATGCCATCCCAGGCTGAAGTATTCTCGACTGCACGTTTGTTTTTTGCAGGCAACATCATCAAAGACAAACATTGAGTTTGGGAGAGCTTCGCTCGGTGGTACGACTGCTTCATTATCGCTGCAGGGGAAATACTTCACATCTTCCACCGCTTGTAGTACTCATGCCAACCGCTGTATTTTGGTTATTGGAGCAATTTTGAATAAAATTACACGTTCTCGAACCGAAGTCAATTCTGTTCCTCCAGCAAGTTCAGTAGGATGCATGTCTTCCCACACCCGGACAGTCCACAAATCAGGCCTGGCACGCTACTAGGCAACAGGGCACTGTGACGTGTTTAGTGCTCTGTTTTGACGTCTTCCCCGGTGATGTGCACGGGGAGACTAATGTCCTGCTCGATTACCTCCATATACTGAAACAAAACTGCATAAAACAAGAATATTTTTAGTTTGCTTGTTCAATTTAATTCAATGCGCCATAAGATAAAGATGGTGAAATCCAGCCGTGAGATTGTCGATTCTCTCATCGATAATCTTCAGTTCAAAATTCACATTTAGGAGACAAGTTCTGCGGCCCGGGACTGAGGCTAGCTGAAAGGCTGTCACGCAACGAGATGGGCATAAACGTCCTGGACAAGGCATGCAAGCAGCACAACATTGCTTACTCCCTAAACAAAGATATGCAAGCCAGACACCAGGCAGAGAAGATACTTGCACAGAGGGACGACGAAATAAGAAAATCGTTAGCTGTTGGGCTCGGAGAAAAGTAGTTGCCTAGGGGAATAGGTCTAGATGCAAGCAAAATGCCTTCATAGTGTCCTAAGGGAAAAGCGAAGAACAAGGTAGGAGGGTTCCTGCCTACACTGATACCTGCAATCGGTACTCTGGCCGGTATCATTAGTGCCATGAAGCGAGCTTCGAAAGACTGGAAACAAATTGAGGAGACCCATCACCATAACAGAAAATTGGAAGCTATCTTCATTGGGAAAAAAACCGGCCAAGGACTCTATATTCGTCACCCATATCAGGGAAGAGGAGGAGAATCAATTGCCGGGGGGAAAAAATAGGAAAACAATAAAAGACGGCAATCAATGCGAATCTGCCTAGATATTCACTGACAAACGTGGATTAGGACCTGTTTGCGCGCAAAGTGAAAACACCTAATTTTCGAAAAGTGTTTATGAGCACTGCTTTCCCCCCTAAACCTAAGAGACACAAATGTGCCATAATTAATCTGGACACAACAGCTGGGCCTGCTGCACACTAGATAGCATATGTAAAATATGGCAAACATGCGATATACTAGGATAGTTTTGGGAATTTGCTTCCTCCCCCTGCATTGCGCAAGTATTTGAAATATACGAAACTGACTTACAACTACAAAATGGAACAGATGCCCAACACATGGAACAGTGGACAATTGTGTCTGCGATTTTTCAGCAATCGATATTTTCACTTTCCTTCCTCCCCTCACAAGCCCAGTCTTAAGGGGAAGTTGTTGTCGAGCAAAAGATGAAGTGCGCACGCACGCACACACACACACACTCTCTCTCTCTCTCTCTCTTGGCCACGCCTGGCGAACGTAACTTTATCAAGATTATGCGTCGCGCAAAATAGTTGCACCTATCATCACTTGTATTTCAAAGCGAATAGTTTCACCTGAAAATGTTACACAAAACATTTTAACGAGGAACTATTGTTTGAAAAGATATTTTCTTTTGTTATTAAAGGTAGTTTTTTCCCCGTAACGTTGGTGTTTTACTGTATCTGACGTAAAATTAACATGATTTTAAAACATAATATTTATTTCTCATGGAGCAGCATCTTCACGAATAAAGTTATATGCCCAGAAGCATATGCTTGAACTACCCTTGTCACCAAAATTTGTTTGAATATTGAGCGACTCTTATTATAATTTTAAAATTCATTTTCAGTAACTTCTGTGGGGAAATCAGATTTATATTAATTTATTTCAATAGACATGCGTCTTTTGAATAAACTGATAAAATGAAATGATTTATTCAACACCTTCCGTCATCTAATAATGGGTAGGTAAGCATTGAGCCGAATGCAGTGTCACTTGACAGGGAAAATCAGAGGAAGTAGTTTCGAATGATTAATTATTAGACAGTGAAGAAATCAATTGTAATTACCGTATTTATTTATTTTTGCCTCAAAATTACAAGATTTCTTTAAAGTAAAATATAATTACTTTAAAAGACAGAAATTTGTCACACGCGCAAGGTGTCAGCACTCGGCAACAAGAAGCATCGTGGAGCGGTAATCCTCCCCGCCACTCCTCCATCTCCCTCAGCCACTGTGAACACACTGTCCAATCGATAACTTCTCCATGCACTTTCAGGTGAGTCTGCACCGGACATTCAAAATTTGACTTGCATTCTGTATCATATTGTTTTCATTTTCAGAGGGTTTGAAAGTTTTAGGTCAGCTTGCATTTGGTGTCGGATTACAATCAATTATATATGGTATTTTTAGACCTTATTTTTTATATAAATGAGTTTAGGTGAAATATTTTTTAATGTATTATTTACAATAATACTTTTTTTCTAAAATTCTGATTTTTAATGTGTTTATTAGCTAAACTGTATTTACAGATAATGTACAGGTTTTACTACACTCAACATAAAATTTTATATGGTTAGAAGTTGTATTTTATTGATGTACATGTCAGAAATAACATCTACTGAAATCCTGCATCTACTGACATTTTTTGGCAATCCCTTGAATAACCATAGATCGAGAGTCAACAGTAATCAACAAGGAAAATTTGCCCATGAATACACTAACCTACTGCTTGATATCCCACAACTCATTCAGTGCAATTGTTTTACAGGTGGTAAAAATCATCAGTTAGTTATGTGCATAAATGCGCTTGGCATGGGGACTTTAATTTCAGTCGTAATTATGTATGGTAATTTGCAAGGTATCCAGAGCAGCTATGTGATAAAGGAAATCGCAGTCACACATTGTCATGGTGTGACTCGAACCTGCAACTTCCAGCCTCCATATCAGCGGAAACTATTGGATGCGAAGAGCAAGAAAACAAACGCCTGGTTGACCGAGTACTATCATGGATTATGCTGGGACGAAGCCAAGATTCCGTATCTCCACGTGGGAAACATGCTGTGTGACTTGCTGATGCAAGGACCGGTTTACGTAGCTGGTCCCAAGCATAAAAAATGACTGAGAAATTTGTATAAATTTGAAGTGGAGATTATCGACTTACAGAGCGATCATGGATGACATTGTCTTTGTAAAATGAGAAAGTAAACCGACACTAGTTCTTTGGTGAGCGCTTCAAAAAGCATGCACTTACTTTACGAGTGTCATGTTCGTTTCATGAAGATGTAACATAGTTATACATATATATTTCTTTGACTGTGTGAAATACGAAGCTACCTGATGACGTTACAGTCACGTGTATAGATGACGTCATTCCATGATGCGAAAAAAATTATGTAAATAAATAAAACCCTAAAATAAATTAATCGTCAGTCAAGCATGAGTCATCATGGGAGCAAGATGACGCCATTTTATCCGGAGGACCTGTACATCTTGTCATACCCGGACAACTGGGAATCTGGATTTCTACGTACTTACGAAGAAAAATGTGATGGATGGGACCACTGGCTATATTCGATGACTCTCGGCGATTGTGAACCTACTCAAGAGTTAATAATTAGCTGCACTCCTGGGAATTACGTGGTTTATCACATGAAACAGGATAAGCCTCTTCCAGTAACCATGGACCAGGTTCTTGAATTTGCAGCAACTTTGAGCTGAGGCAATGTTGACCTTCCTCCTATGAGCACCGACATTCACAGCCCCTGACTGCTCAACCCAGGTCTGCATACACCAGAAAATAATACCAGCGAGGCTTAGACTCAAACGGCCCCAACTAAATGTTGAAGGTTGTGCTGCAGCCGTTGTGTTGACACTGCGATGCATAAAAATTCCAGGGAACCTGCATCAAACTGTGAAGCGTGCCCATGCAAACGTCAACGTGTGGCATCATCTACTGCTGCTGACATAGGGTTCATCACAACAGACATTAACTTGGAAGAAGATGCTTCGAAGATTCCAATTCTACTGTGTCAGAGTGAATGTCAAAGACTATCAATAATTTTTGACAAACAGGTTTTGACTCGCACACTGAATTTTTAAGAGAGACTATAATTTTACGTGCATTTGTACTTTTTTTTATATTTGTGTAAATAAGACATACATGTATAAAAATTACTTACACGTGTATTTTGTTTGTTAAACCTTTTGTTTTTTAAATATAACATTCAATTTTTTTTTGCAAAATAAATAAAGTGTGGGGAAAAATAAATATTATTATTTAAAAGATTGGCATGCGGGAACAAGCAATACCAAAAAAGCATGGTGAATCTTGCCACGAACTTATACAGATGTTGAGCGACTTGCAGGAAACAGGAAAAGTTTGCGCAAAGTAATTCTCCAACATCCGCTCGGACGTACCCTGCCATGTGTGTGCTGTAAGTTGATCCAAAAATATTGCCATGCTGGATTCAATACACGTTTCCTGGCTGCTAGTCACGTTTTCACACTTATGCATGATTAGCAGTTCCACCAGTATCCTCTCCAAGTCGATCCTGGCAGCTGCAACATGGCTCTTACGGCGGGGAAAAACTCCACTCCATTTAGTTGCCTTTGACTGCTCCCCACTCTATTATGTTGTTATTGGCTATTGGAAAAATTTTGTTGATAAAAATATTAATACATTAATTGTAAACAAAGATATATATATAGTTTAAGCAGACAAAATAATAATGTTTACTTATTTAAGGGCCCTGCCTACCTAGAAATAAAATTGAATATATAGTTTTTTTTATTTGTGGGCGAACATATACATGCAGAAGGGGAGGCAGACTGTGGTGGAGTATGCAGAGCATTATAGGAGGGGTGATGAACATTTGCTTATAAGCTTTAGGTTAGGCATCAATGCGCCATTGTTGTACTACATCGGGCTGCGAAAGGTATGTCTGTGAATACCATGAAGTGAAATGCATATTTTGGAGGGTAATGCACAATGCACAGGCTTTGAATGGAACGAGATAGAGCCTAGGTACTCTTCACAACCACACCCTTGAGTATGGTACGAAGCGTGCTCAGCATAGAAACAGGGTGCCATGGTGCCGACGAACAGCGATAGTGACGTGGTGTGACACATGAAAGTTGATGTTTAAATTTTTTTCTTGAGTCCGTGGCCTACAGCCAACACATAAATTTGTCATACTAGGCATTATCCTTTGCCACCATCATATTGGTATCGAAGACTCAGTGCTGTGGCTACTTTACGGACACGGGCAGTCATCTTTGTAATGTCAGCGATTTATTTCTGGTCCGAGAGAGATGAGGCTCTCCTAATTACAGCGGGGGAATTATTTGAAACGATGGGTGCCACTGCACCATCGGAGACCATGGTAGAATCCGGCGCTGTACCTATTGCAATGGCCAAAATTGTGACAGACGACCTTCCGGAGCACCCAGACGGCACCCATCCGGAGCACCCACACGACGCCCCTTCAGGGTTCTCAGACGGCACCTTTCTAGAGCACCCAGACCGCACCCTCCCGGAGCTCACAGATGGTGCCCTTCTAGGGCTCTCAGTTGCCGCCCTTTCGCGGCTTCCAGACCGATGAGTTGGCTACATACGACAACACAACTGAATGTTCCCTGCTGCTGGAAGCTGGCAAAGTACCGCAGCTGGAAAATAGATAATTCAAAATGATTGTTTTACATGTGCAAACAACGGGGGTTCACGAAATCGCGGACTCCTCCTTGCCGGTACAGTACTTTTCGGTCCCTGATATTGATTACACAAATAGTGAAACATACCTTTGCTGTGAGGACATGTGGTCTCCCTGCCATCAGCCTGACGGGGATGAGATTCGCCAGTGTTTAAGTAGCTCCAAAACAAATTGACGCATGTTACGTAAAGTGTTGCCAATTTGCACCTCGAACTGACTGTGTGCATGTTCTTACGGACATGAAAAGTTACATGGAAGGCTTTGTGCTAAATTTTCTGCCATCCAAAAGTCTGCAGCTACATTAGACATTGTTATGGATGAGAAAAAAATTATGTGATTTTAAAGAGAGAGATATTTTTTCACCCCTATACTTGCGAAGGAAGCATTTTAAACTATTTTTTTCTTTGGTGTATTATTTGTATTTGGTTTTTGAGTTCAATATAAAAACTGTTATTTAACTTCTAAGTGTGTGTGCATGTTAATTTTTTTTTTCTCCGTCTAAAAAATTGTAAGTATTTTTTTCAATCAGTTTTTTTGCACTTGCTTTTTCCTTTGGAGAAGGGACAAGTATGTGTAATATATATATATATATATATTTTTTTTTTCTCTTTAAAATATGTTTATTGCACTTGCTTTTCCCTTGGAGAAGGGACAAGTACATGCAATATTTTTCATAAAAGTCCCTACTATTACCTACAATATTAAGCATAAATATACGCTTAAATTTGTTTCACATTTTTAGCATTTTTTACTATTACAATACACAACTTGTGCAAAATATTTAGCAAATAGCCATTTAAAAAAATGTGCACTGCACAATGGGTTTTTCTAAAGATAGAACAAAGTTCATATGCACACACGCGTGCGCACGCACGCACACGCGCACACACACACACGAACCTCTGACCATGGGTTCGGTAGTGGTGTATAACCTCCAATCTGTGCCAAGCAGCATCACATTATTCTGAGCATACTGTAACAAGTTTATAATTTTTAATTTCATGGTTAAATTCACAATTTTCCCTGTCTTACTTGGTTGAACGTCTTTCGCCCACAATTTCATTTTTCATATTTCCTATGTTTGTGGGCAATTTAGTTTGTGGACAGCACAAATAACCGCACACTCATCACTGTCAAAATCTTCCACTGTTAATTCAAGAGTCTTACATAGAAGACGTTTCTTTCAAGGAGAAAATTAACATTTTCGTCACACCACTCCAAGTCTATGGTAGCAGATAGCTGGCCTGTGTAGGTTACACCGTGAAGTAGTGGAAATATACTTGCATATTTTTTCTCTGGATTAAACTTGTTACTAGGACATGTACCGCAATTGCGAGAAGACTTGGTGGATGGTCTCGGCATCGAGCCTAGTTGCACTTCGCATGCAAACGGCATACAGGTGGAAGTCCAGTCCAGGACACCTTGCCTTTTCACAACGTTATGTCCATCGCATTTCTCCAACCAGCTGAGCATGTAATAATTTTTAGATTTTCAGAACAGTTCATACACTACACTTCTGTACATTCTTGCCTTGCTTATGTGAACATAATATTATGTTTTAGCAACTCCTTCAGCAAACAAGGACGCGTAGAGTCGGGGCATGAATTGTAAATGTAACCATTTTTATATTTACATATTAATGTGTCCTACACGTAACAGCCTTCGAAATAATCGTAGTAGCATAGCTAGTCAATTGTACTGTCACAAAACTGAATTTGGAGAGCGCCTCTAGTATCTCGAAAATTTACACGTCGGTACCCCCAATTCAGTTCACTGTACTTACTCATGTCTTCTGACCTGAATGGAGAAAATTTGGCAACAGTCACTTCAATTTCTTCTTCGCTGCCACTGTATTCAAAGTTGGAGCTTATGGGGCTCTCTGCGAAGCTGGGCAAGAATACGTTGTAGGGTGTTCTGACCAATGGGGGCTGGTGCGGGTTGTCTGATGGTTGTGGGTTTATGCTAGTAGACAGCATTGATGACGTTGCTCGTGACAATATTGTGCAGATAAGCTGAAGAATATTATCTCAATTTTCTTCTGCATTGTTGATAGTTTCTTCTGTACTTGACGGCATAGCTACCATAAATACATTAGGGGTTTGAAACCTTACATGTTTCGAAATGACCACAGGGCTATCCTCTTGAAATAGCGAAAAAATGACTACTTTGCAGAAAGGGTGCATCTTATAAAAAGATTTTTAGGGAGGAAAAAAAGTCCGGGCTCACCATTAAAGTAGCAGTAGTCGTCAATTGGAGGAAACAAAGGTTTCCAAAAATGTGCCAGAAATCAGCCAATTGGGGAGGTCGTTACGTGAGTAACTATCCAATGAGATACATTGATAAAGTTTGGGTGGTGGCATCTAATTGGTCGAAGAAAGGTTTCCGAAGACACCAGAGTACGTAGTCAATTAAACATATTGGAGAGGGTCAAACGAAAGTGAGTACATAGCCAATGAAAATCATTGGCAGGGATGTAATGAAGGTGACTAAATGGTGGGTGGGGTGGAGGGGTGGCTAGGGTCAGTCATCCACTGGTGGTTGAATGAATGAGAGTAATTGGTCAAAGGTGAGAGACAAACTCCAAAACAAATAACAAATGAAAAAAACAAACATGGGGGATGAACTAAGGTGAGAGACAAACTCCAAAACAAATAACAGTAATGCATAAACAAATGACGAACGAAAAAACCAACATGGCCACCGGTGGTCAAGACATCTACCAATATGGCTGTTGAAGGTGAGAGCCTACAAATATGGCGGTTGAATGCAGGTAAGAAACAGCATACCAATATGGCGGTCGAACGCAGATGAGAAACAGCCGTGATGCTTACCAACATGGCGGATGAACGAAGGTGAGAGCCTACCAAGATGATGGTCATGATGCCTACCAAGATGGTGGTTGTGACACCTACCAAGATGGCGGTCATGACAACTACCAAGATGGCAAACTGGGGCAGCTGCAATAATTTTTTTAAAAATATTATTTTATAAATTGTTTTAATCATTTTGCAATAGCAAATTTTAAAATAATTTTTTGGATTTTTGGGGTCAACAGTCATGGGTCAAAGGTCAACAGCCAATTGCCACTGGCTTCCAAGATGGCCACCAGGTGATCAGAATGACAGAGCAGGAACAGCTTCCCGCTCCGGTCCCCCGTCCCCTTGCGCCAGATTTCCCTAAATCCTTCTACTGATGTCCTGAATGACAGACACTAACAGAATGAGGTGCTACAGCAATACCATACTGGTCTGTTGGATAATACAATGGTGTTAATTTAAACAGTTCAAGATAAACTTCCATTATCCTCACAATTCCTTTAGTCCATTAAAGAATCTTTAGCTCAACCTTTTGATTTACTGTACTATTCTTATCTCAAAATGGTGACAAATTGATTCAATAATAAACAACTTATACATTAAGTAAACTTAATTAATTTAATGAACAGAGTCTGCAAAGGGAGTTTCTCTGAATGGGGAATGAATCTGAACACACACGTAAAGGATTAACTTGTATCTATCTAGAATGTGGCCATAAAACTACACAAAAATACCACCACTAAAATACTAATAAATAAACCCACAACTTACTGAATACAAGCAAAATAAGATATACTACGACATGAACATACTAATGGCATGGAAACACAGATATTGTCTACTTCCAGATATGTCCATTTACTATTTACAGTGACAAGGGGAAAAAATAACAAAAATACTGTTACTATCAAAATGGAAAAATTCAAATAAAACTCCATTAGAAGCTTACATTCACATGAGAAGAAAGGCTTATGAGATCATTTCATTGTATGTGTATGTTTCCTGTTACAGAAATTGAATCATGCATAACCAATAGATACTTATTATCTCGCAAAATAATGAAGGTATTGAACGTTAAATACAGCCACTGTGTGATGTACCATTGTTGCTTGTCGTGCGCCTGCTGTATAGAGCGCCCCCTCTGTCTCCAGCATACTCCGTCGCTCTCTGGGTCACTGAAGCTGCCTCAGGGCGCATGTACGAATTTTACTAGGAAGGGGAGCTGGTGGTCTTGAAGACGATCCGCAGGAGTTTTGCTGAAGGTGAGGTTTGTAAATGTGGGCAAAGTGAAGAGTGCAACTGGCAGGTGTTTTCAGCTCTTGATTCCAGCATTCAGTCAGATTTTTGCATGGATGGTTAACGTCAGTAGTATGATACAGCACACCCCACTTGGTACAACACTTGCACCACTTATATTCCATGAATTGTGCACCATTGTCCAACAGTAACATATGCGGATATCACCAACATGGGAAGTACTCAGTTTTGAGCATTTTTGCAATGTTCTTGGTGCATGTACTAGAGATGACGAAAACCTCAACCCATCTGGAGAACAAATCTGTCACTACAATAACTAATCTTTTTCCAATGGCAGTTCGTTGATACAGACCCATTAGATACAATGCAACAGTTTTAAAACAGTTGGTACATCGGGAACCTGTTGTGTATCATCCGTAAGGTGGCTTTTCAGAGAGTTACACTGTATACACACACATACATACTGGCAGGTATTGCAGGATACCCGGCCAGTAGAAGTGTCTCTGAGCATCACATTGCATTTGTACAGCTGTAGGATGCCTTGCTAAGTCCGTATTGTGGGGATGAATAGTAAAAGTATCTCCCAGGCAGTGTGCAGAAGTTGACAGTATGAACTCATCTACCCAATTTTGTGCCTGTATAACTCACGCGTAAATATCAGTCAGGAAGGGCGGAGGAGAGTTGTGGTAATTTGCACGCATGTGACACTGTTGTTGTACAAAGCAGGGTGGTCTGGGGGACAAGGGGGTAGAATGGCTTCCTACTCCCCCTCATCCTGCATTATTGTATCCCCAGGTGACCTTGAAAGTGCATCTACAGCTGATTTTCTGTTGCTGATACATGATGCACTTCAAAATTAAATAAAACTGCTGAAATATAGCTCAGCACGTAAGTTTACAGCGTACTTCTTTACTATTATGAAGCTAGACTAACCAACTGTTGCCTGCGAGTATGGTGAAACATCGGTATTCAAGAAACTGTCAATACTGTTTCACAGGCCAGACTTTGGCTAAGCACTCCCACTCATTTACATCATGATGATGCACCACTGAGATGAAATTACCGCTAGTAAATTCAATGATTTGTTTGTTGCCATTATCACCGAGCTGGAATAACACTGCAGCTAGCCTGTACTTACTTACATCTGTTTTTAAATGCATGTGGCTGCTTGGATCATGGTGTGAAAGTGCAGGGCAGTTGTGGAAACTGTTTTGGGCTGTTCAAAGCTGGTGGAATGTTCCTCAGTACATTTAAACTTTTGTGATAGTGAAAGTAGGTTAGTGAGTGGAGGTGTAATTATAACAAAGTTCTGAATATTTTCATGTAGTCAGTTAACTAATCCAAAGAATTTATATAACTGTTTATGGTTAGCAGGTTGCAGATAATCATCAATAAGGCTTCACTGTTCTGGGGTAGGGCAGTTACCATTCTTGTCTACAAGGTGGGCCAGAAATTGAATGCATGCTTTGCCTAGATGACACTTTTTGTAGGCACAAGTTAGGCAGTTAATAGCGAGGCACTCATGTACAAGTGACAGGAGATGAACGTGATTTTCCCATGACTCGGACCAAATCACATCACTGTCAAGACATGTAATTGTGAACTCACCTATGTAGCTGTCTAAAACTTGTACCACCATGGACTGGAATGTTGCATGTGCTGTTTTCAGGCCAAAGGGCATATCCTAAACTGGAAGCAGCGTCCACTGGAGCTATAAATGCTGTCTTGTAATGATAATCTTGTTTTACTGGTATTTGCCAGTAACAGCTGCAGAGATCAAGTGACATCAGCACCTTGGAGCAGCCAAGGGTGTTGAGCATGTCTTTGGCGTTGATGAACGGTGGTGGAGCATTTTCAGTGATGAGGCTGAGAGGCCTGAATTCAATGCAGAATCTCCCGGATCCATCCTTTTTTAGACCTAATGTTATGGTAGAATTCAAAGCACTGTTGATATGTTCAATGATACCTTCATCCAGCATATCCTGTATTTGTTCTTTGATTAGATATTGTTGGTGAGGTTGATAATAGTGAGGGGTGGTGTACAGAGGTTTTGGCTGGGCTAGTGCAATGCAGTGTTCTGCCATGTTTGTATGATGCAGACGGTCAGCGGTGGCAAAAATATCACAGTGATTGTTGAGCAGGTGCTGGCTTATGTCATTGAACTCTGCCGGGACAGCGTGGTCGAGTTTGTCCAGCTGCACACCCTGTGTGCAACTCGTGGTCCATGGATCAAAGTTGTAAACAGTACGGCATTCTTTTTGACCAAAATGGATTTGCATGGCAGCTGGTTCTACTATGATGTTCTGCTCTGTAGGCAACAGTATCTCCAGTATTGCGTTCTCATGTAAATCACTGGAAACAACTGAAATTGTGGTGGTTTCTACATCCTGAATGCGTAGAGTTATTTTCACGTCACCTGTTATCTCACCAGTATTTAGTTTTTGTGGCTAGTTGAACTGTTTGGTTTGCTGGTTTGATTTGGCACACGTTTATTAGGTTCACACAGACAAAGTTATGGGAAACAGCAGTATCAATTAAAGCCTGGCACTGTTGATTATTTAAAAACACAGGGATACTGATGACTTGGTTTTTATTGCTGCAGATTTGTGAAATAAAGATTTGATGCGGAGTCTGTTCAGGATCGCAACCATTTCCCTGTGAGTGAGTGACGTCTGGATGCAGTTCCCCATTCAGTTATTTCCTGGTGGTGGTTTTCCATCACATGGCCTCTTAGGGCAGTTTGAACACTTGTCATGCCAGTGCATGCATTGGCTGTCACAGTGACAACAGGTGAACGGTGGTGGTTCTCGGCATTAGCCAGTTTGAGGAGAGTCTAGAGCACGTCCATCAGTGAGGGGACCGGTTTTCGAAAATTTTTAATGTTTGTCCAAAATTATTGGTTCTGTTTCTTTGGCAACAGTACCCCTTTTGCTTCATCTTCTCTGTACTGGAACAGAAAGAAGAGTCATGGTCATGGCATGGCTGCACGGGTGGTATTGTCATGGACGTCTGTTCCAGAATGACAATCGACTGCATTACGTCACCAACTGGATAATGAATCTGAGGGGCTAATGCACTACATAATTCCGGCCGCACTGTATCTGCCACAACTTCTAAAACTTCCTTTGTGGACATTTGAGGATGGTAAGTTTTTACTAAATTGATCTTCAGTGTTGTGAAAGTAGAGAGAAATTCGTCCGGTTTTTGGGTTTCGAGGATTTCGTGGTTGCGCACATGAAGAAAGGGGAAGGTGCCCACAAAGTGACACTCAAAGGATCGGCAGTATTCTTCACACATGATATCATAGTGCGATATTCCGTGCCACTATTGCCTTGCATCACCACTCAGTCAGTCACTGACACAATTTGGCCTGTCCTCTATCTCGACGACATAGTGCTGCAATCCACTTTTGCAGTCATGCAAGAAGGTTGTTGGATCTTTTGTGGGTAGGCCCGGAAAGCCTTGCAAGGATTGGAAGTGTGTTAGTGTAGATGCAGATGCCACTGTGGAGGAAGCATGTGGCTGTGTTGCTGTTGTTATTGCCGTGGTAGGCAGGGTGACGTTCTTTCTTATGGCCAGGTAAAGTAGGAGCGTGGAATGCGCCGGCAAAGGGGCGGACACACTAAGTGCTTCTTGCTGGGATCACACCATTCACTCACAGTGATGTACTGGTGATGTGCCCTTATACAAAAGCTATCACAGCACATCAGTTCTGAGCTTATCCCTCTGCAGTGGGTCTGTTGACACAGTTCTGGTTGGCTGAAGTTGTCAGCACTGAAGACAACAGGTTGAGTTGTCACAGAGAAAGTGACACGTGAGTGTGGTATTACTTTGCACC
Source organism: Dryococelus australis (assembly GCA_029891345.1). Taxonomy (NCBI): domain Eukaryota; kingdom Metazoa; phylum Arthropoda; class Insecta; order Phasmatodea; family Phasmatidae; genus Dryococelus; species Dryococelus australis. The sequence goes on along the minus strand of CM057009.1, from coordinate 93,868,698 downwards.
ATACAAAATTGAATAAATTTTCTGCATTCCTGCTGTGTTAGGCACTTGTCATGATACACTCTGTGGCATTGAATGCATGCAAGGGTGGCTTGGCTAAGTCCATCACACCAATTAACATTACTGTACTTTTGGATGTTGTGCCTGAATTTTGTTGATACTGTTGAAATGTTTGTACTCATGGCCCACTTACAGTATGCAGCATCAGTTACAGGGTCGACGTTACCCCAGACATGCCGAGGTCTTACTCAACAATCGCAAAAGTTGGCTGTTGGCCCACAGTGGTGCACACCCATGCTTCCGCAAACAGTTCCCTATTTATGTTCTCAATATCTTCACATAGTCGCAGTGCTTCTATGGGGTTTTCACACTGACAGATACTTGTTTGCCATTGAACTATGGTAAAGGAATCTGGGTCTGGCAGTGGGCGCACACACTTCGAGCACACACGTTCCACTATGCTGTGGGGAGGTATACCAGTCTATCAACCCGCTATCATGTTATGGTTGGCGGGAAAATGCCATGGTGCACCCAGTTGATTTTCTCCAGGGTCAACGGACCACCTGGCACATGGTAGCCTTCCCTGAGCCACGCGTGGGAGGTGACCTACTCGGATGGAGGGGTGGTGTCCGCTACGCATGCATGGGCACACGCTGCCAGCTGCTGCCTCCCTGTATTGCCTGGTGGGGTGGGAGAGTGGGGAGTGGATGGTGCTTTCACAAGATGGTGGCGATCTGTCCCGTTGTGGTCATCGTCTGGTGTGGTGGCAGCATGGCTGGCTGATGGTTGCTATGTTGACAATGGTTTTCCCAAGAGAGCATGAAATTTCTTGAGCTGATGCTGGCACCACTCCTTTGTAACACAGTAATTTGAATTTAGGGTGCAGGAAAAATTCCAGGATTTGGTAGTTCTTGACTAAAAAAAATGTTTGCACAGAAATTTTCACACATAAAATTGCACATACAACAAGGAAAGGACTACATTCTGGTCAGGCATAAAAGGCATGTTTATGTTTTACATAGACAGTTAGGAAAAGTTACAGGAATTTTAGCCACATGGAAAGGCGACACATAACCTCAGAAATGTATTGTAGGAAATGGTTTGGCAGTCAGGATATTTAGGAAGGAACTGGCCATACAGAAGAGTCCCACTTGATGGGATGTGGTGATCTCAGGACGGGGGAGAAGGAATTTAAACTTACGTTTTGTAGGTTTCTGGTTATGTTAAATAATAATTAGGATATGGGCACCAGCTCAGATTAAGCAAGAGAACAGGGGAGGGAGTGGGCCATTGGTCCTCATGGCTTCTCTGAAGAACCCCTGTTGCACTATTGATGCTGAAGTTGCTAGAATAATCCCAATATGTCTGCTTACTGAGGCTTCTTATATGCCACTAACATAGGGTGAAATTACTAAGTGGTCCATCTCACATGCCCAAAACACAGTAATTCGGTATTATATCATGGATGCAGCACTGATATGGGTATATTGCTTATAAAGTAATTTACATGGTTGTGAGGTGACCAGTGATGAAATAAAACAATGCTATTCACAGTATTTGATTTTACTCATCAAAAACAACCCTCTTTCGACACATTCACAAGGGTGTGACAAGTATGGCCTATCACCACTCTACATGGAAAATCAGACATGAGGTTTACATAGTGATTTAAGTGGAACTGAACCCTTAGCATCTTGAGTCAGCGGGGTTGGATATGGCACTGTTCCTGGGCGATAAAACAATAAAAGTTAATTTCCAGTACAAAATTAAGTTAAGTTATATGGCAATCAGGATGAATAAAGTTGAAGACTTTGGAACAGAGGACATGCACATGTTTGCCTGAAGTCACGTGCATAACCCTTCAAAACAATGTAAATAAGAAACTTTCCCTTTACTTAAATAAACAATTAGCACTGACAAAATACGTGTGTTGATATTGAAACTATGTGGAAACATATTTATTGATTTCAATATGGCTCTTTCCCAGTCTGTTGCAAATTACATTACTATGAAGAAGCACTTTGCACTAATGAATATCACTTTTATAAGTAATTGCCTCCTGGATTTTTGAAATTTGAGGATGGAAACAGGGTTGCTTGTAGTGGACAAGTCCATTATTCCCAAGCAAGGGTGTAGGGCAGCCTTGCTCGATTTAACATTAAACAATGCTAACTATTGGCTCCCTCTTAATTTGTATAATTGCACTGTGGCACAATAAACTAGATTTTTGCCCACTTATTTTGCACACTCACATTTTCACATAACACACATTTGGGGATATAAATACTGAGTGAAGGAAGCACACAAGGAGTTGCTGGAATATGGAAACTGCTGTGTCCCCCTTGCTGCATTCATTTTCTGACAGTATTTATACTGGTGACTCTTCTAGGTGCCATTAGTCTGCCCGAATTATCACACCCTCAAAAGTTACCTTTTGAGGGCATGAAAGCGGGATGGCCACTTGACTCCAGTTGTGCTATGGGAGTCTCATTGGTGGGGTGCACTTTCAACGTACCATGCCGATGCTGGAGTCAGGGCGAGCGGCTACCTGTGTTCAATGTACGACTTGTCCCCAGTAGAGGGCATGTCATAGCTGCACAGTGGCAGTGGGATGAATGGGCTAAGGGAGGGAGATGCGGCATGCAACAGCTTGAAAACAGAAATATTCTTTAAAATGCCAGTAAAACTGGATAAACATCAATTAATATCCATAAACAAAATAACAATGTTGACTTTAAACATCAAAAATATCATTTACAAAAATTTTAATGGATCACTGGGATACATCCCTAACATCTAAAACTACACTATATATAAATTCCAAAAAAATTTTATAAGCTCAAAATTTATTAAAATTTACATCTTTAGTGGGTACGACACAATCAAGATGAATAACAACAATTAAACTTCTTTGAATAAGTTTTTTTGAAATGTTAAGTTCTATGTTATCTGGTTTGGGTAGATGTTTTCCATGCAAACAAAGGTCCGTCAATTTGTACTGACTCCGAGTGCACAGCAGTTGAGAGCATAGGATGTGGAGGTGGATTCACACACATTTCCCTGGAAAATGGGGAATCAGAGGTACAAGCAAGCAGTTCCACAAATAAACAGAACTCTCAAAGGGCTGTGTGTACTTACACATAACTAAAGAGAAGCCGAGAAACTGAGACAAGACAGGCCCCACAAACCATTAATTATTGAGGGGCTGGGTCTGGGAACCCTCACTGGTAACACATAAAAGAACCACAAAATAAAAAATGTTTGAATACCTGGTGCATGATGGAGAATGAACAAAGAAATTGTCATCATACTACAGAGGATAAACAGAATAACATCCAACTGAAGACATACATGCACTAAGACCTAAAAATTTATTTTAAAAAAATTACAGAACCAACCATTTCTTTCATACTACTCCAGATTACATGCTACCATGATGGCAACTTGAAAACAAAGACATTAAATGGGCATTTAAGCGCCAAAAACACCATCATGGCCAGCACAAAATGAGCACACATCATACTGGTAACATCCCAAGGTCAAAAGGGTTTGAACGATGCCATGCAGGACACACAGCGCTGTCAAACAAATGAGAAACAAAATTATTAGAATTACATATTGTGGGCTGTCCAGAAGAGACTAATCACACCCAGACACACAAGAAAGGGGGTGAATATTGTGTGAACAGAAGGTCATTTTTTTCTTCATAAAATCACGACGTAACTAGCAGAGATACGTCGAGAAAAATTGCAGAACTGCAGCTGCAGGGGAGTAAGTGGGAGATCAGCCTCAAATGGTGACGAATGAATTTGCAATGTCACATCTGAATGGCGAAGAAACAATAGCACTGGAAATTGCGTTTGGCAGAAAGAAACTGAATTGAAATCAAAGTTACAAGAAAAAACATTTAAACAGTAAAATAGTGACAACAGTAATGAAATAAACTCAAATATGTGAATAACATATTATAGAAGCTTTTCAAAACAATTAAATTAAATATACAAACCATTTTCCATAATATAAGTTACGTCACAAATAAATACCAGATGAACAGAACTCAATTAATAATCAAATAAATATTACGTTTCGCAAATAGAGAATAAATGCATTATTTACCACATTAGTACACAAGGTAATGAGACGTTTAATATAATATTACTTGTGATTATTTGCACTTACGTGCTGAATTGTGGTTTTCAAAGAAATTTTTTTAAAGTGCACATTTTAAAACGTAACAATTCCAAGCACTGAATGCCATAGATTGAGACAATGTCACTTTCAGTATACAAACATATTTGTAACACAAAACTGTGGAGCACCATTTATTATAGACTGTTAATTTGGTTTAATGTCTTTGATAAATGGCAGTTGCAGTTCTTATGCAGTAGCAGTGTGGATGTAATAATATATGTGAAGCTGGAAATATTAGAAATTTGGAGAAATCATCAAACAGATAATTTTTATTCATAATAATAATAAATTACAGTATATACCTGAATATAAGACATCCTCGAATTTAAGATGACTCTCTTAGTAAGCAGACAGATTTCAAAAAATTAATTTTCAATACTTTATTAAATTAAGAAAACTGAAAAATTAAATTAAGATAACTAAAAGATCACAGAAGTTTTGAATTTAAGATCCCCACATTTGAATTTACAATAACTTACTTGCCATTGATATAAAGGACACACCGTGTGGTTTATGAATTTTGCTTCTTAATCCATAGGTAAAGACTTCAGAACAGAAAATAAATCTCAAAATGATTAAGTCACTTACTTCAGTTTCATCAGTATCCCCCCACTTTCTTTACCTTGATGCATACCGCACACCTGCGCTATCTACTGGACGACTTTGCCCCATCAGCAAGTGCGGAGAGCATTTGGGGCAAGTCAAAAGGGGCAGGCAATTATTCCCGTGGCTACAGGGTTGATTTCACGTGTTGGACAACTACAGACACATGAATAATTAATGTGATTAATTATTGAAATTATACTGCCCACCCAGAATTTGGCATACGTTCGCCACTCTCAAGCCTGAGGATTGTTTTACCCGCCAAGCCACAGACACGCTAGAGCAGATAAGAAAGTTAGCAGAGTCACAGCAGGAGAGCAGCACCCTTGTGACCAGTGACGTCATTGCCGCCGTGCCTCAAGAGAAGGCGGTAACTATGTCATCAGCCTCCATCCAGGGCAATAAGAAATGTGTGGCACCGCCCAATGCCCTGAAATAATCTACCCCTGCGATGGAAGGCTAACACCTGCACCACTGTGACAGCTACGAAGCTGAGATTTTGGATATACAAGGAGCACTGAAAATACTCTCTGCAGAGTTTGCCAGCCTACCGACTGCAGATGCTGGAGGGCTCTCCTCAGTCTGAAGAAGGCCACCATCCTCACCAAGCCTGAAGAAGGCCCATCATCCTCTACAGCTTGCAAAGGCTCTTAACCTCCAGCTCCAGCAGCTTGCTCTTCCAGCAACTCCAGCAACTACCCCGCAGCCCACGGAAAAATCCCTTGGTGAAAAATTTGAAGGTAACCCATTGTACTCACTCCTGCACCTCCTTACCCAAGTTCCTCCTTGACTTCCGAGGTAGTAGGCCTTAACAATGTTCCCTCTCGGCATAAACCGCCCCTCAATAATTTGCTGTAAATTGTGTATTAGCTGCATGGAAGTTTTTAATTTGGAGTTGGAATTTAATAATCAGGTTCACCTTTACTTGACTTCACATAAATACTGATTTGATTTATGATTAATTATAGCTTGGTTTAACAGAACCATTATCCACATTGTCTTCCAAAGCTGTAATAAATTTGGTAAGTAAAATTTAATCCTTTGGTGAGTTAGTTATTTCTTACTCGTTATTCATTAAAAATGTTAATCTATTTTAAATTGTGGAATTCATTGGTAACTAGGGGTTCAAAACACTAACTAAGCAACCTCTGTAGAATACCTACAAGTGGGCCGAACCCCTTGGGTTTCCTGGAGATTGCATAAGGCTACAGTCTCAATAAGACCAGGATTCCAGAGGTGTGTGTCTGGTGCACCTGGACATACCTGCGGAATCACTCCGAAACTAGCAAGTCAAAACTCACGTTCATCGCCTCAGGGTTACTGTACAAGACACTCCCCAAGAGGGCTGAACCCCTACTGATAGAATACGAGTGAGCTGTAGCGGACTCCTGGGGGCCGCACATGACAAGTTAAGGTTCTAATTATAGATTCCTGAGCGAGTAGCCCCTCCCCCCCTCCCCAAGTGGCAGCGAGAGCTCATACAGTGTCAACGTCAGTGCCGGAGTGGCACGAAGCAGAAGACTACAGTGTCCGGAGGAGCTCCAGCTATCTGCATTCTACACAGCTGTTCTTATTGGTGAGTATAAATCCGGCCAGACAGTAAAGTAGCATTCCTGATCTCGAGGCCCCATCATAAAGACTTAAATATACATGGTAAGGTTAGGCATTTAGGGCAATTTGTATCCTGGTGTATGAGAAGAGATTCTGAGTAAAGTAAAAGTATTGTGTTTAGTATTGTAACACATTCCAAATGGAGTAACGTAACTGTAGTTAAGGTTATATTGTCATTTGTATTCTTATATTATATTGTTCCATCGTGATCAAGTTATTGTAATAAAGATTTTATAGAAACCCTCTTCTCTCATTGAATAGTATTAGCAGTTAGCTACCCCCCACGTAGGCCCCAACCTAGCAGGAGTTATAGGTGCTAGGAAGGGTACCACTACACTGGTGGTGGCACGGTATTTCCCCACCTCTCATTGCCAAGCAGAAAACTCCACCACACATGTAATTCAAGTTGCTAAAATAGATGTTTGCAGCAAAAAACACGGGGCAGTGATTCACACCAACCACAACGGGCATAGAATTAAAGCATTCCCTTTCTGCAGCAGTAAATTACAACAATTATTCAATTCAAGCCTTTAGGTCAGATTATATCAAACCCAAGCATGCGAGCAGCTGTTAGCTTCCCTGTGGCTAAGGCCAGCACGTGTCAATTGAGGTAGGTTAATGCGCCACGTGCATGACGCAGTGTAATCATGCAGCAGACCTTGCCACAGCGCAGCAACGTATGGCCCTTCCCTTATCTCTTGTTACTGCTTATGCTTTTCTGTGCAAATTTTAATGCATGTATAAATTGCTTTTAATTGCATGCCGGGACATCTGTTCCCTTGTTTAACAGAAACACCACACTTGTTTTTGTGTGTTTAGGAGTGTTTCCGCAACATTCTTCTCTTTGTAAATTGTATAAGCTATAAGATCACACAAAGTGTGCGATACGACACAACACTATTACAGAGTACATGGAAACATGTCATCATGAGAAACAATCAGCTATTACAAACCTCATTAAACGTGTTTTACTTGATATCAGCGAACTCGAGAACGTGCTGGGTGCACGCGATAAACAAAGAGCACTAACACAAAGTACAGGAACCACTATTAACACTGACATACACAATCAAAATAATGCAGCCTCATTCCAAACCACCCAACCACCACCTTCACTGGACACACCACCAACTACACAAGACACTGAGTACTATCACTCTCCCTCAACATCACCAACATCAGAATTTTTAGGGTTTCCTAATTACGACCAGCTCACAACAGGCTACCTTAAACCTCGCACACCCCCACCCCCTCTCACCAACCACTACTACAACACCCACACCGATAATCCCTTACCTAGCATACTCATCATGGCCAATCCCCAACCCCTACAGATTATCCTTTTGAAACCCGAGAAACCACCAAAATTCACCGGCACGCAAAAAGAAGATGACATTTATGAATTTTTGGAGGAATTCGAGTAAGTAGCCGACAATACTCAATGGGACACACCAGAGAAATACTGCCTCCACAGACCTGCCATACACACATTCAAAAATATCAACCACAACCGTCAACAACCTATCACATGGGAAGCCCTAAAACAAGCCCTCACAGACACGTTCACGGCACCAGCAGATACAGAGAGAGTCAAACATCTACTATATAATAATAAACAGGCTGTAGGAGAGGACACCTTGACACATGTACAAACTATGTCTTACTACAGAAACAAATATCACTCACACATGTCAGATCATGAGTTTCTTAATGTTCTGTGGCGTTCCCTACTCTCCTCCATAGCCGATAAACTTATTGGCCATCCCACTGATACACTGACACACATGATTACCGTACTCAAAAGTATCGATGTAAGGATGTACAAATACTCACAAACACTTACACATGGATATACCAACCCCGATTCCACAAAACTTGAGGCAGAAATTACTAAATTATAACAAGAGATTGCACAACTCACTCTCCAACAACAGCAGAACACAGCTATACACCTTCCACAAAGCATCTGCCAGAACCACTACAGAACCAACCACCATAAAACACAATGAGGGCAACCTACACCACCCCGGGCATACATCACAAACTACACACCCCGACCAATGTACCAACAAAATAACACATTCCAACACAGAACAACATACAATGCACCCCAAAACACACATTACTAGAACCACCACTAGAATCCAAGAGGTACATCCAACTTCAGAGGTAACATACAGAACAGAACTAATTATACCCAACAAAATTCATATAACACAAGAGACAATAATTTCAACACACAGGGACAGAGATACCACAACACAACAAAACACTTCTGAACAAGGGGGTCGCTCCTCACCTCACACTCCCCGCTGTGTGCCGAGTGGAGCAGCTGAGAGCCAGCTGTTTGTTGACCCCTGCCCATGCCGTACAGGACTGCAGTACTCCCACAATATTTCTGCACTGCACAACCACGCTATCGTGCTGCCACGTACTTCGCTTCCACGCTCGTGCTTCCATGCTCATGTGGTAGTGTTGTCAAACCACCATGGCTGGTCAGATGCAGTACAGTGCACCGGCACCACTGTCTCTGCAGTGTCTGCATCAAAAACCACTGGATGTGGTAGACAGATACAAAATGGGGACCCAATTTTGCAAGTGTGATCAAAAGACCAGCCCGTCAAGCAACCACATCACGAGTAACCATGGAGAAGAGCAAGTGACAGAACATTTGGACAGTAGCAACGAAATTCAAAATCTACACCAGTTACATTTGTGCAGGAGATTGTTGTGCACAGGATCGGAAGCCACAAAGAGCACATGTGCACCAAGAATGCATGAGTCACATGGAGTTACACACTGCAACTGGATTGAGGTTCATTTGCGACGAGTGTGTTGGACAGTTGAAACAGACAGTGATCACTAACATTTCAAATGACTTACTCACGGGCAACCAGCCCAGTGATTAAGTGTGCCAAGCAGAATACAGCACGGGAAGCAATATGCAATCAATGAAAATGGACGAAGATTGCATCACCACGGTAAACACGGTATGTCACATCGAGAGTGAAGGAACAGACGAAAAGGGAGCGTATGCAGAGGAAGTACACTGCAAGGCCGAGTATATCGGCAACCACATGTCACCTGCGAGTGGGGCCCCCGTGACAGCTGTCCATCATCCGGCACCACATGGTCAGTGCTCGCAACCATTGCCAACCCTATCCCCGTTACCTTTACCACTCCCACTGATGACACCTTACCTACCGCAATTTTCTGCCTATCAACCAACACCAATATTTCCACAACAAATATGCAGCATATTTCCCATGTATTTTCTGGCACCGACACCTCTAACATCTTTTCCCGTCAATTGCTACAGACCGCAACCTGCGTCTAGCTGGCAACAAGAGAGCGAACCGCAATGAGAAGCAAAACAAGACAGAAGCAGCCCAGACACCACGAGTAACCTGAAACGAACATCGACACAATTTCAACACTTGCCGACATTTACTGGCATGACAAGCGAAGACCCCAGCGCTTTCTTAAAGGAGTGCACACCATGTCTGAAATGCTACGGGGTGAGTGAAGACGAGTGGGCCAGTTGCATGGGCGGCCAATTACAAGGAGAAGCAGGGAAGTGGTGGGGCGGTGTAAACCACTACGGCATGCAGTGGGAAGAGATCGTGCACACTTTCCAGTGCCGATATGGAAGCATGTTTACATCCCTACAAGTGCAAAGCAAGTTACACTGGCAGGAGCAACAGCCTGGTGAACAACTACCAACGTTCATCATGCAAAAGGCACATCTGATCAAACGATTCCACCTGCAACTGCCAGATCGCGAGGCACTGAAAATAAATGCCAAAACCGCCTAACCGGAATACAGGGCCGGAATACAGGGCTGCCCTACTACCTTCCTTAAACAGCAAATGGAGGAAGTCCTCAAGGCTGCTACCATCCTGAAACAAAACTGGAAGTCATCGCTTCGTGAGAACGGGATCGCACAATGGAGGCACGAGCAAAAAGGCAGTGACAACAACATGCAGCGGGACCGGGCCGACCGTCCCGCGAAACAGTTCATGAACAAACCAGAACAGGAGAGTGCACGTGTGAACAGTGAAAACATTCCACGCCGCGGTGATAAGCCAAGTAACAGTACACACGGGAACACTGGGCAAACACGAGTGCGGTTTGACAACAGCCAGCCACCCGCGAACCCATGTCGCTACTGTCGACCAGCGACTGTTTTCCACTTGCATTGTGCATTCCCCAACAACCCGCACCTGGATACCTACAAAGGGCCAACACTAAGAAGACAGGGAAATGGCCAGTAGGGGCGAAGAAGACTGATGTTTCTTCCGACCTGGTCACGTCAACAAAAATCGGCAAAACACAGCAGCAGGCATTCATTCAGCAGGTGAGTGGGTGTCAGACAAAAGGCAACAAAAGGCCGCATCACACAATTTCGTGCAGCTTCGTTTCGTGAATCCCAGTGACATAACATCTAGCAATCACATAATTATGGTCGCTACTAGCCAAGTAAGTAACGGAGCAGTTGGGAGGAGCACATACATCACGTCTCCATGGTATAGAGAGGCTCACAATCAATGGACTTACCTGCACTGCGAATAAATGCCATTTGGGTAAAAGCAAGTTGAAAGTTTTAGGGCACATTGTAGACGAGAATGGAAACACACCTAATCCAGAACAGTTGAACTTAATAGAGAACCATCCGGCATCACACACATGCAAACAGCTCCACAAGTTTTTGACATAGTTATTGGTTAAGAGAGTTCATCCAAGATTTCAAAATAATTACTGCCCTTTCACAGATCTATTCTCATGCAGAAGCGGTTTGTGTGGGGAGACGCAGAAGAAACTTCATTCCAAGCAATAAAGAAAAGTTTCCGTTCTTGCCCCAAACTAGCACACTATGAGCCAGGCAATCACCTCCACTTGCAGATGGACGCCAGTCAAGAGGGCCTGGGTGCCGTTTTGTATCAATGCGGGGAGGACGGCATGAAGCAAGTCCGAGATTTTGCCAGCGTGAAGTTGGGACAAGTAGAGTGCAGATATGATGTAAATGAGTGAGAAATGTTGGCAATAGTGTGGGCAGTTAAAAAGTACCGTTCCTACTTGGAATACAAATGTTTCACGTTACGAACAGACAACAGGTGCCTCGTTTATCTACATGCGATGAAAGAGGCTCGCAGTAAACTCACCCGGTGGGCTTTGCTCCTACAGTAATATGATTTCACGGTAGAGCACGTCCCCGGGAAGGAGAATCAACTGGCAGACACATTATCTCGCGCACCCGATGCAAGTATAGTGGTTACAGACGATGTAGAATGGGATGAAGTTCTCCCCCCAGCATGCAAGAGTTATTCTGAGAGGAACAAATGAACCAGGTACAAGCTATGGACTGTGATATCCTTGTAGACACACTGTACCAGGAAATAGTCGAGGCACAAGACAGTTGTGCATTAGGAAGAGAGAGAAAGGAGAAATGTGAGAGAGAGACCGTGGAACAGTGGCGTGTGATGAAAGGGAGGTTGGAAATGTGCACTGCGAACAACACGAAATGGCATCTGTTTGTACCAGCAATGTGTAGGGAGAAAGTATTTGAACACGCATACGCAAGTAACGTATCAAGGCACCCAGGTGCACAGCAGACAATCCAAAATGTCAGACAGCATTTCTTTTGGCCAGGACTCTCGTGCGACGTACGCAAATACGTGCAAAAATGTGTTATGTGGCAAACATTCAAATCACGCAGGACAGATGGGGTACACCAGCATCAGCCCTGCCTACCGAAACTACTGTTCGAGACCATAAGCCTGGACCTAATGGGGCCGTACCCTCATACCCCCAACGGAAAAAAGTTTATCCTGGTCGTCATCGACAACTTCTCACCTTGGGTGGAGGCCTATGAGATAATCAGTGCTAGGGTTACCAACATAGCGCAAGTACTGGAACGGGAATTTTTCCCCCACTGGGGCTACCCCAAGCAAGTGCTAATGGACAACGGAACACAGTTCATAGGAAGAAAGTGGCAAGTGAAGTGCACCCAGTAGGTGGTACAACACTTGAAGTTGGCGGTGTACCACCCCAGAGCCAACCTAACGGAGCGCCACAACCAGGACCTGAAGGTACAACTGCGGCTTCGTATGGGTGAGGTACACACCAGCTAGGCAGACCACCTGCCCGCTGCCCTCTTCACCCTCCACCACCGTGTGAACGCTACAGCAGGCCGGACACCTGCATACGTCCTGTTGGGTCAAAACATCAAGCTTCCTGGCGAAAGGAACTGCCCATGCAACAGCACAAGCGGGAGTACGGAAGATAGCACTGCAAGACGAGAGAGGAGGAGGCAGAGAGACAGAGCAGAGAGAGAGGTAGGAAAGGTAGGCAGCTGGGTGGGTCCCGACGAGCAACCAGACCCACACCCATGCTCGAACCCGGACAGCTAGTGTATGTGAAAGCTCATCTGCAGTCGGCAGTCTGCGAAAACTTCTGCGCCGGGCTTGCCGCGCGATGGACAGGCCCACACCGGGTTATCAAGGGGCTAGGACCAACCACCTACTTGGTCTGCGTGGGAAGAAGGATGAGCAAGTATCACAGAGATGCCATACACCTGTCACCCAAAGACGTCCGCGGCGACGAGGCTGGTGACAACATCACCCATGACGGTGCAACTCCTGCCAAGCCCGTGGAGCAAGGTAGAGAGGAGGAGAGTGGGCAGCACCTCCCACAGGAGGTTCCCCATTGGATGACGCCATGTCACAGACACCGGACGAGACCATGTCCCCAAGGTGCCGAGATGACATAGGCTCGGATGATGGAGGGCGCGTCGCACCTAGGACAGACACTGCCTCAACATCTGCTGGAAACAGCGCACAGCATGCAAGAGGGGAGATGCACACACAGCACGGAGGAGGTGCACGAGACCTGGAGGCTAACAACGGTGCCGTCGAGTACGAGCTCCAGGGGGGAACAACAAGCACGAGAAGTGGGTCAGTACCTGCCCCAGGACCACAAGCAGTGGGTGCCCAAGACACAATGTCGCCCGGCGCAGTGGCGCCAGTCAGGGCGCATCCGACAGCCGGCTCCACGGAGATCGATGGTGCAGCAGCTACCAGCGTAACCCGAAGAGACCCGAAACTGCAAACAATGAAGACACCTCTGGGAGAGCATCCCTCAGGAGACGATGCGATGCCTGTTGATGTGACACCCATAAATGGGACGCAGATCATCGAGGGGGACAGCACGACAGAAGATGCAATGGTGCCAACACCAGCTGGGGACTCACCAGAGGATGACTCCAACCCCGCAGTAGTCGCTAGTCCGACTAGCTAAGGGCAGCGATGTGGGGTTATGCATGAGGACAGTAGCAGTGGCAGCGATGACGGAGGATCATACAACTCGTACGAGGTCCACCACTCAGCACACCAATGCCGGCCACCTTCGGCATGCCACACGTGTGAGCACCATAGCGACGGCAAGAACATGCAGAACAATGGCAGCAGCCGGCGGTTTCACAACGTAGGGAGCTGGCTAGATGTCCCTACATGCTACATCAATGAAGGACAGACACAAGGAGGTGTGTCTGTCATCAGTGACGTATGCGGCTGCAAACAGTCTCGCAAGGGCAGGGGGGTTGATGTGTGCCCATGTTGACCCCTTCCCCTTATCACGTTTGCCAGCCGTACCAGGTGGCCAGTAGAGTGAGCACGACCACATGCGTGTGGTGCAGGAATCTGAAAGTAGACCCTGTAAAATTTGTTAAATTAATTTGTGCAATTAAAGGGCAAGGTACGTTTATGCAAGGTGACACAACTAATAAAGACGTCTGCCTTCGCAGCCCTAAAGCCCTCAGTGTTTACAAAGTGTCTTTTTGTAATTTCCTGTAATGTTCATTCAAGTGTCTTTCATATCTACATCATCCCTCCCAGTGCAATGTTTTGATATAATGAATATTATTTACAGGGTTAATTTTAGAAACAATATGTAACAACCGGCATGCAGGGTATGTGTCTGATTTGCAAATGATGTATGCAAGGAAGTATTGCAGCGCACGGTGCCAGGCCACCAAGCCGGCCGGCACGCCGCATGGAGAAAGTTCAGTAGTTGTTCATCTTTGTGAGGGGTGTGCCACGTCACATCGGGGCTTGTGTTTCGCGCACTCGGGCAGCCAACACCATGTTGGACTAATCATTTCACTACAATAGTTATTTAGCATACTGGAACCTTTTTCGTATTTCAGCTGCCTGAGACTTTACCGCCCCTCGCACCTACCCAGTGCTTGCATCACCTGAGTAGGCTTACATTCCACCTAATTTATTTTATGTGACCATGTGTCTTTTCACAGTATCACCCGAGCTGACGGGTTCGTAAGCAGCACCAAATGTAAGCTTTTCCCAACGGGAATGTATTCATGTAACTGAATAAATCACAGCAGTGACTAGGTACCACGTGTGGTTTATTTCCTGTTCGCCGCAAGGCTTATTTAAGCCTTCTCCTGCCAATTTTCTCAGTGTAATTTACTGTGCAAGTATATTTGAAATGGTCACGAGTTGGCATAACAAGTAACAGGGTCACGAGTTGGCATAACAAGTAACAGGGTCACGAGTTGGCATAACAAGTAACAGTGCTTCGTATGGGTGTGTGAGGAGCCCAGATATCCCACAATGCATCAAGTAAGGGAGTTACTCAGTCAGTATTAATTTTATTCTACGAGGAGACAACAACTACACTTGGAGGATTTGCCATGGTCGTCTGCCGAACGAGTCCACAGTTGCTCCCCGACTTCATGATATTGTCATCCCGAAAATATCTGGCACCCTGGGTAATTATCTCCACCGAGATTCCAAACCTGTACTCACTGCTCCTCACCAAACCAATATCCTTATTGACCAACACCATGGCACTAGTTGCCAGACTCCTGCGCATTAGACAAACATCACCTCCATAGCTAGAATAGAGTGCAATCTAATACTTAATACTACATTTATACCTAAAGGCATTAAAAAGATGACATTGTTGCTCGAGTCAATTTTTTTCTCATTAGTATAGATACAAGCTCACCCAGAATGCATCCTTGACATTACTAATAGCTATTTAGTATACTATAAATTAACACAGAACAGTTGCACTAGTAATAAGCAAACTGTTGCTAATTTTTTGTTTTGTTTTAATAATAAGCACAGAGTGGAAACAAGTTTTATTTATTATAACACAAATAAATGCATCAGGGCTCATTATTTATACATGTATATTTGATGACACATTTCTAACAACTAGTAAAATAGAATGCAGTGGCAGGACAGATTGTAATTTAGGAGTTTACAAAAAAAGGGTGATATATATTTTTAGGTGGATCATGTTAAACATCAGTCTTCAAATTAATGTCATGTTTTTTTAAATCATGGATTTATGTGAGTGATTAATGGGTTCAGATTATTTTGGAGAGAGCTAAAACAAAATAAATACCAAGCAAAATTAATTTTTCATTTAATAATTAGATAATGAATGAAGTGAGGTGAATTTTACACAGAAGTACACTGTGGTGAAATCAGGAAAATATAATGGCATTTCAAATGCAGCATGCCATCCTATGAAACTTTCATTGAAAATACCATCAAAGTTTTCCACATGAATTAGGAGTCTTCATACCACATTCTAATGTAAATACGAGTTCACTTGTAATTTGAATTTTCTGTCGAGGTATGGCCCAATCACACCATGTGATCATTGTAGAGAGATTTGGAATGCTCTTAACATCAAGAAGTTGAGAGACGACGAGGGTGAAGTGAGGTGAGTGTGGAGTGGCGCCGCAATGCAAGGGTGGAGGGAATGGGAGATACTCGAGAAAATCTGCTGACCACCACGGTTTGCCTAGGTGGGAGGCAAGAAATCTGACCACTACACCATCATGGCACATCCATGTGATGATACTGCACCCAAAGCAATTGTAGCTGGTTGATTGAGCACTTCCTCTAGGGAAATCTCAAATTTAATAAATTAATTAATTATTTTACTAAGACCTCCATCACTCATGAACATGAATACGTCCCTCAGGTATCTTGTAACAGTATAGTTATGCCAGTTTGTGTGTTCAGATAACTTGAAGTGGGCTTCTTTAGAACACAGAATGTTATTAAATAAATGTGGATTAATTTTTAAATTATCCAGCATCACCTCATTGTTGCATACTAATAACTGTGTACTTTTACTTTGTGAGGTTGGTCTCCCTGAGACACTTGATGCATGCTGCATCCCCAGCTCCTAGTGTCTGTTCGTCCTGCCGCCCCTGCACAGAACGTGCAGCCCCTCCACCAAGTTCTCCATGCCTGAACTGCAGACAGCTGCTGTAAACACTGCTGACTGGAGTGGCATTTGGGAAGATGTCCAGCCAAGCTGGTATGCCACCACCAGCATCAAGCAGCTGTCCCGTACCACGTTCGTTCCCCTAGAGGTAACTTTTGGGGGCATGCTCATTCAGGCCGGCTGAGCACCTCTAAATTAAGCCTCAATAGAGGAAACATTAGGAAAATTAAGGCCACTTTGGGGCATCAATGGCGACTATAGTCCAGTGACTCCACATGTGCTCTTTCATCCCACAATTACACCCCAGTTTGAGTGAATCAATTGAAGTGAGTGTGTGTGTGTTGTGCACAACCCCTAATTTTGATAAAATACTCCCAGTAAGATGACGCGTGTCCAGTTAACTAAGGCTAGGACACGGTTTTCGTGGCTTTAGTTGCGTGTAGGTCAGAGGCGCGTCTAGTGTTTTCGGCTTTAGCAGTTACTCCCTGAAAATCAAAACGGTACAAAAAAGACAACAAAATATAAATCTCTTCTATATCAGCGATCTTAACTGTCCAAGACCTACAATCTTTATTGACATCCTTAGTAAAAGACACGATATTACGATAAACCTTCCTCGGGTAATAACCAGAAGAATGAATTTGCCTCCGATTCATGTCAGGATGAAATCTGCAAAAACACAATCAATACTGTTAATAATTTATATAATATGTAAAAAGGAATTAAACTATTAATACAACATGACACATACTTCAAAACAAGAACACAAAAAAACCGAAAACAGAAAGTCCAGGATCAGCCCGCACCTACTCTAACCTACTCGCTCTGCATTTAACATGCAAATGGGAAACTCCATGGCAGTTCTGCATATCTCTATTCGCTGTCGCTAATTGCTGGGACCTTATCACTGGATGTACTTCCAGGCCCCACCAAGCTGCCACTTCCGGGTGTTAAACAACATTTATTTTGTAAATAAAGGTGTTGTAGGTAAAGGAGATTAGTGAAATGTACTGCTGCGTTTGATTGCATTTTTTATATTCCTTTCCTTTATATTAAAAAGGGGGTTGTATTGAGGGGGGAATATTTGAACATTTATTTAATGCTATTAAATATACGGAGTGATATTAATACACGTGAAGGACATCACACTAGATACTCAAAAAGTGTACCCTTAAAAAATCCTATTATTCAAATTAATAGTGAAATTTATGGAGTTTCCTTAGGGAAAAGTCCAACATATTATACAGCAATATATATAAATAACATTAGACTGACAAAAGACATGCAAGAAGAGTTAAATTCATTCCCCCTCTTTTCCTCTTGATGAGATCCCTTTAACATACCCAAAAAGAGTAATTTTGTTTGTTAAGTTGGTAAATCAAATGTTTATATTAGCCAACATGTTTGCTGGTTTTCAGGTAAATTTTGTCGATTGATGTCACAGTCTGGTCGCGGGTGCTGCAGAGCTCTAACGGTGACGGCAAGGCTGGCAGCCTCTGATGGCTGCTGAAGACGGTTGGGCTGCTGAAGATAACGCAGTAGTCGGAGGCCCCAGAACTGGAAGTGGTGGTGCGAGCTCGAAGAACTGGATGGAACAACTGGCGTGGTCTGCAGCGCACTGACTTTTATATAGTCAGGGTTGCAGGTGTCGCAGCGGTTGCGTTGGGGGGTGGGGGGGGAGAGGTGCATGTGATGTCCCTCTGGTACGAGGGTAGAGTGGGGGTAGCAAACCTCTAGTCATCTCTCGGCCTTTGCCTATCTTTGGTGGTGCTCGGCCATGCCCTGAGGCGGCTGACGGCTTTGTAGGCTCTCAGTGAGGGGGAGCGGGGGTGGCGCGCCACAGGCTTGCCCAACCCCTTGTATCCACGTGTCAGGCTGCCCTCCAGGATTGTAGCAAGCTGCAATATCCATGAACGGGTTGGCGAGGGGCTCGACTCACTAGTGGTTAGAAGTAGGTATACTTGGTTTGAAGTGAGATGAGTTGCAATCTTTATTAATGGTAGTATAAGCAGCACATGTCAATTCGCCCCCCCCTTGTTGCGATGAAGACTCATAGTGAAGGTTCGACGGAGAAGGGCATACCCCCCCCCCCCCAATCATGAAGTTCTTGGGAGTAGTCTTAAAGAGAAGAAGAAAAAACTTTTGAAGTCAGGTTAGGCAGGACCCTTAGTGTTGGGCTGCTTGCCCACTCTATCGTTGCTCACTGTGTGCTCTGGGGTCATCCTATGGTGAGGCAGTGCGAGGGAGACGGGGCTCGACTTCAACTGTGGGAGTTGCACCAAGTGTTGGGTAGTAAGAGGCATCAACGGTCTCGATGCCTTCTGTATCGGTGTTCAATTGAGCAAGAGGCAGAACGTGTCTCTCGTGCTCAATGGCGTTAATGGGTTGCGAGCTCACTATCTGTTAGTTGTCCGGTGGTCTAGTGGCGGGTAGCACTTCCTCGTTGAAGCTCAAAATCACCTTCGGAAAAGTTGGAACGACCTTGATCTCAGGCTGTGGAGTTGTACTAGGTGGAGGGGTAGGCGCTCTGGTTGCTTCTACCACCCTCACCGATGGTGCTTCTAACCTTTCGCTGATGCGACTCGATCGGCGGGGTGCCTGGCGGCTTTCTCGGTCTTGTAAGCTACGCCATGACACTTTGTAGCAGCTCGGGATCGCTCTGTAGCATTGGGCTGCGACTTTGTCAGCGTAGCTGCATGGCATTGAGGGCAGTGATCTGAGGGTAACTGCGCCTTGGCGTGTTTCTACATCCGGCCTCCATGGTGGCACATAGCTGGGTGCCCGTTGGGCTTCGATGGGTCTCTCCTCAGATCTCTTCATTAGTCATGGTTCAAGTTCTGGAGCTGCCTTTTGGGGTGGTGGTTCGTCCTCACTGTCGAAGTCGCCCGGCTTTCCCCTACGGCATCGTTGTGTTCAATTGGTGGCATATCCCTGGATATGGTCTTATTTGGCCTCGGGCGGCCTTCCGGATCTGTCCTAATATATCTTCGGCCCAGTAGACGTCTCGTTTACAGACAATACGATAAGGTCCGTCCCATTTGTCAGCTAGGCCAAAGCTGAATTGATTACTGGCCTGCTGAGGGGATGAGTTCTGAGCAATACGGCTTCACCGAGGTTAAATTCGCGTACCCCTATCTTCGGTTATGGGTACTTTGTTTTGATATACTCATCCTGGGCCTTCTGGGCAGTGGTAGTACGTGCTAGTGTGGCTTCTGGATGAGGCATATTGGTTCGTTCACTTTCCCACTGCCAGCTGCCTGGTTGGCGTAGGGTCTGTCCCAGGAGGAGTGTACTTGGGCTGGTGTCCACCGCTTCGTTCGTTTGACGACGTAGGGAAAACAAAATTATTGGGATATGCTTATCCCAGTGAAGGTGGTCGTTACCCACACTGATATGAAGGGACTTATTGATTTTTTTGGTTCCTTTGTTCAGTGGGGTTGGCCTGAGGGTGGTACGAAGGAGTAGTCCACATTTTGACTCCCCATCCCTGGCATGCTGACTGCCATTGGTGACTCATGAACTGAGTGCCATTGTCAGTCAGTTTAGTCTTCGGGCATCCCCAGCATGCAAATATTTCTGCCTCCATTTTTTGCACAATTGGGATGGTTTCCTGGCTAGGTAGAGGGAAGGCCTCCACCCACCCGGAGAATTGGTTGGTAATTACCAGTAGGTAGCGGTTCCCCTCTGTGCTACGTGGGTATGGTTCCATCAGATCAGTGGCTATGTGTGTCCATACCGTCTTGGGTCTCCTAAGTCATGCGGTAGGAGGGAGAACAAGGTAGGCTTTGCCGCGGCAGCACGTTACATAGTTGCTGATGTACTGTTGGACGTCACTGCTCATCCCGTCCCAGCTATATCAGATCCCGATGTCCAGTAGGGTTTCTCGAGTGCTCGGGTGTCCAGCTTGAGTGTGGTCGTGGTGGCAGATGTCGGCTCACTGTTGTTGTGGAACCGAGATTTTCCAACGTGCATTGGGTTGGCCGCTCCACGTCCACACAATATCATCCCTTGCTTCGAAGCGCTGTGGCTGTTCTCGTAGCAGACAGCATACGTCGGCGTCCTCCTGCTGGCTGAATGTGACCTGATGACTGGTGATTTGTAACTGGAGGAGGCGGATTCGTTCTTCCAGACTTCTTTTGATCTGAGGAGGGGGGGGGGGGTGTATCTTTGTCTTCTTCCTCCTCGGCTTTGTCCTCCAGTGTCGGGAGACGAGGCATGGTGTCTGGTAGGTCATTCGGTACTGACTTGAGTTTGTTAACTTTGATTTCCTTGTTTAGTTGCATATGATTGATGGGCGTGGGTACAATGTTGTCTGGGCTATGGTTCCAGTTTATTATCATTCTGTTCGTTTTTCCCACTGCACAGGGATCCGCCCATGGTCAACTATGCACTGGTTTGTATGGAGCCACTGGCATCACAGTATCATTGCTTCTGACAGGGAGGGGGATACTATGAACTCAGTGGATGTCGAGATGTGATGTAGATTTACCGTTAAGGTAATTCGACTGTCTACACACAGGGTTGCATCGGGCAGCACCATTTGGACTGTCTTGGTTTGGGGTCGTATTTTCGATAACAGCCTCAGAGTTAGTAGATTGCTTCTGATAAGTTACCAGTCGCTGCGGAGTCTAGTTGGGCGAGTTCCCTCCTGCCGTTAATTTTTACCTCTATATGTGGGGCTGTGGGGATTGACGATTCCCAACTTAAGCCCTGGATGATGGGGCGGTGTAGCCCGGTGGTGGCGGTCCGCTTTGCAGCCCGGCGGTGACGTTTCCCGCATTAGTAATGGAAGACGGTTTCTCTGTGGGCCTCGACGTTGCAGGCTTCAGTGTTCAATCAGACTTGCCCGGGGGGAATCGCTGGGCCAGCTGGTTTGCGAGGGCAATCTTTACTCCAGGGGCTCTACGGACAGAACCAACACTTTGGTACGAATGTCATGTGTGACGGGAGAGCGGGCACATTCCTGGGTGATTCGACAGGTGGGGCTCATGGCTCCGGGGTTTTTACCGGTTGATGTTTTTCCAGACTTACCTGCGCCGCGAAATTCTGCTCGGCTTCCCATGCACGTTCAACTAATTCATCTATAGTTGTGGGTTTAGCCATGAGGAGGACATTCCTCAGGCTGGGCAGTAGAATCCTGCTAATCGATCGCACGGATATTGCTTCCGGAACCCCAGGGAACATACGTTGAAACATCTACTTCTTTCGGCCTCATCTTCTGGTACCTGGGTCTGGCTGTAAAACTGAGTCGTCAATTGCGCTGACACCTCCTCGTCAGTGAACTCAGATGCAATGCGGTTGCAGAACTGCTTCCAATCCATGAGGAACTCACCGTATCTCTCCCTTCATGTTAACGCTAAGCCTTTCAGGGGTAACTGGGCCCTGTCTACCATTGCTTCGTTGGTAAATCGGTATCCCGGAATGCTTATTCACACTCTTGTGTGAACGCCACCGGGTCCTTGTGTGGTCAGCCTGCAAAACCGGTGATCTGAATATCATAGCCTCTTCCAGTTGCCGGGTGGCCGGATGCTGTCCCAGGTTGGATACAAATCCTCTATGGCTTTGATCGTTGGGAGTAGGAGACGTGTTTCCGTCTACATCTCTCACACTGGTATGCCATCCCTGGCATAGAGACGCACTTGTCGTGACATCCTATGCACAGGTGATGGTAGGATTCACAGCACGTGGTGCATCGGCTACGGTTTATGCCTCGGCCGGGACAGGTATTTCATTACAAAAACTGGTTGGGTGTTGACGGCAGTGTTTGCATCTGTATTCGAGGCCTTCTGTATCCCAGACATCATCTGGCCAGCCTAAGCATACATGGCGGTAGGTCTTCAAGCAATAGGTTCACTCTATCTGTAATGAGCCGATACCTGGAAATTTGGTATGGCTACATTTTGGATCTTGTATGTCTCGTTCACGAGTCATGATTTATGACCGAGGCAGCATTTATCTCGGAAGCTGACATGTCTATGGCTTTTGGGCGCTACTGGGTTTTTATTGGACTCCCCGAAGTTCGCTGGGTTATCCCGGTTGACTATTAGGTCTCTGGGTCAGGTGAAATAGTTCGGCCTTTCGCTTAACTAACAGTTACTTAGTCTTGATGCCCCATGTTGGGCACCAAAAAATCAGTTGACTCGTGCCTGGTTAACTAAGGCTAGGACACGGTCTTCGTGGCTTTAGTTGTGCTTAGGTCAGAGGAGCGTCTAAGGTTTTCGGCAGGAGTCACTCCCGGCTGGATATCGCGATTGGGCACGTAGCCTTGCGCAGAGGAACAAAGTTCTATAGGTTTCGGTTAACTAATTCCTTATGCTGGTATACCCTCTTACTGACCATGTATTTAGTTGCCATTAACACCTGGCGGGAGTTGTTAGGGTCACTCAACTTACTGATGTCTTGATGATGATGATGATGATGATGAGTGGTGGCTGGCTGCAGACGGTTGATGTTGGCCTAGTGGGTCAAGGCTGTAATGAGGACACTGGGCTCAATGACCCAAAATTTACAGTTCCACTTAGCTGCAACTGAACTCCAAAAGGTGGCGTTGGAGATTCCAAGACGTCCCTCTGTCTCGTTCACCACACCACTCAGGATAGGGTGGTAGTCAGAGTGTGTACAAGTAGGGGGAGAGACAATAGAACATACACACTTGTGATAAAGGTCTATTCGATAACCTAAGAAAGGTAACACAGTCTCGTTCCGCCTGTCGTTCCGCTGTAGGGGAGCTAAACCAGTCCGCTGCTTGGCAGCAAGATGAGCAATCCTTTACTCCTCCCTCCTTGTAACGTGTCTCACCTTATATGATATAGAGCAGAAATGGCTACTGAGAATGGCAGTTCGAGCACCACGGACACGAAGAGGAACCCTAGAATAGTTCCAGCCCAGTAACGACTTGGTAGCATGAGCCCCGGTGCCTCAGAAGATCCCCTACTCTAGCGGGCAGATCAGCGGCATTGGAGGTGTGGGGGCTACCACAGCTATTATTGGGTATGTGTTCAAAGCCAAAGCCTGGCCGTAGCAACTGAGCAAATATCCCTGCCAGCACCTCAGTGCTCGGTGAGGATACAACTCTGGTGTACTGTCTCTCCTTGGTTGAAAAGGTATTCCTAGTGGTAGGGGCTCTTCAATGATATACCTACAGCACCTGGATGCAAGGTGGGAATATACTAGATGGCCGTCTAATGGGTGTGTATCGATCTGGAGCCTCCTGAAGGGGTGTCTCCAGCCGTAGCTAGTTTGTAGTAAAATACTGCATCCCCAGTCGGTAGTGCACGACTTGATGTTCTCCTAGCAGCTGACTTTGGAAGTACTCTAGGAATAAGACTCGCAGTTGAAACAAATCTGTGTTTATTATTTGCTTAGCAACACAGTGACTCGTGCTAACTCCTGCCAAGCAGACGGGTGGCTGAAAATAACCTACATTAGCCAGGTGTAGGCGACCTGGTCCTTGGCTAATTTGGTAAAAGTTAATAAAAACTGTTGAAGATTAATTAATGTAAAAACGAACTATCTAGAAAGAGGGGTGTCTATAAGAGACGGTGAAGGTTGGTGTGTGGAATGTCTCTAGTTACCAATGAAGAGCTTCTGGTAACTGTTGTCGATTGACGTCACTAGAGCGTCTGGTCACGGGTGCTGCAGAGCTCTAATGGTGACAGCAAGGCTGGCAGCCACTGGTGACTGCTGAAGATAATGCAGTAGTCGGAGGCCCCAGCACTGGAAGTGGTGGAGCGAGCTCGAAGAACAGGATGGAACAACTGGCGTGGTCCACCGTGCATGGACTTATATAGTAAGGTTTGCAGTTATCGTAGTGGCAGCAGGAGGGGGGTACGTGATGTCCCTCTGGTGCGAGGCTGGAGTGAGTGTTGCAACCCTCTAGTCATTTCTCTGCATGCGCGTATTTTCAGTGGCACTTGGCCATGCCTGAGGCGGCTGAAGGCTTCTAGGCTCTCAGCGCGGGAGAGGGGTGGGTGTGGGGGGTGAAGCACTGCTGGCTTGCGCAACCCCTCGTATCCACGTGTCAGGCTGCCCTCCAGGATTGTGGCAGGTCACTACATTCGTGTACGGGTTGGCGCAGGGTTGAATTCACTTGTAGGTATAAGTAGGTATATTTGGTTTGAAGTGAGATGAGTCGCAATCGTAATTAATAGTAGTATAAACGGTACACGTCAAAGGCTATGCTTATTTGGATAGTGATAGATAGTAAACCAAGATCTATTACCCAGTTATGTTGGCTACCTACACCCCTTCTTCAATTTTTCTACTCAGATCAACCGAGTGACGTCAAGAGTCCTGGTGCCACATTTTGTGTTGTAATTTATATTGTTTTCTGTTTTGTCTATTCATTAAGTAATAAGTACTTGTGTAAATTGTCATGAGGTACTGAGAAAGACACCTCCTAATTTCTTTCCAGTGACGCAATTCTGTACCCTAATTGCCAACTAATGTATTTTTATAATGTTTAATCTGTCATATAATTGTATCCTTAAGTGTCTTGTATTAATGTATTGCCATTTCAGAATTTTCTATGCTGGTTTTTGTAACACAACTTGCTTTTCTCAAATTTTGCCACCATGCCGCTCAGACCTCTGAGCAGTCTGCCGCCATGTGATTCAAAAACAACAATTTATTTATTCTCCAAAATTTCCGAAGAATTTTAAGGGCACAATTGTGTATTCTATTCAAGTCATAAATTTACTAATATAATGTTTGTCACGTTAAATTTTTTTCTGTGGTAATATATAATCACAGTGGTCACATCTTGAAGTAATAATTTTTGTATAGAAGAATAAAATTGTTTAACGGTGAATTTCTTGTATGAAAATTATTAAAATACCTCAATATTCAAAGCAGAAAAACATAAACTTAAACAGCTCACATACATACCCATTTTTAACATATTTTAAATAAAAAAAGATTAGCTATCACAACAAATGCAGAAACATAAAAGGGATACAAAAATGGTTGTGTATTTGATAATTATTTTCAAAACTCTTGATTAGCTGAGTTTCACATCAATTCTATTTGGATGTACTTTTACATTTTTCTTGGCAGCACACACACATTACACTCATTTACATGTATCTTAACAGTAAGTACTATTAAAAAAGCTAATTTAATTAAAAATTACAAGAATTTTGCTTCAAAACTTAAGTGTGACAATTTAGAAAAAATATCAAAGATCAGTAGCATTGATTTTGAGCTTATTTTATGTGCAAAAATTGCATACAATACAAAGCAAGGCATTTGGGGCAGTGAAGCGAGAAAATTAACATATATTAAAATTATACCCAACCTGGTATTGATGCAGGACTGTGGTTGATTGGTGGAGACGGCATTGGAGATATGTACGGTGTATTGAGAGGTGACAACATGTTGACAGGTGTTCCTGATAACATGTACTGAACATGTAGTGAGCGCTGCAGCTGCATTTCTGAATCAGTTGTGTTCCTGCTGTGCCTCTGCAACAATGATTGAAAAATCCAAAAAATGAATACCCAGAACAATGCACTTGATACAAATTTTAAAATTGTCATTTCACGTTTGTCTACAGAAATATTAATTGTCATACAATGAAACTTTGTTAATTTGAAACCTGTTAATATATAATACTCTTTAACATGAATAAGGCATCATTTCCAAAACTTACAACGTATCTTGAGGTTGTAGTCCAGAAGAGGACAGAAGCACTGGGGTATAGAATGTTGCTTTTTTTTCTTTTCACAATTTAGGAAAAAATGAAATGAAAAAAGAAAAAAAATACAAAAGGATTGAGACACTAACACTTGTCATGCAAGATGTCTTTATCATTTTCTACTCTGCATGGTGGCTTGCTCTATGCTCGACTTGGATCCCCTTCCTTTTTCCTTCCATGCTCTCCCTCCTCTCATAGGTCATAAATTTTGTTTAACGGGGCAGTTTATTTAGGTCATTGCACACCCTTCGTCCATCCCACTCTACGCACAGGTCATCGTCAGTGCGAGTCCCTGAAGAGCTGCAACATGATTAAGCTGTTAAAATTGTCATCCTTTGGACATTTCACCGTAATCAGGCACCAAATATTTTAATTCGGCGCCTGAACTGCGAAGATGTTTGAGCAATTTGAAATTGCGATTTGTGGACTGCGAGTTGTATGTTAGCTGGATCATTTTAAAATGTTTTTAATGTTTGTGTGTCTTGGGCTTGTGGTAAGTTAAGTGTTTTTTCAAAATTGTGGTTTCGGTCGCCAGCCAAATTTGGTTTCGGCCTAACATAAACCTAGCTTTCCTGTGTGTTTCCCATTTTAAAATGTTGTGTTTAGTCTTGGCTGTTGCTCAAGAATATTTAAACTTATTTCAAAATGCTTTGTGTCCACAACTCTCGCATAGGATGTAGTTAGCTTTTAAATGTGGTTGTTCATTATAATTTTATTCGCTGGAGCTTTCATGGGTCACTTGACAGCCTCCACTGAAACTTCATTTCTTAAATAGGTTTTAAGTAAGTGTTTTAAAGTGTCACTTTTATAAAAAGGAGGCTTTGCTGGGCTCATAGGGAAGCCTTTCCTTTTTTTTTTGTAATTGCTCATATTTACAAGTCTAGTCAACATAACGCTTTAATTGCAATCTGCAAATTATAATTGTTTTAAATCAATACAATCTGTTGGTAATGTGCATATCATGATGTTTTAAATATGCCACAAAATACTGAGAAATTCACTGATTTATTCTACGTTTTGTATTATATTTTGTAAACTTTTAAATATTTTGTATAGATCTGGAATCTAAGAACATTTCTGATCACAGCTTTAATAATTGCGAAGTTGTATGTAACAAATTTTAGGGTGCTGTCTGTCATTATTTATGTTTATTTGGCAAAAATATAGGTAATAAATCAATTTGCTGTCTGCATTTATTTGTGCTTCGGCACAAATAGTTTCTGCGCCAACTCTGCTAAATTGTTTTCTCACATCTGCATTTTGTATTTGTTGCATGAAATTGCCAAAGTCGAATTTATCTACGCCTTGAAGAAGGATAAACTTTTGAATTTGTTTCGGGACCTCGAATATGACGTGAACGAAGCGATAACCGTAGGTAAGCTGCGCCGAGCTGCAGTGGGCTCTTGGCGTCAACAAGTTCTGATGGCGCAACCCTCTGAGCAAGCGGTCCCAGTGAGTGTTACCAACTGCCCGCCTAAAGTAGAAAAGTTATTCCTGGTAGCCTTACAGAAGTTTTCTCCCTTGGCATCCTTAGAACGAGTTAATATTTTATATTTATTTATTGCAGTGAGGAAAATAGCTAGTCTGAGTTTGAGTTATGATAGTCTCCTAAATGTCATTGCAATTAAATAAGGATTTATTTTACAGTTACTTTGCGAGGACATTAGGTCATTAGACGGTGGTACCTTTGCAGGCTTTAAACGCAGTGTGATCAAGGTTTTGTTCCCCCCGTGTGTTAAGCACCAATGTGAATGTAACTTTGTATCTATAGATACCAAAGGCTAGGTGAGCCTATGTATGAATTTGTTGATTCCAATTGTGCATTTCATGATGCCTTATGTTTACAAATGAGTGAAACCGAACTGGTCTGCATCATAATTAATAATTTTGCTCCGCATGTACATGCGCAATGTACACTCATTTCTGTTCTACATAATTTTCGCGAGCAACGCCAGCTAGCTGTAGAGGTGCAAGGCCATCTTGTGGCCTCTAGCGAGTAACGTACTTGTTTTCTACCTGCCATACGAGCCGGCTGCGAGTGCAACTCCGTGTTGTCTGGCCAAAATTACAATATTATAATGAAGTGAATTTCACCCCCACTCCTCATAATTAGTTTAGTTTAATTTTTTGTTAAAATCTGTGTTGGTCGTGTTCAAGTACCATAGTCAGCTGTAATATTCTAGAAACTATAATTTATTCCAATCTACAGAGGAGTGGCTTGGATGAAAACATTGATATAAAATAGTTTTGCTAAAACAACTGAAAATAGAGAAACATCAACCTGGGTACACTTGGGACACTGGGGTAACTTGGGATTTTAAAATGAATTTTGTTTGTACAAGCAACAGCTTTGAGTAAAATAAAACTTCATGTGCAATAAATTACTATAAGAAACAAACTTTAAGCAACTGCATAATTCTACTTCACACGTCAAAATAAGGACTTTAATTTGTCCCAAGCATACCCAGTTGACATTACACTACTGATTAATATTTTGTCATTTTTATGTACACAAATTTATTTTACAAACGTTGAAACCAACCTGAAGTTGCTGATACTCATGCTGCAAAGCCTTGACACATGCATCTTTATCAAGAGACATTTGTGGTGGCTGAAAGCAGCTGGCATTATGTTGAGGACTACAGCGATACTGGCTGCCAACATTTGATGTGCTTCCTTCACTAGCTCGTCTCACAGGGCTGTAACGCTCTTGAGTAAGATGGAGACTGTTTAGTTCTTTGAAACTTTCCCGACCACCTTCAAAAAAATTTATATATCATGAGTCACATGTCTTATACTGCAAGGTATACTACTATTATAAAACATACTTTAAATCACAACCACAAGATAGAATTTAGCCTATTTGTCATGTTCACAATTAATGTTTTATAGTCAAGAAATACTGGACAAATGTAGAACTGAAAATATTGGCACATACCAATTGTGAAAGTACCAATATAACCTAGTTACAGATATGTAAGAATTCTGTGTTACTGCCACCAATTTAACTTTGCTGACTGTCCCAAAAAAAAAAGTATATTATAAAATTGTACCGTTGCAACTCGTAAATTGTGTGGAATAACCATTTATCATGCACAGAATCAGTTTACTTAAAACTGAATTTCTTTCAGGTGCTATACTTATAACCTTAGGAATAATTGGCTAAAACTTATACCCCATCCTGCAAATATGAATACTGTGCTACAGAATTTTCAACACTTGAGAGAGACAGCCTGGATAGTCCATAGCATTACTGTTTACATTACTCTTAACAGACTTCGTTGTATTGTGAAAATTCTGAAGCAGCACTCCCTATTATTTTAGCTTGTTAACAGCAAGCTATGAGATTCTGCAATAACTGCTGCAGACAATATGGGTTAGTGGCTGATAATCAGTCACTAAGGTGAATTTGTAGTCATCTTTTATACCGCAAAAATGATAGCCAAGGCCTCTCTGTTGAGTAGCTAATTATTATATCCTACAGAAGACAATATATAAGATGCAAATGAAAATGATTTTTCCACATAGTCTGGAAATATGTGACTAAGAACAGCCCCAACACTGTACATAGATGTATTGCATTCAAACCTAACTGGGATATCTGGATTTCAGTAGGTGAGTACATGTGTAAACATAACCAACTGCTTGAGTGTTTCAAAAACATTGTTACATTCTAGTGACAGGTGCCATTTATGATCACTTTTTTTAACAGTTCAAGTAGAGATGGCAAAACTGTTGCATGGTCTGGCAAAAACTTTGCATTATAGTTGACAATGCCCAACCATGATTACAATTACCATTGATCCTGCCAAAGTGGGGTCCTTACTATGCTTTCACATTGTTAAAAATATACAAACTATTCTTGTCTATCATATGTCAAAGGAATGTTGCTGATGCACATAATAATTTACATTAATTTTGTTCAGCCTGAAACCATTGTCTTGTAATTACTGCAGGAATTTGTGTTGGTTTCTTCAATGCTGCTCCTTGGTTGCACCAGTTATCAACATGTTATTTTGAAAACACACCACCCCATCTAAATCTTGCAAGACCTATGCCAGGGTTTTCTGGAAAATCGTAGAGAACAATACTATTTCAAAAGGCAGTCTGGTGTACCAAAAGAGTCCTCTATGAGTATTGATTATGCATAGTTACAGCAACTATTACTAGACTTGCAGCTGCTGGAACACATTGGACTGATCAATTTTTGAAAAATCTACTCCTTATAATCTGTAGAAAACTTCATCCACATGAAGAGATGGAACGTGTTCTATTACCATCTTAGGGGTAACTATAATTTTATAGTGTGTGAAATACAAACAATGCAGTCTTGTTTAGCCATTGGCAATATGGAAAAGGGATGGGGGTCCACTTGCTGAAATTAAATGGGCAAAGGATACCCAACTTCAACAGCCTATCCAACTGCTCATCTACCTTGCTTTTGAGCATGAAGGTAAGTTTCTGGGCAGAGAGACAGATTGGTGTCATGTTTTCCTTTACACACAACAAAACCTTACTTCCTGTGAATGTTGTAAGTCCCTCAGCAAACAAAGAAGGGTACTTATGTGCTATGATGATGTTCACTGACATGTTTTCATCTTCTGGAGAATTTTTTATGTAAGGACATGTTACGGCAATGCCAAAGCTTAATACTAATCCCTGCAGAGTTATAGAGGGCCAGAGTTTGGCACTATAAATTGAAGCATTTTAAGCCACCTGATCACTGACAGGGGATCACTAGTTCAGGAAAGAGGCGTGATCTCTAGACTAAATTAATTAATTACAAAATCAACTTTAAATTGAAAGGTATTCGAGGGTTGAAACCTCATCATGCAGAGTCAGCCCGTAGCTAAAATAACTGTCGTAGTGGTAAGCCCTGATGTCAATGGAAGTGGAACACAAGCCCCTCAGTTTGCTTTGGCCTTGGTGGGTTCCTCCACGTTAAGGAATGTTAGGGTTACTGTTTTGGGGAACTTGGGTTTATTATTCCTGATCGGTGTAATGGAGACTACAATCCTTACGACTAACTTTACATTTAATAATCTGTGATAAGCAGATTTGGTTTTAGTGACAGAGTTGGCCTTCAAATAGTGCAATGCCAGTGTTGCAGAGATCATACCCATGGATTTCTACTCTCGTTTAGGCAGGACGCCTGAATAAAGAATGGGTCTGGTTCGTTTTTGATTGGGAACAAAGTTGAGAGACACTGGAGTGCCACTTTACGACTTGTAACCTGCTGTCCAGGAGGTACCCGCATCCTCGTCCTATTCGGCTGGCTCGATGAGGAGGCCAGCGGTTGAACGGCGGCCAACACTGGTTGCGGTGGAGTAGTGCTTGAGCTGCTGGTAGACTCCTGGGGTATAGGTGGAGGAGTTGTGGTGTAAGATTCAGGTATTATTGTGGGATCAAGTCCCAGGACGGCTGTGTCAAAATGCACCACTGATAAATGCTCTAATTGTGAGAGATAAGATACTATGGTAAACTGTGTAAATAGAGCATTCTCTTCGATTATTTCTGTGGCAGGTAAGTTTGATATATCTGGCTCCAACTGTTTCAGGATTTGTTTTAATTTATATTTCTTGCCTCTCTTAAACTTGTACGGCATAAGGCCGACTAAATGAACCTTAAGATGAAGCCGTTTAAAGACAGCAGCCCTACAGTGCACTGCCAGGAGCACTGGTCCCGCAACGTAATTTCCACCTTGACGTTCCGCACCCGACCATTACCCAGTGGTGGATGGAACTATCAGCAGTTGCCAGCAGTGAAACAGGGCATAAGATATTTATGTAGGCAGCCAGTAGTTCCTGGGTGTGGTTTCCACACAGGGTTAAATAGAATCAAATAGATCTCCCTCTGTCCTGGCCTTTCTCCAGCAGAGCAGAGTAGGATGCTATCAGCAATACTTGATTCCACGAACAAAGGAGTACCTAGAGCTTTTGGGTGCTCCCGTAGATATACCAGCGAGATACATTGTATTTTGCCAGCAGATCTCGGTTTGCCTCTTAATGGTGTGGTGTATTTGCATTTGTGGCTATCTTTGTCCGGTAGCCGGCTTCACCTTAAAGCGCGAGCAATGCAAGCTCAAATACTGCAAGTATTTTACGGGTCAAAGGGGTTGACTATAACTAGAAGTAAGAACACGAAAAATTATATTGCAAATACAAATAAGTTTCAATGAAATACGTATTTAAATAAAATTATATGTGGATCCACTCTCTCCTGAATTGAATCAAAA
Source organism: Dryococelus australis (assembly GCA_029891345.1). Classification (NCBI taxonomy): domain Eukaryota; kingdom Metazoa; phylum Arthropoda; class Insecta; order Phasmatodea; family Phasmatidae; genus Dryococelus; species Dryococelus australis. The sequence continues at coordinate 93,836,101 of CM057009.1, read as the reverse complement.
GTAAATTAATAGTATTTAACGGAAGTTGTCACAATTAAAGCCAGGTGAAGGCAACCTGGATAAAACATAAAAAGATGTAGTCTGGTGTGGGGTTTTCAATGCTGTGAATTCATTCAACAATAAAATATCCAATCATTATAATTCTAAATTAATTGAAGAGGATTGTCCTGAAGGGGCCTAACTGTTCAATCAAAGAGGGAGATCTTCACCCAAGTGGTGTAGAAATGGTTTGGCTAAGACCTTATGGGATGTCCAGAGGGGACGTCGTCGCCATGACCTACAGTTACCTAGGCAGTAAAGAGGCAGGAAGAGGTTGAGGAAGTGGAAGAGGACAATGTCAGCAGGACCTTCTGGAAACTGTTGGCGACCCTATGGAGCTGCTGGCAGAGGGTGAAAGAAGTGGAAGGCCTCTGGAAGGCGGTGGTTGTCCTGGACGCTGTCTGTGGTTGCTGAAGAAGTTAAAGGCCTTTAGAAGGTGTTGGTCCTCCGGAGCTGCTGAAGTCATCAACGGCTACTGGTTCTACTGCAGTCACCGGCATGGGTGTAAGGCGTCTCAGCCCTTTGCTAACACCTTTGGCTTCTACAGCGGTGAGAAGTGTAGTAGACTGCCCTGAGGCAGCTTGTTGGCTCTCAGAAGAGGGTGCAGGGGATAATAATCCCCGCTTCTTGGGGGTTGGAAGATCTGACATCACACATGGGTCCGTGGAATTTTATCTTAAATGCGTTCAGCATGAGGCAATGACACATTATGCCCTAGTGCTCTAGAGAAGACCGCGACTCTCTGTTCAGCAGCCTGCTACCCTTCAACAGCACAAAGTTTAAATATCGCGGAAGTCCTACAGGGCATGGATAATTTAAAAATTGTCACGTCTTCAGATAGGTGCATTGATAGGATGGCTTTGTGAAGAGAGACTGTGAACAATATAAGCTGACATCACGTGGTTAAAGGTTACATTAAGGCTCTGTCAACTCTGGTAGAACACATGTCCTGGCTCCAATATTATTTTGATTTAAAGGTGGCATGCCCATTGGGTGATTCTGGGGCAAAGTCGTTTGGTAGCGAGCACTTTCCACCAATGCAGTTATGCATCACGGGTCAAAATCAATTTAACTCCTTTGGTTCTTGCTGGACCTTCACATGCATTTACACTTTCATTGGACTACAAAAATGTAGAGCACCATTAATAATAGAACTTGAGGCAAACTGTGGTAGGTGTTAACTGGTAGCTTGCAAAAAGTTTCTGTATATTCTCTCTGATATAGCCAATATGTGTTGTGAAACCGGCGTCCACGAGTGCTCTCACGACCGTTTGCACATCCACAGTCATCTGTTCCAGTTAGCGGACACCGGGTCGACACGAACGGCTGCTAATGCAATAGTGCAGGTCAACGAGAATGGCAATTTACACTGCCTCGCCGACAGGTACTACGTGACTCAAGTGGATGTCTTGCTTTATTTGCTCCAAACGATAACTCTTGAAATAAATGTGCAAACAGTCCAAAATGGCGTCCCTCTGAAAGCCACAGCTACCAAACACCTCGGCAATTGGAGAGAACGTCAGATCAGTTCCCACCGCAACACCAGTGTGTATGATGTCGACTGGTCTGCTGGCCTATTTCACAGTGCTATATAGCCCCAAGGGCATTAAATCAATAGGGAATATTTTTCCCCTAGTGCTACCAGACTCTATTTCAAGTAAAGCAATCCATGCAGTGAATTTCTTTTGTAATAAGTGAAATAGAGCGTGGCTAGCCATACGTATTTCCAAGGATGGACTCATCCAAACAGCATAAAACACAGGAACCAAACATTTACTTTGGAAGTTCGCCGGAAGCTACAATTCACTTTGAAAATTTCAACCGAGAGCCAAAATAGCAGAACAACTTACAGTTATTCCAGCTATTTCAGTGGTTGTAATTATGTACACATTGTAAAAGGGTGGTTGTGTTTTTATTTCCCAGCAAACTGCCTACACCGGCCTCATTTAAAGGAATATCACATTTTAAGTGAAGTGACATACCCTGCGACAACACAAATATGTATCAATTCAATAAGTCGCAGTATATAGAATCCCCATTATCTTTCGTATGTAAATATTAGTTTTTTCAAGCGATTTCTAACGGCAGCCTCTGCCCAGGCCGACGCCATCAAATTAGTCTGACCTCAGTAATGACTCAGCTGGCAGCATTGGAGTTTCGTCACGTGAGTCACCCTCGGCACATTCTTCATAATTTGGCTGCAACCATATAGTATACCAATAGTGATTTAATAACAGGAACCTTTGTCTTCACATGCCGAGGGATAGAACGTCTGCCTTCCTGTGGTCATAACCAGGACTTAACATGCTACGCGCTGCATGTAAGTTCATGGCCCAAGCCTTTTGTGCAGCATATATTACAAGTAGACAGTATGCCAAGCCCGCATTCATTCATTCATTCATTCATTCATTCATTATAACAGAGTAACCATTATGTAATTGCAACAGGCCAATAAAATGTCTCAACCAAAGTAAGGACATTTATTGCATCTTTATTTTCAAGGGTATTATGGACACTGTGCCCTAATGCAGAATTCAATTCAGTGTTTTATGTATAATTCTCTTCACGAATATTACGGGTACTGCGCCCTACAGAAGAGTAAATTCAGTGTAAGTACAGTGTGCAAGGTGGTCTACAACCTTGCTACTAAGTGTAAAACTACGTGAACATAGTTACGGGTAAGTGTCAAATCAGCCAATCAATCAACTCGATGCAGAACTCCAAGGTCCAACAGGGCTGTCGGTCGCACGACCCATCTCACTAACTCTACTGTGTTTTGGCGCTGGGCAATATTCACTGTTTTCGCCTCAACCTGGTACATCAAGTGAAGTGGGGACCAATTTCAACATCCTAGACCTTGCACCACATCAAAAATTGCACCCAAAGTAGGACAAATTGAACAACAGGATTACACAAACAATAACTCCACACCAAAAGGGCCGCAAAGGCTTGTGGAAACATCCATCACTAACAACAAAAAATATGAGTAAAAACCCAGAAAACAAGAACAGTGCAGCGTATTATGTTCCAACATCACAGTGTACATTTTCCCTGGCGCTCCCGTTTTTCACGGCGCTTCAATGTACTTGTGCCCCTTTTTCACGTCTTCTAGATGTTTCAGCATACTTTGTAAACATTTAAAATGAAGGGAAATTGCAATTTACATACAATCACATGTCAATAAACTGTAACAAAGTGTAATTAACATGTTTCAGAGTAACTTCACGTAATTTCAGCATAAGTTATTGTGCTTTGTTTATGTGTGCAAAACACATAACTTTTCAAAGTGATTTTTGTTCTCTTTTTGCACTTCACGGCAAATTTAAAGGTTTTGTATGCGTTGATGCAACATGCAACATTTATAGAGTAACTATTGTAGCAATCCCAACACAAATTTTATTTTGTGTTTTGGATCACATAATTTCAAAACAGCTTTTGTTTTACAAGTCGCGTAAAACTTTAAGGGTAAATTGGTACATTTCAAGAGTATTTTACGTGCATGAGTACATGCCAAAAGGGACACATGTTCAACAGTCTTCAATTGAAAGTTATCAAAGAAATTTTGGACTTTTCAAACAATAAATTATAATTTTGGATATTTCCACCATTTTTGCAAAAGTGTTCCACAAGGGAGCACCTTTGAAAGCGGCAATTGTGAACCAGTCAAGCCAGAGAAGCAGGCACCACTACCCTCCCCCACATCTTCCAGTGTGGGTGAGCGGTGTGACGGACCACTCTCGGGTACGCAGTTGTCACCACTAACCCACACGGGCTGTAACGGCATCCTTTTTTCCCATGCAAACGCAAAGGAAAGCAGGTAAACAACTGTGGTGAAATCAGCTGCTGTGTGGCCGAGCCGGTACTCAGAACATGCAACCGTAATTGGTGCACCAGCAATGGCAGTCAAATAACATTATGCTTAAAGTGTGTGCAGCCTACGCACGGTTCCAATCTGTTCTGGGAATCCAGGTGCCTGTGGTGTGAGCCGGAAAATGCAAGGAGCCTCGCCAAGGACATTCGCCAGGTAAACTGCAAGCATATTGACAGTGCGTGATGCAGTACCTCTGATGGTGCGAAGGTACAGCAATGTGCAGACTGCAACAGACCATGAGTGGTCTGGGGTGACGTCGACCCTGTAAGCAGTAATGTGTGTAAATGTACACTTGTTAACACACAAAAACAATTTCCCAACACAAATACGAGGGAATTTAAAAATTGATGATTTAACAAACACATCACGTGTGATGGTGTCAGCAGCAGGATAATTACATGCGCACACTGTAATAAAGGGAACTGCCCTGAATGCCTCACCTGAGAGGAGCATGCAACAACACATATAAATGGAAATATTTTATGCGCAAAGTGTACTAATATTTTGTTAACACTATCAAAGGCCCCTGCTGACTTCATCACGGGCGGCACAATATCACACCGTTGCCAGCAGGACTCATGTCAACAAAGTAGGATAGAGACAGTGGCGTGACCCCCCAGGGGGATGCCGATTTAAAGCCTGAGAGTAATGGTACTTGAGAGAGAGGCAGGTGACGTAGCCGGGAGTAGAGAGTCGCTCGCCCATGCCGTGCCTGTGCTCCAGCTCACGCTTGTCTGCTGCTATCCGCTGCACTGCTACTATACGCCAGTTGTAATGTATCATTTTCTTTTTTATATATTTTTTTGTTGAGGCTTACTGAATCAGGAATATGCAATATGCATCGTAAACATTTTTGTCTATTTTATTTATTTATTAATTTATTTACTGAACTGTGTATAATGTAAATAGCTACTATTCTTATTAGTTTTAAAATATGCCATGTTGTGCCAGGCAAAACTGTAAAAACTATAAAAAAAAACACAAAAAAAAACAGGAGGATCTGTAAGTTACTTTAGATTTCCAAAAAACAAAGATCTTTCGAAAAAGTGGATATTTCTGTGTGCAAGAAATGATAAATTCGACCACAAAACCATGAGAATTTGTTCCTAGCATTTCACCAATGATGACTACCAAAGAGATTTGCGTGCTGAGTTAATGGGAGAGGAAAGAAGAAAACTGCTGAAACCGGAACCATTTCCAAATAAAAACTTGCCGAACAGAAAGGAAACTGTTGATTTTGTGAGAAGTGAGAGGCTACAATGCAGAAGCATTAAAAGGAAACTTGTTGATAAGTTGATTACAACAAAACCAAAACAACTTCAATCCAGTGATAATGAAACAGTACTGCAGGAAAAGTATCAAATATCTGAAACTGAAAGTATTACTGCTAATACTGAAGCAGCTCCACCACTTAATTCTAAACCAGATCTACACTTCCAGAAAGAAATAGACCTACTTAAATTGCAAATTCTTAAGCAAAACAAAGTTCTGAAATCACAGTTACTTGCTCTGAAATTTACCTACAAATGATGTAAAGTATCAGTTAGGCAAGAATTAAGGAAGATTTTAGAAAACATTTTCACTTCTAAACTAACAGAAAAACTATAAAATAAAAGCAAACTGCAAGTATGGTGGAAAGACGGAGATATAGCTGCTGCCATTACGTTACGTTCTATCTCGCGTAAAGCTTACTCTTATTTAAGGAAGAAAGTTGGCATTCCTCTTCCTAACCTGTCGACTCTACGGAAATGGACGAGAAATGTGAAATGCGTTCCAGGAGGCCTCGAAGAAGTTTTGACTGTTCTGCATGCAAAGTAACAAACAATTACTCTTTCTGACGGCTCATGGTTCTTTCTATGGATGAAATGCAAAACGACGGAAGGTATTGTTATGATCAAACAGCTGATCAGATTTTTTGTCCATGCAAAAATGTGCAAGTGATAATGGCAAGAGGACTCGCCTCCAAATGGAAGCAACAAATATTTTATGATTTCGACACTAAGGTCACCGGGGATTTACATTTTCATGTTATTAAAAGGTTGGAAGAAAGAGGATTTATTGTTGTTGCAGTAGTCAGTCATATGGGTGGTAGTAATCAAGGCATGTGGTAAAGTTTAAGTATATCATTTGGAAATGTTTAGTTTCTGAACCTGTCGGACGTAAAAAGAAATGTGTGGGTTTTGCTGACGTTCTGCATCTTATAAAATTACTGAGAAATAACTTTCTTGATTATGGCATATACAGTTGCATAATGGAACAGTAATATGCAAAGAACACATATGCAATATAATAGAAGACAATGGAACTGAAGCTATGTCCCAAGCTATCGAATGTGCATTTAAACATCAAATGCAGCGCAAGGCAGAAAGTTAAATACGCTGTGCAACTTTTTTCACATCATACTGCTATGTATCTTTTGGTACATTACAAAAGTCAGCCTGAAATAGGAAATTTTTTTGAAACAGTGGATAAATTCTTTGCTGTCATGAATCCCCCCACCCCCCCCCCCCCCCAAAAAATGCAGTTGGTCTTTTCATTGACAAGCAACTTAGCATTTTACAAGTCATGGAAAATGAAACAGTAAACATGAGAATATTGCAATACAAATGTCTAATGCTGTTCCAGAAAGGCATATTAGTAACAATAAACTCACTTTGTGAACTGCCTGAATTTTTAAAGGTGCAATATTCACTGAAGTACATTCTCACGTCTTGTCTCAACCAAGACGCCCTGGATAGTTTTTTTTTGCGGATTAGAAGTGTCGGACATGGAAACCAAAACCCTAAAGCCCTGGATTTCAAGTATAGGCTACGTTATATTGCTAGAATGCGAAATGCCTCTGCCAGTAGGTGTGTGTGTTAGTGATGACAGCTTGGCTGACAAGCCATATTTGACAAGCCAAATGTTTATTTCTTTAAACACTTGTCTAGAGGAACAAGTGCAAACACAACAGAGCATCAATCCTGCGACGTGTCCTTCCCTGACATGAACACAGAAAAGAATGAAGCACTGCGTTATGTTGCTGGCTACCTAGCTCACAGCACCAGCAACGGAAGTCTCACCTCTGATGTTCCTGCAAACGAAGGTATGTTGATTTGCTGAGACACACTCTTAATTAATTAAATGATTGTCAGTAAATACACTTCTTATGGTATTTTATTTCATGTTTGTTTATATGGATGGATAGAAAAAATTTGTTGAGATGGTCTAGCTATTCCGTCACTGGTCTTTCTAAATACTGTGATAATAGCGGAGGAAATGTTTTAGCATCTCCTTGGTGAGGAGATAAACACAGAGGCAGGCATCATACAAAAATTTTATCACACCCTGGTGAGAAAATTTCCAGAAACTAACCCAAAAGTTTTCATGAAGATTGCCAGAACAAGAACACTTTTTCGTCATAGGCATTTAAATAGAAAAGCAGAAGAAACTAGCAGTTTAAAAAGGGAGCTGAGAAAGAAGCAGCAATTCACACGGTCTTAAAAGTAAGAATGCACAATCTCTCAGCCTATAAACATTCATAAATGTAAGCTGTAATATAGTATATTTCAAATGCGTACATTTATATATTTGTAAAAATCCTCATTGTTCACAATTTAATAGTAAGCATTGTTTATGTTTTTAAATAATTTTGTGTTTTGCTGGGTTTGGAAATTACTGTTTATTGATATTTTGAAAATTCTTGACTGTTTTCCCCAAAATGTAATTTATTCTTGTTATGATATTTCAGTGCTACGAGATTGCAAATTCAAATATATAGAAATGTATGTTTAGCTAGTTCTTTTTGATTCACAATTCTTTCATGAGGAGTATTTGCATTACACCTACATCATATTCTAACTGGTTTTCAGTTTGGTAATTAGCGATTTGTAAATTGTGTTTTGTAACTTCCATACGGAACGGTTTGTTTGTAATTTGTTTAATGTTGTGCTGCTGCTTGGAGTTATGACAGCGAAGTTATATCACAAAAAATTACAGTGCGCAAATAGGTTAGGTAAAGATCTATGTCCTGTAATGGTGTTACAAATTGTAGGACGTAAAAATAAAAGGAGAATGATGAAAAGTAGGCAATTAAACATGTAAACAAATAATGACTGCCAAGGATTCTCACGCATTTAAAAAAGAATGTACAAAACTCGGTCGGCATATCAAGGTTGGAAATAAAGACACATTAAAATTTTTGGCTTAACTGTAGTATTATTTTATTAGTAAATATAACTTAAAATTAAATTTTGATAGGTTTAAAATCATCACACAAATATATTCGGCTTACACGTAAAATAAGAACTCATTTCACCCATAATAGCTAACAACCAAAAAACAAATATGACTGTGATTAAATGGTAATTTGATATTTGAAAGCTTCAAATCTGTCAAAATGCAAACTACGAAAACACCTAATTTATTATGCAGACAACCGGGTCACATGACCATTTGGTTAACAAAAAGTGTCAATTGGTTTTGAGATTGGTAATTTGCTATTTGTAATTAGTGTTTTGTAACTTCTGTTCGGAACGATTAGTTTGTCAATTGTTTGTTACTTTGCTATTGCCTGGAGTTTGCGATTTGTAATCTTTGAAGCAGACAAAATCGGGTTATGTGACTATTTTATTAGCAAAAGAAGTGTGAATTGGAACACGGCCTTACATAACAAAAATTTAAGTAACAAACATTCCTCGCTTCAATACACATGATCTAAAACACTGTGGTGATAAACACAAGGGAAAAACACTTGTGTAATTTAAATTCTAATGTTACAAGAAATGTATATCTTTATAAGATAAATACCAGTAAACATGCAGTTACGTTTTTACATAGTAAATTGCCAGTGTTCACGAAAATTTCCTGTAATTTATATCCTAAAATGTTGGGTACATTTGCTTGTAAAATAGTTTGATGCAGAATACTACAGTGGTAAGACTGTGGAATGCGGGAGGGACTGCTCCCAGCTACATCACGGGGTGAGGTCGCTCCTCCAGCCACTTTAACTCCGCAAACCGGGCCAAACTCCTCCTCTCTAACAACCTTGGGTGTGGTGACCAGTGCGGGAAAATTATACACTGGGAATGTGCGACCAAAAGAAACGTGGTAAATACAACTGCTGGGAAATTCCGGTGCGGACAGGTCATCCCTGTGCTACTGTTGACAGTGCCACACCCACCTGCTGTCAACAACAACAGAATGAACTACTACATCAGCCAGTTGGCCTACTCCACGGGCATACCAACGCAACCAGCACCAATGACACCGACTGGCTTCATGTGGCCACAACCACACGTGTCAGTCACAACTGGAACACCCGCAGCACCAACAGCGGAATTGGGCACAACACCAACTCAATTCCAGTTGCTGCCCACTTTCGCTGGGCATATGAATGAGGATCCGCAGGAGTTCCTGAGCGACTGCCAAGGATGATTAAAAAGGTATGAAGTGTGTGAGCCAGATTGGCCCAATTGTGTTGGGTGCCAGTTAAAGGGAGAAGCACATATGTGGTGGAGCACCATAAGTCATTATGGGATGCAATGGGGAGAGTTTTTAAGTGCATTCCAGAGCAGGTTCATAAACACATATTCATCCCTTCAGGCACGGAGCCTTAGAAGTGCAGTGGCACAGAGAGACGTTAACCACATTTGCTAAATGGAAAATTAATCTCATAAGACACTTTCACCTGCAAATGCGCAAAACAGAAATTTTGGAAGTTGTAGCATCTACAATGCAACGAGAAAACCAACTCACTTTGGTACCCTTCATTCTCTCTAGTATTGAAGCTTTTATGTGCTAAGCTGCACTCCTAGATCAGGGAAACAGGGAGCAGGAAAGTGCACAAAGGGACATGGCACCACAGACATCAGCTGTCAATCGCAACACTGAGCCAGCCCACCCCATAACACGCGGAGATGCAGAGCACAGCCGTGTCACAGCGCCTAAACCCACGGGCCCAACCGTGACGGGAGAGGCCACTGCAAAGGGATGCACTAGTAGGGTCCCCCCTCCCTCTGCATGCCGTTACTGTGAAAGACAGCAGTACCACTGGCACAGCGAGTACACCAAAACTTAAATTCAAGGAGGAAGCAAACTCAGAAAACAACACCTCACCGAAGGGAAACAACCTGCCGGGGTAGGCGAACTGGACGCTGACTACCACCAAACTACTAGTATGCACGTAACACACACACCTCAACAGATCAGGCAGAACGTAACACAAACACCTCAACAAATTGTCTTGCAACAAATCATGAAACTAACAACATAAAATAGCAAGAATAACAATCACCTTAAATCAGCTCGCAGAAAAACTGTAGTGCGAAGTAATAGCAGTGGATCAGTGGGATGACCTACTGCCTCCTACTGCAGCCATCTGCCGAACACCTGGCAAGGGCATAGCTTATTCTAGTCACATTGAGGTCCCCACCGAAACAGAACTCCGGTTAGATGAGCTCCAAGCACTCGTTTAGAACATCCAACAACAATGTGCAGACATGCAGTGGCGTGTAGAGGAGATTGCACAAGGTAGCACAAAGTGGTTGTGCATGGAAGGTGCACGCATCGAAACATGACTGTTACAGCCGGACACACCATGGCGCCTCTACGTACCGAAGGGTGCAAGAGAACCGGTATTGTGTCATGCTCACAGCAGCCAATTTGCAGGTCACCCTGGGGCAGAGCAAACCACCAAGAATATACAGTAAAATCTCCACAGGCCAGGAGTCATGAGGGATGTGCACAAAGATGTCAGGGAAAGTATAAGCTGCAACCAATTTAAGAGTTGGAGAGCAAATGGGGAAGTGCAACAGCAGCTGTGAACACCTCGTGAGCCCTTTAAAATAGCATCACTAGACCTAATGGCCCCCTACTCCTGAACACCAATTGGCAAATGCTTCATATTAGTGGTAAGTGACTCCTCCAGATGGACGGAAGCTTACCCAGTCTCCAGCGCATGTGCAGCACCATTGTGTATGTGCTGGAGACCGAATTATACCCCTGCTGGAGTAAGCCTGCGCATTGCTAACGGATAACGAGATGCAAATCACGGGACGGCAATGGTATGATTTATACACCCGGTGAGGAATAGTACATCAGACAACTGCTGTATACCACCTGCAGGCCAACCAGACTGGAAGGCGCAACCAAGAGCTGAAGACACAGTTGCGCTTGCAGGTTGGTAAGAACCACACTAGTAGGGTCAAACATCTGCCAGCAATCCTATTCACAATAAGAAGGTGAGCGAACTTGGCAACTGGAAAGTCACCTGCCTCCATTTGGTTAGGGTGGGAGTAACCGCTACCCAGCGAGTTCACCAGACGGCGCAACGAGAATACAAGCGCACCAGAGGACGGCGCAGCACGACGGCAATGCAGGGAGAAAGAACTGCAGGCCACTCGCGAGAACCAAGCCCATTACATTGGAAAATGGGTTCCATCTACAACACACGTTCCACGCCGATTGATTCCTAGTCAGTTGGTGTATGTCTGGGAACACTGCCTCTCCAGTGCAGCCAAGAATTACTGTGCAGGATTTGCACCAAAATGGAGCGGGCTACACACCACTGTGAAACCACTAGGGTACACCATGTACCTAGTGAAGATAAGCAGCAGGAGGTGGATCACAGTGCAATGCTGTGACCTCCGCCTAGTAGTGACACCGCCCAGCACCGCGATGCCCAGTCAATGGGGCGCACAAGTGCAAATATGAGTAACAACACCAGCCACCTCGGACAGCAAACCCAGAACGATGTTCTGAGAATAATGGGAGTGCCCTCCGGCGCCTATTTCTCACTGCGATGCCCGGCATCGTGACGCACACAAGGGAGGGGAAGTAGCACAGCACAGTACAGCACAGCACAGCAGACAGTCACCTGCACTAGACAAGAATGGTAGAGTAACCAACGCATCTGCAGGCCTGACAGGATCAATCTGCAGCATCATGATGCCCAGCGTCATGATGCCATATGCCGAAGACATCGTCAAGGGCAAGCCACCGGAAGCACCTGTGAGCAAGAGCACCCCACAGGACAGTTCTCTGTCTGGCAGTGCAGCAACGCTTTTAAAGGTGACTCAAGCACATGACTTCACGCCAGAGGACGACCAGCATAGTGATAGGGGAGTCAGGCTCCACAAGCCTGACAAACGGACACCCTCCTTCCCCCTCGCCAACTTCCACATGCCAGCAGCAGCAGCGGTTATAAAACAGAGAAAGAAGGGGGATTCCACCCCTCTCCGCCACTCAAAGCAGCAAAGTGCTGGTGGCTTACCAGCACTGCCCGGCATGCATGGCTTGTAGTGGGGACACCATCACCCCCCACGTGTCCTGCAGCTCACCAGCACTGCCAGGGTCATGACCTTGTGCCAGCAGTAGCCTGCGCTGCATCATATATGTGTGGGCCTTACCAGTTAAGGCCGTGCCACACCATCAATTCACCAACCACCTGTTGTGCCTGATGGCGTGATGGGTCACCTGGGGGACTGCGGGGTCAAGTGATCACCAGAGGAGGGGCTGTTTGATGTGAACCAGGCATCCACGAGTGCTCTCACGACTGCTTGCAGCTCCGTGGTCATCTGTTCCATTTAGCGGACACCAGGTTGACACAAATGACCGCGAATACAATAGTGTAGGTCGACGAGAACGGCTATTTACACCGCCTTGCCGACAGGTACTACATGACTCAAGTGGCTGTCTTCCTTTATTTGTTCGAAAGTGTAACTCTTGGAATAAATTAGTATGTGGTCCAGAACAGTGTCCCAATGAAAGCTACAGCCGTCAGGCGCTCCGGCAATTGGAGGGAACATCGGATCAGTTAGCGCTACGACGCCCAATGGCCCTCTGGTGTGTAACGTTGACTGGCCTGCTGGCCTATTTCACAGTGCTATATGGCCCCAGAGGCATTAAATCAATAGGGGATATTTTCCCCCAAGTGCTACAAGTCTTTATTTCAAGTAAAATAAACCATGCAGTGAATCTCTTTTGTAATAAGTGTAATCGAGCGTAGCTACTTATGCCCCTTTCAGGGATGGACTCATCCAACGTCATGAGATGCCGAAAACCAAAATTTACTTTGGAAGTTCGCCGGAAGCTACAATTTACTTTGAAAGTTTCAATCGGAAACCAAAATAGCTGAACAACGTACAGTTATTCCAGCTATTTCTGTGATTGTAATTATGTACATATTGTAAAATGGTTATTGTGTTTTTATTTCTAAGGAAACTGCCTACATCGGTCTCATTTCACGTAATAACATATTTTAAGTGCAGTAACATATCATGTGATGTCACATTCACAAGCAGAATTAACACCTTATGACACACGAGAAAGTCACCAATATGTATTAATACAATAAGTAGAAGTGTTTAAAATCACCATTATTTTTCGTATGTCAATATTTGTGTAAATATTAATATTTCAAAGTGATTTCTGACATCGGCCTCTATCACCTTCCGCCCAGGTTAACGCCATCAAATTAGTCTGACCTTAGCACTCGACCCAGCTGGCAGCATGCGAGTTCGCTCATGCGATTCCCCCTCGGCACATTCAATGTTTGGCTGTAACCATGTAGTATACCAATAGTGATTTAATAACAGGAACCTTTGTCTTCACGTGCCGAGGGTAGACCATTGGCCTTCCTGTGTTCATAACCATGACATAACGCGCTACATGCTATATGTAAGTTCATGGCTCAAGCCTTTTACACCACATAGGTTACCAGCAGACCAAGTACCGAGCCCGCATTATTTCATTGTAATAGTGTCATTGTTATGTAATCACAACAGGCCAATAAAATGTCTTAACCAAAGTAAAAACTTTAATTGAGTCTTTATCCTCAAGGATATTTTGGGTACTGTGCCCTAATGCAGAATTCAATACAGTGTTTTATGTATAATTCTCTTCGGGAATACTAGGAGTACTACGCCCTATAGCAGAGTAACTTCAGTGTAAGTATGGTGTGCAAGGTGGACTACAATCTTGCTAATAGGTGCAAAACTACGTGAACATAGTTACGGGTAAGTGTCAAATCAGCCAATCAACAGACTTAACGCAGGACTCCAGGGTCCCACAGGGCCGTTGGCCACATGACCCATCTCACTAACTCCACTGAGTTATGGCGCCGGGCAATATTCATAGTTTTCACCTCAGCCTGGAAAATCATGCACCAATTGCAACACCCTGAACCTTGCACCACATCATATGGAAGCCCCACTGTCAATTTACATGTCAAGCTGCACATCACACACTGAAGCAAATTCTTTTCCAACTTTTCTGAACCCAGGTTCTCTGGATTACCGACTATAAGTTGTGATGGGCCGACCCTTTTATGCCACTTGTCCAAATATTTGGATACATTCTCTTAATATGTCCCAGTTGCTTGCAGATGTTGCGCTTATGCTTACAAATCTTGTAATTCTGCACAAAATGACTTGGGGTACCCATAACACATGTACACCAACTGATAGAAACTTTTGGTGTTACACACTGTCTTTCTGCAGACACATCATCACTATGTTAACAGATTGGTCTTTGACAAATGTCGGAGATATGGGAGGTAGGCTCTTGGACTTCCCATATCAAAGGATGCACTGACAGTGGCTGCTTCATATGAAAGTGGTACACTAACCACTTTTTTAAAAGTAAAGTCATCAGACTCCAGATAAATTTTTTGTGTAAAGTTTTTATATTCAGCTCTATCACAAACTGCTTTAGTAGTGTCATTTCTAGGGAAGTTCCAAAATTGCAAAAGTGTGTTGGTTTACATAAGTTTAGAACCAAATCAGGATACTTTCATGGTTCTGCTGCACCCTTCTTTGAAAATTATGATGCTCTGCTATAACAGATGGCCTAGAAGAAAATGTCAGAATGTCAGGTTAGCAAATTCAGTAATTCCGTGCAGTCATTGGTTTTTTAAGTTCACTTATATTGTGTAGTATTTTGCAGGTTTATTTCCCACGGACGAGATAAGTTTACTACAATGCCTTTATTGATCCTTGCCTTTGTCCCCCGTGCCATTTGCAATAACAAATTGCTTAAGTCTTTCTAAATACCAGTCCCATGCATCTTCTCGCAGTGTGAATTTCTCAAACCAATTACCCTGACATTTTTGATATTAAAAAAATGTATCATCTCTCTTGAAAAAAAAAAAAAAAAAAAAAAAAAAAAAAAAAAAAAAAAAAAAAAAAAAAAACATGCATCCCATTCTCATCATCAATGTTGTATCCTTTAATAACCACTTAATTTGGCTTGAACACAATGACTATTCTAGAGTTCATACGAGGCTTCCATGTTCCGACTACCAGCTACAGGGCACTCAACATACCAAACACCCAATGTACCACACTGACAATCTACCATAGACAACATGACATTTAACATGACCTATGTCACATCACTTATGCAGGGTAATGTAAAGAGTCAATACAACATGCAGTCATCCTGGACAGTAATACATGCAGTACAACAGACTCTTATGTTGAAAACAAGATTGTTGAGCAGTTCTTAAGAGTATGAAGAGCCATTCCAGTACCACAGACACCAGAAGCTCCTGGATGGTATGTAGAGGCACTGAACACTTCAAAATATGACACCAGAGTGATCCCCAAGCATGCTTTCTAGGACTGAGATTGGTGGATCTTGCCCGCCAATCCAAACAGGCAATGTTCTTGTTTTCCAGGTAGTCACCCACCAATGCAGAATGACATGGACAGGCATTGTCATCTATAAAAAAAGAAATGTGCAACTATTGCAACCCTAAAACAATCTACCATACACCTGATCAGTTACAGAGCCATGACCTAACATATGGAGAAGTTTACATGAGCCCAACATGATGCTGCCCCAGGCCAAGATGCTGACAACTCCAAAATGGTATTTTCCATGAGATTAGCTGGATTTAATGTAATCCCCTGTTCTCTCCATAAACACCTGCCGACAGACCACATGCCTACCTGACTGCACGCTTTCCACTTATCTATTTATTCAGGCCGGGGTACATAAATTGCGCCGCGGTATAACAGAATCCGCAGTATAACGGGGCGTGGTATTCCGGGTTTCTACTGTATTAGAATTTAGTTCTTGTACTTCAAGCAGAGTACTGAACAGGAAAAGCTATATAAGAGCAATGGATATTAAAAAGTTTGTTTGTGTTTCAGATATTAAAAAGTAAAAAGTTGAAATTTCAATTAAAAACAAATAATTTTGGAACTCTGCTGGGAGTTTTGAAAAGTATTATCGATGCTGATAGATTTTAATGAATATAGCTATACTGAATCATATAGAATTTAATTAAATTTTCAAATGAAATGACAATTTGTAAACCAGTTGAAAATGTAAGTTACATTAAGAAAGGTAATGAATGAACATAATCTTTTAGTTATTTTTTAAATTCAGTGTTTAAAAATCTGAGTAATAAAGAATAAAATTAGGAAGGTATAACATTTACTAGTCATAAAATTAGTGAGGGTTTGTTGTGTGATGGGCCTTACTAATACAGATATGAAAGGGTAAGATGTTGCTCCAGTTTGTATGGTGTCCTTGGATCTTAGTACTAAAAGTAACTTTTTTGATGGTACAGGTCAGAGGCCCCTTTTTTTCTTTGTCAGCACTGGCCTAATGAATAAGACAGTCTTATGCATGCCACTTTCCTATATAATACTACAATAACTACGAATCATCTGACTCAATTATTTATACTTCACCTGAGGGAGAGTCAAATCCAGCAACTTATTACACTAGTGTCTTGGATCGCTACAACCCTGAACGGCGATTCCTTCCAAACATGTGCAAAATAAGGTTTGCGCAAGCCAGTGAGCAACCCCCGCGCGTGCTGAGAGCCAACAAGCTGTCAAACATCTCTGGGCGAAACTGAGTGCCGCCGATTATGCACGAAGCCAAGAGCCGGACAGATGATAGCTACCTCCACCCTGGCCTCGCAAGAGAGGGACATAATTAGATGACATCACACTTCACACCGTGGCCCGGCGCTGCACCTGTCTTTCAGTCCATAAAAGTCAGTGCAGTACCGGACTCGCGAGTTATTTCCTTCTCCAGTAGCTCGTTCCTTCAACTGTCTTCGGCAGCCACCAGAGGCTGCTACCATTGAAGTTACCAGAGGCTCCTGCTGCAGACATCTGTAGCTACCAGAGGCTTCATTGTTGACAACCACCACCATCAACCAGAAGCTTTTCTTCATCTTCATGACACCACGCCTTTTACTGCTGCTCCTTCTGGAACAGCAGTCGGGGCTGGTAGATGCAACTACACCCACTGATCTTAAAGTAGTGGCCCCCATTTTAAATTGTTTCTTCTAGACTCCCCTTGAATATTTTAGCTCCGACTGAGTTGCTATCATAGTTGTCAATGCCACTAGTTACCTTGGGTAGTTTAGGAGCAGGTCACCGAAACTTTTGGTACCAGTCAGGATATTTGCTCGAGACTGACTGCATAACTCTGTTGCAAACTACACCCAAAAGTAATAGGGAGGCAGCCCACACGGTTCAACAGTCTAGGTCTGTGTGCGATGGCGAGGGGTTAATTAAAGCACCGAACTTGTACCATCAACTACTATTGGAAGTACACTAAGATAGGGAACTATTTTGCGTCGACAACAATCAGTAGATATCTCAAGTGTCAATCCAACCTCCATGCCTTTAGGTGGGAGTCAAGGTTCAAAGAGGACAGAGAAAAAGGCGGCTTATAAGGCCGTCTAACAAGAGTATGTACCAGCCCTGCCTACTCCAAGTAGGCAAGCTGAGTGGGATCGAGCGTTTCTCACCCTTCTCCTGGACAGGTCTTCCTTTCCTGTATTTTAAAATACGTTCATTTCCCGGAGCACACGCACATTGCTAGGGAATATCACCCTGTGGTTAAAGGTCTTATACAGGATACCGAGGTAAAGTATGGAACAACCAACCACAGATTCTGAAGTCCGGAGTCAAACCGAGTGGAGGCGATGGTACTGTGTTAGTCGGCACAGTATCAATGTCCAACAACTGGCCACCAGCTATACCAGTTCTGGCCAGTCTGCAGCAGCTCCGTCACCACCAACTCAAACAATCCCTGGCGAGACAGGTGGTACCAAAGCAACTTGCACTACGAACAAACCAGTTGCAATCCTGGTAGTGGAAAATTCCATTCCTAGTTGCAACCGACACGACCAGCTAAAGTTGCGACCACTAAATGTAAAATAAACAAATAATTAGTGAACTACCAGCGTGAATGGTCGAATGCTACTAAAACCACATTGACAGTACATTCAGTCCTTAACCCAGCATGCGTAAAGTGATTTTCTGGTGCCCAACCTGGGGCGTCAGCATAATTATCTGTAAGCGGTAAACACCAGAACCAGACTAGAATGGCTCAGAGGCCTAAAAGTCAACCGGGGACTGAAATGGACTTCAGGGAGTCATCTAAACACTTTGTTACATCCATTAGCACCAATATGTCTGACACCAGTGTTAGTACCGCCAAAGAGGCAAATGATAACATGGCAGATATATCCGATAATAAATGTAGCCATATCAAATGTCAGGGAAATGCCACGTTTAGCACTGAATGCACCACTGTGGTAACTCATTCCATCATCTATGCCTAAGATGGATGGACGAAGCTACAAATACGGAGGGACTGGAGTACAGGTGCAAAGCCTGCTGGACACTATCGACCACTTGACCAAATCACATGTCTAGGAAATGGAATAAACAAGATACGCTGCACCACCTGTAGCGAGCCATATCACCATGCCAGTATAGGCTGGCCAACGAAAGGGTCACCAGATCAGGTATAGCATGCCAGTGTGAGAGGTGTAGGCAAACCTACACAACCCGTTCCCACTGGTTATGATTGTTGATTCAGCTCCATGATACCCGGCAAAAAGAAACTATTGTGATATACAGATCACCGACTTTGCGGGGCAACCACTTGAGGACCCGGTTACGTTTATCACTGCATGCAAAAAAAAAATTCAAGGAAACCTACCTCCCGATAAAACAATGGGTGAGCAATGCCCAAACTCACCTTAAAGGTCTAGCGCTGGATGGTGGAATCGCTACAGTGGGTTTATAACCGAATGGAAACTGTTTCAAAGTTGATCAGCGACTGAGTTTACTGGCGAAGAGGTCCTCGCCCGATTAACGAAACAACTCTACAGTCAGAACCAGGTACCCGACGACGAAGCGGAAATATTCATCTGTAGGAAAGAACAGATATTTCTACGAGTATTTCCAGGAGTAAATGAGGTGACTTCCGTCCATTCAATTAGTCAACTGCTATTACGCAGGTTGTGGAATACATTACTTATGTCCAAACCGTCAACAAATGATGAACTGGTAGAGCGTGCCAGAGAGGCAGAACAGAACTTCGCCACATAGACTGCATTCGACAAGCCTACAATGAAAAAAACACCTGAGTCACGAACTCCGTCAGCAGAGGCACCCAGGAACTCACCTGTTCCTATGCCACGCCTTTCATTCGTACCAAAGTGCTGGTTCTGTCCCAATAGCCATTGGAATGAGGACTGCCCATGCAAACCTACCAGCCAAGGGATCCCAACTAATAAGCAAACCAACCGGACAGAAGCATCGAACCAACCCAACATTACAGTTACAATGCCCTCAACTCCTAAGGTGGGAAACGCCGAAGCCGGGGTGCGAAGCAGGCCGCCACCAGCGGACAAGGGCCAAGCATCCAGCGCTTAAACGAGGAATCTACTTCTCCTATCGCCCCCTACATTGAAGTGGAAATTAACAGAAGCAGGGTTCTAGCCGTATTAGATTCGGCCGCAACTGGGAATTTTATCAGAAGCGATTTACTGAGTCCACAACAAAAAGCTGCCATTTGACCACAGTCAAACATTGTATAAATGGCACAACCAGATGCCACCTTTCAGGTTGACGGCCTAATCACCCTAACTGTAAATTTATACAGACACTCCAACCCAGCCGAGTTCTTGGTTTCACCTGTGCTGACAGAAGCCGTAATACTTGGTTGCCCATAGCTTCGACAAAAGCAATGTGTCATTGACCATGGGTAACAACGAGTTTACTTGGGAGATAAGGACCAGGTAATGGTGAATTGGGAACACAATCCCGAAGCCGTTTTACCCAACCAGGATCAACCCTGAATTAGGAGAACTGGAATTTAACGAACTAAAACAAGTTCTGGACCTATCTCAGTTTACAACATTGGAAGAGGACAAAAAAGCCAAGGAAGAAGGGGAGAACACATCCCATCCTCCTTCACCAGAACGAAGTACAGAGGAACAAATTTGTCTACTCCAGTTACAAATAACATGCTATTAAATAAGGCTAAGCCAACAGGAAGACCCTGAAATCCACCGCCTCCTGCAGGAACAGTCTTAAAGGTTTGAGTTAAGGGATGAACGCGTGTGGACTTGTAGCAGACAACCCACAGTAAGGTGGAAGATATGGGTACCACAGCAGTTACGAACAGACATCTGCCATCATCACCATGAGCATCCCCAAGCAGGGCACCCGGGTACCAGAGAAACTTTATTGGATATTGGAACCCATTATAGCTAGGATGGAATAAGCCACAATGCCCAGCAGAACGTGACCAACTGTGTCACATGCTGCTGCGGCAAGGCATACCCTGTTCCTCCACCTATAACTAAACAGAGAAGACCTAAGACAGCATGGACCCATTTAGCTGCCAATCTAATGGGACCATATCCTTGAAGTACAAAGGAGAACTGGTATTTATTGGTAGTAACAGACCAGTTTTCCCGGTGGGTAGAGGCATTTCCGCTACCCAGACAGGAAACCACCCCTATCATTCGAAAAATGGAAGCCAAGGTATTTGCACATTGGGGATACCCTCAAGCCATTCTGTCTGACAATGGTACACAGTTTACCTGTCACCAATGGCAGTCAGCATGCCAAGGATGGGGGTATAGAAACATGAACTATCTCACCACAACACCCTTAGGCTAACCCCACTGAGCAGAGGAACCAGAAGATTAAGAAGTGTCTCCAACTCAGTGTAGGTGATGACCACCAACATTAAGATAAACATATCCCTACCATCTTGTTTGCCCTTCGTCGCCGTACCAATGAAGCGGTAAACACCAGTCTGAGCCAGCTTCTTCTGGGCCAACCCCTGCGCCAACCAGGCAACTGGCAGTAAGAGAGTGAACCCACGGATATGCTACAACCAGAGGACATCCAACTAGCTATGCTGACCCGGGTCACTAACACCCAGAAAGCTCAGTATGCCTATATACAAAGGAAATACACTCAGCTATAGACAGGGATGTGAGAATTCAATGTCGGCGAAGCCGTCCTACTCAGAAGTCATCCCCTCAGCAAGGCCAGCAACTAGTTTGGTGCTGGTCTTGCTGACAAATGGGATGGTCCATATCGCATTGTAGTTAAACTAGATAATGTCTACTGGGCTGAGGACCTGCGAGGATAATACAATATAATACAATTTGATGAAAAAGAATTTCAGCTAATATGGAAGAACACTGCGAACCATAATTTAAAAGTTAATGGCTATCAGTGTTAAGTTTTGTATCAAGTGAAAGTGGATAATCTTGGGTACTATTTTTCTTGTAATGGTGTAAGTTGAAAATGTGTAATATGTTATACAATGACATGACAAAAGTCATGGGATAGCACTATGTAACTGAATGACTCGTGGCGCTGCTGCAGAACAATGTTGCACTGCCTAAACCGGTCTCAGATATGAAAAGGTGGTCGTGTCATTCGGATTGACAGTTGTTTACATGCTCATGGCAAGGAAACGTGAGTTATCAGAGTTTGAACGAAGCATGATAGTGGATGCCAGAAGGTTGGGACATTTGATTTCAGAAGTTGTGGAGACCTTCAATATTCCTCAATCTACGGTGTCACATATGTACAGGGAATATCAAATTTAAGCCATTATGATCCTCCCTGGATAATGCAGTGGCCATCCAAAGTTACTTGATAAATTGTGATCGGCTGAGGTTGAGTAGAATTGTCCGTGCTAACAGAGCAGGAACACTTGCTCAAATCACAGCCACATTCAATGCAGGTGGTGTCAGACGTATATCTAGCAGATCTGTGCAATGCGCATTAGCTTCCATGGGATATGGAAGCAGAAGACCCACCAGAGCGCCCCTGTTAACAGTATGACACCGGGCACAATGCCTCAATTGGGCTTGTGAGGTTGCTAATTGGATCCTGGAGGACTGGAAACATGTGGCCTGGTCCGATGAGTCATGATACAAGTTGTTTCAGGCTGATTGCAGGGTTTAAGTATGGCGCAAATCCAATGAGGCCATGGATCCAAATTGTCAACAAAGCACCGTGCAGGCTGGTGGTGGTTCCGTAATGGTGTGGGGTGTGTTCACATGGCATGGATTGGGTTGACTTGTCCATGTACCCACCAAACTCAATGGTAACCGCTACAAAACTCTCCTTGGTGACCTTTTTCAGCCGTTCTTGGACTTCAGTTTTCCTGACAACGATGGGTGAGTGAAGATATTTGGGTGGCTCTTAACAGCGAGGTCTTGGAAGCAGATGAGGGTGATTGAAGTGAGTATTTGGCGGCACCAGAATTAAGGGGTGGGTAAAATGGGAGATCCCTGAGAAAACTCGCCAACCAATGGCATCGACCGGCACGATTCCCACTTGCAAAAATCCGGTGACCCGGCCGGGGATTGAACCCGGTTCACCTTGTAAGGAGGCGAGTGTGCTATTCGCTCAGCCACCGCGGCCCTGACAACAATGGGATGTTCCAACATGATAATGCACCGTTACATCAGGCTGCAGATGTCCAGGACTGGTTTGAAGATCACTCAGGAGATTTCCAGCAAATGGAGTGGCCAGCACATTTCCCCAACATGAACCCAATCAAGCATTTATGGGATGTGGTGGAGAAAGCCATTCACAACAAAGATTCTGAACCTAGAAATACCAGGGAACCTTGGGCAGCTATTCAGACAGCATGGCTTAACATCGCTCCAGAGGTCTTCCATCCACTTGTGGAGTCCATGCCACTTGAGTTACGGCAATTCTTTGGGCTAGAGGGGACTCTACACGTTATTAGATGGGTATCCCATGACTTTTGTCATGACAGTGTATTTTTGTGTGGGTTACAAGCTCAGAGTTCGCAGTATGGCAACAATATCACCAGATAGTTTTATTTAGGTGTTTTACTATATTAATTAGTTGTAACAATTGTACCACAGAAGTTTTCAGGATTTTGGAGGTTAGTTAACCAACAGATGGTGTGTTTGTAATATGTGTAATATATAAATGATTTATTTCCTTGTTTTGACTGTAACTTTAATTAATTGTGAAACTTTTGGTAAAAGAGTATTTGTCCAAAGTAGTTGAGTAGTTGGGGGGTAAAACAATATACATATAATAAATCAAATCTATTACTAGCACAAAGAGTTAAACTTTTGTGGGGATAGGTCTGAGGCCCCTAAGAGTTAATGTTGGCACTGAGCTAATATGACTGGCAGGAGCTCTCTTGTCTTGAGTTAAATGTGCTGACCTCATAGGAAAAGCAGTAGCTCTCCTGATGCACCTTGACTTAATTTTGGCACTGACCTAAAGTGAAAGGCAGTAGCTCTCTTGTATTTTAGTAAGACCATGGATCCCCTTTTTTCACGTTGAGTATCAATTTCAAAACCATCTAAGCCATTAATGAAACTAAATAATTTAATACTAAGTATGAATGTAAATATTAAAAAGAGACATGTAAAATTTGTTCTGATGGATTTACTTTGTGTGATGGAGTGTAATGTGATATATTTTACTGCAATGCAAACTTTGTATACGAGTGCATAACCATGTAAACAAATAATTTTTCTTGCAAGAATAGTAATTAGTAGTCTACCTAGAATCATCATTGGCATATATTGTGTACACACTCAACTTTAAGTGAGAAATAACATTTGAGTATAATTGTAATATATAAGTGGTATATATGTCATATTCTTACAGCATCCTAGTAGATGTCTTGAGTGATGATCTTTAATAGGTGAAGTGAATATTTTTTTGTCATGTAAATGAGTTTGGTTACTGAGTTGTAAATTTAAGTTGTTTATAAACAACAGAGTCACAGTAGTTTGCAGAGTAGTCGCATATAAGGTAGGTTTCGATTTGGGAAAGGTTTCTTCAAAATCTCTCCCAAATTGAGGGGGTAATGTAACAAGGCAAGTTATTTATTTATAATAAATAAATAGGACATTTGGTTAATTTCCTTTTTTTTTTTTTTGCGAGTATAATATATATATTTTTTCATGTCACGTGGAATAGGAATCTCTTATCAGAGTTTGAAGTTGCAGCCATGTTTGAATGTTTATCTGTAATGCGTTTGCTTTCTCAGAAGTCGCAGTTGAGGTTTCGTCAGTTTCGTAGATAAAATATTTTTTCTACCATTGTAAACAGTTTTTCTTTTGAGATGTTCTAGAAGTTTGATAAAGTTTTGCTGCGATACAGTTCATAAAGTATGGAAGGTGGTTGGAAACAGGGTTCACACAGGTGCGAAGTAGGGTGGTAGGCACATGGCGACTTCTGCTCCGAGGGCCTGTTGTGCACAACTAGCCGTGGAGGAGGCAACACAATGTGACTCGTGGTAGTGTTTCTCTCAGGATGCTAGTGACAACTAATTAACTACTGTGGCACTGTTCTATTTTGTTTTGTCTCGTGAACTAACCATTCAGGATTCTGCATTACTCGACGATTGTGAACTTGTTTGAAATTCAAATAAAAAAGGAACTAATGCGAGACATGAAATCTTTTGTTATTTTCTAATTTTAATATGATAACTTTGAAGTTTCATGTCTCGAGTGACTTAGCTAAATCAAGCTGTGATGTCCAGTCATTTTGACGACTGCGATGTTACATAGTTTTCCTCAGAATATAAAACATAATTTATATCTGTTACAAATGCAACATAAATTATGAGGCAACAATAGATATTAAGCGAAAATTGGTATTAAAAGAAAGTATTTTTGAAAAAATTAAAACAAGAAGACAATCATATGAATAAATAATAGCAATGTAACTTCTGTTGCATTTCTACCTTATTTCTGTTTCACAAAATACCATCATCACCAATCTCTTACAAAAATTGTCTGCCCTAGCTTGCATTTCATTAATAGCAAGAAATATAATTTCATGGCATTTGAATGGTTGCTAAATGCCAGTGGCTGGAACTTACTGAGTATATTCACCGTGGATGTAGCATATTCTGCTAAAATATATGTATTTACATGTCACTTAGTTATGCACATTTTTTGTTTCCTAATATATACTTATGATAAACAGGTAGGCTACCAGACAATAACCAATGGTTGCCTTGGACACAAGAAGAGGTATCAGTAATGGAGGTCATCACAACATTAGAAACATTTTATTTTGTGTTTTCAAACAATACACATATTACCCGAGGTAAAATCACAAATGTGCAAAATAAATTTAAACAAATATATTTATTTCTTATAATCTACTTTAAAACTAATTATCATATATAAAAGTTGTTTATGGCAGACAATTTAAATATTTTCAAGAGGAAGAAATTGTAACAAACATAAATAGATGACATATATATTAAGAATGGCTGAACCACTTGCATATGGAAGAATTTTGAGTTTTTCTTGATGTTCTGGCTAAACAGAACTACTCCAAGCAGTGCTGGAAAAATTTTACATAAAAAGTTTTCAGCTTAACAACGCTTATTATTTAATATAGTTTTGTAAATTATGTTATATATTTAACTGCACAAAAAATCCTATGCTAATTTAAATGGTAGGATAAAGGGCTAGGTTTGTTTTGGTTTTCCATTACAAAATTTGTTTTAACAAACTTACAAGCAACATTGATGAATCACTGTTTTCTTGTTTGACACCACTTGCAAATCTCTCCAAAAAAACATTGCCATGGAAAATCAAACCTAACCAAATCATTTAAACAAGAGTAAAATTTTTAAATGATGGCAGGCTATAATAATTCAGTAATATGTTTAGGTTTGAAGTTATTAAAACCATAATCATACTACAGTTTATATTGGAATTCTATCAACAAAGCCTCTGGTGAGGGCTGTCAAGACAATCTTGGACCAAATTTCACCCATTCCAGCCAATGATGATTCACTCCAATAAAACAATTGCCCTATGTGATTTTTATTAATGAGTAACACTAACCTTTAGTAGTGAATTAAAACTTGTGAAATGTTACAATGTTAAAGATACTTTTACACCATTCTTACTTACCTAGTCTGTTTGTTTCCTGAACAGTAGCTAAACACGAGGGTTTCTTGGTCCTCGGATATGTCTTGGTTCTAGATGGTATCAGACTTATATTCTGGGTTGGCAATTTCTGGGGAGTGTGTTGTCGATTCATACGTGCTTCTACTTCACGCACTATTTCTGGACTAATTACTGTGGTAGGCAAGTGCACACAATGCCAAACCAAAACACCAAACAACCAACACAGGCCACACAAGCAGAAATGCAAAAAAGGAAAAAAAGAAAAAAAAAGAAAATTAGAAAACAAATACATACACAAATTAAAGAAATAAGTATAATACTAAACAAACCAAACCTAACAAAAAAAAAACACACAAAAAACTAAATAAAAAACACATTAGTTTATAAAACACGATTACAGTGGTTAGGACACTAATAATAATTGAGAAAATATTTTAGACAGCACAAAATTACTGCTCCAACTTGATACTAATATATTAGTTTTCATCATCCTCATTCCTGTGCCATTTCAACCTAAGTAAGCAAAATGCATTAAGTTAACTCAGTTGCCATTAGCAGTTAACTTTGACATACTCCTGTTTATTAAATTACGCTCTTACTATAAATCCTGTCGTACCAACAATCATATTTAGTTCTGAAAAAAAGGTGACAGAGAGAATCTAAGTAGATTTTCCCAACTCAATGTAAATTCAAATACAATAATACGAGGTAAGTTTCTTATTGTGACCTCAAGAGTACTAATTTATAATTGTTTCGTGTCTGTTACATTATGAACATTCATCTAAAATTGTGCATTACTGTCATTGCTTTAAAGGAATGAAGGATTGTTCTGTTCACCCAGATTGTAAATGTTTGAATATAACAGACTGTAAACCATGCTTATCCATCCAAAACACAGTGCATGAGATCTTTTTTTATAACATGACCAACTGCATAAGTGACACGTAATAATTACCATGCCTAGGAAATTTTTAACTTGACATTAAAAAAAAAGTGTACTCAATTTCAGTTCTCTCACTTTTTAAGTTCGATCGTCAAAGTTTTTACCATTATAAACAGAAATTTGTTGGATTGCATCCAGATCTTGGCATAAAAAAGTGTAACAAAATGTACAACTTATTAAGCGTAACCAAAATATGAATACAAAATTATGATTAAGTTAACTATAGTATCATTAGTCACAAAGAACAGCCACCACCCCACTTATCTGGTATGTGTTCATCATTACTAGCTGTGTAATGTTGAAATCAGTCTGCTTATATATTATCGACTGATTTCAATGATTGTCATGTTCTAGCTAACTGCTAAACTGGTTCATTTATCACCCTTTCTGGATTTAGGGTGTTCAATGAATGCACTGTCTGTTTTTCTTGACATACTAATTATGAAGTTGTCGTAGTACCTTTTCACCTCAAATTTAGCCCAGTCCTAGCAGCTACACAGCAGCACCCAGAAGACACTCTAAGTGCATATGTGAGTGTGTGAACAAGGGCAAGGGAGCAGTATGAGATGATGGTATGGAAAGCAGTGGCCAGTTCCAAGTGTGCTGCAGCAACATGACATCACACACTCTCGAACCCCTCAAAATGGTGATATCACATAATCTTGGCCTCCAGGCTAAACAATTCGAAGTGCTTTTAATTTGGAGATGTGTAAAGTAATGAATAGGTTAGTGTTTTGAAGTATTATATTTAAAATAATTAACATTTAATTGTTTTAGTTTTGTATTGGTTCTGGCTGTTATTGTTACAATCAGAACGATGCCTGGGGAGGCTGCCTTCCAGTCGCCATGTTGCCAATCGTGAAACAGCAGCGGTAAGGTATGAACATGCGTTCCATGGGAGCTTGCATCTTAAGTTTTGAAACTGAACATTTTACTTTCTGGCTTCTGTAATTTAGTTTCTGGAAACTTTTTGTCACCTCCATGCCTGCTCTCACCACTCACAGACTCGTTTAATTAGTTTTAGGGCAGAGCTTGGGGCCCCCAGCCAGCCTTGTGTTTGTAGGCATACGGCATCAGCAGACTCCAGATTTTCTGTACATTTACAACCTGGCCAGCGGAGATCGGAATGGACTCGAAATTTGTTTATTTCCACGCCACACAACTACACTGGCAACATCAGTAATATTTTACAGTTTTAAAGGAGTGATGTGTTTTGTGTTATGTACAACGTGGTGGCTATGACATTTTAAAAATGATAACAATGATTAGTCAGAGCATGTGTCCTTATTTCATAGAAGGGTAAGTCCTCTCTACACAGGTGTGCAGTGTAACCCCAACAGCAACACCTGTCATGAAAACGAGGGTGAAACCTTTACCATTTTGTGCTCATGCTCGCCCGCCACTCTAGCAGAACATTCCACGCCACCCTGAGAATTCATCTTCACATTGTGTTAGTCGGCAGAGGCTAACGGAACCCGTGGTAATAAATACACCTCTTACTCGTAGTGTGGCAGGCACATTGTGAGACTATTCCAAACATCTTGAATGGTGACAAATTCCTTGTTACGGCATCTCCCCAAAAATAAACTTAATGTTACTATATCATTAATCTCCATAACCAGTATTCATGCCAACCACTTCAAGCGTAGAACCTAAGGTAGCACACCTTAGGTAGGCATCAGGGTGAAATTAGTCCTATATTTTTTCACTGAGACAGTGACTGAAATGTTTGCAATACATAATTTACTCACTCTCCTCAGGTGTGAAATTATGTTAGCTTCTAACAGTTCTTATTATGTGAGTGCTTTCAACATTTCTCAATTTTCATTTAATATATTTCGGAAGGAAAACATTCTTAAACTTCAGCCTTGCTGCTGCATTATTTTCTGGCCAATCAGCAAGCATCTTGCTTATAACAACTTCACATCAATAACCAGTCATGTGGTTTCCTGCACATCTGCACACAATTTTATGAACTCAAATTTAGATTCCTGGTGCATATTCATAGATTGCACTTCAATGTTGACATTCAATTCTTTCTAATAGTAAATACAATTAAATCACAATGTCCTCTACCCATTATGAACAAAGCTTGGACTTTAGGTTAAGAATAGTGATTTGGGGGGAGGAGGTGGTGATCTCATCCTCTCTTCCTTGTGGGACACACGTGCTCTGCTGAAAAAATGTATGCCCCTATTTATAATCAGCATTGCCATAGCAAATATGTACTTGCAATCTGCACACATCAATTAGTCATAAATGTATTACTGTTTTCTTGTAGACTGACATTACAACAGTCATTAGGTATCAAATTTAGCGTATTTACAAGAAAATCTATACTTATAAAATTACTTTAACCAGGGCCTTCAACCATTGGAGATACCTTTCACACTGGTATCACATACTTGCAAACTTTCTACAATTCAAATTAGGAAGACATTTTGAAAGACTAAAATTTTGCGGAAATGATATGCGGCAATTCTGATGAAAAGTAACTTTGTCATAAATTCACTTCTAGTCCTGTGGTTACATTATCTATCACACAGCTACATTGTTCTGTTTGTTTATTAAAAACTACTGAAATACTAAATTTCAATTCAAACACATGAAAACACGGAAGAATTGGTTGAATGCTAAAAAAAAATGTTTCTCATTCACCTCAAAATTTGAAGAAAACTTACATTTTAAAAATTTAAGCTTTTCACTTTTAAGTCCACAATAAAACACATTAAGAAAAAATTCACTGCTGTTCCCAGAAACTAAGTAATTTTGGTACCTAGGCCCTATGTAGAGAATCACAGTTTTAAATGAATATTCAGTCATTCTGGCTTGTTAGGGATCTAACAGTTGCTTTTTTTGCTTTGTGTAAAAATGTGTTGCTGAAAGTCTGTTCATAACATACCTTGTAAACAAACTATGAATCCAATGGCAGGCATTGAAAGACTCACAAGTTCTGTCCAGTACTTAGGCTACTATAACAGGTTGCCATTCCCAACTGTTTTAATTTTTGTTACAATCACATAATATACTATTTAGGGTTTTGTTTATTTTATTGGTGGTGTGGGGAACTATAGTTTTACAGTAACATCTTTCGTGGGACGTGATTGTTTTGCGGTTCTTCTTATGAAAGAGTGGTGATTGGAACTTACATTGTTTTTGTAATGCAGTGGAAAATTTTGTTCATACGGAAGTAACATTGAGTTACTATAACCTCTCAATTTTAACTTCATCGAAAGAACTAAATAGATAAATGTGTAGCTGTTTGTAAGTTAATGAAGTGAGAAATACTCAACACAAATATCATTGCATTTTTTATATAATGAACTATACTAAAAGGGTGTTCATACAGGACACATTCATTTTAAAACCTCCTGCAAGAATAAAATGCACTGGTAATACCGATGTACAAAATGCACAATGTAAACAAGTTCAGCAAATTTAAGTTTTCACATAAAAATCATTAGAAATTCAATAAAATAAATTAAGTTAAAACAAGGTTTCTCATTCTAACAACAATTTAAGAAAAACATTTATAAAACATGTAAACTTACTGTTCACTTCGTAATTCCTAAGCACATGCTGAACTTTGGAAGATTACTTCACTAAAATCACTTTTGTCGGCCACTGATATGAAATAATTTATTTGCGACTTATACTTTTACCATAACACTTGAGCTATTTAATGAAAGCAAAAAATTTAAAAAACTTTTCTGCTCACGCTTTTCACGAAAGTCAAAGAAAATGGCGGACTTCAGCGCACAATCACTTTTACAAAGGCAGACTCATGTCAATTCATTTCACTGAGGCCGACTGTTGTGAAAAGGGACCTACAATGATCCACATTTAATGAATTAAGCAAATACAAACATAATGAACTGCATATATAATATTCCAACACAGCCAGCAAGAAATTCTCGCATGTAGATAAATATTGACAGAAGAGAAAACAATGGCAACCGGGCAACTGCATTTCGCTGTGTGAGGTGATAATGATGCTCGTGTCAGGAACAGGGAATTTTGCCAGCCTGCAGGAGTTTCAAGATGTGGGAGAACAGAAATAGAGGTCAGTCAGTGAACCAAGGATACATTCATGGGTATGTATATGTTAACTGTAGTTAAGGTAGGTCATCTGTGGAGGCTAAGAAATTCTTTTGGGTACTTGAGAAGTGTGGGTAACAAGCGATCAGCATGTTAGAGTCAGCATTGGAAAAACTTAGTATTCATTTCTTTATTCAATGATATTTTGCAAATTTATTTTAAGCTTGAAATAAGTTGAATTGTTTTGTCTGTGGTTAAATACAAAAACCTTTTATTAACCTTTTAGTATCTGTAGCTCGAACACAGGGTGACCTGGAAGGGAATAAAAATTTAATTGGCATTATAATGAGAAAGCCTTTTCATGTGAATTGAGGTCATATAATGACTATTAGATCTTAAACCTAACCCATGATGTTGAGATGGTTATTTGATTTAATTTTTACATTGTGTCAGCTAAGTATTTGTTTTATTGTAATAAAAATCAGTTGAATTGAATGAGTAAGTTTTCTTTAATTATTTATCATTAATCATCAGCTCACATGTCACTGTGATTTTTTTAAAATTGGTAGACTGTTTAGCCTCTTGAAACAATCAAGAGTGCACTAGAAATCAATGGTATAACATCAATGAATTGTATTGTTTTATCAGTCAGGTTATAATCCCAGGGCTCCAGAGGCTGGGTGAGTATAACTGAACATTTAAGGTTTTTATATGTTTGGTGTGAACTATGATAGTGGATAAAGTGAATAAAAGTGAGTAAATGTTCAAAGCAGTTATTCAGTGGTTGGAGCACTTACAAAAAAATGGATGAATAAAACAAAGTTTAAATCATGATGTACGTATTCACTGGATTTATGTAGAACCCAAAAAAAACTTAACTACGTGCTCATAAGAGTACTCCCTTTGAAACACATGAGCAGTTATTCTTTTCCTGTCATGACAAAATTGTTTACTCAACATATCTGGTACACTGTTACATTGTTGTGTGCATTCACACATGTACATTGCAATTATATAATTGTGGTGATTTATACTAGAGATGAATATGATGTGGTGGCAGTGGTAGGAAATTTGACAAGGCCTTGTTTGGACAATCTAATAACACTGTTGTTATGGACAAATCAAAAGTTCCAGCTATTAATTCAACTAAGAAAAAAAGATTGTCAGCAATATCTGAATAATACCCTAAGTCTATTGGAATGCCTTCAAGTTCTAGTGGGACCATGGTAGAGTAGTAGTTCAACTACTTGCCTCCCACCAAGGCGAATCGGGTTTGACTTCCAACGGGGTTGCTCCAGGATTTTCTCATGTGGGTATCATGCCAGACGATGCCACTAATCAGCGGGTTTTCTCTGGGATCTCCCATTCCCCCTCCTCTTTCATTCCAGCACTGCTCTATACTCACCTTGTTTCACCCTCATCAGCTCCCAAGACTTCAATGTTAAGAGCCGCCATAATCTCTTAACTCACTCGAGTTCTAGTTATCTACGAAATGTTGAATTACGTGAAGACGGGAAGAAAAAGAAAGTGACATAATGCAACATTCAAGAAACCACTAAAATTAAAACATTGGGTAAGGGATATAATAGAAATAGTCATTATCACAGATTATTGTGTTCTGCTAAGTCCTGGAAGTTCTGCAGCATGAACAAATAAAATTGTCTCTAAAATGAATACCTCAGATATTATTGTTACTGATGAAGCACAAACAATCTGAAAAAAAACAGGGAAAATGCCAAAAAAGCACTACAGTATGAAGATGATGAAACTAATGATTTGTCTACTTCACATTTCCAGTTACTGTTCTTTTAAAACAGCTACAATTTACACGAGATGAAGCTATCAAAATGTTCAGTTATCAATCTATTCAAACACTGCCAGAAGATGCTGGTTATAGTGTAATTATAAAAAAAATAAAATTAATTATTTTGTTTGTTCACCCTTGTTATGTATTACCTTCCATACAAAATAAATATAACACAACTGTAAGAAATAGTTACAAATAAATGATAAAGATAATAAATATTATTAAGTATAAATAAAAAAATAACAAAACATAACATGCGTGTCTATCTGATGTGGGTACCAATCGTGATTGTGTGCATATGTGTGTCAGCACCAGAGAGCTTGTGTGTGTCAGTGAAATTTTTTTACAACTAATACTATCTATTATTTTTTGCATTTATTTAGATAATTTTTATGTTACATTTTGTACTTAATTAAATAAACTTATCAAATCAGTACAGGATATAAGTAGGACTTTACTTTGTATAAAAACAGAATACACGTAATTTTTGCTATAAAATTAACTTTCAGTTAACAGTCTACTATAACAATATCAATATTTTAAATACACATAGTCTGATAGTTTCTTTACAATTACACATTTACACTTTCTAGAATTTTTTTATGCTTTTGTTCACCTTGTAATTTGTTGCTGTATTCTCATGATGATGGGCTCATCTGAATATTCTTCGCCATCTTTGGGCTATTCAAAAGTAAAATACATAATTTAAAAGTTCCACTACAATGTGTAATACATAACAATAAACAATTAATTTTGGCATATAGTTATTTAGAATTGGGGATCTTTTTTTCCACTGTCCAAAAAACTATTTTTATGACCACACTTTCCCCTTGGGTGAATTAGGTTAAAAATTTACTGATGTTCATTGTGAGTAGGCTTGCCAGGTGTAATAAGTCATGGTGAAACACCATTACATTAATCCCCAAGTAAACAGCCAGTATCAACAATCCACTAAGTAGCATTTCTGAATGAACTTTGCCTCCATATCCTGGCTTTCACTTATGAGGCCATTCTACACTTACAACTAAAATTTGCATTGCCATCTCATGTCACCTGCATGTCATCTGACCTCTTACCTTGGATGGTGAAAGCTCATTAGGGCCATGCACATACAAGGTGCAAGACCAGCAATGTGATCATTGTGTGTGATGCAAGTTCAGTTATTGCATGTGGTGCATGTGTTTAATGCACCAGCATGTTATGCACTACTGTTAAACATAGCGGGCTAACGTGTGAAGTGTAAAAGGGCTTTAAGTTAATTTCTAAGCATTTATATGTATTCGTTCTGCTCATGCACTTCTGTGCACATCTTTGTAAACTTAGTGTTTCGTTCCATTTCATTCACACTTCATCCCTCATATCCACGCTTGACTACATGGCCACAACTTCCAGTGCAGTGGATGTGACCCTGCTTTTGGCTGCCTCTGGACAGTCTCATTTTTGCGCTCTAGCTGGACGGATACATGCAGTGAGGTTTGCAGGGGCTTCAACTTTGCTTTCACTGATCTGGTATTTCTTTTTGTGTAATTTATTTTCAAACCTTTTTTTGTTACCCCTGGGCAGATGGGCCCTTCCATCAAACAAAGGGCCCATGAATAATTATATTGTCTTATGGCCTTTGACAGTTACATTTGTGTTCACTTTCAGCTGGCTCAGATGAGGCCTCAAGTAATTTGGTTTTCACTTCAGCACTTTCGTAATGTTATTCTTTATCATGATACCTACATGGTTTGTGCTTTTTGTGAGCAATTCTTGCACACTAGTAATTGTGTTTGGCGTGTTTTGCGGCATAAAAAAACAGTGTAACAGAAAAGTTTAAGTTACTTGGCATCAATTTAAACAGCCACATGGTGACGTTGTGACTCTAGTAAGAGTTTTTGCTTGCCGCGTGGCAAGTGCACAGAATCACTGCCTGGCACCTTGCGTTTTCAACTAAAACTTAACACCTGAAAACTTGCTACTACTTGATGCCCATAACAATGTGATACCTGGCAATGTGTGGCTTACGTCAACTATGACCAACATCTCAAGAATAAATGGAAGTACAGTGGACAGTGTAATGCAAATTTTTTCTCACCCTGCGCAGTGATATTAAAGATGCATAGCAGTGTAACAGTGCTTGTAACATCTCCTTGCCTGGTTGATTCCTGGAAACTTGCAGTATGGGCATAGAAATGAGAATCGGCCCATGTGTGCACCACCGCCAGATTCCAGTGGACTACACAGTATGCATGGACAGAAAAGTTTGCATGTGCACAGAGAATAACAGGGCTAGCACACAGGACTTTCGCCCGAACACCAAACCGTAGGAACAGTGCACCATGCAAGTGTGCATCAGCTTGGTCGGCAAGATGGTTTTTTGTGTCATGTGCCACCATCATAAACACCGAAAATGTGCTGATCAAATTAAGTGCCTATCCTTTATGCAAGAGTTTTTTGCATGCAAGGCATGTTTCACTCCATGTACAAGTTTGGACGGAGCAGTGATGAAACTGGACTTGTCACTCATACAGTATGCACACAGAAGCCATGTGTCAGGTTTCCCATTGCCAACCTTCGCAGGCTGCCTGTGGGAAGCGTTGGGAGAGTATTTAAGACAGTGCAAGGGGAAGATAACCAGACACGCCATCCCGACAGTAGAATGGTCGAGTCGCGTGGTGGGTCAGTTCCACGATGGCACATTCTCCTGGGACACATTTTGGTGAGCAATACGCATCTCCTACGCATCCTGGTGGACATCAACAGGCAGCAGAGGTCGGCCCTGGTTAACACAACGGTGATGCACAAATTCATCGTCACCCACCTAGTGCCAGCCCACCAGTTGGCACCACAGCCAGGGCTGCTCCGACTCACCACAGGGGTCTGCAGATGTAGACATGGGGTCATACCCCATCACCATCCAGATATGATACCTAACCACCACCACTGCCCTTGTGGTGGAGGGGCTGTGGGATGAAGACATCCTGGATTAGACTTTGCTACATGAACAAGATGCCAACATCGAGGTAAGAAAGGATTGACTCTATGTTGGCACTGCCAGCCGACATACTGCATATTGCATCACAAACCCCCTCCCTAAACTCCTTCAGGGGCTTGTGTTGCTGAACAAGTGAAGTCACTGGGTTTCACCCAATCATGTATCATTGTTTGAGATTGTGTTAAATCGTCATCATGCTGTTTTTGCTGTATTGGACATGTTACGCTTTATCACCAGATCATTCAGCACAAGATCCTGACCATCACAGATGCTCTGGTTTTTGTGAGGCCCATCACTTATGATGGCCCAACATGGCAGGCAATCCTGGACCTAATCATGGACATCCTACAGGAGGGAGTGATTGATGCATAGTGAGAGCCCCTACAATTGCCAAGTGGCTATGGTGGATACGGACGGTACACTCAGGTTTGTGTTAACTTCAAGTTTGTAAACAAGCTGACTTTAAATTTGCACCCACCACTGATACAGGGCTGAGACAGGCTGATCTTTTTCCATACTAGACATGAAATAAGGCTAGTAGCAAATTCCCACGAGATTACATGACAGAGCCAAGGCCATGTTCACCATGCCGGATTGGGAGTGTTTCTAGTTTCATTCTGTGGCTTTTGACCTACAGGATGCTTTGCATGACCTTCCCATCACCCATGCTGCAGGTGCTGGAAGGTTACATCTACATTTTAATCATGGCATATCTTAATGAGGTATGGTCACAGTCATGGGAGGAGCAAGTCCACCATCTCATACTGGTAATTCAGACTCACGATTTACAGCTTCACGTGCGCCCCCCACAAATGCCACATTGGCCTTACCAAACTCCTGTACCTGGGGCACATGTGAACATGCAAATAAACAGCCAATTACCAGAGCAGTTGCTGCTAATCGACAATAAATCCCCAACCCAAATACATAAACAACTGCAGCGGTTCGGACGACAGGTAAATTTGTTACGAAACTACATCCCAGATTTTACCACCACTGCGGCACCCCTCACTGACCTATTTTTGCTGAAGTATCAGTACTGCTAGTTGAACACAGAGCACATCTTAGACAAGCTGTAGCACATGTTCTGTGAATGACAACTACTTGTCCACCCAACTACTTCTGCCACTTCTACATGCAGATGGAAGCAAACCACAAGGGCCTGGGTGCTGCATTGTATGAGTGACCAAGGTGAATCCCTCGTTATTAAATATACAAGCACAAATTTCTGGAAGGCTGAGAGGAACTATGATATGAATTAGCATGAGTGCCTCGCGGTTGTGTGGGTGCTGAAGCACTTCCGCCACAATCTGGAGGACAGCAAAATCACAGTGTGTAAATACAACCAGTGTTTTCTCTGACTGGATAAAACACAGGGGCAGCAGCTGGAATTCACCCATTGGGCACTCACACTCCTGGCCCTGAACTTTGTCACCCTACCACTAGGACCACATGAATCAACCCCCAAGCCAGCCTGCAGAAGTTGACCCTGGTGATGCATTTAACAAGGTGTGGCAAGAAGCACTCAAGGTGCAGGAGATGGACAAATTAGTGTATTGTAAGTGGTCAGTACGTACAACCGAACAGCTAGAACATTACTGGCTGGTTGATGGCATCCTCCAATGCCATGCCACTGCACTCTGGAGATTGTTCACTCTATAGCAGGCCCACACAGCTGTGCACAAACTGCACCAATACGACACCTCGGCAGGCCATCCAGGCGCTGACGAGATGAAGTGGACCATGGGCAAACACTTTCACTGGCTGGGTATTAACAAGGAGACCCAAAAATAAGTGTGCACATGGAACCAGACAAACAAGACCCGCCACCATGACAGCATAGAACAGCAGCATTCCAGAAATCCCATAAGGTAGTTTGATACAGTCACCCTGAATATTATGGGCTCCTAAATGAAGACTGCCCAGGGTAGATAGTTCATCATCTTTGTGACCAACCTTTTCAATTGTTGGGTGGTGGCATATCCCATTGGTAACACACAATCCAGTAAAATCACACAGCTGTTAGAATTGTAGTTCTTTCTCCTGTGGGATTACCTCCAGGTACTCCTTATAGAAAATGGTACACAGTTCGTGGGTAGGAGATAGCAAGCCAACTGCACCCAATGGACATGAAAAACCATACCACCCCTGTCTACTACTCGTAGAGCAGCCTAAATTAGTCCCAGAATCAGGAGGTGAAGCCCCATTTGATAGAACGTATTGAGAAAGACCATACGAAATGGGACATACATCTGTCATGGTCATAATTCGGTTTGCGAAAGTGTGCCAATGCCGTAACTGGAATATCACCTGCATAATTGTTGCAAGGACCAGACCTGTTGAGGCCAGGTCAACTAGGAATGCAGGCCCAGGAGGACACAGAGAAAAATGCCCTACAGAAAGGGGAGAAGTTAGAACATGAAAGGGATGTGGCACATGAACGTCCGACAACATACACAGAGGCTCACATACGCACCACTTCCTGCTCCCTTCCATGTTACAACCAGGGCAACTTGCTTATGCACTTGCACACCCCCTATCAGCAGAACAGATATTGCACAGGATTTGTACCATGCTGGACAGGACCCAGGATTATAATAGACCACACAGATACATCATCCTACCTCGCATGACTTGGCCATTGCAAATTATAAAATATCCACCGAGATGACTTATGCACGGCAACTGGACACAGATGTCTCCACCTAGCTGTATGACCAGGGGGGTGATATGAACTTGGATGTCGTATTTACAACCCACGGAAAAACATGGTTAATACATCTGTTATGTACACGAGCTTTGAAAAATTTCCACCTGAGAGTTCTACACGAAAGACACCAAGTTCGCCCACTCACCCACTCTGGGACTCCGTGTGTCACAAACTGTTGGCTGAACACACCTACCAGCTTCATAGGCTTTCCTTCAGGGGACTCAACGGCCAGTAATGAGCAACCACTGCCACACCCAGAAACACCACAGGACATTGACCAATGGACATTTAATTGAGTAACTCCATTTTCACTATGTGGTAGATGAGTCAGGAGACGAACCACACCCTGTCAGGAAGAGCGAGCTGCAGGATGCCTAGATCAGAATGGTTTAGAGAGTGATAGGACGAGTGGCGAGGGGGAACCAGGGTTATAGATGTATGACATGAGTCTAACCCTACTCCAGCATAGGCTTAACGGCCCATAGACACACATACATGCAATGCAGAGATGGCATCCCATACCATGGAGATCACAACGTCAAGGTGCTACAACCTACACATAATTACCGCAGCAGGCAAGTGCACACCTGTTGCGACCCATGCCCCCTCCTCTATAGCTTTCATGTTACAGACAAGCAGAAAGCCCCTGTATGACAAGACACGCGTGTTTTGGTCTCGTGCGTTCATGTCCATGATGGGCTTGGGGGGGGGGGGAGCATTTGTCATCCAATTTTGTTACTCGGCCAGCGAAAGCCTGTCATAGGTCATGCATGCACGAGATGCACGACCAGCAGCATGGTCATTGTGTGTGATGTATATGAAGTTATTGCATGTGATGCATGTGTTTAATGCATCAGCATGTTGCCATTGGGGCACCGTGGTTAGATTTAGAGGGCCGAAGTGTGAAAGGGTTTTATGTTACGTTGTATGTGTTTCTATGTATTTTATTTGCTCATGCACTCCTGTGAACATTTTTGTCAATTTAATGTTAATATTGTTTCCTTCCATTTCTATCATACTTCATCCTTTATACACATGCTTGATTATAAGGCCACGACTTCTGGCATACGGGATTTGACCCTGCTTTCGATGGTCATTGGGCAGTCTCATTTCTGAGCTCAAGCTGCACAGGTGCATGCAGTGAGATTTGCTTTCACTGATCGGGTAATTCTGTTTGTGTAATTTATTTTCAAAACTTTTTTCGTTACCCCCATAGATAGCCAGCAAGGCCCTTCCATTGAATGGAAAGCACGTAAATAATTATGTTGTCATATGGCCTTTGACTATGTAACTATTGTGTTCTCGTTGAGCTAGATCAGATGAGGTATAAGTAATACAGTTGGTGCCTCAGGGCTTTGTTACTGTTATTCTTTATCATAGTATATGTATGTAACACCTTGTGCGATTTATTGTGCTTTTTGTGAGTAGTAAATGCTGGATGGCTCTAGATTTAATGTGCCCATGGACACCCTTAATTCTTATGCTTAAGTGTTAACCCTACCCTTGTACTTTTGTTTTTCATTTCCCGAGGCCAGCTGTAGAACAGAAGAGTTTTATAAGTTATTAAGCATAAATTTAAATAGTCATATGACAATGTAA
The DNA here is from genome assembly GCA_029891345.1 of Dryococelus australis. Taxonomy (NCBI): domain Eukaryota; kingdom Metazoa; phylum Arthropoda; class Insecta; order Phasmatodea; family Phasmatidae; genus Dryococelus; species Dryococelus australis. The sequence goes on along the minus strand of CM057009.1, from coordinate 93,795,910 downwards.
TGACCATCGTAAGAGTTTCTGCTCACCAGGGCCATGTGCAGAATCATGGCTTGACACCCTCGGATTTCAACTACAACTTGAATGCCTCAACATTCACTAGTACTTGATGCTGATAACATTTTTATGCTTGTGCAACCAATACGATTTACATATTCAGCACCAACTAGGGAGGGCTAATGAATTTCAAAGTGTGTACAGTATAGAGCTTTCATGAGTACAGGCATCTGAAAGTGAGGTTTCCATAACAATGTTGCTTCACTTACCTCTCTCAAAGTATTTTTTTGTTCATCGCATAATTAACTGTTTTTCACACAGTTGCATGGCAGACACCAAGATCTTTAACAACTCCTTTTTGTAAACCTGAATCACCAGCAAACCTTAAAAATAGTTCCAGCTTTTATTGTGGGGAAAGAGCGCCTCCACATGTTTAATTTCTTTCTGGAAAAACTCTTGTTTGAAAACATCAATGCTATAATTATTGAATTGCAAAAGTTTTTATGAATATTTATCTGTCTTCTTTCAAAATAAACTTTTACATTATGAACTTGCACACATGTAGCCATTATGCATAATACTAACATAAAGTGAGCATCCCTTTTATAGATTCTCAGAAATCTGATTATTAACACCAGCTTGGAGAAGTTACTCAAATTTATCCACACATATTACAAGTGACATCTGAGGTGCCCGGAAACAGAGTCAGTATTCAGGCAAGTAAATGCTTCAATATTTATTCACAAGGAATCAAATATTTGCTTTAAAATTGTGAGTGTGTTCACACAAACATTTTTATTTACTTTACCCAATGCATATCACAAATTACTCTACATCCAACAGTGCTAAGTATTTTTGTTTGACATAAGAGGGTGTAGAAAACCCAGATTCACAGAGGTACATAGAGGAAAACTGCACTGACACCTCTGCAACTTCTATAGTCACTTGCTGGAAAGATACGAAGACTCACTTGCTGAAAAGATAGGAAGACAGCTCAACCAGAAGACTTCAACATTCATATTTGAAAATTCTGCTCTTGTTTGGGAATAACATTAAAGTCAATAACCGACTCTAGAAAAATTAATCTGGAAGTATGTCCACTTTAATTTTGAATGGCTTCTTCACAAACTTAAATTGTGAGATCTCTGGAGAAATATATCAGAAAAAAACTTTCCAAGTTCACCCTTAAGGGCTACATGATGTGCTGAAATCCATTCTTCACTTTTAATTGGGAATTTATATCATCAAGGTGGTCATTGAGCCATGGGAAGGAAGAGTAATTAGGTTTTGGAATCTGAAGGCACCATTGCCATAGGGATATCTTATCCAAGAAAGCTTGAACTGCACCATACGACTGAAAAAAATTTTGTTGCACTGGTAGTAACAAATTTAGAAAGTTGAGAGATTCATAGAAGTCTGCTAAGTGTGGTAAAAATTTCAGATTTGGATAACAAAATTCCAAGTTCTATTTTATTTGTTGACAAAGTGCAGTACATTTGATAAAAAATTCTGAAAACAGCAAAAGGTCTAAACACACACACATTCATGCTCATTTTATTATAGGTGCAGTAACAAAGAGAATGTTGTCAATCTATCATGTCCAATTTGATCACAATGTTGCCTACATTTTACAAAACCATTGTTGGCTCAGAAACAGTGTGTCTGGCACCAACTTGAAGCTTATATAAATTTTTTATTGAATATGTGTAGTGTAATGGGTAGTAGTTATGTACCTCAGTTGCATAAGGTGATGGTTGGCAACTGTGATTGTGCATGTGTTTACCACAAGTGTGGAACAAAGACAGTATACTTTTTGGGCGAGCATCGATGGTGGACAAGCCGTTAAAAAGGCAACTTTATTGGATTACATCAGAGCAAGATGAACAACCAAGCACATAAAACTGGCGACGAGGATTGTGGAGTTGTTTCATGACTGCAGTGTTAATATTACGAAGTAGCATATATGGCTATGAGCAGTGTAATCTGAGAATTTGTACCAGGTGGAAGACTTACCGCAGAAGAATACAATTTTATTTTATTGCTAATAAAACAAAAAATGATGAAGCCAAACACGCTGTACTTTTGCAGTATGTTAAACAGAATTATATGACTTGGTTACTTTTTTTTTGGCACCATGGTCGACAGATAAGGTATGAATAAGTGAGGTGTTTACAAAACTCACAAAACATTTTGAGCCGATGCTGAGAAAATTGTTGAAACATACAAGTTTCTGAAACATAATCAGCACGGTGGGGAAAGTATTGCAGTGTATCTGGTAGAGTATAGCATTTGAGCACACATTCTAACTTTCCTAATTTGGAACGGATGTTGCAAGACTGGCTGGTGTGTAAAGTATGTGCCAGGGCAGTGCAGCACACCTTGCTTGCTAAGGACCAAATCACCTTCAAAGATGCAGTCGACATCGCCATGGCAGCTGAGGCAGCAGGAAGGAAATGTTGCAGATATACAATGTACTGGCACAGAGGTAAGCCCTCTTGGGGAGGACCGACATTCAGTACATGCCGTGGTGGAAGGAAGAGGCTCAGACAGACACACTGACTTTTAACGGGTAAAGCAAAAGTTACAGGAAAGCCCATTTAAGCAGTTGTGTTGGCGGTGTTCTGGGAAACATGCCTTATAAACATGTAGGCATGTGGCAACAGTGTGCCGGTATTGTTCAAAACAGGATCACTTAGAGAAAGCATGTCTTATGAAGAATAAACAACAAAACGTATATAATAGGCCACAGAGTAATGATAGAAGCAAACCACAGACAGGTAGGACTCGTACGCTGTTAGATACACTAGAGGAGCAATTTGATGAAACATTAGCAGTGTACAGTTTATACAGCTTGCAGGTGCTGAGAAGTGAAGCACCCTTTGTTATCAATTTGTGTTTGGAAGGCAAGAGGCATCACATAAAAGAAAATACAGGTGCAAGTTTTACTGTTATCAGCTGGGAAACCTACAAGTCTCTGTGGCCTACACAACCACTCTAGACAATTGCAACATTGCCCTGCGCACTTGGTTGCAAGAACAGTTGAAGGTTCAGGGGGCTAAGGCTGTTTGTATGGAAGTGAGTGGAAATGCAGCAGCACTTCCCTTGATAGTGGCTGCTGGAAATGGGCCCAGTTTACTGGGGCGAAATTGGTTTGAGGCACTGGGGATTTTAGTGGAAGGTATTTTTACAGTTCATAATGTAGTGAAAGAGATGAATGCTGCAGGAACAAGTACATATGAGAATAATTGTGAAAACCAGTGGATAAAGGCACTTATAGCATGTGAAGGGTTTCATAAGTGATCTGGGGCAGCATAAAGGCCCACCAATCACTCTTATACTCCAACACGGAGATAAACCAATATTCATAAAATGTAGACCAGTCCCATTCACAGTGAGAGAGAAGGTAGTGACAGCAATCGACAAACTTGTGTCACGGGGGACCTATGAAAAAGTGGCATATTCAGCATGGGCAACATCCATTGAGCCTATCATGAAAACTGGTGGCTCGGTGCGCATATGTGGAGATTACATGGGTACAGTTAACACACGTGCAAGACAGAGTGTTACCATTTGCCGACCATTAATGAAGCACTGGTATCACTGGCTATAGGAAACTTTTTCACAAAATTGGATATGGTAGATGCTTATATACAGGTTGGAGAAGATGATGCAATAGCCAAGCTGTTAACCGTACATACCATTAAGGGCCTTTTTAAGGTTAACCGCCTGCAGTTTGGAGTGAGCAGTGATCCAGCAGTTTTTCAAAGACTTATATAGAAACACTACTAGCAGGGGTAGATGGAGTGGTGGTACTGTTAGATGATGTATTAATAGCAGGCCCAAATGAAGAGGAACATTGGACACGGGTAACAGAGGTGGTTGCTAGAATCGACAAGGCAAGGTTGTGACTGAAGAAGTTCAAGTGAGTTTTTGCTTGAACAGTAGTGAACTTTTTGTGATACAGAATAAACGAGAAAGAAATTCACCTCACAGAAGACAAGGTGGGTGCTATTTGCAGGGTATCAGTTCTTCAAATGAGAAGGACCTGCAGGCATTGTTGGAATTACTGAATTTTTATGAATGAAACTTGAAAGACAAAGCTAGTGTGCTGGAACCATTACATCATCTTCATGTCAAGCATGCTGCATAGGAGTGAAAAAAAGAGCATTCTGAAGCATTTGTCAGGGCGAAGAAATTGTTGCAATCTGAGTGTGCGCTTGAATATTATGACCCTTCAAGGCTGCTTGTGTTAACACGTGATACATCAGAGTTTGGGGTTGGTGCAGTTTTGGCACATATTATGGCTAATGGTGAAGAACGACCAATGGCATTTGTGTAACGCACATTGCAGAAATATGAACATAACTATGCTCATATCGATAAGGAAGCCTTGGCTGTAATTTTTGGTGTGACAAAATTTCTGCTGCACTTGGCAGGCAGGTCTTTTACAGTGGTTATGGACCACAAACTACTCTTGGGACTATTGGACCCAAGGCGCCCAACCCCAGACATTTTGTCACCCAGACATTTTGTCACCATGATTGCTACATTAAGTTTGATAGCATGTATGTATGACTACCAGATCATCTACGAGCCAGGAGTTCGGATTGGACATACAGATGCCTAGAGCAGGTTGCCTCATTCAACACCCACCTTTGAAGTTCCAGAGGTGGCACAAGTTCTCATGTTAGAAGAGATGCCTGAAGCACCCTTGGAATTCCAGTAATTAGCTCGGTGCACTATAGGTGGTCACCCAAATTAGTTAATGAGAATGTTCGGCCATATCGGATCAGATGATAGGCAACATCTACTTACCGTGATTATTTACTGTGGGGTGCTTGGGTGGTAATTCTGCATCAGCTGCAAGAAGACCTACTCTAGATGCTAGATTCATCACATGATGGGATGGTGTGCTCCAAGGCCATAGCACGAAACTGTGTGTGGTGGCCGAGAATGAACAAAGAGCTTGAGAAGATCATCAGCCACTGCCAGAATTGTCAGGCATAAAGTAGAGCTCCGGTGAAAACACGTGTCATGGAGTGCACTGAATAAATCATGGTCCCGCCTTCATGTAGATTTTGTTGGCCCCTTCCAAGGGAGAACATTCCTCATTGTTATTGATGCGTTCTCCAGATGGCCAAAGGTGAAGTTGGTGCCATCAGTATCAACAAATGCTGTAGTACAAGAGGTCAGGAATCTTTTCAGCACCCATGGTATCCCTAATATGATTGTATCTGATATTGGGACTGGCTTTTTATCTTTCGAGATGAAGACATTCTTAGAGAGAAATGGAATCAGTTACAGATACACACCTCCATTCCATCCAGCTAACAATGGCCAAGCAGAATGGACCATTCAAATAGTCAAGGGCAAATTGCGGAAGTTGAAGGCAGAGGATTGGAATACAAGGCTGCAAAGAGTGCTGTTTTCATTGCGTACAACTCCAATCACAGTTACACAGAAAATGTCTGCAGAACTATTAATGGGCAGAAAGTTGCAAACCTATTTAGACAGATTGCATTCTCCATTCATCTTCAAATGAAGCAAAAGATATAGCTAAGAAGGTTGGGGGTGATAACATGAAATAGTTACATATAAATAGTTACAGATAACAAGGAAAAAGACACAGTGTTAATCTGTAACTATGTGGCTGGACCAACGTGAAATCCTTAACTTACAAGGTGCAAATAGAAGATGGTCACATAACACAGCAACACACACACCACGTGCTGCAGCGCCCTCTTCAGAAAAGCAACTAGACCATACCCAACAAGTGGGTTCATCTTCCAGCCCAAGGGAGGTCAGGTCAGGTCAGGTCAGGTGGATCGTGGAAAAATGGGTGTGAAGAGTCAAGAAGATTCAGAACCACCACCATTCGGCAGAGCTGTTAAAATTCCAGGATATTTGCATGAGCCACTTTAGCAAGATATCCAGTCTCCAGAGCCAAGGGTACCTGACCATTCTTGGGAGACCCAAGGTGGGATGGGTTCACCAACACCAGGAGGAGCTTATGGGTAAGTGGATAAACTGAGGGGAACGGGACTGACCTCACTTTCCAGGGGACCTGGAGGTGCTATTTTTAGGGTTTCCTTGGAGGATCAAAATGAGCAGGAGTGCAGAGTTCCTGGGAGTCAGACAGCAAAGGAACTACCGAGATTTCTTGAGTTCTAGTTACAGAGTGTACCAACAAGGCCCTGTGAACAGGACCAGGGGTAGGGACTCCACTAAGCAGCAGGAAGCAGTCTGTCTTGACATTGGTTTGACAGACGCCAATGAAACTGAGTGACTATGTCCTTTAGTGTCATAATACAAATCATGTAGTAGTCATTGGGGTAGGATAATCATTATTCTTTGAGGGAAGGAATTTTATGTACCAAAATGCTATTGTAATGGGTAGTAGTTATATAGCTCAGTTGCATAAGGTGTAGGTTGGCAACTGTGATGGCATGTGTGTTTACCACGAATGTGGAACAGACACACTAGACTGTTCGGGCACAGTTAAAAAGGCAACTTTATCAGAATACATCTGAGCAAGACGAGTAACCAAGTACATACAAATATGTATACTTATATTCATTTTTTGAAATTCCAAGTATAGATTCAAACATAAATTGAGGGGGTGTGTTGTGTTTTGCTATTTCAATGTAATGTGTGTTGTATTGATCAGCCATACAATCAATGAAACTGTATGTACTGATTGTAAAAGTAACGATATGTCCGCCTGCATGTTGTATTCTATTTTTCAGGAAAGCTATAAAGTTAAAAAGGCTGATCTTTACATGATTTTTGCAAGTTGAATTTGGGCTGGGGGTTAGGTAAATAAACAAACTGTTATTTTTGACAAATGAACTGCAATGCTTTTTGTACAATGCCATAAAAACCAAAACACAATTTAAAAACACAGACACAAAAAAATTAAAGCTTAGATTATCCGTTGTCAACCAGAAGTATAACTAAAACCCAAAGAATTCTTCACAAAAATTGTTTCAGTAATCGAAAAGGAAAGGAGGAGGGAAAAAAATAAAATGAACAATTCAAGTATTTCTATTAAGACATATGCAAACAACTTTGGACAACTCAAAGAATACAATATAGATGGAAATTGTGAAAAAAGATAATAAGATGGTACCATGTATTCTTTTAGTTAAACAATGTTGCATTTCTCTACTGGTTTGCAAGCATCTAAAGAAAAGCTTCTACTGATTCAAGCACAAACTTTTTTTTTTCCCCAGCATGCTTCAGTATCGATCCTACTTCACAAATCATAAATTGATGTTTCTATGTTTCTTTCTCTGTTTTCTACTTTCATGCCAATAACAAATGATGCAATTAAGTTATTTTTCTTTCATTTTATACTGTCAATTACAGAACTTGAACATAAATAATTACCATGACCCTTTACTCATGAATTCTTCTGCATGTGGAAAAGCAAAATTTTATTTCTGGTACTTTTATAAAGAAGACTGCACAAAAATTACCTGGTATTCACATAAAATCCATTAAATTAAACCCACTTGAGACCATAAAATGACAACTGTGATAGCAAAATTAAACTGAAGCATTGTGATCTCCAAGTTAAAAATTGAGATAAAATAACTTTATGATCAATATCCAATAGTAAAATGAATGATTTTCTAGCATATGTGTATGTTGCAAAAAATCTAATAATACTTTCGCAAACTGCAAGACCAAGATCATAAAATATCCCAAGATGTTGACAATAAGCTGTAAGGTAGATGTGAGCAATCTGCCCCTAAAAGCACAACTTAGTCTGGTGTATTGACAAGAAACATAATTTTTTTTACCTCTCCGACATTCTTTAGAAACTGGTTGAAATTTTTAAAGGCCCGTAATGAAAAAATATTGCTCCCTGTTTCTTATCTGAATTAACTAATGCTGCTTCATTAACTTTTAACTCATTACTAGCAATTTTCTCAGTTTTAAAATTTCTTTTATATAGCTTTTACAATGCATTTTTAAAGTGTATTTATTTTCTGTATTATGTTGTTCCATTAAATTCAGCATACATTTGTATGGATGTAAAAGTAAATTTGACTTCAGCCACTATATGTTTTCTCTTTCATCCATCTAACTGCTAATAATTAAAATATTGATGCTGAAGATTCAATTTTGATCTTCATATTGACATTGACGTTGACAGTCCAAATGAATGACGCATTGAAAAATTATCATTCCCCACAACCTTTCAATGCAGATTATAATTCACTCAAGATGTTAAATGTAAATCCAAGCTGGTGCAATTACCTGTAATTCAATTAAAATTTTGAATTTCTATAAAATCAAATGCTGACTTAAGAGTCCTGTGTGCCTGGAACTGTTTTGGCCATTCATGGTACAGAAGTGAAGCTGCAATAAGAGCAAAACCGACTCATGTACCTATCACCCAAATGCATCTACATGCAAGGTTTTGAAATGGATTGCAGTGTTCGATTTGTACCATTTGAACTATGGGACTTCAAATGTGATCCTATAATTTTATTAGTGCAAAGTCTATAGGAAAGTTCAGTTCATGTCCCAACAATAGTTTTGAGTATTTCTGATCAGTACATTTTGTGATAAGGCAGTTGTAAGCTATGTTGGAGAGGTTGGAAATTGTGTTTATAATGTGTGTGGTGTCTTGAAAGTAGTATCTGTACCTTGTCTTAAGTGTATTTTCTTTTTGTAGATCAGTACATATGACACACGTAGTTTTGTAAACAAATGTGTATTTCAAACACTCTTCAATGCACTTCAAGCTCAAGGTACATAGTCCTCTTAACACGTTTTATTTTAAATACATGGCTTGGAGTGCACTTCAGTCTGGCACTCACCATCACAGCAATATCAATATGAGCTATTTCAACCTGAGGAAAGAAGAATATACCTAATAAATTTCAACTGAAGATGTGTGTGTGTATATATGTATGTATGTGTGTATATATATATATATATATATATATATATATATATATATATATATATATATATATAATATATATATATATATATATATATATATATATATATATATATATATATATATATATACACACACATACATATATACACACACCTTTACATGTACATGCAATTATCAACAGGCATGAATGCACATGCAAATACAGTTAACAAACATGTCAATATATTTACCTACATACAGGGGCAAACAACTGAATACTAACTACACCAGATTTGAACACAATGTTATCTAAACCCTCTAGAATGTTACTTACAGATTGATGTCAATTTACCTGATTAGTCACAAATGTACTCAGAATATATATATATATATTTAAAAAAATTATCGATGCAACATCACTTGTGCGCTGTCTGGGACTGTTGAAATCTGAACTACACTTCTACAATCAGTGGTTCAACAAGAAAACTGGAAAATAATTTAAATTCATTATCAGTGACAAGGAAATAAGTAAGAGAAGTGCTATAGGAAGAATGCGAAATGAGGGTGAGATTGAGAATGAGAGGCGTGAGAAGATTATTTCCTGAACAAAAAGTGGTATAGAATTACATTTGGTGTATTTTAGGTTAAACAATGATAATGACTTGTTAGTAGGTAATAAAGGTAATAAATTAACTGTATTAGTTTCTATGACAATTGTAAAAATGCAGGTAACGATTATGAAAATATAATGTAATGTTCGTGTAAGGATTGGCTGAACCATAAATATAAGTTATGAGCAGAAAAGACATCATCCAAACTGATGCATACTTAAAATGGCACCTTTAAAATCTAGATAAAGTGTAAAAGTTGGGAAAGGTTGAAATTATTACTCTGGAGAAAGACTGTTAGTCTGGAAAATCACTCAATGGATCATAAGCTATCATTTAAGTCTTCGGTTACAAAACCTATTTTCATAATGTACAGTGATTTTCATTACAAAAAGTCTGCACTATTTGTATGATTATGTACATGGAGTATGTAAATAAACATATCTGGATCTAACACTACACATGAACCCAAGATGGTGGAATGCATAGGAAAGTCCACCTAACATGGACACCCCCAAAATTTCCGGTACAATTGCAGATCACGAAATGTGGTTTTTACTAAATGAAATTACGTTGGGGGGCAAGTAATTTACCACAAAGTAACTATTTGTACCACATGCCTGGACAGAAATAATTAAACCACATGTGATTTCCCCTGGAAACATACATTTATTTCAACGGCATCTGAAAGTATGTGCAAGTGATATAGCATATACAATAGAAAGAAACACAGAAACGCCAAGCGCAAATGTGACTTAAGTTAAGTGGGATGGTAGCATGGGGAAGTGGACCTGTACTCACAGCTGTAAGCAAGCAACACAAGCCGTGGCTCATCCAGGTGGGGTGGCGATAGGCCGTGCTTTCATAGTTCCTACACATACTGAGTGTTGGGATGAAGCCAGCTTTTGCCCTTTTGCTCTAATTGAGGTTTCTGTCCTCACTGAGCTGGCCTTAGGACACCTGCATTATCATTTGACTGATGTACTACCCCAGTCAAACTCCCTGCCTGGCAGTGTCCTTGGATCGGATCACGTGGGGGTATATGCAACCCGAGCACACGCCACAACGCTGCAGGGACATAGGACGGTCTAACTTCCCTTGAGCACTTGGTACAAGAAAAATTGTGACGAGGGGCACGAGAGGCCCAACATCATGCGCTCCACTCAACCAACGGCGTCCCCTATGCCACATGCCCAAAGCCAAAATCCTTCACTTTGTATTACATCATTAAAATAATTTAATAACATATTTTCATTTGCCAGTGCAAATGTTAAATGTCTTGTAAAATTTTAATTATTTTTACATGCATTGCCAGCCCATTCCGGCTTGTTTAATTTATTATTATTTTCTGACACAAAATGAATAAATAAACTCTGGGACTCAAAGACACAATTATTACTTGTCTGAATTGTTGCATAATTCATCCAATACCCGTCATGTATTTCCTAGTGTTTTCTTATGTACAGTTTGTCAACTGTATTTTTAACTAATTTCCCTCTCGATGCTGATGGGAGATCTAGGCAAGGTAGCTGGATGTCTGAGCCACCATATTCAGTCTGTTCTAAGCGGGCCGAGAGGATAAACACGTGTCACATTGCGGGAGCCTTTATCTGTGTTTTATACTTCTTTAGCTGCAATATATAGTTTTCTGTGTACCGGAACCTTTTAATAGTATGTATTCTCCTCTCCATCAGACTCGCGGCCCCAGACATTTAACTAATTTAAAGTTTACCATGTGCTTAAGAGTACCTTTGCCATTTCGGCCTATGGTAGGCACAAATGCCATGTCTGGTTCAGACGAGGGTCAGTGTATATTGTATTTTGAATATAGTCTCGTTCTGCCAATATACATTTTCAGGGGATCATCTGAGTCTTAATTTTCTTGCTCTCGTATGTAAGTACCTTCGGGGCCTGGCCCACTACTGGAACCACGTGCTCAAGTGCATTGACTGTATAACTTGTGAAAGTAACTTATTTCTACTTAAATGTGAGTTTGTGAGGGGACCAACACATGGCTGTCGACCTGCTACTGCCCTGAGAATTAAAGTCCGTATGCTCACCCATGAATAGAAGAGCTGGTGCCCTACGGACATTTTAAATATCTTTTCTGAATTTTAAAATCATGAACCAGGGTTTCTCTCAAATGTGGCATACTCCGCCCCTCACCCGCAACCAGACCATGTTAAATGGCGCCGCAACCTGTGTGGCATGAAGACACGCGATGCACAAAAAGTGCATGTAGCGGGAAAATTATATTCAGGAAGATTGCCATAGTACAAAAATCCACATGAAACAGCCGCCATATTGTGTGTGTATCGAGCCCCCTTTAACCAACGGACTACATATACCTATGACATCACCGCATACCGTGGAGTTACCCATGACGTCACCGTATACCTGCAGCCTGGTGTGTGCACGTGCGTGGTCCGGTCCAGGCATGCATTGACAACCGCACTCCCCCTCCAGGACCAGATATACCAGATTCGACCCCAGGGAGTCCATCATGCAAATGGGCTCGCAAACTTCCGCGACCGTGACAACCGCGAGCAACAGTGGCATGGAATTTGCATCAAATGTGTGGGACGGAGAAGAGATGTGTGCAACGTGTGGAAAAACTGTATCACTGGACCCTTTCGTAAAATTTGAACTACAAGCCAACATCTGCCACTGTATACCTCAAGGGAAAAGTGTCCTATTTACTCCAACAGTTATGTCAAAAAAAAAAAAAAAAACAACATGCTGTTCATGTCCTGTGTGTAATGATACCAGCAATGACACATGCCAGCTCTGAGCGTACTCTGCCTGTTTGTCAGCGGGAGTGGCCATCTGTACGACACGTTCTAGTGACAGAACTGCTCTTCCAACCACACCAGCCAACCCGCAGCAGCACAGCTGACAGCACTCAGTGCGTTCCTGCTACCAGAAGGACACTCTACAAGTAAGTGCAATGCCAGACTGTGCCGCAAAACTGGAAGTGTTGCTGTCCCGTGCAACTTGTGTGACCACAAATACCATCTGAAGTGTGTCAGACCGTGATTGGAACAGTTTTTGCCAGGGAATATTCTGCTGAAGAGTGTGTGCCAGTCTTTGTCCACAATAATAACAAGTACGTGGATGCAAACAGCACCTATGACGTCACCCAGATGCCGCAGATGGGGGTGCGGCACAGCTAACAACCACTCTTGCTGCACACCCCACTGCAGAAACCACCACGTGTGCGAGTGGAAGTGCCAGAACCGCATCAAGAACAGCCTGTATTCAGCACCCCAGCTCATTTTCACACACTCCGTACATTTTCCGGACAGGGAGCAAAGAACTCAAGAGCATTTTTGGCGGAGTGTACCAGCTGTTTGTAACACTATGGTGTCGGTATGGAAGAGTGGCCGAATGCCATAGGTGGACTGCTGACAGGTGATACAAGGAACTGGTGGCGCTCCACTACAGAGTATAACATGACCTGGACTCAGTTCACAATGAAATTCACCGCAAGATATGCGTGTACGTACACAACACTCAAGCAACAATTCTCACTGTTCACAGAGGAGCAGAGACCACAATAAAATGTAGAGGCTTTCATTGGCCATAAGATCAGCTTGGCCAGCCGCCACTACCAACACCCATCTCCCAAAGATGTCTGGAGTCAATAGTGTGTTGCCACAACACAGGCCTGCTCAGTTTCCAATGGTGTACAGTGGATACCAGCTATTTATCCGGGCTGCCATATCGCACATGACTCAGAACCCAGGCGCAACTACTTTCTCAGCTCTCACGACAGGAAAAGTAGTGCTAAAAACAGTGACAGTTCCCGAAATGCATAAATGCACCATATCAAGGTTGAATGGCCCAGGCATCCAGCACATTCACACAGATGATCCCCCACCGGGAGAGCAGTCCAGTTCCATGCCAGGTAGCAATGGACTAAGTGCCATGTCCAATCAGCCGCCGAGAGCTGCAAATGCAGAGGTCCAGCGCCATGCGCCACTGTGTCACGCAACAAACAGTAACACTGGCATAGAGTGACAATGGATATGGGAAACACACCAACGGGGTAGGACCACTACAGGGGCCTTCCTACACCGCCAGTGTGCCAACCACAGCACCCCCAAAAAAGGCACACAACTAATAGGCCGCCAACTTTGGAAAAGTACAACCATTCATCAACTTTTAAGGGTTCCTGTATGTGTTGCAAGTGTTTCCATTGTTGCCTTAATTGACACCGCTGCATCTCACAACTTTGTTCGCACAGAACTTGTAAGGTTTATAGACATCCAGGCTACTAACCTAACAATAGAACTCATCAAAATAAATGGAAAAAATGTTATCATTGGTGTTTTTAAACTTAACATAAAAATTAGGGGCGTTGAAATGTGTGTTCCCACTTTAGTGTCAAAATAAATCCACGAAGATGTCATCTTCAGAGTACCTTGGCTTATTGATCAGGAAACAATCATGGAAATTCGTAGAGACAGGATCCATTCTGGCAAGCAAGTCAGATGCACTGTTTACAATCTAGGCATACGCGTAGAGGTTAACTTACAGCCCGTAACCCTAGATGACTTTGATCATGGTATTCCGGCCAAATATCATGCAGCCTTTGACAGCATCATGAACGAGAGAAAATAGGTTTATATGTATAGGCTAACCCGCTTAAACGAACAACCATTGCTGAGCATGAGATCAAAACAATCCATAACAATCCACTTTGGATGTCTCCTACAGATTAAATAGTACATCAAAAGAACTTCATAAACCGCCACATTGCAGAAATGACACATGACGGAGCAATGAAGCCATCAGAAAGTAGATACAATACAGCTATTACATTAGCACTGAAAAAAGATGTAGGGTGGCGGTTTTGTAATGATTTTAGGCCAATAAATAAAATAACAGAGAGTGCCCTATCCCCATTTATCAGTGTAGTAAACACTGCACTCAACATCCTTGCCAAAGCTAAAATTCTGTCATCTTTTGACTTGAAAAGCGGGTTCTGGCAGATTCCAGTAAAACCGGAAGACAGTCACAAAATTTCTCTCACTGCCCCAGACGGCCGTCGATACCAGTTCTGTGCAATGCCCTTTGGACTTAAATGTGCTGCATCTACTTTCAGAGCATGATGGTAAAACTTCTTCATGGCATAATTGGTGATTTCCCAGTGGCTTATTAAGATGAGGTGGTCGTGTGGTTAGAAACATGGTAAGACCACCTGCGACACCTGACAACTGTTCTGGAACAAGTAGCGATCAATGGCCTAACCTGTGCCAATCACAAGTGTAATACAGGAAAGACAAATATTAAATATCTTACCCCATGTCAACGGGGAAGTAAACCACCCCATGCTAGAGCAACCAAATATCATTCAAGAGTATTCAGTGCCTACCACGCTAAAAAGCCTGTGAAAATTCTTTAGCCTAATAAACTGGCTCAGAGAGTACGTGCAGGATTTGGCAGTCATTACAGCACCACTCACTGAAATGCTCTCGCCCACCAAGAAATACAAATAGGATGTAAGCATGCAGAATGCGTTCGAGGAAGTCAAGTACTGTTTCTCAAAGTGCACGCACTCGCACATATTGACACACCATGCCACCTAAATTTGCAGACTGATGCCAGTCAAGAAGGCATCAGTGCGGTGTTGTTCCAGTATAGTGACAGCCAGGAATGACGTGTCATCGACTATTCCCATGCCAAACTTGGCAACACTGAAACACATTACGATGTGAAGAAACGAGAATACTTGGCGATCATCTGGGCCATACAACTGTATCACCTTCATCTGGAATACAGGTGTTTCACATTAAAGACAGACACAACTGCTCTTATTGTGGCTGCACAAAATGTGTGAGGTCCATATCAAACTCACTTACTGGTCGATGTTGCTACAAAATTTTTACTTAGTTGTCGAACATGCGCCCGGCAAAGACAACCAGTTAGCCGAAGCCTTGTCACATTCCCTGGGGGGGGGAAAAAAAAAAAAAAAAAAAAACCAGCTATTGACGAAGAGGAGTGGGAGACCGTCCTATCACCAGAAAACACTGTCACAACTCCAGTAGTACTACAACAAATCACGGTGACACGACCACAACAAAATCCACTAGCAGAAATATGCACAGATGATCTCTACGTGTACATGTTTAACCAACAGCAAATGTCCGTGGAGGTGAAGGAGATAAAGGCCAAGCTGAACAAAAAGTGATAGCAGGGTGGCGGGTGATTCACAACCGACTCGAGACACGTAACAACAGCCGGTCAAGAGGTTGGTGGTGCCTCTATGTGCCACCAGGGGCACGTACTACTGTCATTCAGTTATCAGGGGATGTTGAGGGAAGTGGCAGGACTGTTTGCTGTCTCATCTCTCGTTCTTACATCACTCCTCGCCCTTCTCTCTATTTCTCTCTCAGCAATCCTTCAGTTATGTGTAGGTTGACGAACCCCCCCCCCCCCCCCGAACTAATGGCATCCTGTCACACCACAAAACCAGAGCTACCACGTATTTATGGCCCCCCAACCCCTTGTAATAACACCCAGATGCTAACGGTCGATAATTCCGCCATCCCTCTTTGTTTCCATGGCAGAGGCTAACGAGCCATGTTTGTGAAATTTGGGGGGGGGGGGGAGGACTAGACACTTTTTTTTATAGATAAGGGTAGTGTGACATTCTAGCACTGTAAAAAAAAAGAGGTGGTCACTGCTAAAAGGAGAAAGGAGAAAAAAGAAAAACGAAGCTGGAAATGTTGAGTAGTAGGAGCATGAGGTTTTCGGCATTGTTTTTAATTTGGTATTTTGCACCCAAGTTATTTAACTAAACTATTTTCCAAACATATCACAATCACCACACATTCATTAAAAAATAATAATTTGTTCCATACTTACTAACAGGGCACCACAAATTTTTGATGCAATTTTATAAAAAAAATTTCCACCTGGAACTTGTTGCAAAAATCATGGTGCATGCTATACATGAGTAAATACGGGTAAGTTGAGTAAGCCAGGTATCCCCAACATCTCCCAACAGTCGATTGATTCAGTAATCAATCCCATAGTGGGAAACAACAGACCAGGTAGTTTTACGTAAACTAATTACCAGACAGATAGTGGAGAACTTTATCCCGAATCGTCAACTGACGTATCCAGTCACAGTAATGGACACTAAGTGCAAACTAAGTCAGTAAACCCATAATGCAATATTCTTCCCTCTTATCGTTTTGAGTTGTCTTCTTTGGGCCTCTACATCAGGTAGCATGTTAGTGTCTTTATCAGCCGACCTCCCCTTGTGCTCCAGGCAGTTCCTGGATGTATTGTTGCTGGGTAGTTGTCCAGGTGCTCTTCTGTTTGAGCAGGAAACCCACGGAAGTCCTGGCGCTGGTCTATTCTGGTTCTTCTGCACTACATCCTATGGTCACCACACTTGTCCTCTTATGTTTGCTTTTATTCTGCTGTTGGTTCTATGAATATCTCTTCTATTTCGTCTGGTCCTAGTTCCTTCCTTAGTGGTGAGTTTGTATGAGTATGATGAAAGCAGCTGCATGATAGTTCCAGGGAACCACAGCCTTCTAGGGGCTTGAGGTTCTGGTTTCATGTACACTGCTTGGCCTATCATTAGTTCTTGTATTTTTGTTTCTTTTTCCCCAGTAATTCAGACACTTGCTCCAGTACTTGTGGTTTTAGGAGTCCAGTGGATGTGGACAATTGTTTTCTCATTCTTATAGACAAGAGTCGTTGCACTGGAGAAGTCCCTATACCTGACATGGCTATGTTGTGCCATTTCATTAATGCTAACAATGGGTCTACCTGTGTGCAGGCACTTCTTCATTATGTTATTTGCAATTTTTATAGATGCTTCTGCTTTCCCATTGCCCCATGGGAGATAGGAGAAGTAAGTTGTATGCTGGAAATCTCACATTTTTGACAAGGCCTCAAACACTGAACTAGTGAAGCATGTGACATTATCCTTGACCAATGTAGTAGAAATTCCATGATCAGCAAACTGGCTTTTCAAGACTTTGATGACTGCTGCAGAGTCAATTCTAGATAAGTTGTCTGTTTATCAGTAGTATGAATAATAGTCAGTCAGAATCACGTAGTTTTTGTTTTGCACCTGGAATACATCTGTTGGTACTCACATCCAGTCTGGTACATCATGAGTTTGCATTTTCACATGGGGTTGACTAGCAGCGAATTCTCAATATGTTGCACAACTACTGACCTCCTTCTGTATGTCTTCCTTCATGTGTAGCCAGTACAGTGTATCTCTTACTTTTTGGAGACTTTCCTTTAGACCCTGATGACTTGAGTGTGCTCTGTGCAGCATTTCTACTCTCATTAATTGTGGTACCACCAAACTCTCCCTTCTGAATATCAGGCCATCATACACATTCAATTCATCTATGCAGTGCCAGTATTCCCTTTCCGGCCACCTTCTTAAATTATAGCAGCTAACATTTGCAACCTACTATCTGCCATTGTATATTGTAGGTTATGGTTTAGTATGGTGAGAGCCACATTCAGATGCTGGTGGATGCTAATACTTTGCAGCTTCATGACAAATTATTTGTCACTGTCGTGGTCTCATCCTGTGTCCTCTTGCACTGGTGCCCTGCTCAGTGTATTTAGTAAGTACAGTTAGCTTCCTTTCCTGTACTTGAAGCTTATATCATACTGCTATAATTCCAGACAGATATACTGAAGGTGTTTAGGGGTTGACAGAAGCGGTTTCTTGAAGAAGGTCTCTAGTGGCTGGTAATCTGTGTGGACTACTATGTTTGTTTGACCACATACATAGTGGTGGATACTATTGCAGCCAAAGTAGATAGCAAGTGCTTCCTTCTCTATCTGTGCCCACTTGCAGTCTGTCTGCATTAGGCATCTTGATGCGTAACTTACGATTAGGTACATGACATTACACAATTAATGAGAATCACAGAACTGTACATGATCCCTGTCCTTGAGAATTCAGTATGTTGTGAAGCCCCTTTATGCTGTAATCAGAGCCCCTAAATGTTATGGCATGGAATCAAAAAGGACCTGGATATGTTCCTGGGGAATCTTCCTCCACGTGGTTTGTATGCGAGTCCACAAAGTATCAACAGTGATTTCTGGAAGTCCGTGACGAACAAGTTGCAGACCAACCACATCCCAGACATTTTCAATGAGTAATATGTCAGGCAAACGTGCAGGCCAGTAAAGCATGGGTACCACACCCATCATTCATTGAAGAAGGCTTTCACATTCCTTGCCACATGTGGCCAGGCATTGTCATGCTGAAATATGGCCTGAAGGAAAGGCAGTACCTCGGGCTCCAACACCTTCCTGATGCGGTTGCTGTTCAGATTGTTCTCAATACATAAGAGTCGAGACCGTATGTTGTATCCAATGGCATCCAGAACCATCACACTTGTCATTTATCTGCTATGCTGCTCCACAATTCAAGCTGCCAGATTACAGTCACCACGGTAGTATCTAACACGTATGCGCCCATCACTGTAGGACAGGTTGAAGCAGGACTTGTCCGAAAACACTACAGACAGGTCCAGACTGGTTGCAGAGCTATAGTGTTGTGCCAACACTGTGGATGAGGCTGTACAGTCTGTTACGGCCATACGGGCAAGATGGCGGTCATCCCATTCTGTGGTCACATTCCGTGGTCCAGTACCTACTTGTCACTGTGTGCGACCCTCTTCTATTCACTGATACCACACGCATCACTGTTGTAGCAGCATGCCCTTTACAAGCTGAAATGCCACGGTATGACAAACCCGTTTCCTAGAGACCAATCATTTTGCCCCGTTTGAACTCACTCACATACTGATACGGTGCCCTTTGACACCGACGAGGCATACTGGCACTCGCTTTCACTTCGTTTGACGGCTCTTCACTGACTGAGCTTGGCGTAAAACTGACCTTTCTGGTCACATATGAGAGGGTGCTGCTAGGCCTACATGTATGCCATCTCTCTGCAATCATAATCAAGTATTGCTAGTACACTGTTATACACATTCTCTAAGTCTGGATTCATTCTTTCCAGTTTTTCAAATTTTCACAAACAAATATGTATCATTTTTACTAACTCTTCCTTTACTTTGGTCCTGAGTACTACTGAATATTGGCGAGGAGACTGATACACTAGTTTAGCATCCGAGTCAATTTGTAAGTGGTGTTTCCCTGGCAAGCATCCAATGCCTTTAAACACACTGGGGTACTGACCTACAGCCCTATTCTTTTTCTGGGATACACTACTTTGAATACGACAGAACTATATACATGCCTTTATGAGTCCTAATACTTCACAACTTTCTGCCGATATCAATGGCTTTTGGTCAGTATCCACAGTTTAAAATGGAAGCTTTATCTCTTCTTGAGTGTTGGGTACTCGACACAGTAGTCGTACTTGTCCTCTTGGCTGCACACACTGACCATTGTAGCACTCCAACTGAATTCTGCTTTTTTATAACCTAAGCTGTTCCACACATTTGATTGCCCTGTAGTCTTTAAAACTCATTATACCACATGTAGCCCCTGTATCCAACTGTACTTTGATTACGTGGCCCTGGTCTCCCATTTTGAGATCTGAAATCCATTTCTCTTGGTGACAGTACATAGCTGAAACCGCTGCTCTTGTTGATAAGTCACTAACCATCCTGGTGTTTCTGTTACTACCCCATCTGCTAGTCTTTCACTCGAGATAACATATTTTCCCTTCTTGTTTTTTTTCTGCCTGCAAACCAAGGAAAAGTGGTTCAGCTGGTTGCATGTACGAAACCTTTTACTATGGCTGGACAAAGTTCTTTCTTGCGTTGATGGCCTCCTCCACAGTAGCAGCACAGGGAAGCGTCTTGACCTCACGACTACCTCCCATCTTCTCCTTTGTCTTTCAAGGTTTGCTGACTGTCCAGTTAACTGTTTTTTTTTTTCTGCAATGTTAGGTGCCTTTATTTGTTACAAATGGTTGTTGGTGGCTTCACATGCCTTACATGTGTTAATTGCCCCTTGCAAGGTTAGATCTGCCACACTTACAACTATTTTGTCTCTGAGTATTTCCACTGCTAATGCACCATATTCACACACAGCGCTTAGTGCTCATGCTCTGGACATAAACTGTTCCACACTTTCTCTCGACTCTTGGTGAGCTGTGCCAAACACCCATCTCTCATCTGTCTCTAATGACGTTGCTGTCGACTAGACATTAAGCCCATTTACCTACCTACCTATCTATCTCTCATCAAAAACATTTCTTGCTGGAGTGAAGTGCTTTGTCAAATGCTTCCAAAATTGTGCTAATTTTCTTTCTGTCAACCTCTGATACGTTTAATGACTGGGAAATTGTCACGCAGTCCCATCCGAGAATTGATTAAAAAAAACTTTTATGGTTTCCAATTTTTTGTTAAGTCTTGTAGCAATACCGTAATTTTAAAACTGAAACTTAAAAATCTTCCAGTTTTCTTACACATCTTCGGAATGCACATCAAACCAGTTGCAGCACCAGTAGAAGCCAGTCATTGCCTGCCTGATTTATTGTTTACTTGCACTTCTTACATGAATGTAATTCTTACACGTCCATGCACATCCTATTTCTCATTACATTTATATATAACTACTTCACCTGAAAGAATTGTTATAATAAACTTAAAATCCTGATGCTGTCAACATGTTTTAAATCTTTAAGTCATTCTCGCTCAGTGCCTTGTTGCATACTATGTTTACTCAGTTTAGAGTGATACCAACTCATTCACCCAATATTCCCAACTGCTATATAAACACCACTACATATATTATATACACAATACTACACAGCACAATCTCTTTTTGCTGGCTAATATGTTGGACTCAAAATTATACCGGGTGTTAAAAACAAAGGTACTCCATATTTTGCAGGAAGGTAGTATGCACCGAAACAAGAAAAAAATGTCTAATAAACATCGGTTTTATAACCCATACCTTAACAGCTACAAGCACTTGTTCACCATCACTACCGTGAAACTGTATATCTCCATAACATGAGCTGGGATTATTATTTTCCATAATAAACATGATTGGTCTCAAGAAAATCCTCTCGCAGTTAAAGAAGCAAGGCATCAGCACTGATTTTCAATTGATGTATGGGCAGGAATGATTGGTGATAAGAAAAATTGGACCTTACTACTAAACAGAGTGAATGATTTCACAGTAAACAAATTGCCTGTCTTGCTGGAGGATGTGCCATACCTTTAAAGGCTAGGCTAGGCATGCATGATGGAACATCGGCCCGTTTTCCTCTAAATGTCAGACAACACATAACACAGACATTTAATGGGCAATGGATTGGTCGGGGAGGTTCAGTTAGTTGGCCTTCATATTCCCCTGACTTTAATCACTTGGATTTCTGGTTGTGGGGACACCTGAAGCCTTTGGTGTACGCAACCCCCATCAATGATGTACAATGTACAAACATTACAGGAATGAGTCATAAATGTCTGCCAGCACATCCTAGACCAACCAGGAGTGTTTCAAAAGGTGCGTGATTCCCTATGACGTATGGTACAAGGATGCATTACTATGAATGGACGTCACATTGAGCCCCTCATGTAGCGATGGTGAACAAGTGCTCATAGCTCTTACGGTATGGGTTTTCGGACCCATGTTTATTAGAAATTTTGTTCTTGTTTTGGTGCGTACTAACTTCTCGCAAAATATGGAATACTTTCCTTTTTTTTTGACATCTGTATAAGTACTATGTTTTGTGACCAGCAAGAGTCTGGCTCAATGACAAATTCATTACTTTTTTTTTTTTTTAAACAGGGGCAGGGGGTCCTGCTTATGCAGATGTAAAGGGCTGGACTGAGAAGTTCCATACAGTCACATAATTCAAACTGCAAATAAAATGCTTAAACACTTTGAAGTTAAGGTTCAAGTACCATAATTATTCACTGCAACTGTGTAACAATCAAGAGCAAGCAAATTGTTTAGTGAAAGCAGAACAATGAACATGGTATCCATATAACTCGCAATCATCTAGGTGAAAGTGAGATATGGTGTCACCAGTTTTAATTATGACACAACTTGTATTCTTTTTCAGGAAAGTCCCTCTACTTTTCGCATAATGTTATTGGTTTGTACTGTTGCCTATACATAAACACAATAATGGTTTTAGCAAGCAGGGACAGGACAATATGTCAATTATGCAATATGGTCCAGATTTTAATCAATGTATACTACATTTTCACAAAACTTACTGGATGTTCTACTCACAAGAGATGGTCTGTGAAATGGTAGTGTACATTTGGTTACTTAGATGCATTAATGAAAACCATACATACAAAAAAAAATAGTGAATCAGCAAAAATGTGAGATGATCATAATTTAGAATAATATGCATGATTTAAGGATAAGAGGTGCTAAAAATGACACATAATAATACTTGTGCCACAAGATGTTAGGCTGAGTTCACTAAGGAAAACAATATGCATTAAAGAAAGAAACAACTCCTACATGCAGGCAAGCCTGCTATGGATGTAATTTAGGGAACCTGAGATGCCACCAATGCACTAGTTCAGTCATGCATGGTCTGATACCATTTCTACAGCCTGCCCTCCTATCATTATAATGAAAACAGCCCTTTGTCAACAAATCTAAGATGGCCACCACAATAAATTGGCAGAACAAAACGGGAGTGGTACCCATCTCAATATTCAGTAAATTATATTGCAGAACAAATGATTATTTAGAGAAAAATTTCTATGCCATTTATAATACACATTTTCAATATCAATCTGGCATCACATATAGTGTTAACATTCTAGAAAAAATACAATTATAACCCCTACCTATCTAGAAAAATTAAAGATAATCTCCTAATTACTAACTATAAACAAATATCACTGTTAAGTAAATTTTTAAATAACTATCTAAAAATTGAAAATCGACTTATGGAGCTCTAATTTAAAAAAAAAATTATTTATAAAAATTAGCATGGAGTATTATGAAGAAGGAGCAGTGAAACAAATATCTTTGAGTTTGTACATACTTACAGTGATGTTACTTGAAAGAAACTGAAAGATCTGATATAGAGTGAACCCTCGATTTGACAGACGTTACGGAGAATGGTATGTCTTATCCGCAACTGTCCAATATTGCTGTGGGAAATTCATTTGGTTTATGTAGTTTGTAAAAGTTAACATCAAATCTAGCATTTTGGAGCTGTATTTTTTGTTGAGCAAGGAAGTCTAAATTTACTTCTGAAGTGCTTCTTGATTACATAATGAAACACAAGAAAGATAGTCATTCAGTTTAGCTTGACCTAGCTTGATCCATGCAGGATATACCATGTTTATATATTTTTTTGTCAGAAGAGAATCTTTCTTCCTCTCTCATGGGGGGGGGGGGGGGGGAAACCCCAAACCTTTCTTCACAAATATATAGTAAGTTCTGTCGATTCCATGTTTGCCACACAAGCTCCTTTTGTTTTGTCAAACTTGAGTGCAGTACCAGATTAATTTCTGCGAAATAAAGTTTTAATATGTTTAAATATTGTCAAAGAATGAAATATTAGTTTTGTATTAACAAGATGGTAAATAAACCAGTTTGTGTAGTGGTAAGTTTCACTTTAGAGGACTTGACATGACCATTCTGTTGACAACGTGTAAACAAAATTAAATATGCTATGCCATCTTTCTGTTCAGTTGTGATATGGTGTGTGAAAAAAACCATGTTTACCTTTTCCAACTTAGAAATCAGTTGAAATAAAATGTAGTAATTCAATGTGAACATTTAAACAGGAAGAGTTTTTCACTTTAAAATTGTACACCAGTAGTGCAGATACATACACAAGTTAAATTTTTTTAATTTGAAAAACAGTAGCGCTATATCTAAGCAAATAAAATACGGGGAACGGAATCCAATTTGAAACATGGAAAACAGGCCACTAAAGTAATAATTTATTTTGTATTTATAATGTGTTCTGATTAAAATGCTCTGAATTCTAACTAGCTCAAAACACCATTTCTGTGTAAACAAAGCAACTTCACTGATTTAGACAAACAGGAACAATGCATAATATTGAAAACCATACATTAAAGTTACAAACATTACAGTCTTTAAACAAGAAATCATGTACAGATAGTTCCACTAATCTACAGTTATTGTTATTATTACAGCTGGTCATTATTGAAGTTTGGTGAAGAATAAACAGTTATATCATCATGGGGAAATATGCTACACAAGAAAAGCAGTAGTTTTAAAAATTTAGAGATAGCACTTCCTCTTTATTGACTTAGTTATTTGACCTCTTCCCTCAGCTGGCATAAACCTATCTTGGGTCACGCGTGTACGATTGAGCATGGCCACGTGATGTGTATGATATACGCGTTAAATGCACCAAAAGTGGGCTATGGCCGACGCTACCAGTGAAAGGGTTCATGTTAGATGTTAATTACTTTACGTAATTGTTTTACAGTGCACTCCTGTGCACATCTCTGTGAATTACTCTTATGCTTCACACCCATGCATGTGGTCCGACGGGGCTTGCACTTCCAGCGTGTACCCGCTTCCAACGGCCATTCTGCAATCTAATGTTGGAACTCAAGCTGAATGGATGCATGTTGCATGACCTGCAGGGGCCTCATCTTTACATCCACTGATTTGTAACTCTGTCTGTCAATTATTTTAAAAACCTTTTTTTCTGTACCTCTGTAGTCAGCCTGGCAATTCTATTCATTCGGAGAGCCCTTGATTAATTATTTTTACATAAGGGCTCTTTTTCTAGTAACATAACTTTGTGTATCTTCATGCTAGTTCAGGGAAGGCCTCATGCAAGTGCTTTGTGCTGCAGCATTAAAATTATGTAATAGTTCAATTCCTTTTGAGTTTGTGTAGTGTCTACATATTTTAATGTTGTTTTATTCTGTAATCAACACCACATGGCTCGTACTTGCATTTGGCGTGCTCCATGGCCAACAACAGAGCAGAATAGGTGTGTGTCCGTGTTAGCGATCAGCCACATGGCAACGTTGTGACCCTAGAAAGAGTCTGTGCTCACCGCATGGCTGTGCATGAAATCACGGCCTGGCGCCCTGGGAATACTACTACATCACTACTACTACCAATTACTGCCTCTTCAACTAACACCAATGACAACTTGTAAAAAGGAGGAGAGGGCCATCTGAAAATATATAATATATTATAAGAAACTTTCTCTAATTACACATAAACATAAAGCAGCAATACAAAGGCATGTATTTTATGATTTAATGGCTCATTCTTCATTTTAGGGGGGCAGGGCAATGAATAAAATGGCAAAGTATCATGTGGCATTTTTTTTTCATCACATATTGTGTCAATATTGGCTGACAGTTTTACTGTGTGCAGACCATGGAATGTTGCATTCTGTGCATGTATATCTCATCAGACACCACACAAGAACAGCATGGAAAAAAAACTGCATCAGCAAAACATTAATTGCATTTCCATAGATAGCCATCTGCATATGTATAAAAATAAAATAATACAGAGACAATGTTTTCCTCACATAATCTGTTCCTTGAATTTGATATCTCTTATATAACTGTTTGTTAAATTGAGGATTCTTTATTCTTTGATATGTGTACAGTTCTCAACACACAAGCATTTTTCCTAATAGTCCTTAAAGCAAGCCAAATTATGAAATTTTGTAATATTTTGTTATAAATTTGAGAATAATATAATCCATGGGCAACATATAGCCTATACTTTTCATGGTGGCCTGTAATAAAACGTTTGTCTTATTGTACTTACAAATGATTATGGTTAGAAAATTAAATAAAACTGAGTAAGTTAAGATTACATGCAATTATCACATTTTAAAAGCCTATAAAAATGTGTCACTATCAACCATAACCCTGCCATGAAGTCGCACCATTAATTTAAACTTGTTTTTCATCTATGTCTGTGTTGACTGTTAAACATATTTGATTCAAAGAATTGTTTAAATTTATGGGTTGTACAAGTAAGAAATTATAGATCCCAAGAAATTCCAAGTGGCAGACTGTACCATAATGCACAAGTATATTTTGTAAAACACTGGCTCAAGTTTTTATACAAATGTTTTATAAGATAACATTGAAACAAAATGGTGGATTATACAACACGGCAGGACTTTCAAGATTTATAAATAAAACCAATTATTTAAATATGGGAAAGACAGTTTTGAGGTAAGTACAAATATTAATGTTTTTTTTTTGCTGTACAAATGCATGCAAAACCAATATTCTGCTTTTGCACATTTAATACTAAAACATTTTGTGTGTATGTCAGACCTAGTCCTCAATGGATAAAAACACATTTAGCATTTTTATTATGTTATTTCATGATTCTGCATGTGTGTATACATACACATATGCCAAGTATGACATACGAATATTTTATAAGCACTGTCACAATATCAAGTACTATAAACATTTCAGCCTGTAATCCATGCATTTTCTTTTTTTTTTGTTCATTCACTTAAAAAAATATTATATGGAAAGTTAAACAAACAGCACACAGGTCTAACACAGGAAGTTTAATTCATGTGTTGTTAAACTAAATTTGGATTAAATTACACACTCAATACTGAATATGAGTTATAATTCATAGCTATAATATAATTGTGCAACTGGTTGGTCTAAATTATGACTGATATGTATAAAACATTAGGCCATGTAACAAAATGTACACGAACATATGAGGATGTATCTGAGGAGGCACAATATTCAATGATGCTTGGAGTGCAGTAGCATCGTAGGTGCCTGCAGTCAGTGAACCATTGTGACAGCAATGGGGCCATCGATGGCCAAGACTGCCAGCTTGAAATACCGCCACTGCATTTTGTGACTGCAGTTAATATTTACTTAAAATGCCAAGAAGTGTTCTGGAAAATAATAAATATATTACAACTTAAATATGTCAAAACTTTATCAACAGTATTTTTATAATCACCAAACAACCTACTCATTGGAAACAAATTATGTCAATGTAAAGCAAAAAATTGTGTAGTTATTATTTCTGCACAAATAAATTATCTGTCCGGTTCACACATTTATGCAGAACTATAAAATCTAAATAAGTTATGTATAGACATAAACTGTTCCTTACATGTACTAAATCAAAAGAGAACGGTACAAGTTTTAATAATATGACGTCTTTAAGAAAATAAGTCGAATTTTAATCAATTATAACAGCTGTATCACCATGTATAATAATGTGTTTTAATGAAATGGTTTATAATTTAATGTATAAAATGCAAATAGCTGAGAACGTAAATGTACAATTTTCCATTTGCTGGAGCCAACACAAATTTGCAGTTATGTAATAATGGCCAAATGTATTTTTTTTTTAAATTCAAACCAAAATACTTTTATTATTAACAAGTTTTACTGAACAAACGAATGATCCTTACTTTCACATGTGCGTGGGTGTGCGTGTTTTATAAAAAAAAAAGTTTTTTCACCAATTTAAACCATATTTATTAGGTTTACTTTTTTTTTTCTTTCATTAAGTGCTTGTTTGCTGCGAATATGACTGAAAATTATTACACAAACATTACCTGGTGGACGCTCCATAACAGTAAGAAGACCTGTGCGCCGTGTTCTGATGGGCTGTTGTTGTGGTGTAACTGGCTGTTGCTGCTGTTGCTGTATCTTACGATGAACTTCCTCCACATCTTCTGTGTTTGGTAATGTGTGCCTTTGACTGTTACCACGATGCTGCATATATCTGGGAAAAGACAAACTTCTTTGTAAAATTATATTATTTTTATTTGCATTCATAAAACACACATGAACTGAGTGTTGCACACAGGTATGAATAATAGAGCTATACAGGATGGACGGGGTACATGTGTTACTTAAAAAACATTTGCAGCCGAAATATTACATTTCTGTCAGACAATAATCATGTTGTTAGCAGTGGAGATGAGAGGTCTGACAGTTCAACCATAAGTGGGTGGACATGAGATCTGGTGTGTTGTGTATTGTGCTGGTATGTTTGTCTACAGACTGCCACTGAAGGGAATAATGCAAGTGCATGCTGTGAGTGGTGCCACTTGGGCTGTTTACTCAGCAGCTATCTTTGGTGGTGCAAGTTGTCCTTGGGTAAACATTAGTACTCAAAATGCAAGGATAATTTACAGAATGGAAAATGGAGTTGTAACGGCATAAGTTTTCATGAAGCATGGTGAAGCAAGCAGATTATAATAACTAATGTTGGTATTATAATTTGGTAGGTCACTGTCCCTGAAACAGAGGGAGTTGGATGCTCAGCACCAACCTCCTCTGATTAAAAGATAAGTATGATACATTTAGGATTTAATTTAAAAAAAATGTTATTTTTATGTTCAGAGTTAAAGTAATATTTGAGTATTATATACTGCTGAGGCCAAGCAAGTTAAAGAAGCCTTATTAAGAGTTACAAAGCTCTTTAAGATTATGTTTCTGTATTTCAAATTTTTTTTCAACTTTTGGGAGGACATTATGGTTTGCATACTGGTTCTGAGGCACAGGTATCTGATGCCAGAGGACCCACGTGAGACTATCATATAATTCCATTACTCAAACATCCAGTACCCTTTTATATTGCCCAAAGAGAAGTAGCAGATATCCGAGAGGTTAGGCGGACTAGCCCAATAGGTGTTTGCCCTTGAGATTTCAGGGAAATAAAATCATTATGACAGCCCCTGCACTCAGTAATAATATAAGTTGCAAAAGAGCCAAACCCATATGGGAAACATTGTGGAGGGTTGTCAGGAAATATTTTGACTTAATGCCACTTGACCACAGAGACTCTTTTGTATATCAAATAGTCCATCTCTCATTATTTTAGGGTTTTCTGCCAAAGCGGTATATGTACTGCCTCTACTGCAACAAAATTTAGGAAAAGTTCTACACAGCTATAGTGTATGAATGTACAGTTACTGTAGTGTATAAATGTTAAGGTTATGTAGAAAGGCATAATAATGTAAAGGTTGGCAACAGCAAGAGAGTAAGAATGGTATTTGGTATGGATAGACACAGTTGGATGTATGATGAGAAAAAGAGGAATGTTGCTGTGTATGCTTGTTGGCAAGTTGTAACGTATATGAGTAACATAAAATGTAAAACAGTAAACTGGCGACGAGGATGAGATTTAAAAAATACGAGTAGGATAGTGCTACATACGAAGATGGGTTTGATTGGACATATATGTGAATTCAACCCAGACAATGACGATTTTGGTTGCATATTGAAAGACTTGGCCAATTTTTCGTCATGAATAGTATCAAAGATACAGAAAAAGTGCCGTTGTTTATCACTCTTGTAGGTGCTAAAATGTACTGAATTTTTGAAAATGTGCTCCTTCCTGAAACCCCAATCTCAAAAATATTCCAAGAAATAGTGAAAGTGTTGTCGCACCACTTTTTGCACGCACGAATTTTGATAGCTGAGCGGTATAAATTTCATAAACGTGATGAAAAACCCACCAAATCAATGTCTCAGTTCATAATGGAACACAAGAATTATGGTAAAATAAGCAATTTTGGCGATTTCCTCGACAATGCATTGCGTGATCGCCTGGTGTACAGGTTATCCAGTGATTTAATTTAAAGGAAGCTGTTTATTGAACCTAAACTCAACTTTGAGAGGACATGCACAATTATTGTACTCAGCATGGAGCTCGCCGCATCTCAAACAAAACTTCTGCAGCCAACTACACCAGAAACAGTGAACAAACTTTCACCCAGGCCGCCGACGAAGAACGATGATCAAAGAATTGGTCACCAGGTGTATCCATCAGGCTATGGAAGAGGACAGGGGTGTGCCAAAGCATCTGAAAAAGCACTATGATCTCGTTGTGTGTGTTACCATGCGTGTGACCAATGTCCAACAATGAATTGGAGCTGTTTTAATTGCGGAAGAAAGGGACATGCCACAAAGGTATGTTGCAGCAAGAGAAAGGTGTACCAGGCAGTCAAAACAGATGATGCTAATATAGAATCTGTAGGGTTGTAGGAATAAAAAATTTACAAGGATGAGTAAGTAATAACTGCATATATGTTAAGGATGTTAGCAAGCCACACACAGTGGTAGCCATAGTGGAGGAAAACGGGATGGAAATGGATGTAGATAATGGGGCAAGTATGTCCATTATATATGTATCAGTCTATAAAAATGTTTCCTGAAGCCAAATTGGAACATTGTAGTTTAACACTCAAGGCAGTCACTGGAGAGAGTTTGAAAGTCATTGGAAAAATCCAAGTAACAGTGATAGGGCCAAATGGACAGAAGTTCAGTTTACTTCTTACTGTAACAGCACCTCGTCGACAAACAGCAACACTCCTAGGCAGGGACTGGCTCAATGTAATACTACCTCATTGGAGAATACTTCTGCGTGGGGAAGACAAAGCTGCAGGATATTTAAAGTCCACTACAAAGAACAGTGCCAGTGCGGTCAAATCTTTAGGGATGGTGCCTGATATAGTGGAACAAGAACTTCATGAAACATTTCCACAAATCTTTGAGGAAAACTCGACAACTGCTATAAAACCGTTCTAGGCACACCTTTTGGTAGAAGAAAATCCAACACCTATATTTCACAAAGCATATTCAGTGCCATTTGCATTGTTGAAGAAATTCGAAGATCACCTGAGCGAATTACATAAATTGGGAAAAATAGTGCCATTGAAACATAGTGAGTGGGCAAGTCCGATTATAATAGTGCCTAAGAAGTCAGGGGTTTTAGAATTTGTGTTAATTGAAAGGTATCGTTGAACAAAGTCTTAAATGTAGATTCTTACCCACTGCCTAAGTTAAAATATGTATTTGCAAATTTGGCAGGGGGGCAGGTATTTATAGTGTTAGTAACATTTAAGCTTATTATTATCATACCTTTGGTTTAAAGTCCTGACTTTTATAAAACATATAAGTACACTTTTACACACATGAGAGGCTAGACTGAATGCTGAGTAGAAAATATACAACATATGATTAAAAATATTACAGATATAAGAAATAGCTGGGGTTCAATTTGGACTTAATGTTGACACATGGCATGTCCCTGTGTATATCCGATGCACACTCTACTTTTCGACAACTCCATTTCAAAGGTTGGAATGCTTGTGGGGCAGAACAATAATTTTCGTGTCAACAGGATCACATCCAGCTTAGTGGGTGATTACAGACACTGTAAATAAATAAAAAAATTGTACTGTCCACCAAAGCCACTATGGGGTCGTTCATATTTCCCTCTTAAGATTTTATCTTTCAATGGAACCGTCAACACCAGTAAGCAAGAGATGTGAGTTCCAAGGGATGATGCAAGATCGCAGCACCCCCACAACAAGGACATCGCAGACACCAGAGCTTTGAACAGAGGTGATAAAAATGTCAACAGCCTTCAACAGGGAAGATAAAGAAAGGCTGCTGCAGTGCAGAACTCTAAATAAACCAACCCCTGTGGAGAGAGGGTGGCAAACCCCTGCACCCTTGGACTGCCCACAAGCTTAGATTCCGGGTATATAAGGAGATGTGAGATTCACACACAAGAGTGTTCATTGGTCCTCCAGCCTGTGTAAGGCCAAGGACTCCAGCAAGCCTGAGCAAGGCTTTGTATACCTGCCCTTACAGCCTGAGCAAGGCTGTGTAGCAAGGCAGAGATACGTGATACAGGTCCTGCATCTTCAGTCTGCATAAGACTCAAAGCCAATACCTTATGACTCTGACCACTAGGCCACTCATGCCGGCATTACCCGAGTAAGTCTATGGGGAGAAGGGCATTACTCACAACAGACATTCCAGTCTGCAAGGACTGAGCCATTTAATAGAGTAGATGCCACCAGGCTCACATGCCAAAGAAACAGTCTCCTATACTTTCGAAGAATCACACATCAGTCGTTGCAAGTAGACGTCTCCACGCCACCAGCCATAGGTATATCTACGTTCTCACTTAAATCCCTACCCGGAAATCATGCCCTCTAATATCCAATGTAGTAGGTTGTTATGATGTCCCTCCTGGCTGGCTAGGACTGATATATCTAACTAGCACATTTAGCTCACCTTGATATTCATATTTATAAAGGTAGCCTTTACCTGCTATTTGGAAAGTTTTACATTAATTTTTTTTATAACTGTGCAGAGCTGCTAAGCATCTCAATGTCCTTCTGAACGTATTAAATAAATACGTGTATTATTCTGAATTATGTGTATCTTGCGTTGAATTATTTCCCAGTGTCATTATT
Organism: Dryococelus australis; assembly: GCA_029891345.1. NCBI lineage: Eukaryota > Metazoa > Arthropoda > Insecta > Phasmatodea > Phasmatidae > Dryococelus > Dryococelus australis. Next base: position 93,763,215 of record CM057009.1, on the reverse strand, counting down.
GGTTAAAATAAAATTTTTTATATAATTAATTTCAACAGTCTAAGGGCAATTATTGTTTCACTCACAGGGTAGGCGTAGGTGAATTTAATTTCATTTGGATTTTCTTCAGTCTGCATAAGGCCAAGGGATTCTGGGAGTATTTGGTCCACCTGACCTGCCAGGGATTCGAACTCCAGATTCTTAAGGCCTCTCACCATAGTTACAACCTTAACCTCAGCCTAAATAAGGCCAGATCCAGGAGATACCAGCTATTGCCTGAATCTGGAGGTTTTTCTGTAGCTTGTTAAAACGACTATAGTGTGATGTGAACGCATCTCATTTCACCTGAACTGTGAGGGAGGAATAGACTGAGAATTTCTGGATGGTCCCAGTCTGAATAAGGCTGGACCAATCCAGGAAGAGCCCGAGTCGCTCACCCTTCAGTAGGGTATAACTCCAGGACCACAGGCTAGTTTCTTATCGTTGAGTCTCGTCACAGCCTCCACAAAGCCTGACAAGAGAGGATACTGCCTAGTGGAACCAGATTATATTATGGTAATTTAATTACTTTGTCGAAAAACCCTATGGGACCAAAGGACGTAGAAGCACACTCAAAAGATCAGCACACACCAAGCAAGGCAGAGAGAATTAGAAACCCAGAGAGTAAATTATACTTTGACCAGCAAAGAACCATTTAATAAAAACAATCCTGACATTGCCCCTGTACACTTATTTGAAGTAGGGACCTGTGTAGGCGATCTTATGCCGTTTGGGAAAGAGGCAATAAAGCAGTGTAAGATAATATTTCAGGACTGGCGTAGCCCACTCACTCAGAAGTATATGTGGAGTATTACAAACAAGACCCACTCATTGCTGAATTGTTACCCCTTCCGCTCACACCAAACCCAGGACACATGACTCCTATGTACCAAGTACGTACAACAGTGGATGGCGTAATCAATATTCACATCCCCTTATCAACCATAAGCAGACACCCTATGATGGTTCCCTCTGCTGGATTGAACCATCTCGCACCCACACTAGACTAGCTTCCTATAGAGGACACCGCTGGCCAGAGCCTTCCGAGACCATTTAATTGCTTTTCATTTTCATTTCATCCTCGTGACTGCTGGCATCATGAACATTTTCGACGGGAGACGCATTTGGTTAAACTCACCTTGGGGTTTGGATTCCCTTCTTCTGTCGAGGATAACCCGCTTAGAGGGACCAAAACACTTCTTTCCAAATGTGGGAAGAACTACGTCCCAACCATGCAACCATTCCACTAGTAATTCCCCCTCATCAAGGACACCTTGAATTTTATTGTCCCAGGAGGGAATTCAGCCTCCCTACCGCACGCGATTAAATTGGTTTAATTCTCGTGAGAGGGAGTAGCGTCAATGTAAAGTGGAGTGGAAGGTGTGGGCTGCTCTAAACAATGATGTCTTGAGAGTTGAATGAATGTAAACTTGTTGCCAAGAACCTAAAAGTATCATCTAAGTTGAACTTGCACGACAAAAGATAATGAAAGAGGGAACAATTAACATACAAATATTTACTGAAGATATTTTTCACAGGCAATTCCAGAAAAAAATTGTTATAGTAAAGTATTTAATGTATGGTTAGATGCTGTTATAGGAAATCTGATGACTCGACAGAGAGCCAATAAATTAAGTGCTACATCAGTGTCTTGCGGAAATATCCAGAGTTACAACACGAGCAAGTGAGTAAAAATGCACAACTCTTTGTGATAAGTACTGTGTGGATGTAAACGAGGGCATTTGTAGTCAGTTGGAACATCTCAAAGCTATTCATATTTTCGATTTAAGACAAAAAACTCTTTCTCCTAGTGATTTGTTGAATAAGCAATGTTGAATGAAACTGAAGATTTTGTTTCCTAGTACATTTATTGCTTTGCAGTTATTTTGCACATTTACTGTAATTGTGGTAAACGAAGACCACTCTTTTAGTACTTTGTAAAGGATTAAGAATATAATCAGGTCTACAAAGTGTGATTCTCTAACCAACCTAGGAAAATTGGTAGTGGAATCAAATTTCTGCAAGAAAAGTAGACATTAACCAGGTCATCGAGTCATTTGTTAGTCCCAAAGTTCGTAAAGCCACATTTGTGACATTTCATATTTCATAATTTTTCTGCATCTCACTGCAATTTAATATATGGATTTGCTAACAAAGAGAAAACATGAATTTTCTTTTATAGAATTTATAGTTGGTTTAATCCAATATTTTTGTCTCAGGAAAATTCTGTTGAAAGGACTACAGAATTTTTGTCCTCATGTGTACATACTTTATTTGCTACTATGTATTTTATTGGCGACAAACAAGTATATGGTTGGGCAATATTTTAATGACGTAAAAATGTTGACTGGGTTAATAATAGTGTAGTCATTTCGTTGTAAAGCAGAAATGATAACCAGTAAACTATTCCAGCTACCTTTGCAAATAAACACATACTCAGTTTACACTTTCTCATAATACATCAGTGTCATATCTGAAAATATTACCCACAGCTATCCTTACTCTTTCCACTATATATACACAGACACACACACGTGTGCACGTGCACACACACACATGCATGCACACACACATAGTGGAAGCCCGGTATACTAAAGATTTAGTTATACCGTGGGGCAATTTATGTCCCCCGGCCTGAATAAATAAGTAGAAAGTGTACGGTCAGATAGGCGTGTGGTCTGCTGCGGGTGGTCGTAAGTCTGGGATGTTGTTGAATGAGGCGGATGGAGCGGGCGAGCGCGTTCTCCCTCCTTTCAGCACCGAGATCTATTTCACTGATTCATTACAGCCAATATTGTATGTTTTTCCGTATTCAGTTTCGTTGGCGTGGTGTGAAGATTAGCTGGAAGAATTCCTAATGGTCATGACCCTATTATACCTGTTCTGCTGCTTGGATGTAAACAGGACAAAAAAAATTATACTGTGGCACCTTTCTATATTATCTGGGCATTGGATCAGTGTGGGGGGGGGGGGGGGGTGCCACTGCCATATTCCAAACCATATTTCACACTCGCAAGTGTCCTGCTGTCACGCATTTACTGGCACTTAGAAGTTAATATGAAATGTGTGTGTGTCATTTAACAAAATACCTTTACGCAATCACAATTTTCTATGCCAAAATGTTTAACTGCAGTAAATTAAAATATGCTGGAATACTGTTGTAGAATGGATGCCGACTTCTGTGGCGCATTCTGTATAAAACTTGTAGCAATGCAGATATATATATATATATTCGGGAAGTATTTAAATTGTCTGTATTTCAGTCAAGGACACTAATTCATTTAATATTTTAAAGGTCGTAGCAATGATAACTTGTTCGTATTCTATATATTTTTGTTTTCAAAATTTTTTACTTTTCTTTCCTCATTTCATCAGTAGTAACAGATGTCAACAACAGACGTCATAGGACGTTAGCGTATCTTTTCCATTTCACTGGGTTAGTAAACTAAACACATCACCATCACATTGTATGACATGGTGAAACAAGGAAAAGAACAGACGTCGCCCTTAGCTGACGTGACCGACTGCTCAAAAACAATATATCCAAATTCAGGAAAATACCGCACTCAACAATGCTACAATTGGACCACTTTTCAATGAGGAAACTTTCAGTCAATATGTAATTTACAGGCATATAATTAATCTCCTACATGGTATAGCTATCTGTAATCATTATAACTATGATGAAGACACTTTGAATATAATGTGTATATAGTGGCTATTGGTATGTCTTGCCATTCTCAAAAAAAATTCTGAAATTTGAAGCGCACCTCAAAATTTAATTTTCTAAGTCATTTACATGCATTTAATTAATCTCTTATGGAATATAGTGCTACATAATCATTATAATTATGATGTAGACATTATGATTATAATGTATATATATAGGCTATACAATATGTCTTCCCATTTTCGAAAAAAACTTCCGAGCAGACAAGCGAATGTAGACAAGGCCTAATGCAGAAAAGCGGCCTTTCTTCGTATGCCACAAATAATTCACTTTTTTTTTTGTTTTAGTTTTCCTTTGTAAAATGCAAATCAGACGAGCAAGCGACACGTCTCACAACATATAGGATAGGCACTGATAGTTTCCATCTGCAGTGGCAGCATGCTTTGACATATATTTAGTTTCATTTGGACATGAGCTTCTTTTCTCCTTCTCCCTTCCTCTCAACCAGGCCCAGCAGAGAGCGGGAGGTGAACCCAACTCCTCCAACCTGCGTGAAAAACATCTCACAGTGAACACCGCTTTTGGTGGAATAAGTACATCCTTTGCCTGGAAAATGCAGTATTTTTTTTTAGCTATTCTTGCATGAATATGATGCGTGTCCAGTTAACTAAGGCTGGGACATCTTCGTCGTGGTTTTCATTACGTTTAGGTCAGAGGCGCGTCTAGGGTTTTCGGTACGGATCGCTTCCGGCTGGATATGGCGACTGGGCACGTAGCTTTGGGCAGGAGAACAAAGTTCTCTAGGTTCTTGATGACTAGTCCCTTATTCTTATACCCCCCTCTTACTGACCACGTTCTTAGTTACTGTTGGTGACTGGTGAGAGGTGTTAGGGTTACTTGACTCACTCATGTCTTGATGGTGAGTGGTGGCTGGCTGTAGATGGTCGATGCTGGTGTAGTCAGTCAGGGCAGCAGCGAGGGCACTAGGGTCAACAACATGAAACTTACGGTTCCACCTTGCTGCAGCTGAACTCCAAAAGGTGGCGTTGGAGATTCCAAGACGTCCCTCTGTCTTGTTCACCACACCACTCAGGGCAGGGTGGAAATCAGAGTGTGTACGAGTAGGGGAGAGACAATAGTATACACACACACACACTGGCAATGAAGGTCTATCCAATAACCTAAGTAAGGCAGCATAGTCTCGTTCCGCCTGTTCCGCTGTAGGGGGCGCTAAATCAATCCGCTACTTGGCAGCAAGATGAGCAATCCTTTGCTCCTCCCTCCTTGCACAGAGTCTCACCTTATATGGCATAGAGTAGAAATGGCTGCTGAGAACGGCAGGTCAAGCACCGCTGACACGAAGAGAAACCGTAGAATAGTTTCTGTCCAGTAACGGCTTGCAGCACAAGCTCAGTGCCTCAGAAGATCCCCCACTCTAGCGGGCAGATCAGAGGCGTTGAAGCCGTGGGGGCCACCACTGCTATTACTGGGTGTTTTCTCAGCCAAGGCCAGGCCATAGCACCTCAACAAATATCCCTGCCAGCACGTAGATGCTTGGTGGGGATACAACTCTGGCGTACTGTCTCTCCTGGGTTGAAAATTTTTCGTAGTGTTTGGGGCACCTCTATTCTATTCCTCCAGCACCTGGGTGCTACGTGGAAATAAAATAGATGGCCATCTAATGGGTGTGTATTGGACTGGGGCCTCCTGAAGGATCATACGCAGTCGTAGCTAGTTCGTAATAAAATCTCCCGTCCCCGGTCGGTAAAGCATGACTTGATGTTCTCCTAGCAGCTGACTTTGAAGTACTCTAGAAATGAGACTCGCAGTTGCAGTGGCGAGACGTGAGATTTTAAGAAGGGGAAGCAATTTAGGCAAAACAGAAAAGGTACATTTTGTGGAAATACTGAAAGTAATAACCATTAGTTAAACATAGACAAATTTAACTTGTTGGTTTAATGATACTCTCCTTAAGCAAGTATACAATAGGCTGTTCACGGTTAAATGAGCACTTTTGAAAGCCCTGCTTGAAATCTACTTGTATACACTTTATGTATGTTTCTGCCTTACGTAAAATTAACGTTGTCATGGGCCTCATCACTTTATTCATGCGTCGGTCAGGTGAAACTGTGGAATTATTGAAAAAGTAATTATGTTACAAATCTGGTCAATTTACACTCCAATGAATTAAAAAAAAACAGGAAGTGAAAATAATATTTTAAGTTATCACAAATGGTTACCTCATACTTATTATTCAACGTTATGATATGGAACTACTTTCCATCCATCATTGCCAACTTTACTGGATGCATGTAACTCAGTATGCCCGTTAAAATATACGGAGTTAGTGGCAGCGAATTTTTTCTAAGATTGATTTCAAGAGTGCTCACTTTATCATCAACAGTCTTTACTTGGGAACATTATATGTGTCCGATATTCTACACCAAGTAAGTTGGTGTATTGTCATTAAAATTAATAATAAAACAACACTTAATAAAGTCCGAATAAAATTTTAAAACCGAAATTAATATTGAGTTAAACACTTTTGTCTTGGAAAAGCCTATATAAAAACCAACACATTAACACACAAAATAATAATAATAATAAAAAAAAAGATTACTTACTGAACGAGTCCGTTGATGAACATGTTGTTATTTGCAGATTACTTATTTATATATACTTCAGATCTATTCGTCTGTTTTTTTGAGCAAATACTTCAATTACGTCATCATGAAATCTATCCTGTGCTCGCAGCTTATTAAGAAGTTGTTTTTCGACACTGAGTATGGATACAAAAGCCTTGTGAGTTTTGCAAATAAGTTTTAATGCGTTTCAAGGTGGAGAAGGATCGTTCTGCTGATGCACTCGTACTTGGAATGGTGAAAATAAGACTAGATAGTGTATAGACTTGGGGGGAAAAACCTCATTGAGATCAGTTGACTTCAGAAAATGATGGAGTTCTGCAAAACTCTTAACAGCAAACTGATTAGTTTCGTAAACAACCGTTAATTCACTTTGTAACCTGGGAAAATCAAAATGGCGGTCATAAATATCTTTCAGACAACTAAGGTGTTCTTCAGGAAAAACATTCTTAAATGATTTGAATCTTGTAGGGACCAACAGTTATAAAAATCAGAGTTTTTCGATTGCACAAAATCTGGACATTAAATTTGATATTATTACGTCAATAATTTCAAAGTACAGCCTTCTGTATGATGCCTTTCTATCTTTCCCACCAATATGACTGATTCACAATCTTTTGTTTTGGTGCGGCTCTGCTACGCTTTTATGCTCACTAACTTTTTGCCAGATTGAATCAAAATTATCTCTTTGTTTTTGGAGATAGGCATTGAACTCATTTATTTTCAAGATGCAAAAATTAATGTCAAACGTTTTCTTTTGCAAAACTTGAAAAAGTACATTTGTCATCGGGAAAATCGTGGAAAAAAAAATGCAATAGGAAAATGAAATCAAAATCTCATAAGTAGGGATATCAAACTGGATTCCACGATTCCTCGATACCCGTGATTCTTGAATAATTGTATAATCAAGAATTGGAAGTCCAAGAATCGAAGCATGAAAAATTGATTACTACAAATACATAACCTAAGACTAGAGACACAATATCGGGTATATCGTGATAAAACGAAATAACACCGAAACACAAGTAAAAATGTGAAATAACACGACATACAATAAAAGCGTGATATCTCACGAAATGAGCTTTCTCCACAAGAAATGAACTATTATCCCATGTTATATACACAAATTTACTTCAACACTGTAAAAATCTAGACATGCGGAAATCTCGGGAATATCGAAAAATTCTAAAGATGAAAAAATTCTCCATTTTATCTTGAGGTAATTTTTAAATCTCTGAACTCATAGTTCTACATGCAACAATGAACATAAATATACTAGGTAATTTTTTCTTGTGAAAAAAAAAAAAAAAACAGAATGTAAACATTCCAAAGAATACACAAGCAGTAAAACATGTACTTTGAGATAAGCGACAGTAGTCTGACAACAAACCGCCTCCAAGAGCTAGTAACAATTTTGCGAAGTGAACACACACAACTAGAATGTGTGCATTAATCTATGGTCGAGATAGCACTTGTTTACAATGACATGTGTACGTGAAATGAAAGTGTGATATCTAAATTGATACATTAAATAGCCTGTTTTCATAAAACATCTAGTCTCAAAAATTATGGATGATGCTGCAGCCAATGTAAAAGACCGTGAAATGTCTATCATTTGGACATTTTAGTAAAAAGAACAGTGCAAAGGCAAGTGTAAAGTGTGCCAGAAATTAATACAAACACATAACTAACTGGTCTGAGAAGACTTTTTTTTTTTAAATAATTCAGATGATATTGACATTACGTGGATGATGCTTGTCTGGTTTATGCATGTATCACATAATTCCTTTGCATTAAAATTTATTAGTGTAAACAATAATTTTTATTACACTTCTTTGCATTTCCAGAAAAATTGTTTGTGAATTTACCAAAATGATACTTTATTTTAAAATTGGGGCATTAAAAATAATTAATGATTTTAAAATGTTAACTATTATTGCAAGTGCCAGTCTTGCAAACTTTTTAATAATTTCATATGTTGGTGAACATTCATCTAGGCAAGTGAGGTTTGGAAATATTTTCGAATATGTAAACTATGTGGACGAAATATATACATGATGTTTTCAATATTACCTCATACTATGCCTCATTTTAACTTTTTGAAATTTCATATGAATATGCTCCCACTGTTCAAGTGTTATATTAATTATGTTAGTAATAGGCCTACTGGTAATGTAGGCCTTGTTTATATAATTAAATTTCACACCCTCCTATACATGATTTAGTTCTGTAAAGTAATTGTCTGTAACAAAAGGAATCACAATTTTTGGAATCGAGAGTGGTATCAGCATCGAGATTGAGAATAGAGGAAAAGTAGAATTGTTACATCACTCGTAAGCTAAATAATATCCTGTGGGCACTTAGCAGTGTTTCACTATCTCATTTCTCAGCATTTTCAATCATTAGTTCCAACATGTTTTCTATTTCAGCTTTGTATTCACTGACCATTTCAACAAGCCTACTGTTGACATTCCAACAAGTGGGAGAGGCACTAGGAAATTGCTTCTTAACTTCTTGAGCTAAAGCATATGTTCTCTTTGTTGACTTAGAGAAGAAAGTTCCAAATCCTGCAAAGTGTCATGAAATACCTTCGGCACTGGTTAGTGTGGCTAACTGAATCTGATAAAATCAAATTTAGTCTATGCGCATAACAATGTACAAAAATGGCCACACTGCATTTCACTCCTACAAGTGATTGAAGTCCATTTACTTCACCTGCCATGACTGCAGCACCATCATATGTTTGTGCTACTAATTTGTCAAAACATTTGAAATCACTTAAAACACGAAACACATGCTCTGATAAGGCCCTAACAGACCGATCACAACTAACATCACTAAAGCCAAGAAAACGTTCTTCAACTGCTCCTTCTTAATTAACATATCGCAAAAGAGTGGTTAGCTGAGATTTTTTACTCACGTCTGTTATTTCATCTAATATTATTCCTACAAACAAGGTTTTTTTTATTTGCATCTTGATACTTTGTAACACTACATCGCAAACAGACTGAATCAAATCATTTTGTATGTCACTTGACAGACCAGAAAAAATTATGGAGTTTTCTAAATGGCTTTTCAAATTACTGTCCATTTCTCCAAAACCATAAACAAGTTCAACAAAATTCCCTTTATTTAAAGAATTTGAAGACTGATCATGTCCCCTAAAAGCTAATTCCTGCTTGGCTAAGAAACGGGTAACATTAATTAAATTACCCAAAATATGTCTATTCTTTTTGACATTTTTGTTGTGTTTCTGAGTATTTAATCTGAACTGGTCACTTAAAACAGAACTCAATTCTAGTTTTACCAAACTGTTTCAGTGACATGCACGACACTAAATGAGATTTACTGAGTTCATGCCTTTTAACCGATTTATGAAAGTTGTTCAAATCACTAAACCCGGATTGCATCTAAACACTTTTTTAAAAGGAAAATAATAAACATGGCCAACAGTATACTTTCTGAAATTTCTTGAGCCCAATAAGCCAAGCTGTATCGTAAAAACTAGCATTAAAATGTCGCACACACTGTTTTGTTTTTGTATGTATGTTGAGATCAGGAGTTGGTTCCCGACTGCTGATTACGTCTTTTTTAATTTTGCATGGTAAAGAGCTAAATGAGTGTTGTAAAATTTTCTCTACTACATCGTCTGAGCTGTTAATTTTGTTGAGTAAACTATAAACAAAATAGAAAGAAATTATAACTTCACATATCACACACTTATACTAGTCAATTTTGACAGCCACGTCAGTTTAACTTCATGACTTGTCGGTAGAGACGAACATGCAAATGAATGTTTCCTGTCATTGGCTACAGAAGAAGGCCATTGAAATCTTTCATTGCTAAGAATAAGTCAAAAGTATTAGACTATTAGCATTATTCTCTATTTTAAAAAAAGTCAGCTCATAAATGTGGACACTTTATATCTTACATAATATTAAAGTACAATTAATTTAATGATCCGTCAATTAAATAACACCGCTCCTCGTCCTGGCTATATATATTTTTTTTGGTTTTTTTGACATTGCGGATGACGTAAATACCACAAACTGTTTTGAAGAGTATTTTAGAATTCAAACAACAAGTTTAAGGTACATGTCCTAACAAAATTCAAAACAATCGATTTTCACTATGTCATGGGTTTGAGGATTCAAATATTGTTTTTATGTTTTATCCCGAGAATCTAACGTAATTTTGGAGTAGTGGTTGTTTGAGACACTTTTTACACCGCCAAGAGCATGGTACAGTAGCAAACTGAAATTTAACTAACATACAAGCACATTCTGCACTTACCTTAAATATGTTCCAATTAACGAATAACAGCTGGTAGTTGAATGTTGCAGTCACGCATATTCCCGTAAATAAACCCTCACATGTTCAGGTGTATCACAGGTATTTTAAGTTAAAGGAAAGCCAAGAACCTACGTTTCAGATTAAGAAAGAACAAAATCAAAATAAGAATTCATGAATTGTTCACCAGACATGACTTAGTTAACACATTTTACATATAAGTATCCAATATGCGTGCAAAAACCACATAGTTGGTTGTTGTACAAACCAGACAAAATAGGTTGATATTTTGACTGCTCATAGAAGTTCGGTCGCCACTCAGCTAACATTGTGCTGTACGCAGGTCACCTCGTTGCTTCCACAGCTCCCTAATTACCCCGCCCCACAACAGATAGCACCACTGGTTCTATCGCCGCACTGGCCTTCAGCAGTCATAGGCTCATAGAATTCAAGAAGCAACCAAGAGGATTGCTTCCACGACACACAGAGAACGTCGCGTTTACCGCACAACAATTAAAAAATATTTAGTGTTTGATGGCGAACCAATGGGAAAAAAAAATTGGCTGCAAATTTTCAGAGTAATTATTATTTGACAGACTGAAATTAAAGGGGAAGCAATGCTTCCATTGACTCTTCGTCCCTGCGCAATCGAAAGAAACAAAGCTGTGTTTATTAATTGCTTAGTAAACACAGTGACTCGTGCTAGCTCCTATCAAGCAGACGGGTGGCTGAAAGTAACCTATATTAGCCAGGTGTAGGTGACCTGGTCCTAGGCTAATTGGGAAAGTTAATAAAAACTGTCAAAGATTAATTAATATAAAAATGAACTATCTAGAAAGTGGGGTGTCTATAAGAGACGGTGAAGGTTGGTGTGTGGAATGTCTCTAGTTACCAATTAAGAGCTTCTGGTAACTGTTGACGATTGACGTCAAAAAAGCGTCTGGTCGCGGGTGCTGCAGAGCTCTAACGGTGGTGGCATGGCTGGCAGCCTCTGGTGGCTGCTTGAGACTGTTGAACTGTTGGTGGCAGCCTCTGGAGGGCTGCTGAAGATATTGCAGTAGTTGGAGGCCCCAGCACTGGAAGTGGTGGAGCGACCTCAAAGAACTGGATGGAACAACTAGCGTGGTCTGCAGCGCACGGACTTATGTAGACAGGGTTGCAGGTGTCATGGGGGCTGCTGGGTGGGAGGGGGGGGTAACAACCCTCTAGTCATCTCTCGGCCTTCACGTATCTTCGGTGGCACTCGGCCATGATCTGAGGTGGCTGACGGCTTGTAGGCTCTCAGCGCAGTGGAGGGGAAGGGGGGCTGCTTGCTTGCGCAACCTCTCGTATCCACATGTCCGGCTGCCCTCCAGGAATGTGGCAGGCCATGTCAGTGTACGGGTTGGAGCAGGGTTTGACTCTCACGTGGTTAGCAGTAGGTAGGATGGGTTTGAAGTGAGATGAGTCATAATCGTATTTAATAGTGGTATAAGCGGCACGTGTCAATTCACCCCCCTTCGTTGCGATGAAGACTCATCGTGAAGGTTCGGGGAAGAAAGGCATAGGCCCCCTCAACTTGAAGTTCTAGACAGGAGTCTGGAAGAGAAGAAGAAAATGGATTTTCCCCCCTGTGGTGAGGATTAGTGTCAGGACTGGACTGACACAGCGTACCAGGTGTCCAACCGACCTACTTTATTTATTGCATGTTGCCACAAAAAGTCAACATATCGTTGTGGTTATTTACAAGCATATATATACACAAAACCTGGAATAAAAACACATAAAAATTGCGACATGTGTAAGATGAGGGAGAATAAAAAGTATGTTCAAGCCTTACTCGTGGAAGGCGGGGCAAACGTCATTAACTATCCCGGAGTTTGCTACAGTGTTTATGAAAGTAAAGGAAAATTTTTCTGGGTTAACCTGTGGGTCTTACAGCAAGCTGAATAGTTATGTGTGACAGGTTGAGGGTTCCCCAACCTCGGGCCTTCCAACACCTGGGCTGACAGGCTAGACGACACAATGCGAGTACCCTTGAATAAAACATGCATAAAATCATGGTAATTGGGGCATGGAGGACACTTTAAACAAACACACACACAAAACACTTTAAGAAATGGAATTTATCTTGCACCTGGTTTCACCATAGTGAGTTCATGGGAACTCTGTGGCTCAGAGTTCTGGTTTGATTCTGTGGTGGTGCACAAGATATTGCAAACATACAAGAACACTAGAAAAATATGAGCAAATAAAAGTACAGTTTAAAGACACATTCCTGCAAAACGGCATTCTTCTTGTAGGCGATCTTCAAAAATACACTTTGAAAACTCATAGTTATATCATTATATAAAAATATAAATTATCTAAAAGTCCTTTTTAATCATAGGCTAATTCAAACATATATTTTATGGAAGTCTCTGTCTTCACTTACTACGGGCACTGTAGTGAGCGTCTATACTCGATACGTTCGTAGATATTATCAGCACTGTGGTGAGCCTATCTCACTGTCTTTGACTGGTTGGCTAGATTAAATGTCACTACTGGTTACAGGTCTGTAACGAGTCCTGTTCTGACGTAGTGGTTTACGACTACGTGTGTATTCAACTTTTGTTGCATTTCACTTACTTGTGTTCTGCGTGTGCGGCTTTGGCTGGCCTTCCTCTGGAACGTAGTTCAGCGTGCAGTGGGTACAGTCATGTGTACCTCATTGTGGGTCGCTATGGTGACTCCCGGTATCGGCCAGGTGTTGAGTCGGCCTTGGCTGCACGAGGTGGCATCAGGCATCGTGGTTCAGCACGAGGTGTCATGGCGTCTGCTTCTGCCAGAACTTATGGTGAGGGCAGCACAGCTACAAGGGAAGTTGTGGCAGTGCAGGGGAGTGACACCTGAGGGTCCTGCACCTCGACTGCATGGGTTCCTACCCGTAGGGCAGGACGTTTCTCTGCTGGTGCGGGACCGCTCTCTACCTTGCCTGCAGATGCATCTCGTTGTGGGGCCGGGTCGCTGGAGGGATCGCCGGTCTCGACATCAAGGTCCGGTGGCAAAGCAGTGCGATGGAGAGGAGTCTTGACCTCGACTGTGGGTGGTGCACCAAGTGTCAGGTAGTAGAAGGCATTGATGGTCTCGATGCCCACCGTGGCAGCGCAAGGGAGCTGTGGATCACCGCGCTCGACTTTGGCTATGGGTGGTGCATCTCATCGTAGGGCCGGGTAGTTGGAGGCGGCAACAGTCTCGACGTCCAGGTCATGTGGCGAGGCAGTGTGAGGGAGAGGGGTCTCAACCTCGACTGTGGGAGTTTCACCAGGTGTCGGGTAGTAGGAGGCATCAATGGTCTCAATGCCTTCTGTATCGGTGGCCGGTTGAGCGAGAGGCAGAACAGGCCTCTCGTCCTCAATGGCGCCGATGGTTGTGGGCTCACTATGAGTTCTTTGTCCAGTGGTCTAGTGACTGGTAGCACTTCCTCCTCGAAGCTTGAGATCGCCTTCGTATAAGGTGTAACAACCTTGATCTCGGGCTGTGGAGTTGTACTAGGTGGAGGGGTAGGCGCTCGGGTTGGTTCTACTCCCCTCACTGATGGTGCTTCTGACCTTTTGCTGATGCTGCTTGATCAACGGGGTGTCTGACGGTTCTCTCCATCTTGGGGACTCCGCCATGACACTTCAAAGCCGCTAGGGATCGCTCTGTCGCATCAGGCTGTAACTTTGTCAGCATAGCTGCGTGGCGTCGAGGGCAGTGAACTTACGCTAACTGTGCCTCGTTGTGTTCTTATATCTGGCCTCCATGGTGGTACATAACTGGGTGTCCTGTCTGTATCGATTGGCCTCGCCTCAATCCTCTTCGCCAGCCCTGGCTCAATTTGTGGCGTTGCTCTCCTGGGTGGTGGTTCATCCATACCGTTGAAATGACCTGGTGTTCCTCCTTCGGCATCGTCGTACTCAATTAGTAGCATTTCCCCTGGAAACGGTCGTATTTGGCCTCAAATGATCTTCCGGATCCGTCCTCGCATGTCTTCGGCCCAGTAGATGCTGTCTCTTTTGCAGAGAATGTGATACGGTCCATCCCATTTTTGTCAGCGAGGCTAGCGCTGAACTGGTTGCTGGCCTTGCTAAGGGGATGCATCCTGAGTAATAGGGCTTCACCTACGTTGAACTCGTGTACCCCTGTCTTAGGTTATGGGTACTTCTTGCGGATACACACATCCTGAGCCTTCTAGGCAGTGGTAGTACAGGCTAGTGTGGTTAACTGGATGTCCTCTGACTGAGGCATGTTGGTAGATTCCCTTTCCCAACTGACAGTCAGTCACCTGGTTGGCACAGTGTCTGTCCCGGGAGGAGTATGCTGGGGCTAGTGTCGACTGTTTTGTTGGTTCGATGACGCAGGGAGAACAAAATGGTTGGGATATCTTTATTCCAGTGAAGGTGGTCGTTTACCACACTATTGCGAAGGCACTTCTTGATTTCTTGGTTCCTTCACTCAGTCGGGTTGGCCTGAGGGTGGTACGGAGGAGTAGTCCACTTTTCGACTCCCTACCCCTGGCATGCTGACTGCCATTGGCGACTCGTGAACTGAGTGCCATTGTGAGTCAATATGGCCTTCTTGTATCCCCATCGTACAAATATTTCTGGTTCCATCTTTCACACGATTGGGGTGGTTTCGTGGCTGGGTAGAGGGAATGCTTCTACCCACTTGGAGAACAGGAAGATAACTACCAGTAGGTAGCGGTTCCCCTGTGCTACGTGGGTATGGCCCCATCAGATTGGCGGCTATATGTGTCCACACCATCTTGGGTCTCCTTGGTCTTGCAGTAAGAGGGGGAACCAGGTAGGCTTTACCACGGCAGCACGTAACGCAGTTGCTGACATACTGCCGGACATTGCAGCTTATCCTGTCCCAGCTATATCGAATCCTGATGTCCAAAAGGGTTTCTCGAGTATCCAGGTGTCCAGCTTAAGGGAGGTCGTGGTGGTGCCGGCAGATGTCGGCACAGTTTGTGGAACTCAGATTTTCCAATGTGCGTTGGGTTGACCGCTACGTGTCCACACGGCATCCCTTACTTCGAAGAGCTGTGGCTGTTCTCGTAACAGACGGCGTATGTCGGGGTCCTCCTGCTGGCTGAACATGACCTGATGACAGGTGATTTGTAACTGGAGGAGGCGGATTCGTTCTTCCAGACTTCCTTTGATCTAAGGAGTTTGGAGGGGGGGTATCTTCTCCTCCTCTTACTCCTCGGCTTTATCCTCCAATGTTTGGAGATGAGACAGGGTTTCTGGTAGGTCATTCAGTACTGACTTGAGTTTGTTAACTTTGGGTTTCTTGTTTAGTCGCATATGATCGATGGGCATAGGTCCAATGTTGTCTTGGCTACGGTTCCAGTTTATTATCACTCGGTTCGTTTTTCCTACATGCACACAGATCTGCCCTTGATCAACTATGCATTGGTTTTTACGAAGCCACGGGCATCCGAGTATCTTAGATCCTGACAGGGAGGTGGATACTATTAACTCTGTGGGTGTCCAGATGCGATGTAGATTTACCGTTAAGATAATTTGGTCATCTACACACAGGGTTGCATCAGGTTGCGCAATACACACTGTCCTGGTTTAGGGTCGTATTTCCGATAACTGCCTCAGAGTTAGTAGAGTGCTTCTGATAAAGTTACCAGTTCCTGCAGAGTCTAGTTGGGCGAGCACTCTCCTGCTGTTTATTTTTACCTCTATATGTGTGGCTGTGGGGACTGACGATTCCTCACTTAAGCCCTGGATGATGGGCCCTTGTAGACCGGTGGTCGCGGCCCTCTTTGCACCCCGGCAGTGGTGTTTCCCACATTAGTAGTGGGAGTCGGTTTCTCTGTGGGCCTCACCGTTGTCTGCCACGGCGTTCGATCAAACTTGCTAGGTGGAATCACTGGCCCAGCTGGTTTGCGAGGGCAATTTTTATTCCAGTGGCTCTCCGGGCAAAACCAACAATTTGGTATGAATGTCGTGCGTGATGGAGTAGTGGACGCATTCCTGGGTGATTCGACTGGTGGGGCTCGTGGCTACGGGGTTTTTACCGGTTGATGTTTTTCAAAACTTGCCTGCGCCACGAAATTCTGCTCGGCTTCCCGTGTACGTTCAAGTAATTCATCTATAGTTGTGGGTTTAGCAGTAAAGGGAGGACATTCCTCAGGCTAGGCAGTAGCATCCTGCTAATCAATCGGATAGCTGTTGCTTCCGGAAACCCAGTGAATACGCGTCGAAACATCTGCTCCTTGCGACTGGTAATATTTCGGCCTGGTCTTCTGGTACCTGGGTCTGGCTATAAAAATGGGTCGTCAACTGCGCTAACATCTCCTCGTCAGTGAGCTCGGATGTGATGCGGTTGTTGAACTGCTTCTAGTCCATGAGGGACTCGCTGTATCGCTCCCACCACATTAACGGTAAGCCTTTCAGGTGTAGCTGGGTTCTGTCTACCCATTGCTTCGTTGGTAAATTGGTATCCCGGAACTCCTTTTCACACTCTTGTGTGAAGGCCACCGGGTCCTTGTGTGGTCGGCATGCGAAATCGGTGATCTGAATATCATCGTCTTTTTCGGTTGCCAGGTGGCCGTGTGCTATCCCGGGTTGTATATAAATCTGATATGGCTTTGATCGGTGGGAGTCGGAGACGTGTTACCTCTGGCATCTCTCACATTGATAGACCATCCCTGGCATAGAGATGCGCTCATCGGGTCATCCTATGCATAGGTGATGGTATGGTTCGCTGCACGTGGTGCATCGGATACAGTTTATGCCTTGCCTGGGAGAAGTAATTTCGTTACAAGAACTGGTTGGTTGTTGGCGACAGAGTTTGCACCTGTATTCAAGGCCTTCTGTATCCCGGACCTTGCCTGGGGAGCCTAGGCATACGTGGTGGAGGATCTTCGAGCAATAGGTGCATTCTATCCACAGTGAGACGATACCTGGGCATTCGGTATGGCTACACTTTGGGTCTTGTATGTCTCGTTCAGAGTCATAGCCTATGCCTGAGGTGGTATTGATCTCGGAAGTTAACATGTCTATGGCTTTTGGGCGCCACAAGGTTTTTACTGGACTCCAGCTGGGTTATCCCGGTTGACTCTTAGGTCTCTGGGTCGGGTAACCTAGTTCCGCCTTTCACTTAACTAACATTTACTTAGTAGGATGCCCCACGTTGGGGCCAGAAAGTCACTTGACATGTGTCTGGTTATCTAAGGTTCAGACACGGTCATCGTGGCTTTAGTTGCGCTTAGGTCAGAGGCACATCTAGGGTTTTCGGCAGGGATCGCTTCCGGCTGGATATGGAGATAGGGCATGTAGACTTGCGCAGAGCAACAATGTTCTCTAGGTTTTTGGTGACTAGTCTCTTATGTTTATGTGCCCTCTTACTGACTACATTCTTAGTTACCATTGGCGAGGTGTGAGGTGTTAGGGTTACTTGACTTACTGACATCTTGATGGCGAGTGGTGGCTGGCTGTAGATGGTTGATGCTGGTGTAGTCAGTCAGGGCAGCAGCGAGGGCACTAGGCTCGACAACACGAAACTCATGGTTCCACCTTGCTGCAGCTGAACTCCAAAAGGTGGTGTTGGAGATTCCAAGACGTCCCTCTGTCTTGTTCACCACACCACTCAGGACAGGGTGGAAATCAGAGTGTGTACGAGTAGGGGGAGAGACAATAGTATACACACACACTGGCGATGAAGGTTTATCCAATGGCCTCAATAAGACGGCGTGGTCTTGTTCCGCTTGTCGTTCCACTGTAGGGGGAGCTAAACCAATCCGCTGCTTGGCAGCAAGATCAGCAATCCTTTGCTCCTTCCTCCTTGCGCCGTGCCTCACCTAATATGGCATAGAGTAGAAATGGTTGCTGAGAACAGCAGATCGAGCACCACGGACATGATAAGAAACCCTAGAATAGGTTCTGCCCAGTAACAGCTTGTAGCACACGCTCAGTGCCTCAGAAGATCCCCCACTCTAGCGGGCAGATCAGAGGCGTTGGAGCTGTGGGGGCCACCACTGCTATTACTGGGTGTGTTTTCTCAGCCAAGGCTAGGCGTAGCATTTGAGCAAATATTTCTGCAAGCACCTAGATGCTCAGTAGGAATACAACTCTGGCGTACTTTCTCTCCTGGGTTGAAAAGTATTCCGAGTGGTTGGGGCTCCTCTATTCTATTCCTCCAGCACCTGGGTGCTCGGTGGGAATATAGTAGATGGCCGTCTAATGGGCGTGTATCAGACTGGGGCCTCCTGAAGGGAAGACTCCAGTAGCAGCTAGTTTGTAATAAAATCTTCTGTCCCCGGTTAGTAGTGCACTACTCTATGTTCTCCTACCAGCTGACATGGAAGCACTCTAGAAATGAGACAGACTGAAATTAAAGGGGAAGCAATGCTTACACTGCTTCCATGGACACTTCGCCCCTACGCAGTTGCAAGAAACGAAGCTGTGTTTATTAATTGCTTAGTAAATACAGTGGCTTGTGCTAGCTCCTGCCAAGCAGACGGGTGGCTGGAAGTAACCTACGTTAGCCAGGTGTAGGTACCTGTTCCTAGGTGACTTGGGAAAGTTAGTAAAAACTGTTGAATTAATATAAAAACGAACTATCTAGAAATCGAGGTATCTATAAGAGACTGTGAAGGTTGGTGTTCTGGAATGTCTCTAGTTATCAATGAAGAGCTTCTGATGACTGTTGTTGATTGATGTCACTGGAGCGTCTGGTCGTAGGTGCTGCAGAACTCTAACAGTAGAGGCAAGGCTGGCAGCCTCTGGTAGCTGCTGAAGACTGTTGAGCTGTTGGTGGCAGCCTCTGGAGGGCTGTTGAAGATATCGCAGTAGTTGGAGGCCCCAGCACTGGAAGTGGTGGAGCGAGCTTGAAGAACTGGATGGAAAAACTGGCATGATCCGCTGCGCACGGCTTGGCACGGGAGTTGACTCTGATGTGGTTAGCAGTAGGTATACTGGGGTTGAAGTGAGATGAGTTGTAATTGTATTTAATAGTGGTACAAGCGACACGCGTCAAATGCATATCATCCCCTTCATTTCTGCACATTTCTCTTCTTCTCTTTCCCTCCCTTGGGTGCTGTCAAGTCCAGTAATGCAGATAAAAAAAATAAAGTTTCCATAGGAAGTGGCTAAACGTTTCACGAGTTACGGCTGTAAATAACAACATTTGCCCTGTGTTTGACAGATAGGTGCCATGCCCCATTAGATCACCGGCTTTCTTTTCTACTGTACTTGGTCACTTCCGTAATACCGTAGAAAGCTATATCGTGGGTCTAACTGAAGTCCCCCAATAGCCACGTTATATCAAGCTTTTACTGTATATAGACACACACAACCCACAAATAGTTTGGAATATTGTGCAATAAGGCAGTTTGGATGGTAGAAGTTATCTAGTTATTTTGTGATCAACAGAGAGCGCACTACAGTAGGACCTCTAGGCATTGAACCCGGATGGATTGAAAGTCTGCATTAATGGAACACATTCTGTGGTCCCATTTTTGATTTAACTGCATTTCAAGACCACACTCATTGAAAGTCCACATGTACTGAAATTATTGTCAGTCCCCTGAGAAACTATGGCTAGGGAATGCACTGTAATGCATTAAACAAACCTGGGACCAGTTGAAAACAGCAGTTTATAATTGTCCACAACCACAAGAAACAATTCCAGTTCTCTTAAGAGATGCCCAGATGGAATAGGACCTTCTCCGGAAGATGACATCAAGACACTGATTACAAACATTCCACGGCGAGATAAGGACCTGTACAATGCATATGAAGGCCATACACTAAACTAATCTACAGTGGGAAGAAAGAAACCCTCCATTGTAAGAGACACAATTACGTTAATTTTGTTGTTCTTTAGTGTTTGTCTGTGATATTGTAAACATTTTTTTTTAGTTAGAAACACTTTGAATTGCATGTTTTGTATCTGTACCATTGGTAAAGTCTAACTGCTATGCTTTCTTTTATGTACAGTGGACTCCCTATCTAATGTTTTTCAGGAGATTGTCAAAAAATTTCCGTACATGCAGGTTTTCAGTAAGGAGGGTTTTGACACGTGCATTAATAAAATATAATTTCTGACCTTATTATACTTCATTTTGAGTATAATGAGAGATTAGCTATGAATAAAGTTTCTAATAAATACTATAAAATAGGGAAATTATTGAAAAAGTATTACTGTATTAGTATAACTGTAAAATAATATATTTAAAAACAATTCATCTCAACTATTTTAAATAAAGAATACAATGTCTCATTATACCATATATTACTGATTGTAATCTGACAACAAATGCAAGCTAACATTCTGAAAATTTAAATAACATGACCCTGAATGCAAGGCAAATTTTGAATGTCCTGCATGCACTCAATCATCTGAGAGAGTGTGGAGAGATTATCAATTGGGCAGGGTGTTCATGACGAGCATGATGGAGAAGGGAAAGTGGTGGGAGGGGTGAAATAACACATCATATTGGTGACACCTTACACATAAGGAAAATGCCCGTCTTTTAAAGTAATTAATTTCATTACAAAAAAAAACTGCAATTTTGAAACAGAAATATATAAATTAGGCAATTCAAATTTATTTTTCACGGTCTTTTAATAATTAACCATTCAAAACCACGTCTTCTGATTTTCACAATATTGAAAATTAACTGTGGATACAGTTTATCGGTACATGCATTTTTGGGATGTGTGTTCACTGTATATTCCAAACGTGTTTGCTTTCTTTATGTTTATTCCAAACTTTTTGTCAGATGACTGTGTTTATATAGACACACACGCACGCCTGCCTGCATGTGCACACACACAATGTGCACACAAGCACAAATAAATGAGTGCACCCACCCATGAGCACACGTGCACCCATTCTTGTGCATGTGTGCAACACACACATAAACACATGCATATGCACACACAGAACACACCCATACACACACGCGCACATAAAAACACACACAAACTACACACACAAAAAAATATTCACTACATAATCTATGGCAAGAAACAATATGATAACAACATGAAATTACATGACATAGTTAAATATGAGATATTCTTTGAATTATAACTGAATTTCAATGTAGGCCTACACATTAAAATAATGTGTATTATTATTATTATTATTTAAAACTCTCAAAATAATGGAAACTTTGTTACTAATGTAAGTAAGCACTTTAAAATAAAGAAAAGTGTGTGTACAAATATTTTGCATTTAAAGGTTCCTGTTTAGCTTATGATGGTGTGAGAGGTTGTGCTCTCCTGCTCAAGCACTAACCTAACAGTCACAAATTTGACCAAATATTTTATTTAATGGCAGTTTTAAATTTTAAACATTATTCACTTAATAGTAATACCGGTAAGAATTAGTCATATGCTGGTTTTTAGACTCCCCGTACACTGACTCACTGCTCCACTGTGGCTGAACATGGCTGACACTCCTCAAACCTGTTCCTCATGATGGCCAGAGCTGCAAAGAAACATGGGAATCTCACCCTTATCTGCACCGGCGCAGTGGACACACAGCTTCTGCACATGCACGGAAAGCTCACTACTGCTGTGTGCTTGTCCCATTACTCAAAAACTATCCATCCATGTAATTTCAACATTTTTCTATCACATCAACATACTTTTATAACTGTATAACTGTAATAAAATCATAACACTATATGAACTATATGTAAGAACCACAAATAAGAAAGTTTTTTTATTTTTTGCTACAGCAATTTGCAAATTATTTTCTATTTCAAATTATGTCTGCTTCCCTCAGTTATATTCATAATTTACAATTTTGCAAGTTCTGGTAAGTTATAATTTGCTACAACTGTTTAATTTTTATAAAATTAATATGAAGAATCCCTTTATCACTTATAAATTCTTCTGTATACAGGATGGAACTGAACTCTACCAACAAACTTCAGCAGGTGATACCTCATCAAAAAATAGGTTGAAAATATATACCTGACCTATATTCTACGTCTATTCTGAAGAGGTGTAACAGCTATTGAATATGCTGTTGAAGCAGATATTTTTTGCTAGTAACACAGCCGGAATGAACAATAAATGTCTGAGTTTCTGGATATGGCATTATTAAATGAAGAAGTACAAAGCACAAAAACATGGGGTTCCAATGTCAATCCCATCCATGAAAGGGAGGGGTTGTCACCACATTTATGCAAATAAAAATGTAACTGTACCACTTTGTGTGTTGTTTCCCGTGGATTTGTGATGGTGAACAAACATTCTGTTGTTTTTGAGGTAAATGCCCCCGTTTAATTCATGCCCATGATCACTTGGGAGGGAGATGGAACAATGGCGAAATTACATGGTGGTGAAACAGGTGAGCCCAAAAAAACCCACTATCCAATGGTAACATCTGCCACGTTTCTCAGATATGAGTATTAGTGTAGACCCTGCCAGAAGTCGAGTCCGATTCACCATGGTGGGAGGTGAGCAGTCTGGCCACTGTGCCGCCATGGGCCTTACTTACATATCAGCGATAGTTTGTTGGGGTATGGATAACACATGAAACATAACTTGTTCCAACATTACATGATGTCATTTAAAACTGCAATATCATGCACCAACAGTAAATATGTTGCTATGTGCCAGACACTAAGATTATATTTTACACATTAATTTCTCGAAAATAGTGGAATTTTGCTTCAAAACACAAGATGGAATGTTTGATCACCATGTATGGTAGATTACAAATCTACAGGAAACAACAGACCAAGTGAAAACAATTACATTTTTATTTGCACAAATGTGCTGTCAACCCCTCAATTTTCATGGATGGGGGTTGATACTGAAGCCCATATTTTTGTGCTTTGTACTTCATTTAATAATGCTGTATCCAAAAACTCACAATATTTATTGTTCACTCTGGCTGTGTTACTAGTAAAAAACATCTCTTTCAACTACACTTTCAAAGGTGGATTTCACCCCTTCGGAATAGACTTTGGCAATTTGTTATGTATATATTTTTCACCTCTTTTTTTTATGAGGAAACATCTCCCAAAGTTTGTTGGTAGAGTTCAATTCCATCCTGTATAAAATGTAGTTAACAGAATATATTTAAACCTATAGTTAATTAAAACAAAAATGTTAGCAGTTTACAATCGTAAAGTGATTTTTGATTCATTTTATTGCTGAGAACATGATAGTTGAATTTTTAATATCAGAGAAATAATAGTAGTTTCAGTGCATCAGTAAATTATCATGATTGGCAAAAATGTGATTTAAATAAAGTACATTTTGCTAAACTTATATTTTCAGAAAACAATCTAGTAATTATAAATGATGTGTTATGCAATTCATTGCATGGAATCAAAATCATTTTTGGATATGAAAGTTGTACATAGTACTAAAATAACTATACCTGTTAACTGCCTGAGTATCTGGAATGTCTTCTCCTGGATTTGAGATTATTTGCTCAGATGGTGTATACTGCATTTCTGTTATATTGTGCACAGCTGTAGGAACAATTGGTTGAGAACGCTGGGAAAGAGTGGGACTGCCAGGCTGGAGCTGTAAAAGTTATTCACAGTTTAATTTTAAATGCTACCCTAATTTTATTAAAAATCTTTATTACATTAGATTACATTATTCAATTAAACACTATAAACTAAATTCATCTTTAAATTCAAAATAACATGGCAAATGGCAAAAATGAAAAAAGTATATAGTTAAAAATTTATTGGTTAATATCACAAACTATCACAAGAAACAAAAATATCACATTAACATGAAATGACATGAAGACGCGAAAATCAGTGAGTGATCAAACTGGGAATCAAACCCGGTTCGCCTAATGTGCAAATGGAAGCAGCCAATGGATCAACAGACACTGGCATAGAAAGTTCAGAGGACTGTTTTCACTTGGCAATAGTACACAGAATCATGGGGGCTATACATGAGTTAAATACACTTTTTCGGGCATGGCTAGAGAAGATAAAATGCAGATCAAGAAGGAGACGGTCAGGAAACTCTCCAGCCCAATGATGAAAAGGATGCCCACACCTTGATGAGATAATTTACAAACAGATAACCTTGGTTGATCCTAGGGTGTTTGAGTATTCAATTTTATGATTTATCAATGTTGGTGTACAGAAACCCATTTGCACTCAAGTATTGATTGAAAGTATTGACGTAAAGTGATAAAATTTCACACGCACTAAACAGGATGATTTTGAGCAATGGGGACAAACTGCAGGAGATGATCCCTGAGAGGACAACAAACAAATTAGGTATAATCAACATATGTCCGGAAATGCATGGGTTCCCCATGACGGTGCTCACATATCGGTAATGGGGAGTCTGCCTTACTGCTGTTACCAACACACCCAGGAGTGGACATGTTTAGTGTAGTGCAGAGCTGTGTGATGATAGCTTGGTATTCCACTCAGGAACAGGATGATATGGTCTTTTCATACACAGGCAAATGACAATCAGTGGTATGCAGCATGTCTAAAATGGGGAATATTTCCCCACTGATAGCAACTGCATCATAAAAGGTTTGCAACAATGTTTCACCATTTGTGTGAGATAGGCTCGTTTACAAGAATGGGTAACCATAAAGGGCTGGTGCACCAGGTATGTACACCCGCTTTTGAGAAACATGTGATCAACACTATGGAAGAGTACCCTGGTATCAGCTACAGGCAGGTGACCTGCCAGCATGGGATAAGCCAGATGACCATGTGGAACATTCTCCACAACTGCTACTACCCGTATCACTTGAAACCTGTTTAGAACTTATTACCAACAGACTTTCCTATGCAGGAACGGTTTTGTTGCTGGTTTGTTGCACAGGCCACTACAATGCTGGGATTTCTGTCATCAATCCTATTCACAGATGAGACCATCTTTATGAGAGGTGGTATTGTCAACCTCCACAATACCCCTCTGTGGACTAAACAGAATCCCTGTAGTATGGTGGCAGCAAATCATCAGCACTGGCTCAACCTCAATGAGTAGACTGGGATTATTGGTGACCACCTCGTGGGACCAGTCATCCTTCTACAATGCCTCACAAGCGAGGCATATCTGCACTTCCTGCAGGTGCAGGTAGCATGCTTCCCCCGCTGGAAGAGGTGCCTTTGGTGGTATAAAGGGTTATGTGGCTGCTACACAATGGTGCTTCAGCCCACTTTCGCATTATTGTACGGAGGCATCTTGACAACGTCTTCCCCAATCGAAGGATCAGATGAGGTGGTTCAGTTGCATGGCCTGCCCGGTTACCGG
This sequence comes from Dryococelus australis, assembly GCA_029891345.1. Classification (NCBI taxonomy): domain Eukaryota; kingdom Metazoa; phylum Arthropoda; class Insecta; order Phasmatodea; family Phasmatidae; genus Dryococelus; species Dryococelus australis. The sequence goes on along the minus strand of CM057009.1, from coordinate 93,737,362 downwards.
ACCTCAACCCTTTAGATTTATACCTGTGGGGGCACTTGAAAGGCGTAGTGTATGCAGAGCACATTCCGGACATGCATACACTGGAACAACACATCCATGCTGCCTGTGACGCCATTCAGATGCAGAATGGCATATTTTAACATGTGCGGCAGTCACTGCTACAGAGTGTACGCGCATGCTTAGAGGCCTGTGGGGGGCTACTTTGAACACCTCATCTAATGGTAGCCTCATGACAGCATGTCATGCACTGCATTGTACTGTACAGGTATGATGAATGAATAAATTGTCTCTAGCATAAAAGCTATCCATTTCCAAATATATGTCCATATGACCTTTTTTACTCATCCTCTCAGGAATCGTCTCTTGCAGTTTGTGACCATTGCTCAAAGTCATCCAGTATAAATTTTTTTTTAACTTTATTGAAGAATAGTTATTAACACCTACCATAAGTGTAAACACAGTATTAGTTCATCAATTATCCCTCCCCAGACCACACCATTAAAAAAAAAGTTTATATACACAAATTATTACTTTGTATGCTTAAAATATAGTATTTACTTCCAACAATGTTTTTTAACTTTTAAGTGTCACAATTTTTGTGATGCCATCTAGTTCAGAGTTTTCCAGTATACAGAATCCCCAATGTCCGGGAAAAGAGGGAAAATTCTTGGAAATTAAAGTGACTATAAAAACACGAGGAAAAGTCAGGGAAATTCTTTACTGGAAATGCCAATAGGGATTTGGCACAAAGACGTCATTTGTAGGTTGTCACATCTTATTAATCAAGTACATTGCAGGAAGAAGAGACATGCGGGTAGTAGCTGTGTCAAGATGATAGCCAACTGTGTGTAAATAGTAATGCCTTGTCCCTATGGGCAGGAAAATAATGTGTGATCCTCAATGCTCGGTTACTAGGCAACATCTCCCCTGCCTGCTGATCGCGTGTGGTGGTAACCAACGTTCACAAAAAAAAAAAGAGCAATGTAACCATTGCATAAACCTAAACAAATGTCTGAAAAATAATATGCACCGTGTTTATGTGGATTAGATATTGAGTGCCACCCATGCAAACTGAGACAAGCAGCTTGAAAATTACTATAAATAGTGAAATTTAAACTGACTAATTATTTCAGTGTATGCAGGAAATGAGACCCTGTAGCAACTATTTATGCTTGAAATAATCTACATTCAGAAAACTGTGGTACCATGTCTTTGATACATTGATGACAGACAAGTTAGTAGTCCCTGCCAGGAAACTTCTTAAACAAGTTTTAATATTGAAAATATAATTATCTGTGTACATTTGTTTGTATTTTCACCATAATATGCCAAAACTAACAATTATTTTGTGAGTGGCAGAATACTTTTGTATTCTAATATCACAGTAATTAATGTTGCCATTGTTGGTATGTAGCATGTTTTCATGAAAACTATGTTTACAAAACAAAATAAGTAAAATACTAGAATACTGAAGAGCACTTAACATTTTATTTAATGCAGTGTCAGTCTCCATGCTGTGCATGGGGCTTTTGAAGTGGGTGCCAAAGACTGGCTGGGAAGTAGTTAAGTTTTTGAAGGTGATTTATTTTATTTTTAAAGGCTCACCTTCTCGACGATCAGACTACAGACAAATTACAGGTTGCAGTATTTTTTCCAACCAAATTTTGTGATTGCTGGTGGTTGGAAAATGTACCAGTTCGTGAGACAATACAAATTTTTTCTCACCTAATAACTTTTTTAAGTCATGTAACCTGCCTGCTAAATATTATGTTGAAAAAGTGGAGTGCTTAAAGGATCCTACTAGCCAAGCTGCATTTTTCTGACAATAGTTTCTTCTCGTGAACCTTTTTAAAGGAAGTTCCAGACATTAAAACCAATCTTACCATCCGTATATAAAAACTCGGAGGACTTACTGAGAGAGTTGCTCGGATGTTTCGATAAGTTGCTGGCACGTTTTGTTAAAATTGATGTTTTAAAAGACAAGACAGCATATCAGCTGATAAATATAAATTTGGATGATGCAAATTAAGGACTACCACTTTCCAAGTTATATATTGTATTTTCTACCAAGCACGAGCTGGGTGTGGCTGAAATCAATGAACACCAAAAACAAAGGTTTTTATTGGAATGCAAAACATTTATGATCCACACTGCCAAGAAACTTGTTGAATGTAGCCCAATAAAATATAAAATGGTTAAAGCAGATTCTTGTTTGGAACATAACACTAGTCTGAAATGAGATTAGCAATGCAGGTGGTGAAAATTCCATTCAGGAGGACTAGAAAATTATACGCTATGCTATAGGAGCTGCTTCTAAGTACAAAGGTGTCCTGGTGGCAAAATGTGATAATGAAGATGCACAGAAACTGATGAATCAATATTAAAAGGAAGAAAAAATTACATGACAGCAGCAATGCAAGTGTTACTTAGGCAGAAAATGGAAATAGAGAAACAAGAGTAGTAGTTTAAAAAAAAAATTTGTTTTACAATTTCTGCTTTAGGTTTTATATATGGACACAACTTGCATGGACACATGTGCATGCACACACATGTGCACTCACTAGCACATGCACTCTCTCTTGCAATTGCACACTCTCTCTTGCACATGTGCAGACATGCACACTCCCTCTCTCTCACACATCACACATACACACACACACACAACCCCACAACCCCACACAATCCTATAAAACCACACACAACCCCCAAAAAACACACACACAACCCCCCACTGCAAACAATTATACCGCACCATCCACACGTCCCATGAGAAACATTCACACTACATTACCACCACCACCCAACACCCACACAAACACGTACATTAAGTTTAGGTACTACCGACCCATGGTGATTGAATGGCCACAGAAAAGGGCAACATACAGTCACCCACCACACCAAGGCCCCTATAAACACGACGCACACTACCAGACATGCCCCTTCAGGGCACAACCAAGAGATTACAATAATGTACAACTCATGATAGTAAAAGTTGCAACAGAATGAAAAGTTACTGCAGACAGGAAGGCAAGATATTTAACCGGAAAGTATATAATTTTGTCCAAGCAGATACAGAAATGCCAAGCATATTTCTACACAGAGGAAACCAGACAGGAGTTTAGTTCCTAGATAATACAGAATAAGAGGTTAAGTTTAGTAAAAGTTAAAAATTAAAGGAAATTATAAATTTAAACACTGTGCTTTGGGCAACATTCCAGAGGCTTATAACAAAGGCTCTATCTGGATACAAAACATCAAGTTTCTAGTGTACCAAAACAATGTGATAATATATGACCAGTCTTTAGACATACACAAACACAAGTTATGTGAAGCGTAAGTTTGAAGGAAAACAATTCAAAACTCCAACCAGATAAAAATGAATTTCTGAGAAGAGTTACTGTATTTATGCCATGCAGTAATTAAAGATGGGGTTCGACCAGACCCTAGAAACATAGGCAAAATCTTAAATTTTCCTACTCTTCAAATGAGTAAGCAAGTTGAAAGCTTATTTGGGAATTTGCAATTACTACAGGTGGTTCAATAAAGGGTTTAGTCATATTGCAAAACCACTTAAAACATTACTGAAAAAGGAGCACAAATAGAATGAGGAACAGAACAAGAACATAGGTGTAATAAATTTAAACGATTACTGACCACAGACCCAATCTTTCAGTATCCATATTTCAATATGCCTTTTATTCTAAATATAAATGCAAGCCAGGAAGCCATAGGGTCATCAATATCTCAAGGTAAGGTAGGAAGAGATTTGTCTGTCACATACATAATTTACACACTTCACAAAGGAGAGAAATATACTGCACAATAGAACATGATCATTTAGTAATTGTATGGGCAGTTAAATATCATAAAAATAATTTGCTAAGCTGAAAATTCATAACCTACATCAATCATCATCCCCTGACATGGATATTTAGAGTAAACTAACTGTCCATTCTCTAGCTTGATGAGGTATTGAATTAAGCTGTCCAAATACAAAAATTAAATCACGAACTGGAAATACATCTCGAGATACACAACGAAGGACAAACAAAGCCACCAATGCCAGTCCAAGCCAACTCCTCTTAGGGATCACCTTACTCCAACCCAGGGATTGGCAGTTGGAAAATTCCCCATTTGAACTACCACAGACAGAAGATCTTTGTCTGGTGGCTTTAGCCCGCGCCAAAGCATCGAGGGATGCCCAGGAGCGGTATATTCAACGCAAGTACCCACAACCTCAAACAGGCACCCGAACATTCAATATGGGCGAGTCTATACTTCTGCGACTTTATCCACTCAGTAAAGCTAGTACACAGTTTAGCGCAGGCCTCACCGGGAAGTGGGAAGGCCCCTATAAGGTGGTTGGTCGGCATGATAATGTTTACTGGGTGGAAGACCTCTAGGGGCGGATCCGCAAAGCAGCACGATGACAAATCCGGCCTTTCCCACATTAGAACCCAGAACCAGGAGTAAAAGGAGCAGGTTCCATAACCTCTGAAGCCTTAGAGAAATTGGACAAACCTACTGCCATGTTTACCCCGCCCACAGGTCCAACAAAAAAGCTAGTGTCCCTAGCAGGAACCACAGTTAGTCAAGGAACGAGCTGTCTGCCATCAGCTTGGCCTAACGGGCCACCAAGAACAGCGGGGCCGGCGAGCCGTACATTACCCTCAAATTCCACCAAATTAAAAAATAATGGAAACCCGAGGAGAAAAGTGGACTCCAAGTGCTAGTGAGTTATCCTGGTGTAGTCTGCTAGCTAAGGACAAACGACCATGGCAGTTGCCGCCGAACCCCATTTACAAAAGGGGATAAACGCCGGGCATCCAGTCCCAAGCCAAGGAAAGGAGACAGCTTTCCCCGGAATTGAAACCAACCACAGTCAAGCAGCCTCAAAGGGAATGCCCGGCCACACCTGGAAGAGCCGGTGGAACGTTCCCAATAACCCCGGCCGATGAGGGTGAGATCAGAACTCCCCATCTAAATGATAAATAAGCCCATCACGAGGGCCCTGGTTGAGCTGGTGCCGGCGACCGTGCAGTACCTGGAGAAACCGCCGTCCGCTCAAAGTACGGTACTCGAGTTGGGAGCAACCGCAACAGCGGAAGCATACTTTGCTCCGGGAAGTAAAGAAGCTACTGCTTCAGCCAGAGGGGTAGAAGAAGAAAGCCTATCACAAGGCCTGCCCCAGAAGAATCTGCAGCTCCGGTGTCACCCGTTGCCACCCAGGGCCTTTCTTTAACTCCTACCGGGAGGGGCAGAAGAAGATGGTCTACCCCAAGGCCTGCCCTTTTCGGTGCCAGCAGCCCAGTATCACCTTAAGCTGAGGCAGACACCTCAGCACCTCGTACCTCGTCCGCACGAGAGGAGGACCAACAATCAGCCAACGTGGGAGCGGTGCTTACTGAGTCCCCAAACACAACACCGTCCACCAGAGAGGCAGTGGCATCAGCCGAACTACTGTCTCTGGCGGCTACCTCACTGGTAATCACATCGGACAGGCAAGGGCAAGCCCACACATCAGTTCCCGCCAGGTCAATGTCTGCAGCTTTAGCGGTCCTGCTGGGCCACCACAGTGCCAGGCCGGTACTGGGTGCCACCCTCAAAGTTCGCCTGGCCTATCCCGCCGCATGTTGACCTGAGAAAACGGGGGAGGCCGATAAAGAAGAAGTTGGGGAAGCCTCGCTCTGCAATGCGGTATGTCACAATGATAAGAGAGTGATTGTAGAGTTTTTCCCTCCCTTTTAAATAGGTAGGCATACCATCGATGTACACATACAGGACAATGCAGTGCTACGAAGGGAAAATGTCCTATAGTTAGCTAGGGGTGACCTTGATAGTGATCCTGAAAAGGGAGACATGTGATGTAATGGCGTTGGCAGCCTTGAAAAAGCCCACTGCAAACACAAAGGTAAAATTAGCACTAAGAATTTTGACTAATAGTACGAAGGTATGTTATGTAACTTGTAAATAATCTTTCAAGGAACCAATGCAAGTGTAAAAATGTATAAAGTTTAAAGAACCGTACCTTGTGCCTCTTGTTTTGTGAGTTTAACCCATAATGGCAACAGTCTACTATAAATAATAATTATAAATACTCTTATTGAAAGAGATTGCTGAGTGTTAATTTCAAACTGTGAAAAGTCAAGTCAGATTGCTTCAAATGCAAAAGAAAAGTGTAAAATTGTTACTTGTAAAGCATGTAAATAGTAATAATATGAGGCAGGTGCAGTAATGAGAATAAAACATTAATGTCATGTTGTATATCAATTATCTTCGTTTGTTGTGTTAATGTAAAAATGCAGCCAATCAGAATTGTCCCTAAATCTATTGGTAAACATTCAAGTATCTGTTGACGATACAGATAAACCACGTGAGGACAGTAACATGACTTCAAGAATGTGGTATGCCAAGTAAATATTTTATCTCAATTTGTTAATGAATTTGAGTACATTTTGTGTGACAAGTGCTTGCTTTGTCTCTCTTCTCTATATTGACGTAAGGTGATGAAGTACGTCTTTGTTTCCCCGTTTTGCCAAGACACTTGTATCCCCACTTTAGTTATCAGACGAGATGATGGAGGGTCTCGACAGACAAACTCCATAGTTTTTTTAAACTTGTTCTGCATTGTGTAACAATAAGGAGGTTAAAGGCAAGGTTTAAATACTCTACCGAACCAGGCGTCACAGCAGTCAGCTAGAATACACGCCGTGCAAGTGGAGCCTTGTGCATAATTTTTTTTTTTATAAATTTTATATATCTTTTATTAAAAGCAGCTCCCGAGGGTCAAAACTTATTCTGTGTACCAGCCTACGTGCTTGCTCTCTCTTCAGATTCGTAAGCATCATATTGTAAATAACGAAGCCTTACAGCTGGTTGATGTAGGGCGGCACACTATAATCGAGAAGGCCATGAGTTATCACAGATACTGGAAATCCGTCGCAACACTCACCCTACACTCCAAAGAGATGCTCACAGCTTCCAGTTCACAAGCAGAAGAGAGATGGAGGAGGGGGGGAGGGAGAGGGAGATAGAGAGAGAAGGAAAATATCCTTGTATGCGACACAAAGAGAGATGGTTTAGTTTAACCGACTCCGCTGCTGCAAGAATACGTCAAAGCGACCCACATTCCTTGCGCCGCCTGCCACCATGTCACTCGAATAGTGAGAGTGAGCCGCAACTTGCACAGAGTCGGAGATCCTACAGAAGCCTAGCAAGAGAGAAATAAATTGTTGATGAGGGAACAGTTCCACATTCCCGCATAAGAATTATTTTCTCTTCTCTACTCATTGCCCAGATGAGTCTCCGTCGCAGGAGAGGGGGCGAATTGGCACATGACATCCTATATGCTTATTAATTAAACGACTGCTACTCATCAGTGAAAATACATTGCTAACAGTTATTAATGGAGTTGAGTCACCGTCACAGCTTACAAGACTGTTATAACTGCCGGGCCGGGACAGACGTACCAATAATGGAGTTCATTTTTGCCAGATGAGCCACCAGGACCATGCAAGCGGTGCGGGGCTAGTACAGCAGCGTGCCACAGTATGCCGCCACAAGTATGATGTCTAGGTCCCACAGCTCTTCACTATGCCACTCGCACCAAGGATCTAAGCGCTGGGCTTGCACCTGCTAAACCCCCTCAAGACATCCTATGCCAGTGAAGGAAGGGATGGCTGAGAAGTATAAAAGGAGATGCGCCCCGGCCTTCGGATCGTCAGTTCTGCTTCAGTTCTCGATCAATTCTTCTGAATCATCTCCTGGGTTCTCGTTGCACAAGCAATTGGTGCAGAGGCCACCACCTCTCCAGTTTTCTTCCCCGCTTCCGCACTGCGCCTAAGATCCTCTCCAACTTGCATTTAAAGAAGAACCAGCAGCATCATCAGAGCAACACACTGAGACAAGTTCAATCCCATAGCTTTGGGCAGGGTGCCTTCCTCTGTTTATGCTAGGGTGTTTACCTTCCGCTAAGCCCATGTGGATAGGAGGTAGTACTTTCACAATTTCTGTTTACTTTCCTTCACTGTAAAATAAACATTGATCTTACCTAACTTCTTGAGTATACCTCCTACCTCTTATCATCGGTTTTGATGGAGATGGCAGGGACAGAGTTTGCGTTTTCCGAATCTACACAGACAACATACTAAAACATTCTTGGAATACCCATTCTCTGCCCTATGCAGTGAACGGTACAGCCACAACACTAGGTATTCTCCTGGTAGGATGAGCTTACCAGACAGGGTGAACTACTCTCATTGCACACCTTGTGGTGCCAAGAGAGTTACACTCTGATGAAGGAGAGACCAACCTCATTGGGACAACACCATGCAGTTCCTGCAACCAACACTTTGCAACTCGAGTCTTCCACACCTCTGGTGGGGAAGTCAAGAGTGGGGTGAGGTGTTGACGGTAGCAATTGGCACATACACTGTACTCTAACACGTCGACTGCCAAACTCCTGTAGGCCCAATATTAGGATAGAACCAGATGCCTTACACCCGTAGAGATGGTGTTCAGAAGAAGGTTAAGAAGGCAAGGGCTATCTCTAAGAATCCTCAAGGGCTTAGCATCCTTCCCAGCCGGTTCAGGCTATTGGGTCCACACAATCAGGTTGCTTTGCTGCAATGACTCACTGTTCCAATACCAACTGTCATGCCTACCACTTTGTTTAAGCAGCCCATTCGTGTTGCGGAAGGATACCATCTAGTAGTGTACGAGATCCTGTTCGGCAAAGGGTCCACCTACGTTCCAACTGTACCTAACAGCTCCATGCCAATAACAAACCCTAGCACCACACATGCACACCCCACCCTCCAGTATGTACTACCAGGGGCTGAGAGAACTGCGCTAGTACAACCACCCACAGGACAGATAGACTGTCCCACTAGCGTTAACTCTATCCCACCACCTAAGCCTGCACCACGCAGAGTAAAACTGTCAGAGCCTGACTTTGTGCCAAGCCAGTGGCCTACTAGGCCAGTAATGTACTCCAGTCAGGTAACAGTGCCTAGAGATGAATAATCACCCAGGGACGTGACTCGCCTAACGTCAAACAAGTTACCTAGAGACACTGGCAATCAATCAACAAGAACTGTCACGTGTCAAAAGTTAAAATAAAATTCTTGGATGTCAGTTGCTGAGCTTATCTATACTAAAACAGTTAGGGCCTATATCATAAAGATAAATAATAATTTAAATCACACATTGCGCAAGCATTTGATAATCGACAATTCAGTTTAATAAAAATCATTACATAACAAATAATGTGCCGAATTTACTGTGAGTGCAATAAAACGCCATATTCTGAAAGCTCACTTTCGGACAACGCATTTGTAGACCATATTCGGACTGTGTGAATGTGACGTCAAGAATCGGACACATCCACAAGTACGGCCAATTGTGGACACGCTTTAACACAGCAACAAAAATGCTGTGTATAAATATTAAAACTGAATAATAACAAACTTTAAATTTAAAAATTATGATAACATGAACTGTTATTTTCAAAATATTCACAAATTCTCAAGCCTTGAAAATAATATTGCAACAGTAACAGTACATAATGCATTACATTGTCAGAAAACACATTACAGGCAAGATGCATCTGCCATCTATCGAACTGTTATAGCACTGCTTGATCCGCATGGGCACAGGCAGCTTGTGCCCTGAATCTACCGCACTACGGCTATTTCCGAGATGTCTCATGTGCCTTCAACAAAAAAAAATATATAGCAGCGTGGGCACAGACCGTCTTGTGCCCCAAAGATGCGAGGAAAAATTTTGTCCGTGCCTAAAGCAAGTAGGCACTATTAGCAGCTTAGTGATACAGAACTTAATGATCAAATACGGTACTTTTCCACTTACAATATTTAAAAAAAATCTATAAAAAACATTTATTTGCTATGGCATGTTAAATTTTATTTGGGAGGGCATGTGCCCTTGTGCCCAACGACAAGAGCCACCCCTGACACAGAGTCTCTAAATATTTATTTTTGGTTGTTTCTTTTTCGACTGATTATAACATGTATTATCTGCTAAATCTATTACTAAACTTAATTTTGCATGTTGTGCTCTAGGTTAGTGGCAGAAAGAAATGTATGCATTGGACCCTCAAAAAGATCAAGTGTTGATTTATTTAACACCAGAATGGTACCACCACTCTAAAATATCCCCCCTTTCTACAAAATTGAAATCATTCCGGTGACCCTGGTAGAGCTATCGGGTTGCATGTGAGATGCCTGGTCAGAGAAGGTAGGTATAAAATGTTGCATTACGCATTATTTACCCTGGACGCCAGTCGGTCTAGGGTTATCTTGTACTGGCACAAAATCTCTTCTCAGAATGTGGTTGTTGGCCCAAGCCTACGTTCCTAGATATATGTGATTAAGTAATGAGTTGTTCTGGCCACTGTTATGCCATTGCATTATGATCCATAGTAGCCACTTCAATTAAGATTGAGACACAGCAAAGAAGTTAGCAAGTGGTGACTTATTACCTGACAAGTCAAAATGATCACCCAGTTGTAAAATTTATTCCTGAGAATCCCATATATCAACATTTTTTATGTTACATAAGCTTACACAATATTATATAACATGTGCATCCCTCACAGACCATGAATGTATATGAAGGGCTCGGCTGTGCAGGCAAATCCAGCTCATGGGTTACTTCATGTCAAAAAATTATTTTCCTTAATTAATATTTTGAAAGTGAATGGTACGTGATAGCAATTATATTTGACAACAAACAACTGCTTGCGACACATTTGATACACTTTGCAGGTTTCACTTTGTTTTAATTGATGAGACAAGTAAATTGAATGCAAAATATTATACATAACAGACAAATTAACATAACATAAAAACTCTAGGACACACACAGAATTTTTCTTACCTCCTTCAAAATGACAATAACCCTAAACAACCTTTAACAACAAACAAATATAAGTTTTGTGGGAAGTTTCTGCTGTAAAATTTTGGGGCAGTTCAGTAGCACAGTGAAGGTAAAAGCTCCAAGGTAGTATTTACACAAAACAATTAGCACCCTCCTCAACTGACTTTGCTTATAACTTTTATTATACTATACATGTGACATGAACCATAAGTGATACCTGTACTTGCCTTGAGAGACTCCCATGAGAAAACTACATCGGCATCTCTTCACACAATATAAATACTTATATTTCCCCATCTGGTGTTGCCTATACATTTGTTAATTTATGCCAACAAGTTTCATATTTAAATATATATATATATATATATATATATATATATATATATGCCATGGGCAGCATCAAGCATAATATTATTTGAACTGTTCACTAATACCATCATTATACATATCATATGACCTAACCATTACAGTTACAGTAGCTGTAAGAAATCGTGAAATGACAGATACTATAAAGAAGATACTGTTTAACCATTATGCAGGGACTGATACATGACAATTATAATTGAAATTTATAGGTAAAAGGTTTTGTTTAATTTAATTGTCACACAAATACCTTCTTTGGGCAATTGAACATCTAACAAAATTCACAATAAATTAAATAATTAAATTTGATATCAGAAATAAGTATACTTTCAACTTTATAGCATAAAAATTAGTACCATTTGTAACTGTTCCTGACTTCCTGGATGGCTCCACAGTCCTTCTGTTTGTCTGCTGAAAAACATCTGTAGGTTTGCTCCACCATCAGATGCCCTTCTACCAAAACCACCAACTGAAAAAAAAAAAAAAACATGACAACATGAAATTCAATGCACTAGACTATAAAGCTTAACTTTTATATAGTCACTCCATAAATTTTTTACCGTTTCCATTAACTCATCAATTTATTAAGTGAAATGCAAAAACAAATACAAACTTTCCTACTTTTTAAGGTATTTTTAACTGAGTGATCAGAATTACTGACCAGTTAGGCATTTAAAGTTAAACAAAGTGTCTGATAAAAGAAAAATTATTATTTAACTTTCTACTTTTTGAAATACTAATAAAATTAATTAACAGGAGCTGAAACACAGTTGGTTTCCAGTTTGGATACTTAGTTTGATAAAGGTCAATGTGACAGATCATCTCAGATCTCTCATCTTTCTTAGCTCACAATAGCAATTGAAATACATCTTGGAGACAAATATTGTGGGTATAATAGCAGCAGATCTATCTTTGGAGATTGCTACAGGGCCAGTAACATTTCAGCTGTAACACGCATAATATTTTCAACAGAATCATTGGCTTCTTCAGTCAAGCCGACAGTCTCTGTCCTTACTGCAACTGTACCATATCTTTCTTCACCTATGCCATCCAGTTCATTGGCTACAATAAATTGTGCAAAGATTGGGTCATCAATTAAATCACACCTGCCAGAGAACACTTACTGCTACAAGACCTTTATGCACTGACACATCACACAAAGGCACGAAATTCATGGGTGTATGAAGAGTCCCAACCAAATTAAGTATCTATTCTTTGAGTGTCGGTCACTGTTCTATCACAATGACACTTTCTGCAAACATTTAAGGTTATGCATAATTAAAACTGCTACTTCAGTAATAGTCATGAAAGAAAGAGATCCTGCAACCTCCATCATTAGTGTGATGGACAGTAGCAACATCATTTGTTTCCATTATCCATCTGTCACCATCACCTACAATCAATATACACTGAGCCATGGAGTTAGGAGTATACAGGAGATGACATGTTGTGACATAGGTGAATCCGCTGGAGATAGGTGGTTTTACTATGGACGCTTTAGTCGCCATCTTGACAGTAACCCAAAACATTGAGTTTACATTAGAATGACGTTGAGAGGAAGGTTACATTCGAAGCATTTCATGTTGAACAAAGAAGATGATGAATAAATAAATATATATTACAATTCACATGTGAAGTTATACTAGCTTATTATTGTATTATTGGCATGTGTTAGTCGTGCAATCAAATAATTTCATCATAAAACTACCCATCAGTGTGTGTATCACGGACCAGTATTGGGTTATGTGCGACAATAAGCACATGTTTTAGTTATAGTGCTCATTATCAGAATTTGTGGAAAACTATTGTTTGAATAAATTATTAAATAAAGTATAACAAGCATGCTACCATTGTCGTGTAATGTATTGCAGGTTGCGTATCAGTAATGAGTGCAACAAAACAGCGACCAGCAGCCTTTTCTGGAAGGCAAAATTCACATATTCCTGAGCCACGAATAAATAATTATTTGCTGGCATTTATATTTAAATTCCTAACACTGACAATGACTAGAGAGGTTTGTTTCAAATATGACTATCTCCTTTATACATATTTAATGTCAATATAGTAAATGGTTTCTGGTAAATAAATTCAAATCCTATTTTAGTTATTCCCTCTCTTTAAATTACATTAGTTCTCTGTTATGATACAGTTTAATACTTATTTATTTCTTATTGTAGGATACCATTTTGTTTCTTGCATCTACAATGTTGGATAGGGTTAAGTTACCCTTGGTACATAACTAAAACATAGAAATTAAAACTTTTACTGAATTGTTTGCACTGGACAATCAAGTATTATAGAAATTTTTCAGAAGAAAAAAAACGGGGGGAGGGAAACATTTCTGGATAATTTTATTCCCTATATCTACAAAAATTGTTTCACATCTTTCTCCAAAAGTGCAATTTAGTACCAAGGGCTTAGTCAGTCAGTAGCCACAATTTTAATTCAGCCCACCATGTTAAAAAATTTCACATTGGGAGAGAAAACTATTAAAGGATATTGTTTTTATAAGTACACTTTTAGGGATAGTAAAGGAACCACCCTACGATTAGGTTAAAATGTATGAAAACTTATTTGACAGCATTTTAGGTTACTTTGGGTAGTTTAATTAGATTAGGATACATTGTTGAACTACAATGGGTGAAAGACGCATGCACCACAATGATATCAATAACAAGCACATATGTACTAACCACTGCCAACATGGTCCACAGATACACTTGTGATAAAATTTCTTTGTTGTTACTTACCAACTTGCGCAATTATTATTTTTTGTGTGAAATTCTCCTCTAAATACATTAAAAATATTCAGATTCAATATCTCAGAACCACGCTGCAGAAATTTGACAAACAAACACTCCTCTAAGAAAAAGCATTATTGCTGAAGAAATGAGGTTCCTCTCCTCCCCTTCCCAAGGGGGGAGGGGGGATACTGTGGTGGACGTAGTGGTAGGACGCTTGCCTTCCACCAATATGATCCATGTTGGTTTCCCTGTGCGGTTAATCACAGATCTTCACATATAGGAATTGTGCTGATTGATGCTGCTGGCTGGCATGTTTTATCGAGGTTTTTCAGTTTTCCCCACACTTGCATTTCAATACTGCTCCATATCTGCCATATTTCACCCTCATTGGCTCTCAATACCTTGGTTGTTACAAACCACCAAACCTCTCTCAACTTCTCCCGTTTTAAGATGATGGAACCCATGATGGTGTAGCAACTAGAGTATTCGCTGTTTCATGAAGGACACTTTTATTTTTGCATCCCATATACATCCAATACACTTTGAAAAGGAATTAATCAATTTTTTTTCTATGCAATATGGATATTTACACAATTACATTAACATAAAAATATATAACATATAAATAATATAAGTTACACAGTTCTTAATTCTAGCAACTCTACAAACATGTTAAGACTACATTTGGTTGCAGTACAAGTTACAATTCATGTACAGATAGATATTAAATTTTAAATATGTAAAGTCTACATTAGATTGAAACACAAGGTATTACATGAAGTCTCCTTATATGTCTTGTTCAGCATTATAGAAATTCATCTTTATGTAAGTATTCTTCTACGGAATAGAAGGCCTTATTAAAAAGTACAATTTAACAGCTCTTTTTAATTTCTGTAATTTATTAATTGACTTAAAATTACTGGGTAGGTTATTTATTAGTTTTGCCCCAGCATAGTATGGATTTGATGTAAATTTTGAGATTCTGTAATAGAATAGGTGAAGATGATTAGCTTGTCTGGTGTAGTAATGATGTGTATCGCTATTTTTAACTATTTTAAAATGTTTTCCATGTAAAAAAGAATACTACTGTACATACACATACGTAATCTAAAAGCCTTTTTCCGTTTTGTCGATTTACCCCAAAATATGATTCCATAATTTATTATGGACTGATATTTGAGAAATAGTATGCAAGTATTGTATTATTATTACAAATCTCTTTTAAGGTATGTAATGCAAATCACACTAAACTCAATTTTTTACAGACACTATTAACATGCTCATTCCATGTTAAATTGCTCTCTACAATGAGCCCTAGAAATTTAGTAGCCTACTATTTACTGTCTATAACCCATCTTCTTCAATTGTTGTGCATCTTTCATCCTGCATTGTATGTTTATTTCTTTGCATGAAATTAATGAGCTCATATTTGTTTACATTTAATAGGTATTAATTTATTATACTGGAACCAACTGGACATCTCAGTCACTGTTTGTTTTATATTTTCTTCAAGAACAGCATTATTTGAACTAGTTACCAAAATGTTTATGTCATCCGCAAACATTATAGCTGAGCCGTTGGTTATTTGTTCTGGAAAATCATTAATAAATATTAAGAATAAAATTGGTCCCAGTATTGATCCCTCTGACACTCCTACTCTAGTAGTTCTGGTATTGGACATAACATCTGTAATGTGATTTTTGTCATAATATCTTATGGAGGTATCTGTTTTCTGTATTCAAGATACAAATATAAACATATTATTGGTTACACCTCTTACTCCACACTGTTCAAGTTTTATCAATAAAATATTGTGGTCGACACAATCAAAAGCTTTTGAAAGATCTGTGAATATGCCTGTTGAGAATTGTCTTTTAAAAAGAAGTTAATATTTTTTCAGTTAAACTGTAAATAGCTTGTTCTGTAGATCTGCCCTCTACAAAGCCATACTGATGCAATGAAATAACCTTGTTTCTTATTATGAAATGTGTCAGTTTATTTGCTATCAATTTCTCTAAAATTTTTGAAAATGAGGTAAGAGCAATAGGCCTATAGTTATCCATCAATGCCTTGTCACTTTTTTATGTATTGCTACTACTTTTGCATATTTGAGTCTATCTGGAAAAATTCCCTGGGCAACACATTAATTGAAAATATAAATCAAAGCCAGTTTTATTAAATAAGAACACTTATTTTTAGCTGAATCATAGGCACCTCATCTATTCCACAGGAACTTTTACTTTTGAAATTTTTAATTACACTTATGTCGTCTTCTTCACAGATAGGAGTGAAAAACAGCTTGTTAACATTCCAAGTGTTAGGTCTTTGGGGTACGTGTGGAGGACTAATATTTGAGGCTCTGTGTTCATTTTGCAATTTTAGTGGGATATTTATGAAATAGTTATTAAAACTATTAGATATCCTTGCTATTTTCGATTTTAATACCACCAACTTTCAAGGAAAGGTTAAACTGTCCTTGCTTAAGTTTCAATTCATTATTAATAATGTTCCACACTGCTTTTGTTTTATTTGAGGAAGAGGCTATTTTTTCCCCATTGCATTTCTGCTTTGCTACTCCGAGTAACTTGTTACATAATTTTTTGTATTGCTTACAGTTGACGCCGTCGGGTGAGACACGAGATGAACAATGACATAAATACTTACTGGTAATTTGGGCACCAGCGGTGCTTCCCAATCACTGCACTATTTAGACTCAGGGTTCTCAGGGATGTTGTGGGTTCTGTGTGTCCGTCTCACCCATGCGTACTTACAAACACGTTGGCAATACTAAACTTTTAATAAAATTACTGAAATAAACAATTTATAAAACATATGTGGCTAGGACACTGTCACTACTGAATAAAAAAATTGAGTTCACTGTAGACTTGTTTTAATTGATATTGTTTATACACATCAATATGCCAATGAAATGGTTATCTCGGTCATGACTAGCCAATTCCACTTGGGTGCACCCCAACCCGTAATTAACCTAGCGCACGCCTAAATGGATGATCTCACCGAGGTGTGTGAAAGCACAGCCTTCACAACGCAAGAGGGCCGACAGCCACTAGGGTGGACTGACGGTTTTTCCTTGAAGACAGGACACAGTGAATTACAAATGAATACCCTTAATACACATTAACACAAGTGATTACTCGGCATCACTAACGCAAACTCATCGGGGCTCGCCCTCAAGCATATGGTTAGTGTGGTGATGACCTATACACAGAGCCAGCTAGGACAGGAGTAATTGCACCGTACACTAATTACACAATTACATAGACCCTTGAAAGATACATGAAATAAGATGGGACACAAGATGAATATTCACAATAAACACACACATGTGTGAAAACAAGCTTAGGTGGCGCGGATGCTGCTGGATGAAGTTCGTAGCAGACCATGTGGTGCAGATGAAATTGCAATATTTCTGCGTGGAAACGGCAAACTAAATTCAGATAAAATATTATTCGTGTTTGGCAAATGGTTCTCTTTACGATTAGCATTGTTACAGGCTTGTAACATGCCTGATAGCGGTAAAATCAAACATTACTGTGACCGCGTGGTCAAGTACAAAAGCATCAATTTACGTGAAAAATACATTAAACCCTGAATGAAAAATACATAGAACTCTGAAAGAAATGATCGCACATACAATGTTATATAAATAAGCTCTTAAAACGAAAATGATGGCGTATACAGAGACTTGGCTTCAGTCGGCCACCTGGTTATACGTGATGTTGCCGTAAAATATTCAAACACGAAAATTACCCTAAAGTATATACAGAAAAATAAAGCTCTTAAAATTGCATGTAGCAATTATGCAGAAGTTGCAATGAAACGCCATAAACATAGGCAGATGGCGCCTGATTCAAGTTGTGCGGGTCACGTGACCTCTCAGACATATTTCTCCTCCTCCTTGATTAAATTAAAAATGCCACAAGGGCGTAAGAAATTAGTAAAGCAGGAGCATAATGCTGGGGAAAATGTCTGCCAAAAACGTATACAAGCAAAGATTAACCGGTAAACTACATGGCCTATGGAAACCTACATCAGTGAACAAAAGTTGTAGTGCACACGTGACAGTGTCTTACCTCGCCAGCTCTCCTCAACAGACTGTCCAGGTACAAGCGTTGCACGGACCTATCATGGCCGCCTACGGGGTTCACATAAGCGGAAGTGCTATGCATGCCGAGTCAAATATTTTATAGTGAAAATAAAATGGCAGAAATTAAAATAGATATTGTTTTACATTTCTATAATTTTGTTATGAATTTCAATATTATTTTAATGTCTCTTTATGATGGCGTTCATGCCAGAATATTAAGTGTTCTTAATCTCGGCGCTGCATGCACTTTGAATATTCATAACCAAACAATTAAAATCAGTACAAGCACTTTAAAACATTTTAAGACATATTAAACACTGTAAAGACAATATAACACATTTTACCCTGAAATTAACATTTATAGGAAAGTTCAAAATTGTCGGCCTCTTTGCACACATGCGGTACACATGACACGTGAGCACTGTTATGGGCTCTAGCGCCGCTGGCTGTTAGCCGGCGTCACAGTACAATTTTTGTTTTTCCCCTGGGTTCTTAGCATTTTACACATTGTTTTTAATTTCTGTCCTGAGACTGCCAGACCTTTACTAAACCATTTTATTTTCGAGCTACTGCTACATTTTACAAATTTGAGCGGAAAGGCATGATTAAAATGACAAAAGAAATGTATTAATAAAACTGTTCCAAGCGATGTTTGGTTCAGTTAATGTATAAACATAATCCAATTTTTTCATTTACAAGTAGGCTTTTAAAAAATTTAACATATTCATCTAAATGTCCATGATTCATCATCAATTATTAAAATAAGCTTATGTTCAAATAGTTGCCCTTTAGAATTTTAAAAATAGTTTTAAAAAAATCACGCTATGTTTTTCTATTTTACAGATGGTGTAGTTATAGGAAAATATTGGCTTTATCTAAGTTTTCTTTATTTTGACTACCTTTGGAAAATGATAAAATGTATAAACAATTAATTTACTGTAGTGATTGCAGCCTGCCGTTAAATACATAACCATCTAAACACATAAATAAAATTAATTAATTTAACTTAACATATTGTCGACAGCAGGTTCATTAGAGAATGGTAAACCAAGACACAATGAAGGGAATACAATGAAGGAATTGGTCAAATTGTCTTTACTGAGTGACCCCAGAAATTGTATGGATAGAGTTCGTGAAACCATAGAAATTGCAAATCATGAAGGCTACATTCAGTAACCATTAAAAATATGAGAACTGATTTGGTTGTATATTCTTGTATTAATAAACAGCTGATTTCTTGTTGGTCACTGCAACTCTGCTGACTTGGGGAGAAAATAATTGTAAGAGTGGAGTTTTTTATGGTGTAGCCTTATATTGGTTTACGAGATGATTTGCCATTACTAACACATTAATTCCATAAACTCCTACACTGAAATAGCAAATTGGCATTTAGAAAAATACGTATCTGCAGTTTTAAAAAAGTGCCTGTACCTCTAACGAGTCCGCAACTTACAGGTTAGACCTTCAATTAACGGCAGGTTAGTAATCGCAACCGCACTTGCAAAAATTTAACACAGTGAAATTGTTAATTTACAAACTTACGCAGATAACATATCCCTATACACACAATAATTATGTGATATCTTTCATGAATGTATCCACGGTATATACAAATACACTAAACACTGGACTCGCATGGCTCGACTTGCACACATTTTCATACATTAATATTAGTTTTCGTTGGTCACAGAAAAATCCAAAATTTATTATAGTTTAAGGCATGATTTCATGCCAAATTCACATTTCACAAACGCAAGAATAACACAAATTTAGAGAAAATTCAGAACAACTACTGAGTTCATATAGCACTCGCAAGGCTGTTTAATTTTAATGTAAACAAAAATTGTCTCTCTCCTGCATGACTGCTTCACTTGTAACGCACTCGCAGACGACTTCAATAGCATATTATAGTCAATTTTAGTACGGTTAAAGTTTTATCACAACTTTCAAAAGCTCTTATAGTCGTCAGAAATTTATTTCCTAAAAATATTTTCAAGGCAAATATATAGGGAATGGGAAGCAAGTCAACCAAAACACTGTATACAAAACTTCCATTTAAATGTAAATAATTCATAACTTTACATATTTAACGGCAAAATTTACTTCTAGTTATTCGACACAAACACACTCACGCTTTATGTATATTATCATTTAGGTCAAAAACGGTTGTATGTTAATTTATATTGAATTTAATACTCATCAAAATACACGTGGAAGATAGGCAGATTCAATGTTTTTGGCTACTGTTGATCACGTGACCTTTTTTTACTGGAAAACAACAGTTTAACTCCAAACTATAAACTGGCTTCACATGTTAACACTGCATAGTATAGGACATAGCCATGCCCTGCACTGAGCCTACCAATTCATCACCAGGTGAAACAGTGACTGTCTCACCACCTTTCATGAGTGCATCACCCTCCCCAGATCCCGCTTCTTCAAATGTAACGATGACCAAACCATTTGGGTTCACTAGTGTATCATCTCGCACTGTCAGCAGTATATTAGTGTCACTTTTCACTGCATGGACTTTGCATTCAAGCTCACCTTGCATTGCCATGAGGGATGTGAGCATGCAATGGCTTGATTTCATGTTAACAAAGGAATGTACATAATTTATATGAACACCCTTTTCTAGGAAGAATGTTAATAATTTTGAGTGTTTATATAGTAGTAAATTAAAAAACAATGGAGTTTTATTTTTATCTATGTGTGCCATGCTAATTAGATGAGTAGGCTATAGAGGGAGGAACTAGTGACAACACTGCTTCTGACACAAGACGTTGGTTGCGGCTCCAGCTGCTCTGTCTGCATCGCTCATATTTGGCTATATGCAAGACATTTAACATAATGTTCTAAAGAAAAAAAAAACAACACTGTTTTAAATATGTAATGTTACATTATAAAATAATATTTTTAAATAATTATTAATAGTTAGGAATATCTGGAATTCTTTACACAACATAAAAATCATAACACACATAATTTTACTTAAAATATTTAGGATGCCTCTGAGTTTTGAACCATGTACTCTATATCAAAGAGGAAAGAGACCAGCAGGCCTAAAGCCAAGTTTGGTGACTTAGTGCAAATTTTCAAATATTGCTGCATTTCCTGTAAGGCCTACCATCACAACTGGTTAGCAGAATTGTATAAGGTGGTCTGCATAAAACCTTAAAACACCTGTACCCACTGTACTGGAAGATCTACATAGTGAACACATTATTGGGCTTCGATATAGAGGAGATACTGACTAAAAATTTTTCTGGAAAGTATTTAGTGAAGAATAGAACAGCATAATTAACATGCGTACATGCAGTTGTGTGAAAATTTTAAACAAGATGACTTTTGGAAAAACAAGACAGACATTTTGAAATAGAACTTTTGAATGTTTTTAAAGTGACATCATGTTGTATTTTTCTTATTTAAATGAATTTTAATAAAAAATTTTTTTTAGCTTATTTTGCATTTACATATTTTTATTCTTGCAAAGGTCTTTAGTTATATACAGTACTATATTGGTGTGCAGGTGCAGAAATGCCGAAGTGCCTAATCTGCACTTCCCATGCATGCAGTATGCAGAATCCTGCTATCCATAACCATGCAGGTGTGGACCTGAGAATTTCCTTACACTGTATTTCTCACAAGTCCATGTGTGAAGGACCTAGTCACCCGACACCATGCAGGTACATACCTGCAAAGTAGTGTTTTTCTAATGACGCCTTCAGACCTGAACCAACATATTCGTTATCAACTTGCAGCAAACTAAGTTGTTGTAAAACTTGTCAGGTTCAAGCCTGTAAACAAAGCTTAACAGTTTTATTTTGAAAATACTGTTATGAATTGCCTACAGTGTATCCACGTTCGTGAGGGATGGAGGTGTCAGTAAAATAAAATATTTTAATTTAATTTTTTAATTTATTTACAACAGTCGAAAAATATATGCAGCGACTATTTACAAAAAAACTGCCCAGCTTTACAATTAAAACTTATTATTCCTATCATTGAAGGCAAGTTTTATACCAATCTCAATTATAATTAAAATTATTATCAATGTCTTCACATTAGCTACAGTCAATCTTCAGTTATTAGTTATGCATATATGATCACAATGTCCACTCTCATATGTTAACATCATTACAAATCTCAGCCATTCACACCAAGTCATATTGTCCTTACAGTCCAGCCAGTCAGCCTTATTCTTCGCTCTCCCAATGGTCACAAACTGCACCGCCATCTGTTCTGATGATTACACAACACACATCATTAACAGAAATTCAGAATTGCCAGCACAGAAGAGAAGAACCCCAGCTTATATATCTGAGATGGTTTGTGGCAGAATCTTCTTCACACCTCGAATACCACCAATAGAGGTGATGTCAATATTTCCAGAGATGTGAGTGATGTCAGAACCATTCACTTTATCGTAGTTTGCATGGTAGTTTACCTTCCCTTCCTTTGTATGCAAGTAATGTCATCCAAGTAGGACTGTGATAAATGTGCCAAAGCACAGAAGGGAAAAGCATGAAGGCAAAATAGCCATACATAACACTGACTCATTCTCTAGTCTTCATACCAAACAGACTCTGCAATGTCTGTACCTACATAGAGTGCCAGTCAGTTGATGTGGACAACCTCACGATTTGTCCACTAGCATTAATAAATAATCCTAAGGACTTTATTATTCATATGCTTTAAAATCCTGTAGGGGTCTTCCTAATATTTCTATACCTCCGGGAAGTACCTGTTTGCTTCTGTGTGTAGTCACCATCAAGGGCCACCGTCTCAGTGCAGACCATCTAACAAAATCACAATATAAACCACTTTGGATCAGGAAAAAGTTGCAAAAGTTAATAGGCTTGGACAACTGGCTCCAAAATTTCATCCCATATTCCTTTACAATTGTGGTTCTCTGACTAACTTGCTTTCCCCGTAGCTCAAATACTAGTGGGCGGAAGCAATTGAAACAACTTTCTAAGCACTGAAAGACCATTTCTGACAGTACTATACCCTGGCTTGCCTGGACCCAGAGAGAATGGTGTTTGTGCAGGCTGACATGAGTGCCCAGGAGGTAGGCGCAGACCTTTGTAAGCTCATCATAGAGGGTCAAAAACTGTGACGGTGTTGCCGCGCCATCACGGTTAGTACCTTTTATTATCACGCTCAGCACCACTTGATTCCGCTTCTCGCCACTCAGGTCCGTTACCTACTCTTTGCCTTACCCCCACCTACCCGCCTCCCCTCCTGGTGTGTCATGAGAGGGGTGTCGGAGGGGGTGCTTTGGTCAGCTGGGTGCTAGCTGTTCCCCCTCTGGCACCATTCTTCCGAGGACTTCACGAGCTTCATCGTCTCCAGCCTGAGCCCCGCTAGACCGTGCTGTACCTGATGCAACATATTCACATATTCAAATAGTAATGCGACAGCAGTCAATAGAATGAATTAAATTATGGTTCAATTTAAGTGATTTTGGTAGGGTTTAGGAGCCACGATGGGAGCACCGGTGAGTTGTGGACAGTGCACAATATTTGGGCTAGTTCTTTGGCACGTGTAGTGCATAGTAGAAGTGGACAATTTTTCTTTGGTCCTTTGCATATCAGTATTATGGCAGTAGTTTGGCCTTTCAATGTTTTAAGTTTGTGTAGTAGCTATGCATACTTGAGTGTGCATGAATGTGTAGTATAGTAGTGCAATTGTTGACCATTCGGCTTGCCCGGCTGTGTTGTTTATTGTTTGGTGCGTCCACAGCTCATGTCAGGGCTGAGGAAGAATTTGGTAATTTTGTATTTTAACAGTATCGTTTTATTTACTTTTTACAATCAGGCGCTGTGATGGCCTGTTCCCCAATTTTATCAGGTGCCACCTAATTGGTTCTTCCAGTTTTTTATGACATTTTTAAAGTCAATTTTAATTTGTTCTTTTTAGAGTTTCACCCAATAATGGGTCTCTTACGGTCGCTGTGTTCTAGTTTCGCCAGGTATTTTAAATGTCAGTCTTGTGCTTATTTTATTTTAAAGTAACGTGTGATACTCGAGGTTTTGCGTCGCAAATGTTTATCAACACATTTATGAACGTCAAATTATATCCTTATAGCTGTAAATTACTAGAAGTGTTTTCGGGCATTTGAAGGCACTTTATGAACGTAAACTCTTTCAAGGAATTCCTCGATGGTAACTTATTGATAGGTGGTCAACGGCATATTGTACATTTTCATTCACGTCTAGGATTCTCCTTAATATGCAAAAAAGAATTCATGGATTTGCCGGTGTATTTACGTGACACTTCTTACGTGTCTTAATTGAAACATAATTGAAAACACCAGTTGACAGTGTTTTGCGATTTGTGCCATTGTAATCGCAGAGGCAGAAAGTTATCAGTATTATTTCTTATGCAAAACAATCTACTCATGTTAGCCTTAGGAATGTTATTTATTGACCATGGTCATTTTTAATTATGTTATTATTGGCTACCACCATTTGAACTGTCATTTTTTAATATTTATTTGGGGAAAATAAACTTACCACGAATTTGAATTTTTAGTATGTTCATTGTATATTGTATGTGCTCATTGATTGTATCTTATAATTGTGCTGAAGTCAGCACAAAACCAATTGTGAAATATTCCAGTGCAAAGTTTTGGCAAGCAGAATGCCAGTATCATTACAATGAGCAAGACTGCCTGGTCATGGTTTGGGTATTATGTAAGTACTGGCTACACCTAGAGAGGAGACAGTTTGTGTTAGGCACGGACAGCAAGTGCTTGACGTGGCTACAGTCGATGAAGGTGACACATGATGTGTTCCCCTCTTCCTAGATCGCTTGCCCACCGCACGGCATGCATCCACACTCAACCCCGTGTGTGCTACATAGTGCGGCAATGTGTCAATGCAACACATGGGATGTGTGACACCAGTGGGATTCAGTACAGTACAGGTTGGTGCAACTTCGCGCCACACAGAGCAGAATGGTACGTGTTAACATAGAGAGCCCTCATAAAGGGCTTAACGGCAGATGCCGTATGAACCCTAATACAAGGGACTAAAGACATGTCCCTATAAAATTCCACATTCAGTGTTGTTGTTTATTGAAGTGTTTATTGCAAGAGTTATATGATTCCATATCAAGTGTTTCACCTTCATCTCATCTCACCTTTTGTGCAAGTGTTTGTTTACAGTTTAAATAATGCAAAGTATTTTTATGATACATTAAATTGCAAGTGTGATGTATTATAATAATTGTTAATGTAAAGTGGGTCGGAAGTAGTCCCACATTACATGCTTGCCCGCCAAGCCGGTCAATGCACCACACAGAGCCAGTTAGTACATGCAAGGTACCTGGAGGAGTCGGTCATGTGTCATGTCTGCGTCGTGCGCTTCAGGTGGCATACAACTTTTGTTCTTAAATCGTTTAGCTTTGCAAACAGACTTTACCTTATGGAACCTCATTTCCCTTTAGCCGCCTCGAGACAACACCCCTCCTCTTCCCCAGTGCTACAATCACCTGGGGATGTTTAATTTTCACCAGTAAGTTTTCACAGCTTCACGCTAATTTTCTGTTTAACCCAGGCCGGCAGGCCATGCCCAGCAACAAGTGTAAATTGCCTCCCTATAGGAGGGCTGTAGTTTAATGACAAGGAAACCAACGTTGAAGGATCTCACGTGTTTTATTTCACCAGGCCTTCGGGCACTTCAGAATCCCACCAAATTTGTTAACTATTTCATCAAGTATTTTTGAGTGCTTAATCAAGTTCAATACGTCACTGCATAGTTACTCAGTTAATTTGGGGTGTGTGGGCCAGCACAAATAAGTCTACAGTTTAATTAACATAATAGTCAACTTGTAATATTTAATATGAGGAGTACTATTTTAACGACAGAGGATTACGCAGTGGTGATTGGCATATGATCCACAGATCTTCAAGAGTCAACAGCTCTACTGCAACACTATTGACATTGCAATGGCGATGTCTGGTGCCTACCGGGTATAAAGGCCATTCACAGTAAAGTGAGCACTTTTGAAAGCCCACAAGTTTAGAACAATATTCAATAAATATATTTTATTTTAGTCTTAGACGTTAACTTCAGAGTACAGTGAAATATATACAGTACTTTTATTATTTATGTGACAATATTTATTTTAAAAGGTGGTCACATGATTAGAAGTGGCTGAAAGGAATAAGTAACTAGGGCCTCAAAAGTGCTCACTTTACAGTGAACAGCCTGTAAGAGTATTTCCAAACATTCCTAACCTTCAACTTCACTGATCCTCAAATCTCCTCTTACTCCACAGCAACCCCATGACACCACATCAAAGGGATGCAATGGGAAGCTAGTCCACTGGTTGCTATGGTTGCAGTCCTTTGATTTCATGGTCAAGCATGTGGCAGGGAAAAGCAACAAATTCCTGGACTTGTCAAGGAACCCTGACCTCCAGGAAACAGTGATTGTTGGTATATAAGACAATGACTCTTACACATTTTGTGCCCTTAAAAATTACTACTGGTCTTATTTGAAGGTATAAACAATTTTGGTACACCAAAAATTGCTTGAAAGTTATGTTGTAAGTTGTAGTTGTAAGATTCTAATATTAAAGGGACTGTGTTTATTAGAATCAAAGATAACATATTTCAATGATTTCAAATGAAAACATCCCCAAATGCATATTCTGTATTATGAAATAGCAGCTTGAATAGGTTGATAGATATATGATACTGTCCACCATATTGAAAACTGCTACATGCAGTAGCACATTTGTTGTCTTGACTGTAATATTTACCTACTAAATTAAAAAAAAAAAAAAAAAAAAAAGGTAACAAAACACTAATATGTAAATAAATGTACGTTACCGGTAAATTATTCTGCAGGGCATTTATGAGGGCAGCTATGGCGAAGCATAAGAAACACATCTCTTCAAGGGTAAATATTAGTGACGGACATTTACGTTTACAGCATAAGTAATTAGGGTTAAATGTTATTTTAGTTTTTGTATAATTTTTAGATGGATTTTGTTTTTATGCTCATTTTGTGTTGCTCCACCTATATATTTGTCGTGTGAATTTGAATGGCCTCCCGGCCGTTGGATTGGAACACAGCCAATCAGTTCTGACCACTACCAGAGCAAGATAGGTGTCATTGTGAGACATTTCATTTTTGTATGTACTAATCGTCATTCTCTTTAGTTTTAAATTAATATAATTTTTTTTTCATGTCTCATCATATCCTGGTTATATTTTCGTGATTATGGATTGTACACTTAGCCTCACCACCAACAGATGTTTGGATAGCAGCTTGGCACAATTTTGGGGCCAGCCAGCTGTCTATTGCTTGGAACATCACTGGCACAACATGCACCCCCCATCCCCCCATGCAGCGGGTGTCACCAGTATAATTTCTAATAACTTTCAGGAACATAATGTAATGTAAAATTTGTGGTACACTCGTTTGTATCCATGTATGTACCAGTCTGTGTGGACCTGCTTATCACTATGCTGCATGAAGCACAATTAAATTGGTGTACAAGTGAATTCTCTGTAGTGAACACAATATACCCTGAAATTATGGTGAGTTTTAAGTTTAAGTGTGTGCACCTGTCATGATTCTGTTCTGGCCTGGCATGAATGGGGAAGGCGGGAGAATTAAGTTTGCACACTATTGGTAGGTTTTCTCCCTCCCATACCTACTTTCAAACTGTTACTGGGCCTAGTTCACCACGCAAACGAATATTTCCACAACCATCAGAATTTCCAGTACAACCGGGCACAGTTTGTTGGACATGAAATAAAAGAAACAAACTTATTTGATGTGAGACACAAAACTAAAGACTCTTACCTTTTACTTAATGTTCCTTGAGATGATACTGCTCAGTGCTAGTTTTAGTAACCTCAGTAGCATGAAAGTAGTATGGAGTTAGAGACGTTTACTGTATTAGAATGTTACATGTGGTTAATACAAATTTTGCTAAGAATTTTTGGAGATTGTTCTTTTATTCATAATTTAATCAACAGAGTTAGCTGGTGCTTGGGCATAAATATTCAAATTTCTTGCCCCACTATCATAAATAATTGTCTAGACACAATCATGGCTACAACACAACTACCAACCTAATTACAACACCATCTCAACTACTAGTATCTCCAAATTTCCTGGCTGCACAGCATCAGAAGGAGGAGAAAGATGTCAGAAAGATGTGCAGGATGTCGGACAGGTCACACGGCTCACGCATTTTGAATCAGACACCATCTGCCTATGTTTATGGCATTTCAGTGTAAATTCTACATAATTGCTACACGCAATTTTAAGAGTTTTATTTTTATGTATTTATTTGAGGGTAATTTTCGTGTTTGAATATTTTACGGCAACATCACGTATAACCACGTGGCTAACTGAAGCCAAGTCTTTGTATAAGTCATCATTGCATTTTAAGAGCTTATTTATATAACATTATATGTGCAATCATTAATTTCAGCATTCTACGTCAGTTTTATTCAGGGGTCAATGTATTTTTCTCGTAAAGTGATTCTTTTTGTACTTGACCACACTGTCACAGTAATGTTTGATTTCACCGCCATCAGGCATGTTACAAGCCTGCAACAACGCTAATTGTAAAGAGAATCACTTGCTCAACACAATTAATATTTTATCTGAATTTAGTTTGCCATTTCCACGCAGAAATATTGCACTTTCACCTGCACCACGTGGTCCGTTACGAACTTCATCCAGCAGTATCCACGCCACCTAAGCTTGTTTTCACACGTGTGTGTTTATTGTGAATATTCATCATGTGTCCCATCTTATTTCATGTATCATTCAAGGGTCTATGTAATTGTGCAATTAGTGTACAGTGCAATTATTCCCATCCTAGCCGGCTCTGTGTATAGGCCGTCATCACACTAACCCCGTCCTGGAGGGCGAGCCCCGACGAGTTTGCATTAGTGATGCAGAGTAATCACTCGTGTTAATGTGATTTAAGGGTTTTCATTTGTAATTCACCATATCCTGTCTTCAGGGAATCCCCGTCAGTCCACCCTAGCGGCTGTCGGCCCTCTTCCCTTGTGAAGGCTGTGCTTTTACACACCTTGGTGAGATCTTCCATTTAGGCATGCGCTAGGTTAATTACGGGTTGAGGAGCACCCAAGCGGAATTGGTTAGTCATTACCGAGATAACCATTTCATTGGCACATTGATGTGTATAAATAATATCAATAAAAACAAGTCTACAGTGAACTCAATTTTTTATTCAGTAGTGACAGTGTCCTAGCCACATATGTTTATCAATTGTTTATTTCAGTGATTTTTATAAAAGTTTAGTATTGTCAACGTGTTTGTAAGTATGCACGGGTGGGATGGACACACAGAGCCCACAACATCCATGAGAACCCTGAGTCTTAACAGTGCGGTGATTGGGAAGCACCACTGGCGTCCAAATTACCAGTAAGTTTTTGTGTCATCATTCGTCTTGTGTCTCACCCGACGGCATCAATGTATAGATAATGTTCCATAACATCTTAGACCCTCTTCACTGGTAGACAGGAGAGAGAAAAACAGTAACGAACGTTTACATGAACATGTGGTTTGTTGGACCTTGTTTCTGAGTTTTAGTCATGTTTGTATTGCAATAATGTGGCATTCCTTATGATTACAGAATGTGCTTGCTTGCAGTTAACATATCATAGACTGCCTTATTCTTTCAAAAATACCAGATTTTTGCTGAATAAGTCAGCAGCCCCTCCATGTAATTGGATGTAAGTAATGTATATAGGATTGACCTGTTGATCTCCCAACAAGAAAAAACAGGTTCAATTAGATTGTTGCTAAGTATTCCTGACTGTATGTTGATGCTGAATTATTGTTGTTAGTGTAGTGACTGATGAATAACATATAGATTTTCTTCAGCCCAATGATGAGTGTTCTGAAAATTGAAAATTTTATCTCAGGTAAATCCAGCTTCATTGGTAAATAATACGGTAGACAGAAAAAAATTATTCCCCTATGCTGCAACCAAATACAAAACTTGACTGTTAGAAAAAAAACCTGTTATTAAGTACCTGTACTTAGTGATCATGATATGGATAAAGAAGGAATTGCTGTTTCAAACTTTCCAAACTGCAAAATCCACTCTTCAAGATTAAAATTCAAACATGAACTGGTTTGCAACCTTCCAACACCCATTGTTTTTAATGTAGGCGTTTGTGTAATCACTGAAATATTTTCTTGTATGGAAGATGTCTATTACGGAAACAATCCACATAGACATCTTGTTACTGCTGCATAACATTTTATATTCTGCAAGCCCATACATAAAATGCATGTCTGCCATTTTCTCGTTTGAATACTTCATTATCACATCCAACTAACATAATAGCACAGAATGAACTGCTCTTGTGAGGAGGAAAAATAGGAATAACCCATAGAATATCTAAAATAAAGGTCAAGAGCTGTAAAGTATATGGCTTTATGTGGTAATCTAATGCAGTTGTTATGTTTTCTTAGGTTGGCACTACCTGTTTTACATGTTTATGTTTTTTGGTTGTTACTGAAACATGTCTACCCGGCTAGTGTACTATCCTTATTGATGATTATCATCATGATTAAATGCAGTAATAACCTGTCTCTAGCGATTCCTTCCTAACAGGTTATGGGCCCAGAAGTCGCGGGGTGGACACTGCGGTCAGGGTGTTGAGTGTATGCAAACATGTGTGTGTGTGTTAGGTTATAGTTGTATTGTATAATATAGTGATTTATAAAGATGTAGAGTTCGAGTGTGACAAGTACAGGCACGCTACCGCGCATTGAAAAATTGGACGGTATGAGTAACTATAAAAATTCAAAATTTGTCATGCAACTGTATTTTATGCATGACGATTTGTGGCACTGTATTGAACCAACAAAGAGCGCATGTGTAGATGCAAAGAATGATCAAAAGGCCCATGCCAAGATATGTTTGATGGTGAAACAGAACTTTTTATACATGTGTGGGCAGCAACGATAGCAAAGGATGCCTGGGAAAGCCTAAGGAAGGCATACAAAGACAAAGGGCTGCTGAGGAGGTTAGGGTTGTTGAGGGCACTGTTTGGTATAAAATTTAGTGACTTTAAGAACATTGAAGATTATGTGACTCAGGTCCTGTCCCTGGATCAAAGACTGTCCGACATAAATACCCCTATAGATGATGAGTTTGTAGGTATCATTTTGCTCAGTGACCTATCCTCAGAATATGACAATATGGTCATGGCTTTGGAAAATTCAGGCACAGCTATCACATCCTATTTTGTAAATAATAAGTTGCTCCAGGAGGACATAAAGAAGGAACTGAATAAGAAGCAAGGTGTGGATTCTGCTTTAATGCCAAATGTCAGAAATAGGGGGTACTCCTGGAACAAATGCTCATTGTTGGAAACAGCACCAAAGAAAGGAAAATGTATTCCAACATTATGGCTGTAATGAGATTGGCCATAGAAAACTTGAATACCCTAAGGGGGCTCGGAACAGAAGAGGGCAAGTTCATAAACCTAATTCGAGTTCCTCTGAGTGTTCACTGTTTACAGAATTGACAGCAACTACATGTTCAAATGACTGGTATGTGGATTTGGGTGCTACCACCCACATGACCAGAGAGAAAGGGTGGTTGAGAAACTACAGAAGCACTGGTGTTAAAAACAATTACCTTAGCAGACAATAACACCATGCAAGGCGTAGGATATGGTGACTTTGTAGGGCAGTTGAATGAGCAAGGTGACACAGTTGAAATTCACAATGTTTTGCACATTCCACAGATTTCCTCTAACCTCCTGTCTGTCAGCACTATGGTGTCTAGAGGCATTGTTGTTGTGTTTTCTGAGAGTGGTTAAGATGTATCACAGGGATGATTTTGAGGTGTGAGGCAAGATTGAGGCAACAGCAACAAACATTGGTGGCTTGTATAGACTGAATGTACTCTCTGAAATGGCAAATGTGTCAGTGTACGGATCTACACGGGAACTGTGGCATAAGGATTTGTATACCTTGGCAGAGTGGGACTAGATCAACTCAAGAATGGCATGGTCACAGGTATGAGTTATTTAGATTCAGACACAAATGAAGAAACCTGTGTTGCCTGCATAAATAGGAAGCATGCAAGGAAACCATTCAACAAATGCAGTAA
This sequence comes from Dryococelus australis, assembly GCA_029891345.1. NCBI lineage: Eukaryota > Metazoa > Arthropoda > Insecta > Phasmatodea > Phasmatidae > Dryococelus > Dryococelus australis. The sequence goes on along the minus strand of CM057009.1, from coordinate 93,705,115 downwards.
GATGCAAGCCACAAAGAGGTTTGAGCTCATTCACACAGATGTCTGCGGCCCTATGCCCGCAGAGTCATTCAGTGGAGCTTGGTATTTTCTGACTTTCATTGATGACATGAAAAGGAAGACTTCTATTTTCTGAAGTCGAAGGACCGCATATGTGAGAAGTTGAAGGAATTCAGGATAGTAGTTGAAAATGAAGTTGGTATGAAGCTAAAACGTCTGCAGTTTGAAAATGGCACTGAATATATCAAGCAAAGAGTTAGCAAGGTTCCTCGTGGACATTGGAATAAAGCACCAGACAACTGTTGAGTACACATTTGAACAAAATGGTGTTACTTAGAAGGCAAATCACACCATTATCGAAAAGGCGAGAACCATGATGCAAGAGGCTGGCTTAGGATCAAGATACTGGGCTGAAGCTGTCAACAAAGCAGCATATTTGAAAAACAGATCATCTACAAAGGCAATAAAAGATGATGTTCCAGAGGGGCATAGTCAGGGCAAAAAGTAGATGTTAGCCACCTCAAAGTGTTTGGCTGCAAGGCTTTCTTTCACATCTCTAAAAAGAAATGAAGTAAGAAGGACTCCAAGAGCAGTGAGATGCTTTTTGTTGGATACTGTGAGCTTACAAAAGGCTACAGGCTCATTGACCACACGTCACCCAAAAGAATTCATAAGGCAAGAGATGTGGTGTTTATTGAAGAAGGTAAACATGACTTTGACCGTACAAAACTAAGTGGCGATGAGGTAGAAAGTGAGTCGCATGGATTACAACTAATGCTCTCAGATTCTGCAATCCAAGTGGAGGATTCTGAGAACCAGCCAGAGGCAGGGTGGCGAGGCTGACCACAGGAAAATGATAACCTAATTGAGGTACATGTTGAGAAAGACAAAGACTTGGAGGGCAGAAGTTGTGAAGCTGAGCAAATTACAGAGCAGAGGTATCCAGTCAGAGATAGACAACTGAAGGACTACCATGGTTTCTTTCTCTACCACAAATTCTGCAGTGAATTGCTACTAGACCAAAAAACTGTGGCGGAAGCACTTTCTGGGAAGAACAGAAAGATGTGGGAAAGTGCCATGCATGAAGAGTACAACTCTTTGCTAGAAAATGAGACCTGGGAACTAGACAATCGACCAAACAATGCAAACATGGTGCAGTGCAAATTGGTATTTAAGATTAAGATGGGAGCCAATGGTGATCTTCGAAGATATAAGGCAAGATTGGTGGCAAGGGGATTCACCTAAGAATATGGTGTGGACTGTCATGAGACGTTTGCACCTGTGGTGAGACACTCAACAGTAAGGATGTTGTTTACGTTGGCTGCGGGATTTGAGTTCAACATTTACCACATTGATCTCAAGACCGCTTTCCTGTATGGAAATTTAGAACAAGAAATTTTCATGGAACAGCCAGAGGGTTTCATAGCTGAAGACCAGAAAGAAAAGGTGTGCAGATTGAAGAGGGCAATCGATGGCCTGAAGCAAGCATCTTGGGTATAGAATCAGCAGATTCACAAGATCATGTTGGAGGTAGGGTTCACAAGATCCAAGCATGAACCATGTGTTTATCAGTAGGGAAGCAATGCGGCACTGATAATCGTGGCACTTTATGTTGATGATTGTTTTGTGTTTAGCAAAAACGAGGAAGACAAGATGAAAATGGTTCAGGAGCTTGGCACAAAGTTCAAATTAAGGGATCATGGTGAAGTGCAAGATTGCCTTGCAATGAGAGTGGTTAGAAACAAGGAGGCGAGGACAATCAGCCTTGACCAACGAAAATACACAGAGGACATATTGAAGCGTTTTAGAATGCTTGATTGCAGGGCAATGACAACTGCCCTGGATTCAAGTGGTAAACCATTCAAGCCCACCGATGAAGAAATTATAACATCAAAACAGCCGTATTGGCAGTTACTGGGACATAATGTACCTTGCTGCCTGCACGAGACCGGATATTGCCCATACAGTAAGTGTTCTGAGCCAGTTTAATAGTTGTTATGATTCTGAACATTGGACTAAGGTGAAGAGAATATTAACATACCTGAAAGGTACTCTAAGACTATGCCTTAGTATTCAACAAAACTGGGGAAGACATAACTGCATACGTGGACGCAGACTGGGCAGAAGATTAATCGGACCGAAGATCATACACAGGATACGATTGAAGATGGGTGGTGCTGCGGTCAGCTGGGAGTCAAGGAAACAACGAACTTTAGCCCTCTCCAGTGCCAAAGCTGAATATTTAGCAATGAGTGAGGTGATGAAAGAAGCAATTCATGGGAAGGGACTTTTGAGTGAAACATGTTGTAGGAAGAAACCCATAACCATTTTCAATGACAGCCAGCATGCACAGAAGTTGCTGTACAACCCAGTGTTCCATAAGTGAACCAAACATATAAACATAAACATCACTTCATTAGGGATGTAGCAGAGGACAAGCAGATTATAATAGAATACTTGCCAACAGATAAAATAGTTACAGACATTCTGATAAAACCTTTATCAGACCTTAAACATGTGTACTGTGTTCATGAGCTGGGGATTGAGTGGATTGTTATGGTATGTGTAAATGTAAAGATGTAGGACATTAGATTAAGTGAGGGTGTGGGAATTGTGGTAATCTAATGCAGTTGTTATGTTTTCTTAGGTTGGGACTACCTGTTTTACAGGTTTATGTTTTTTGGTTGTTACTGAAACATGTCTACCCGGCTAGTGTACTGTCCTTATTGATGATTATCATTGTCATTAAATGTAGTAATAATCTGCCTATAGAGATTCATTTCTAATACTTTAACTTGGAAACAAAGTAAACAGGCCATATATTTACATTAAAGTTTTTCATTATTTTTGTTTCTCTTGACCACTGGTGAACTGGGTCTCACATGTTATGAACCATCTTCTATAGCTGTAATACTTTTTAAGCATGCTAATGATTTTCCGCATACATAACCAAACCTAAACTAAAATAAAAGGATTGATTCAAATTGGTCAAAAAAAATATGTTATGACCCCTGCAGGTATACAGAAATGTCTTGCTGTTATAGTATTTAGAATAATTTTCTTAAAGTGCAAATAGAGTTGATGGTTTGAATTCAAAATGTTGTGAATTATTGTTCCAGCCATATTTATTATAAAGAAAATACAACTGATTTGCATAAGAAAAGCTTACAGTATTTTTCAAACTTGTGAACACCACTGTAATAAGAGTCACATTGCAGTGGATTTTAGATTATTTATTCCAGTAATTTATGTTTTACTGTATTTCCTGTTTATTTATTTTTGTCCTGTCAAAACTTCCATATAAACAATGCGAATTGCTGACCCCATTCAACAATTTCTGATAGTTTGTTTTCCCGTAATGTCCATTAAAAAAAGATGATACATTTTCTAAAGACTGCGTGCATGAATCATTTTTGAAGACTATGGGAATATAAAACAATGCGGATAGTCGACAACTGGTATTATCGATAGTATTGTTTACATCCAGCATAATTTTTTCGTGTTCTACCGACTATGCTTCTTGTTCTTACATGTTTACTGCACTTGTAGGTTGGCAACAGTGAGAAAACATCATTTATTTTTATTCTTCTTACGTGATTACTGCACTCATAGGTTGGTGACAATGAGAATGAATCACACAATCTCTGACACTGTATTGAACAATCTATGACCTTGTTACTTTAAACCAAATTTGGTATAAGGTTAAAGATGCAAGACCCAGTATTTTAATGGCTTCACAAGTAATGGTTGGCAATTTAAACTGTGGGTTTGAGCATGACTGTGTCAATGAAGGAATGCTGGGAAAAAACATTCGAATAAATAAAAAGTATGTTTTGCTCAGTTGCAAGAGTTAAGCATTTAATTTAACGTGAATATTTAATCATAAATATACTTCAATAAGTTATTCTTAATGATGTATTTAGGCTGTTGGTTTAAACAAATATGCGTTTTAAGGTTATGTGTATTATTTCTCAACCCTTCTTGACCCAAAACTAAAGTCTCTTGTTTTTATGATAAAGTCCCTTGTTTTTATGACTTAGGATAATATTACTGCAGCAAAACATTTGCTGGATTTGTGAGAACAATAAAATGGTAACAAGTTTGTAGTAAGAATTGATCATTGGAATCGAGATAGTGGAATCGTCCCATCCCTAGTTGTGATAGTGGAAAAAGTGAATCATACTTTGCTTATTAATAATTTTAAAATTATAGCCTTTCAAATATAAACGAATATACTGTAGAAAAACTGAATCTTTAATAAATATTTTTTTATCATCTTCTGAACTATTAGTAGACTAACTTCCATGGGTGACAGGATAGTGCAAATAAATCAAGGAGTCAAAATTCATTACTCAGACCTACATGTTATCTAACCAATTCTTGCCATTACATCTCACTACTCTCCAAAACCATAATAAATAAACAAAATAAAACTCAGTGGTACCACACACTCAAAAATAAAACATACATTAGAGTACAAAAATTATAAATTGTTATTTATTCACATTCCTCAGTTTATCATTATGCTATCTAGGTTTGTTACAAGACTTTTCAATGATTCACTATGATCATTTATAGGTTTTCCTTATGTTTCAGGAAAGACTCAGTTGTTAGTCCTTTGGTCAACAAGTCTGCTTTCTGTTCTCCTGATGGAATGTACTTGACAACAATAACATTATTTTGATACAGATCCTTTACAAACTTATACTTTACATCAATGTGTTTTAAACGTTTCTGCTCCCAGTTACCCAAAGCATAGATGCATGACTGGTTATACTCTAATATGGTCACTGGCTTAATGGGCTCTACATCCAACTCCTTTAATAACTACATAAGCCACAGCAGTTCTGAGGTAGCTGAAGCAAAAGTAACCAATTCTGATTCAGTTGTGAACAATGAAACAGTTGGTTGTTTTCTGTCACCCAGCAAATGACATCCCCATTCATTTCAAACAAATAGCCAGTCACAGACTTCCTATCATGCCGATTTGCAAATTTGTATCAGCATACTCAAGTAATGGCACATTACTGTGGTACACTTCCTTTGAACCACAATCCCAAATTTAGTGTTCCTTTCAGATACCTCAGGACTCTTTTCAGGCCCGCCCATTGCATCTCAGTAGCAATTGACTGGAACTGGCTGTAGAAGTTTACAGCAGCACAGATATCTGGTCTGGTTGTACAACAAGCATACATTAGACTGCCAATTAATTCCCTGTACGGTTTCACATTAATTATACAGTATTTTGTTACAAAATGATTAGACTGTGTTTCTAAAGGTGTTTTGCACTGGTTTACAGTGTTCCATTTGAAACTTCATTAACAACTTCACAAGATAACTTGTCTCGCTCAAGCACATTGTCTGACCTATCCATTGTACCTTCATGTCTAAAAAGTATTTAACATACTTCAAATCTCTTGTGGTATAGTGTGTTAACTTGGTACAATTGATATTGTCAGGTTGATGGCACTGCTACTCCCAGTCATAAAAATAGAAGCTTGCCATGGGGTATAAATAAACGTGTTGCGCAATATAAAGTACACCCTAAACTTTAACGTCGCGTCTGGCTATCCGCTCCACCTTTGGGTTGCCTTGGTCACCTTCCCCTTCCTTGTTCCTTCCCACCTCTTTGGTCTCCCCTCCTTTCCACGCATGCGTGATGGATAACTACTCTGATTGGTAGTTGTAATATTTCAAGTTTTGAGCCTTTACTTAATTGCATTGCTTGTTCACTTCTGCTCCGACCAGCCAACAGTTAATACTTGTTGTGAATTCTGCTTCTGGCCCACTATGGGGCTCCGTTTGATTGGGCATGGCTACGCTTTCTAGCTTTGTAGCTGACATGTTAAAGATACAGCATGGTTAAGTTCCATAGCACAGGTGGGTTCACCATTCAATGTAATATGATTTCTGAGGATTGCTTGGGCTAGTTGAAGACAACTAAGGTGTGCATGTAGCTGTAGTATACAAAATTTTGTTTGGAAGCATTCTTGTTTTAAAATTCTGTTTGATAGTAACTTACTCAGTTTGTGTGGTTCCTGTAAATGTTTTGTGCACTTATTTAGTCAAAATGATCATAGTGTTTTTGTGGTTGAAATAGCACGTCACCTGGAAACCTGATGCCATTGTCAAAAGGGACTGCACCGGCTTGTGCAGTATTTTTAGGCTTGTAAGGTAACCCACCTGTGCAAAGATATATTTATTTGGTGCTAAGTGAAGTATTCTTGTTTTATTAAATCCATTCAAGCTGAGTTCATCGATTTTGAGTTTTATTTCACTGGGCTTTAATAGGCTATATGTACCCCAGTGGAAGTCAAGATTTTAATAGTATTTAATTATTTCTTGTCTCAAGAGTAAAGTTTAAAAAAAATGTTTGAGGCTTTAATGTTTGGCTGTGACAGTAACTTGTGGGCATATTTCAAATTGAAAGCATTTAGATAATTTTAAAGTTTTTTTATTAGCGGTATGGCTTTCTACCACCTTTATTAAATGGTAACCTTGTTGCTCTTTAATTGTTTCATTTCAATTATGTTTTAATTAATCCATGTTGTTGAGTAATTGAAAATATTGTATAAACAGGAGTACCATAGTAAAAGGGTTTGAATTTGGATTCTTGTCAATACTTGTATCTCGAGGTCACAAGTAAGCTGCGTAGCACTCTGCTAATTTTGTATGAATTCTATTTTTTCATGAACATGGCAGAGGGCGTCACCTTAGTTACCGGCTTCAATAAAGAAGGACTGACAGCCTTCTTGGATGACAACCAGGCGTCTTTTCCTCCCTAAGGCAACATGGAGCAGTTACGAAAAATTGTGGTACAATTTTGAAGGGATCGCAATCAGGACACGAGCCGTCCCGGCGGGGAGGAAGTTTCGGTGAGCTTAACTACAATGCAAGCTTATTACTCAAAATTATTTTTCCAGTCAATCAAAGCTGTGCCCCATTTGTCACTTGTCGAGCCTCGTGCCGTCTAGATTTATTTTATAGCGGTGGTGAAAGTAATCAACCTGGGCTTGTGCGATGAGGTGATCTTGCTGCGGGCCTTGGCAATGAAATGTGAAGGTCATGCCTTACAGCTGATTACCAAAGAGATTGATGTAAAAAATTGTAGCTTTGCAAATTTTCACTGTAAGGTACTGGCAAAGGCTTTTCCTTCACCTGTAAAACAAGTGTGAAGGCGATTTGGTATATTGCTTCCAAAGACCTGACGAGTCATTAAGTGAGTTTATAGATTATAGACACTACTGTCTCATCTCAAAGAGCTTTACGTCTCAATTTATCAGAAACTGATATTGTAGAAATAGTATTATAAAATATTACTCCCCAAGTTTGAGCATCCTACTCCTTATTTCCAGTACTGCATAGTATAGAAGAGCTACGTGCTTGGGTGGTTGAGGTACAAAGCTATTTATCTGCCGAAATGAAATTTTATTCCGCATTTCCCCTGCCTATTCTAAGAATAGGAATAGTGTGGGTAGAAAGTGTGCGTGCAATTTCCTCATCTATTCAGAGAGTAGGAACCCCACAGGTAGAAAATGTCAGTGTAATTTCCTCACCTGTTCAGAGAACAGAAATGACAGGGGTAGAAAGCGACCATATGACAAATTGACACTGTGGTAATTGTGCCAAGTGTGGCTACGTAAGTGCAGACTGTAAAGAACAGCAAGTTCCATGGCAGGAAATAAAATGTTTCCACTGCAGTGTGATGTATCACGTTCGCGAAGCTTGTACAAGGTTGGAAAACGAGTGACAGCTGGGAAATCGTGCAGTGTTTCCAGCCGCCGCTCGTTTGCACACAAAAAACAGCAATCTAGGTGTATTGTACCCCGCCTTTATAGATGCAGGTGCCACCCATAGTGTTGATAGTTGGCAATTTATAAAATCCATAGCAAGGTTATTTCCCGGTCACATGTGCAGTATACAAGTGAATTGAAATAGTGTATTGCAAATGGTGACGTGTTGTTGGCTACTCATGTAGTTAAGCTGCATAGTAAAACAGGTAGTTTTTCTTGGAACTATAAGTTTTAGATTGTCCGCGTGTTAAATTATAAAATTATTATGGGTTTAGAATTTTTAGGTCGTGCGTTAATAAATCTAGAGGATTTTACCTTATCTTTCTCCTTTGCCCCAAATATTAAAATACATTTAGATTCTGGTGAAGCTACGCAGGTAGATCATGTTGTATCCACCACGGCTGTAAATGTGTCAGAAAATCTTGACGAAACTTTGTCACGTCTTAGACAGGAGTTCAGTGATGTTATTAAAGCAAAAATAGGAAAGTGTGACATACTTTCTTATAAAGTTCTCTCTCATGGATGACATGCTGTTGCGTGACCGTCACTTTTGATGTCCACCCCCAAAACTAAAGGGGTTTCGTGAGATTATTGAGAAGTTGTTGCATGCCACTGTAATCGTACATTCTACATCTGATCATTGTTCTCCTAGATTTCTTGTCAAGAAAAAAGCTAGTGATAAGTACATGCTAGTGGTAAATCATACTCTTGTCAACAGTAATATACAAATGTACCCTTTCCGCTTCCGATTGTAGATTGTGCCTTCAGCATCTAGGGCGTGCAAAGGTGTCTTCCTTCCTAGATTTAAACAATAGTTATATCAATGTATGTTGGATCTATCTTGTTGTAAATACATCACATTTAGCACTCCTTGGAGCCAGTATGAGTTTACGTGGATTCTAATGGGTGGTAATTTCGGTAGTTGGGCCCTTTCCAGAGTGTTAGATCATGTGCTCTCAGAATTAAAATATAAGTTTGTTTTCAATTATGTAGATTATGTCATAGCGTACAGTGAAAATGTGGAGTCTGACCTGGACCATTTACGTCAAGTACTAGAGCAATTTAAGGAAGTGGGATAAACAGTTAACCCAGATAAGGTAACTCTCGCTGTAAATAAAGTAAAATTTCTAGGGTATGTCATCAGTGAAAGGAAACTCTTACTTGACCCTGACCGTGTAGCTCCATTAGTCAACTTTCTCCATCCTCGCACACTGAAAGGGATTCAGAAACTTTTTGGTCTTATGGGATACTATTCACTGGTTATCAAACATTGCTCAGAAATTGCCACTTCCCTTAATCACCTTACAGAAAAAAGGAGTGGAATTTGTTTGAGGCCAGGAGCAGGAACAGGCTTTTAATGTTCTGAAGAAAGTACTTAGCTCTTCTCCGGTTTTAACCTTGTCTGATTTTAATCAGCTTTTGTGGTCTAGGTGTATGCCTTATCATTGACCTTGGGTGCGGTGTTGGGAGTCGATAGATAAATGGTCGTATTGCTCCCATTGCCTTTTTGCAAGCAGGACTTTGATGGAGCCAGGGCGTTCTCTGGGAATTTACGAAAAAGAAACACTTGATTGTCTCCTTGATATTGAAAAATTTGCCTTTTACATTGAACACAATGAGCGTGACTTGTTCACCGATAATCAGGCCTTTACCTGGGTTCTGAACCACCCCCATCAATTAGTGAAACTGGGTAGATGGGTGTTGCGCTTAACTAGGATCAGATTAAAAGTACATCATGTAGGAGGCTTTGAAAACCCTGTAGTGGATGCCTTGTCCCGTATGTATGATTCAAATGATTTTGAAGTAATTCCCGCAGACCAGCCAGCCTCCCTCGGGATGATACAGGAGTTCCCAGAATTTTTTATCCAGCTCCAAGATGCGCCAGTGGCAGATGTTTGGTGTTAACAGTTAAAATTAAGAAGGGAGCTTATAGTTGGCATTCAATGTCCATATGTAGGAAAAGATGACCTTTTACATTTTATGAGGAAAACCAGTTGAGCCAGGAAGTTGGTAGTTCCTACAGCTTTCAGACCTATGATATTAAAATACTTATGATTATCTTTGTGGTGGTTACTTGGTTGTAAACAAAACCTTTTTAAAGATTTCCACGCATTTTGCTTGGCCCACTTTGGGGTCAGATGTAACCCAGTACGTACGAACGTGTGACGGTTGTCATCGTTGCAAGCAAGCCTTGCAAAATAACTTTAGTCCATTAAAAAATCCAGGTTCCGAATTGTCCTTGGCATGTTGTTAACCTTGATATTTTTGGACCATTGGTCAGGTTAAAGAGAGGAGGTGTGTGTTTTTTAATCATGTTGGATACCTTAAATTTGTGATTTTACTTCCCTTAAGAAATATGAAAGCTCCTACCATCAGAAAGGCTTTGCAAGATCAAGTATGAAATATATTTGGTGCTCCGTGGAATTTGTAACAGATAACGCACGTTATTTCCAGTCCATCTGTTTTAAAGATATATGTATTAAGTGGGCAATTAAGTACTATACGTCTAGTCCTTATTTTCTAAGGGTAACCAAGTAGAACGTTTCAGTAAAAATATCAAAACCTGTCTTACTATATTTCATAACCAGGATCACACCTTTTCGAACCACAATTTAGAAATTATAAATATAGGGTTTAATTCCATGGTTCACGATTAAACAAGCTCTCCCTCCTCCCTGCTAATTCTGGGTAGACACCTGCTTCACCCACTTTTAAATGTCTGGAACATTCCCCTCCCTCCTTCCTTGGACCTTGCCTCACAAGACTGCCTTCTCGAGGGTGTAGCTCGCCGCCTGGATGCCACGAAGCATGAAATAGCTGCACACCTTGATAAAGCCAGATTGATCCTCCCTTTACCATCAGTGATCTTGTAGTATGTAAAAATTTTCTACTGGCCGACGGCGGAAAAGACATTGGGTCAAAGTTTTTCCAAAGTATGTTGGCCCATTTCAAAATACCAAGTTTCTTGGAATGAATGCTGTTATGTTAGGTTTACCAGGGACTTCACGTGAGTCACCTTAAAAAGTGTTTTTCCCAGCCTTCGCAGTAATTCAAATAATTGTAATTCTGGTTGTTTGGTTGTTTGTTATAATGTTATTTGGTAAATTAGATTATTTGTTTGTTACCGCAATAATGTTTCCTTGTCTCCAATTCTTGAGTGTTATTTTTTGATTTTTCCTCTTATGTCCCCTTGTTTTTTTTTTTTTCCTGCCAGGAAGCTTGAGGCACCTGAGTGGTGTCTTCTGACCGCCTGAAGAATGATGCGGTTGCTTCGATGTTTGCATGATTCTGCCGGTGCTGCAACCCCCTTGCCATCCATGCCCAGCTCCTTGTTTTGCCAAGTGCTGTAGTGAGTGGTTGGACTCTGGAGCTTTGATGTCTGCTTACATTTGGACTTGGACTTTCTCCCAGGAGAACTGCTACCAGAATTCTATGGAAAATGGGACGAGGAAGAACCTCAAGAATTAACTAGTGGTATATTTGAGGAGACTTCAACATGAAGTGTTGTATGTTTATACTTTACTTCGCTTCAAGTGTGATCGTAAAAAATGTGGCTCTTGTCTATCTCTACTGTACCTCCTACCAGTGTTCTTGTGTATGTAATATAATGTAGTGAACTTTCCTTCGCTTCTTCTGCCTTTTTGTGTTTGACATGTACTGAACTGAATGAATTTAGGTATTTGACTTTTTAAGCACGTGATGGGAGGTTGCGCAGTATAGAGTGCGCCCTGAACTTTAAGGTCACATCTGGCTTTCCGCTCTGTCTTCAGGTTGCCTTGACCACCTTCTCCTTACTTGTTCCTTCCCTCCTTTTTGGTCTCCTTTCCCTTCCTCACATGTGTGAAGAATAATTATTCTGATTGGTTATTGTAATATTTCAAGTTTAGAGCCTTTGCTTAAATGCACTGCATGTTCACTTCTACTCCGACAAGCCCACAGTTAATACTTGTTGTGAAATTTGTCCCTGGTCCACTATGGGACAGCATCCAATTTGGCAATGCTACGCTTTGTAGCTTTGTAGCTGACATGTTAAAGATACAGCATGATCGAGTGTCATAGATAGCACAGGTGGGTTCACCTTTCAACGTAATATGATTTCTGAGGATTGCTTAGGCTAGTTGAAGACAACTAGGGTGTGCATGTAGCTGTAGTATACAAAATTTTGTTTGGAAGCATTCTTGTTTAAATATTCTGTTTGGCAGTAATTTAGTTTGTGTGGTTCCCATGGATGGTTTGTGTGCTCATTTAATCAAAATGTTTATAGCATTTTTGTGGTTGAAATAGCAATTCACCTGGAAACCTGATGGCATTGTCAAAAGGGACTGCACCAGCTTGCACAGTATATTTAGGTTTGTAAGGTAATCCACCTGTGCAAAGATATATTTATTTGGTGCTAAGTAAAGTGTTCTTGTTTTATTAAATCCATTTGAGCTGTATTCATCAATATTGAGTTTTATTTCAATAGCCTTTGGTAGGCTTTATGCGCCCCAGTGTAAGTCAAAATTTTAATAGTATTTAATTATTTCTTGTCTCAAGAGCAATGTTTAAAAAATGTTTGAAGCTTTAATGTTTGGCAGTAAAAGTAAATTTTAGGGCTATTTCAAATTTAAAGCATTTAGATACTGTTAACGTTCTTTTTTTATTAGCGGCATGGCTTTGTATGGCATTTATTAAATGATGGTCGTGTCACTCTTTAATTGTTTAACTTTATTTATGTTTTAATTAATCCATGTTGTTGAGTAATTACAAATATTGTATAAACAGGAGTGCCATAATAAAAGGGTTTGAATTTGGATTCTTGTCAATACTTCTGTCTAGAGGTCACAGTGTTACAAGCCAGATACTTTTGTTGTACTAGGAACACAACATTGGCGATAAGAATGGGATCAGTGCATTAGTTCTGTTATTTAGAGCTAATTATTTTTGTTTCTGTCCTTTTTGTGGTATCTACAATTTCTGGATTTATGGTTGAGAAGTTCTCGCCAGAAAAAGACTCGTGGGACTCGTATCTGGAACTACTTTAGCAGCTCTTCTTTGCAAACAACATGGAAGATAAAGCAGAAGATACAAATAGGTGCCGTGCAATACTTATCAAGCCAGTAGGGAAAGAAACTGATGAAATACTATGCAATATGAGTGAACCTAAAAAAAATAAAATAGCCTCCTGAACGCAGTTATCACGAGTTGGTGGAATTGCTCGCCTGCCATTTTTCTCCAAGGCCATCTGTCTTTGTAGAGCTGAATAATTTCCACAAAAGGGTTAAGCAAAATCAGGAAATAGTTTCTGATTTAGTAGTTGGCTTACAAAAATTATCTCGCTTTTGTAATTTTGGGACCTTTCTAAACTCTGCGTTGCGAGACCAGTTTTTAGTTGGGTTGAAAGATTAAAACACCACTCAAAGACCTTGTGTCAGACAACCTTACTTTTGAAAAAGTGGTAAGTTTAGTTGTGTCGTACAAAGTGGCTGCCAGCAATGCATCTATGAATGCAGGAGGTTCAAGAACAGAAAGGCTGCCACCGTTATCTTCGCCCCCGGTCAAAGATGAATCTGTCAACGTCATGACGGCACACCCACAGAAAGACAGTGGCAAAAAAAGCATTTGTCAGTTAGTGTGTTTGTATCATGACAACTTGGACCATTTTGTACGAAATTGCAGGTTTCACAAGTATAAGTGCAACAACTGCAAGCAGGTGGCAAGAGAGACTGCCTGTCACAATTATGTAATGTCCAATCCAGAAAACCCAAGCACAGAAACATTGGAAAAAGAATTTGCTTCATTGTACCAGCTACTGAAGCCTACAGCAAGACTACAACCATGGATCATGCCAGTCTCGGTGAATTACCAATTGACACCAACTACAGTCTGCCTCAAGTTCCTCAGGCAGATGAGTTATTCTACTAATTACATGGTGGTATATAATTTCCAAAGATTGACTTGTCTTTGGCATTCCAACAGTTGCAGGTTGACGAAATGTTGCAGGAGCTATGCACCATAAATACCCATAGAGGACTTTTTAGGTACACAAGACTTCTATTTGGCATAATATATTGCTCAGCCTCTTTTCAGAGGACTATGGAGCAGGTCCTTCAGTGGCTAGTTGGAGCGGTATGTTTTCAGGATGACATCTTAGTAACAGGGGCTTCCACGGAGCAGAATTGGAGAAACTTACACAATTTAGTACAGCGTCTACAGAACTATGGTTTTACCCTGAAAGAAAATAAATGTGTATTCTTTAGTTCATCAGCTATGTTCCTGGGACACATGATATACAAGAATGGTTTGCACATGTGTGGCAACAAGGTTGAAGCTGTAGTAGGGGCTCCATGTCCCCAGGATGTGGGGCAGTTGCAATCATGGGTGGGTCTTGTCAACTACTATGCTAAATTTTTGCCTGATCTTGCAACGATTTTGGCACCATTACATGAACTATTAAAAAAATTTTGAAAGTGTCATTGGTCACAAAAATATAACGAGACTTTTGAAAGGATCTTTACAGGTAATCACCCATTACATCCCAGATTGCTGGTCAGACTGGCATGCAATGCATCTACATATGGTGTAGAAAAATGAACTGCATTTGCATTTAATACCTTGTCGTCCATAGAAAGAATTATTCACAGCTTGACAGAGAGGCCTTGGCCATGATCTTTGGGCTAACAAAGTTCTTCCAATATATATAGGGTCGTAAATTCACCTTGTTGATGGATCATAAACCCAACCACATATTCTTGGAAATCATTGTGGCATCCCACAGCTTGCAGCTAACAGGCTACAACAGTGGGCACTGTTCCTTCAGGGTTTTTATTATACAGTGAAACATGTTAAGGGTGCTGAGAACAGTAATGCTGAAGGACTATCCAGGATTCCTCTTCTAGATTCAGAAAATCTGGTGGCCCAATTTTCTAATTTGCATATTGGGGTGGTATCTGAGTTTCTGCCTCTTACCCCAAAGGCAATAAGGATTGCATCTTAAAGAGATGCAGTTTTAAGCAAAGTTATTCTGTGCATGAGAAATGGTTTGCCCATGCAACCACCACACCCACTCCAACCATTTTATGCAAAAATGAATGAACTAGCACTAGAAGAAGAGTGTTTACTCTGGGGGCACAGAATCATCATTACAGCTGCTCTGCAGGGGAGAGTCCTACAAGAGCTTCACATGAGCCATTCTGGAATTTGTAAGATGAAGGCACTGGCTCGTTTGTGTGTGTGGTGGCCTCAAATACACAAGGACCTTGAAGGTGTCATATCTGCCTACCTTTCATGTTTTTAAAATAAGTCGTTGCCAGACAAGTCAATTCTGGTGCCCTGGGCACGGCTGGATAGGCCATGGCAGAGAGTTCATGTAGACATAGGTGGCCTATTCATGGGGATGAATTTTCTTGTACTAGTGGACAGTCTCTCAAATGGCCTGAAGTGTGTGTGCTTTCTAGTGTCACTCCCCATGTTGTCATAACCAAACTACATTGGTAGTTTTCAATTTATGGTCTTCCCGAACAACTTGTTTCTCACAATGGGGTTCGGTTTTCATCTTCAGAATTTGACCAGTTCTGTAAAAACAATGCTATCAAGCACACCTCACCACCCTACCACCCGACAACTAATGGCCTCGCAGAAAATATGGTGAAAACTCTGAAATGAAAGTTAAAGGCTTTAGTTCAGTCCAGTGTTCCCCTGAGTGTTGCACCACCATGCCTCCTCATGAAATATCATATAATCCCATGTATGGTCACAGTAGAGTCTCTCAGTAGCCTTACGTTTGACAGGGTCATCTGCAATAAACTTTCAATGGTTTCATTATCAGTGTCTGCGACTGTTTCGCCCATCAAGGAGGTCCTATTATTTCCCACTCTAGGCGCCTAGCTATGTCCTTTGCTGTGAATGATCCATTGGGATTCACAGTATACACACACAGAGGGAAGAAATGGGAGAAAGGAGTGGTCGTTTGAAAGTTCGGTCCTCTCACTTACAGGTTACAGGCAGTTGATGGCAGCACCTACCACCGCCACCTGGATCAACTTCATTCTGGCCCTTTGGAACATGCTCCAGATGCAGTAGAAGCTGCAGTGCCAATGTCAGCAAGGAAAAAGTGAGTCAGCGTCTAGGTGACCCTGGGATGAAGGACAGTGCATTAGGGGTGGAGGAGGATGCAGAGACCTATGCTAATGAGATCCTCAATGACAGCACTCAGGACAAGAATAGATCAAGCAAAGGGCTGGAAGAAGGTATCAGAGGATTTGTGTTTGAGATGGCAAGTCCTGAATAGAGTATACATGGTTCTGTGTGTGACTCAGTGGCAGGGGATATAAACGAGCCAAGATTCCCAAATGTAAAAGGATCCCCAAAAGTATTTGATTTATAACTGTTAGTTGTTCTTACATATCCTGTCTTTATGATATTCCTAATAAGTGGGGAGTGATGTATATATTGTGTGAACTTGGTACATTTCATATTGTCAGGTTGGTGGACCTGTGGCCACCAGTCATAAAAATGGAAGCTTGCCATGATGTGTAAATAAACATGTTACAGAGCAGATACCTATGTAGTGCAAGGCACACAACATCTCTCATTGACATGAAATTCTCTTTCAACTCTTCTAGTTTGTTTAATGAAGCATTAGCAACCAAAAAAACATCAACATAGAAGAGCAAGTACACAACACATTCATTATATCTGTACATGTATAGACACCTATCAGCTTGACATTGGCTAAAAAAGAGATTTAACACACATAAAATCTGAAATTCCACTCCTTTGGGGCTTGTTTTAAATCATACAGTGTTTTGTTTAATTCGAGAAACATATCTTCTTCGATCTTTACCCCATCAGACGGAAACATGAAAATATCCTCCTTTGAAACTCCATGTAGGAATGCATTTTTAACATCTAACTGATGGATTTATAAGTCTTGAGAGTTAGTCAAACACAACAAAATTCACAGTAGTAAGCTTCACAATAGATGCATAAATGTCATTATAGTCTAAACCTTTAGCCTGAGCACATACCCTTAATTACGAATCTGGCTTTGTACCTTCCTAACATTCCATCTCGGTCCTGTTTCAATGTAAATACCCATCTACTACTGATTGCTTTCTTTCCCTCTGGTAATGCCACCTCTTTCCATGTTTCACTTTCCAAAAGAGATTTTACCTCCTCCTCAACAGCTCTCAGCCAGTAGTTTTTGTCACTTCTGTCCTTCAGCTCTTCAAAACTCTGTGGTATTCCATCACAGAATGCAATTGCATTCATTGCCATGCATAAATCATCTGCGGAGGATGAAGTAACATCCAGCACTTGTGTGTCTTGAGCCCTGAAACTCCACAGTTGTGGCACTTGAAAGAAAACTTGGCCCTTTGATTGGTATCCCCAGATAATCCACTGCTTCCTGACCTAGCCGCTGTCCCCAACACACACATGACTCCAGAGAATGCCATGGGTTGAAAATCCTGATGAGTCTTGCTTCCTTTTCTCTCTTTATAAGCTGTCTCTTCATTTCAATCCTCTGTCTGACAAATTCCAGAGACAACTTATCAGCTCAAAGTGTCTATAGTCGTGACACCACTCCTTCGACTCTTCAGGCACTATTAACATGAACTTTATTACAATTCCCCCCAACAGCTCACCCAGTTTTCAATTCCTGAATCAGTTTGGCAAACTTGAGACAAAATTCTGTAAATGTTTCAACAGCTGGTCTATACTTCATAGTATGAGTTTCTTATTCAACACCATTCTTCTGGTTGCTCTTTTCTTTTCAAATCTCTTCTTCAGACTGTCCATACCATTTACATGTTCCAATTGGCTATCGTGAATTCGCTGGACAATGAACTTTTTTGCACCTTTTATCTGTGCACTTGATTTCTAATAATTCCTTCTCTTTGTGATTTTAACATCCTGACTATGTCCTACCACTGCAGTATGTGGTACTTGCCATTACATCAGTGGCTTTCCTAAATTATTCAGCACTTCCTTCTCATCCAAAAACACCTCCATTCTGAACTTCTAATCATCATAATTAGTTCCATCAAATAGCGGTATTCTGAATCTGCCCTCTTCCATTCCGATGAATGTGATAACCTTAACATGTGGTGATCTAACCTTACATCATACTTCAAACCAATTTTTCCCCTACCTGGTTACTGACTGGGCTCATAACCTGTTAGTAGACCAACTACTTTGAGTAACAGGATAGTGTAAATAAAGCATGGAGACAGGTTGTAATCTTTAGATTATATAATTTATCATAATTACTCAGACATATATGTTATCTAATGAATTACCACCATTACATCTCACTACTTTCCAAAAAAAATAATAGAACAAAACAAAACTCAGTGGTACCACACACTGAAAAATCAAGCACACTTATAAAATAGGTATTGAATTAAAATAAATGATAAATTGTTATTTATTATTCACTTAATTGTGTAAAACATATATTGAGATCAGAGTGTGTCAAAGTTGAATACTGAAATCAAATATCTTTGAATCTCGAGCATTATTCATATAATTTCCTCAGAAATTTCAAATGGACTCAATGTTTACCAGCAAGTAAAGAATATTACACAGAATAACATGTTATGTCTTATATAAATAACTGCTATCTATCAGCTACTTACTTGCACCCATGACTGGTGGAGGTTTCAACAGATGCTGGTCTTTTATAGAGAAATTCTGCAACGGCTGATGTTGAACCTTTGGCAAATTGACGGGAAGATTGGTGTTGGGAAGTATGTTGAGCGTTTGGCTATCCAGATTAATATAATGTGCTTCCAAAACCTAAGAAAAAATTGATTAAATATTAAAATTTAGTGCAATTAAAATATATATTTTTTTAATTTTAAGACCAGAAAGTTTATTAATACTAAAATTCAATACTTCATAGAAGCTTAAATCTAAAACACAGTGGACATCAATAACTTAAACACACATACATCTCAGAATATGTATATGTAAAATATCTCTACGGAATGTGAGTGTGTGTGTATGCACACATACTTATGCACCTACATTCACACATGAGCGTTATATATAGGATAAAAATGGACGTGTTTCTTTCTGAAAAAATTTAGTGCAGAATTGCTTTCAGCATAATTTTTTTTTAAATGGAGGGTTACCCTTGTGAAAATGTACCCAAGCCAATGGGTAAATTGTCAGCAAATCTAAAACAATTATAGGTAAAATTTATCCATCTTTTGTTTTCATGACTAAAGACAACAAAATGTTGTAAAAGTAATGAAAGTCATCAAACCTCATTACTGAAAAAGATAGAGAGTTACCCTAATTTGTGTGGTGATTTTGCTTTCCTATGAATTACAACCCTTCAAAGTACTGGTTAAATTCACCATTCCAAGAAATACACAACCAGTTCAGAAATACTTCTCTCCACCATCTGGTTCTGTCGAATTGGTAAGACTTTTCACTGTAGCCAATTTAATATTCTTTCAAATTTTCTTTCTAAGCAAGTAAGTAACAAATAATTAGTTATTAACTCTCTCATTTTATATTTTTCAACTATGCACTGTTATGAAATATTTTTATATGAAGAATAACATTTCGTTTTCCTCTCTGTACTTTTCTTTTAAGTACAGTAATCCCTTGCCAACTTACAGAGGTTATGTTTTTTTAGAAACACTGCGGATGGTAAAATCCTGGTAATAGAAGACACATTATTATGAGAAACCAAGGGATAGGGTATGACTGATAACTGAGTAATGCATCAGCAATCAGAAATTGGCCTGATCAGACCAAAATGATACACCTCTAAAGGCACACAACTTCCCAGGTAAGAAACAATCCATAGTTTTACTGATTACAGAAACTGATTTGTGGCTGTGTACTGTAACTAGGCTGTGAAACAATATGTCACCTCATTGATAACATCAATGAGGTGACACATTATATGCCAAGACTTGGCTGACATGTTTTGACCATTTCAGGCTCTCTACATGAAACACATATGAAAAAATATCAGTTAACTTCTAACCAATCTGATGCTATTAATACATGAAACTATGTTACAAAATATTGCAAAATGAAAATTGTGATTTTAAAAATAAACTTGGCATAAAACCAAGTTTATTTTTGAATTAAATGTCAATTTTATTCAATAGGCATTCACCTTCTGAATAAAATGATCCCCATAAGCATGTACTTTATGTCCCCTTGTATCCAAAAATGTTTCAACATTAAGCAGTGCACAAGTTTTATTGAGCAGAAGTCAGTTTTCAGTAGATTCTTGCAGGGAAATCAGAGAAAATGTTGTTGAAGTATTAAATGAATATATTTCAGTAGATACATGTCTTCTGAAAAACTGATATCCTGGAAGAGCAGCACATATGACACCACTTGGTCACCAAATAATGCATAAGCACTAAGCCTGAGTGTGTGCATGCAAGTGCAAGTGGCATCATGTGGAAAAATTAGAGGATATGGTTTTGAATTATTAAAGGTTGTACACAAACAACTCACAATGACTATATTTAATCATGTCTGCCTAAAAAATCGTACATTTTTAAAAGTGTAATATTGTTAATCACTTCAAAAACCACACATTTGCAAAATAAAATGACACATATGTAAATGGTAGTGTGTAGTGTCCACTGCCAATAAACAAACTATTAGTAAGTGAAAAATGAGCTACAAGCCACCAGTTTTGATAGCAAAGAAAATAAGATAGGTCGGAAGAGTTAGAGTGAAAGAGAGGGGTGAGAAGGTGAGGGCAGCACACAAGACAGTGATTGAGACAAAGAATGCATACTATCCTTTGTCCTCTACCCCCTATTGGGACTTTGGCTATAGTATTAATTGCTTTACATTGCATGCTGCCACAGAACAGACAAAAAGTGGAGTCAATGACAGCATTGTTAGAAACATGTCAACTCAAGCTATAAAATTAATTTTTAGAAAATAAAACAAAAATCCACTCATAACAGAATCCTTGTATTGTAGTTAAGGAAACCGTCTACAAAAACGAGTCATTGGATAATTGAAACCCCAGCTGAAGAAGCAGTGGTTGATGAAGGATTCCTGTACATCTGAAAATCACTCATTTCTTAATAAGTATAATGGTACTGGATTATAAAAAATATGTACAATTTTACTACTGACTTCTAAATATGAATTGTAATTATTGTTTAGCACAATTTTAAATACTTTTTATTTCTTTTTTCTGTCGTTAAGTGTGGATACTGAACCTTCAGACTAGACTTCCAGCAATCATACTTACTTTAATGCATAATCTTTATTTTGAACAACTAGGTCAGGAAAACTTATATTTGTTGAAAAGTATTTACCATATTTTTTATAACTTAACAAGATACAAAATGACATTCTCTGGGTGGCATTCCAAAATGTTACTCTGAGAGTAAAGTAACAGAGAGTAACAGTTAAGGAAAGCAAGAATAGATTTTGGAACAAGCCTGATGTAAACAGCATGCGGTGTTAAACAATATGTACTAATTAAGCAACCAATGTAAATTCAGAGATAAATATAATTTCCCTCAAATAATTTTTTTACCAAAAAATTAGTTCCTACATAAACAGCTTTACTGAGCATAAGCTAACCATAAACATTACATCTAAAAGTAAAACCTTAATACAATTTTACTTCCGAATAAAAAATATTATCACTTCTCAATTGTAATTTTCCTGCATGGATTTGTAACCAGAATGTCCACATTTCCTTAAAGTTTTTTTAATTCTACTAAACATCACGCAATTTTCAGTTTACCCTTCATTATTCGCTGAACTAGTATGTGTAAAAGTTTTACTCTGGCAAGATGATCAGAAAATAAAACATTTACTCAATGTGTTTTGGGACATTCAAAGAGAAATGTTTACTTGCAAAGTAACATTTTGGAATGCCACCCAGGCGACTGGTAGATGTGGTAGCATATCATTTATTACTTATGCTCAACTTACATGAATATAGTGTTAAAAATTGCAAGCATTAACCTCATGGAGTTATTCTGTTAGAAAGTTGTGAAATCAATTCTATCTTAAGACATTTATTAAATTACAGCATGTTTCATAAAGATTTATCCAATTTTAAAAGGCTGTATCTTTTAAACTAAGGAACAGAGAACCATCTGGTAAATAGTGAATTACATGTCTGACAATAAATTTGTGCTTACAAGCATCACAAATCATCAATATGCCCCCCTACTCCAATGAGCTTTGTATCACTCGGGTACTGATTTGGTAATTGGTTGAGCCATGCTGGGGTCCCTCACAATAGAGAGTATGTCTGTTCACTGCTAAGATAGGATTGAATGTTTCACTTGGTTGCCCCTAGGTGTCTCCCTGGTGCATAGACAGTAAGAAGCCAGCAGGCAAGCTCCCTTCAGTATGCATCAGGATGATGACCCCAAAACAGAATGCCTTCTGCAACCTCCAGTTCAACGTTTGCAAGTCTGTGACAACTGTGCAGCATCATTTTTGGTGAGAATATGGCACTGCACCCCCTACTGCTCAGAGCATTTGACATTGGCACAAGCAGTTTTAACAGAAAGGTTGTGTGTGCAAGGAGAAATCAACAGGTCATACCTGTGTTTCCAATGAAGATGTTGAGCGCATCTGGAGGAGTTTTGCAAGAAGTTCACAAAAGTCTACCTATCGTGCTAGCCGAGAGCTAGCCATTCCCCATATCACTGTCTAGCATGTTTTGCAACAGTGTTTGTTATTCAAACCATACAGGACTAAACTCGTACATGCTCTATGACAAGATGATAAACAAGAATGTCTGGCATTTTGTGCATTTATTCTCGAAAAGGAAATGGAAGATACTTTACTCTCATGATTAACGTTCAGTGACAATGCCACATTTCATCTCAGTGGTACAGTGAACCAGAGGTGGACAAAATGTGCGAACCAGGTTTGTGGGAAATATTATAAGCCTGGGGAAATCTTTAGTGCTGGGCCAATGCTGATACCTGCCGTTCTTATTCTAAGAATTAAACTGACAGACTGGCACTTAACAAGGAATGGTGGGGGGAAAAGCTACCCTGCTGAGAGATTATAATCTACAGGAAGTGAAAGGGAGAGAGTGAGATGCTGTTCCAACTCCACTGTGACAGGTGCTGTAAGAGATAATAATCTACAGCTGGAACCAGGATGTGTTCTAGGGATAAGAATCCTCGCGTGCGGCAGTGTCTAAACCTACAGTGCACGCCAAGGAATTTGCAATTCCCATGTTAAATGCGGTCTAAGTAGGTTCTAAGTTGTTAGTAGTGGGAGCATAAGGATCCTGGAATTTTCTGAAGTTCGATTTTTGTGTATTATTAACGTATTATAAGGTAAGTTTCTTTATTAAATTATGAGTTTCATTTCGATTTGCGGGTTTTACATATTATTTCGGAATTTAATGCGTTTGATGTTTTTTTCCAGATTTGTTATTAAAATGTATCAGAAGCGAATTTGTTCTTCATGATATTACCCGAAGGAGATATATCATAATATTAATAGTTTAAGTTGCCTTGACTTAAGATTAAAAATATATCACTAAAGTATTCTTAAATGCTGCATTTATTCTCCGATTTTGAAGAATTTATGTGAAATTAATTTACCGATTTTTTGTATGTTTACTTAAAGCATCAAATAGTACATAGTGTGACATTGACTTTAACACACATTTCCATCTGTTTTCCCAAATACTTTTGTTTATCAACATAGTGAACAAGTTATTGCATGAGTGAAAAGTTATTCATTGTTCTAATTTATTTATTTTTTAATTTTTTAGAAACAAAGTTAAAACATTAAAATGTACTGTATGTTGACAAATTTCTAAACATGTTTCGGGGATAAAGTGTGAGTGACTGAAGAGATTTGGGCTGCTCTTAACAGCGAGGTCTGGAAAGCCAATGAGGGTGATTGAAGTGAATATGGAGTGGCACCGGAATGAAGGGACAAGGAAAATGGGAGATCTCAGAGAATACCCACCGACCAATGGCATGGTCTGACACGATTCCCACTTACGAAAATTCAGTAACTTGGCAGGGGATTGAACTCAGGTCGCCTTGGTGGGAGGCGAGTGTACTAATCGCTTAGCCACCTTAGCCCCTTCGGGGATAAACATTTTTTAAATGCTAATATCTCATTTCTAAATTACCTATGCAAAGTGTGTATGTGCCAACAATTTACTGTAAATTGTAATATATTACAATGTTCATCAACACCGTAAAGGATTTGCTATAAAAATATGTTTTTATAGTTTTGGGGAAAGTTTGAACAAAATTGTTATGTTCTGGGGAAATTTTTCCATGCTAGAAATTTTGTCCACCTCTGCAGTGAACCACCACAATGTACGGATATGGGGATCACAGCAGCTATTAAACGACCTAGGAGAACATGAGAGACACTCCCCTAAAGTGAATGTGTTAAGCGCTGTTTCCCAAGAAAATGTTAATGTCATTCTTTTTTTTTCAGACAACACTGCCACAGGAATATTATAACTGCAAATGTTTGCAGAACTGGCTTTTCCCATAGTAACAGGCAGATTCCGCTGATTAAAATTTTCAACAGAATGGCGGACTACCACACTGGCACTTGCAAGTTTGAACATGCCTCAACAATGAGCTTCCACATCGATGGATCAGCCATCAGAGACATGCTGATTTGTCATTACACCACTGGCCACGAAAGTCACCTGTTCACACTATCTGTGATTTTTTCTTGTTGAGTTTTGTAAAAAATTCAGTTTATGTGCCACGTCTTTGTACAGCAACAGACTAACTTCAAACCAGCATAAGCAGTGGCTGCAGTAACACCATACATGCTCGCTAATGAGTGGGACTAGTTTGACTATCATGTAGATGCATGTCGTGCATCTACAGGAGGGCATATTGAGCATTTGTTATAATTGTATGCAATACTTTACTGTCAGACATATATTTCATTGTTTAGCAAATGGTTCTCTGTTTCACAGTTAAAAAAAAAAATAGCATTTTGAAATTAGATGAATTTTTTTGAGAAATCCCATATTACAAAATGTTATTTGCACATGGCTGAGAAAAAGTCAATGAAGGATTGGTAAAAAAAATTACAGTGCAACAGACATTATTACTAGGTATGGTTATAATCCAATTTTTTTAATAAACTGAATACAAATCCAGGTTAGCAGACATTATGTAGTTTAAAAATTCTGTTTCAACAAATTAATTATTTTATTTAAACCAGAATATACAGTAACACAATTAGCATTATCCTGATAGTGAATACACAGACAAAAATACTGATAGTTTCCTTTTCAATGTTTGTTTTATTGCATTTGCTGACTATAAAACACATATTTTTAAAGTTCACTCAAAAC
This sequence comes from Dryococelus australis, assembly GCA_029891345.1. Lineage (NCBI taxonomy): Eukaryota > Metazoa > Arthropoda > Insecta > Phasmatodea > Phasmatidae > Dryococelus > Dryococelus australis. Next base: position 93,680,017 of record CM057009.1, on the reverse strand, counting down.
ACTTATGCCTGAGTTACTACAGTGTGAAATATTCACCCTGGTAAATATTCAAATTACTTTGTAGGTATGTTTGAATGTATTCAAAAATTGTAAGCATTTAATATTTTATACACAAATCACACCACTTACTAACAAGGCATTTAAAATCATAGTACATTTTTATGTGGTTAAGCAAAATAAATTCAGAAGGTTGACCAAAATGCAAAAAAAAAAAAAATACAGTAAACAAGAATGAAAACTTTAAATAATATAATTAAACTGTTGAAATTAAGACTGAGAGGATGTTCAGAATATTCATGCTGAAATATGAGGTGAAATACATAATTTTCCATATCTGTTTATAGTTATGGATAGTGTTAAGTTAAGTGAAGTGAAGAGATTTGGGCAGCTCTTAGCATCGAGGTCTTCAGATCTGATGAGGGTGTTTGAAGTGAATATGGAGTGGTGCCAGAATAAAGGGGCGTGGGAAATGGGAGATCCCCGAGAAAATCAGCTGACCAACGGCATCGTCCGGCACAATTCCCACTTGCGAAAATCCGGTGACCAGGCAGGGGATTGAACCTGGTTCGGTTTGGTGGGAGGCGAGCGTGCTAATCGCTTAGCCAATGTGGCCCCATTAAGTAATGAATATATTATTAACTTTATATTAATATCAGAAACTCAAAAACATTTAATACTGATGTAGCCAGCGGGTTGCAGGGCTTGTTGTTCGCGTGGCAGTACTGTCATCCATCCTCGTCCCTTGACTAGTGTAAGGCCGCCGAGGGTCGCTCACGCACAAGTCTTATGCCTGTGATGCTGTTGCATGTGTGCCAAAGTCCCCATATGGCACATGATGGGTGTTGAGGCGTGTGTAAATTTGAAGTATTTTCTTTGTAAAGTGCCTTGCTCATGTACTCCCGTGCACAACTCTGTGATTTAAAGGGTTTTGTTAGTTTTAAGGAATTCTTTTGTAAAATAATTATGCCATGTAGTCCTGTACATGTTGTTGTGACTTGAAGAGTTTGGTTGATTTTAAGTATTCTTTTGTATGTTTCTTTGCTATGTACTCTTGTGCACATTGTTGTAATTTGAAGGGCTGGTTAATTTAGGTATTCTTTTGTATGATTATTTTGCAGTGCACTCCTACGCATGTTATAGTGATTTCTTGTGTTATTATTCCACAACATTTTCATCTATGCTCATGTTACATCTTTGCTTGTGTGGTTCACAGGACCACCACTTCCGGCAATGCACATGTGCTCTGCTTCCGACAGCCATTGGGCAGTCTCTTCTATAAGCTTGTACCAGATGGAAGCGTGCCTAATGGTCTGCGGGGGTTTCACACTTGCTCTTTCTGATATTGTAGTTCTGGTCATCTAATTATTTTGCCCACGCAGCCGGCTTTTGACCCACCTGCCTTTCTGGGGGCTCTTAACTAGGGATATCAAAATATCAATTTTTGTCTATTCCAATTCTCAATTTCCAAATGCAAAAACCTTTCACTCGATTCCACCTTGATTCCGGTACCATAAATTAGGATATAGTGATTATCAACATGTGCCTAGTCAGTGTATCCTTTTGAAATTTTGTTTTATAGGTCAAATTAGACACACAAATATGAAGACAATATTACAGGAAAGACTTTCTGGTCTGCTAAGTGAAGTTAATTTCCTATATTTCTGTAACATTCAGACTTATCTAATTAGACCTAACAAGTTCATATCAGAATTTTTGGTAAATCCATGATTTATTCGAAATGAATATAGACAAAGTATTATACAAAAAAGTCAAACAAAAGTTCTCAAGTTCCCAATGCAATATTTTAGGTCATCTTATGAAGCTAACCAATATGTACACAAATATTTATGCTATTCAGTAATGAAACTGAAATACAAGTAACCTGTCATTTAGCATTGCTAAATGAAAATGCTTCTACTGGGCACCCAAGTTGCAGGGACACTGGATGACATGCTGCTACACGCATCTTTGCCCAAAAGATCTTCTGAAACATCATTATTGGCAATTTTCTTGTACTCAACGTGCTTACTTAAGTGTTTTCTCATGATACTAGTTGTGCGACTAAGCCCACCTCGTGAAATTTTTGCCAAGCACAAAATGTAAAATGCGTAATTTGCATAATTTACATCTACTGAAAAACAATTCCACACATTGCTAGACATTTTCTTCATGTCTAAGTAAATAAAATCCTCAGTACATTGAAAACTTTAACACTACCCACTTTTAGGTAAAGGAATGGACATTTTTGGAAAAAGGTAAGCACGAAAAAAAAATTGCTTTCAATCTCTACTACATGTCCTTTATCTAATATACCATTAAATAATTGGTAAACATAATCAAAAATCCGAAAAATAATACCAGGATTCTTGTGTTCCCACTACTAATAACTATTACGCAACAGACTAAAATCCAATGCATGTTCCACGTCAACTACCCGTAACTCTAGGAGCTTGCCACTAGTGAGGGTTCTTATCTACAAACCACATCTGATTGCAGACCGACACCGACTTTTGGCATGCGGCTTATCAACTAATGCTGATTGCAACACTTACGTGCAATAAAGTGCTATCTCCAACAGTATCCCCGTGTGGGGCGGTGATTTTTCATCAGTGACTGCCAGTTCCTTTTAGTGTTTCATCTATGCTGACATTTACAGGTTTAGATATTGTGTGGTAGATTTCCAGTGCATTTATAGCATTCTTGCGACAGTATACACATAGTACTGAATCATGTCAGAAAGTGCACAAAAAAGAAAATGAGTGGTTTTCCCATCAAAGCCATGCCACACAGCACATAGAGTGACGTTGGAGTGAAGTGAGGCAGCCAAATACTGATAATAGCCGTCTGCCACATGGCAGCCATCAAGATAGAAACAACTAGTTTAACCAGGAGTTTCAATTAACTGACTATCTCTTCCCTTGCGTTTTGCAGATAATCAAAGCTCTACTGTATTATCTTAATTCTTTCATAGTCGAACCATTATTGAATTCAATTTTTAGTGACGGAAATGAATAATTTTCACCACAGATAATACAAAAAAATATTCGGAAATTTATATTTTCACCTTTAATAAATAGGGATTTTGCTGGGGCCAGGAAAAGTATACATTGATTCCGGTCAATGCATGCGAGTTCGGTACAGATTCAGCCTATTTGTAAAACCAAATACCTGTTGCCATGTAACATAAACTCAAAAATTCATGTGAAAGTTAGACGAGGATTTATAACAATTAACCGTTCAATCATTGATTCTTCGATACCTGTAATAATCGAGGGTATCGAGGAATTGATACCATTAACTTAATATTTTCTGCAGCAAGGCTTTTTACATTGTGTGGAATTGTAATTTGGCCCTGGGCTGAATCAGACGGGACTTCACCGTAATTTGAGTGCAGCTGCCTGGATATTGTATAGTGTAACTTTTTTTACCGCCTGAAGTGATAATGTTTAACATTTTTTGCGGCATGCTCCTTGCCGTCGTTAGCTTTGCCACCACTCCATTGGTTCCCCAATATCGGTGTCCCACCCTTCCTCCTGTTCTTCAACCTCTATGGCTTCTCTCCCTCCGTGCATGCACAGTCGCCATATTTCCCCTACTTGGTTTCAGTTTGATTTAATGTGAAAATTAAGTGTAGCTCTTCTCCTCTGACCTTCAAGCCTGCTAGATCATCTTGGCAGTCTTAAAGTTCATCACATTAAAATGAAGGTAGATTAATTGTTTTAAGGCAACATGCGGCAACTGTTGCAGGTGGGTCTGGCAGTCAGGATAGATGAAAATTTTAATATGGTTATGTGGTTTTGATTAACAGGCTAGACAACTTTATTGTGTATCCTGTTTTATAAATGGTGTTTGGATGCCCATTGTAAATTAAGTAAGTAAATTTGTAATTGCTAATAATCGGATGCATAGTTGAGAATTGTTACCAAAGAATTTTTTTATGGTTAATAATTTTAATTAAATTGTATAATGGTTTTAAGTGTTAAGCTCCCTCAAAGCGTTGAATGTATTTTTTGGCACATGTATGCAGCACATTTGATAGGTCCGGTAAATTAGGATGCGTGTCTGCTAACTTATGTAACTTTTTGTTAACGTATTCATAATTTTTATTATGAATATATCTCAGCAGGCACCTTTAGTTGTTAGATAAATTTGATAGAAATTATGGTGTGCAGAGTTTAAAGCTCAATCAAATGGCTAAGATGATTGAATGTTTACTCAGCTGCTAATAAATATTGTTATAGTAATTAACATGATTGAATATTATCAGAGTTGTGAATAATAATTATATAAATAAGTCAGTTTATTTGTTCTGAAAGGTTGGTTTAGTGAAAGTGTATAAGAAAAAAGGTTTGATTGATTACTGTTTGACGTGGACGCTTGTATTTTTAATGCTTAATAATATTATTATGTTAAGTGGCATTTGATTTCATCAATCTGTATCTAAAAGATTAAAATAAATTATTGTTGTCGGCCTTTCAATACTCCAGGTGAACATGGAGGGAAACTTTGTGTGCGCACCATAGAGGGTCAGGCTAGCGGACAGGACTTAAGCCCAACCTCTGAGTCGCATAGTCAGTGCACCACACTGATTTGTCTAAGCTTTGATTCCAAAATGGCGTGCTGCGTGGGTTGCCACCATCATAAAATCAGAACTGCGCAAACCCAGGTGCACACCCTTCCTTCACATGCAGATTTTTTGCATGCTAGGTGTGCTTTACCTCTTGTACTAGCACTAGTGCCACGGCCACAAAATCAAAGGTGTCACATCTACAGCATGCGCCAGTTATCCACGTATTTGAATTCCATTACCAGAAATTTGTGGGCCGTCCTTGGGAAGCCCCGGGCAACTTTTTACAACTGTGCGAAGATAAGCTGGCTAGACAAACACAGTGTTCTGGTAGAGGAATGGTCTAACTATGCAGCTGCTCCATTTCACAAGGGTGCCAAAAAAGGGTGGGATATTGCACGTGCGTACGAGGTGCCGTGGCCAGAGTTTGCTCACACGGTACAGTATGACTTTGATGACATGAGGGTAAGAGTGGTGTGTCGGACAGAACAGTGCAGACAACATGCGGACAGTGAGTGTCCGGAGACATTTATAAGAAGAAAAGTGCACCTATTCCACATACTATGAGAGCGAAGGGATGGAGTCTATGCTCAAACTCATCCTCGAGCTCCTGCACCTAGAACTGCATCAACGCCTATGAGAGTCCCCTCACTGCAGGGTGAAACCCTTCATCTCCCAAGCTTGTGCAGTGGAGAGCGACCTGGAGGAGAGCTACGGAAGGCATGCAGCGTTCTGCTTCCTGCCATCATAGGTGGCCCCACCCAGCTTTGGCACAGAGGATGTCCTAGCTACGGTGAGACTGAGGACCGGCCCAAGACTGCGTTCACTACGCTGGATGGCCGGCGTTTTCAGTTCAGGTCAATGCCCTTCTGCTTGCATGGCACTCCCGCAATCTTTCAGTTCTTGATGATGCATGTGCTGGATGGCTACATCTGCCTATTCAATGTGGCATACCACAATGTCGTCATAGTATGGTCGCAGTCTTGGAAGGAACATTCTCACCACCTCATTCTCGTGGTGGAGACTTGCGACCCATGGTGTCACTTGCACCCCTCATAAGTGCCACGTCAGGGTGACAGAATTACCCTACCTGGGTCACATCATGGACCAGCGCGGTAACTACCAGTCACCGGAACAGCTGTGGCTAATTGAGGGCAAGCTTCCCCCCACACACACAAACAGCTTCAGCAATCCATGGGGTTGGTCAACTGGTTGAGAAACTATGTGCTGGACTTTGCCAACATTGCCGTGGCTCTCACAGACTTCCTCTTCCCAAAGTACCACTATTGCTGGACTGACACCGCAGATTCCACGAGTGTCACCTTCTCACACGCACGGACTACTCCTGCCAGTTCTATGTCCAGACCAATGCAAGCCAGGGAGGACTAGGCGCGGTACTCTATCAGCTAAGAGATCAGGGTGAGTGCCTCGTTGTAGACTACGTGAGTGCTAAGTTTGGGAGTGTTGAACGAAATGACGATGTTAACGAATGTGAATGCTTCATGGTCATATGGGTGCTAAAGCAGTACCGCAACTTTGTGAAAGGCAGCAAATTCATGGTGCAGACTGACAACCAGTACATACAGTGGATGGAGAAGCTGCAGGGGCGCAAGTCTAAGTTCACTCGTTGGACACTGTCGCTCCAAGCACTGAAATTGGTCATCAAACACATGCAGGGTAAATATAATAACAGGCAGATGAACATTCCCATCACCTCAACCCAGAATGTGAGGCACGTGATGACACCATCTGGGACAACATTCTTCCCCCTGACCAGTGTCAGGAGCTCGTTAGGTAGACCCCATGGACGCCTGCTGTAGCCTCATGCGCGATGGTACAGGCCGGCCCAGTGCTCACCTTCAATGAGTCGTGGCACTAAGTGCTCTGCCCTCAGGAAACTGACGAGTTCACGCTTGGCAAACAGGCAGCCTGTGCGGCCGAACATCTTGTGTACTATCGGGTGGTTGACGGCGTCCTGCAGTCCCACATGCACCATTTCTATTTCTCCTGGAGACTGTTTGTACCCCGACAGGCCCATGCGACCATATTCCAACTGCATCATAACACCTCTGCTGGCATCCCTGAGGCAAACGAGACCAGACCAGCTGTAGGCGAGCACTTTCGTTGGCCAGGTGTTGAAAAGGAAACCTGCCAGTATGTGCAAGTGTGTGAACATTGCCAAATGCGCAAGACCCAACACTGTGATGGCAGGGAACAGCAGTGGCAGAGGGAACCCACACAACCTTTTGACACCGTCACCCTTGACAAGATGGGTCCCTTCTCGAGACTGCCCGAGGCAAGAGGTTCATTTTCATTGTGACTGACCTGTTCACGCGGTGGGTGGAGGCATACCCCGTGAGCAATACCCACGCTGGTACTACTGCACAACTGCTGGACTCTTGAGTTCTTGCCCCGGTGGGGCTTTCCCTGGGTGCTGTTCACTGACAATGGTACCCAGTTTGAGGTTTGAAATAATGGTCATCCACCTTGACCACTATGCAATGGAGGAAGGAATCACCCAGGGACACGTCTGGTGGACAATAGCACCAGGGTGTCTCAGGCATTTCTGTAGCAACAGAAGCTGCTCTGAGCCTGCTAGCGAGAAACTCACGAAATCTGGCTATGTCAGATCAGCATCAAATTCTGAGTCCTCTGGTGGGAAACCAAGGAAATCTAGGGATGAGATGGAGAGACAGCTTATACCTTGCAGAGATCCTGTGCACGTGGGGAAGAAGGTCCTGACGTCCCCACATGTGGGGTCTCTGACTGGGAACCCTGCAAAGCCTATGGGAGTAACAGGTGTGTCAACGCTGGTGACCTGAGGTTCAGCGTGGGTGGGGTCGTAAACACTGTTACCAAGTCCACCTTGCCCTCTGGGTCATGCAGCTCTGGAGGGGCATCCGCACCTGGCTTGACGTGGTCATTGTCTGGGTCACTTGCTGTGTGTAGGTGATCACAGTGAATTTTATGTGGCCTGCATCTCCTAAGCTATACTAGGTAGGATGAGGTCATTAATGCATCGCTACACGTAAAATATAAAACAATTAAACATATTATTCATGTAGTCACTACCAAAGTGACTTTACAAGTTAGTACTAACTCTGGCGAAAAACAACTAACAACAAATTTCCCCGAGACGAACTAATTTGTCTCAGCAGGTGATATATGTGTTCGTCGCAACTTTTGTATGACAGAATAGAGAACTGTGTACACACAGTTTATTAAGACTGAGTAATTTCATTTATGTAAGTTCTAATAGTGTACTGATTCTTTCTTGAGGGTTCAGGATTCTAAGGTTTTTCCTTCATAATTTTTGTCATATTATACCTGTTAAAATTGAGTATATTCATGGGGCAATGTTTTGAATTAATCTAATATGTTACGTGTACTTGCAGTTTTAAAGCATAGAATTTATAGTTTGTTCTGGTTCTTGTGTAAAGGAAACAGGGTACCTTGATGCTGTGTCCTTTGATTACAAACATTTAAAGAATGTGTTTTAGTGACTGTATAATTTAAAAGTGTGTATAAATAAAGTTTTTACTGGCAGCCAGTTTCAGTGGTCAGGGTGTTAAAATCTTAAAGGGTTTTTATATTTAATTATTAGCAAGGTAATTACCAGTGTGAATCAATATTAAAGCATGTAATTAATTAATTATTGTATATTCTAGTGTGAAATAAAAAAAACTAGAGCCTAATGTATCTCACTATTATTTTGAATAAAATGTATGTTTTTAAATTCCTGTGGGCTTTCAAAATTTACTGATTGGTGAGCTTCTTAAAATATTATCGAACCAAATACTTAAAAGAAGTTGTATTCATACAGAGACCAAGTGTTGTTCAAATGATTATTTTTGAAAATATGAAAATAAAAGGTAATTAAGACTAGCAGTGTGTTTTGCTATGCACAACTTGTCCCAGGGTATGGTGCAAGTTTTTCCTGCGCAACTCTACTGTTATTGCTGTTATTAACATTTGTCTTTATTTGTTTCATTTTGCATCAACCATGGCTGTGGAGGTTGGATTCCTGTACAGCTAACGTAAGGACGAGCTGATAAACTTGCTCACGGATTTGGAATACGAGGGCGATTCAGCTGCCACCGTTGCTGAGCTGAGATGCAAAGCTGTCACCGCGAGGTGGCGGAAAAATGTTCCCTTGGCGGCGTCACACCATGAGGTGCAGGTGAGTGCATCATTGGGCCTTTCCCATTCATCCGATAAGTTGTTTCACTCCTCACTTCAGTCCTTGACACCTTTAATGACCTTGGAACCGATGCACATATTGCGGTTCCTTATAGCGGTGGCACAAATAGCTAGCCTGGGATTAGTTTCAGAAGCGACAATATTGAAAGGAATTTCTTTCAAATGTTAGGATTTTATCCTACAGTTGTTAGATGACAAGCACGCATGTTTAACTGGTGGAACTTTTGAAGGGTTTAAAAGACGTGTTTTGGAGGTGCTGTTTCCTTCCCGTGTTCTGAAAAAATGTGTACTCGTGACTACGTGTTAAGTTTCCAAGGTCTTAATGAACAAATGTTTGAGTTTATTGACTCAGTGTGTTCCTTTTACGATGCCTTGTGCATGCAGATGGATGAGCAGGAATTTGTTAATGTCATAACAGATAATTTATATCCCCACGTACTAAGTTTATGTATACTCATAGCAGTTTCAACTTCCCTATGTGAGCTATGCTGCCTGGCGGTTGACGTACAGGGACATTTTGTAGTGAGGCGGGAGTTTTGTGTGCATGTTCAGTCGGAGGCCCATGTGGGTGGAGCGTGATCAGCTGTGTCCGATCAAGTAGCGCCGTTACAAAGTCAAATGAGGAATCACAAGTCTTTTTATGGTGGAAACTTTTTGGCATATGGAAACACGGCCCGTGATTGTAAGGCGGCTATAAGAACACAGGCAGGATATAAATGTTTTAGATACGGAGAAGCAGGACATTTGTGGGTCGCGTGTGAAAAATGGGGAAACTATGCCTGACCGGTATGAAACACGGGTCTGTCGGTCACCGTAGAGAAAAAACCCTGTTATCTTTTTCAAAATGTATGATTATAATTACGTGTGGTGGACATAATTTTTCCGCTCTTGTTGATACAGGAGCTTCTCATTGTATAATGAGCAAATCCTTTTTGAATTTTTCGTTGGAAAATAAATTTGTTTCTGGGGGACACGTAAAATCTAGTGTAGAAAAATGTATGTGTACTGCTGATGGGAACGTGATTAAATCAAATGTTCAGGTGAACTTACATTTCAAAAGTGGCCATTTTTTCCTGGGCATTCATGAACATTTCACATATTAGTATTTTGGGATTGGAGTTTTAGGCAGCTCTAGAGTGTCCGTTAATCTTAATCAAGGTTTCCTGTCATTTGGGTTTGCCCCAATATCCGGATAGGGTATTAGGGCAGACGTACTCAAAGATGTCTTAACACCTGTATCTGAGGAAAAAGTGGCAGTAATTCATTTTGCCATCAGCTAGAGGAGTTACGGGTAGAGTTTGATGATGTCATTACACCCAGAATAGGTAAATGTGATGTTTTACAATACAAGTTTACCCTCACTGATGACATCCCGGTGTGAGGTAGGCATTTTAGGTGCCCCCTCCCAAACTGAAGATGTTCAGGGAAATAATTCAGAAACTTCTAAAGATAGGCGTGATCGTGCCTTCAACTTCGGATTATTGTTCACCTGATTTTCTTGTGAAAAAGAAAGAGAATGACAAATACAGTCGTGTAGTTAATTATTCATTAATAAATTAAAAAATTCATACGGATCCCTTTCCGGTTTTTCCATCTTGAACTTGTATAATAACTTCCATTAAGGTCTCCTTGACCCCTCATATAGAAAATATACGGTTTTCAGTATCCCTTGGAGCCAATTCGAAATTACCCGAATTCCGATGGGGTAAAATTTCGGAAGTCAGGAACTCTCACGAGTCTTGGATCATGTGCTACCCGAGTTTAAATATAAGTTAGTCTTTAATTATATCAATGACATAACTGTATAAAGTGAATACCTGGAATCACATCTAAACCATTTGCACAGTAAATTTAAAAAAAAATGTGAAAGGTAGGTTTAACAGTAAATCAAGACAAGGTAACCCTGTGTTCGGATCAAGTTCGATTCTTAGACTTTGTACATTTCGAGGGTCATCTGCCGATTGATCCGGAGCTGGTAGCCCCCATTTTCAAATTTCCCTAGACAAAGAACATAAAGAGGGTGCAAAAGTTTTTAGGTATTATAGGGTATTATGCCCGGTTCATTGACCATTTTTCTGAGATCGTGGCGTCACTTAATCACCAGAAGAAGAAGGGAGTTGAATTCCATTAGGGGCCAGAACAGCAAGCTGCTTTCGTGGAATTGAAAAATAGGCTGACCACTCCACCAGTTTTGCATCTGCCTGACTTTACGTGCTGATTTGTCGCTCAGGTAGATGCCTCTTCTTTAGCCTTATTTAGCAAACGTAGGCTAGGAGTTTATGAGAAAGTGACATTGACCTGTATATACAGTTTGGAGAAATTTGCTGCTTACATCGAGCATGAAGAATGGGACCTGTATACAGACAGTCAGGCAGTGAGTTGGGTGTTAAATCACCAACAACTTGGAAAGTTAGGGCAATGGAAACTGCTTCCGTTTTAAGGTGCATCACGTGAAAGGTGCAGATAACCAGGTGGCAGATGTACAAATGTATGATCCTGATGAGTTTGAAACAGGAGAGGGAGCTGAGGTGTCTTTGAACATGATTCAGAGTTTTCTAGACTTTTTTATCCATATATGTAAGGCGCAGTGTAGCGGGCTGAACCCACCCTTAGCTAACGCCCGTGGGTGAAACCTACATTACAAAGAGCAGAAAGCAGGGCATGGGGGGATTGCGTCAAGCGGGGATTATAAACAGTGGGTGAGATATTCAACAAATGGACAATATAGGCCAGCGCATGGCTCATTGGGTAACCAGACGTCTGCTAGAAGCGTGAGACGCTGTATGGACGTCAACCAGTGACCGACCTCAAGAAGGGCAATGAGAGGGGTGTGCTGAACCGCCGTTGTGATACGTCAAGGGACGCAGCCTCTGGCAGCTTACAAGGTGAATTAGTTCCAAGGAAACGTCGGAAGGAAATTAAGTAGATAATTGACAGAGTGGCTTTGCATAACAGTTATTATTAATATAAAGTAATTGCTCTCCCGTTTGAACATAATAATTTATATTGTAAAGTGTTGTTCACTTGTGAGTATAACAGAGTTTATATAAAGAAGGTTTAAAAAGATCCCCATCTTTAATATTCTGCAGTCGCCTGTAGTAATTTAGTATATATTTATATTGGCTGGAGTTCGAGGCCAGTACAGCAGGGATACAATGTGTTTTTTCAGCAGATTGTGACGACCTCAAAGGTGGTACTTCAATTCCTTATGTCGAGGATAGTGGTCTATTGTACTTTACAGGGAAAAATGGTAGAGTGTGCAAGTTAGTTGTCCCGGGATGGCTGATGGTGCTTACGTAATTTCACGAGTCAGTGTTTGGAGGACAGCTTGGAATAAGTAAAACCTTCCACAAAATTGCTCTTCATTTTGTTTGGCAGAGTTTGAAAAAGGATGTGTCAGATTTTGTAAGATCTTGTGACCTTTGCCAGCGGTGCAAGAAAGGACAGAACACTAATGTGGGCCAGGTTGTTCCCAAATTACACAGGCACCTTGGAGTATGGTACACCTAGACACTTTTGGACCGTTAATATGGTCAAAGAAAGGGAATATTTGCATTGTAATACTTTTGACACTTTTTCAAAGATTGTAATCTTGCTCCCAAAAAGGAACATGAAGGCTCCTAATATTGTGAGTACCTTGTCCGAGCAGGTTTGGAAGATTTTTGGTGCACCTGTGGAAGTTGTAACAGACAATGCCAAGTATTTTACATCAGTGGACTTTTAAGCATACGAGTTTACGTTGGGTTGTGAAACACATTACTTCGAGCTCTTATTATATCTGGGGAAACCAAGTAGAACTTTTAATAAAAACTTGAAAGCTTGTTTGATAACTTATTATAATCAAGACCATACCCTTTGGGATAGGGAGCTGGATTTGATTAGATTAGGCTTCAATAGTGCCCATCAAGAGTCTGTAGGTGATCTACCTTCTCTTCCATTCCTTGGCCGACTTCTTTCCTATCCCTTATTGAATATTTGGAACATTCCTTCTATTTCTTCCCCCCTTAGTGATGCCGACCGAGACCGCCTGCTAAAGGACGTGTTCCGCTATATGGTTGCAGCTCAGCAGGAGGTGGCAGCTCAGTTGGATAAAAATAGACACCCAGTGCCATTTTAAATGGAGGAGCTTGTTCTGTGCTGCAATTTTTCTCTTCCCGATCAGAGCAGAGATGTTGGAGGAAAGCTTTCGTCAAAACACCTGGGACGTTTTAGAATAGAAAAATTCTTGGGGGCAAATACTGTGAATCTGGTGTGTATTAAAAATAATGTCTTCAGGAAAGCTAATGTGAGCCACCTGAAACAATATGTTTTGTATACCTGAGTGATGTGTTGTAATTAGGATTTTTGAATGCTCATTAATGTCCCTTTCTAGTTTTATTTTTTTATTTGTTATTCTCTTTGTTTCAAACCCATCCTCCCTGGATTGTGCACAGTCATCAATCTTCGTAGCTACTGCATAGCTTCGCGGGAACTAACAACTACTATCTATTTTCAGAAATATGTGTCTTCTACAAGTTTTCTAATCAATGTAGCTGTACTTTTTGGTGTGATTTTTCTCTGTGTGTTTGGAGACTTTAAAGTGTATGGAGAGACTAACACCATATTTCTTCTTGACTGTGTTTACCTTCATTATCGCTTCTTCTAGTACTGTTCTTCAAATATGTCTGAATACTTTCTAATTGGATTGTGTGATGTAATTATAATCAAACTGTGGTGTTCAATGTGAGGGAACTTTATAGAGGTGGGGATTTGAGTCGGTGGCGGCACTAATATTGTGCCGGTATTCAGGGGTTTGGAAGCATGCTTAAAAACCAAATGCCCCCAAACATCTCGACACAAATAAAAAACACATTAACAGAACGGAATTGTCTGTGGACCTGGTTATGACCAGCGTTTATACTTACCAAAATTTAATCTGTAGTATGCAAGCCAAACATATTATTAAGTTTCCAAGATCTGAACAAAATACTAATAGTGAATTTATATTGATAGGTCACTTTCCAGGTTTCAAAATTGTCTATAAATCAAGTAAATAAAAAAAAAATCGAAATGTTACTTAATTAATTTTTTTGTACTTGCAAAGTTGCCAAGTAGTATCTCAAGAGTATAGCAAATAAATTACAACCTTTTGCTTACATGTTTTCAAAAAAATATTTATATCATGAGGTTAAGTTAACTGAAACTAGAAAATCGTGGCATGACATTTATTTTTCGCTTTTCAAATTATCCTTCAACATCTTTAACAACAACTATAACAAAAATAAACTCTGAAACAAAATTAACGATAGATGACAAGTAACAAATAGGTTTCCTTTTTTTTTTTTTTTTTTTTTTCTCTCCCCACAAAGCCTTCAGAAATATCTATTTAGAAATTATTCATTCTTAATAAGTATTTTTTAATAATTGGGGATCCCTTAGGTAGCAACAAGCAAAACTAAGACCGACTGATAATTTTGGCGAAATAAAATTTAAGTGACGCAACACAGTTTGGACTGATGGTTATTTATTATGGATTACGTAACTTACCCTCAAAACAATTACACGGATCTAACTCATTTTGAGCCATTTGGCAACTAGCACAGTATAAAACTAAGTTACTCATTTCACTAATAAAACATTAGGTGCTTTAAATTACTGGAGTGTAATTAGTCAGAAGGAAGTAGGACAGAGCTCCTCTTGGGTGAAGTAGTTAATTAATTAAGGCATTTTCTGGTAAAAAAAAAAGACAAAGACTATTGTTTGTTATATGATCAGACATAAGTTATACTGGCCCACGGGTGCAACACCACATGGCCTGTTCCCTTTGTGCCTGTTGTCAGACTAGCAACGATGATACAGACTTGTGAGCAGGAAGTGAGGGTGAGCAGGAAGTGAGGGTAAGCACCACCATCGTAGAACAAATAGAACATTATTTCCTAAGTAGAGTTAAAGTGAACATAATTTGTACAAATTCTGAAAATATATAAATATACTTATTTATTGAAAAACATATTATTGTTTTACTCAGGCAGTGTAGATTTATGTAGAACAAAATTACACAACAGCTCTACAAATTATTCTTAGCAAAATTTTGTAGTAAACCTACCTGTTCACGTGCTGTATCACCCGGACCAACTGTATGTCTACGAACAGTGTGGTACTTGTCCCATGGTCTGTTATTGCCACCACTAGATTTTCTTTGCAGTTCTTCACATTCCAATTCCAGCTGCACATCTGCATCACCAAACTAAAAAAAATTGTTTGCAGTTAGCATGATTATCTGCATTTTACTTGTGGAATTATATCCACATTTTACACTCAGCATGCAAACTTACTACATGTATTATACAGGCTGTCGTGGATACTGTAGGTCGGCAGCATCATAATAACAAGACATATAAGAAAACATGGCTGTAATTGTTCTGTAAGTGTATTGTTAGCATGCAGTAAAGTAACAAAATATGTGCTGGTAATCTTGTCTGTGCCCTAATCATTGTCTTTTCCCATTACCACATTTCTGTGATTGTGACATGATGCTGAAACCCAGGATTAAGTAAATTTAACATTGAAACAAATGAGGTCATATTTAACTGTGCATACACAATAGCAGAGGATTCTAGCATAAACCTCAAAACAGTTAATAATTACACAACAAGGTACAGCAGATAACTGGATATTGTAGCTACAACAGTTTGTGGTATAATATTGCCACCAACCTCATAAACAAAGCCCAAAGATACAGGTTGCTACATTTATGAAAGTCACTAGACAGGATGATACAAAGATTTATAACATGTTTTTACTACCAAAGAAGGAAGAAAATGACTATGTTATTAAAGAAAAATTTAATGTCAATTTTCTTCCTAAGACAAACCAACTTATAAAAGGTACATCTTCAACAAACTTATGCAGGCAAATGGGCAACCATTTGATGAGTTCCTTATGGCTATCATTGTTTACTGGAAGACATGTGAACTTAGAGACTTATCAGTTTTCTTTGTGACAAAATATTTGTCTGCATATCCAGTGACACAGTACGAGAAAGACTTCTTGTAGAAAAAAAAAACTGACATTCAACCCGGCAGTAAAGATCTTCAGAGCAACTGCGCTAACCAAATAGCAACTTAAGTTGTTGAAGGCAGACAGTTCATCGACTCTTGAGGTGGTCTACAAGAAAAATAAACCAGTTATGGGACAAATTACAGCAGCTACTTTTCATTGCTCTAGGTGTGGTACAATTCATCAATGAAGGTCATGTTCTGCTTGGCAAAACATGCAAGAAGTGTGGAAAACTAGGACATTTTGCACTAGTATGCAGGTCTCGAACGGCAACAATTGCTAATAAGTTACAGCATGGTCTGAGTACACATGAGCTAGAAGGGGACTCAGTAAAGACAAAAGAGACATTTATCATTTCCACACTTTAAAAAAAAAACTGGACAGCAACCTTTACATAACCTAGAAATAGCATAGTTAAGATTAAACTCGACACAAGGGTACAGTGTAATTTCTATTGCCAGTGAGTGTCAAATGCTCTCATCAAAACCAGCTATTTAGTGTTATTTAGCAAAGACTAAGTCCCAGCACTGGGAGAAGCAAAAGTTTGGGTTGGTGACCAACAACAAAAAATGTGCCATATTGCTATTTGTAATTGATGACAATGGGTTTCATGAACATCTAGAATGAATTAAAATACTGGGAACTGTAGACACAAGTGATGCATTATTTAATGGTGTTGGGTGTTTAAAGGGATTAATGTACGGCATTGCCTTGGTGGACCAACATAAACTCAAAATTTACCCACTCAGAAAAGTACCATATCACATTAGGGATGATGTTAAGCTAGTACTTGACCCCATGGTAGCAAATAACACCATTAAACCAATTACAGAACATACTCCAGCAGTCACACTGATGGTGATGGGAAAAGTTTGAATATGCATTGATCCACAATACATCAGCAAACACTTTAAGAGATGCCACTTTCCTCTTCAGACATTTCAAGAAGAAATTGCCAAACGTCTTCACAGATCAAAAGTTGCAAACTGTTGGACTGTACAAAAGGATTCTGGCAGTTAAAGGTATCACGAAAGGCATTGTTTCAACAAGAGTTATGAGTCACATATTGAGATGTATGAAATACATAGAACGTTCTATGGATGACATCCCAATCCATGGTACAACCAATTAAGAATTGGAGGCTATCACCAGTGAAGCAATAGACAAAGTAAAGCAAGCTGTATTAAAAATTAATGTCAGTAAATTTGTTTATGAACAATATTGGACAAAGTTCCTCAGATATATAATGTCAAGTGAAGGAATGTCACATGATCCTGGGAAAGTGGGAACAATTAAACAAATCAAGTAATGTAAGACAGAACAAGAAAGGGCATGTAACTGTCTGAAGGAAAGTCTCAAGTCACCCACAGTGTTACGATATTATAATCACATGAAACTAGTAACCCTGTTTGCGGATGCAAGTAGTCAATCAGTAGTTTTGGTGCTGCCAACCTACAGCATCCTTGACAAAGGCAACTAAGTTTCTTGCTACATCATAAGAGTTAATGTAATATTTTACCCACTATTATTCACAAATAGTTATACGAAACTAAACTGGCCTTTTTACACAGTATTTATAATAATTGAAATCAAGATTTTTTTCAACTTTCAAATACTTATTGTGACTTTAAAACTGAAAGCTTTGCTGTTGTATATTATCAAATAAAAGTTTTACACTACATAATACACAAACTCACACACATTCATTACAAAGACACACATAGAAACTAAATTAATTTTTTAATTTTTGACACTTTAATGTAATGAACTAATGTGCATTTAATTCGAACTACTCAAGAACTAAAATATATTTCAAAAATAACATTTTGTAATAACATGGTCTTCTTCTTATTATTAATAATAGTATTGCTTATTTACTTATTCAATTATAATTATGTCAATTGGTTTTCTAGTAGGGATGTAATGATTTCACTTTTCCTCGATTCTCGATCTCGATGCCGATACCACTATCAATTCTCGATTCCGAAAAATCGTAATTCCTTTCATTATAGACAATTACTTTACAGAACTAAATAATGAATAGGAGGGTGTGAAATTTAATTATTTAAACTAGAACTACATAAGCAGTAGGCCTACTACTAACATAAATAATATAACACTTGAACAGTGGGAGCATACTCATGATATTCCAAAAAGTTAAAAAGAGGTATATGAGGTAATATTGAAAACATACATATATAAGTATATTATATATATATTTTTTTGTTCACATAATTTATTATAATATAAATATAAATAATATATTTCCAAACCTCACTTGCCTAGATAAATATTCACCAGCATATGAAATTATTAAAAAGTTTGCAAGACTGGCCCTTATTGAAAAGCAATCATAGTTAACATTTTTTAAAGCAGTAATTATTTAAAAGGCTCGAATTTTAAAATAAACTATCATTTTAGTAAATTCACAAAAAACTATTATTTATACAAATAAATTTTAATGCGAAGGAATTGTGAGACACATACAAACATTTTATGGTCTTTTACATCGGCTGCAGAATCTTCCATAATTTACGAGACTAGATATTTTATGAAAACAGTCAGTTTAATGTGTTAATTTAGATATCACATTTTCATTTCACGCACTTCTGTCAATGCAAATAAACAAGTGGTGTTGCTGCCATAGATTACTGCACACATTCTAGTTGTGAGTGTTCATTTCACACAATTGTTACTAGTGCTTGGAGGTGGTTTGTTGTCAAACTATAGCTTTTCTCGGAGTACATGTTTTACTGCTTGTGTAATCTTTGGAATGTGTTTACATTTTGTTTCACAAGAAAAAAAAAACCTAAAGTATTTACATGTGTTGTTGCATGTAGAACTATGATTTCCGAGATTTAAAAAATGCCTCGAGACGAAACTGAGAATTTTTTCATCTTGAGTATTTCTCGATATTCCCGAGACGCACGTGTCTCAAATTTTACAGTGTTGAAGTAAATTTGTGTATATATCATGGGAGAAGAGTTCATTTCTTGTGAATAAAGCTCATTTTGTTAGATATCGCACATTTTTCTGTATTTCGGGTTATTTCACATTTCAACTTATATAATGGTGTTATTTCATTTTATTGCGATTAACCATAAAACGTACCTCTATTGATAGGTTATGTATTTGTAGTAATCAGTTTTTCATGCTTCAATTCTTGATTATATGATTCTTCAAGAATCGCAGGTATCGAACAGTTATGGAATAGAGTTTAACATCCTTATTTTCTAGTTATTTTTCTGAAAGAAAGTTTGTAGTGAGAATAGAAACTTGACTTTCATCTCATTTTATTGTATCATATGGTGTCCCATAGGATGGCACACTGTCACCACTTTTATTTAATATATTTATAAATTATACTATCTGTGTCATAAATAATTCTCAAGCACTTCTTTATGCTGATGATCCAAAAATTTACTAACTGACTGTGTTCAGTTGCAAGAAGAAATTGCTGCTGTGTATGAATGGTGTACCTGTAATGTTACTTCACTTAAATTAGAGAATGCAGTAGTTTTTATTTCATTTAGAAGGAAAACTAATCCAATTGTGTATTTATTTTTTGTTCATAATCATGTTATTACCAGAGTTGATTATTTTTGTGATCTTAGTGTGATACTTGATTATAAATTATTCTTCCATTAGCATGTAGGTAGTCTTATTAGCAATTATACTCATACTCTATGTTTAATTAAATTTATTACTTACTTGGCTTGTATGTTTGACTCAATACTGTGTTTAAATTATTCTTTAGTACAATATAAACTGGAATACTGTTCAGTCATTTGGAATTAAATTACTACCACCGATTAAAGGAAACTGGAAAATGAACAAAAAATACTTTAAAACTATTTTTTTTGGAGATTCTCACATAATAATTCAGATTTTAATTATAACATGGAGCTTGTTAAATTGGATGTATTCGTTACAACTTTTTTTGGCCAGACTACTTTTTATTACCTTTACCAAAGAGTACACAGTATAAAGAACACCACATCACACACAGGGTCCGTGGCACTATCTTTACATAACATTAAAACAAATGTTTGTTGCATGCGCCACATTTTAACACCCCCTCTCAACAAATATTTTTTTTACAATGTTAAAATCAATGTTTTCTTTTACCTATGTAATATTTAACAACTCTCTTTCATTTTACAATGTTACAATCAATGTTTTCTTGTACATATGTAAAATTTAATAACTCTCTTTCAATAATATGTTATTTCTGAAATTTTCAAATATTTGTTTTCCCTAGTGGTTTTGTGAACATGTCTGCAACATTATTTCCGCTCTCAACATATTCTAAACGTATTAAACCACTATTCACTTTATCAACTATGAAGTGATACCTTGTGTCCATGTGTTCTTTTATTGTTTTCATTATTATAAGCCAATTTAATGACTGACTGACTATCTTCAAACATAATTACTTGATGGTTGGTTACACCCAAATCACAAACAATGTTACTCAACCAACATGCTTTGGAAACTGCTATACTCAAGGCTATATATTCAGCCTCCGTTGAAGACAATGAAACACAAGACTGTTTTTTGCTACACCAAGTGATTACACAATCAAATATCTTGAAAATATAACCTGAAGTGGACTTCCTGTCTTCAATACAACTTTCCCAGTCTGCATCTGGATACCCTCGTAGATAAGATTCTGTACTTACATACTCAAGACTTAAATTTAGAGTTCCTTTTATATAGCATAAAATTATTTTAAGTGACTTATACAACATGTCACTGGCACAATAATATTGATACCTGGACCAAAAAGTGACAGAAACACATCAGGCCTAGTACCACAGACTGCATACATTAAACAGTCTATTAACTGAACTTTCTGACTTCTCTCTCTGAAGTAATTTAAAATTAAAACTCTGATCCAAAGGAGTAGCTATTGGTTTGCAATTAGACATTCCAAATTTTTCTAAGACCTTAGACAGGTAATTGTTTTGACTTAACACTGTTTTTTCCTTTTTCTTGTTACCCAAATATTATTTAGCTATTCTTAAGTCTTTCACCTTACAGTTTTTGTGTATCTGTGCCTTAAATTCTTGAACTTGTTCATTTTGAGACCCAAAACAATATCATCCACATATAACAACATATACAAAAAGTTATCATTTTGTTTCCTAATGTACAAACAATAATCATTCTTTGACTTTTGAAACCTTTCATTCGCCATAAATTTATCAAACTTCTGATTCCAGTGTTTGGGGAAACTTTTCAAACCATACAAAGATTTAATTAATTTATATATATTTTTTTCATCATTGCCAGGGAGTTTTAAGTAAACTACTTCTGTAATGTCACCATGTAAAAATGCTCCAACTAAATCCATTTGATGAAGTGGCCTATTTTTTATTTGCAACAGACATGAAGATTCTAAATGTAGCTAACTTTGCAACTGGAGAATACACTTCTGACTAATTACTCTCATTTTGTTCAAAACCTCTAGCCACTAAATGTGCTTTGTGCAACTGTTTACCCTCAGTTTCTTTTATTGTAAAAATGCATTTACTAGAAATAATATCAGCTCCTTCTGGGACCTCAGTAACTTCTATCCAGGTGTTATTCTCTTCCAATGTATCTAGCTCCTTCTTCATAGCTATTCCCAGTTTGTTTTGTCATTACTGTTCATGGCATCTTCATAGGTCATTGGTTCACTATTATGTGATATGAAACTTGTCTCGTACTCTTCTAACAATTTTGGCTTATTCTTCTGTCCTTTTGATCTTCCCTGAGGTCTATCCATTTTGTATTGGTTTACTGTTTCTGGATGCACCTGGTTCTCTCTGGTTTTATCGTCTTCCGTTTCTTCATCTGTTTTTTCTTCTCTGACATCCTGTTCTGGATATCCCATATTCACATTTGTATTTCCAACTGGAAATCCTTCTTGCGTCCCAGCATTTGATTGTTCTTTGATTTAATTTCTTTGATTCCTTAATTGTTTCCCTTTTGATCAAGACATCATTTAAGTCAGGAAAATACACACGATATCCCTTAGTGTTTTCACCATAACCCACAAAGTAACCTGTTTCTGCCTTTGTGTCCCATTTCTGCCTTTTTTTTTGTCAGGAATGTGAACCATTACTTTTGACCCAAAAATTTTCAATTTATTTATGTCAAATAGCCCTTCGTTTGCCCACAATTCAAATTGTGTTTTATTTTCACTGCTACTTGTACCTGTCCTACTTAAGACAAAATGCAGTATTAACCGCTTCTGTCCACAGATTCTTATCTAAACTGCTGGACAATAACATTGTTCTGACTGACTCGTTTATGATACGTATTTCTCGTTCAACTCTACAGTTCTGTTCCGGTGAGTATGTTACACTTTTCTTGTGTATTATTCCCAAACTATCCATTAGTGCTGAAACTCTTTGTTGGTAAATTCAGTCCCATTGTCTGACCTAATAAATTGCACTTTACGACCCAAATTTTTAATAGAATAGTTCAGAAAAATCTGTACTTTGTTTACAGTCTCAGTTTTGTTCTTCAAAAAATAAACTGTTTTAAAACATGTGTAGTCGTCCTTAATTATTAAGTAATAATGAGCACCTCCTAAGGAATTGATCTCCATTGGACCACAAATCCGTATGTAATACTTGACCTGGCAGTTTGTGCAACTTCCCTTTCACACAAAGAACACATGTTGACTGTTCACCACCTAGTGTACATTCTATTCGACTTCTTTTTAGAATCGACTTTACCTCCTCTATGTTCTGATGTCCAAACTTTTCATGCCACTCAAATTTGTATTTACTTTACCAACACAAGCATGGGTATCTGTATACTTAAAGTTAATTAGATATAGTTTATCTCTGCGATAAGCTATAGCATAAATCAGAGTGCTTCCTTGTTTTAGGAACCTACATGACTCACTGTTCATATGTATCTGGTAACCTTTATCTGTGCCAGTGCTAACTGAGAAAAGATATACTTTTATATTTGGTACATACAAAACATTGTAAAAAGTAGTATCTAAACATTCATGCCCATTATGGGTTTCTAACTTTAGGTCATCAATACCAACAGCTTGAATAAATTTTCCATCACCCAATATGATCTCTTTTGAGCATTTTAATTCTTTTTAGTTAATAAAGATATGTTTATCATGTGAAATGTGCTCTGATGCACCACTATCCATTACCCATTCATCACTGGTACACTCATTGTTTATTGCAAGCATTACATAGACCTGAAATGCATTACTAGTGATAGGCCTACTTGATTTATTTCCAAACCAATATTCATTTAAATTATGACATGACTTTTTGCACTGTTGACAGTATTTGACACCCTTATTAACACTACTTTGGAATTCATTGCTATTAGCATTTTCACTTTTCTTTATATTAGACTTACATTCTCGTTTGTAGTGTCCAACTATACCACAAGTAAAGCATTGTCTTCCTGCCTTTACCGTCTGGAATGCTGTAGAACTCGTTGATCCCTCTTCTTCTACCCTTGCTTTGAATTGCTGCTCCTCAACCAGCAACCGAGATGTCAGCTAGTCCATCTTCCTCTGCTCCGCTGGCATGGACTCCCAAGCCGATATGAAATGCTGATACTGCCCTGGAAGACTCGAGATGATTTTTGTGATTGCCATGCTCTCATTGACATCAGCACCAAGAGACTTTAGATTGTCCAAGATTGCATCAACAATCCTGAGGTACTCAGACATTGCTTCGTTTTTCTTGTATTTTACTTAAAAAAAATTTTCTTGTGCTAAATGTACAGACAATTCACTTTTTTGTTCATAAACTGTATGAAGTTTATTCCAGATACCACAGGCTGTTTTACATGATATAATGAGTTGAACACAATTTTCAATGCGTGATACAATTATACTTTGAGCTTTGGCATTCTTTTCTGCCCATTTCTCATAATCTTGCTTACTCTCTTCCATTACAGGAGGCGGGGTGGTGCCATCGATAATGCCAAGTAGGTTAGTTGCCCTAAGCAATACAATCAACTTGAATTTCCATGTTGCCCAATCTGCTGTATCTGATTATTTTGTGTCGACTTGGCCGCTGATCAAACCATCCATTTTAAGTGTTCATTGAGGTGTGTAGGCTCGACTTTACTGCCGAATTAAAAAAAAAAAACCACGCTACACCCAAATCACTTTCATTTATGTTGACTTTACCATCACCATACCTCTTAACAGTAATCAATCTCAAACGCCAAGGCCTTTAGCTTGCCTGGGCCTATAACCTGTTAAATTGGATGTATTCGTTACAACTTTTTCAGCCAGACTATTTTTTATTACCTTTACCAAAGAGTACACAGTATAAAGAACACATCATCACACACAGAGTCCGTGGCGCTATCTTTACATAACATTAAAACAAATGTTTGTTGCATGTGCCACATTTTAACAGAGCTCAAAAAATATAAAACCCAGTCTCTGAAAATTTGACATGATGTTACAGATGCATTATTTTTTATAAATGCTTTACTTTCATACCTCTTTTGTCCTGTTAATAACTTGGTGTTTTTAACAATTCCGATTTACAACTCTAGAATTTTGAATACTGTTTTTTTTTACACTAAATAAAAAAAAATGATTGAATCAAAAGGTGTGTTCTAAATGATAACAAAAATATTTTTTTGATTTTGATACATTTATGGGGAAGAAAATTACATTTCATGAGATATTTATGCATTGTATTAGAACAAGCTCTATCTCACTACAATCTTCATTTGTAACTAACTTTTAAAGGGTTATTAACTTTTATTAGGTTAAATTAAACAATTGCTGTTTGTTTCCTCAATTATTTTTATTTTTATATTTATTTATGTAACTTGTATCATAGTTGTGTTGAACGTATGTATATTTGTCCATTTTCTGTTTGTTAATATGTTATATATTATGTTGTGCGTTTTATGAATTTGTATTTAATTAATTTGTGTCTATTTATATGTACTTGTAAATTTCTGTTTTATTTTGTATGTTTGTATGTACGTGTCAACCTGTTAATGGTTAACAATGTTGGGTGGCACATAAAGTCCAAAATAAGATAATAAATAAATAAATAATATTATTATTGTTACATTTATGTGTTGTCCATGTTTTGGTATGTTTTTTCTTATTGCATGTTTGTTGTTATTAAATGGTGGTGTTCATTTTTATTATATTAATTTTTTTTGTATTTGTACTATTTTTGTTTGTTTATCATCACTTGTTATGTAACTTTGTTTTGTTTTATTTATGTAAAAGTGTACCTCAACCAAGGCATACAGTCGTTTCAGGGCACTAAAATTATGTAAATAATTACAATGAATAAAAACTTATCATTATTAAAATTTTTCAAATTTTCTTTCTGGCAATAATAATGAGGTTCTCAGGGAATGTGCATTTTACCATAAGTTACAAAATTTCAATACACAGTTTACAGCAGAATTATTTCAGGTGTGAGTTAAATTTTCTTTGCATTTTAATAAGTTCAAATTAATACTTCATGTATTGTCAACCTCTATACAGCTTCTGATGACAAATTTTTAATTTTTAATCCTCTGAAAAACTATAAACTTAAAATTTATTTAATTTTTAATATAAAAGATTTTGAGGAACAATCAGTGAGTTAGGTCATTATTCCAAAACACAACTATTTCTCTCACTGAGGGACTTACCACGTCTCCTCCACACTCTGCATTACTGGCCAGAGTGATAGAAGCCAACAGCTAGCTGACTTTTACATGACTGAATTGTCTTTCTGCATGCTGCCACAAATGGGTTTGAATCCCATTACTCCTTACTTGAGTTACTGGGTAGGAGACACTGTCAACTACAGCCTATGTTGTCTCCACTCAGATCACAATAAATTATTGCAAGCTTACATATTTATCACATTGCAATTCATTATTTTATAATATTGTAAAATTTAAGTTCATATCAACATTTAAAATTGATGATACAAAATTATAAAGCAAAGAAAAGGAAATCATAACATATTATATCTCATCTAATAGATCACTTGAAAAATCAAGAAACTTTTATAGGCGTAAGTACTGTCACCCGACTTCGTCCCTTGGCCGGCATAAGGCCACCGCGGGCTGCTTGCGCACGAGTTTTATGCATGTGATGTGGTCAGTGCATGTGTTATGTGTGCGCAGAACACCTCGAGGGCCCACAAGTGTTGTTCCAGCATGCATTAAATATAAGTATCCTTTGTATTTCTTTTTTTTTTTTACAGTGTACTCCTGTGCACGTTTTTATGATTTAAGGGTGAGGCGGGTTGTCTCAAGTTTAGTCATTTTCTGCCTGCCCAACATGACCTGCACAATATTTCAACTTGCTATGTTTCCATCCAGTGCCCCCCCAAAAATCTATGCAGTTTCGACATAAGTATGCAAATTCCTGCGAAATACAACCTAATAGCTGTGTATGAAGTCGTCCTAACTTATCTGCAAACCCACAAAACACCACATCATGCAGCTGCCTTGTGAAAGGCAGCGCAGCTCAGCATCAATCAGCTGAGCAGGTTGGGGTAGGTCGTGGATACTTAGCCAAGCCATCCAGCAGCAGCGTGAGCTTCACAATAACTGAATAAGCGGCTTTGGGTTCTGCCGGACGCTATAGCACAGCATTAGCGTCAGCAGTAGCGCATGAAAGTGCCTTCATCGGAAATACGGCAGCCCCATGTGAAGTGAAATATACCAGAAGTGGGCAGGAATACTTATTAAATTAGAATCCTGATTGGTTATGTTTCAAATTATTTGTTTGAGCCCCAGGACTGTGGAGGAGAGTTGTGAACATTTTTGTATAAATAGCCAGTTTTGCCACTTACTCGGGAAGAAGCGGCCCCTGGACACTGGCATGAGATAAGTACACATTTATAACTGGTTATGACTTTTGATCAGGATGAAAGAAAGGGAGTTTTGCGAGTCCCTTAGTAGGAACTTAGAATTTGCTACACATAACTCTGATAGTGTTTGTGTTTGGTATAAAGGGTGTTTAAACTTAAACATTTGCATTATTATCAGCCTTGATAAATGTTCTTTCAAGAATGTTCAAAGATTTAATGGCTTTATGATACTTAAATTTTTACGTAAGCCAAAGTAATATATTTTTATAAATGTTAGTGTGTGTGCAAATACATCTTTCAAGATATTTAGACTTTTATGGTTGTAACTATATTTAATTTTTCATATTACCAGCCAAAATTATGCTCAGTATTAAAGTTTTGCTTAACGTTATGTGTAACATAAATAACAGCCGAGTGTAATGGAAAGTAATAAAGGGTTTTTATGTAAAATGTTCAGAGATTTCTCATGGGTAATTATAAATAATCCTTTTAATAGCACCCAGTTTTATACATGAAGTTTTAAAATATAGTTGCCTGTCAAATCAAATCATGTTTCTTTCAATATTTAAAATGCCAACAAAATATCACTGTTACTCTGGTGATTTAAGGCGTAGCAAAGGGTGTGTTAAATTTAAGCCATCTTTGATGTATTTATTGCAGTGTACTCCTGTGCACGGTCTTGTGATTTAAGAGGCGTGTTATAATTAAGCATTATTTTATATGATTATTTTACAATATACTCCCACACACTTTATAGTGATTCCTTGAGTTAATATTGTTCCATACCATTTTCATCTATGCTAATGTTAAATCTTTGCTTGTGTGGTCCACAGGGCCGTCATTTCCGGCAACGTGCACATGCTCTGCTTCCAACGGCCATTGGGCAGTCTCTTCTCTGAGCTTGTGCCATAAACCATTTAATTTCACCCCCACAGCCAGCTTTGGCCCACCGACCTTTCGGATGGCTCTTAAGTTAATAATTTCTGCAGTGAGGCTTTTTTTACCTGATGTGAACTTTTAATGTGTATCAAGGCACGAGCAGATGAGAATTAATCTTAATTTGAGTATGGCCGTCTGGCTATTCAACCATGTAAATTTTTTGTATGTTTTCTTTGTATTGCCTGAAGTGTTCTTGTGTAACGTTTTTGCCAATTACATGCCAGATGGCACCAGATTCTAATGAGCACAAGGTTGACTTCATCTGTGTAGTCTAGCATCTTCTCAACAGCGTTTCAGTGTGAGGCGTGTTGTGCAGCTGCAATGGCACTACTGTCACATGATAATTATGGATGAACTTCTGGCTATGCGGCTTGCCCTTGACCAGCTCATCCCCTCTCCTTGGCTATCACTTCCTTTCCCCCCCCTCCTTCTTCAAGAGGTTGTGTTAATTTAAGTCCTTGCGCACCTGATTCTGGCCGTCTTTTCTAATGCACAGTTGCTCAGGGAGGATAGCTCAGGAAATCATCATGAAAGTCAGATGACATCATGAAACTGGGGCTTTATGAAGTCATTATCATTTATGTGTGTCGTGTGTGGTCACCACATTTTCTCTAAATTTTTAAGTAATGCCCAAGGAAAATTCATATGGTGAGTCGTGGTGACCAATAGTATTTTTGTGATTTTTGATATAGTAATTGGTAATGCTTACATTCAGTAGACCCTTGAGGTGTTTGAGCACATAATGTTTGATTTCTCTTTCTTACATGAGGCCTTGTGTGCCATGTACATTTTGGTGTCTGGAAACAGCTGTTCTCACTTCCACGTTCCTATAATGGTGCTCAGTCGGTGCTCAGTCTGCTAACCATAAATTTTACAAGCATTTTTAAAATATTTTAAATTGTCATGGTCTGCGTGAGGCTTTGGTAAGGCTGCACGTGTCATCCACTTGCATCTGTGTGTGAATAAATGATATTGCTTGAAACATGTCATAGTGATCACTGTTTCTGGTGTTATGCTGATAAAAAAACCAATATTATATGAGGAAATTCTTATACTTTGGCGTTAACCAGAATGGTGACCACTTTAAGTTGTATAATTTCTAATTAGTAAATGAATTTGTTGGTCTAATGTATGCCTTTGAGATGCATGAACAACAGCTATTTAACTTGTGTGTTGTGTGTCTTGAACATTTAAAGAGTTCTGTTCCAAAAATATTTGAGATCAACTCACGTCTGTTTGCGACACATTGCGTGTTTTGGTAACAATCTTTCAGACGTGTTTGTTCGCTCCTTTGGTGATCAATACTATGTATAAATTTAGGAAACCATTTTAAACTTAATTCTAGATAATAATAGGCCGAATTAACTCGTTTGGTATTGAGTTGGTTGAGTCAAGTGTGATTCTTTGGTTGACAAATAGTTTTACACTAGGTAGTCAAGACCACTGCGCTAAATGGTTACGTTTAAAGACATGTGGCCGGCCTAGAAAGATTTTGTTACGGTTAATATATTGGGCCATGGACAAGCGATTATAATTAATAGCATGAGTTTTCAGAAGCACCTTTTAAGGTATTTTTTAATATGGAATTTA
The DNA here is from genome assembly GCA_029891345.1 of Dryococelus australis. Lineage (NCBI taxonomy): Eukaryota > Metazoa > Arthropoda > Insecta > Phasmatodea > Phasmatidae > Dryococelus > Dryococelus australis. The sequence goes on along the minus strand of CM057009.1, from coordinate 93,650,854 downwards.
TGCTGTCTGCGCTTCTTTGCCCATTGGTAACAAGTGGTCAACATTGCTAATAGTTGTTAAAATAAATTAATGAGTAATGTAATAAAATTATTTTACGATATAAAAGAGTGTATGTATGATCAGATTGTTTAAGTAAGAAATAAAGTTACACTTGGTGAATACGAGGGGTAGCAATATACTGGTTGCATTTAAATACGTGATTTTGTATGAAGCACTTCATTTTAGGGCTAGGTTGATATAGTTTTATTCCATAATAAAAATTTAGACATGTAAGATTTCTCTTCTGTATTTTTCTTAAAGTTAAAATTTTTATTTTTAAAAAAGTATGTTAATACTATACACGTGCGTGTGTGTGTGTATGTGTGTATATATATATATATATATTTTTTTTTATATAACAGCAAATTTAATGAGGTCTGAGAGAACTTGAGCGAAAATAGGCCATGGAAGACCGAGGCATAGATAGAAAGGCAATCTGTAATGTCCCTGGAATGCAGAACGTCTAATACCTATGAGGAGATATTGGACCTTTTGTTATATATATATATATATATATATAAAATAACACAGCTGTTGGGGGCCATAACTCATAACCGCGTTACAGCTTTCCATGCTATTCGGGAGTGGCCAAGTACAGCAGCAAAAAAAAAAAAGCCAGTGTTCTAATGTGGTGTGATCCTATCTGTCAAACACGGGGCAATTGTTATTTACTGCTGCAACTCATGAAATGTTTAGCCCCTTGCTATTGGAACATCATTTTTTTTATCTGCATCACCGGACTTGACAGCACCCAAGGGAGGGAAACAGAAGAGAAACTCGCTGCGATGAAAGGGGTCACATGCATTCCAGCAAGAATAACTAAAAAAGACCACATTTTCCAGGCAAAGGATGTACTTATTCCACAAAGGGCGGTATTCGCTACGAGTTGTTTGTTATGCGGGTTGGAGAAGGGAGTTCACCCCCCTCCTCCCCACTGCACTTTTACGCCACCCGCTGGGCCTGGTTGATAGGAAGTATGAAAGAGAAAGGAATCTCGTGTCCAAAGGTCGAATGCATGCTTGCACTGTAGATGGGATCTATCAGTGCCTCACGTGATGTGAAACATGTCGCTTGCTCATCTGATTTTCATTTTCAAAAGGAAAAATAAAAAAAAAATAAAAAAAATGTGAATAATTTGTGACATGCAATGAAAGGCCCCTTTTCTGCATTAAGACTTGTCCACAATAGCTTGTTCGCTTGGAAATTTTTTTTTCATTTAGCAGGTATATATACATTATAATCAAAGTGTCTACATCATAATTATAGTGATTATATAGCACTATATTCCGAAGGAGATTAATAATAGGCCTGTAAATGACATAGGAGCACGAATTTTGAGGTGTATCTGAAATTTCGTATTATTTTTTTCGAAAACGGGAAGACATACCGAATAGCCACTACATACAAATTACAATCAAAGTGTCTAGATAATAATTATAATGATAACGTAGAGCTATACCCCGTAGGATATTAATTATATGCCTGAAAATTACATAGAAGCACAAATTTTGAGGCCCGCATCAAATTTGGGATTTTTTTTTCCAAAAATGGGAAGACCTATTGTTATAGCTGCTACACACATATTATAATTAGTGTCTACAGCATTACTTTAATGATTATGTATTACACTATACTATATACGCAAATTTCATTCATGTCAACTTGTAAGTGCCAGTAAATGTGTGACAGCAGGACACTTGTGAGTATGATTTACGGTTTGGAATATGGCAGTGCCATCCCCCTACATTGATCCAACGCTCAGATAAGATGGAAAGGTTGCCACTGTATCTTTTTTTTGTCTGTTTACAACCAAACAGCAGAACAGGTATAATAGGGTCACATAAAAAAGGACCACTAGGAATACTTATGTCAAAGCTTCGCACCACGCCAACGAAATTGAATACAGAAAAACATACACCATTGGCTGTAAAGAATCAGTAAAATAGATCTCTGCAGGGAGAATGCGTGGCCGCTCCCTCCGCCTCATCCATCAACGTCCCTGACTCATGACCACCCGCCAACAGACTACACGCCTATCTGACTGCATGCTTTCCACTTATTTATTTATTCAGGCTGGGGGACATAAATTGCCCCGCGATATAACCAAATCCGTGGTATACCGGGCCGTGGTATTCCGGGCTTCCACTGTATTAACATATGTATATAATTTTTGTAATACTTTTGTTGAATACTTTACATGATATGAAACATGGCATTGTTTACCATTCTCAGAAACGATCCTTTCTGATCTGTTTACAGTTCTCAAGGTTACACCATTATGTTTTTTCCATTAATGCCTACAGAAGTTATAGATAGAATTAATAAATTTTAATTTCTACACATCCCTACTGTTTATAATATTTCTGCTGATTGCTTGAAATATGTAAAAAAAAAAAACGTTACTTATAGGAACAAAGCATTTTTTCCCCCCCCATCACATTGTAAAATACAACTTAACACAAGTGTAGATTTTTCAGGGGAAAATAATTGAAACTGCAATGATACATTAAATTTTAGCTATAATATATAAAAACTTTGCCTGTTGCAGGCATATTAAAGAATTTAAAAATGCACATAAGTAACATTCACACTATGTGTATCAGCTATTACTTTACAGAGAATACCTTGTCCAGAAACTGTGAATCACCAAACTGTGCATTCCAAATTGGTATTCCTGGTACTGACAATAGAAGTGTGTCACTGGATTCTGCTTCATTTTCACTGACAGGGCTTCGATCAACAACTCCTGCAACCATAAAATGTATTGTTAGTCTCGACTTCCAGTTAAGCACAATGAACATTTTCACATGCACTTGCATTTGTACACAGGTGTATTTGTACACACATACACACATGTGTACATGTGCATGCATTCACACATTCAAACACACACACACACAATGAAAGCTCATGTATTGGGAGACATGCTATAATTAATTTTTATTAACAACTTCAAAATAGGTACAATTAAAGCAGTACCCTTACGTTATATTATCCAGCAGATAAAAAGAACTTAAGATAATTCATGCAGAATATTCATTTTGACATTATAGTGTGGCATGAGGCATGGATGGTAGCTTATATTGACAACAGGCTGAAGGGGAGGACTTTGATGGATCAGGAACCATATGTAATTATGCACAGTGTAAACATACTTCCTTCTCTAGAGGTCAAACTACATTGGAAACATTTAAAGAAAATTCACAGAAAACAAGCAAGTGGCAACTTTTGTTTGTAGAATGCATGTATTCAAGAATTAATTTTAAAGGTACTTGCACACTAAGAAATACATCATTTCAATGGTCATTTTGATACATCTGAAAATATTGTTGTTATTACATGTGGACCATCCACCCTTCACACTGGTAGCACACACATCCACTCAATGCACAGCAGTAGGTAGGACACCATGACTTGACCCACCCCACCCTAGCCCCTACCCTACATGGACCTGCTATGGCAGCAAGACAGGCATGACAGCAGAATGATGACTGATGTGAACTGGCATTACCACCCCTCCTCCCTCCTAATGGATGGGTCAGCATCTGTACACTACTGTGTAAGCTTTCTCATCATCTCCCCCTAATGCGTGGGCCGACTGTAAAGAATGTTCTCAGCGATATCATAGACACAATATATACTGGTGCCACCAGAGGTTCGAGAGTATGTGAAAGCCAGCTGGTGTATTGCAGTGAGCAGTGAACCTAGAGGACCAGCGGCAGATGAAGGTGTGAGAGACTGCGGCAGATGAGTGTGTGTGTGTGTGTGCAGTGGATGATTACAGTGTGTATGTGTATGGGAGCACTCAAGGTGCCATAGAACATTCTGGATAGGAAAGACTGGTGATATTAGGATTTAAATACGGTGGGATTGAAAGGATAAGTGATAGACACTTGATAATAAATACTGGAACTGTCAGATAATAAATATATAATTTTTTTGTAATAATTCAGTTGATGTTGAAAAACAGGTTTTAGTGTTTGAGTGGGAGAAAAAAAAAAGTAATTTCAGCGGCTCTTAACACTGAGGTCTTGAGAGCTGACGAGGTTAAAGCGACGTGAGTATGAAGCAGTGCCGGAATGCAAGGCTGGGGGAAATGGGAAATCCCCAGAATACCTGCCAACTAGCGGCATCATCCGGCACGATTCCCACATGCAAATTTAAGTGTTTGAATTAATTTCCTAGGTGAGGGATAATAATATCAATATTAGCTGTAAATAGCAAGTGATGGCTACTGTTGTCAAAATAGTAAGTTTGGAAATTTTTTTTTTATCGTTTACATAAATAAATTAGGAAATTATTATTAACTCGTTTACTTAAGTCCTCCATCCCTTTAACAATTGGATAAGCCAAAAAACTTTGGAAAATTATAACATTATGATCATAAAGAACACTACATTTATAGGATTTTGTAATATTCCGTTGAAATTAATTAAAAACATGCTTAATTTGGAAGCACTTAATCATATAAAAAAATCTATATCGACTAATGATATATTTATTAAAAATAAATTTTCTATTATTTGATGCTGGTTTTAGACATGTTGTTTCTTGTATGAAGAGATAAATACTCCAAATTATCCATGAGTAATGCCTAGGTCCAGAGAAAATTTGAGCCCTGCATCTATTTAATGAGGATGTATCTACACTGCAATATTTTTTGTATACGGCAAGAGTAAATGAGAATCATGTTTGGCACTTCTGTGGCTATCTCATTAACACAAAAAACTTCTTATGGCCTTGGAAGGGCCAAACATAACTAATGGCATTAATATTGTTATGAAAGTAATTTACAACATATTGTCACAAAGGCAGCACAACATTGTGTACAAGAAATACATGCCTGTAAATTCAGTTGTGTAAAGCTAATTTACACTACTAAACCAGCATTGTGCAATGAGGATGCTGTACATCAGATTGGCCTCTCACAAGACATGGAAATTGACACACATCACACAGGCATAAGGCATCCCAATAATAAGTATACTACCCTTACCTTAGTTACCAAATTGGGAGCACACCAAGGTTACTTGGAGAAGGAAATGCAGAAAAAAATTATTTTTATTTCATGACCGGCTCCAAGGGTGACTTAGAGATATCCAGCCTGGCATGTATTACTTATACACAATAACATGGTGCATTTGCAATAATAAGTTGGAAGTCATAAATAGATTCATTAACAATATCTAAAAGAGAAAAACAATTAAGTTCAACAAATGTTCACACATAATTATATTGCTTCACTGAAACAGTTAGGTATTACTTTTGATTTTTATTTATTGAGTAAATCCAGAGGACTTTCAACAGAAGATGAGGAAAACATAGGTGGAAGTCACCTGTCAATATTTATATTGGCATGAGGTGAAAGAATGCAGAATGGATTAAAAACATAAACTCTGTAGACCTTTATATTAAATAATAATTAATACACTTGACTAAAGGGCACTGGTTAAAAAAAAAATTCAGTATTATATTTATCACTCAAGATATTTTTTAAATGTAGACATCACTCATAGTAACTATTCCAGAAAAGTGTAAAATGTTTTGGTTTAACAGTTCTCAAAGAATTATTTGTCAAGTTATATGACTGGCAGTTGACTCAGTGGTTTAGACTCTACCCTCCTACTGCTGGAGTACTCAGTTTAATCTTATGCCCTAGTAAGGAGGACATTTTTGGCCGGGTTCTCATGTGGAAAGTGTGGTGCAACAGTTTACTTGAAGATATTGTCAACAAAAGATGCCCTATAAAATTCTGGGACAGCAACAAATCAAAACTATGGAAACTTTTTCTATTTACAATAATTTTTTAACAAAACAGCAATATATATATATGTATATTTTTTTAAATTACTTACATGTCTTGCGGTAGTTCATAACACAGTTTTTTCAATATAAATGATTTAAGTTAGTTATCTGTAGAACAGTAAATAAGTAAACTGAGATTTTCACGCTCTAAAAAAATGTTGAAACAAAGAATTTAAAATTCCCTGAGAATAACCGTATTATTAATATCTAGTGTTAAAAAGATTTTCAGAAATAAAAAAAAATTGCATTTTATGATAGCCAACATCCTTAAAGCACTATTACAGTGGTTGTCATGCCATCTTGAGATGACAAAACCTGCTCCAGAACCATTTTAAAAATGCCACATACTCTCAACTCTGGCCACAGCTAAGAAATTGCATAATCTGCAGTGTTGGATATTCATACTCGATTTTCCTTTATAAAACTGTAAATAAACAAATGGTTATAATCTTAACAAATGAAAACTTCTCTCTTCTACACAAACTGGTCGCATATTAATTTTGTGTCTGTTTTTTCTCAGTGTGTTATATGCAACTGAATTATGGCATTCATTCTTTCCTCTCAAATCATTAATATGTTAAGAATATTATGGTTTTGTAGCATATATTTCCACAGATTCATTGCTCGTAAATTATACGTTTGTGACATGTTTGGCAGGTTGCATTGCTAATTGGAGCAGACAAATACATGTACATACCTGTTGTAATACTGGATTTCCGCTGACTTGAAACACTATGCACTGGGTTAGTCTCAGAACAGACAGCCATTTGTTTCTCTTTACTTTTCAACTTATCAACCAGCAAATGATAAATGGCACTAATATGGTCGAAGGTTTGTGACTGCACAGACTGAAATAAAAAATATAGCCATAATCAGTACAATAAACTATTTAAAAAAGAAAGTCTTGTTTCACATTCTGCTCACACTTATACCTCAATTGTGACTATCATTTTTTATAATGTTACCATGCCATAAACAAAAACGTGAAAATGTGACAGCCAAATACTTTCCTACATTATATCACATATTTTATCTTATTTATTTAAATACACTTTATTTTTTAAATTAAATGCACAGCGATAAATAGATTGAAAGACTCAACAAATATGAATTTGTTGCTTTACTGCACAAACAAAAAAAACCTGTTTATGAAATATCACAAATTTGTCAAAAATCTGTTTTCTTTAATTATCACTACCACCCCAATTCTTCCAAGGAAAACTGACTTACATAGCCTAAATATATATCAAACATTAGATTTTTTTTTTTTAATTAATACAAATCATAGAAATAACATTTCTATGCAATAACCAACACTTTGTTACAAAGGATTACCTAATTGGCTGTTACACTTAACACATAACCTCTAATCCAATTCCATCTCCTATGATATGAAAAAAACTGTATCAAGATTAAATGTAGTATGCTGTATAATGTTATATGAGTAATACAGTTTGTAAATGCTGGTTTCTTTATTAAAAATAGGTGGGTGGAAATATTTTTATAGCATTTAAGTTATACTGCCATAGTTTGAAAAACCAAATAAAATATAATTAGTTATATTTTACAACATAAAAGGCAGTAGTTTGACACTGATGCAATATTCATACTCCGAGATTGTGTATTTTTATATATTGTCACATAGGAAAAATAAATTGTCTCTGCGTAATGGTAATGCATTTGTAATTTTTCTTTGACCCAACTCTGAAGCTACAAGGTTCAGGTGGAACTGTAGCAAACAGTTGTCTGTGTTGAGATTTACTGACATTTCTGTAAAGTTCTCTGGTTGCCACTTTCTCGTTGGTTGCAGATTGGTGTGTACGTCTCACCGTGTCTAGAAGAGGTTAAGGAGGGAAGGTAAAGGGAAATCAAAGTTGCGCTGCAGGAATGCAGTTCCCAGTGGGGCAAATCCTCAGGCCGCTACGGAAGGGTACATGGGGGCAGGAGCCCTGGTATATCTGGCCCTGATGATGGAGTACCTGGTAGCTAGCTGAAGCGCTGGAGCTGGCAGGGAATGCTGCCATAATAACAAAATTTTAGGGTTATCTCCAGACACTTCCAGCTGGCTGTCTGCAACTACAATGAACTGAACAAACAGCTGCCTGGCGTAAAGACTGCCCAGAGCGGTGTCCTGCCCAACATTCAGGCCATGCTGCTGCCCAAGAAAACTGAGAAGAAAGCCTAAGGCTGCAGCCTGCCTGTTCAGTAAGCAAGCTTTTTCTTCCAGGCGATCAGCAGCAGCCTGTTGCAAAACTAGGATTTTGAGCACTGGCCAACATCCAGGGTTGCCGACCTGAAAGCATGCAGGTCTCAGTAGTTGTGTACATGGGTGCAGTGATGTGATTTCTGGATTACGGAGTCATTCTATTGTTGAGGTGTATGGTCAAATTAGCAAGACACAGGCAGAGAGCTTGAGGTAGGGCTTTCGCCCTTCCCTAGAGCTAGAAAAATGTTGGGCTGTTTTGTTACTGCCCCTGTTTTTGGCTCCACAAAGGAAGGTGCACTGAGGTTCGCCATCAGCCAGGTCACTAGGTGTGTTGGCCAATACTCCACAGAGATGTGATACTTCTAGGTGTTGGAGGGTAGTGGCAGACATAAAAATCAAAGCATTTAGTAACATAGGGATAATCAATTTAAAATTAAAATTTTCTAAGTAAAATTAACCAGTATTCTTTGGTTTACTGCCCAATTCAAGAATTCCCTTCTCCATGCACTCTATCACAAATTTGATTTAATTGCAAACACAATTTAAACAAGTTATTTATAAAATGATAGCATATTTATTGTATCTTGTTTTGCTCTGGCAGGAGACCTCTGAAGTTTTTGTGAATTGTTCTTTGTCAGTTTCATTTTGCTCCTGTTAAGGTCATAATAATTCCCTAATTCTGTCACCTAATGTTTTCAGTCTAGTCATTAGCTGAGTAAGGCTGTCCATTGTTTTAACCCTTTTGCTGTTACATGCTTATTAATGGTGTCATCTTTGTAGTGCTAGCAGTCACATAGCACCAAGTCACCCCCTGTGCTGAATACTTTTTTTTTATAGCAAATGTGGACAAGGCCTGTATAGGAACTTTTTCCACTCTTTTTGGAGAAATTTTAAAAGTTATCTTATTTTGGCAGATGTATTACCTTAATGTTACAATTAATTGTAATTTATAATGTCTAGATTGATTTTAGCATTGTGACATTGAACTGTTTACTTTTGTTTTGCTAACTTTTAAAATATACATTTTTTCCAACCTACTTTCTGAAGGATCTTCATACCTGGATGTGTGTGTGTGTGTGTTTCCCTCTAAAAACTCGTGCACCCGTACACCAAATTCCACGCAACTTATAAACATATAGCACACAGTAATGAAACCTGATTTCCATAGTTTTCAGCCATGCCAAATGCTTATTTTTAAAATGGCGGACCTTTTTATTTAATCTATTTTGAATGGTACCGCATATCTCACGAACTATTCAACTAATTAAAACCAAATTTTGTATGTTGACCATTCAAAATGTCAGCTTAAATTCTGAAATAATCGTCCTGATCAATGCACCATTTTAAAAGATAACAGTACTTCGCATCAAATCTCAAGAAATATGCAACTAATTCCCTTGAAATCTGGAATATAGGTAGATCTATGGCACTTTTCAGTAATAATTTATATTCCTGACTTAAAAAAACAGACATCACATTCACTGGAGTCAATACACTATATTTACTATAGTGAAATTACTCAAACTTTTTAAAATATATATAGTAGTTTCTAAAAAAACATTTTGATATGTTACACTAACATATGAAAGTTCCCATAAATTACCTCGGTTTTTATTACACTTATGTTAGTCTAATTATATTATTTAGACATATCAAAATTATATGTTATTACACCAACATTTAGTAATTTATTTGGTGTGGTAATTTTCAAAACATGGTGTGACGCACAGTGCGACTTCGCAGTCTCTGTACAAGTATCGTGTTTCTCTATGAATTTTGTGCTTGGTAGAAACAACACATTTTAGGGTAGGAAATTTTTTAACTCCTTTTGCTTCAATGGCCGTGGAAAAATGCCTCTGTGATAAACGCATGGGAGTGTCTTCTTCTGACCTTCTTGCTCCTCCAGACTTTCTTCTTTGTTTTGAGTATTTCTCCAGAATGTCTCTGATGAGCATTAGATGGAACGTTGCAAGAGGCAATGTTTTACCAGTAACATATTTGTAAGAGCATGGGCATTCAGAACTGCAAGATCCAATACATGAATAAACAGTTTTTTTTTTATAGAATTTCACAGTTTTCCTCACTGATTCTATAGAACTTATTACCATATCAGTTTTGTCGACAGATCCCATGCTAATGTTGTAGTCCAGAACACATGTGGGTTTCATTATTTTACATCCACTCTTCCTGTCAATCTTTTCACTTTCTTTCATATCTGCATTGTGGCTGGTGCTGAACATCCATACTTCCCGTTTATTGCACCACTTCGTTGCAAGTAACTTGCCCGATGACTTGAAAGAAATCTCTCCTTTCTTCAGTTTGTTGTCTATTTTCTGCATATTTTTCCTATTTTTTTTGTACTGCACCACATGCATTTGTTATGCTATTATGAAGCCAATGAAATAGGTTTGTACTGGAATACCAGTTGTCTACAAATAACATGTGACCTTTGCCCAAGTATGGTTTCAATAAAGTAGCCACAATATCACCAGACTTTCCCAGACCTGCCTCGCTACTGTCACCATTTGCACCAGAGTACACAATGAAATCAAGAACATATCCAGTCAGACAGTCACACAAAACAACAGTTTTTATTCCAAATCGACTTAGTTTTGAAAGCACATATTGTTTGAAAATCAAATGGCCTTTGAAGAGGAGCAGGCTCTCGTCAATGCACAGTTTTTTGTGAGGCACAAATGAAAGATGAAAAGCATTTTGAATTATCTTCACACGTGCCAGTAGTAAACATACTGACAGAAAACCAAACAATTCCTCACAATTTGTGTCTGTCCATTGCTTCACACGGGAATGAAACTGAAAAATCTATGGTGCATTTTCAATGGCATACTTGCAGTATCTGTTACATTCATTTACTACAAATATCATCAATGATACATCAAAGAAGATTACAAAGAAGTCTATGATAGGACTGCTATTATTTACATTTGCTTTACATCCTGCATTTGTATCATCATAGGGATGAATAATGGGAGTCAAATTATTCAAAGACCACTGAAATGTATCACACTTCATTTTTGTACCATGATCATAATTTCTTTCTTCATCGCTGCTATCTTCCTCCGATTCAGAAGACAATTCTTCAAATATTGTTCTTGAAGTACTACGTGTAATCCCAGTAGAAGTAGTTGGCTGAGGAGAGTTTTCTTTGTTGTGTGAAGTGTACTTTACATCTGAATCACTCAATGTAAACACATCTTCTTCGCTGTCACTCCTTGTAAGAATCATCTCCAGTGCTTCTTGGTCTGTCAGATAGCGGTGTCTCTTCATTTTTGTAGTTACAAATAAATGACATATAATCACAAAAAGTGTTAGAAAAAAGACTATGATTTTAGCGTAATAACACTATCCAAAATGTCTGCAGTCGGCAGAAAAACATACAACACTAAGTAGCTAGTAGGCTGTCCCACATTTTACCATACAGCTCATTTCCTTCCTTTCTCCACCCCTCATAAAATTCCCGCCATCTCTTTTTATCTTATCTCTGTAAGTGGTCCAGTAAGTGTTCATCTTATCCCTCTAAGTGGTCCAGTGGGAGGCAGGCAGGAGGCGGCAGACAGCTGGCCTTTCTCACCGCCTGGCATTTATCACCACCCATGTTGCTCTCGCTCTCAGAATAAGAACTACAGTGTCTGCTGACACACTTCCTCTTGACATTGCTTGAAACAAGGATTACAGTATTTCAATGTAAATAGGACCCTTTAAGACACTCTTATCTGAGGCTAAAGAATGTTGGACTTTATCAGGCCGAGGGTGGGCATTAACAGTGGGACGAGATATCTCGTCCTTCGCACTAGTGGCACGCTGAGTTGAGGACGACATGTCTCGTCCATGTCCATAGCAAACAAAGCTCCTACACTGGACGCGAGATATCTTGTCTATATCAGCGAAAGGGTTAATTTATGTGACCTATTAGCTTTTCTAAGTCTTTACAATAAATCAGTTTTAATTTTTATAATAACCTACCAACTAATGATTGTTTCTCCCCATATAGATGGACAAATTACAATCCACGAGCAAATTCTCCCTCTAAACTAAGCAAGTTGTGAATGTTCTCTTATTTTAGCCCTTAATTCTGAGCTACACTATTGTATCATTAGCTGTGCTATTTATGATTCAGTTAGATTTTTTTGAGAGAGCAGCAGCTATGTGGTGTTTTGTAGAGGTTCCAAATGTTAAGTTATAAATTATGTGACTTGTTTAAGTGTTTTACTGGAGTTGTAAGATTTCATTATGCCAAGAGAATTGTAATTTTAAAGGAAATTGTCTCTTGCTAAGTTTTTTATGGTTATTAAAGTAATATTTATTAACATTTACCACATTTACATATCATTATGCCTGTTTCCAAATTAGCAATGATATTAGATTCTACATTATTAGATTCAGCATATTTAGTAAAAATACCAAAGGATAAATTACAATTAAAATTTACAGTTTAAAATGGTTTTGAATCCGTAATTTTACAGCCATATTTTATATATATATAACTTAATATTAAATTTACATAATAGTTTTACTATATTTTATGTTACGAGCTTTTAAAATTATGTTATTTATAATAAAGAGACCAAATTAATTTACAACAATTTGCACTGAATCTATGTTTGTTAACCTTTACAAACCATTATCATTTTATTTGCATAAACTGTTCTAATTATTTCAATTTTTTATGTCTACTGTTAAATGTGTTTTTTTAAAACTGTAATTAAGGCAATAGAATAATTATAAGTTTCTATTTTATTACTGAAATATTATTACTTAACTTAAAGACAATATTTGATTCAGCATTTAATACATTGCTTTTATTAATAATATAAACATTTGCATTTAATAAACAAAAAGTTTTATTAACTGAGGTGGTGGTGTATTTGTTTCTGATGAAAAAGAAAGAAAAAAAAAAAGAAAAATGGACAACTCATGCCAGAAAATATATGAGCTTTAATAGTAGGACCTAGTAACTGTGGTAAAACAACAAAAATGATTAACAATTTTCTTCATAAACCAGGTTGGATGAATTATAAAAAATTGTAATCAATTGTATACTTGTTCCAAAAGTCTAAATTCTGCAAAAAAAATTTTATTTGAATAACTATATTCAAAAAGCAATTAAAATTTAAAAGATTATATAGAATACCTTTTTAATTACAGTTTAACAAAGAAATGTTAAATTTAGATAAATGTAAAAATAATATATTAGTTATATTTGATAACCAAGTTATTTTTATTTACCTCAAACATGACTAAAGTATTTGCATAATTTATATATATATATATATATATATATATATATATATATATATATATATATATATATATATATATATATATATATTTCTCTCTCTCTCTCTCTCTCCCTCTCTCTCCCCCTCTCCCTCTCCCTCTCCCTCTCTCTCTGTGTGTGTGTGTGTGTGTGTGTGTGTGTGTGTGTGTGTGTGTGTGTGTGTGAGAGAGAGTGTGATAGAAATAGAAAATGTTATATTAATTTATAACATATTTATAACCATTTTGTTGGGGGAACTACAACAGTAATGAAACATGACAATGTTAGTATGTATAACACCCCCCACCCCTCCAGAAATCTTCCTTTAGTCAATGATGATACACAAGAAACAGAGAAGTAAAAATTTTACGAAGGAAAGTTTTCAGGATACCAGACATATGTTTTAGTCAGCCTGCTTATTTTGTACATGCCATAAGGTTTAGAATATGCATGACGATTCCATGTGAACCACACCTACAATTATAGATTTCAGTATGTAAAAATATTTTAGGAATGAATGCTAATGATGCAATTGTTGTAATGAAGGTTGACAACACTTCCAACAAGGCACCAAATTTGTGATGTCTCACGGTGTCCAACATGATCATAAAATCACCTGCTGTATTAACAATTAAAACTAAACATTAAAGATATTATTAATCTCTTTTAATTACTCCTTTCCTTTCTGACTATTACATACAGAGAGGACCAGATTCCCTGAAAGTCATGCTCAAAAGAAAATATACTGATGCCCGTTTCTTAATCTGAGCAGTGGATGACTTGTCGGGGCTGTGCATTTGCCACCAAACAGAAGCTCAATTATCAGTGATCCACACTGTAATGACTCACTTCACATGGCCCATGCCATACTTGGTTCTATACAGAACTTGTAGCATATAAAGCAACAATTACCTTAATTTTTGTATGTCAGCCCAATTCCGCTCTTTTCCATAACAAATATGTAAATTATATCATAGCTGAAATATGGTATCCAACATATTTTCTATATTAGATCTTTTTCTGTACTGGTAAATGAAAGAGCTGATAGTTTATACTGTCACTAACTATTCTGCAAATATGATTTTATTTACTGTAAAGAGAAACACAATCTCTTGGCTGAAGCACTCGTAGCTGAAACTGACATTATGAGCTTTGTAAGTTTATATGTTTCTGGAAATACATCACTTGATCTTGATATTTTTCAATAACCGTGATCTCCTACACTTTTATTTGTGCATGCCACTGTCTGTGAAGATGACATGCAGCTCACTTCTTAATTTTAGAAATTAACAGATTTCCATAGCTTTAATTAAGAGATACAAAAGAATCTTATAGAAAATTATTATTACATTAACGAAAACATTTACTATCCAACAGGCTAAAAAATTTCAGTTTTGGAATTCCTGCAAATCTATGCAGTGGATTCAAAGTTACAGTGTCAATTAAAAAATAGTTTTCTGTACACCTTCTTACATTTCTCGTCTGTCGAAGAATCTACATAAACATGTTTTGCACTGTTTTAAGTAACTTACAAACTGAGCAAGAACTAAATTTTACTTGTGAGCATAACAATGAACAAAACAGTTTAAGCACAGATGAGATTTAATGTTTTATTTTGCTATCCCGCATGTTCTCTGGCCATCACCTCAGCTCCATTGTAAATCTGCGTTACTAACTTCTTTACATCAGTAATCTTCAAAAACCCTTTCCTCAAAATTTGTATCTCTTGAGATGTAGTGCAATACTAAAGACAACTGTGATTTAACTGTTATGGTTGTTGTCTCAATCACAATGAGTACCTAATTCAAGAGAGGTTTGTGATATTCTTTCTTAATTTTACTCAATATTTAATCAGACTGTGGACATAATATATATTTCTGAGGGTCACTGGACAAACCTGTGAAAAATGTAGAGTACTAGATGTGAATTTCGACTCGGTGTCATAAACTGCCAGTTCATTGAAGAATAATTCTTGTATGCAAATTTAATAGGTACGCATTTAGCCAAACTGTTTGAGAAATTTCAAACATAAAACGTGGTTGACAGACAATTTGGGCCATGTTTATAGTTTCCACACATGATTTTAAAAATCAATAAACCCTACAATATGCCACACCAATTATTATTTTAAAAATAATATATACGGCCACCAAAAAGTTTTATAAATTTATTGCAGCCACTCAACCATGTGATAACTGCGCAAGTATGTGCATAAAAATGTTTTCCGGTTGTTGATTCAAGGGGAGGAATATACCTGCTACTAAGAATTATTATATTTTTTATTCAAAAGAAAGGACATTGAAAGGAATATTTCTAATTTGTCTATGATACATGCACAGTCAGTTACACACATAAGAATTATCGTAGACTGCTGCCACGTTGTTATTTAAACATCCAGACATGAAGCATCACAGGAGTTTGTGGTTCTTGCATAGAAGCTGTTTTCACAACAGCATTCTTTGTACAACCTGGCATAATACGTAGGCGTAAGTCGCACAGGAATGCACATTTAAACGAAGGTAAAGTGCCATTTTTAAAAATAACCCTAAGATATTCTATCGCCCATTAAGGAATGAATATACTGTCAAAAAGTTGTCTTTAAGCTCGGTTACAGAAGAAAAACAACATTTAATTACAGCAAAACTGCACGTGGCTTATAGTTCAATTTATACACTACTGTATGCTGCTGACGGGACCACTTCCACAGTCCAGGAAATTCATCCTGTCCACCAACAAAGTTCATTTTGTTGTCCATAAAGTGAGATACCAGTCTGTTGGAGGCCACTAAAGGCAATGAATCATTATAAATTTTGCATTAACATAAACTGTATTTGATTTATTGATATACTCACACATGAAAGGCCTTGGTTCTTACAGGTAATAATAAAAATATATAGCTCAGTTATGCAAGGGAAGCACTCTTCTGTATATTCTATGGACACTTTACCAGGACATTTTGCCACTGAGCTAGAGCATATATAATGTATTTAAAAATACATGTTCAAACTGTCTCTCTAAAGTTTTTTTTTTCAACTATTGATACTATTAGAAAAAATGGTGATGGTAGATATAGAAATAAAATGTTTTTAGTAAGTATTTTGATATAAATTTAGTCAATTATAAATATAAGTACACTATTTATAGTAAAAAAGTAACATTAGTTAATTTAGAAAATAAAAACTATACACGGTTTAAAACGTAAAGTTGTTTGTGATATATTATTAAAGTATTAAAACTTAAGACAAGCATTATCCTACAATGTTAAAGAAGATTATATAAGTTTAACCAACAGTTGCACTTACATCCAAATACTAATTTTATACATAACCCAGGAATGTACCCCTTATATACAAATCAAAAATGAAAGTAACTATTCAATTCAAAGACAGTTTTTTATAAAGTTTAACTAATTAGTTCTGTTAAAAACTTTTCATTTCAGTTTCATCATTTACCTCACATCTGCAGCAGACTCATTTATTCATTTTGCATGAACACTTCATGCCGCTATGGTATACGTATTAACTCCAATTTGTTTTATCGGTAATTATCCTGGTAAATAAGCACAGATTGCTAGCTTTATAATTTTTGAGTCATAGAGCACGTCACTAATGACATCTGCATCAGTAAAGTTGGAAGGGGGCGTGAGTAATTTAACTGTTTTCTTGGGGCCATGTGCCAATGTTAAGTGTACATGTGTTGAGTCAATGACGTCCTAGTTTTCACATTAGGGTATTGGTTAATGTTTTCTCAGAGTCCTTCATCACGTAAATTCTTATGGCATGCAGTGTGGCCATAACAGCACTGTGTTAGCACGTGTACATTAGTAGTGCATGTAGTAGCCAGTATTTCCACAACCACACAGGTCAACATACCCCTTAGACCCCATCATAACTCTAAGAGCTACCCTTTACAAGGGCAAAAGTGTTTTCGTGGTGAATACAAATTACAGAAGCCAAACCCTTGCACAGTAACCAGGTTGTGAGTTCTTTTAAATTTAATATATATTTGGAACATTAGATGTGAGTGATATATCCTAGGATTGTTTTAGAATTATAATGGTTTTATTTTGAAGTTTTAAAGCTCATATAAATAAGTTAATTTATTGATATATATGGTGCTGGTGTATATAAAGATATTGACACAAAATTTTATTATTTTCTAAACTATGAATAAAACCTGCATTTAACAATGCTAATTTGAAAAAAACATTCAATAAAACCAATCAAATAAAAAGGATTTAGTAATTCACAATCACAAGTTCGGTTCTTATTATTTATTAGTAACTATTTTTCCTCTGAGTCTGCATTTCATTGATGATACAAGCAAGTCTTGATTAATATATTTAATTTAGTGCACATGTATGGCAACCCAGCATAATTAATTTGATAAGTATTGATTCTTATTTTTGTGTTTGTTTGCAGAGACCGTTAGGCCTTGTTGCTTGTTGTACCACTTGTTTTTGTTGTTTGTGGCTCTTTTGCAAGATGCTGTTTGTACCAAGGACTTGCATATATATATATATATATATATATCTAACACACCCACATGCACACACGCGCACACACACACTCATGCACACACACACATGCATGCACGCACACACACATGCACACACGCATGCACACGCACGCACACACACACAAGAGAGATTGTAAATGACTTTTAACCGCACATGGGGATACTTCCCAGATGCCAAAGCTCAAAGGAATAAATTGAGAGGAAAAATACCCACAAATAGAGGATGCCACTCAGGGCTGTCAGCGATATCCAAGATGCCCGAGAACACTGGCCATTGTTTGTATAGTGGAGCTCAGCAAGACAGCGGAGTACAAGCCCACAAATGAGCCAGCCATTGTCCCGTGTTCAGTGAAAAGTGCATCACAGTAGTGTCTGAGAGTAATGATAATTAAAATGGCAATTTTTTAAAAGTGAAATATCATAGTGCAACACTATGTCTATATGTGAGCTGCAGTAAATCAGAAAGTGTACAAATCCAAAGTCAAGGCATGCTCAGGCATGTAGTTACAGTGAGTGGCTTGGGCCAATGCACTCCTAATAAATTGACAAAATAATTATGCAAACAATTAAAAAAAGTGCAATACGACTACAGTCATAAATGATAGAAGTGAGATAACACAAAAATGGTAACTAATATGGATGGGAACATGCAGGTGCAGTAAATGTAACAGCCTCCTGATAGTGTAATAACTTGATAAGTCAAGTGCTTGTGGATGAAGACAGGCTTTGTTAATTTTGTGAAGGACTTTTTATCTTTCCTTAAGTAGGTTACTACAAGCTTTCCAACACCAGCATCCTTGCACATGTAGTGATGTTGGAGTAGTTTCTGTAAGGCCACAATGATGGGTGGACATGTTGTCCTGTAGGGAAAATTCACTTTGCTTTGTAACTGATATTAGCTTACTATAGTTTTAAACACACCAGAACTGCTTTGCTTTTCTTCCCTATATGTTTCATCACCAGTCCTATGGGCCATCATATCCAGGGATTTAAATTAAATATTTTATGATCACAAATTGTTGACTGTAGCAAATTTGGTTTGGGCATTTGCTGTGCTCTGTGCTGGACATTTCACATTTTGTGTTTCTTTGGCGTGATTCTCAAGTGTCTCTCAGTTCTATTTTGCTGTGAAAATGAATACATATTTTATTAGAAGCATGCCTTGTATCTGTAATGTAATGTATTCATGTTATATGCTCATGCAAAGACCATTCAATATGCATATACTTCAAATACAATATGCCATCTAAGTCATTTGGACAGCTCTTGCTATGCATGGCTGCTTTCCAGCCTAAAAGAATGGTGTGGTTCAGGGCTTACACCAGACAATTAGCTAGGATAACATGGAGGCAACCCATACCTGTCTAATCCCTGCACAGTGTTTACATCAGACATCACTAGAGGGGTGACAACACAGGATCTGCTTTACACTCTGACATCCCCATCCTAGCTACACAAACACTCTGTAGTGCCCATAACCACTTAACACCTCCATCACTTCTCACCCCTACAGCAATAGTGCAGGATGGTGCTGCTCCTTAAAGGCCAGAATTACAGCCCAAATGGCTACATTTGTTGTCTAAACAATGTGGTGCAAAATTCTATGCTATAACACCAGTGGAGTTTCAGTCAGCCAGGCCAGCTGAGAAATGCCTAAAGCAGCAGGTAGGGTGTGGCCAGTTGGCTGGCTGGCTGGAAGACAACCTACAAGCTCCTAACTGAATTTTGCATGCCAAGAGGGGGACTACACTGAGTGCAAAAGCAAACTACATTCATATATGTTTTTGAGCCATATGGCTGTAAGATTCAGAATGAGTGAAGAGATTTGAGCGGGTCTTAACATTGAGGTCTTAAGCGCCATCATCTGCCACAGGATGTTGACCTAGGGTAGGGCGACAATGTGTGAGCATGAATGTGCACATGCCACCTGTGTGGCTGAGCAGAGGAGCTTAAAGTGGAATCTGGGAAGATTGTGGTCACTGAGCTGCCTAATAACAACTTACACCCATGTGATAATTAATTGTGAAATTCCTTGGGACTGGAATTAACAGTGTGTGCCAGTCACACCAGACAACACTAAAGATGCACACCAAAGGAAAAAGTGACTTTCGGGGAAGGAGTGTTCATATGCCTGGACTGTATTAGCAATGACAGCATTAAATCCTCTACGCCAATGATGTGAGTGGATTAGACGGCCGTAAAATACCTGCAGACAACCACATTAACATGACTGTGCCTTCCAGGTAGGACATGACATATCCTGTTGCATGCGGAGCTGTTGGCCTAGACATGGCTGATGCTCATTTGCTTCACGAACATAACACACTCAGCTCCCCATACCACACATGGGCAGTAGCGAAACTTCCATGGAAGCTATGGAAGCAGCACTTCCCTTGCATAACTGAGCTTTATTTTTTTTAATGACCTGTAAAAAGAAATGGCTTTTGTATATATTTCCAGAAATTTTATTGACATATATAAATGGCCTTCTCCAACAGACCAGTGTCTCACTCTATGGACAACAAAATGAACTGAGTGGATGCACGGTTAATTTCTTATACTGTGGAAGTAGTTCTTCCAGTAATGTAAAAAGTGAACTATAAGGCACATACAGTTTTACTGTAGGTAAATGTGATTTTTCAATTTTAACCAAGCTTAAAGATAACTTTTCAACAATATATCTAATTCCTTAATGGGAGACAGAGTATACATTAGCAGCATTTAAAAAAAAAGGAATTTTAACTTCATTCCAATGTGCATTAAATGTGATGTACGTCTGCGCATTGTGCTGGATTATAAAAGGGCTTCTGCTGTTAAAGTAACTTTCACACAAGAACCAGAAAACTCCAGCGATACCTCAAGTCTTGGATGTTAAGGTAACAATGTATCAACAATCTTAGAAGATTCTTGTGTGAGTAAATGTGCATGTCTTATAGAAAAACTGAAAAACATTCCATTCAGTGCTCTATCTCTTGAAGAAAAAAATATAACAATTGCTAAAAGCAAGTCTATTCTTCCCCTCAAATTACCAAACAAAATACATTTTCATCCACATACTTATACAAATAATACTTGGTTGAGTGGCTGCAAAAAAGTTATAAAACATTTTCTTCGATTTACATATTATTTTAAAAAGAAAAAATGGCATGGGATACTGTATGGTTTAATAATTTTAAATAATCTATAGAAAGTATAAAAATGGCACAAATTTTCTAAATTTTATGTTTAAAATATCTCATACAGTTTAGTAAAACATGTACCTATTGAAGTTGCATTATGATGTTAGTATATTCTCAAAATTAAGAAGAATAATGAGAAAGGAAAAACATGTGGATCGTGAATCATTTGATAAGAGAACTTTTTAAATTTTTTTTACAAAAACAAGATTTGGCTTTTCATAATAATGACAAGTCTACCACTACACTCAAACAAGGGAATTTATATAGAATTCTTGAATGAACTGGCTGATTATGACACCAAGCTAAAAATTCACCTAGAGTATCACAGGTTTGTCCTATGACACTCAAGAAGACATATTTTCATGGTCTGATTTAATGATGAGTAAAATTAAGAAAGAAATATCACATGCCTCTTTTAATATGTAGTCATTGTAGTTGAGACAACAGACATAACAGATAAATCACAGTTGTCTGTAGTATTATGCTACATCTAAAAAAGTAAAAAAGTTGAGAAAAGATTTTTGAATTTTACTGACATAGGTGGTGATCAAACAGTCTTAGGTTTCTATCAACATGATGTCAAAATTTAAAAACACTTTAACTGTTTAAAGAAGTTAGTAACGCAAAGCTGCAGCATTTGCCAGACAACATTCTGGATTGCGAATAAAAATACAAGTCATATGTGCTCAAATATTTTTTTTTTTTCATTTCTCACAAGAAAAATCTAATTCTTGCTCAGTCTGTAAAGTGCATAAAACAGTGGAAAACATGGTTGCATAGATTCTTCCACAGACGAGGAAAGGAAGGGGTTGAGATATTTTTTAAAATAATTGAAAATATAACTTTGAATCTACTGCACCAAATTGCTGGAATTCCAAAACTACAGAAATTTTTTGACTTTATAAGTTTATGGAGTGAGTTGCACACCATGTTCACAGACAGTGACACGCACAAAAACAGTTAACTTATCTTCATGGCTATTAAAAATATCAGGACCAAGTGACCTATTCCCAGAAACATATACTTATAACGCTTATGTCACTCCCAGCTACAAATGCTTCTGCCAAAAGGTTTTTTTTTCACATTAAAGCTAATAAAAAACTGTATTTGAAGAACAATTAGAGGCAGGATAATTTGTCAGCTCTTGCCCTTTCTAAGCATGATAAAAATATCTACTGTAGAAAATGTGTCACAGACAATCTTTCAATGATTATACAATTAACATTTTCACCATAAAAAAAGCAGAATAAGGCTGGAATATAAAAATTACAGCAAGTGTTGCATTATACACTACGAGATCCTTAAGAACTGATTGTTGCATGGGATACGTGAAGTGAGTCAGTGCACTGCATATCACTGGTAATTGAGCTTCTATTTGACAGCAAAATGCACAGCCCTCATGAGTCATCCACTGCTCAGATTAAGAAATGGGCATCAGTAAATTTTGTTTTGAGCATGAGTAAATTTTGTTTGAGTACTTCCACAACTGCATGTCTAAATACACAGACAAAAAGGCCAAATTCTGGTCCTCTCTGTATTTAATACTCAAAAAGGAAAGGAGTAATTAAAAAATTTAACAATATCTTTAATTTTTAGTTGAACTTGTTAATATGGCAGGTGATTTTATGACATCGGAGACCATAAAACATTGCAAATTTGGTGCCTGGTTGAAAGTGTCACTAACATATATTACAACAATGGCGTTATTGGCATTTTTCTGCAAATTAAAATATATCGTCATAGGTGTAGCCCGCAGGGAGTCACCGTGTATAATCTACACATTATGAGATGTACAAAATAAACAGGCTGACTTAAACAAATTTCTATAGTTTCCAAATACTTTTTTCAGTAAAATCACTGCTTTTCCATTTCTCGTGTATCATTGTTAACAAAAGGAAGGATTTTTTGAGGGAGGGGGATACTGGATCTTTAGTTACCCCTACAAACAGTGTCACACTTCACCACAGTGTATGGGGCTTGCATTGCTGATACAAAGATAGATCCATTGGGGCATATAGCATTACCGGACTTTGCCAGTAGAGGCACGGAGGACTCAAGCACTTCCTTAGTATATTGAGCAGAGCGACTCACCCATTATAAAGTACCGGATGCCAAGTTGGCAGAATGTGTGGAAGCACAACTTCGCACACCAGTGTAGGATTGATGAAACATATAGAAGCACCTTGATACAACTTGGAACGATCTCACCAATGTTCTATGCAACCATTTATCTGACGTGGATATGCACACTAAATGTAACAAGAAATTCTATGGTGAAACCCAGAGCGCACAAGAATCCACAGATACTTTGTGACATGGAAACTCACTTCCACAGTGTTTTCCATGGGAGACCCTCCCAAACCTCACCAAACAGCTCCACAAGGCACTTCAAGTGTTTCTGCCATCAGTGCCAAGAAATCTGTTGTGACATACATGGGCTAGAACATAACAGCAGAGCAAGCTGTGCATCAGATGATCTGCCTGGGGGTAATGATCATCAATGGGAGAGCCATGCCTACCCAGGGCCGATCTGCATGCGACCAGATAATAACCAATTTCCCAGGACCTAGCCCATTGAGGCTTCCTACAATGGCAGACCAGCTTCAGAACCAACACCACCGCAAGGTGGGACGGACCACTACCCATTGTAGTGCTGCAACTGCCCTGCTCCATCTTCCCACTGACACCAGGACTGTCTGAGATGGGTGAATAAGTTGACTGAAAACCAAGGGGAGAGGGCATCTGACCAACACTGAGCTGCCCTGAGGTCTCCAATTCTGACATCACTGGATTGATACTGACCCAGCCTGCATACCTGGATCATGTTATGAGGTCAGTCAGCAATTTGCTGCAGATAACCCTGGGCGTAAACAACTGGACATTGGCTGGTCTTGTGGACAATGTGGTCAGTCACACCTTCATATAGCCATCCCTGATTCATCTGACCCTTTCGTCTCCCCACCAACAGTAGGACACTTTGTGGTCACCCACTTCCACTGGCTTGGAGTGGTACACACAGCCAAATGTACATCCATGTGTGCAAAGTGTTAAATGAAGAAGTCAGGCACAGGAATGGAGAGAAATAGCATCTATCCTACTGCCTAATGTGGCCAAGGTTTTCTCATGGTACTGCCCGTGTGTCACCCTGCGAAACCACCTTTGTGAAGCAGTTCCACGAAGGCGAATTTGAATTGATTTGAGTCAATTGTTGCAAGTTTAACATGTAATAAATTAGCAGTACATTGAAGGGGACACTGGCATCCCACCTCTGGTCGGGTGGATCTACGGACTGCGTGGTTATTAGTCAAATGGATACACGTTAAGGGATCTGTGTGTTGCCATAATTCATGAAAACTATTCCACGCAGACGGCAAAGAGGGTGCAAAGAAACAGTGTTGGTCGCTGGCCCTCAGGCCTCGACCCTGAGAGATCTGAATTCTCACTTTAAGGGCTATAGAAGATAGGTATTGTATGGACTTTGTATGAAGATGTGTTTATGTTAGGATTTATGTTGAACTGTTACAGTTACTTGTACTGGGGCTAATTTGATCAATAAAATTGCAAGTGTGGTGTTGTTGTTGTTGTTGGACTTGTGCAAACAAGAGCACTCAAGTGTGTGGTGGTGAACACAGTGCTAGACTTGACTTGTAAGATACAAGAGCATTAAAACATATTTGAAAAGCAGCCTGTTTAAATGGGTGAAATCTACAGTAATGGATGTTTTGATATTTAACCCAGTAGTGAAGCAGAAACTCTTCAAGGTCAAAAGGCGAGATTTGAATGACCATTTGGGACAAGGACAAGAGCCAAAGTCAGTAACGGTGGCTGCTACAGACCGACTAATGGACAAGGTGTTTGATTGGGATCAGTTTCAATGAACTCCAAATGCCATCATAAGATATGGTATGCAATTAATGGAGTAGAGAGGAGTGTCATAGAATCATGGATTACAGACATCTATGATGAAGAGGAAGAGGAAGTTCAGGTACGCCAAGACGAAGATGAACATTCATATTTGTCTATTGGAACAGAACAAGGTGTACTCCATAGCCAACAAGAGTCAGAAAACGAAGAGGAAGACTCTCCAAATTCATCTGAAGATGAAGATGGCATAGATTTAAGGAGTGCCAAAAGGAAGGCTCAAGAGTTTGTACGAGTTGGCAAGCATGGAAAATCATCAAAATGCCTGGGGCTGGATGCTTGACCTCACAACAAGATGGTTTTAAAGGCTTTGAACAATTGAAAGTCAAGAAAAAACTGAAATTTGAGCAAGAAATACTGGAAATTTGATCATTGGAAGAAGGTAACTTCATACAAAATATAACTAAGAGTTTTGAAAATACTCATGCTGAAGCTAAAGAGCTTGGGAATTGCATGGTGGACTAGCTGCTTATCAAGAACTCTAAAGTGTACAGCACCACTGTGCCAAGAATTAAGAGTTATGCGCAAATAGCGAAGGATAAGGAAATCATACCCAAACCGCCCATAAGTTTGTGCTGGTATATCCTGAAAAGGACGGCCCAACTAGCACACAAGTCAAGGAAAAGGTTAAGGGCCATTTCAATCTAAAAGAGGACAGATTGAAAATAAAAAATATAAAGGAAATTAGAAGAGGAGGAATCCTCATAGAAGTAGGTGATGATGAAAGCTTGGAAAAATTAAAGAACCAAGAGAAAATTAAGCAACTTGGATTAAAGTTGAAGTCACAGAAAAATAGAGGTCCAAGGGTGATCATCTATGACCTACCTCGAGAAGAAGATACGGATGGGCTGGTGGAGACCATCTATTGTCTGAATTTTGGAAATAAGTTTAAGTCTATGCAGGAATTCGAGGACAAATTAAAAGTCAGTTACAGGAATGGCAAAAGGGAAGCTGACAGAGTTAACATTGTGACAGAGCGTGGCCCCAAATTAAGAGGTTCCTTAATTAATATGGGAAGAATATTTGTTGGCTATGAGAATTGTAGGGTAAGGGATTATATATCTATCACCAGGTGCTACAAATGCCAACAATTGCGTTACATTGCAAAGAAATATAATGTGGAAATGCCATATTCCCGAAGTGCAGCCAAAGGGCACAAATTTGAGGATTGTCCTCATAAGAATAATAAGGATTATGCAGAGAAATGTTGAATCATGACCATCATGTTGATTCTAAGGAGTGTCTCGCATATCAGAGAGCTCTGACAGTGGAACTTGCCAGAACTGATTATGGACTGTAATATAATAAGATGTGGGCAAATAAATTTGCAAAGGTCAGCAGTTGGCACCTCTGAGCTTAACAGGATTGTTGTGGAGCAGAAGCTGGACTTGGTACTGTTCCACGAACCAGGAACCATATGTCCCATTCGAAGATGTGGTTGCCCTTAAAGGCTCTGTATAGACATGTAGAGTGTCTCCCCACATGCTGGAGTATTGAGGATGAAAATGGATATGGATGTTATGGTACTTACAAGTGTATCCAACACACATCATGTGTGTGCACAAGTTAAGAAAGGACCTTTGCAGATCTGGGTATATTCCTCATACTTTCAGTTTAGTGAAGGGACACAAGAACATCTTGATAGGTGGGAAATAATTATAGATGTTCTAAGGGATGGGCCAATGGTGATCGGAGCAGATGTAAATGCCAAGTTGGAACTCTGGCATTCTCCTGGTACTCATGAACGAGGAGAATTAGTACGCCAGTTTAGACTGGCTAATGATCTTGAAGTGACAAACGTTTATAGCGAATTGCCAACATATATTTCACAAGCTCATAGGAGTGAGACATACATTGATGCGGCACGCTATGTAATGAGAAAGCCAGAGGTTACATCAGGAATTGGGAAGTCACGGAGGACAGTGCAAGTGATCACCGACTGATAATTCTTCAAATTTCGACTGATGATGAAGACATGACATACATGGATGAGGTCGAAGACTAAGCAAGATACGTTCACAAGACTGCAGACTGGGCAAGATTTGATCGTCTTTTTGGAGAAACTACATATGAATGGGGAAATTTGGCACAATGGTAATCTGGAAGAAAGAATTAATGCACTCTCAAGTGTAATTAAAGGGGGGTGTGGATGGACCCTGAAAAAGACTAGGCATGGGCTTCTAAACCTTTCCTGATGGGAGCTAGAGTTGGAGCAAGAAAGGAAAGAACTAAGGAAGCTGAGAAGGAGACTAGATTGCATAAAAGGAGAAGAAAGAGAAGGTTTAGCGCAAAACTAAAAATTAAGAAGCAGTGTTACTTCACTACGGTTCAGCGAAAGAAAACTGAGTCTTGGATGGAGTTTGTTACCAAGGTTGGTAACAAAGATCCATATGGAATAGCATACAAGCTGGCTGCAAGAAAGGTGAAATGAGTGACACCTCCACCTTGTGTCAAGATTAATGGAGAAACTTACACTGACCTTACTGACTCATTGGAGTTTTTGCTTGAAACTCTTCTACCAGATGACTCCCAAGCTAGTGAGGGGGAGGAGCACTCTGCTAAGAGGCAGACCATGATCATATGTCCAGAAGAACAGGATGAACCTGATTTTGATATGGAAGAACTGACAGTTGTGGCATATAACATGAAAAATGGGAAGTCTCCTGGTATTGAGGGGATTAGAGATTAAATATTAAAACAGACCTTTTCAAGGATAAAATAAGCACTTCTGATGATTTTGAATGATTGTCTCAAGGACGGAGTGTTTCCTGCCCTATGGGAGGTGGGACTGTTGAGGATTTTGTATAAAGAAAATGGAAAAGAGCGTGATGATCCCAAGTCTTACCAACCACTGACATTGATTCCGGTCATAGGCAAAGTTTATGAAAGGCTGAAAAACAGAATATTGGTTGGAGTTTTAGAAGTTGAAGGGAAACTTAATGAAAAACATTATGGGTTCTGTAAAGGTAAAGGAACAGATTTTGTGTTGTGTGCTATCAAGAAATACATAACTGATAGCAATGACAAATACATATTGGGCATATTTCTTGACATCACAGGTGCTTTTGACAATGCTTGGTGGCCGGAGGTGATGCACCAGCTAAAGATAAAGGGATGTCCCGCAAACATCTATAAAGTAATCCTAGATTATTTCCAGGACAGATGGAGCTGTACATGTCTAAGACTGTACAGGTCAAGAAGAGGATAACAAAGGGATGTCCCCAGAGATCGATCCTTGGACCTATTTTATGGAACATTCTCTTCGATGGATTTTTGGAGTTTTCCCGCCGGGCTGTACGGTGTTTGGCTATGCTGATGACTCACTGACTTAAATATCAGGAAAAGCACAAAGAGAACTAGAGATAAAAGCTGCTGACATCATGGAAAATGTCAAGCTATTCTCTTGCTGAAGGGAAGATTAGACAGGCCACCAACTGTGCATTTTGGTGGGGAATTTGTATAACGTATGAGTGAGATACAATATGTAGCAGTCATTCTGGATGATAAGAATAGTTATTTCAAACGTATTGAATATGTTTCTAGAAAGGCAATTGTTGTGGTTCAAAAATTGAAAATCATTGACAATAGCCGTTGGGGATTAGGTCTCAACACTTTGAAGACAATTTATAAAGCAGTGTTTGAAGCTATTATTGCATAATGCACTGTTTTGTGGTATAACAGAGCTCAATTGGAAAAGTATGAAAGGAAACTGGTCAATGCTCTTAGGGTGGCACTGCTGACAGTAACAAGGGCATACAGGCCTGTATCCAGTGATGCACTTCCAGTATTGGCAGGAGTGTTGCCAGTTGACCTATTGGTCAAAGTACGTGGAATTATGGCTGAGAAAGCATGGAAAGGAAGACCAGTAAGAAAGAAAAATAAGACCCTTTGATTGAAGTTATTATGGAATGGTAAGAAAGATGGTCAAGGTCAGAAAAGGGAAGAGTCACCTTTGAGATGCTTCCATTCAAGAAAGGATGAAGTCTCTGTGGGTTACGATGAACCATTACAGTGCACAGCTATTTACAGGACATGACAACTTAAAGACGAAGCTTCATGGGTTCTGTTTGGTGGAATCTCTGCTATGTGATGTATGTGGAGTCGATGACACAATGGAGCATGTCATCACAAACTGTTTGAAGATAGAATATATAAAGGAGTGGCTCCAGGAAATTTCAGAAAGAAAGGGCATTGATATAAGATTGAAAAATATCATGAAAGATAAAGTTCTTCATAAGTTATGGCAAGAGTTCACCACAAGAATTGGTAAGAGGCTTGAAGAGTATGTTAAGTGGCGAGAAGAGCTTTCCGAGAACCCATGAGGAGGTATTCGGGTAAAGGCTTCAATGTAAGAAGTCAGAAAATCTCTGATTGGTGAGGACGCAGGTTTTACTGAGAAAACCGGTAGAATACCATGTAGGGCATAAAGAAAGTCAATGCCCGAAGAAAGAAGAGGAGAATGTGATGTGCACTGTCTTACTCATCTGAGTACAGATGCAGTGCGAAAGGATGGAGGGTGTGCCGGCCTTCGGGCCGTAAAACCTGCCTGATGTGGCCTTTCGAAGACCTTGTGCTAGATCTCACAGGACCGTACTAGGGTACCCCATGTGTTGTACAGTTTATCTTGGGCATCATATACTTGTTCTACTGTGGTTAAAGGCTTATTCCACCAGCAATACTCAAGCAGCAATAGTCTGCTCTATTTTCCAGAGTGAGTTCTTATCCTAGTAGAGGTACCTTAAGTTCATCCTGATATACAACCCAGTTCATTGGCTAGTGTTCGAGGTGTTGGTGTGCACGGCTGCACTTGATGCGGAATAAGGCAGTTTACCACCAGCATAAGAATTGCATGGAGCAACAGAATAAGGAACTTATGGTCCAGCTCCATTTCTGTGTGAAGGACAATCATAAACAGTGTGATGCCCATCTGCCCGAAGCTCTCTTCTGCCTGTGCAAATGGGTAGACATGGCTACCAGAAAGATGCCCATTGCCTTGGAATGGGCAGGAACTTCCACATCTTGGTCCACCAGCATAAGCACTGAAGACAGAAGAAGAGAAGCAACACAAGGCCCACCTCCATCACAAGCAGGTGCAGACCGAGAACATACCAGAACATCACTGCTATCTGATTCGCATGATACCTTCAATATTATGGGCCCCTACTGAACTCTAGCTGAGAAATACCATCTATGCGGAAAACTACCTCCTGTCAGCAGGCACCTGGAACAACTGTGTTGCAATAGCTCCACGCTGGGTGAGCCCATGCCATTTAATCAAGCAACTGGGGCAAACAACTTATGAGGTGAAGAGTGCAGTCAGTAGGAGGCAGAAAATCCATAGGGACAAAATGTGACTGGCAGATGCCCCCCAGGACACCATAGCAAAAGACACCAAGGAGGCTGGGGGCAGCCCAAATACCCACATATAACCTTGCAAAGCCACACCAGCCATCCCTCCTACATGCTTGATGCTGCTGCCACAACAAACAGGACCGTATGAGTGAGGTGGAAGGGTGGGCTTGGCACCCAAGCATCCCCAAATTCATTATGGCATAAACTTTCTTACTACTGCAGCCACACATGAAGGAAGAGGAGAGAGAAAAGATGGTAACCCCTAGCCATGCCGAATTGCTCTCCCATTAGGGTCACAAAACTTGATGAAGCATACCACTGGCTTTCTCTGGAAGAGGGCAATGCTTGGCATCAAGACAATGACACCTGTTAAGCCAGAAGAGGGAGAGCCAGGGAAGTAGACCTGGGGATGATGGCCTCCAGATATATCCCTGGCAGACACTGAAACCAACATGTGGGTTGAGGAGCTGGAAGAGTAATGAGATGAGATGTCATAAGACCCTCACCAATGCTGTCCATGCTAGTTCTCCCCTGATGCAGCTAACCAGCTGTCTGAACTGTCACCAGAGAGCAGGAGCCACCTGACCACACCATAAATTCCAAGTGCCATGATACTTCTTGCGTGTACTTCAAATCTAGTGTCATATTGCCATGTTTGAAAATGTTGTCATTAGTATTGAGCATATATTTTAAGAAATTTTTTTGCTCGCCAAATGGGACTGTGGATTATGTTACATGTAAGGCGTGTGCTGAGGCAAAGGTACCGATAGCTATTCACACCTGTGTCTTGATTACAAGCGGAAATCAAGTTTTTTGCTGTGATAACTGGTAAAGTTCCGGACAGTCTCTCATTTGTGGAAATATTTCTGTTCCAGCGATGGGCAAGCTGGAAGTTGATAAACATACACTTTCTGCAGAGTCCTATGGCATGTACCCGCAGGTTGAAAATACCCAGTTTTTGGTCAATCAGGGAAGTTCTATATAAGCTGCCAGGGAGACTAGAGCAAGGACCCAGCTGAGAGACGGTTCATCACATCTTGGTGTGGGCACGAGCCCTTCTGGGGCGTAATGTCCATGAAAAAGAATTTGATGTTGATTCATTCCTGTTTAGTTCAATTTGGGTGGCAGACAAACGCTGGAGATCAGTGGTCGATTTGAGTGATGCCTGAAGAAGTACAGTTAATTAGGCCCTTGCCTTGTTAGGGCTGAGTCTTGCCCTGAGAATAGGTAGAATGCTAGGCATAATTGATTATTGTAAATTGGGTTAATGTTAAATTTAATTATGTAATATTATTTTGGTTTAGGTTCATTATGTTAGCATTAAGTTAGGGAAAAGAAATTAATCTGAACTCTCCCTGTGAAATAGTTTAAGATTCTGCATTTTTAAGATGAAGCAGATGTTATAGTATTTGGATTAAACAGCTCTCCATTTAATTGAACCTTTATGTAAAAAAAAATAGGCAAGTTTTTAGATCTGAAACCTAATGTGAGATAATAATTTAGAAACAAAAATTCAAGTTAATGTTTTTTATGCGTAAATTCTAATTATGTGATTTCTAAGTTTGAAATTTTTTTATCCCTTCACACTTTTCTATTTTCTGGAAAATTGGTATGGGAAAGCTATAACAATAACTTTATTGTGTAGTAAAAATGTTTCCATTTTTTTTTAAATTTCAGTATTTCTTTAATTAAAACAGTGAGTTCAACTACAGAAGCCCTCTATGTCATTTGGTTAGCTTTTGCCATGTGTGATGATTTACAACCTGACAGAACAGCTTGGTATGTGGCCTACAGCAGATTATTATCTAATACAGGTAGTACTGATGTAATCCATAATTGCCTGTCTCCTGCAAAACATTTACATTAAATGCCACTATAGCAGGCCTGCTATTTTAATGGATTTGATCCATTTTTACAGATTTTTATCACAATAGAAAAATCCAAACCCAAAGAGTAGTGGTGTTTTTTTGGTACTTTGTTCAAAGTGGCGTCACTAGCGCCTACAGCGATGCATGTCAGTTTCACTGATGCATTTGGTTCAAACATTTTTATAATGGAGGTGGATAACTAAGCAAAATATTTTGGACATACGCCATTGCTTCAATTAGTGTATGTCCAAAATATTTTGCTTTTGAAAGACGTTTACATATTTATTGTTGTTGTTTTGGTTTCTGAATGTACAAACTGTGATAATTCTTTTCTCCACTTCCACTTATGCTTTTGTTTATATGACTGTATCGGCTATAATTTTCGTCTCCTCACAATTATGATATCAATGCCAACTGCAAAACACAGTCACCAAATTTGGATTGCATGTGTAAATACAGCAATTCGTTGAAAAACTTCTTTTCAATAATGGCCTTGGCCTTTGCATATGAACATACAGTCAGGTACAGAAATATTTAGACAACTGTATACCCTCGCCAGTGATACCTGAACCAGTGAATAACTAAGCAAAATATTTTGAACATATCCTATTGAAACAATGACATATGTCGAAAATATTTCGCTTAATTATTCTCCTCTATTGTAAGAATATTTCAAACAAATGCATCAGTGAAACTGACATCGCTGTAGGTGTTAGTGTCACATGTATGTAGCAGCCAATTTGAGCAAAGTGCAAAAAAAAAAAAATGGGTTTGGACTTTTCCATAAAAATCCGTAAAAATGGATAAAATCCGTTAAAACAGCAGGCCTGATGTACACAAATTTTCTGTCGGCAAACATTCAAACAAAAATGTAACTTTGCAAAGCAAGATTTGTTTTGTTTACAAATGCTTTGTGCAAAACATGGTACATATAACTTTAAAACACTGACAAAAAAATTTTGTGCATTGATGACTTTACACCAAAAGATTTAGTTAAAAGAATACATTTATTATTAAAATTGAACATTTTGATTAGTCAAGATTTCAGCCATACGTATGTACGTACATATGTATGTTGAAGTTAAAAGTTCAGCTACTCTGTCTCTCTTTTCAAAATGCTTATGTACACTAAGTGTGAATATGAATGGGTGCATGTATATATGGAGTGTTCAACATTTATTCACATATAAATATACTACTTAAAGGTTGTAAATCCATCTTAATATGGCTGAAACAATGTCACAGTTATGGATGTGTTTCTATGCTTTCTTATTAATATATGAAAATGATTTATTTTGCCAGATCAAATAGACACACTAATTATGTTAGCTTTGGCACTTGCTAAGGCTCCAAACATTTCTGGAATAATAAACCCATATCATGGTGATTTCTTTGATAATGAATTAATCTAGCCTTAGCATTTTAGATGCTAATTTCAAAATGCTGGGATACTAAGAATACGTTATAAATAGTATATAAATAGAGAAATAAAGTGTTCAAGTGTGATTAACGTTTTCAACATTATTTTGGAGGAAAAGTATTTGTATAAAAACAAGAATTTAAATAATTAAGGAATGAGAGTACAGAATGGTGGCAATGCTTATAACTGAAAATTTTGACTAAAATATTTACAATCCATAAATTCATTCCCTAAACTTGTTTGTATTAAAATATTGCTTTCAGACATGGATATCATCTCTAAAATTTAATGAAGGTGCAAATAATGAAGGTAAATGAGGTTAAAGTAGCAGTAAATTTTGCAAGGAACATATTGCTCTGAAAAAAATTTCATCCCTTTCAGATTTCAACATGTCTTTGTAATCTACGGCAACCAGCCCACAACACATTAACATGCAGAAGCTAAAATTGCTAAACCGAAACATGTACAGGTATGGTACACACATGTTTGAGGGAAAAAAAACCATTTTCATTATTTACAAAAGAGTTAAATAATTTTAAATCTTTAGAATGTGGTAATTGGACACATATAAGGTGCACACAAAGAATAATAATCTACCTAGTACAATTATGTACCAAAATTATTTTAATGACACCAATAATGGCACAATAGTGATTTGCTAGGAAATATCATTTTGACGAACCGCCCAAAAGTAAAAGATTTTGATACATGAGTATTCATAACTGCAATAATGTTTTCCTATAGTTAATCTTAACATTAATGTGCTGCCACAGTGTTTTAACCTACAGCATTAATACAATTCATCAAGAATATAGTACATGTAGGTGTATGTCATTGGCTGGGGAATAATATGTGCTTCATTCCATCTTTATGTTATCATTAACCATAAAATATCCTGTGTAATATCAATTTATAAAATTTTTTGTATAAATTATAACACTTGTTTCTAAACTATCTAGATTTTTCTAAAACAGGATTAAGTCAATATTCATCACTATTTCAGAGCTTACTCTTTTCGTAACACTGGAAATTTTGTGTTTGTTGACAAACTAAGTTTTGCACCTCTCACATGATGTGAGAATCTGTGACATTGGGGCAGTAACTAATAGTATTCACATTTTACATTTATCACCACAAAGACAATGACCAAAGTCTCATCAAAAATAGATGTTGTGTCTACTCTATATATAACAACTTTATGTTAGTTATGACAAATTATTACACAATTTCTTAATAATCACCAATGTTTATATCTCAATTATTTACGTGAAAAAACACTTATTGAATGTTAATATGTAAGCACCAAATATAATTCAAATTCTTTATTTGGATGCTTGCTTTACTGTGCAAACCGGTGATCTTATGGGGGGTGTGTATACAAAAACTCATATAAAAATAAAACCATTTTTATGTAACAGTTGTTTTATTTATCAAGCAGCTCCTTTGTGCACAGTGCTTTTTATAATGATTGTTACTTTGAACGTTCATGTGTTATAAATGTGTGTCGATGTCTGCCCTTCACTGGCTGGTAAGCAGTAGAGCTCCTGCACCACAATTGCTTCCATTTCCAACAGCTGATCGTGTAGTTGAATGGTGATGTGAATGGAGCCGAGGGTCGTGCTACTGTGGGTCAGGTCCAGATGCCATCCTCTCCTCTTTTATCTGACATGTCACTCTGAGCCTCAGCTAGGTAGCAAGTTCGTTGGCACTGACAGAGGCACCACTGTAGCTGGTGGCGCAGTTTGCAATCTCCCCACCGGGATGTCTTCTTCTGGGTGCAGGTAGAGCGGAGTGGCCGTAGTTGCTAGATCCTGCTGGCCTCTGCCCACCCTGTGGGTCTGCCACGCGCATGCTGGGGGCACGTTCTCCACAGTGCCGGGCCCAGGATCCTCGTTCGTGCTACTACCCGCAGCCGCTCAGCCCTCACGCCATGGCAACATGGCTGCAGCTCGTTTCAGGGACAGCACGCATACCGATATACTTTTGGGTCCGCCGTAGCCAAGTTGCTGCCCTGGGATACAATCAAGCTATCCATCAGATGTGGTCTGGATGGTGATGCTCATTCCGGGATGACCGGGATGTAACTAGGCAGTGGAGCATCATCTTTTTGTGCTCATTCCGGGTCCGCTATGGGCAAATAGACTCCGTTTCCCGAGTGTTGACTATGTTGCTGGTGCTCGCCCTGGGGCTGGACATTTTATCCAGGGGTGATTGAGGGTGAACACCTGCATGGCGCACTGCATCTGTTACTCTGATGGTATCTCAACACTTGCTCTAAACGTTGCGACAGTTCCGGTCCCCATCCTTGGCACAATACTGTGAGAGTTGATGTCGCCTCCGGTTGTCACTGGTGGTCTTTGCGGTAGGTTGTGTGTGCCGTGCGCTGTAGGGGGGGACAGCCAGTCCTCAGCACATTCAAATTCTATCTATGGTGCATCTGGTAGTCAATAGTTAAGATTGGCCATGTCTGTCTCTTCTACCAGCGCCCGAGTATCTGGCATCGTGGCGCTGGGCATCTTATCATTCGGGCCAGTAGGCGTTTCCTCTTCCTGCCGCTCAAGTAGAACACGTTCAATGTCTTCTTGGTATTTGTCCAGCACATCGTGGGCTAGGTCTGCAGCATCAGTGGCATCGTTAGGGTGAATGGGTTCTCGTCAACTGCATAAACCGTGGGCCTCTCCCCCTTCCCCAGGTGTACACGACAAGCAACTACCTTTATAACGGCTACTTGTTATGTAAGCCAGAGTTGGCTGAGTACCACCCTGCATCGCTAGGTTGATAAGACCAAGGTCCAACTGAAAGTTCTCTGGTGTTACAAGGTTCATGTATATGAAGGTATGGTTCACCGCTGTGTCAACCAGTACAACTGTCGGCCAATCATTCACTTCTAATGGTATCCTCATAAGCTGCTCAGGGGCTGTCGTCATCTGCGTGAGTTGCAGCTGATGGTAATTGACTAAATATAAGTGTTGACACGAGGTCGCGGGGAGGTCGACGTCTGGTCGAGCTCCCCTCACATAAGGTTTTCTGACGGCGGGCTATTGCATACCATGCAGTCCCTGTGCCAATGAAATGTAGGTATTGGGCACATGTGACACTGGGGTGGGCGGACATCCTACCTCCATCTCACTGGCTCCACCAGGGCAGAGAGGGGTTGCGGGGCCTGGAGTCAACCTTCTACTTGTGCATCTGTGGTTGTCGTCCCCATGCCGGCACTCTTTACCTTGCAATTTTCTCTGCTGTTTACTGCACAGTTGTCACTCACAGTTCCCTATATTCAGCACAGCTATTTAAGTCAGCGTTCTGCTGTGATGGTGCAGTGTACGTACCCTTCGACACTCTCCCTGAGTAGGGGTGACATGAACAGTTGAAACACATCCTGGAGGCATCGAATCATGTTGATAAGAGGCTCATCAGGATACAGCCTGTGGTACAACTGGAGATTCCACATGATAAATCACTCTACTAACTTGGCCTTGTGTTGTCTGTCCCCATAGAACTGGGCGAAACAGTACGCTCTCGCCTCATCTGCAGAGAACCAGTCCCTTAAGCCTGCGATGAACACACTCCAGGAAGAGTCTACCCGGCACCACAATGTGAACATGTACCCAGAGCTGGGTTCCTGTGCATTCCGCCCATTCCTTGATGGGGATGCCATACATCACCAGCCTCTCACCTCATTGTCTGTCAGAAATGCGTTCAAGTCCTCAGTCCTGTTCCCGCTGTACTCTGGGAACAACACAAACATGGGTGAGGCATGTCCATGGCTGGATAGTTGGCCTCGGTGTTCATCACTGTTGCTCATAGCTTTGACAGGTTTGTCGCAGACACGTGCTAGGATCCCACATCTAGGCCTCTGCGGAGCGTCTGCCTCCGCCAAGGTTCCCGTCGTCATGCTGCTAACACGCACAGTAGCCTTGCTGCTCTTGGTTGGTGACATGTTGTGTGGCAGGTGGTGAGCTATTTCCAATGCCTGGGGGCAAGGCCGTGTGCACTGGCATGCATGTAATGCACGTAAAAACAACTTCCCCACAAGTCCTCAGTTCCATCGGTTTTGCACAGCGACAATATTTCCTCATGCTGCACTGCACACACTCGTACACGTTTCTTCCCATCATGCCACATATGGGGGTCACACTTTTGGTGGTTGGTCGTGATTTTTGTGTCTCCGAAATCTTGTCGCTAATTTCTGCAAAGTCCCATGGAGATTCGGTCCCATTGCATATACACGTCAAGTTCACTAGCAAGTCCCTAGTTAGATAATCTGCAATCCACGGCAGTGCGCACTGTTCACACTTGACTCCATGCTTGAATTACATGTTCAATTCATGAAGATAGTCTACTCTTGCACGCTGGGCACTTGTGCTGCATTGTTAACGTAGAGTGACGAATATTCCCTAGAGGGGTATGGGCGAATTGACCCTTAGAAGGAGGGTAGCTGGAATGTGGGTGGTGTGTCCACGTGTAGTCCACAATGGTGGCGTGCCAGTTCCCTATAAGCCTTTTGTCCAAGATGGGGTGATGGCATGCTGCTATTCTTTGAGCATTGAAAAATGAATGCCAAAGCATTAGGCGGCAAGTGTCACCCAATGCTGTGGCCAGCCAGCCAGCCAGCCAGCTAGCAGAGGCACCCTGTCTCCAGAGAAATCGTTGCAAAAGGGTGGGAGGGGGGGATCAATTTGGATGTTGTCTGAGGTGTCCTAGGGCACTACTCAGTGCTAACCCATCTAAGAAGGGTGAGACTCTTCTTAACGCGTGCATGGTTTGTGGTGGTTGTCCCTTTTGCAACTATGGTGAGTTCAAGTTGCTCAAGGCTCAGGTGGTCAAGCACAGCATCGGAGGACCTACTTACATTCTATATGCCCCATTGATGGTCACGGAGTATGTCAGCTTGCTAGAGCCGAGATGCAGCCACCCTAGCCATGTAATTGCAAAATCACACTCACTGTAGTAGCGTACCCTGTGAAACAGAGTAACTGGCGGCTGGCTGATTGCCTACTGCAATGTCACATGTTACCAGAGTCTGCCCGAGCTTTAAAGCACCAAGAGAAAGTTTTCAGCGGTCTGCCGGCAACACAGGTTCGGCCCACACTGCCTGATCAGCATAGCCATCGTAGAGACACCACCCCTTTGAGAGTTAAAGTGACTTTGAACAAAATTCACATGTTGTGTGTTCATTGGGATTAGGCTCAGATTACCACATCAAATGGTTAAAGCTTATAAATTTTATGTGAATTTAAAGAATGTAGAGATAGTTAATTGGCAACATTTTAATTTATCAAAAATGTTCAAAACTAAAATATGTCACGGTGGTTATTTAATTGTATCAAATGTATACATAGGGTGACAAAAAAAAAATTCAATGAATTTATTACATTGCAAATTCAAGGATTAATTAAAATTGGCTGGTTCTAAACGTGGGCTGTCAGAACTACTCCAAAATAAGATTCTATTCAGTCTTGGGAATGGAACAATGTGTCAAAACAGTTACATGGCTTGAAAGCAGGCAGTAAAGTCTGTCTTTGCCCCTTTCACCCCTGCCGGAACCAGCCAGCCCACCCACTCTCCGCAACCATAAGAAAAAACAAAGTTTCTGTCTGCTGCCTCTTGCTGTTGCTTTACAGTGAACGTTTATTGTAGAACCTAGATCCTCTCGTGCCCAAGCTGCGACCTAGTGCTAAAATCAGTAACGTGCTCAATACCAGTGTTCACTATGGTAGCATCAAGTAATAACTGACAAGACAGTTTCCATGCTCAGAGAGAGAAATTAGTTCCCAAGCCTTTAAATATAATGCCACAAATTGTAGATAAAACCTAACAGTACCTCCTCTACCAATAAAATTCAATTAAAAGAGACAGGCATAAACATTTTGCATGGAACTAACCATGTATCAAAGATCTGGGAGTATTGCCTGATTCATACTAATTCATTATCATGTTAACTCACAGTATCATCCTCTAACATGCCTGCCTTACGTCTACAACTTTTTCAAAGCCATTACCATATTCTACTTTAATACATATTATGCTACTTTGTGACACGGTGAAAATAATACTACTGAATCAATTAAAAAAAGCTAATTGAGAATTAAAAGTTGCGAACATAAAGTATAATTTAATAAACTACAACCTTAAAAAATTCCACTCTTAATAAATGACTTAGTTTCATCACTATTACTTTATTAACCATAAAGGTGTCAACTGCCGCAGGACATCTGCATCAGAAGTGACTTCTTGGCATACTAGTCCACTTAATTTGATGTTTTCTTTGTTCTACATAGTGTGTAATATACGTTTATGTATGTATAGCAAAAAGAAGGTTCTGTATATTATGTGTTTCATCTGAAGGGAGCTGTTATTTTTTACTTAGTTATTGTGTCTTAAAAATGTGTTGAAGTTGCAGCTTGCCATGTCTTTCCTATGCTTTCCCAATTATGCTAAATAATTTTGGTCTTTCAACCTAAGAGACACCAATGCTGTATGCAGGCATGTTAAGTGAAGTATGCATGAGCTTAATTTAACCAAATCTTAATGTTGACCACCACTGCTTCACAACAAAAATGTGAAAATGGCAAGCATGAACACTAAACTGAAAACTGTTAAGGTTAATTGCAACAACTGACATTCATTGTTCAGACAGGGGTTAACACTCATGCATCTGGTTAAAAAGACACAACTGGACAATAAACGTAATGGCTCATGACACGAAACACTGAAGCATACTAACTGGCATGTGGTTGTACTCTGGTAATCAATTCCTCTCGAGGAGCAGGCTGTTGAGGCTTACAAGTGATGAAACCCTGCCAACCCCCTCCCTTCCCCCAGCCACTCTTCCAAGCTGCTGTAGTACTGAAGCTCATGGCATAAAGATCCAAGCAGGCAGTCACTGATGTCAGAAGTTGATGTATATTCAGATGAGTGTACCTGGAGCAGTCCCAGTGCTGGTTTCTGGAGCTACACTTCAGGACACATACGCTGGGCATCTGACTGAGGCAGCAACCAGTCCACATGGAAGGGAGATATGACTGGGTCATCACAAAGCAAAAAAAGTTCTTTAGGTAAACAATTTGGAGTGCTTTATATTATCACCAATTTTTTTTAACTTGTAGCATGAAACTTCAATAGTTAATGAGACATATGCACCACATTCATCCAGAATATCTCTCTCCAAACAGACACTGGGCCTTTTGTTAGAGCATGATAATGAAAACTAAAATAAATACGGTTCCAATAATTTGTACACTCAGAGTGCATACTAGTGTCGGAATGACTGTTCGAATATTCATAGTAAACGAATAATATACAACTACAACAAAAAGGCAATGTATGTTTTAATGTATAAAATTACATACCTGTTCACACTTACAATGAGAAATATTCAGTACAAGTCTCTCTTTAGCATTAATATTAATATGTAACACAAATGATGACCTAAAATGTAATGATCAATTAATAGCAACTGATAATGCTTTCAGTGTTAGAAGAAAACTTTTACTAAAGTGCACAAAGTTCAGGGCATGATTATAACCAATATATACAAAAATACTAAGCCCATGAGCATATTACATTCTGTACCTGATTATGTATGTACTTATGGACTTTATCATTGTACCTCCTCCTAAAGTCCTAGCCCTGTACTGGTGCCCACCCACGAGCACTAGGATAACAACTTAAGGGTGTATGTTAGTGTGTGTGAAAGGGTGAATGGCATTGTAAGAGGCCAGTAGAGGAAAGCGGTGACCAAGGGCAAAATTTTTGGCTGAAATCTGACATCACCAAGACGAGTGGTAACGAGGCACCCAAGCATCACATGATGTCACAAACTCTCGAACCCCTCAAAACATCAACGTCGCATGCTCTAGGCAAGCAAACTCAAAATATTTGTAAGTTTTTTAAATTTCAGAAATTTGGATTAATACAAGAAGTGGTATTTCTATTAAAAATATTTTATTCAAAATAATTAGCATTACATTACCTTCGATTTTGCCAGGGTATTTTTTGTGTGTAACTGTTAGAAGGAAACCCAAAGCCCAAAGCGGTAGCTTCCCAGATACCATGAAGCCAGCTGAGAAGTAGTGGGTGGTGAGAGGCGGACATGTATCCCATTGGGCCCTTCATCCTGATGTTAATTGATTGATTTAGTTTCTAGCTGCTTTATTATTTACTTCAGAACATTTTTCTCATAGCCGCCAAAGTGCCCTCACCACTCGTTGAGTCATTTATTTAGTTTCTGCACTGAGCCACGATCCTTCTGGCTGGCCATGTGTTTTTAGACACGTAGAACAGCCCACTCTAGGATTTTTATCCATTAGCATCGCAGTCAGCAGATATTGTGCAGGACTCAATTCTTGTTTATTCCAGAGAATCACGCTTGTAAACTGGCAGCATCACTAATACTTTTTAAAATAAGAGTAACATGTTCTGTTCTTTGACTCAGAACTGTATTTTATATCATGCGGTGGCTGCGGTCAAGAAATATGACAAAAGTTATTCCCGTTTATGTCAAAAGTTCATACTCATACTTGTGTCAGTAAGCAGAGTCTAAATGGTGTCCTGGGTATTAGTTACTCCTCTCTTAATAGTGTATTGGGAACGTGGTCAGGCCATGTGATCACCGCAGGCAGTGACAACTTTATAAAATAAAGTATTTCAGAATTAACCACAATTGTAAACCAAGGGGTCTAAAACTTGTTCCAACACTTGCAAATCCTTTCATATAGTCTTGTAACTGCCTGGAGTCATACAATACAAGGTATCACATGTACTGCTAACATAAACTTATGGAGAAATAAGTTATAATGCCAATTTTGAATAAAAAGTATTCAATATTTAAAATTAGATATTTAAGAAATAATGCTTTATTGCTTATTTCAACTGCTCATGAACAAGTGTTAGCCTGCAGAAGATTTCTGTTTGTAAACATAAAGAAGAAGATTTATGAAAAAACTTATGATAAAAAGTTTAAATATAGATATAGCTTGGGATTCTCACACTGTTATTGATCAGTTAATGCTGGAGAAAAAAAATAAAAAAACTCGACGGCTTCATATTACTGGGGTAGACAAGAGAGCAATACAATTTTTCAGAATCAAAATACTGTCTGGTTAAATTGATAAATTTAAATGAAAAGTTTTTAAAAAATACTATTTGTTACAAAGAGAGATTTCTGAGTGCCACACCAAGTTAGGGATGCTATCTGAGAAAACAAAATACTCAGAATTAAATATTTAATGGCCAGACATTTTTTACAATTTAAAAAATGCAGACATCTTCATTACAAATTAAAACTTTCCATAATGTATTACAAACTCCCAAAATCAGGCAGTGGAAGAGTATTAAAACTTTGCAGTTCAAGTTTTGAAGGGTAAATTACAAAGTCTTACTCCAAAATGTTACAATTGGTAAAAATTATAAAGAAATGAAAAATGGATTAACATAATTTTTTATCCTCATTATAATTATTTAACTTTTATATTTTAATGTAAAAACATATTTTTTTTTTTTACTATAAAGTATGAATATTTTTGTTAGACAAAAAGGTTGTTAACTGTACAAATGCTACCAATTTTAGAATAAAATAAATTTTCATCAACTTATTAAAACACATTGTATTTAATAGCTTAAATGTTTTAATATTTTGTATTTAATGGCTTAAATGTTTAATATTTCAAAAAGTGTGTTCCAAACATGACTAATTTTGTTATATAAAATAATTACTGATATGATGAAACAAAATTGCTGTATTTAAGTAATATTTTCGATGCCATGTGCTATCACACAATATTATATAGTAATTTTCAACAAAGTATACATAGGGATCAATATTTATTTACTTGACTCCTAAATTCTTTGTAGAAATTTACTTTTATTAATTGCTTTGTTTTGCCATACATTACAAACATATTAATACATACCATTTTGTTTGCTACGAGAATTACAATGTTAATGATAACAACTGTAAATAAAAGTAAGGGAAACTTTTACCTTGATCGTATCGTACCTTGGAACACTACTCAGTTTCTAGAGTGTCCTGCCATTTTGCAGTACAACAAAGAAATATAGTCACTGCCAGTGGGCTCTCTAAACCTGTTTTTGCATGTTCCTATAGAGTTTTGTGCA
The DNA here is from genome assembly GCA_029891345.1 of Dryococelus australis. NCBI lineage: Eukaryota > Metazoa > Arthropoda > Insecta > Phasmatodea > Phasmatidae > Dryococelus > Dryococelus australis. Next base: position 93,607,149 of record CM057009.1, on the reverse strand, counting down.
TGTCTGATGTAAAATTGTGTTTTAAGCATTGTTTAGTAGAGGAGACCAGAGTAAAATGGCCATCAGCTGTCAATCCACTCTAGAATGCTGCAGTCAGGTGGTGAGGATTTAAAACAGTTAAGAGGGAAGCTATTAGTGTTCTAAGAGCATCTGAGCTGGTTGTCTTACACATTATTGGTTTTATTAAACATTTTTGTGGTTTTGTTTAAGCCTGATATAAGGTAAGTAATGAACACTGTTTACAATTGTTTACTACAATCAAAATGACAGATTATATATTAGGCTTTAAAAGCAAATGTTATAACATTTAGTAAATTACCTAGTGTTTTACTTTAGACAAATATTTGTGTAGTGGCATCCAAGAAGAAGTGGCTAGCCACCTAGTTTGAACTAACGGGTTGAAACATTCTCCACTTGAGAGTGCAATGGTTGTAGTTAGCAAAAGGAGGGGAAACCCTAAAAGTAATGCTAGAAAGAACCAGAATAACAAGCTAAATATATTTTCCAAACATTCTGCAATGGCCGACGCATGTTAATATTGGTTTTTGTGACTTACTAGCTGATGGGTACACATTATAAATCAAATGGGAGAAACTGTTAAATACAGAGAACGTAACTGGCCAGTCAGTGGCCACTTTACCCAACATAATGCAAAGTAGCATTTGGTAAATAAATGTTCTAAATAAGTTGCAATACTTAAAAAATAACATGTTTAGTTGTTTGTACAATAATTATATTGTATGGAGGGTGATATTCTATTTTTGTTTTACTTACATTAGATGATTCAAATATAATTTTACCTTAGAGTGGCCTGTTAACTCTGCTCTCCCTTTAGTATTTTTAACATACTGGGTTGATTTTTTAAATTCATGACTTAATTTAATTTAAGTTTGACATTTGTACTAATTTAAGTTTGACATTTGTACCACAGAATAATTTGTTAGTAGACCACAACATTTATTTCAAACTTGAGTTATAAGGTAGCCATTTTATTTTCTATGGGTAACCTCTTAAACTTAAAACATATACACATCATGTACATTGAACATGTTCTGGGGTACAAGTTGTATTTCAGAACATGATGCCACACAGTAAATCTGATATAAAGAGGGTGCCAGTCAATGCAAACAGTATGAAGAAAGCCACTGTTGCCGTTAAAACTGTATCTGACAAAACTTTTTATCAGAGAAGCTTGTCAAATTAGTCACCCTATGAAGGCACCTTAAAGCATTTAACAATTGTGGTAGTGAATTTTTTTGTTAGTCTGTTAATTATGTAGTGAATTGTGTGGTTTTGGAAGCAGAAGAAAAATATCTTGTTATGTATATACAAAATGTTTCAAATCAGTAAAGACACACAAATAAATTGGCTCTCAAGACCTCCCTGTTAAGAGCCGCCAAAATATATTCACTCATTCACAAACAAAGAAAGGTGTTGGGGGGACTTGCCCAAAATGTTTCCGTTGCCAATAGACAAACACATCCAGAGTTGTGGAATTAAGAACATGTATCAGCAGAAACATTGATGCAGGCATTCATGACAATAGGAAACTGGAAACTATGAGTTTGTCCTGTGCAACAAGTTTTAACAAAAAAAACATTGATAGTTTTCTTTTACTAACCTAGAAGTAAAAATGTTGCCCTTGAAGTAATGAAACAAATTGTAAGTTGTATGTCTGTAGAAAGTAGGATACTTGTAACAATGGTGGTTGCAGCAAATGCTCTAGAGAACCACATTCCTTCGATTATGTTTTTATCCCAGAGTTTATTTTAGGAGCAGGATGATATTTGGTGAACCACCTGGAACAATATGGGTGGGTAACCCATCATTTGGGTGGTAAAATCAAAAATTGATTGTCAATTTCTTAGACTACTACTAGAGTTTTGTCAAATGCTCAAAAATGTTCTTTCAGTTCTGGACAAAATCATGAAAAACACCTTTGGAATGTATATGTTCTGATGACATAATGTACATACTCTCCATCATCACATATTGTCCAGTTGGACCATTTGTTGTATGCTCCATATGTACCAACATTTTGGGAGTTAGGAGGGTATGTACTTCCACATAAACATGGAGCTCCTGCTCTTCCAGAGGAACTGATTGCCAGAGTCTGACCAAGTAAAGTAGTTTATTTTAATGTATGATTTCGTAGCCTTGGTGAAAATTGCATTTTGCCAGTTATACATCAAGTTTACAAGAGCTTTATCACTGGAACTTATGTATTGACTGTTGCAACACTCATGTGCAATTCCTCCAGAGGAATGGAGTCAGTTTGCTATTGTATTGTTTACGAGCAATTTTTCATCATTAAATAGAATTATAAATCAGAATCAACACATAGAGAATTAAAATTAAGCAGCTACTAGAATTGTCATTGCATTATTTTACTTATAAGACTACATTATAGGAAACATGAAAATAAATGGTCTATTGTGGTTTCACAAAAGCTACTGATGCTGAGACGGGGTCTTAAATTATGTCGTTTCTACCCACCTCCTTTGACCGGCCCATGTAGACAGGTGTAGTGGCCTACGGAAAATCACAGTGCGTCGCCTGTCTACTTCCCTTGTCAATGACAAGAAATCAACTAAAAATATTCTAAATGAAACTTAATTTATCAATTCACGCAACAATTACTTGAAATCATGAAATATCTGGTCATTCTACACTGATTATCTTATGTCAACAGGGAAAGTCGCAGATGGAAACCACGCTGCTGACCGGCATACGTCCGTACCGGTTGAAAGCCTGCTCGATACTGAAGATGGCAGTTATGCTATGAGTTTGACATGGTCACCGCCAGGCGAGGCAGCACTGTGGTGACATCACAGCGGAAATGGGCGGATGTAGCAGTGTCACGCAGAGAATTTCCTGCGACACCCTTCTCCAAGATATATAGCTTTTAGCAAAAACACAATTTGTAAGGATTCCTGACACCAACACACAAAAAGGACACACATGAGTTCTCTTATTTAAATATGTGGATATTTATTTGGGTTTTCTTTTTTCAAAAGTTTAACAATAGTAGCCGACCTCCCGTGGCGCAGTCGGTTGGTACGCCACCAATCTGGGGTGTGGGAGGCTCTAGGTTCGAGTCCCAAGTAAGGCATGGGTGTTAATTTACGTTAGGTTTATAAGTTAGTCTGTAAGCCATCCCCTGCTAATCTTTCGAGCATTAAACCGGGGGATGTTAAAAAAAAAGCCCATTACCATACTTTACAATTTAACAACAGTATGCGCAAATGTTTCATTAAAACATTTATTTATCATACATATACTGAGGTAAACTTTCCCTATCACATTATGTTTACACCAAGCATTCAATTTTTAGATACCTAACATTTGATTCAATAAAATACATGGGCACAAAAAAATTATATAGAGTAGATTATAAGTCTATATATTCTGGGAGGAATTGAAAATCTCAACTTTTTAAAAAATACATTTAATCTATAATTACTAAATAACTTTACTTTGAAGGAAAAACGTTTATAGAAAAATGCATGTTTCTGCAATCAAACTGCGTTAAACAGATTTTTTCTCTCTCAAAAGATATTAAAGATTTTACCTTCTCTTGTTTCCATTTATTTGCCATGACTTTCAAATCAATTTTAAAAACAATTCCAACATGGCTTGTGACTGTTTCCAATTTTATTTTTACATGTTCTTAGCGATTGACTTTAAAAATTTCACAAAATGGCCACAAAGTTGTCACACAAGATATCAAATTTATTACATTATTGTAATTAAAACTTTCAAAAAGTGACATACCTGGTCACACAAAATTTATTTTAAAGACTGCATGATAAAAACATTTAGATCTTAAAAAAAAAATATGTTTTAGACTGCAGACAATTTCTATCATTCTTTCAAAAGAATAATAATTTGGACAGGAGCAACTGTAATTTTTCCTATTCTGACACTAAGGATCCTATGATGTTGAATTTATATTACAAACTTGTTGGCAAGGTACTTAACTCATGCAGGAAGTCCAGGCGGTAGCCTGTCTCTCCCCTTGCAACTACCTCCGGGCATATTTATATTACAAGATCGGGTGGTTGGCTGCACAAAAGAAAAAAAAAAACTTTACAAACTGGCCCATCAACTTCCGCAGATTTTTCCATAACGTTCGATAATGTTCAACATTCGTCTCTTCTGTGGCTGTACTTCCTGCCACATCCACCCACTTCTGCTATGATGTCACCGCAGCGCTGCCTTGCCTGGTGGTGACTATGCGAAACTCTCAGCACGGTGGCCATATTCAGTAGTCAGCAGGCTTTCAACCAGGGCGGACCTATGCCGGTCAGCAGCATGTTTCCATTCGCGAATTCCCCTTGTCGACACAAGGAAATCAGCGCAGAACAACCAGATGTTAAGTGATTTCAAGTAAGTGTTGCGTGAATTGGTAAATTAAGTTCCTTTTTAGAATATTTTTAGTAGATTTCTTGTCGGTGATGTGGGAAGTACACAGGCGACACACTGTGATTTTCCGTAGGCTGCTACGCCTGTCTACATAGGCCGTTCAAAGGCGGCGGTTAGAAACAATGTAATTTGAGACCCTGTCTTGACACAAAATTTACCAAGTTATTTCTGATATACAAATGTTTGTTATATGATTTGGTATATATGCTAGAAACACAATTTTTTCCAAAGCATTAAATATAATAAATTCCACTTGACATAAGGATAAACTACATGATATTATTACAGTTCCAGTGAAACTGGAACCTTTAAATCCCAGTCCTTTTTTAGTGTCTGCTATAAAAATTAAAAGTACTGCTCAAGAGTGTGGTTAAACCTCTTGGCCATTCCACTGGACTAAGGGTGTGAGACTGTAGTTTGAGTCTTCTTCATTCCCAGAATCTTTAGTTACATCTTCGAACACAGTAACTTAAAAATTTTGTCACTGATTGGAATGGAGTTCTATTGGCACCCCAAACATAGAGACAAGATGCTACACAAGTGCATTGGCCACAGCACGTGCTTCTACGTTTGGGAAGGGAATGACCTTAGGTCATTTAGTAAAGTAATCTTGGACCACCAGTAGATACTATTTATCTCTCTCAGTAGCAGAAAAGGGGACAGAACTTCTACTGCAATCCTCTAGAATGGGGATACAACATTGTATTTCTGTAGATGACCTTATCCCCTAGTCCTTGGTCCCTTCCTCGTAGTAAAGCCATCGTCCATTTAGCACCACTTCTCAACATCCTCCCAAATCAAAATCTGTCAAGGTTCTTATAAACATAAAATTGACCACTGGCTGCAATTTTATGCAGTTCCTTTAAGTTTTTGGAGACTCTGTATTCTAGAAGGATCAACTGTAAGCACATATGTTTCTCATCATTACTTTCCCAGTGCCAGTAAAGCACACCATTCTTCAGCATGAGAAAATTCCACTGTACCCAGAGGACGTGACTGCTATTTTTAGAATGGATATCTCTACCTATTTTGCCAGATAGTCAGCTACTTTCCATTATAATATTGGATGCATAGTAGGATCATTTAGCTGATATTTCCTAATTACCTCATCACTCCATATAGTTAGAACCTCAAATTCTTGTTCTCTGTACCTTCAGTGATTCACCACACTTTTCTTACTGATGTTAAAAATGACGAGGTTCACATGGCCTCCTAGAAAGTACATCTATATTTCTTAAAAGGTGTGAGATGTATTTCAATATTATGTTCTTGAAGATGATGTAACCTTCAGGGTTCTTAAAGTTTTCGAGCCATATTAAAAAGCTTGGTCAGTCATTAGTATAAAATGCCTGCCATGAAGGTTGGGGTTGAAATGTGAAATTGCCTTTACCATGGCCAAAAGCTCCCTGCATGTAGCACAGTAATCACTCTCAGGCTAGTGCAGTATGTTACTGAAATACTCTAGTGACCTCTCCTTCCTATCCTGAATCAGTGATAAAACAATAGTGATACTTACATCATTAACATCAGTATACAGAATGAACTCTGTATAGTTCTGTATACTGTCTAGTCACTGTTCAGGAAACCAAAGACTGCGGAAGATGTCAGAATTTCCTTTAGCTTACTAAAACCAAATTCACACTCTACGATCCAAAGAAATTTCCTTTTCACCTCAGTGGCTTGGCAACCATGGCATACCCATTTATAAATTGATGATGGTAAACACATAATCCCAGAAGACTCCAAACTTTAGTTCTGTTAATTTTTGGTGGCCAATTCATCATTGCTTTGGTCTTCTTGGGGCCTGTTTCAATTCCATAAACAACACTACATGTCTAAATAAATTGATTTCCTTTTGGAAAAGGTGGCACTTCTTAGGAACCAGTTTGATGTTCACCGCTGCTACTTTATGGAATACAGAGTCTAGGAATGATAGGTACTTTTCAAACATCCTTTCTGTGAAAACATTCTCATCTAGGTAAATACAACATACATCTAAAGGTACAACTTTTTCTATTAGGAGTTTGAAGGTGACAGAGGCATTACAAAGCCCAAAAAGGCATAAATTTGAATTCCAGATTCCTTTCCTTTGGACACAAAAAACAGTCTTTTCTTGGCTTTCTGGGGCCACCTTGCATTGCTAGTAGCTGCTCTTCCTGTCTAAAGAAGAAAACCATATCTATCTTTGGAAATTGACAAGAGAATTGCTTCATCACATGATTAAGCTGACGATAATCTACACTGAATTTTGTAAAGCCATCTTTCTTCTTAACAAGTACACTGGGATAACACCATGGAATGACTGATAGATCTATGACATCTAAATCCTTCATTTCCTTCAGAATACTCTCATCTGCCTCATCTAAAGCTAATGGTATTAATCTTGGTGGCTGCTTTATTGACCTGTCATCTCCTATATATGCAATCACATGTTACATTAGTTTCTCCAAGGTGATTTGGTTCAAAGGCTAAGGCAACCTGATTTCTCTGCAGTAATTCAGTTTCAACATTCTACTGTCACCAGTTGAGGTTTTCTCTTGTTCTTATTAGCAGATCCTACAGTAATTCTGGGAGAGGTAATTCAACTTTTTGTGGAATTGAAGCATAAGGAACATTTAGAAGTACCATCTTGCTGCCTATTTTTCAGTTGCTGCTGATGCAGCTGCAGCTGCTGTTGCGGGAAGTAGGCTCTCAGGTACCCCAGCTGTCCACATTGAAAACACACTGACTTCTTGGGTGGATGGTGACACAGCTCTGTAGCAAAGACCCTGGATTCAATGTCTCATCATGGTTGTCTCGAAATTATTCAGTGTCTTCTTTATGCAGCTGTCAACATCGTTACTCACTATCACTGCCTGCACTGTAAGACGCAATCAGGCATGCTGCTTGTAGCACCTCTGTATCAGCGATAGCACCAATGAAGAAGCTGACTGTAATGATGATGCATGTCTTCTTGGTGCACCCTTCCAGATATAGGTAGGGCAGTTACATTATGTTCTGCCATAGCTCCTGCAGTAGATCCTCTGGCCACTTGGTGCTGCTTTGCAGTTGGGCACAATTATGTGTCAACAGATAAAGGTCTTCAAAAAGCAGCCCAACGCTGATACCAACGTGGGTTACTCCAGTCAATGTCACTCTGGCAAAGACCATAGTATACTCAGTGAGGGGTCTCTCTGTATAGCTGTGAGATAGTTAGCCTGCTGGTTGTCTGACCAACCATTCAGGATGGCAACTATTTCAATATTTACTGTTACTCTCGCCAACAAGACCATCGTAAGAGGCAGGCTTAATTGAAACCCCCTTCCCCATTCCTGGCTATCTGGAACCAAGACTACAGAGCTACTGGCCACCATCCGAGATAGCTGTATTAGCTACTAAAACTTGTCATTTATCTTCTATTCCCTTGGCTGCCAGCTTGGTGATAGTGAGACCACACTCATCAACTATCCCTCCGGGCTTACCACTCCGCTGCTGGAGAAATTCCGGCCATTCGTTCTTTAATGCACTCATTCCCAGTTTTATTTTGTTATCGACACTGTCCATACTTTCACTTCCACAGTCCATATTTCATTTACACTGTCCACTATTTCATTTACACTGCCCATTCTCACACTCATGCTGTCAATTTATTGGTCCACACAGTGTATTCTTGTATTTACTAACTCACTGCCATCTATTTTCCTATCTTCATTTTCATTTACTCGGTCTATTTTCCTATCTACACTCTTGTTAACATTGTTGTTCAAATAACTATTTTATGTATTTGCAGTTTCAATTACACATTCTTTCACACTACTTATTTGGTTATTTACACATTTCTCAAGCTATTTACACTTGCAATCAAGATTAACGATTTGGATACCTTGCCCCTCAATTAACGTTCCCAATGCTTCTAGTTCAGCTGACATCTGCAATGCTGATGTCAGCATTGCAGATGCTGCATGCATTTGTGCAAGCATTCACTGCAATGCTTGCACAAAACAGTCTTAGTTTTGCAACCTATAGATTGTCATCTGACCTTGTGCCTCGATTAGCATAAGTCCATCAGCCATGTGTATACAAGGTGCAGGATTGTGTACTGCATGTGATACGTGTGTCGCACGTGTTCGGTGTGTGTGCAGTGTGCACTAAGGATTGGCCGAAAGCTGAAGACAACAGTGAAAAAGGGTTGTGCTAGCAAGTAATTTATTTATGTATTTATTGTGTCATGCACTCCTGTGCATATTTTTGTACATTAGTGAAGTATGTTTTCCTTCCATTTTGATTACGCTTCATCCTCCATAAATGTGGTCTACATGGGGTCACCACTTCCGGTGTAGGCTTATGTCCCTGCTTCCGACGGTCACTGGAGACACACTCCGAGGAGTTTAAGCTGGACAAGTGCGTGCTGCATAGACTGCAGGGGTCTCAACTTTGTTCTCTCTGTTACGTTAATTCTGTCAATTCATTATGAAATATACCCGCATCCAGCCTGGCCTTTTCGTCAATCAGGAAGGGTCTTAAATAATTATGTCACCTTAGGGCATTTTTTTAAATGTAACGCAGTGTATCTACATATCTACAACGGTGTGGTTCAGACGCGGCCTCATGTAATGGTTTTTGCGGTGTAGTGCCTCTTGTACTGTTCTACTATGTGCTTTTGAGTTCATGTAATGTCCTGCTCATTTTGTTGTGAATTTAATGTGTATTAAATGCTGAATGGCCACCCTTAATTCCTATGTTTAAGTGACCGAGCCTTCCTGTACTTGCATTTGGCATGCTCCGTGGCCAACAATGGAGTAGAAGATAATGTATTGGCATCAATCATTCTGCTATATGGCAACATAACGATCCTGGTAGGAGTCTCTACTCACCATGTGGTCATGCACAAAATCATGACCTAGTACCTTGGGACTACATCAGCATCTCTACTTCCATCTACCGCCTTACCAACTGACGCTGATAACAAAGTGGCACCCTGCAACATGTGGCAAACTCTGATCAACACCTCAATAAATGTGGGTACAGTAAAGAGTGTAAATAAGAAACATGCTATGTTGTTTGCACAATGAACGAGCCACCATGTGGTGCACAGTAGAAAACTGATATTGTGTATCGGCAGGAGAGGTCAGGCCAAGCAAACTAGGAATTTTCATCTGCTCTGGGTGCATGGAATTATTCCGCACTGCGGTGTGTGAACGAGATGCTGATCACATCAACTGTGCATAGTAGCAGTCTAACCACATCAAGCAAATTGGGCAACTGTGCCATGAAATAGGCTCTGAAGCTTGCATATGTGATCATGCTAGGGAGGCAGAGCTGGACTTAATATGGTTTGCAGAGGATTAGATGTTCTCTGCCACAACAGAGACTGCTGCACAAGTGTCACACATGATGTGGATTTCAGAATAATCAACACCCCAACCTTAGATCTCCACCAAGATGCCAAAAGCTGAGACGCCACCTCTACTCGTAATTGGTCGGACAAGAGTGGCTTACCACTACCACGACTGAACATGACATGCCATTGAGAGACAACATGGAGACAATGGGTGTCCGCACCCTGATGCCAAGCACAGTGATGACACCTCCAGATACGCTGCCGGAACTTAGCACAGAGGGTAAGCTGACCAACACCTTGGTGCTGGCACCAGCCCATCAGCAGTACCAACCAAAGCAGAAAATCTGAGTGTCCCTACTCAGATGGCACCCCTTGTCATCCTTTCCATGCCCATGCTGATCATGTTTGGCATCCCCACTGACATGTGAGTGCAGCAAGTGGAAGAGGCCTTTCAAAAGACACTGCCACTTCAGTCACCAATGGCAGAGATGTTAAACGCGTATAACCTGATGTTGCCTCCAGGCGCCACCCAGAGCATCCTGATGCCACTGCTAGATGCCGCCCAGGACATCCCAATGTCGACTGCCCCCCCCCCCTGCCCGGGCAAGCTTGTAAGCGGGGAAAAGCAGAAGAGACACGAGACCCTCACTCGCCTGTGGAACACCACCTGCGACATACTGTGGCAGAACCAAGCAAGAAGCACAATCATGCCTCTGTATGCCCACCCTAGATGCTGGTGTGACCTGACGCAGAGGCATCATCATCTATGCGCCTGTCTGCAGATGCTAGCTGACTGCCCGCCAATGCAGAGTGAACCAAGGTGGTTCACCATATATGAGGTGCCAACACCATCAGACGTCTCACATGACTGCCTTCCAGGATGATGCCGAGCAACTTCCTGCGTACCACCTAACCTGCAGAGCATCTGCCCAGCAGTTGACACTGTGGGAACATTAACAGGCCACGCAACGCAGTGTCATGCACAGTCTCTGCCAACAAGGTGCCCCGGCACCTGTCCACTGGGTGAATCTGTGCTAAGATGTCCACTGGTGACACGTGGCAATAACATGCTGCAGCTGATGGCACTCCAGCCTATGGCCACTTCATAAGACATCTTCCAGCTGCTGCCTCTAGGGCCAATGGGGACACCTCCACCATCCTGGGCTCCTAGGCACACATCTGCACTGCCAGGCACATGAATCTGAGACGTCCAAAGGCACATAACAGCCTCGGCTACAGCTTTAATCCTTCACTCGGCACTCGACACACTGACACTGCACGCCGACCAACAATTTGGGCCCGTACGATTTGTCGTCGCACCTGTGAGATTCCTGCGGACCAACAACGTGGTCTCTGGTGTCCCAATGCCATCCAAACGCTGCCCTGTGTTCCTGTTGTCACGCCGCCGTCATCCAACTACCCACAGTCACGTGCACAATGTACCAGATACCTCTGACACTATACAGACAGTGGAGTTTCTTTGCTGTTCCACTCTCCATGGCACCCAGCACCCCAATGCCACCCCAATGCCTTGCTAATGCCTCAGTGCCACAGTCATCCATCACCAGTCTCATGTTGCGGCAGCATGTCTGCCACACCTGCTGTCACCCCATCTTCGTCCCGGCTGTGTTTCATCATGTTGTGTGTGCCGTGTGTATTTGAAGAGTGACATGCCGCTTGAAACAACCCACTGTTTCGTTACGTTGCTCTAGTGTCGTCAGAGTAGCCTGTGTTTTCACCAGATGTCAGACAGTGTGTCACTGTATAGGGCTGTATCTACTTCATCTCACAGTATGTAATTGTTCCATTCTTGACTTGTGTTTATTTGTTTGTAGATTGTGTATAATGACACACAACCATTTACCTCCTGACCAGTAATGCTTTTGTTTATTTGCGCATCAAGCAAATCTAGTATATTCATTGCAACGTATTCACTCAAGGCTTGTGTTAGCGCAACGCAGCAACTACACATAATTCTCAAGTGCCTTGTTTGTTTACATCTGAACCTGTCTGCTTATACCCGAACATAATGTGCCATGTAGCATTTATGCTGATTGCTTATCAATGTAGTGTGTTGTCTATCGCTGAACATACGTTTGTTTTCACCATGCAGCAATTACTTAGATTCTATTCAAGTATTGTGTTCCTGCAGATCTGAACCAGCATTTGTTTACATCTGAACCCATGTTTGTTTATGTACTGAATGGGTGTGAGCAACCACATGGCTTTACAGCTGCCTGCGCAGGCACACTCCTCCTGTGATCTGTTCTTCTCATCGCCCATGTCACGCATGAGTTGACAGCGCTTAGCGCCACACCACCCCGTATGTCAAGTCATGCATATTTTGGTCTAGTTCACTCATGCCGATGACAGCCTTGACGGGGCCTCGGCCGGCATTAGCCCATCAAGAGCTACGCATGTATGAGGCACAGGGTTGTGTGATGTGTATGTTGCATTTATTCAGCACATTTGCATGTGTGTAATGTGCACTGAGGATCAGCCGACAGCTGAAGACAACAATAAAATGGGGTTGTGTTAGCAAATAAGGTTATTATGTATTTATTATGCAATGCACTCTTGTGCATGTTTTTGTAAATTAGTGTATTATGTTTTCCTTCTATTTTGATCATGCTACATCTTCCATGCACAAGGTCTGTACAGGGCCAAGACTTTGAGTGCGAGCTTGTGTTCCCGCTTCCGATGGCCATTGGGCCATCCTGCGGGTGTCTCAACTTTGTTCTCTCTGTTACATTAATTCTGTCTGGTAATTCATTTTGAAAACCTTGTAATTTACCCTTGCAACCAGCCTGACCTTTCCATCAATTTGGAGGGCCCTTATATTATTATGTCACCTTAGGGCATTTTATTTTATGTAACACAGTATATGTACAGTGGACTGGTTCAGACGAGATCTCATGAAATTGTTTTTGTGCCACAGCTCCCCTTCTACTGTTCCACTATTTGCTTTTGAGTTCATGTAGTGCCCTGCACATTTTGTTGATAATTTAATGTTTATTAAATGCCATATAGCTCTGGACATAACACATACGTGGTTACCCTAAATTCCTAAATTTAAATGACTCAGCCTCCCTGTACGTGTGTTCGGCGTACTCCATGGTCAACAATGGAGCAGCCGAAGATAATGCATTTGCATCAATAATTCTGCCAGGTGGGAACATTAACGACCCTGGTAATAGTCTCTACTCTCCGCTTGGCCATGCACAAAACCATGGCCACGCACCCTGGGATTATATCTGCATCTCTACTTCCATCTACAGAGTTAGCAATTGAAGCCAATAACAAGATATTAAAATTTTTCTAGTTAAATTGTCTAGTTAATAGTGTATATAATAGTGTAAATTAATTTACAAGTGAATGCTCCGTATCCCATCCCACTTGACACAAGTGTTGCAAATAACATAGGACCTATCCAAGTTTGTGAGGGATAGAGGAATTCATAAAAAAAAAAAACTAAATTTAATATTTTAATTTGTTTACAATGTTGAAAAATAAACAAATGTGTTATTTACAACATTTAACTATTTATTTCTACTATTTATATCAGTAACGGCTATATTAATGCCATTCTCAATTATAATCAAATTTCTTATCATTGTCTTAATACTAACCAGTCACTTAGTCCGTGCTTATTAGTTACACATATACGATAAAAATGTCCATTGCCATATGTTAATATTATTTCAAATATCTGCCAATCACGTATCAAGGACCACTTCCCCACAGCCTAGCTGGCCAGAGTCACAGACTGCTGGTCACTGCATAATCACACACCATTCCAATTGTACCACACCAGGAGCTAATGGCCATATAAAACTACAAACTCTCAACAGAGAGGCATGCCATGGCTTATATAACTGAACTGAAATGGTCCAAAAGATTCTTTGGATTTAGAGTCACTAAGATGTGTCTGGTGGGGGGTAGGGGGATGATGACCAGAAAATTTATGCAACGACTACACAAAACATTTAATCTTCCAAGGACAGGAGTGGCATCTGTCCTGACACCATTACTATGGCACATGTTAGCAGTATCACACAAGGAAGAAACCTATGGGAATGAAACATGGTGGGTAGGTTTGACAATATAAGACATGCAGATGATACAAATTTCAACAGTTACGCAAGCGACATTGGCAAGGGCAAGCCTTAGTGCTATATCTACTGGACTATAGAGTATGGATATGAACTCTACCGACAAACTTTGGCAGGTGATTCCTCATAAAAAATAGGTTGAACATCGATATACACAACAAAGAGCCTACATCTATTTCGAAGGGGTGAAAACCGCCCTTGAAAGTGTAGTTGAAGCAGGCATTTTTTGCTAGTAATACATCCAGAATGAACAATAAATGTCTGAGTTTTTGGATACTTCATTATTACATTAAGTACAAAGCACAAAAATATGGGCACTAATATTAAACCCCATACTTGAAAAGTAAGAGGTTGGCAGCACATTTGTGCAAATACAACAGTAACTGTTTCACTTTGTGGTTTCCTGTGGATTCTTAATCTACCGTACGTGTTGAACAAAACTCTTTGTTTTTAAGCTAAATGCCGCAGATTTAGAGAAATTAATCCATAATATTACAACAATTAATCTCAACATCTGGCACATAGCAACACATTTGATGATGGTACATGGTGTTGCTGTTTTAAATGACAGCATATAGTGTTGGAACAAGTCTTGTGTCATGTGTTATCCATATATACCCCAACAAACTGTCGCTGATATGCACGTATGGCCTATGGTTGATGCAGTGGTCAGACTGCTCGCCTCCCACCACTGGGAATCGGACTTGATTCCTAGCAGAGTCGACACGAATATTCATATCTGAGAAACATGACAGACGTTATCATTGGCCAGGGTTTTCATTTTCGAGGCACATCAGTTTTGTTACCATCTAATTTCGCAATTACCACCACACATGACCTTCATTGACATGAATTCATTTCTTGAAAAATGCCACATTTAGCATAAAAACACAAGATGGAAGATTTGTTGACCATTTTCGGTAGATTATAAATCCAAATGAAACAACAAACAAGGTGAAACAGTTACATGTTTTTTAAAAAATGTGCTGCCAACTCCTCACTATTCATGGATGGGGGTTGATATTGGAGCTTGTATTTTTGTGCTTTGTACTTTTTTGTTTAATAATGCAGTATCTAGAAATGTGGATATTAATAATTCATTCTGGCTGTGTTACTAGCAAAAACCATCTGCTTCCAACTACACTTTCAAGGGCGGTCTTCACTCCTTCAGAATAGACTTAGGGTATACGTTTTGTATATATTTCCGACCTGTTTTTTGGTTATGAATCACCTGCCGAAGTTTGTCGGTAGCATACATATCCATCCTATATACGATAATCCCACTGTGCATGTTTTCAATTCTGACTCATGCTGTTGCCTATGTAGCACTTTTTCACATTATAACATGCCTCGGAGACACGTTCAACAACACTTTGAACAGTAGGATGTGTTTAGGAGAGGTCACACTATCAGGCTACAGGAAGCTGAATGGTCACTTTGTAGTATTGTGCATCATACTGGTTGTGCAGACATTACCATAGCACACTTGTGGCACTAGTGGATAAAAGGCACATGCAAACTTTATATGTAGGATCTGGGAGACAGTCACGAACCACACAGAGGGAGAACCAATGGATTTTCCAACATGCAAAGGATGCCCCAACCACCAACATTGTGGACAATCAGCAAATAGTGATGCAACCAGTCGCACTGCCATTTATGAATGCCCACGCCAACACTCTATTCCAATACAGCAATGCTCGTCCTCATACTGCTGCTATCTCCAGAGTGTGCCATAAAGTCATAGATACTCTGTTATAGCCAGCTGCATCAGCAGAACTATCCCCAACTGAAAATGTGTGGGGAACTATTGGCCGCTCTATTGCAACTCCACTTTTATCGCAAAATTTGCAGGAACTAAGAGTGAATATCAAGCTGCATGGGACAGATTATCACAGGATACCATTATGGATCTTTACAAGTATGTGCCACAATGTCTGGCAGAATGTGTTTACAAACATGATGGCCCAACATCATACTGAGATACGTATATAAGATAATGGAGGTACTAGCTCCTCTAACTTATGTTAATACTACTTTGCAACTGAATCTCCTATATATACTTGCTGAACTTATCTGAACATGCTATGATGATTTACTTTAATTGTTTCATACAAATATTAATATGGTTCTTTTACTTTCACAACAAAAATTATATAGTCAATATTTTAATAATTAGTGGAGGTCAATATTTTTTTAATGGGGACATGTTTTCTTTAATATCTCAGTTGCACCTGTATAGAAAGGCATAACCGATTCAAAGGCACAGGGATCAGGGAGAGATGCCATGGTGCCAGCTGTCATCTTGGATTCCAGGCTTTCTGCTCTGTCATTCTGGTCATGTGACCACCATCTTAAATTCCACCATATTTGTAGCCAGTACTCAAGACATTTTCGTAGTCAGTACATCACAATTTTGGTAGCCAGTATGCCACAACCTTGGTGCAGCCATTTTGTTTCTGAACTTTATGCTCTATCATTCTGTGTTGTTTTTTCATGATCTTATCATTCTGGGATTTTTTCCGAGTGCTCCATCATTTCTTCTCTCTTTCTTCCTCTTTCCTTCCCTCATTCACTCTATTTTTCTTCCTTTCTCTCTTATCATCATCTCTTTCTCTCTTGTCTGTCACATTTGTTTGTCATTTGTTCTTGCCTACGTTTGACCAATTAGTCATATTTGCTCCACCACCATCTTGGTTTTTTGCTTGTCATTTGTTTCTGTTCACCATCTTGCTTTCTTTTGTTTACACTGACTGTTGCTAGGGGACGTTACAGTCATTCTACTGCTATCTTGGTTCTAGAGTTGACTGATAGGGGTGCTGGTGTTGCTCCCGCTCGATCGATTAGTTGTGTTCGCTCCACTGCCATATTTGTTTATGGAGTGGGACGCTAGGGCGATGCGAGATCTAACTGCCGAACCTTGGGTCGCCACACTGATGCCTTAGACCACTTGGTTATCAGGGCATGTGCTGGGGTAAGGGTTTATAAGAAGTATATAACATGTGTATCACAGTGGGCTGTATTCACTGTTCATTGTGGCAAAAATCCTTCCTGACTCTCCTAATTGCAATACCTACTTTATATTTAACATACTTACACATCACAAGAATAAAAACCAACTGAACTCCCAAATTTCAGTAAATTCTAAAGTGGTTGGAATTTATGGGGAAGGGGATAGGATTATAAAAATAATATAGGCCATTTTCGTGCAATTTGTCGCACTTTCATGAAAGAACATAAAAAAATTAATGTTATCATACAGTAACAGATAAAAAAAATGCAGAATCTTAAGAAAACACTTCAGAATTGCGGGTTTACATGGCATGCCCCACAAAAATTCATCAATAGTGATATATTATTTTTTATATTTCAATATATTCTTTTATAATGTATTAATTTTTATATGTATATGTTGAACAAACGAGATATAAATATTCCATTCAACAACTAATATTTATTTGTTTTGACTTGTGATATACATATAATTTATTCTTACATAAAAAAATAATTTAAATCTAAATCTGTATTTGTATTTGTATTAACTTGTACGCACAAGTAAACATTTTTAACTTGTATTCAACTACTTATGAAAATCTACTGACATTTATGCATGTTCCACTGTGTGAAGTTATAATTGTGATACAAACATTTAAGTAATACAAAAAGAGAATAAAGTCTACACGATAATTAAATAACGGAACCAGACGATGAATCTTCACTGCTGTCTTATGGGTCACTTTTGTCATATTCACTGCCCACTACAGATTCATCGGAAATGAGTACATATTCCAAGTCGCTTCTAATTTCAGGGTGAAGTTCCCGAACATTCTTTGTCAGTAATTTGCGCACAGATGAAATCGCTGCATGTGATGATAATAAAAGCTGACAAAACGAATCACTGATTTCTAACTTTTACTTGATTTCCGGCAGAAGAACTTCTGGTCATTTCTCATATCTTTATTTCTTGCTTCCTGAGTCTCTTCAGACATCTGGCCCATTGGCAAAAGACAATGTTTCATGGTAACTGCACTGTGCTCTAATACTTTATGCAAAGTCTGTGTTAGCTCTTACCAGCTGTACATTTACTTATAGTGCAACACTGTTTTTTTTACAATAAGTATGAAATTTGTCAATACTCACTTCAAGAACACTAGCCAGAACCAATAATATGACAGAAAACATTGTTATTAATTCCTGGTCAACCCCTCTTGCTTTCGATGCTGTAACTGGATTTAAAAAAATCCTTTGAGCAGAGTTTCCGTAAGTGGTGGAGCCAAATCCTTGTCGTGGGTGATCCGGATTAATACCTTCCCTGTAAAAAACCTCCTTGCAATGACAGACATCGGGATCATTTTTGTCACCACACCTTTCGGAATCAGAACCTGCAAAAAATGTCAAGTCGGAATATTGCACCCACAAAAGTCACAATCCCTAATATGTAGGAAATCACCTGAAATCCAAAAATCTGATGTAGTCATGCGGCAATGATATCCCATATTTAAGGGCGTTTTCTTTTACGGGCTTTAAAACTGCCTATGAAGAAGAGTATTTCACAGTCTGATTATAAATCAAACACTGCAATGTAGAGGTGTCAGTCAAGCACAAAGAACTTTACCATCAATCATTGTCAGTAGCAAATGTTACGTTATTTGTAATCCTTCTCTCTTGAAATTACATAAATTATTAATCAGATTTTGGATATAATCCTCTTCTTCTCTAATAACCTTTTTAGACTCTTTAACAAACTGGAGCCTTATGGGCCGACAAAATCGTGCGGAGCATGGTCGAGGATTATTCCTCACATCACCATTTTTCCCTTTCAAAACCATTGGGACTAAATAACTAAGAAAAACACTTTTGTCACTAGTCTCCATATTGTCTTTACAAGCCTGCTTGTATAGAGATTGCCCAGATGACTCATCGAAACCCCATATACAAAGCAATAAAAATTCACCTTTAAGTTCGGATGCCCAATGTCTTGTAATATTTGTATGATTAGAGTATGATTAAGTAAATCTTACAATGGAACCTCACAACCAATTTCTGACAACTTAATATTGCCTGGATAGCACAGCTTCTTCGCTTTGACTAAATTCGAAATGTGGGGTAAATATCCGCATTTCACATCTTTGATGACAGTCTGATTAAATTGTGTGATTGCTTCGACAATTTGGTTCCAATTAGAAGAGACAACGTTTCTTCGAGAGAATAAGAAACATATGCTTTTCTATGTGTCGCCGTCATTAATTTCCGAAGTAAATTTTTTGAAGTTATGGTTGTACTACCAGCCACAAGTTTCAAAGCAGACAATCTAGCTATGTTGCTGTACCTTTTAGGTGAGAAGAGAGACTTCTGACTGCTTCAGTAGTAGTAACAGCATCGGATGCAAGTTTTATGATCCTTTTATTTGTCCCACTCGGTCACCTAACTGTATGATTTTTGTGGCCGATCCCGCTTTTTGGGTGTTTCTTTTTTTGCTTCACTCTGTCCAGGGATTAAAACTGTATGTTCAGGAAAATTCACAACTTTATCAAGCCATTCAGAACACTCCCATTACAATATTTTCAGATTGCGACAAGATGTTTTCCACCTTCATATAAAATTTTTATAGATTTTTTCAACTTTGACCTTAGTGAGTTTTTGTGCTCATGTAAACCATAATTTTCCCAAGCACAAGCATAGAATTCATCAAAATCCCTTGAATTAATTATAACTTATCCTAATTGTCATCTAGTTTCCCCTTTTGATACATATAAAATGAAAACAGAGTAGTTAAATACCAAATCTAGTAATCTAGGTACATCATACACATGTAATTTAGTGAACATTTTAATTGTGGAGTTATGTAAATATTATTCAAATTCTTGAACTTATAGCATAATGTTTTTTATATTAATTTTTAGAGGATACCATATTACTAGTTACAAAATAATTAACTCTAGGCACGCTAAAAATGAGTGACTACGAAAAATAAACAGAAGGCTAATCACCTGAAATGATACATCCACAAGTACAACAAAATAGAGAGTGCACTCTACAGACTGTTGTTGCTCTTCAATTGCAACATAGACACAGACTGCCTAACACTGATAAAGTTACGGTGTCAGCCTGGATGCGACAGCTGTCATAGCCTTACGTGTAATGAGCCATGACTGACCGGAAATGTCTCACTGTATGCAGGCACGTCCACGGGATACACAGGCGTTTACAAAAGTATAAGCATACTGTTCATAACATGGGTGTTCTCACTGTCACCTTGGGTTACAAGCCTACCATAGTATCCTCTTCAATTTGATCTGTACCCCAAAGCCACAATTCGAAACATCCAAACGCTACATCGCTATATTCTCTGATGTTTTGTCTACGTTATAAGCTGAGAAACTCAGTGAGTCTCAGTAATCCTGGAATTGTACGACTTGCTTTACATTGAAATGTATGGAAAAAAAGAAATGGTTATTAAAATAATTTATGCCTATTTTATTATTAATAAAGTACCAAATTTTAAAATAAGATTTCATGTTGAATTCAATGTAGTTTCTTAAAATACCAAAGATAAAATTGGTGCAACTTCCACAAACAGCAAAATTTTCACATGAAAGAAATGAATATTGTCGATAGTTCCTAGTGTGACCTGACTATTAACAAATTGGCAACTTTTCATAAACACCAATTAAAAATTAAAAATATTTCTCTCACATTTAGTATATACAGAAGATGTAATTATTTCAGTTTAAAATCAATTTTTTTATTTTTGGCACAATGATTGCTGGATCAGCCTATTGTGTGTATGTGGACGAATAATTATATTGTCATATTTATTTTAAAAAGGGTATCAAATTTTTATTTTTAATACTACAGACTTATTTTGAGAATCGTTTATTATTCAGTTTTAAATTACATATAAATTTGAAGTATTTTATTTTTATTAACATTTTTTTTATTCAGTATTAGCTTGCACATATATTTTTTTCTTTTACTATTCCAGACTTATTTTCAGTACATTTTAATTATTCAGCTTAAACTTATATAATTTTTTTTTTTTTTTTACTATCCCAGACTTAAGAATTTTCTTTCATTTAGTAACTAATTTCTCATCTTTACTCGACATCCACTTCATTTACCCTAACCACTACACTCTAGTCATCGCCAGACTAAGTAAGAACTAGAATATTTTTTAATTTAAAATATGAAGTATATTTTTCTTTTTTTAAAATATTATGAAAAGATGTAGCATAGAAATAAAACACATATTTCTTATTACATCAGCAACAAAAAACTATTTTTTATTCATCTTCGAGTCGGATGATTTTGTGTCTGATCGAAGGAAGCAGATTTACGGTCCAAGGAAGAGTTACACCATTTGTGCAGCAACTGTGTGTTCCTGCATGCGCATGTCCAGTCAAGTTCTGATATGTAGCAGACGTGTCTGTGCTGGTTATCGTAAAAATTCACCAGCTTGCGCAGTGAAGGGCAACCATATCTGCACTGCTCATAGATGATTTCAACTTGGTGTTTGCAAAACTTACTCAGCCATTTCTTCTGCTCTGGCCCTGCCACATAAATCAGTCCTTGTGGATACTGCATCAGCAAGTCTCGCAGCACATTTCCCACTTGGTGGTACAGAATCTTGACTTTGTCCCACTACAGTCCATGATGGTACTTGGTCAGCCAGTCATTCGTCTTCCTGCTTTTCTCATCCAAGAGTCTCCTCGAATAAGGGGAGCGGAAGGAGTGTATGCACGTTTTGCCATTGTCATCGTAGGACAGTGCAATCTCCTTGAATACATAGCCGGTCTGGCTCTGGAAACTTTGCAGATTACAGTACATCTTGCGCTTGTCTAGGCTCGAAGTTGACTAACAGTTCAAGCATGTGAGCAACTAAATTTATATATTCTCAGCTGTGCTTACTACAGTATTTGGAAGGTCTTGCATCCACAATTGTACGATACAAGCCAGTCATGAAGTATCGGCTAGAATGCGTACATGTTGGCAGGAATATTTCCATGTGAGGAGAATTTGATCCTACAGTCGATTACATTGGAGTTACTAAGCTCGTCCTGTTTACTCACATTGAATACCATGAGCAGGGCCAATCTCTTGAAAGTATTAGGGCTCAATATCAGGGATTGGGTGAATCCATAATACGATAATTGGAACTGAGCATACATCTGATATGCCAGCAGATACTGTCCATTTTCAAAGTTCATGTTCAAATCCATGTATAGGTAACTTTTGCTATTAAAATATATTTCCACATTTTCTATTTGACGCGTGTAGAACTACAAATGGTTCACTCTCACATTGTGTTGTCTTCCGGTCTGTAGCCCAACGATGATGTCCCTCGGTTTCTCAGAAGCAAAGCTGGACTTCACCATCCACTTGATGGGTTGGCTTGCCGGCAATCCGGGGTATGTCTCCAGACTCAACGACCTGAAAGTCACATAAATGTTTTTGCCATCTTCCACATTCTTCAACGTGTTTATGCATTATGCAGTGCTCAACTGCACATGAGGCAGCATCCGTTTGATAGACTAAAGTATCAGTTCTGCTGCCTCCAGGTTTTCTCCTGTACCCACGATGGTGTCCACCTGCGTATTGGCTAGGAGCAGCACCAGTTCCAGCTTCGTATTGAAGATAATTTTTTGTAGTATTCCGCAAATCTCAATAGCATGGAGAGCAGAAAGCACACTTCGAACTGGCCTCCAGGGTATATAGGAACACTGTAGTCATCTTCGGTACACCAGCCTGCCATCTTGGCTGCAGACAGCTTGTTCAGCATGAGCGAACTGTAACTTTTGATTGTTGAACTTATGCCCGCATCTCGCGACTGATCCACCTCGATGCCATTGAGCAAATACACGATGCAATTGATCACTTGGAGAATACCCCTGCACATTTATTTTTGTGGATGTCAGGTTAAACCCATCTTCTTTCATTAGAGTCCCCCTCATTTGCAGGAAAGACTGGCAAGGCAGAGTGCAGATATCCTGGACCGCTATCCAAACTTGGTAGTATATATGGCCCGATCAAGAAAAGCTGGTATGCATGGCTCCAACTTCATTATGCTGTCTTAGAAAATGGCTGGTTCTTCAATGTTTACAATAGCTTTCATGACGATGACACTTTTCGGAGTACTGGAATTTCCATGAAATTCAAATTATGTGTCGGGAGACAGCAAATCTTCGATGTACCTTGCAATGTTGTCTAATTCAGAACAGCCTATTGAGCAGCGACACCTCATGGGAAACATTATAACTTTTCATGAGATAGATCTTGCAGTTTTTTTCATTAATGTTGGGTATCACGCTGTAGGTATGGAAATCGACTAAACCTATGCACCATTCCAGGTCGAGTGAAGGAAAATGTAAAACACACAGCTCAGAGCTGCAAACTGTCAAGGTAAGCATTATCAAAATGACTGACAGTTTCAGACAATGTATAGCCATTTTACACAAATACTTGTACAAACGAACCATGAAGTGAAGACATAAGTGCCCGCAGTTCCACATGTTCGGTATCTGCTCCATCTCATAGATGTAAGTCAGTTAGCAATTTTTCAGGTACAGTCGCAATTTGGGTGGAGGATGCAAATTACCAAACTGTCATAATAGTCTGCATGTTTGCCATAAGTTAACCAGTGCGTACCGGGCCCAGCTCTTGTGTCCAGATTAACTATGGCGCACTCATTACATTTTGGTTTAGGGGGCAAAGCATCTCGTATGAACACTCCTTTAAAATTAGGTATCTTCAATTTGCATGCAAACAGATCTAAATCCACGTTTGTGAGCGGCTGTTTCAATAAAAATTTCATTATTGCCTCCTCCTGATGTGTCTTTCGCACACTTCCACCTACTACTGGATATAGCCTTAGGTAGAGGCCTTGGCTATATTTTTTACCCATAGTGATAGCTTCCATATTTGCATTATGTCTATGGGCCTCAGCCAACTGATTCCATTCGTAGCTCCGATTAGGCCCCCAAAGGCTCCAAGTGCAGGTAAAAGCAATGTAAAATCCACCAGTAGATGTTTTCTTGGACTTATGTTATTTTATTCCTTTTATCACAGCTTTTCGTTTCACTTGTACCTTCTGCTTGCTCTTTGCACCCATGCCCATCTTCATTTTGGCCTTCATCACGTTGGAAACGCTCCATGATGCTTTTTTTCCTCCGAAACTGGTATTTTATGATTTTCTTATCTTATCAGCTGTCTGTTCAAGTATCTTGTCTGCCTGGTGCCGGGTTTTCAGATCCTTGTGCTGGGAATAGGCGATGTTGTGTTGCTTGCATGCAGTGTCCAGCGTGTTGATGCCTGTATCACAGCATGCCAACCTTTTAGCTAGCTTGGTTCCGGCCTGCAGAGCTTGTATCCCGAAATGTGCAGTTCGAACGGTAGACTGTTGATCAGCGTACTGACCATCCCACTTCCAGATGCGGTCTTACTTGTTCGAGACATCACAGCAAACTTACTTAAAAACTTATAAATAGGCTCCATTATAGACTTAAAACAGTACGAATGTATTAAAAATTTAAATATGTCATTTCAGTGCAAACTCTGCCAGAGGCAGTATACTCGGAGTGATCATTTGAAGAGACATTCTAAAACGTGTTTAATGTCAGCAAGGAACTTTGTTTATGTTACATCCTCCTCTTCCTCCTCCTCCTCCTCCTCCAATATATGATATAGATTAAGCAGAAGAAAACAGTTTACAGATTGTCAAACAAGATGTTACTCTACCCATATGCATTCATGCTGAAGATGAAGCTATCTCCCACAAATCGCAAAATAGAAGCCTATTTTCAAATACAGAGTGCTGCATCATCACAGGACCATTAAATTGTAGGAAAACATGTGTCCTACTGAGCCTGCTGGAAGAAGAGAATGGCTTTCAGTTTGAGAATATGTACCTGTACTCCAAATTGCTCGAACAACCAAAATACCAAAGATTGGCATGAGTAATGCAAGCTGTGGAATGCATAGATTATTCCTCTGGAGTGATAACAAAGCTATCGTGCCTCTGAATGAAGCTCTTCCAAACATGATATTTATCTTTGATGACTTTGCTAGTGAAAAACAGACTTGTATTCAAGAGTAGTATAGCATGGGACGGCATGTAAATGTGAACTGCGAGTATTTTGGCCAGACTTGTTTGTGTATACCCAAACAACTGCTTTGTGATAATGCTAATATGTTAGTGCTGCTTTGCTCGGATGATATGAATTTGTGACACGTGTACAATGACCACATCAATACAGACATGATGCTATCAGATTTCAAGAGCCTGTGTGCCTTATATTGGAAACAGAAATAGAGATTTTTGGTGATCGTAAAATACTGGCCTCTAATATAATGGCATTTACCGACGTGGATTCGAAAATTTCATCGTCAACCGTCGAGAATGAGTTACAACATATTGAAATTCGGGCAGAGTAGCCTCAAGCTGCGGGTTGACAATGACGAAGATGGAGGTTGTCTCGTACCAAGAAACAACGGAACTTGTGATGCTGGAAGAAGAATAATTTGAAACGTTGGCAAACTCAAACAATCCAAAGATGCTGCTACTAAATATTTTGTCCTCCGAACTGGTAATGGCTTCATCTCAGAAATATGCATTGTGTTGGCTGATCAGAGCAAATTCTTTCACACTTACTTGTCCGAGCTCAGGGCAAAGATTGATCGTAGGACGACAGAGATCATTCACCATATGGTGGCCATGGATGAGCACGTAATGAGTGTTCATAGGCAAATTACCAAAAGTTTGAATGTGGTATCTACAAAAATTAAGAGAAATGAAAAGTGCTTAAAGATTCCATACAGCATACATTCGCTACCTCGATTTCCCACCTCGCCATGAAAATAGATATTCAAAATTACAGCAGGGACATATTGGATTTCTGCAGCCAACGCCTCGGCAAGATTGAAAGTATTTTGGCAAAGACTCTCAACAAAACCTATAAAAGAGAGCAACAGTAACCATTATTATTCAGTACAATATCTGACATTACCAGCGACTTACATCAAATTATACAGCCTGTTTGCTCAAAGTATTTTCTTACCAAGAGAGTCAAAATTTCATGCGACCAAATAAATGAAGAAATTTTTAAGCCTATTACTCACTGTCTCAATGTACTCAGGGAGAGCGATGTAGCCCCGCAGCCATGAAGACAGAAGTCAGCGATACTGCTGAGCCTATGAAGAAGCTAAATCATGATGATGTACAGACTGTAGGGACAATGGATCGGATGTGGATTTGGCACATGAGAAAAAGGTACGGAAGAAAGCCCTGAAATCTTATGTTCTGGCTTGACGGTACATACGATTGTACACATCTCGTAATAATGATACGACATATGGTGTATACAGGCATAATGATAAATGGTTCCTCAGTGCTGATGAAATAGTTTCTACCAGGTGAGATCATCTGAGTTCGTGATTACAAGACATGTGGAACACTCGGGCTTTACGAACTGCTATTTCTCAAGGAGCCCAGGGAGTTTACAGAATCTGACCTGCTGAAACACAAGACATTCTCAAACTCAAGCACATGCTTTACCAAGATACCAATCCTGAGACTGGTGCTTAGAAGGATGAAGACAATGAAAAAAATTTACATTCTCACAGACCTCTTCATTGGCCTAGCACTGGAAAGTGGGGACGGTCTCAAGAAGATAGAGACAAGAACATCGACTACATGTTTTGGGATGATCCGAATGAACTAGTACATTAGACTAGAACTATTGGCCACTTTGCAAAGGGTTGGAAATTACTCGCACACCAACAAAATTATATCAATTTCAAAGAACTGAAGGAGGGATGCTACATACGATGAGTCAGACGGGAATCGCCCACGAACTGCATGCAGTCGCCAGGCGCAACTACCACTGTTGCAAAGTCATGATTTGTGGGATAAATGACCTGTTTCAAGGTGACCTCCTCGACATGATACCATATGCTCGTGTGAATAAATGCCACCGCTATATGTTAACATTTATCAATGCCTATAGTAAATTCACCTGGGCTAGGCCGGTCAAGTCAAAGAGTGTGCATGACATCACCGAGGCCATGGCAGATGTATTGCGGGAAGGATGCATCCTGACCAATTTGCAAACCGACCAGGGCAATGAATGCTACAATGCAAAGTTTAAGGCCCTGCTGAAGAAACATACCATAATCATTATTCCATGTACAGTAATCCCAAAGCTTCTATCGTCGAGAGGTTCAACAGGACTCTGAAGGGCAACAAGATGAGGAAGGATTTCATGGTGAATGGCAGCTACAAGTGGCTTGAGCTATTGCCAAAATGCCTAAACTTGTCAGCGAGTATAATTCTTCAGTGCACTTGACCACTTGCATGAAGCCCAAAGATGTCAAGGACGACTCCCTGGTTCGGACTGAGTGTGATATTCCGAATACGAGGGACGCACATAAGCCTAAAAGCAAGATAAGTGACCTGGTGCTCATCTCCAAACTGAAAGGTGTCTTCGAAAATGGGTTCACAACAAATTGGAGCCCCAAATTTTTTTATGTACATACATTCTTATGTAAATATATTGTTAGTAAATAAATGTATATTTAACTTATTTTGCATTAATTTTCTTCTTCCCTGTTCTTATACACACAATATTGGGTTGGAGATTTCTAGCTCTGTGCAAGTGCATACATCAACACTGCTATGTGCTGACTCAGGCTGACACTATGCCGATTGTGAAAATGACATGTACGCACATACGCGTGCAGTTACCTGAAAATGTGAAAATGCTAACACAGCTCTTCCGACGCAAGCACAGATATATTTTTTTTAAATCTTTGTCAACGTCAGCTGCCCTGCCTATCCATGCATGTGATGTCTTAGTTCCTGCATGCTACTGACCAACTGCAGTCATATGGCAACTCAGTGATTGGCTGATAGGTGTCCACACAATGTATTAATGGTGTACAACGATTCGTTCAAAATCAATATGATGTCATAGGGGTTGTATATGCATATATTATAAGCAGTAAGAGGGTCAGCTGAGAGGCTTAGTTTGACAACGGTAGGCGTGAAAGGTAGATCGTCTCGGCTAGCATCTATATTCGACATATATTCAGTATCTGTGATTAATTAAGACATTCCAGAGCTAATGGGATCTACGGCCTTGTCATGGACTTCTTCAATTGTGGTATTAGCACTGCCATCGACTTCCTTGTGTGTGGTACCAGCAGTGCCATCGACTTCCTTGTGTGTGGTACCAGCAGTGCCATCGACTTCTTCCTCTTCAGTCATATCATCTGCATCAATGGTTGAGGTTCCTATTACGTCTACCGGAATTTCTAGGGTCTTCAGGAATGTTTGACATACAGACTGCAGAAGTATCATCTAGTTCTTCAGCTGAGGCAACTGCATCACCTACTGGACCATTGTCTATTCCAAAAACAACTGTATGGCCAACCACCTCTGCTAAACTGTTCCGACATCATAAGTGTCGCTTCAGTGAAAATACCTTCACGGGTAGCAGCTATGCTCGGTGACAAGAGTGGCATGGCTATGCCAACAGCTCCCTCCTCTCCTCGCCAAATAAGGTACATATGTTTGAAGTGTGGTGTGCCTATTACACAAATTGACAGTCTAAGTGGGCATATGAATATGTGAAAGGGGCTTCCTCCAAGTAACATAGAGGAAGTACCTTCACAGCTAACGACATATGTTGACCTTCCGGACTTTATCAAACACAAACGTGCCATAATCAACCCCCACAACTATGACAACCAATGTTTCAAGTGGTCAGTGTTGACTGGATATATTAAGTCATTGAATCTACAGTATGTGGACAAGAGGTACGATGAAGTGGAAGGATTGTTTGATTTCGCGGACTAGATTTTCCAACTCACCTACAGAAAATAAATGTCTTTGAGAACAACACTGGTGTGTCTGTAAATATTTACTTGCTGAATACCAGGGGAAAAGTGGCATCAACACATGTGACTAAGAACGAGAATCCTGAACATATTGAACTTCTGATGGTGAAGGACGAAATTGAGAGTATTTCACATTATTGTTACATCTGCTGCAATTGCAGATTACTTCGCAAGAGTACAGAGTTCATGTCTGTAAACAGTGTTTTAAGTATTATACTGATTACCCACGGTAATCAGGACTCACTGGGCAACAATGCCTTCCAATACACAAAACAAATTGTACAAGATACATTTTTCAATGTGAATATGCATTTTCCTCATGATGTACATTACCAAATATATTTTCTTTAAAAAAAAAAAATACAGTGTTTTATTAATTTTTTAAAAGACTGACTTTAAAAAAAAATTTTACTAAGAAAAATTATTGGTAAAAGAGTAAATACTCCATATTTACAGTTGCCAAAAAATGTTGCGGGTAAAAGCATTGTAACAAGTTTCATACTTAACAAAATGTGAATGCGAAATAATTAGTAAATGAAAATAAGACCCAGAGAAAATTGCTCAAGCAAAGGCAAAAATCCATGACGACCCCACCGGGAATCGTGCCTGGTATGCAATGAAGGGGAGTCAAGTCGAAGCTGCCACGGGCTATTGTAAGACAACAATTAAATGTTTAATTTAAAATAGAATGACACACATGGTTTAGTGACTTCCACCACGGAAAACTAGCAATTAGTGCGGGATTATTTCATAATTATTTTTACGGTAATCTACTCAAGTAATATGCAGCTACAGTTAGAGTTTTCCTACTACTGTATTTGTGAAAGAGATTTTGAGAGCAGTGCGTTCCCTACACATTTGTTATGGTGTTCTGAACACAAACTATAAATTAATTTTGTTCTGTAACAATGCAAACATTTTGTGTACACGCCTTTGATAGAAAGGTTTTTTACAAGCACTTCTTATGCCGCCTAAAAAAAAAAAAAAAAAAAAAAAAAAAAAGTTTGTAGGCCATAAATTATATTTAATTTTTTACTACTATATTATTTACACATTAAGGCCCACAGAACATTTACAATGCTGGAGTTTCAGGCTGAACTTTATGGCTTGCATTTTCAGTGAGTTTGATAGTAAAGTGTAATATATATATATATATATATATATATAATTTTTTGTGTCTTATAAAAGCAAATGTGTCACAGGTACTGTGTGATACATTAGTGTCTGCCCACAAATACACAATCTGGCTAAGTAATGGGCTTTTACACCATTTTTGTGTGTGCACACCTATCTAGGGTAATGACCTGCATCAATGTGCATACAGGACCATAAGCTATGTGTAAATAACATTTAATTAGTCTTGTTTGTTTCCTTCACCATGCATGAGTATGTGCATAAGATAAATTGAATTTGCTTTTAGAGACAGGCACCTTGTGGAAACAGTTATTTGGCCGTACTAAAAAACTTTTGACAAGCTTGCACAGCATGACGGTTGGGGCTGACTTCACTTCTGATAAGCACATCCTGGAACTTTGTGACACGTCGCCTTCACAGCGCAACACTACGCCTGACCTCGCCACCTCCACAGGCCGGCTATGACCCGTCAGTACACTCCGATAGCTGCGTGTAAGTGCCTTATGCTAACTACTGTTCATATGAACTAGCTAAGGCTTGTCGACAACCAGCATGGAATCCAATACCTGTAGCTCACGTTTGTATGTAATAAGGTATTAAACTTTCTTAAATTTTTTGCACCTGCCAATTGGGGTGCCTTGGAAATTATTGTTCCCTGCCTGCAATGTATTTTTATTTCTGTATCGTGCCTATGAGATAGACATTTTTAAAACAGCAGCAATACTCTATAATAGCAAATAATTTTCAGCATCTAGAGGGCTATATATATTTCTTATAAACCCTTGTTCCAGCGCATGTCCAGATAACAGAGTCAGTATGGCGAACCAAGGTTCAGCAGTTCGACCCCGCAGTCCTCCAGGCGGTATTTTGAGCTCTCAAAAAAAGCAGCACTTCTAGCAGTCAACTCCATAAAGAAATATGGCAGTGGGGCAAAGTGAGTAATCGATCGAGCAAGAGCGACACCAGCACCCCTAGCTGGCAACTCTAAAACCAAGATGGCAGGCGAACAACTGGCACACTCCCTAGCAACAGCCAATGTAAACAAAAGAAGGAAAAATGGCAGATGGAAACAAATGACAAACAAAAAACCAATATGGCGGTGGAGCAAATCCGACTAATCGGTCGAACCAAGGTGAGAGACAAGACAGAAAGAGATTGAATGAGAGAAAGGAAGGGAAAGAAAGATAAGGAGAGAGAGGATGAGAGGAGGCGAGAGGAGGAAAGAGAGAAAGAGAGGAAGGCAAGAGAGAGAGGGAAGAGAGAAAGGAAAGAGAGAAAAATGGGAGCACTCTGAGAAAACCCTCAGAATGACAGAGCCTGAAAAAACACAGAATGATAGAACATGAAATGCAAAAACAAAATGGTGGTGCCAATATGGCAACATACTGGCTACCAAGATGGTGGGTTCAAGATAGTGATTCTCCAGCTATCAAAATGGTGATGTACTGGCTATAAATATAGCAGAATCCAAGATGGCGGCCAGCATTACTGCACCACTCCCTAAGCGCTGTGCCTTTGAATCGGCCATGCCTATCTAGGTACTAGCTCCTCTAACTTATGTTAACAGTACTTTGCAATTTAATCTCCTACATACACTTGCTGAACTTGTCTGAACATGCTATGATGATTTACGTTGATTGTTACTTATAAAAATTAATATGGTTATTTTACTTTCACAAAAAAAATTATGTGGTAAATATTTGAATAATTAGTGGAGGTCAATATTCTTTAAATGGGGACAGATTTTTTTCATAACCGAGTTGCACCTGGATACGGAAATAATTTAAAAAATATTAACGAAAAAAGTTTTTCCATAAAAGAGAAATGTATTATAGAGGCCAGACCAGAAAGTATGGTTTCTCAGGAAGTCTACTTATTTCCAATGAATGAAATTCACGACTTTTCAGGATATGTTCACTTAAATTCAGGACTTTTCGACAATGCTTGGCACAATGACAACCATTCTACATGCACAAATTTCATTGTCTGTGAGTATACAATACATGATGATGATGATGATGATGATGATTGGTGCATGATCACAAAGAAAATATCTGTAAGTTCTGCCCTTCACCACTTAGCATGGAACATCAATGTCAACTGAAAATGAAGTGGACATAAGAAATTAGACTGATACAAAAAAGACAATTCCATGACCACCCACTCAATTTCATTACTTTTCATGGCTTTCATGTCCAGTAGACACCTGTAGTTCTTTAGATTAAATATGTTTTGAAGTATAATACATATAAAATTATAAAACCTTATTTACTGTTGCTACCAGTTTTTGTGCACATAACATTCTGGTTAATGTAAATTTACGAGTATAGATTTACCTGTAGTAACAATGTATTTCATTAATTTTTTCTAAGTTGACAAATATTAAAAAATGTTATTAAATTACCATGAAAAAAATTATGGTAACATAAATTTTTTTATAAATGAAAAATACATAAAAAACACACACGTTGGCACATCACAATAAAAATCTGCCAGATATTAAATAGTTTCACAGTTTAATTAACGTACTCTTAAATCACACACTGATGCATCTACATTATGCTGCATAAAAACACTAGTGATGGTGAAAGGGGCTCAATTTCCGGTACAGTCACCCAAATTTTAACATGTGGGAAACATGACAGATGTTATAGTTGGCTGACAAGTTTTTCAGGATATTGCCATTTTGGCAGCCCTTGCATTCAGCTGCTGCTTCTTCTTCACATTATTACACTCTCACTGACACCTTAGACCTAGCTGTTAAGAGCTGGCCAAAACCTTACAACTCAAAAATGGTGGTGAAAAGCAAAGCTGCATCACCATTGTGGGTGGTTTCACTAGGACCATTGAGTAAATTGTCAGCTTAGTTTTATGACTGACCAAATCCACTTTTTATTAATAATGTGTTTTTGACACTGGGCAGTTCATTATAAAAATTCTTTTTGTGGTACATGAATACAAGTCACATCCTAACATTGCTTACTTAATATGGAACTGCTCCAAATTGATTAAATCTAGACTGCAATATTTTTAAAAAGATAGAATTTACTAATTTGTGACTATTCAATTTTACCTATATAGATAATCACTTATTATAATGACAGCAACTTAAGAACTTTATTGCTCTCTCCATCTATTGAGTTTTCAAATGCCATACAATTATTATTAATTTCTTGTCAATTTGTGTGTGATTAAACATATAATTAAGAAATTTAAGATCATAATGATATTGAACAAGTTAATGTTTAATATTGCCAAATATGTCTAAGAAATTTTGAGTCTGCCAAATAAATTTCACTTGTTTTTCTTAGAAATTATCTAACCATATTACCTTTGCGGTAAAAGTGGCCAAGTTACCATATTATATAATAATATTAATATTCATTCCATGATTTACTTCAAACACTATGTAGTACTGTGCATTGTTGAGAATTGTGTAATACATATTAATATAAGTTTTTGTGTATTTCAATAAACTATATGACTTATGGTGAACACTACACTATAAAAGTTTCTGTTACATAAAATGTATGCTATTGGACCTTGTCAGATTTACCACTAAGCAAACAAAATTATGCTTGGATTTTTATGCTTTTATACAATCACCTTCAAATCACCAGTTACACAAACTTAGCTTTTGACAGCAATGAATATGTTTTTGTTACAACTACATTCGTGTAACCATATAAAAAATTAATAACAGTGTTCAAAAAAATTCCTTTGGGTCACAATTATTAAAAATATGCATGGCAAAGCAACTTTAGCATATAGTTTTATGTGCTAAAATGACCATGACCTTGAGGCAGCAAGGCAATTTTTGGTTAATCAAAAGTTCAGAGACACAAGAATTATAGAAAAGAAATTGGAATAAATATATCTAAAAAAAAATGCAAGCTGATAAACGTATATCCCAATGAATTATAGTGTTTTGAAATAGCATGTATGTTAAAAAGCTAAAGGTTATTTTGGTAAAGACTTTACATATATAAAAAGTAGCTCAATGAAATCATCAATTTCATGTTTGTCCTTTCTGTTTTGCTTTTATGTAAATCATTCTTCATGACTGGAAAACTTATTTGCTATGCCTGAACAATAATATAATTCATTGAATATTATTATTTGCATAGGTCACTATTCCAATCCACATCAAAGATGAACTATATGAGGTTATCTTAACATACAGTGGCCCGTTACTACAGTAAATACAGGATTTAGCTTCTACATGAACACACTACTTAATGATAATACACATTTTAAGCACTACAACCAACCTGCTTTATTATTTCTGCTGTGAGTCCAGGAAGTTGCAGCATGTGTTCTACCACAACCTCATTAAGTGGTGGACTTTTATCCGGTTCTTTACATTCCAGCAATGGTTCCATCATCTCAATATCTTCATCCTTTAACAATTGGAATGTTTATATTACACACAGAAACAGAATGGTCATGATGAAACAAATATTATTATGTAAGGCAAACTTTTTACATCTCTCCACTTTCACACATTCTTGAATCTACCATAAATTTTCTTTGGCCGTACCTAATTCTCGTCCTGTATTATTCCCCTTTATTTACAATTAATACATTTTGTAAGACATATTTTCAGTCCCTTCAAAAGGTAAACAATTGTCACTAAAATTGTATGGATTGATGGTTAAAACATTATCGATGCTGAAAACATAAGTGTGCATTTTAAAATGGAAAGGTAAATCCTAGGCATTAGGAACATGAGGAATTTTTTTTTGTTTAGTAGGATATACTGGTCAATAAGACAGCATCAAAGATACAAAAAAATTGCATGCAATAAGACAGGTGGGCACACCACACATTTTATTTTTATGAAGGTGGAAAGTCTTATTACATGTTTTTTCACAGGTTGAAAATCTCAGTAACACTAAACATTATCCTAAGAATCATAGTTTAATTCCATGCTGTTTCTTATATTTTGCAAAAATTCAATTTTCAACTTAATTGGGCATGCATATCCCTTCGAAATTGAGCTTGGCTTTAATATTGATGCATGCCAGCGTCTGAGCCCTGCAGAAAGTTTGTCACCCTCACACCCAACATCACCACAGCAGGCATCATCAGCACTCTACACGAAAGGAGTAGTGTAATGTAGTGCAGATAGTGCAATATGTGCAAACAGTGCAATGCATCGTATGTGAAGGGCAAGCGAGTGCAATGTAGGGTGCTTCAAAAGGGCTTAAAGGCAAAACCTAAAGGAATCCGTAATCATGGGAACATAACAGTCTATTGCAAGTGTTGTGTTTTGTTTTGTTTTATTTTTAAAATGCTAATGTACCATTTCATCTGTACACCATTTCATGTTCATTTATCACAGTGGTATTGTTTTCATGTTACTTAATATTGCAGAGTATTTTGTGAAAAGTGTTTTTGCAAGAGTTGTGTGTTTTAGAGGTTATTCGAGTAAGTTTCAGCATAACAGTATTTCCCGGAGCATAGTATCCTGCCAAGCCGGAGGTATAAGACACGCCACACAAAGTAGTAACATCCGAGACACAGCAAGGCATGGTCCGCGCTGCCGTGTGATCTGGTGGCACATTACGTCTTCTCAACCAATCACTTAACATGCCAATAATTAATCACTTTATCAGTACCTTTTGTTTATTTTCCCACCAGAGACACCGCCCTTCCTACACAGTGCTTGAATTGCCTGGGGAAGCACAAGTTGCTCGCTTAATTATCAATGTAGGTTTTACACCGTTTTTGTAACGTGTAACTGACCTGACGGGTCTCAGCCATGACACAAATAAGTTTGTACCAGCGAGTGCAGTTTAATGTATGTGCAAAGTTAAATACACGTCGGAGTTTGTAAACTCTACATATTATTTCTGGTTACTGCCTTTGGGCGTTTCAGGGCATGGGTCCCCTCTAACCTACTTACGCAACCTTATTAACCTCAGTGTAGTAATGAGTGTAATCACTTTAATAATTCAGCAACAGGTGTGTGGGTCAGCCTTAAGGTCCACTGTTTAGTAAACACAGTAAGTACTTGAGGCGAGCGGCAACAGTCCACCAAGGAAAACTTACATACAGGAATATGGCCTGCAGCACCCTGAGAACAACTAGAGTCTATTGCTCCAGCTACATTGGTGATGCCCGGTGCCTATTCAGGTAATTATATCATCATCAAAAGGCCTTAAACATGAATTCAGTGCCCCTCAAAACACATCTTAACCCCACACCACACAGTCAACAGGTGTTAAATGGTGCCCAACTTTGTGGCATAACTCGTACAACGCTTAGCCAGACATCAAATGTCGCCCTTTCATCTGGAGTTTTCCCTCCTATGATTTTCCAACATCTGAACCTGTAAAACCGCCAAAATTTCCATCACCCAAAATATTTCATGTTTTTACGGCCATCCCCCCACCCTCCTCCCTAACTACAGCGAAAGCATCAAGGACAGCGCAATCTGCAAGAAAGCTTTCTAATGACCAGGTGCACACGGCAATAGTATGACCCCCTCCCCCTCTGCATCAAGCATCACCATCAGCTAGGAGGTATCAATAGGGCAACGGGCTGACTGAGCGGGCATGCACGCACGCCCGCCCAACTCCTTGCCGGTTGGTACAACCCTGTAGTGGGTACAGAGGGGAAAGCTGTGCCATGCTGCAGTGCACATGATGTTATAGCTGGCAAACCCACGTGGGTGCACCATTGCCATTGTATTTCCAATGTTTACACCCCACTCTACAGGATGTTGTGGTGAAATATGAGCTATGCACCACATACTGCAGATATGATTGAAAGCCCACCTTCACCATCAGCCGCATCGCAAACAACCTCGTGTGCAGAGACAGCTCCGGTGAAACGAAAGGGGAGATTCCACAGCCCAATAATAATTCATTCAAAATTTCAGACAAACAACCACTAAATTTCAATATTTAATATTTCAGTGACCAAATTTTGTGCAGTAAATTGCTGTGCACAGACCAGGGAACACCCACACTTTGTTGTATCTTGTATCAGTTACAGTATTGTGCAGAAATCTAAGCACAAGCGAAACAGCAACCACAGGACAGAACTTCCTATGCAAACAATGCAGGGCAAGTGTAAAAACCTGGAACATTCTTTACAACTGGGATGACTTCATCATGTGACTGGATTGTAAAGTCACAATGTGTAAGAGCTTGGAATGTAAGGAAGGTGAGAGCAGTGTTGTGGCACAGTGTCATGTTCGTGCAATGCAGGTCCCTGAGCAATGTTTAAAACCAGGTGAGAGACTGACAGTGCAAGGGGAGAAATTCATATGTCAGAACTGCATGGTGGCGGCTGACATCAAACCGCAACTGTCACACCCCTATAGCGTGCACATGGCTCAGGTAAACAACAACATGCCACACGGTTAGTCCACACCGCAACCGCAAGCCATAGACCCAGCACCTCTCCCATTTTTAAAAGTACCAGCCTTTTTCCCAACGCCTATGTTTTCACACAATTTGCAACCTACAATGCCAACTATCACACAGCCTTATCCTTCAGTACAACCCGTCACATAATTTCCACAGTCCAGCTACGTACAATTAGCTGTGAATAACTGGCCACAGGATTGCAAAAGGTAGCAGACAACCACCGCGACCACCACAACTTCTGCCCCAGGACTGACCCCTACCACTACACAGTCACAGTTCCAGACATTACCAACCTTTGTAGGATTATCCAATGAGAACCCATCTGCAATCTTAAATAACTGCATGTCACGTTAGACGCGCTATGGGGTGTGTGTGGAAGAAGGGGCTAGCTGCGTCAGAGTGCGCTCTTGGTGGCATTCTCTAAACCATTACATCCTGCAATGGGACAAATTCCTTCATGCTTTCCAGTTCCGCTTCAGAGGGGTGTTTACGTCGCCCAAAGCCCAAAGCAATTTGACGGAGGAGCAGCAACCGGACAAACAGCTGACGTCATTTATAACCCGGAAAGTACATCTTGTCTGCCACTTTCATCCACACTTTCCAGAGAAAAAAGTACTACAAGTTGTGGCCAACACTACATGCCCAGAATAACATGCCGCTTTGGTACCATTACTGAATGGAACTTTGGACATACTCATGCGCACCATGATCATCCTCGAGCGCAAACTATGCCAATCATGTTGCAATTCGGATACTGCACAATGGCGCCATGAGCAAGAAAGTGAAAGCGAAAAGGGACAAAGTGAAAATCCAATTAACCCCAAATCAAAAGTTTTGGTCCAACACAGGGACAAAAATTACAATTCAGAACCCAGCCCAAGCAAAAATCAAAATGTAAACAGCGGCAAGGAAAACAGTGTGAACCGTAAAAATGTGAAGTAGTATAAGAGCAAGCAGCCGCCTAGGCCATGCCGCTTTTACGACGGCCAGGTGTATTACTGACATTGTGAGTGCCCAAACAACCAACATCTGAATTCCCCAAAAGAAATTGCAAATAGCAGTCACGGAAATGGGAAGCAGGGGTAAGGGAGTCCTATTTCCGGCAAAAATCATGAATGTGACACCACAACAAGCCCTCATTAACCAAGTAAGTAGCAGTCAATCACAATTCATCCGTATTCTAGTATCCATCAACTGTCACCATTGTCATGCATCAATAGATACAGCGGCTCCACATAACTTTTTGCAACCTCATTTTGTGCATTCAAGAAATATCACTCCCAACAATCACGCGATCAGATTAGCTACTAATCAACATAGCAGTAGTACGTATTATGGCAAGCCACAGTGACAGTACGAGTGGTGGATTTGGAAACAATCACTACCGCAATAATCACCCTGGGAAATAAGGAAAGATGCAATTCTTGGTGTGCCTTGGTTAACAGAGCAGAATGCATTTGTAGAACTCTCAGGATGCTGTATTTATTTTGGCACAAAGGAGCGGCATACTGATTACAACTTAGATCGGCGCCCAGCTGATAGCTTACCCACCATGTCACATGAGGAATCTGATATCAATGTATCGCCAGGACATAAGGCAGCCTTTCAGCAGCTTCTCAATGAGCATACAGACATCTTCGCCACAGATGACGCCATAGGTCAAATCACAGTAGCCACACATGAAATTCCTAAAATACAAGAAGGGCCTATTTACACACCACCCTGAAGCTATTTGCCACACCAAGCATGCATTACCCATCAGCAAATCAAGGAAATGCTAAACAATGGAGTGATAGAACTCACGAACCGCCAGTTCAATTCTGTGATCACACTAGTACCAAAGAAAGACGGTACATGAAGATTTTACCTAGATTTCCACCCAGTCAATCAGGTGATGCAAAGCGTATTACCACCATATACTAGCATGAAAGACGCACTTCGTTCACTCGGTAAAGCCTGAAAAGTGGATACTGGCAAGTACCAGTTATGCTAGATGACAGTGGAAAGAATGCCTTCACTGCCCCTGATGGGAGGCGCTTTCAGTTTTGTGCAATGCTGTTTGGATCAAAATGCGCACCTGCCACCTTCCAGGCTATGATGGTTGGGTGTTGGACGGCCTCATCAGGGAGTTCACACTTGCTTACCTGAATGGCGTGGTAGTATGGTCGCCGAGCTAGGAGAAACACCTACATCATCTGTCTATAGTGCAAGAGAAGTTAGCCAGCAATAGCATAACATGCGCAAACACCAAGTGCCACCTACAGAAGACTAGTCTGGATTTCCTGGGGCAGGTCGATAATGAAGGTAAAAGCAGAATCCAGAACACTTAAGGCTGATAGAAGAGTACCCACTACCATGTACGGACAAGCAGCTCCAGAAGTTTTTCAGTCTAATAAACTGGCTCCAGAAGCACATAAAAGACTTCGCCATAATCACTGCACCGCTGACCAACCTGTTGTGACCTCAATGATGGTTTCAGTGGGACAGCTCCGCTGATGACGTCTTCATCAAAATCAAGCAACGTTTCAGGTTGTGCCCGACCTTGGCAAGGTACGCCCCAGTAAGTACTTATATCTGCAGACCAATGCCAGCCAGGAGGGACTCGGTGCATTCCTGTACCAGTGTGATGACGTGGGCAACCACCATGTCATAGACTTTGCTAGTGCCAAGCTGGGTCAAACTGAACGAAGGTATAATGTCAACGAGCGGGAGTGTTTGGCAGTCATCTTGGCCATGACAATATACCAGGCCTATCTCGAATACTAGTGATTTACACTCTGCACAGACAACCAATGTCTTGTATGGCTGCACAACATGCAGGAAGCAGGAAACAAGCTGGCCCGATGGGCGTTGCTCATACAAACCTATGACTTTGTCATTGAGCACGTCCCTGGCAGCGATAATCAGCTGGCATATATGCTGTCCAGGGCTCCCAGTACCGATGTTGTAGTGCACGACCACGCGGAGTGGGAAGAGATACTGCTGCCAGTAAAATAGGAACCACAGCACGAGGTGTATGTACAGCAACTTGATGTTGGCAACAATGACATACTAGTGTATGAACTACACCGTGAAATAGAATGACAGCAGCCAGGTTGCGCACTCACCCAGGCACAAAATGACCGGTGCGCAAAACAAGTTGTTGAGTGTTTTTAAGTGGTTAACGGCCACCTTGAGACATATTTCCCCATGGACCACTGTAAGTGGAGATTATTTGTTCCCCCTAGTACACGAGAGAACGTACTGAGTAGGCACACAGCAGCAGAGTAGCAGGCCACCCAAGAAGAGATCAGACAGTGCAAAACGTAAAGTGGCATTTTTTTGATCCAGCCTTACAAGGCAGGGATGCCAACATGTGCAAAAGTATAACTAGTGCAAACAATTTTAAGCAAGGAGAGCAGATGATGTATAATATTAACAACCACGCCTACCCAGCAAGCCATTTCAGACAGTCTGCCTAGACCTTATGGGGCCTTATCCCAGATCATCAGGGGGTAAGCGCTTCATTGTCGTCATTACTGACAATTTCTCCAGGTGGGTGGAGGCACACATGTCTTGCAGTGCATGCACATCCAACATTGCACGAGTGTTACAAAATAACTTCTTTCCCAGCTGGGGTTATCCGCAGAGCTTGTTTACAGACAACGGGACCCAGTTCACAGGGAAAAAGAGTTGGGAATAGTGCACTTGGATGGGAGGGGGGTAAGGTATCTGAAGACGGCGGTAAACCACCCTCGCGCTAACCCCACGGAGCTCTGCAACCAAGAGTTAAATATGCAACAGCAGCTCCGTGTGGTTGAGTAGCATACGTCATGGGTCGAACATCTGCCTGCCAGCTTCACCCTCCGTCGGCACCTCAATGATGCCACCAGCAAGACACCAGCAGATGTGCTACTGGGTCATAACATCACCCTGCTGGGTGAATCCAACTACCTGCAGGTGAGGGAGAACACCAACCCAGTCTGCAGCGGCTCGGACAAAAGAACCAAGAACTGCGCCAACACCAACGAGACTATGCCGCGAGGTGGCTGCCAGTTACCACAAGGCCACCACCCAAACTATGCGCAGGATATATGGTATATGCCCGTGCGCATCCGCAATCTGTCACCCGTT
This sequence comes from Dryococelus australis, assembly GCA_029891345.1. Taxonomy (NCBI): domain Eukaryota; kingdom Metazoa; phylum Arthropoda; class Insecta; order Phasmatodea; family Phasmatidae; genus Dryococelus; species Dryococelus australis. The sequence goes on along the minus strand of CM057009.1, from coordinate 93,565,774 downwards.
GGAACTTCTGTGGTGGCTTTGCAGCGAAATGGAGTTGGGTGCACGAGGTGAAGCATTCGACCCACTACCTACTTGGTCTGGTTTGGGCGGAAGAGCATCAGGTACATTGGGATGACATCCGACTATCAATGGGTGACGTCGCCAACAAAGTCGAGCAGAGTGCCCTGAGGCCCCATGATGGTGGTGCTGCTGCCGAGTTCCTAAAGCAGCCATGCAGGAGGAAGGTGCACCTGTACCTCCCCCAGAGGGGTCACTACCGAGGACCAAAGTCATGTCGACGCCTAACACACCAGTGACCACCAGGGGTCATCACAATGTAAGACCAGTTGTTGGGGACAGCGCAGTGCCATCCAGCATTGTTATTCTGGCACCAGCAACACCCCAGGAGCATCGACACTTATGACCTATAGTACATTCTCAATTGGAACAACTCGACTTATGAAAAAACAGTCTAGGCATAACATTTCAACTTGTTTTTTTCAACAACCAGTATTCCACAAATATATAACTCTGTGGTTAACTTTAGAGTACTGTATTATTGAATAAATGAAACTTTACATTAATATCTTCTATAACTTGTAATATTTATTTCTTTTTAAATATCAATTAACAACAGTGAGAGCAGCGACGTGTTGGCAACAACTGGTGAGAAATAGTTCACAGTAAAAATATTATTTTAACCTAATTTTTTAGAATACTATTTGGAAATTAAATTGTGCCTATTTAAATATTTAGGTAGCCCCGATGGCAACATATATAATTTTTACAATTTAAAATAACAGTGGAAAATATTGTGAGTAGGCCGTAATGGTACAGTGTTGTTTTATCGAGCAAGAAAACATATGAAAAACTATCTGCTGTGCGAAGCTTGTCGCTTTCTCTCTCTTTCTTCATCTCTTTCAAACTCGGGAAATTTCACTTCACTAGTACACGTCGATAATAGTACATGTTTTCAATTGTAGCATATTTCACACTTATTAGAGCAAAATAATGATTTTTGAATTTTTAATTTACAACTGAAAAGAGATTTTAATGTTCGAATACTTAATTTAATATATGTAAAAATGATGGCGGGACAGTTACCAAGTGAAGTTGGCAAACGTGGTGAGCCATGACATGGCGTGTTGCTTTTTGCCAAATGAAATGTAAATTATTCTTACTCTGAAAAATACTTCAAATTACCACATCACGTGTGTAGACGTTGGGTTTTTTAAACCTACCTAGGCAAGTTAAGATGTTGTGATATATCTGTGTTTCCACGGCAGTAATAAATATACTGTGACATTTGTTTAGTTAATTATTACGTCTGTAAAATGGCGTGCCTTTGTACATCATGGTCGATACGCTGGCCCTGTGTGTGAGTGATTTCAAATATTTGATTAGCACTATTTATACGTTTTAACTGTGAACTGTTTTTCTGACGAAGTTAATTATTTACATCCACGTGTGTTTATTTATCACAATGTTGTACTTTTGCCCTATGGGGTTTCAAACACAGCCATGTAACATAATTTGCTACAACTCCAGAAGAAAAATACTAAGTTCAGCCTGATAAATTTCAATAAACCTAATAAACTGTAAGTAGCAATACATAGACATATGAGCGGAATAAAAGTTATTGTAGGCTTACTTGTGTGCATGTACACCGCTATCTTTTAAAGTTTGTATGACAAAAATGAGCAACATGAGTTGCGTGCTTGAATTCAATGTGCCTTTTTCGTTAGACTGGTTGTTCCTTCATTTTAATATTTATTCCAACTAAGGCTGTCATTTTAAAGAAATAACCCAACACATATCAATAACAAAAGGATAATTAGTACAGCCCTTTACCTCGCAGTTGTGACAGTGTTAAACACAGTCGCAGCAAAATACTAACGTGCATTACATGTATTGAGCTATGTTGTGGAAAACAAATATGTTCATGTAAAATAACCGTACGAACTGTCATGAATTCAGGCATTTTTAAAACGCCATAAAGCTGACCTAAATAATGTAAGAGTAATTAAACTGTGAATATTCGTACAGAATGGTTTTTGGAATATGACAGAATTCTTTGAAAAGCTGTAAACAGTAAACAACATATTTGACAGTTATGAAAGTAGAAGTCACATTTCAATGTTTATTTTTAGGTATAGCGAAAGTATACCAACATATGTACACACACAATGGAATGTAAACATTGATTTTGACAGATGCTGCATGGCAGTCACATGGCAATGTTTGTTTACATTTGGCAGAAGGATACAAAACGGGCGTGCAAGTAGATATTTAGCAGGGCTCTGAGAATGTTGCTTCCAATGGGGAATGGACTATATGATGGTGATGATGCTGTCAAGCGTCTCCGGGGAGCTGCTCCGGAAGAAGGTGCAGAGACCGCCAAGGTGCAAAAACCAGGTGTGGCGGTGGCGTGGCGCCTACCAGAGCAGCCATCCCACCACCAGCTGAGCAACAGAACCCAGGACTTCCAGAAAGACCAGGACCTGTATGCATCATGATGCCCAACACCGTGGCGCCAGCACCATTGGAGACTTCCACCCCCCTCACCACATCTTCCGCACCATGTGACATCCCGGGGTCCCCTGCTGCTTTGTCGACAGCACCAGGGCGATTGCTGGGGATGTTCACCACTGGTGAGAGCGTGACCATCAACAGCCGAACCATGGCACGAGCACCGCCACCAGCCAAGTGGACACTTCCAGGTGGCAAAACCCCCTCGGTCACTGTCCACCTGGGTTAGTCTGGCGACAGTGGGTTCAGCGGTGCAGCATCGGAAGCAGTACAAGTAGTGATGGTGGCAGCAAGAACAGTGGGTCTGACAGCTTGCTGCTCCTCCTCCGCCAATCAGACAGGAAGCCACAGTTGGCATGGGCGAGTCACATGTGCAGTGGCTCGCCGCATCACGGACCACATCAGGTTGCCAACACCGGCAGCAACAGTAGGCATTTCAATGGCGTGCAGGCCAGCCAAGAAGTCCATATGCCCTACGGCCGAGGCATCAGGGGGCAAGGGCATGCCCCTTGCGCCTAACGGTGCCCAGCTGTGAACTGTCTCCCAGGAGGTAGGCATCTAATGTGTGCCAGCATTTGCGCCCTCTAGACAGTTTGCCACCCATGCGCCCAACACCACCGCAGCTGGCATCAGCATTTTATGAGAGTGGAGTAGTGCAGTGCAGTGCAGATAGTGCAATACGTACAAACCAGTGCAGTGCATCGTATGTGCAGGGCAAGTGAGTGCAATGTAGGTTGCCTCGAAAAGGCTTAAAGGCAAAACCTAAAGAACCCGTAATCCTAGGAAGGTTAAAGGACACCCCTTCAGTCTATTGCAAGTGTTGTGTTTTGTTTTATTTTAATGTGCCAATGTACCATTTCGTTCATCCATATTACAAGTTCATTTATTGCAAGGGTATTAATTTCATTTTATTTAATATTGCAGAGTATTTTGTTTAAAGTGTTTTTGCAAGAGTTGTGTAATTTAGAGTTTATTTGAGCAAGTTTCAGCAGAACATAGTTCCCGGCACATTGTATACCACCAAGCCAGTGGCACGTGATGTGCTGTGGAAAGTAGTAGCGTCCGAGACTCCGCAGGGCATGGTCCGCGTCACCTTGTGCTTCGGTGGCACATCACATTTTCTCAACCAATCACTTAGTATGCCAATAGTTAGTTAGTTTACCGGAACCTTTTGTTTATTTTGCCACCAGATACACCGGCCCTTCTTCCAGAGTGCTTGAATTGCCTGGGGAAGCTTAAGTTGCTTGCATAATTATTAATGTACGCTTCACGCCGTTTTCGTACAGTGTAACCACCGACCTGGCGGGTTTCAGACAGGACAAAAATAAGTTTGTACCAGCGAGTGCAGTTCAACGTATAGACGAAGTTAAATATATGCCAGAGTCATAAACTCAGTGTATTATTTCTCAGTACTGCCTTCCGGTATTTCGGAGCACAGGTCCCCCTAACCGACTTACAGAACCTTATCAATCTCAGTGCAGTCATGAGTGTAATCATTCTAATAATTCAGCCTGAGGCATGTGGATCAATCTTAAATATGCCTACCATTTATTAGTAAACACAGTAAGTACTTGAGGTGAGGGGCAGCATTCCACCAAGGAAAACTTACATCCGAGCGTATGGCCCGCAGCACCCTGAGAACATCTAGAGTGTTCTTATTCAGCAACATTGGCACTGCTAACCGGCGACGCCTAGTGCCTAGTCGGGTAATTCTATCCTCATCAAAATTCCTCAACCATGAATTCACCACCCCTCAAAACACACCTTAACCCCACACAACGCAGTCAACAGACATCAAGATGTACTGCATACATCTACCTCACTTTTTACAAGGAATTATTTCCAGCAATATTTTAGGTGAATTGACGAACTACCTATATAAAATATTGTGAGAGTTTGTGTGTGCGCACGCACTGGTGTAGAGGAGGAGAGGACTGTAGAATAATCACCCACATTTCATGGCATGCATTATACTACAATTCAACATGGCGAAGTAATTGACTTAGAAACGACAGCCATGGTTATGCATTACAGTGAAGTTAAATGAAATGCATGAGTTGCTGTACCATGAGATGTTTACAGTGTAGCTGCCACCTCATCACGAGACCTTCATAATTGTCTCTCAGAGAATGCAAGAAACAGGCACGTTTAAGGTATGAGGTAGATCTGGCCCCCTGACGAATGTCTTGACATCAAATGTGGAAGATTAAGTACTAAATGTTGTGGACGAAACCCTCCAACAAACACCAGTGCCCCATATGGCATGCTATGCATGAGGAGCTACTGCAAGCCTACCATGTGTGAAAGATGGAAGCATTGGGACCAGTAGATCGCTCCTCGATGTGATATTCAATGGTTTCTGCAAAAGTGCACACTAGTTTGTCATTTTACATCCATTATATTGTTAACTGATGAAGCAACATTAATGAGAGATTTTTTTTAACAGCAAGAACAGTCATATGTGTACAGCTATGTTCTGAGTTGTAGGGTCATTGTCAGTAACATCATTGGATAAATTCGGTCTAAAGAAACACAATGATTTTAGAACATATAGACACCAATCCTCATGCAACCGCCATCACAGCCAACCAGCACAGATTTTAGGTAAACATCTAGGTGGGCATTGTGGGTGATCATCTCATTGGGCCATATTTGATTCTGCAAAGATTGACTGGGCATATGTACTGCCAATTCCTGCAATTTACATTGTCAGATTTCCTCAAGGATGTGCTGCTCGCAGGCTGAAACGTATGTGTCTTCAACACAACGATGCCACTCCACATTCCTCAACAGGGAATTTTCAGCACGGTGGATTGGAAGAGGTGGGCCTGTTGGTGGCCGCCAGGCTCTCCTGACAATCTGCTACAATTTTTCCTGTGGGGTTCATCAAGGCTCTGATGAAAAACACACCAATTGTTTCGGAGGAAGATCTGTTAGCCTGTGACAAGGCTCAAGATACACTGGGTTTTTCGACAGGATACACCAGTGTATCATGCACCGAACTAATTGTTGCAATGAGGTTGGTGGCTGCCATTTCAAACACTTGTAAATTTACTTATGATGGTACAACATTACATGAGTAGTTCAAGAAATTAAATTAATTCACTGATTTATGTACTAACAGTGACAAAATCCCACAGAACTGCTATTTGTGCAACTTACTAACGTAAGATCACAGACACAGTTGTGAGAAACTCATTTCACTACAGTGTGGTGCGCAGACAGTTACTACTGGTTGCCTATCTGGCAGGCAGCAACACTTCTCTATGAAATGATACAAGTAATTTTTACTCAAAAAGGGCAAGAGTTAGATAATTTTTGCAAAAGACATTTATGTTGCTAATTTTGCCAGTATTTCATAATCTCTAGTCAAAAATAGGGAATTTTTCCTAAAACCCACTTTTTTTTTAGCAGAAATAAAGGTGGCAACACTTCCTTTCAACTTAATAGGGGTCGGCTACATATACACGACGTTCACTTTATTAATGATTATGGTTTGAATAACTAGTAATCAATACTTTGTTTCTGTTCCGCAAGCAGTTTCTTAAATATGAAAATAAAAAGTAACTTTTTCTCTAATCTTGAATGCGTCTACTGCTCTTGTTATCTGATCTGAACAATGGGTTGCCTATCGCAATCTTTCTATTTCCACCTTGACGCCGACTAACAGTCAGCGGCGCTAGAGCCCATGACGGTGCTCACCATGCATGTGTCACACGTCCATGCACATGCGCAAAGAGGCCAATATTTTTGAACTCTCACATCAATAATGTTTTGCAGTGTAAAACGTGTTTCGTATTTGTATTTGCAGGGTTTATGTCTTGAAATATTTTTAAGTGTTTGTTGTGAAAATTTTGGTTATGAAATTCAAAGTGCCTGCGGCACCAAGATTAAGAATACTGATATTCCGGTGTGAACGCCGTAATAAAGAGACACTGAATTAATATGAAAAATCCATAAGAAAATTATACAAACATAAAACATATTAAATTTAATTTGTGCCACTTTTATTTTTCAAAGTATAAATATTTTACTCAACGTGCATAGCACTTCCGTTTATGTGAAACCCGTAGGCAGCCATGGTAGGTCCATGTGACTTTTGCCTCTGGACAGTCTGATGTAGGTTTCCATAGTCAATTTAGTTTACCGGTCAACCTTTGCTTGTGTATGTTTTGCCAGACATTTCCCCAGCATTATGCTTCTGCTTAAATAATTTATTTTGCCCTTGTGGTATTTTTTAAACTTAATAGAGGAGAGAGGAAAAATATGTCGGATGCGTCACACGACTCGCGCAACTTGAATCAGGCGCAATTTTAAGGGCTTTGTTTTTATGTATGTATTTTAAGGGTATTTTCATGTTTGAATATTTTACGGCAATTTCATGTACAACCACATGGCTATCCTATGCCAAGTTTATATCTACGCCATCCACGCAGTTTGAGAGTTTATTTGCGTAAAATCATGTGCGCTACAATTTATTTCAGGGTTCTATGTATGTTTCAGTCAGGAGTCAATGTATTTTTTGTGTAATTGATGCTTTTTGTATTTGACCACGCGGTCATATGTTATAATGTCAGATTTTATAGCCATTAGGTATGCTACACGCCTGCAATCACTTAAATAGTAAAAAGGATAATTTTCTCTCTCAGAATAATATTTTGTCTGAATTTAATTTGCAGTTTTCAAGAACAAATATTGCCTTTTCATCTACGCCACATGGTATACTACGAACATTATCCAGCGGCATCCGTGCCACCTAAGCTTGTTTTCACACGTGTGTGTTTATTGTGAATACTCATCTCATGCCCTATCATCTTATAAGGGTCTTTATGAATTTTGTGTAATTTTGCAATTTGTGTATGGTGCAATTACTTCCGTCCTAGCCGGCTCTGTGTATAGGCCATCACAACACTACCCACGTCCTGGCAGGCGAGCTCAGACGAGTTTGCGTTAGTGATACCGAGTACTCAACGTTATAATATGTTTCATCAAGTGTTCTCATTTGTAATTCACAGTGTCCTGTCTTCAGGGAAAAACCGTCAGTCCACCCTACTGGCTGTCAGCCCTCTTCCCTTGTGAAGGCTGTGATTTCATGCACCTCTGCGAGATCATCCATCTAGGCGTACGCTAGATTAATTGCGAGCTGGGGAGCACCCAAGCGGAATTGATTAGTCATGAATGAGAGTATCATAATTTCATTGGCACCTTGATCTGTACGAGCAATAATAATAAAAGCAAGAATCAGTAACCCACCTCTTTAATTCAGTAGTGACAGTGTCCTAGCCACATGTATTTTATCAAGTGCTTATTTTCAAAGTGATGTTTAGTAAAAGTTTAGTATTGCCAACATGTTTGTGAGTAAGCATGTGTGAGACGGACACACAGAACCCACAGCATCCCTGAGAACCCTGAGTCTCAATAGTGCGGTGATTGGGAAGCACTGCTGGCACCCATATTACCAGTAAGTATTTGTGCCATAATTCGTCTGTGTCTCACCCAACGGCGTCAACCTCAGGAATAACTTATCAGAATTGGGAAATATATAAGACAGTTTCTAGCTAAACTGAATATTAAGGGAGATATAAGCCCTTGAATAATTAAATTTGTAAACAGAATTTTTTGGGAAATCTCGGAAACAAAGTGAAGTTAAATCACAATTCTCCAAATATTGTTTCATGTTTCCAACTTCAAATGTTAATACTATATTACCATTACTGCCAAATGTAGAGTTGAAAACCAGTAGCCTGTGAGGCTCATATCTGAGCCCACAAAACATTCTACCAGATGACCAAGACCTATTACTGGTGTTCATGACTTAGAAGACCCTGCATCATTGCCAACATCAACTATAAGTGGAGGAGATAAATTTTATTCTTCAGTTAGAAAATCTAGATTTGTCTTTGATGAGTTTCCCTTTGACAGGTGTTAGAAAATTTAATCCTGCTTAGAAAATCAATACTTTACCTGATGGGGCTATATGTAAAAGAGACTGGCTAGTTTCTGGTCCAATGTTTGCCTGCAATGTACTCTAGTTACTCTGCCAGGAGAAAGAACAGTATGGGGTACAACTGGCTACAGCGGTCTGTCTGAGCAGCGAGGTGAGCACTACATAAAACAGCATCAACAGTCAAAAAAGAATTTATTATCCCAAGTCTTGGCTCTCAAGACTTCAATGTTAAGAGTCGCCAAAATCTCTCCACTCCAATCTCTCCAAGTTGTTGGAATCAGATGGATATTGCAGATAATATTGATTTATCACTTGCTGAAGAATCCAACCAACTCAATCACAACAGAGAATTGTTGTCTGTAATAATTGGTTGCTCTCAGTATTTATATAAAGAAATGCTATCAAAAGAAAATGGATGTTTTAGAAGGGAAATTTGTGAATCTTTCTCACTACTAGCTAAGTGTAATCCTGAAGCCAGAGTGTACCTTCGAAAAAATGTAAAAAATCAAGAAAAATGTTGAGTAAAATATTCTCAGTTATGTAAATGTATTTGACTTAATTAATGTTATGAGTAACATTGTGGTCTCAAAAGTAGTCAACAATTTAATTTAAGTACTGTTAAACCAAGTCAGTTAGTTATCCTGATTTCAACACAAGACATAAGCAAAAAATAATGCACAGCAGTTTGTCCTTTAATGTGTTGAGCACCTAGATGAGCAAGGAGTTGCAAAAAAATTCAGTAAAACCAGAAGAACGGTTAATCAAAGTGTTCACAAGTGGCGGCACAACAAGGGAAAACCTAGTCTTGAATTAATGAACACACTAAAATCCATAGGAATCAACCCTGATGGCATGATGGGGAAAAGCATTGACGGAGCAGGGACATAAGAGGTCAGTACAACGGCTTAAGGTTCTGCTTCACTCTTTTGCAGGAATTCTTAGTTTTTGCATCATAATTTTGGATTGATAGTAATTACTGATAAGTACAATTATAGAAAATTTAATAATTTTGTGTGTTATCTGCTTGTTGTAAAATGTTGAGAACATATTTTGAATTATATCAATAAGTTCTTGCCTTTTTGCAAGTAAGAAATAACACACAATGAATAATGGATACAAATGTACTAAACAACTAGTAAACTGTAAATTTGATAAAATCTAACATTTCCATTAAAACCTCAAATTGAAATTACAACAAAAAACCAAAGAATTTCTGCAAAAGGGGTGAGCTGAGCATTAAAATGTTTTGTGCTTAGTGTGTCCCAACAGCATTTTATGAATGGTGGTGTTCTCACCAGTTTGCGTTAATGGTAGAAAATAGGGATGGGTTGATATCACATTTTGTCGACACTCGATACCAAATTAAAATTTGTCATGGACACAAAACAACGTGGCCAAGAATGTTGCTCATTATACTAGTGTCTTTGACACACACTGAAACCATATAAAATCCCACATTATACAGAAAGCAAATGGTGGACGGCTTGTAACCCAAATGTCCTTAACCAATAATAAACCAACACTGTCTCCTTCAATTCTATAGAATCACATTTCCACAGTAAAAATTGTAGTCAATATTTAAGGAAAATTAGAGCTCTGTATACACTTATTTTGCGATTTCACAGTTATTTTATTTTTTTTGCGACTTCCAGGAAATTACTCTTAACTTAAAATAAGTATTGTAATTATCTGATACACCCATCATGGCCCAGCCCGCAGAATACGCAAGCTAGGCCATGACAGGTGTATCAGATAATTATGGTATTTATTTTTGTGAATATTTATTAATGCAAATGGCATCAGATAATTATGGTATGTATGAGATACACTGGCTCACAACTCTCTGCCTGCTTTTATTGTACCTGAAATATATACCACAAAAGTGAATAATGAGATAGAAATTAATTAAATCAAAATTTTCCGTGAAACATGGAATTGTGGTATGTATTGGATGTACAGCAACTACTCAAGTAGCTCACTTGCACCTATTGGCGCTTGCTCACAATTCTCAACCCATTTTTACTGTACTTCAATTAGTCAAAAATCATAACTGTATTATGTATGGGTTGCCTCAAGGTGCTCGCAGCTGTGTGAATATTATGATTTAAATAAAATATGGTACATTGTGGTACACTTGTCCTTAAATTCTGTTATGCTTTTCGAAATTATCATACACATTCTGAACATTATGGCACATTTGTACCATAATTATGACACAAATGAAATGGGTGTTAAAATTTGATACTTTTGGATATTCTCATGCGATACTCGATACTATAAAATATAGAGCATATCGAGAGTATAAAAGTATCGCGGTATCGAGGATCCCATCCCTAGTAGAAAAGTCTACTGATGTTTGCCCTCAATGCTAAACCTGTTCTCCTTCCTTCAATAGATGTTTGCTTATATGTTAGGGCATTGATGTCACCACATGATTATCAGCAGTTTGGAAAAGGGCCTAGTGCTAAACAAAATTAAAAGTCCAAAATGAGTGCAGACTACAAGATGGTTGAGTAAGTGTGAAGCTCTCAAGACTGTGCTAACATCTTACAATATCATCAAAGAGATCTGCAAAGAAATCTGTCTCTGCAAGGATTTTGACAATAAAGTGTCTGCAAAAGGATCATGAGTATGTCACATTACGAAAATATATGGGCCTTGCACATTGCTTCAACTTTATTTAAAGTTTTTTTCTCCAATTGCCATTTGCTTACAAGACAATTCAGTTGATTATGGTATGACACCGGCAGTTATCTCAAGAGATGAGGGCAAAACTAGAGTCATTAAAATGAGAAAAAGAGTGGGAAAAACTTACAAGTTCAATAATACAATTTTCTGACCAGCAAGTCTTACAAGTTTCAACTCAACAAAACCTCATTAATGAAAATGTTAAAAATAAATGTTTTTTTAATGGAGGAAAAAAATTGTACATGAATTGGAGACTAGAAAAGGCTTTAGATATAATAAAAGAGTTGAGCGAGTATTACAATCTGGATAATAACCTAATTGCTTCAGAATTTGAGTCGTTTTGCAATCTGTACAAAGTCACTCATGCAATCATTGACATATCAGACATGTTATGTCCCCCTGAAACTGAAAGGATGGAGATAACCCACAGGGGCAGAGGATCCAGATGGCTGTGTAAATGAGGATGAAGAAGGTAGTACATTTATTAAGTGAGAAACAAAGGGCGATGGACCAATGGAAAATTAGAGGATTCATTAGAATTAACTAATCTGACGGTGATGTTCAGAATATTGTTGTCTATTATCATAACCAACTGCTCTCAGAGAATGATGAGACATTTGGAAATAGTTAAAAATCTGCTTCGGAGCAGCATGGGATACTCATGACCGACAAGTTTGTTGATTCTATCCTGTGAAAACCACATACTAATCTATATACAAAACAAAGAAATAATTTAAAAATTTGTAACCACATGTGTACAAACAAGAAATCTTCTTTTATACAGGACATTGAAACAAGGCGATAACTAATAGTAAATTAAATGTATAGTTTTGCAGAAACATATTTCTCCTACCATAATTTAAAGTAAATTGTACGTAGTATCTGAATTATTTCATTGTCTTGGTTTTAACAGTACAACTATTTTTAATGTATTTTTTTTGTTTAGGAACATTCATTAAATGCAATTTGCTGTGTACAATAATTGCTTGGTTTTTATTTATGCCCATATTTATGGGGCTTCCTTATTGGGGGGGGGGGGGGGAATAGCAGGGGGAGTGCTGAAACTTTTAGGCTTTTAGGGAGGATGAGCACTCCTGCACATGGCAATACTTATTTTGAAATATAGTTAAAGGATAAAAATTGAATAAGGAAAAAAGTTACTGGGGCTTCAAAAGTGCTCACTTTACTGTGAACATACATCAAAAGAGAAAGTGTGCAATTTTACTCTGTATGCACGCACGCACACCATCTGTCTATCTATATATCTGTCTGTCTATCTATATATCTGTCTGTCTATCTATATATCTATCCTATCTATCTATCTCTCTCTATCTATCTCTATCTATCTATCTCTCTCTATCTATCTCTCTCTATCTATCTCTCTATCTATCTATCTATCTATCTATCTCTCTCTCTGCCTTTTATGCATTTCATATAAGCTACCTTCTAATTTTACAATAGAATGCATGTTTTGTTTTTCAGAAAATAAGTGTTAAATTTTATTTTTATTTGAAGTGGTTAAGTGTAAGAGAACATGTAAATAGCTTCTCTTTGCCACAAAAAATAAATAATTACTACTATTTTTGTTATTTAAAAAAACCAAATCGGACTCATATTACTCTCATTTTTCTGAACTAAGGAAAATAGTTCAAATAAAAATAAAATAAGTTAAGATACATTAACAAACTCAAATCCATAATAGTCTTAAAAGTAACCATAGCAGTTTTTGGAAATATGTCTAAATTATGAAGAATGGTTATAAAGAACAGCTTACATTAATGGAAGATAGTCAAATGATTCAGGATCCAGACATTTTGGTAAATATATTTGGGAACCACTTTGCCAAAGGGGTTGCTGAAGTTTTACTGGTCAAAATGTTAAATCTAGTACACACACTAATAGTGTTGATATTAATATTCCTTACAACACTCAGGGTATAGTGTTCTCTGGGCTATCAAAACCCCAAAAAGTAGTAACGCAATTGGCTGTGATAACATCCCAAATTTCATTTTTAAGAATGTGCTAATCTCCTCACTCCCATTTGAATTCATATTTTAAATTATAGTTTAAAAAGTGGTATTTATCCTAAATTATGGAAGAGAGTAATAGTGGTTCCCATATTTAAAAAGGGTAATAAATATGATGCTATCAATTATCGACCAATTTCTTTGCTTTGTACTTTGACTAAAGTATTTGAAAAAGTTATTTAAAAACATGTATAATTTTTTATTAAAAATCACATAACTGAAAGTCAGCATGGTTTCCAAATCAGAAAAACACCTACAACTAATCTTTTTAACTTTGTTGAAAATTTATATTCCGAAGTCACAACTAGAAATCAAGATGATGCAATATATTTTGATTTACAAAAAGCTTTCGATACTTGTCAGTATTATAGTATATTAAAAAAGTTACAAAATTTTGGTTTAAAATATATATATTATGTGGTTCAGAAATTATTTTTTAGGTAGAACCTTTGTGGTTAAAATTAAAAATATATTCTCAAAATCCCACATGGTATCATCTGGAGTTCCGCAAGGCAGCATATTAGGATCACTAATTTTATATTTTTATAAATTATATTGTCAGTGTTCTGCTTTAGACCGACAATTTCAAGATTTAGAGATGTATTAAGAGTGGCTACGATTTTGTTAAACTATAGAATGACTTCTGTACTATCTATAATTGGTGCATTTTAAATGATATGACTTTAAATTTAAATACAATACTTTGTATCACTTTCTCCAGAAAAACACATTCAATTCTTAATAAATATTTTCTAAATAACGTACCTATTACTAGAGTAGAATATTTACGTGATTTAGAAGTCATACTGGACTCTAAAATACATTTCCATTTTCATATTGATAGTTTATTAAGTAGTGTTGGTCCTATTCTAGGTTTAATTAAATTCATTACTAAAGATGTAACCTCTTATGATTCTTTATTATGTTTATACTACTCGTATGGTTAGATCTAGATTAGAATATTGTTCAGTAGTTTGGAATTATATCACATCGACCGATGCAAATAGAATAGAGAACGTTCAGAAGACTGTATTTAAGTTAACTTTTCTAAGATTACCAAACAAGTAGATTTCAATTATAAGAATATATCAATCAAATTTTTTAATTTAACTCTCAAAAAGTGGCGAGCTATTAACAGTGTTTTATTTTTAATTAATTATTTTTTAGCACATCATGTTCAATAATTAATAGAAAAGTAGGCATAAAAATTCCAAATCAAAAACTTAGAATAACATATACATTCTCTAGCTCTGGTTGTAAAAAGGATTTAGTTAATAGGTGTGTTAATATGTACAGTAAGAAATGTTTTGATTATGATCCATTGATAAGAAGATAAATTTCTTTCTTAGATCTTTGCAAACATTATAGTATTTACACTACTGTTTATCCTTTTCATTTTCATTCATTTGTATGTGTTTGTCAAATTTTTGTATTGTCCTGTTCTTTTTTTATGTTGTATTGTGTATGTGTTGTTTATCACTTATTTCATCTTTGTAGCTTTTTCTATGTGTTTCTGTACCAACCTGTTGGGATAAATAATAAACAATAAATGATTATCATCATTATTGATGATCGGCGCTCGTAGGAGAAGGATGTGTCTCACTTCTGCTCCTATTGGTCCATTGTTTTTAAGTGTTAAGTATTGGAAACTTCCTGGCTGCCGAATATCGAGGGTCTTCTGTATGTCCCCAAAGTGTGGATTTATATTCGGTATGCGGTAAGCCATTTTATGAAAAACAAAAGTTTGTAACGTGTTTGGGAACCTGTGGCAATCATCTACACAGTGTTTAACTAGGTAAAGTGAAAATGAGAACTATGTATGTCTATACTGTAGTGATGTTTCAACTATGTTTAGTTTTTAACCAAAATGCGGTTGAGAAATTGAATTCAAATGCTAGACATGAGAAGTATGCCCTAATAGTTATGCTCATGGATGGTGAAGTTGAAGGTAGAGAAGACATCTCTACTAAATCAACTGATAATATTGATTTCAGTGTAAAGACTATGTTTGAGGGTTTATGTGGCAAAATTGATGAATTGACTAAAGTGGTACGAGATCTAAAAGAAGACAATTCTCTGCTTTGGGCCTTGTTTGAGAGTCTTCAATTAACTAAAGAAAAAATGTGTGCGCTTTGCGTTTCGATACCGGTGTATCTCGGCCTCCACAAATAAATTAAATCATATAGTAAAATTATTTCAAATGGTTGTGAATCTGCTTCTAGTTCTGATGCTAATAACTTAATAACTCAAAATAAGGTAACATATGGCGTGTGCCACCATGCACGAGCAAAAAAACCATAACTCAGCAGAAAATATCTGCACAGGTGGCCGCTGACGAGGAAGGTTTTGTGGAGGTCCCCAGATGCTGAACAAAGTCCTCCGCCATAAGTGGGTCACCGACATCCAAGCCAGCTGCGATGCATAAACAAGTACAACTTGGTGTTAGAAATAACATGAATATTAAAATAGTCAACAAAACTGTGAAGCCCTGTATGAAGGCCATCTTTGTTTCCTGATTTGCACCAGTACGAAAGAATGATATAGTTATATGTATCAACCAAGAGCTTAAAGTTTCAAACTTAAAAGTTGCAAGACTGAATACCAGATTTGACTCTTATTCTACTTTCTATGTGTCGGTGGTAGAATCTGTCTATGAACATATTTTTAACACAGTGTTTTGGCCAGCTGGTTGCTTAATTAGCACATTCTGCAATAGGCTACAGAACAAACACCTGTTTGGCGCAACAAGCGCAATAAAGTCTCCTAATTTAACGGCATGAATGAAGATCAGCCTTCTGTTATTATTAATAACAATAGTGAGACGGCTGGAGGAGTCGAAGTTGAAACTGAATCTACCTAGGTTATGTTGAGACAAAAGGAGGTGCTGTTATTCATTATAAGTGACTCCAAGGAAGGGTGATTTTTTATTTTATTACCAAAATGTTAGGGGTCTCTGAAAAAAATCTTTATTGTTCTCACAAAATAGCAACAGTGTTGATTACTCTGTCATTTGTCTAACAGAAACTTGGTTCAATAGTAATAGTCTTGAATCACATTATTTTAGTAATAATTACTATATATTTTGCAAAGATTGTGATGCCACATTTCCTAACCTCACAAGAGGTGGTTGAGTTCTTATAGCTGTAAATTTATCTAAATATCCACATATTGTATATAATTTTGATTTTATAAAAGATTACATTGAGTCTATCTGGGTAGAAATTACTAGTTGTAATGCCACAAAAATTTTAGTCAGAAATATATATCTTCCTCTACAATTGTCTGTTAATGATATTAATGGTTATTTTTATTTTCTAGATTCTAAATTGGCTGATTATGCAGATCAAATAATTATTGTTGGTAATTTTAATATAGCTGGTATTGATTGGAATGTTTTTCATACTCAGAATACAGTTCATTATTATAATAAATAAAAATGACAAATCCTTTTACAAAAATTAGTTCACTTAATAACAATTTAATTTTGCAAAGTTTTTCTCTGAATTACTTGAATTGGTGTTTTCTAATTTACATATAGATCATATTGCAAAATCTTTGGACCCTATTTTAGATGAAGATGTGTATCATTCTGCTTTACTCTGTCTCTGTAAAGTAAATTTTCTAAAGTTACAAAGAAAGTATCAATACTTATTATATGAAATAGGAATTATAAAAAAGGTGAATATTTATAATTATTTTTAGATTTTAGTGGTTTTGATTGGAGTCCCATTTATAATATGCAAGATGTTGACCAAATTGTAGGATTACCTTACCAGTAAATCTCAATTACTAATCAAGTTAGTTCCAAAGATTAAAAGTTCTATAAGTGAATATTCTGTATAGATTTCAAAATATCTAATTAGATCTGAATATAATTATTCTCACTTTTCTGAGTACAGGAGAGCTGTGAAATAAAAAATTAAACTAGATAAGAAGAAGTGGCATGTTAATATTAGTGATAATTTGAAAAACAGTACTACTAAATTTTGAAAATATGTTAACATTATTGAAAAAATTCTACAGAGAGAAAATAATCCTATTATCTAATAGTAAAACGGTTCAAGATCCTGAAGCCCTTGCCAATAATTTTGCCAAACATTTTGCAGTAGTGTATGTGTAGACAACTCCTAAGTAATTATAATGGTAAAAATTTACAGCTATCAACTCAGACAATTACACAACATTTGGTTCTTTGGGCAATAAACAGACTTAAAAGCAGTAAGGCTACTGGAATTGATGATAGGAATAAAATGTTGGGCTAATTCATTAATTCCACTATTAACGCATAATATTAATTTTAGTCTTTCTTGTGGTGTATACCCAAGCTTATGGAAAAAAGGCATTAGTGGTTCCAATTTTTTTTAAATGTAACAAACATGATGTAAATAATTATAGACCTATACCTCTATTATATAGTTTCTTAAAGATATTTGAAAAGGTAATTCATAGACACACAAATTTTCACACAAAAACATAATTTCAGATAGCCAACATGGTTTTCAAATCTGTAAAACTACAACTAATTTATTTAATTTTTGTAATGATCTATATGGAGATGTCACACCTAGAAACCAAATTGATGCAATATATTATGATTAAAAAAAACTTTTTATACTTGTCAATACACTGTAATATTGGAAAAAATTACAAACCATAGGTTTAGATAACACATATTATGTCAATTGGTTTTCCAACTATCTTTCCAATATAAAGTTTGCAGTGAAAATAGAATCTTCACTTTCATCTTATAATGTATCTTCTGTTGCTCCACAAGGCGGAACACTATCACCATTATTGTATAATATTTTCATAAATGATATTATTAGTGTTATAGATATTTCATGAGTTCTTCTTTATGCTGATGACCTAAAGATTTATAAAAATATTACAGATTGAAATTATTGTGTACTTTTACAGGAATACATTTTTGCTGTCACTAATTGGTATACCAATAATGCAATGTTACTTAATCTAGACAAAATTGTGTGTATTTATTTCACAAGAAAATCAAATCCTTGTGTATATAAATATTCCGTAAATAATCATGTGATCAATAGAGTAGATTATGTTCAAGATCTTGGTGTGATTCTAAATTATATTTTCATTCCATATTGATAGTCTTATTAGTAACTATAGTTGTACTTTAGGATTTCTTAAATTTATTACCTACTCTGCTTCAACACCTGAATCCCTATTGTGTTTTTATTATTCTTTAGTTAGATCTAAATTAGATTACTTTTCAGTTGTTTGGAATTTTACTACCACCACTGATTTAAATAGACTGGAAAATATTCAAAGAAATATTTTTAAACTTATTTTTAATAGATTCTCACTAAATAATAAATATTTCAATTATAATAAAGAGCTCACGAGAATTAATACTCGCACACTCATTCAGACGAGATGTTAATTATGATTTATTTTTAGTAAATGCTTTTCTTTCTCACTTATTTTGTTCTATCAATAAACTGGTATGTTTGAATATTCCTAATTATAAGCATAGAATTTTGAATAGTTTCTGTACATTAAATTCTAGAAATGATCTAGTCAAAAGATATATTTTAAATTACAATAAATTCTGTCTTGATTTTGATCTCTAAGAGAAAGGAAATAACTTTTCTTGCGCTATTTAAGCATCACAATAGTTAGTGGCCAATATTTTTATTTTTGAGCTTTCAACTATTAACTGTCATTATTAAATGTTTACATCCATTTATATTTAGTAAAATCTTAATTGTTAGTAAGCATAGTTGTGTAAGTGTCCACATGTGTGTATTCGTACCTTTTGTGTTGTTTTGGTATTGTGTCCTATTGTCTGATTTGTGTATTTTTTGTTTGTGTGTTTCTGTTATGTGTTCATGTATGTATATGTGTAGCACCCAGTTAATGGTTAACACTGTTGGGTGGCACATTAAACTTCAAATAACTAAATGAATGAATAAATGCATACATAAATACATAATGAGGTAAATAAATAAGTAAATACATAAATGAATACATAAATATATGAATAAATAAAAAATTAATAAATTATTGAATTTATGAACAAATAAATGATTAAATTAATGAACAAATAAATGCATGAATAAATTAATGAATGAATAAATGCATGAATAAATGAATGAATAAATTTGTAAATTAAAGAAAAAATATAATGAATGAATAAATTAAATAAATGAATGAACAGATTAATGAAATAGAATGAAAAAGAATGAATAAATTAACAACAAAATTAATGAATAAATAAATATATAAAATAATTAATGAAGAAATAAATGAATGAATAAATGATAATTATTAAATACATGATTAAAAAAATACATTATTAAATAAATAAATATTATTGTGCGCCTGGAACTGTACTACTGTTGCCAAAAATTTTGTGTGCATTTTGCACAAAAACAGTGCCTCCTAGGCAATTGCAACAAAATGACCATTTTTGTCAATTAGATCATACTGCTCGATAAACCAGTATCAATTAATAATTATTCCTGTTTGTAAAAAAAAATGTCTGCAATAAGAGTGTGGCCACAACTGTTATTTTTATTAAAGTGGGAGGTATTTATGACAGTTTACCCTTTGGCTGAAGATCAAAATAACATAAAACAAGTTTCTGAGAATTATAATTTAATTTCACCTTATTACTGATATTTTGCAGAATAACTGTTTAAAATAGTAATATTTAAGGGCTCCTATCTCCCTCAATATTCAAATTAGGTGGAAGAAGTTGTATATTTTCCATTCAATTTTGCATAAGGACTCCCCTCATAAAGTAAGTTGAATTCCATCCCATCCTGTATACATAAAAAGTGATTCAGAAAGATATGTACAAACACTGACAGATTATGCCTCACAAAAAAACACAACTTTATAGTTTTGCATACTATGTTCTATTAGGACACCTATGGTTGGTATTAAATGTGAAGGGAGCCAGTGCAACTGACCTTCCAAATCCACCATAGTGTCCACTAGCTTAAGTTGTAGTCCAATCTGGTCCCAAATATTCTCAAAGAGCAAGAGATCTAGGGACCTTGCTGGCCAAGAAAGCATGTTGATATCACAATGCCAGGCCAGAGATACCAGTGTTATATGAGGCCAGGTATTATCTTGCTGGAAAATGGGATTGTCAAGCAGTTCCCGGAAACTGAGCACACACGGTCGCAGAATTTCAAGGATGTACTGCAGCACCATCAGGGTTCTTTCAATCACCACCAGTGGAGTGTAAGAATCGTAGGAAATTTTAACCCTCACCATGACACCTCTCAGTGGGGCAGTATGCTGCTCCACAATGAAGCATGGATCACAGTGCTGGCCAGCACATCTCCAAGACTCGGATTTGGCGATTGATTATCTGTATCCTGACCGAACCATAATCTGTCAATGAACACCACTCATTACTAATCCTCAAGCTGCCATGCTGCTCATTCCTGGCACATCAGACATGCTCAGAGATGATCAGGTTATAATGGTAGATGTTTTAAGGGATGCAGTGACAACAGATGTATCCTAAGCTGCCATGACATATCCCTGGATGGTGCACAGCAACACCCTTGGAGTGGTTTCAACCTTTTGCACAATGAAAGATTCCTCTCTACGTGGTCCATCAGGGTTGACTCAAGCCTTCTCGTTGGGTGTGTTTACCCTTCTGTTCCCACTATGTCCAACACAAGATTATCAGTGTAGGCAGAGCAGTCTAAAGTGGTGAGCAATGTGTCGAAACGTTCAATCTGGCTTTCGGAGTTTCATGATGTTGCCTCTCTAAACTCATCCAGTTGGGCAAAGGCCTGTAGAATGCACCATTGCAGCATGCTGTGTGTTCACTGAACATGGCTGTAAGTCTTACACTGATACCAAGGCTTTATTAAAAGTGTTGCAGCTATGAATGATGGAGGCACATGTATGCCCACTAGTGGCACATCCGTGTGAGTAAACCACATTAAATGTAAATGGGACACATTTCAGGCTATAACGATACTGTGTGGCAACTTTTGTTGTAATTGTGCGATTCATTCATGGCAATAAATTTTTTTGTATGTAAGTGTCCATTATGTGTGAGATTTTGAAAAGTACTAGAGTTAAAACAGCAAAAATTCTTATACTAATAACTTAAATCAATATTTTTGACAAAATAAATGTTTTTTACATGGTATCTGCCTTCATTATGTAAGAAACATTGTTTAGCACTAAAGTTTTTGTAAATAAATGTGCCACATAAAGTATTATCAATGCTTGATAGTAGAATATGAAACACAGGATACAAAAAAAAAAAGTGTTGTGGTGCAAGAAACCCTTGGACATTTGTTGTGGGCAATGGTATAAGTGCACAATGTTGTACAATATAGTGATTTATACTTCCTTATTTGTACATCACTTCAGCTCTGCCACAGAGGTAAAAATGTCCTCAAAGGCCTTAAATGCTATGGTATCTCACACATTTATGAGCACAATTTCAGTTTCCAAGTAGTTCAGAGCCCACTCTAATCTTACATGCATGTAATTTGAACCCCGAAAACAACTTTCACATCTATGGCACCCATGAGGCCCTGTGAAGTGGCCTGAGAATGGGGACAACCCATAGCCCCTGCAGCCCTACAGAAGACATTTTATACGAATACCATGACAACATCTCTGCAGCACACCTATACCTGGCCAAAACACTAAATGCAATACCGAGATTTACACCTGGAGTGAAGTAAGAAGTATCACAATATATGTCGAGCTGTCACCTATGTGACATTGCAAAGGCAAACTGCCTGCAGGACCTACCTCATTTCAGGCCATTAACGTCCATCAACAATACCAGATAACTCAAAACTACCCCTAATAGAGAAGAGAGCATAGATGACATACACAGACACCCTGTCTGTGCCAGAGGAAGCAGCAACAAGTACTTATCACCAGTAATAATAAACTCATGCTAACCTCAGGAAGCCAGCTAGGTACAAAATCCTAAGAGAGCAGTGTAGTGGAAGGAAGTGGCCCAAGCAGGAGTCAGCTCTGGAATGGAAGTCCAGCATGTTGGCTTCGGGAAAGTGAAAAGAGTGTCTCTAAGCTAGACAAGGTCACACACATGGCTGGAGGAGAGGAGTTAATAGTCATGCTGACAATAAAATTCAAGTGACTTCATCTATAAATGTGTATATAATTAATATACATAAAAATGGAACCAACATGGCACCTGTCCTTCGTTACGTTGAAGAATTGTTTATAAACTGCCAATGAATGCATCACAACAGAGTTAACTATATATGTCAACAGATGGCATAGTTGTTTATGTTTGGCCATTTGAAAAGTGAAGCAAGCATAATATAAAGAGAGTAAAGCCTTGAAACCACCTGTACATACTGAATATAAAGTGATACTTGTTTACTTGTAAATCAGCGAAATCAGTGATGAGGTAATAAATTTCCCCTTATGCATAAATTGCCAAATTGTTTCATGCTTTAAGCTAATTAAATTATGTAAGTCTGGTAGTACGGGTCATTAATGGTCCCAACCATCTCAGGTTGGAATAATAAATTAGAAGATTGAATCAGATTGGCCACTTTTATTTCCTGCCCTCACCTTTCCAAATCACTACAGTTCCAGAGTCTTGCTCCTTTTGGGATACTGAGTCACCTGTTCCTTGAACTGTGCACCCACTGGATAGCTGCTCATCATTTCCTCCCTGAGTATTGCTTACTTTGGTGTAGCAACTCACTTCTCGAGATGTGCTCCCACTGGGTAGTTGTTCACCTCTTCCTCCCTGATTCCTGCTTCCTTCAAAGTAACAACTCATCCCTCATTGAGATTTACTCCCTGCATGGGTGGCAGATCGCTTCCCTGCTATTTATACTAAAGAGAGCAGGTTGCCACATGACCTGCTGCAAAATGCATTACAATAGTGAGTGAGTGAAGAGATTTGGGCAGCTCTTAACAGTGAGGTCTTGAGAGACGATAAGGGTGATTGAAGTGAATATGGAGCGGTGCCAGAATGACTGAGTAGGGGAAACAGGAGATCCCCAAGAAAACCCACCAACCAAAGGCATCGTCCAGCACAATTCCATTACAATAACGACAGCAGAACATGTATCCAGGGTTTTCACCCCACCTTCTACTCTCCAACATCCCCTTGTTTAAAGCAGGGGCATGGTAACTCAATACACTGTACAATCCAATATTAATATTTTGAAATGTTTCTCTGGGTCTATCAACCTATCAACTTGTACCAGTAAATATATTTCTTTTAAAATTTACATTAAGTTACCCACTCCCATGAGCAGTGGCAGATAATCTGATATCCGTAAAGTTTTAAAGTTTCATTTTCTATTGATTTTATGGCTAAAGAAAATCAAAACTCTTTGTGTGAAGAAGGATTCAAACATAATTCACTGTTTTGTATGCTATGACCGACTACTTGGAAAAACTTTCATTTATTTATTTTGTTTAATAATATCATGTTGACACAGCTTCCTTAAAACTGCAACATACAGAATATTTCATAGTATGTGGGGCCCACTTCACCAGTGGAAAAGAAACATTAAAAAATGCAAAAAAAATTTCACATAAACATTTGGCCTATTTGATCTTGTTTTCGATTTATAGCCCTGTTTATACTTCAATAAAGTTGTTCTGCATATCATTATATGAGGTGCTCAAAATGTCCACCCTCACCCTGAATGCACACTTGCAGTCATCGTATCGTAGACTGGTGTATTCTTTCAAAAACAGCAGGTGTTTTTCTTATAAGTTAGTAGCCTACTTAGATATACTGACAAAGTGTTTCGATGTTGAGGATTTGTGTTGCATACGCAATTCTTTTCAACTGACCCCACAAATAAAATCCCAATGAATTTTGGTTTGCATTATGTTCAGGCCAGTCAAATAGATCCTGCATAACCTATCAATTTGTTCAGAAAGATTTTGTTTGAGAAATTTCTTGCTACTACGTCAATATGTGGCAGTGCACCATCATTTAAAAACCACGTATGACATACAACATCTAAATCTTCCAAAAGTCCACGCAATTGGAATGTTAGAATTTACCTGCTAATCTCCCAACAAGAAAACATAGGTCTGATTAGATTTTTGTGAAGTATTCCGGCCCATATGCTGATACTGAAATGTTTATATTGTGATTGACTAATAACATGTGGATTTTTTTGAGCCCAATGAGGAGTGTTATGGAAAGTGATGATTCCATCTCTGGTGAATACAGCTTAATCAGTAAATAACACAGTGGACCCAAAATATTGATTACTGACAGAAATTTGATGAAATCAAATACAAAAGTTGACTATTGGAAGAAATGTCACTATTATGTGCCTGTACTCATTGAACATGGTAAGGATTGAACAGATAGATGCTGTTGTGAAACTTTCCATACTGTTGAATGTAGAATGTTCCCTACTTTTGCTATGTTTTATGTACTAGTACCAGCATTTCCTTCATTATGTTGCAAAAATCCACTCTACACGATTAACTCTTTGAACACTAGTAGGTTTTCCACTATCTAACACTCATTTTCTTTTAAAGAGTCTGTATATTTTAGGTGTTCATATAATCACTGGAATGTTTTCTTATTGGGAATATATCAATTAGGAAAACAATCTGCATAAATATGTCTTTCTTCTGCTGCATTACATTCCATGAACCTATACATCAAATGCATATCTAACAGTTCCCGGTTTGAATAATTTATTATCATGTCCAGAACAAAATACAACACAGTATCAACTGATCTTGTCAGGAGGACAAACAAGAATAACCAATTGCATATCTAGTAAACATGTTGAGAGATATTGAATAAGTGATTTAGCTCAGAAACAGGGTCAAATAGGTCACATGTTTATATTATCTTTTTCACAGTCGTAAGTGTCTCCTGTCCACTGATGAAGTGAGTCTCACATGTTATCAAACATTCTGTATGTATATAAATACAGCTCACAATAATATTGAAGGTTCTGTCACCTTAAGCATTTCCTTGTTCGAATAAATTATTTCCTTTAAGTTCAAAACACGATTTTATTAAACAATGACAGTTTTAATTTCTTCACAAAATATTTTTAATGGTCATACACATAAATTGGTTGGTGAAAAGAGCTACACATTTTTAAAATGGTAACAGCAAATGCATTTTTAAAAATAAAACTTAATGTTTTTTACCTGTTTTCCCAACTGCAGCTTACTCTATAATGAAGTCAATTGGAATAGTGATTGACCAATATACATTTCTTCAACAAAAAATATACTGCTGATTCAAATAATTTTGGTCCTTTTGCTGTTACATTTACACTTTATCAGAAAGTTTTTGTAATAACTTTTTAAAATATGTAATATCAAGGATGCCATCTGATTTCATACAACATTCAAATTATCAGCTGTGTGATGAAACTATTCGTAAATCATATACACACTAAATAGTAGTGAGAGATTATGATCAAATAATAACTTAAGTGAGGTAAACTTGTAAAGGGAAGGGGTGTGGGGAGAGGAGAGTTTTGCACTATTTTTTTGGATTTGTTACAGTGAAACTCAGTAATAATTGCACCAGTGTATTCATGGATACCAATGCCAAATGGAATAATGTTGGCGTTGTGCTCTGGGTGCATACTATGTTAGCCATAGCTGCAGCTGATAAAGCAGAAGTTTTATTATAGTTAAAGTGTTGATATGTGTTAAGGATTCTTAATTGAGTTGATTCTATTTTCATCTTGGATTGTGTTACAAAAAAAAAGACCTTATACAGTTTATTATAAACATTTGAGTTGTGCACAAAATTCAAGGAAAAAAAGCGGTTTTTGGGTGAATATTACTTTGTGTCCCAATACAATTTCTCAAAGAACCTATAAATGATCAACCTTATAGTTTTTTTTTAATTGTTGTACAGATTACAGTGCATATTATTTAAAGATTTGTTTATGCTATCATTTATATGCAAACTTTTGAAATGCTCAAAAAGTCCAGCCACACGGATGTCTTGAACAAGACCATGCTTTAATATATAAATGTATGTATTAGGTGGCAATATAAGTTAAAAATAATGAATTGAACTCATCCATTTCACAGTAAGTATTGATGGTTCATTTACATACTTCAGTTTGACACAACTTTGTGTAGTTTCAAAAAATTTTTACCCAACTTCGAATATTTTGATTTTTTATATAGTTAAAAAACTCGGTATATTGGTAATCTTAGGATAATTCTTATTTAACTACAATCTTAGGGCAAGGGAACTCTGTTAGTAAAAATGAATTTCATTTGTGCCATTCATGTGTTGGAAGTTAGTACAGAATTAACTTCACTTTTCCAGTGTGGCATAGAAGACCATAGTAGCAGAAAGCATTTATAGTAGCACCGGATGTGTGATGCTACACACAATGATGATGCCCACTGATTCTCTACTTTGTCTGCATCAGTTAGCATACTCTCAATGTATGATTCCAGCATGTTTCAGTAAGTTAACACTCTTGTGTATGCACCATTCACGTTTTGGTACCCCCAGTGCACTCTAGGAACAATGCATAATCTACACTGATATAAAACTATATAATAAACTTCTACCTGTTAAAAAAATTTGTGCAAGAGTAAAGATAAAAAATTCAAACATATCCTGAAGGAGAATTTATTTCCTCATCTTTATTATACTGTTGATGAATTCCAAAACTAATAATTTCAGTAGTATTATAGTATAAAAAAGTATAGTTTGTATCCATTGTGAGTATACCTGCACTTACCTTACCGCTCCCCTAAACAAGTAAAATATATAGGATAAACATAATGTGTGTGTACATTTGCATGTATTAATATTGTAAATGTATATGTATGTGTATTATATATTTTAATTCTCCAATACAACTTAAGTGCATATAGCTTATGAACATTGTAAAAATATTTTTTGTTTATCCCAATATCTGTCTACTTGTTGATGATGGCCTCAATGCTCCGCTCAGGAGGCAGACCACTGTTGCTCTGCTCATACACTGGGCACGCACGTCTGTGTGCCTCATGCATGGGTCAACTCTGCCATTCGTTAAGGACTGGATCGCAGAATCGGGTCACGACCCACCTGGCTCCAGTCTTCCAAGAGTGTTTTCCTTAATGCGTGTGTGCACTGCAATGCTGTTCAGTGCCCCAGAAAGTTGAATACAGTGAGCAATAGAAAGTATTATTTTGATTTAACTACCTTTTAGTGAGGCATAGTAAGCCTGCGAGTACAAAGCCACGTGGGTTTGAAACAACTACGAAACACGAGACAGTGACACTCATAATTCTTTTCATAATTTTCTAGGATTGATAATGTATTTTGTTTAATGAAAAATGGAATATTACGTTCTTTGAATAAAATTAAGTTTAGAATGTACACATCATGGCAGTTCTGGTTTCCTCTATGCCGATTGCCCAAAATTAAATTCTTTTGTTTTGTGCTATTTTGCTTAAATAATTATATTTAAATGTCTTAGTACTTTACCCTAACTCCCAACTATTATGTTTGTTCATTAAATGTCTACATGTGCCTTGCCGGCCCATTCCGGCTTGTTTTTCCTTACTAATTCATACAGACAATTAACACATCAAAGGACTCTGAGAGTCATGTTAATCAATCTAACATGTTGGAAAGTTATATTGTTAATTGCACCAGGGTTATGCATGCTTTATTGCAATTCTAATTGTACTTGTAAGTTTGTTTTCTGTTAAATTTCTCTCTCAGAGTTGGTGGGTGACAACTGGCGTGGTGGCCAGCCATCTCACCCACTCTCTTTAGGCCGTGTCTCAATTGGCCCAGATAGCGCTCTCTCGTGCTCTCACGACGACATCAGAGAGAACATGTCTCAATTCGTCGGAGAGAGAGCGAAAGAGTGGGAGCAGAGAGAGAGCACTAAGTTGTATACTCGCTGGAGTTCTCTCGTATACGCCATATTTGTTTACATTATTTCCTTTTTTGA
The DNA here is from genome assembly GCA_029891345.1 of Dryococelus australis. Lineage (NCBI taxonomy): Eukaryota > Metazoa > Arthropoda > Insecta > Phasmatodea > Phasmatidae > Dryococelus > Dryococelus australis. The sequence goes on along the minus strand of CM057009.1, from coordinate 93,537,680 downwards.
AGAAGGTTATTGTAGCTTTCTGGGCCAAAACCACATCACATTTTAACTGTAAGTGAATAATTTCAACTACTTTAAACAGTGAAATGACATACACAACATGTATTTTAAAAATATAAATATGGATTTCTGACTAAATTCTCATTTTTTTGTCACTTTGCTGTAACATGACGGTAAAATATAACAAAAAATTAAAAGTACTTTATGTGCTAGTGATTATTCTGGTAGTGCTTTAATCATTTGTGAATTATTTTCAACTCACATAAATGACATATAATAACTACGATTGCAATTTTAGCTTAACATAATTTCCCGCCTTTTGGCATCAGCTGTTTGCCTGACGTTACGAGAGAAACAAGAGAATGATTGTCTTAATTCCCAAAGCGAGAGCATGAGAGAGAGTGAAGTAGTGCTCTTGCCAGGTTGTGCGAAAAAGTGCTCTCTCAAGAGATTATTCTTTAAATTGAGACACTGCCTTAGTCTTGGCTTGGCGGGCATAAGGAAAACATGCGTGTTGTGTCACGGGAGACTTCACCTTTTGTCTTCTCATCTTTAGCTGCAATAGTGTAAATTTAAGTGTACTGGAACCATTTCATTCTTTTGCTCCTCCTGTGATTGTGTTCCCATCTCTGTAAGACTCACCACCCAGGAGATTTCATTACCGTAATTTTCTCAGGGTATTGAATTGTACTTTTACAGTTTCGGCCTATGGCAGGCCAAATTGCCATGCCCACTGAGTCTCGGATTGTTGTATTATGTGATCAATGTACTGCCACTTTCTTCAATATAACTAATCTTGATCTAAGGATGTGTTCATTATTTCTCGTTCGGGATTTGGCCCACTCCCGGGACCTTCAATTTAACAAGTGTTTAAGAGGCTATGTGAACTTGAACCCTCTCTCTAATTGAGGAGAACGCCACGTGGCTGTCGACCTGCTACTGCCTTGAGAATTAGAGTTCACGTGCTCACCCATGCGTAGATGAGCTGTGTCAGAACCACATTTTACTATAGACTATGTTTTGCATGTATGTGTTTTATACCTATTTGTTTGTATATGTGTGTTCACTTTGTAACTCTGACATTTTCTACACCCTAGAACAAATTTATGCTAATTTTTTGGTCTACAGAATGCAGTATTATAAATAAATAAATAAAATAATAATTTGGACTTTGTATGCATCACTGTGCTTTTCCACCAGCCATTTTAACTGTTGTTTCAAGGAAATTTTGCACCGACAAGCAGCCATGATGTGTTCGGCATGTGCTCCCTTTCTTGGGGAGATTTTTGCTGGAAATTGGTTTCCTCATTTTTTATTTTTAATATCTTTCATTGCATGTATCAGTAGACCAAATTTGAGATATAGGTGCAGTGAATAAGTAGTACTTTATTAAATCTACTGCTATGTGAAAATCTACATCCACATTTCATCTTTACCCTCAAAGTGGTTAGTACAAACACTACAGTGTTCTGTGTTACCTTGAGCCGTGTTTGATGTGTCCATTATCATGTGAAAGTAATTCACTTTTTACATTCTACATTGTGTGTGTTTTAGAGGGTTCAAGATTTGAGCTTTCCAGTTTTGCACTTAACTTCCGGTTGTATGCTTGCTCTCACTTCCCATTATGACTTGCATTTATACCAAGAGACTTCTATTTGCTCATTTGAAAGTTTGAGAGCGTTATAAAAATGAAGTACTCCTGTTTCCTGGCTGTCTCCTGAAAATCTCTCTTCACCATGATGGTTTTCAGCTAAGTTCTACAAGAACTTACTTTTAATTATATCATGACCACATCATTAGAAAGCAACTATTAATTTGATTTATAAAAAACTGTGTTTTATAAAAGGAACATAATTGTTATGAAGTATCTGCACAGTCAAGGAAAATATTAATAGTTTATCAAATGTTTAAAGTTTAGTGAGTCTGTTAGGGTTGCACTTCAGAGATGTCTGTATTTTTTGTGTACATTGTTTGTGCATTGATTGTTTCTATTATTCCCTGTCTTTCAGTATAGCACATTTTGTTAAGTGAATTTAATACATAAATCAGGAAATATTTTATCCAGAATCTTAAAATTTGGTTGTTTAAATTTTTTTCTCTGTTTTAAATATAGTAAATTATATTAGGTCAGTTGCCTAATTTATAGTTTTATTTTGTTGTAACATGGTGCTCTGGGTCTAGAGCTTTCAATATTTCAGTACTGCTTCCAATAAAGTGGCTTTGCTTGTGTCTGGTCTTACAGCAGATTGATTGGTTGTGACCATGCTTTACAGTACAATTACGGTAGTAGATGTACCCAGCACAGTTACTATAACTCAGTATTACTTTGTGTTGCAAGTGTCATAAGTTCAGTTTGTATGTTAAGTGATGTCAGTTTTATATACAGAATGATTCAAACACCCGTATCATCCATTGTTCTCAAAAATAACATGACACCAGGGGTTCATGAAAAATTGTTAGTAACTATATCTTATCTGAAGCAACAATTGGTAGTAATCCTATTCCCCTGAACATACCGGAGGTAGGGATATGGGGGGTGAGCTTTGAAATGGCAAATGTAAATGTAGGTCATATAAGATATCGTTAGATAGATGGTCTAAAAGGAAACAACATTTACTAAGACACATTTTTTCTGACATGCATAGTTTACACATAATGACAACTGATCACAAACGTGTTTTTCTTACTACAATCAAAAGCAAATTAACTAAATATGTTATTTTGGCATGCATACCTAGTTTATGTACAGTGAAAAGGGCACCGGGTATACTGTACATACCGGTATGGTGTGAGAGAACTACCATGAACTGGAAACTGGGAACACTACTTCGCACACAGCACTCATCATAAGTGTTCTAAATGTTGACCATCCTATATCAGACACGACTCTGTTCTCTGTCTTACATTCAAAGTTACTTGGCGGTCCTTAGCACTGATGAGAGATCCACATGCTGCTTTGATTTTGTCTTTAATGGAATGTAAAAAGAACGACTGTCTGAATGAATGAACTTTCAACTGTCAGTTAACTTACATGCAAAACCTAGGCCTACATATCCTTTAAGTGGAAGAAGGCTTATCTGCTTCCTGCTTAGAGCTACCTTAATCTCCACCTTTGTTCGGAAACAGTCTAAAAATAACAGTTACATTTATCCACTTATCATTGGTTGTGCATAAACTATGCACATCAGATACACACTGTGTGCCATTATGGTATTTCTGGTTGGAGTGTGAGACTCGATTTGATACTAGCAGTGAGCAGTGTGCTTTACTGCATGGACTTGTGCAGTAGGCATTAAACTGTTTCCAAGAAAATGCGGAGAATAATGGAGCATTATGCAGCAAGCAGATACGACATCTACTACCTACAGGAAATGCAGGTTTTGCATGCAAGTTAACTGATAATCAAAAGTTTGCTCATTCTGTTAGTCATTCAGTTTACATTGCAAACCATTAATCATGTGTGTTGTTTCAGTGTCAGACATTGTCTGTCTATGGTGTTGCTTTCCAAATGGATTGCCATTTACAAATGAAGAAGCATTTGACATGCTGATGATACTAGGAGAATGTTGTTGGAACTGCAGAGCTGCTGCCTGTTTGTATGCACAGAGATACCCACAACACGTCCATCACTCATACAATGTCTTTCAGTATCTTGCATGTCGCATACGCACAACTGGGCTAGTGCAACTGACATGCGACAAACATCGTCGCATCAGACAACCTGTGAGAGATGAGAGGGCTGTTGATGTACTTGCTGCCATGGTAGTTGTTCCTAATGATTCTACATGGAAGATTGCTCGCGACTCAGGATTGTCTCAAAGTACAGTGTCGAGAATCCTCGCTGATAATCATTTACATCCGTACCATGTACAGCTGCACCAAGAACTTGGGAATAATGTCTTTCCTAAGCACAATGATTTAATGGTGACGTTAATATACATAATCCCCATTACTGGTCTGCAGTAAACCCATATTGGCTCCGTCAATTGGATAACCAGCATGCGTGGAGACCTAATACTTGGTGTGTCCTTCTCTGACATTGTGTCATAGGACCATATTTTTTTGAAGGGCAATTGAATGGCATACTTCCTAGAGAAAGTTTTCTATCAGCTGATTGAAGATGTCACTCTCACTCTGGGATTAACAATGTGACTTCAACAGGGTGGTTGTCCTGCTCACTTTTCACGCAGAACTGGCTAGTTGCTGACATGTTATTCCCCAGATGGTGGATTGGACAAATGAGTCCTGTAGCTTGGCCACCACGTTCACCAGACTTGTCCCCAAATAACTTATTTTTAGAAGGGAGAATTGAATACACTGTCTACTGCATGCACGCAACAATGAGGGAAGACATGAAAGACAGAATCAGAGCAGCATGCGGATGTCTCAGCTGTGCTGAGGTCTGCTAAGCAACTGTAAAAGTAAGCGACAGAGCTGAGTCATATCTGATATAGGATGGTTGACATTTCAAACACTTATAAAGAGTGATGTGTGCGAATGAGTGTTCCCAGTTCCCATTTCACAGTGGTTCTCTCACACCATACCGGTATTTACAGTACACCAGACGTCCTTTTGAGTGTATGTAAACTAGGTCTGCACACCAGAAAAACATGTTTTGTTGATTTCCATTTGATTGTAGTATGAATAACAATAGTTTCTGTTCACTTCATTGTGTTTAAACTACACACGTCCAAACCATATGCTTACAGGATTAATTTTATTATGCGTAAACTATGCATGTCAGAAAACAATTGTCTTAGTAAATGTTGTTTCCTTTTAGACAATTTATCTAAAGATACCATATTCAACCCCTGTTCCCATATGCAATTTCAAATCTCACCCTCTGTACCCCTACCACCAGTATGTTTGGGGGATGGAATTAGAGCCAATCAATGATTCATATAAGGTATGGTTATCACAATTTTTTCGCGAACCCCCGGTGTCGTGTTGTTTGCTATAAAGATGGGTGACATGGGTACTGTGAATCATCCTGTAAATATGTTTAAGTATACTTCATTTAAAAGTATTATGACCAGACACCATTTACTGCCTAATCAAGCACGGTTGGTTATTCACCACTATACAAATATAATATGCACGACAATAATACGTATTTTATTTACAACCATGCAGCATGACAATACAAATCAGGTTTTTTTTGGTTTGTATTTCCTGTTCCAAAATTCTGGAGTACATTAGTTTTCAAATTTTACCTAATTTCACATGTTTTATTTATTTACCTCATTGATTTACTTAGTATTTTGATCATGATAGGGTGGTATTGGGACAGTTCAGAACATTGTCCCTGATGTCGCATGTCTTTGGCTTGTATTGTGCTTATGTCTTTAACTTAATTATTTTTTTATTTTTTTAAAACTTGGCATGATGATGGAGATCACATCTTGGTCATCATAAAGAAATTGGGGGCATCATGACAGACATTGTTACTAGAATCTATGCTAGAGGGATTTGCAAATATCCATATAAGTGTCAGGAATATTAGGAGTGTTGCCAAACAGGGCATCTGAGAGACCAGTTCCCCCAAAAGGGAATGCAGGACATGAGAGCCAGAAGTTATATGACCAAGAGCATTTCAGGAGGCTGAAGTCAGCACTGCAGGAACTTCTGAACTAATTAGAGGCAATGACACCTGCCCTTATTGACGTACGTGCCAAGAATTTTGGAGCTGACGGACAGATGGACACTTGTAAGTCTAGTGTCTAGAGATGCCATTCAATACTAAACTTAAAAAATGAGACAAATAACAGCTTACCCAGTCAGTGAAAAGGACAGCAGCAGGAATAATTATCCTATATATATATATATAACCCAAACAAAACCAATAGCAACAATGTACCTCAAGAAAGGAGGATAGACTGGTACCTAGTAGTGAGGACAAGATATCAGGAGCCTACTACAAAGTAGACCCTTTGCAGTTGATACAGACAAGAGAAACCTAGCTAAGGGACGTAGTTGCATGCACACATCTTCAGAGGAAGGAAGTTAGCCAGAAAGTCGCAGAAGAATAACATTCCGCAATTTCGAATGGTGTCAAGAGGAACGCTCAATGTGACCCAAGAGTTGTTGGTGAGACAATCAGAAAAGGACAGTTAGTGTTGCTGTATGACTTTAAACATTATAGAGGCTACAGGTTTTGGTACCAGATATATTGGGAAGCCTTTACAAAATTTTGAACCAAGTCAGTGATTCTGCCTTCCAGGTTTGTCATTTTCCCTAGAGGAAAGTTCTAAATTTGCCCACATCAACCGACTGGGACTCTACTATGAAGGTTCAAATTATGCTGAGTTTGTTCGGGACAAACAGACTTGAGTAGTGGGTGTGTTATGTGTGGTTACTTTGCCTCTGCGTCCTTCCTCTTCCCTGTCCCGCATTAGTTCCCCAGTATGTCATTAGTTCCTGGTGAAGGGGAAGGCGTGCCAACACACAGTCCATGATGATGCCTCTGCGGCTGACATCACTCCTGTCCCCTGGAGGAGTCAATGACTTGAAAGCCATTGTAAAAAATTTTCTGACCATCACCTCTATAGGCATGACTCAAGGTGCTAAGAACGTTCTGGGCCAGGCCATCTCAGCTATAAAAACTATATGAACTTCCTTAGCAGGACAGAATATTTACATGAAAATCAACACAAAACATGTAATCCACAAACATACAAAGAAAACAGGTAAATTACAGTAAAGGATGTTCACGATAGAGTGAGCACTTTTGAACTCAACCTTAGAAAAAAGTCACTACCCATACCTGCATATATTTAACCTGGTGCACTGACAGACATGCACCCAGTAAAGTTGGTAACGATGGAGGGAAAGTAGTTCCATATTTCAACGTTGAATAAAAAGTGTTAGGTAACAATTTGTGAGAACTTAAATTATTTCTATAGCTTTCTGTTTTTTTTAAAGCACCGAATTGTAAAAAAAAATATATTTTTAAAATTCTTACTTTTCTAATCATTTTACAGTTTCACTTGACCGACACATGAAAAAAGTGCTAAGGCCCATGGCAATGTTAATTTTATATAAGGCAGAAGAACACACAACGTGCATACAAATAGATCTTAAGCAGAGCTTTCAAAAGTGCTCATTTTACCTCGAACAGCCTATAAACAGACAGAAGAGCATGCGGAAAATGCTTGTTCTTTAGTACATTTGTAACTTCCATTAAAAATTTATACGCTACGTTTGACATTTTCCTAAGAAGAAGTTTTCATTGTTATTGTCATTGTAACAGTGTTTTGTAACCATATTGTGTCCTTAGATTACATAATGAACTGTAGTTACATAGACCCAGTAATTTATGCCTGATGGATTTGAACCACTCAACGAATGTGTGTCAATGAATGTAATTTTTCTAATTTTTTTAAATTGAAAAGTTGTGATCATGAAATAATCTTCAATCCTATGTTATTACAGCATGTATATGTACAGTAAAATATGATACACATGAACAATCAACTGAAGAAAACAAGAAGAAAAATAGTTAATGACAAAATGAGATAACAGAACATTAAGTAATTATGTTATTTCTGATTATATTACAAAAGTACTGCAAAATACAGCAAAACTAAATGCACTGAAAATTGATCCTTAAACAAATGAAGCTCAAAGTATTAAATGTTTTGATTACCTGAGTCATCCAACGATGATGCAGAATTTGTTTTATTCCCAGTCTTTTCTCAGGCTCTACAACTAACATATTTCGAATTAAATGTTCACAATCTGAAATAAAAAAGATATCTCCATGCAACTAAAATATTTAAAATGCAGAAAATAATTTTAAAAACAATATAAGATGTTTAAGACAATTACACAATAATTTATCATCATATCCTACAACAATCACTGTAGGCACTTAATGAAAAACCATTTTTATACATATAAATTACTATCATGCTGTGTTTCATTTAAGTAAAATTATTTAATAACACATCAATTAATGTTATGCTTTACAGCATATATTTCATTATGTCACCTTGTGTGTAAGGCGACTGCAACAGCACACTAACACCAAAGCAAATCCATAAAGTACTTAAGGAAAACATCCCTACTTATGTTACTTAGACAAAGTGTGCACTTCCATGTAATATTATTTTCGACATATACCATTGCTGAGTTTTGTTGTACCATATGTCACAGAAATCAGAAAATAAATATAAACAAGACAAGATTAGCTGTTGTCAACAGGTATTATGTAAATAACACAAAGAGAATTCCTTAAAAGGAATTAAATCAGTTATCACAAGGAAAAATGATAAAACACCAAAACAAGTATAACATGCAAACACTGAAGGTGGAGCCTACACATAAACATAAACTACTCTGGATGACACAATGAAGACAAACACAGCAAGGTTTCCTTGAACGACAACATTTGCTATGTTTTGGAAAATAAGATCTGCTCCTGTCTTCATGCATAGGTATATACTGATTCAAGCACAACTACAGATTGTGTCCAGTTTTTTTAAATATAATATTGTGAGTTTTCTGCAAAATACAACCAATCTCTACAATTGCTATGTTGTTTTAATATTTGTGAAGGAAAAATAGCAGTTCAGTGTTGGAATACAGAGCACATATTCACACTTAGGGCACTAGCGCACGGACGGTTTTTAGCAGCATGACTGCCGTGGTAATACAACAGCTTGGAATGGAACATACTGCTTGAAATGGATCTGAGCACACGAGGGTATAGTTTTCCGCTGTGGTTTTAAAAACACAAAGTGTTATATTATGCAAACCAATCACTGGCCACCATGAGGAATGAAGCAGCTGGCATTTAATAGTCGTGCGTGCATGATCAGATAAATAAGCAGTTTCAGTGAATGTTGGTGTGTATATACAAGGAATGTTCTATCCAGAGAAATGGTTACAGATTCCAAATTCTTTGAAACAGAGAAGTCAATGATAGAGATCAAAAGAAGGCAGCTTATATAGTACAACAAACGATTTAACTGAATACAGGTGTTAGGCTTTTTAGTCCCCCCCCCCCCCAAACCGAACAGTGACAGTCCTGGTAGGAAAACACTACAGATGAAGGAAGTCGAGAAGGAATTGGAAGGGCGTACGTATATTAAGGAACCATCCCAGCACTATACTGGAAAGATTTTGGAAAACAGAAACCACAATGGCTGGACCAAGATTCGAAACTGGATCTAGCCGAATGCAAGGCCAGTGGTTTATTTATTTGCCATTAAACAATATACATTAACATTTGTGAAAAATACAACATCAAGAAGTATAAATGTGATTGAAATCAACTTTATACCTCAGATTAGGTACATGACAATACACAATTGATTAGGATTACAGAGCTGTACTGAATCTCTTTCCTTGAGAATTCAGTATGCTGTGAAGCCCCCATGTGCTGCAATCAGAGCCCCTTAACATCGCAGCATGGAATCAAAGAGGGTCTGGATATGTTCCTGAAGAATCTCGCTTGTTTGTAAGCGAGTCCACAAAGCATCAACAGTGGTTGCTGGAGGACTGTGACGAACAAGTCGCTGACCAACAATTTCCCAGACATGTTCAATGGGTGACATATCAGGCAAACATACAGGCCAGGGAAGCAGTGGTACCCGTCGTTTATTGAAGAAGGCTTGCACATTCCTCGCCACAAGTGGCCAGACATTTTCCTGCTAAAATATGGCATGTGGAGTTGCCTGAATGAGGGGCAATACCACGGGCTCTAAAACCCCCCCGATGTAGTGGTTGCTGTTCAGAGTGCCCTCAATACATAGGAGTCAAGATCGCATGCTGTATCCAATGGCACACCTAAACCATCACACTTGGCATTTGTCCGCTATGCCGCTCCAAAATGCAGGCTGTCAGATTGCGGTCACAACGGTAGCATCTAACACGTATGCGGCCATCACTGTAGGACAGGTTGAAGTAGGACTCATCCGAAAACACAGCATTTCTCTACTCAGCATGCCAGCGATGGTGTTCATGTGCCCATTGCAGTATGAGGAGTTTGTGGTTTCTGGACAATGGGAGCCGATGCAATGGCATTTGTGCCACCAGTCCAGCCCGCCGTAGACAGCATCAAACCATTGATGCAGACAGGTCCACAGCCATTGCAGTGCTCCAGTGTCGATCCAGCACTGTGGATATGGCTGTACAGTCCATTACGGCCATATAGGCAAGATGACACGCATCCCATGCTATGGTTACTTTGCGTGGTCCAGTACCCGCTCGTCACTGCGTACGACCCTCCTCTATCGACTGGTTCCACACACGCATCACTGTCGTTGCAGCATGCCCTGTATGAGTGGAACTGTCGTATGACAAACGTGTTTCCCGGATACCAATCATTCTGCCCCGTTTGAACTCACTACCGTGCTGATGTGGCACCCTTTGACGACGAGGCCTACTAACACTTTCTTTCACTTCCTTTGACTGCTCTTCACTGACTGAGCTTGGCATAACATTGACTTTTCTGGCCACACAAGAGACGGCACTGCTGGGCCTATATGTACGCAATCATTCTGCAATTGTAATCACTTATTGCTTGTACACTGTTCCACACATCCTCCAAGTTTGGATTCATACAGACCATACCTTCTGGGTGTTGCAATTTTCACAAACAAACATTGCAATAAGATTGGTCTCATATTCTTACAAAATAAAACAACTTTTTTACTATTCAGCACTGATACAAATTTGTTTACATATTTAAATGGATAATCAAGTAATCAACTACTTTCCTTATTATTAAATTTAAAAATTATGCATTCTTTTACAAGATCTTGTAGTTTATTAAAAACTTTGATTAGGGTATATTAAAAATTAGAAATAAAATATATATAATATAAAATAATACCAGATTGTAAATTAAAATTACATATAATTAATAAATAATGTAACCAGTCTTAAAATTTATTATCATATTAGCTCCCCTTCTTCAGTACTATAAAATTATTTTCTTTTCAGTCATTTTTCCATAACGGTATTGAAATACCTATCTGAATTACCTTGCAAAACTAACAGTAATCAATTTAAAAATTAAGACCAATGTATTCATAGTTTTGTTGTGTTTTACTAACCCTGACATAATGATTACCTAATAAACTTTTCTTTCTTGTGCTATTATCATTATAATTACTGCATATATTAGAATCTATTAAATGTTCCTTTACATTCTTAGGACACTGCCAGATAAAATGACTAGACTATATAAAAGGGTGTATGGAAAAAAGCAAAAACTAACAAAGTTTATATTTGTACAAAAATTCACTGCATTTAAAATCAGAAATAATGCTTTAGATAAGAGTATATACATGTTATGTGCAGCTATCCCAGTTTGATGTACAGTCAAGTTTAATATCCAACAGTTTTAGATTAATTTTTCTAAATTAAGTGAACTAAAAATAATTACTTTAGTTTCTATTCTCACGAAACTCTTAAGTTTTATCCACACAATTTCCTTAGGTTTATCCTGTGTGTAATGTGAGGCCTTATAATATGTAATAGTGTGTCGAACAAGATTTGACTCATTCTGAAAAACCCAACATATTTATAAACTAGTCTTCATATACACTGAAATTGCCCTTTCAATAACCTTTGGCATTTTAATTGATGGACCCACAACCCCACCCCATTTTCTCTGTTATCTAACACAAATTAATAGAATGCACACAGCCATTTTCTGATTGAAATTCATTTTCAACTTGATATAGCCAAAAAATTTTAGCAGCTTGTGTGTTCACTCACTTTATTTCCACAGTCGTATCACAGCCACCTTCAGATAAACGCATGGCTAAAAACTGCCCATGCACGCCTTGCCTTATTCAACAACTATGCTGTCTATAAAGAAGAGCTTCCATAAACTGCCACCAGAACATGGTAAACACATCAAGTTTAATGTTACTCTTTTGTTACAAATATTAGTTATCAAGTGTTTGGGTATAAATAATATACATGCAATTATTTATCAATTTAATATAACTTACTTGTTATATTAATAAAAATGTTGAAGTCTTAATAAAAATTAAAAAAACTTTTATTTGATGATATAAATAATGACATAGCAATTGTTTACAAAATTAAACTATACCTCTTCACTATTAATCTTGTTATTCTCGGTGAGCGCAATATTAATTGTATATTTATACTCTAGTTGAAGTGCTTACCACCATCTCTAAATTAGTTAGTCACAATCATTATTTACACATAATTTAAAAAATGGCAAAATCTAAAAAAAATACAGTAAAATGTATCAAAAATGTATTTTTAATGCAAAATCAATATAAAAAATTTTAATTATGTAAATTCCACACTTTCACAAGACAGCTATAAACTGAAAAAATAAATAAAAAATCCATAGTGGGCAGGATTGAACTGCTGAACCTTGGGTCGGCATGCAGATGCCTTAAGATCACTCAGCTATCGGTACATGCCCTGGGACAAGGGGAACAAATAAATATTTTGTTGTGGTTATTCTCATGCATTTAGTAATTTATTATATAAGTTTTTTGACTATCCCAGACTCGTATAAGAATTTTTCTATAGTCATAATTTTTTTTAAGCATAAATTTATATTTCAAGTTAAAAAAAATTTCTTTTTAAGTTTTTTTAATACAATGAAATGGTGTACCTTTGAAATAAAACACTTTTATTTATTACATCATATTACTGGGGTTGAGTTTGCGAGCATGCGTGAACAGGCAGAGCAGCTGACCCTGTCAAAACTTAAAAAAAAATATCTGTACTTGCATGACAAGAGCAGTGTTAGCATTTTCGAAGGCTGCACCTGCACTGTGTCAGGTAACTGCACACATACAAGCATACAAGCTTCCAGGTCATTTTTTGCAATCTACATAGTGACTATTTTTTTAATATTCACTTCATTCAACTTAGCATACATGCACCGACAAATGTGTGAGACCTGTCAAAACAGGTGAAGAGTGCAGGCGATAACATGTGGCAACTGTGGGAAAACGAAGGCAGGCTAATGACCTTGACTCCATACCTTAGATGACCTTGAAAACAAAACTCAAGAAAAAAAATTATACATAAATATACTTCATGTACAATGGTATGTTACGCAATATTTTTTGATTAATGTAATTTCCATGCCTTTAAATTTTAACTCTATTCTGGCAAATTAGTAAACAAACCTGAAATAAAACACAATTTTATTCAAGACATTATTTTAATTCAATTAAGTTGCACATACCAACAAAAAAAATTACAATATTCTTCCATATTAATGCATCTCAATACATGGAACATTGTTCAAGGTTATATTCTTTTATGCATCTCGCTATTCACACTCGTGTTGTCTTTGTGCAAAAATATTGCGACATTTATTATACCAACACACTGTGCAGGGTGGGTTATATAGGTAGGCAACAACACTTTTGAGGATGTGTACCAAAGTCACAAGGGACCCGCTGCAGCAAACCTGGTACTGAGGTAATGACTAGAAATGCACTTCACCTTTACGGGTTTCTAAGTAAATGCTCACTACATCTGATCTGCTTACCACACATACAACTCAAATTATGACATGCAACAAGGATTTTTGGCACAATTAAAGTGCTCATGCTGTAGAGCGTGGCAGCTTTTGCTGAAGATTACTTCACAGAAGCGACTTTGATTACGATGAAGTGGTTCTGGCAAAGACTCAGACGGACCTGTAGGAGATGTACGTGCTGGAGCTAAAAAAGCAGATAACGCCGACACTGGTGTTCTGGGTACCTCAGCCGAAAAGATTGATAGCTCCATTGAAGATTTTGTAGGCATAACAGCTGAAGAAGACACTTTTACTGTTGCATCTGTAGATGATCGTGTTGCACTGGTGGAAGTATATGCTGGTAGTGATGTAGCCATCACACCTGAAGAAGTCGATGGTGTTGGTAAAACAGGAGACATAACACGCTAAGAAGAAATTGGTGGCGAGAAACCATTAGCAGGCAATATGAAATCTACTTTAACGTAACTAGCGTAACAAATACCTGGCAGAAAAGCTAGCCTCCTACTGCTTACAATCTACGACTATGCAAGCCCTATGACATAATAACTTTGAACCAATCAAATTGCAATACTAATACATTGTGCTGACACAGACCAGCCAATCACCAAATTGCCACATGATTACAGCTGGCCAATAGGAGGAAGAGGAGGAAGCGGAGGAGGAGGATAATGAGTAAGATGATGGGGATGAGGATGATGAGAAGGTTGATGAGGATAAGGAGAAGGTTGATGAGGATAAGGAGGAGGATGATGAGGAGAATGAGCTTGAGGAGGGTGAGGATGAGTAGGAGGATGATGATGATGAGGAAAGGAGGGAGAGGAGGAAAGGAGGAGGTAGAGGAGGCAAGAAAGAGGGAGAGGAGGTGAGTGTGGAGGTGGTGGGAGGTGAGGGTGGAGGTGGAAGTGAGGGTGGTGGTGGAGGAGGTGAGGATGGGGGTGGAGGAGGTGAGGGTGGAGGTGGAAGTGAGGGGTGTGGTGGAGGTGGAAGTGAGGGGTGTGGTGGAGGTGGAAGTGAGGGGTGTGGTGGAGGTGGAAGTGAGGGGTGTGGTGGAGGAGGTGAGGGTGGATGTGGAAGAGGGGAGGGTGAAGTGGAGGAGGTGAGCATGGAAGTGGAGGAGGTGCGCGTGGAAGTGGAGGAGGTGAGGGGTGTGGTGGAGGAGGCGAGGGGTGTGGTGGAGGAGGCGAGGATGGTGGTGAAGGAGGCGAGGATGGTGGTGAAGGAGGCGAGGATGGTGGTGAAGGAGGTGAGGAGGTGGTGGCAGCGGCGGCAGTGGTGGTGGTGGTGGTTGGCAAATTGGAATATTTTGGGTTCTTTGTTTGTGTATGTGTGTGGGTTGCAAATTAAAATTAATGTTCCCTATTTTTAAATGAAATCATATAGTCCTACCTCCAAAAGTTCAAAGGTAAATAATTTATTTAATAACCTCATTTTAAAAAAGTATATATCCAGGTCGCTCCATATTTTTCATTGCTTCCTGGGTAAACTGTATTTACACTTTGCAATAAAAGTGCCAAGAAATACAGCAAGTTCCCACCATGCTTCGCCATTGGTCGATGCACAACTTGGAATTTTGTACTGAACAATGCAACCCCACGGCAGGCCACCACCATGCTTACCAGTCGGTCGTCGCATGAAAAAGGACTCTTCATAGAGACTGCCCTCTTATGGCGATGAGCATTTTAAACATAGGTGAAAACCCGATCGCTGAATCGGCACTGTTGACAAACAGTTAGCAATTATGCAGGTCGCGGCTACATGGTCGTCGAGGTCAAAGACAGGCCTTCATATTTGCAATTCATCTTCATGGTATGAGAGCACTCTGAGAAAATCCAAATACACATTTGCCCCAGAAGAAAACACGCAGGTATAAAATTTATTTTATACACATTTATGTTTATTTCTAACTTATATAATTACATATTTATATATTATTCTATACATAATTATCTATATTCCTATCTGAAATATATAAATTAATTTTATATTCTCATATTTATATGTGCATAATTATGTATAGAATTAATTAGAAATAATTTTATATTTACATATTTATACATACATGCTCATCTGCATGAGAGGGCGGTTAGTACAAAGAGTCAATTTTCACGTAATGACCAACTGGGAAGCATGGTGGTGGACTGCCAGTGCTGCATTGTACAGTACAAAATTCCAAGTTGTGCAGCGACCAATGGTGAAGCGTGGTGGAAGCCTTCTATAGTTCTAGGCACTTTTATTGTAAAGTGTAAATACAGTTTACCCAGCAAGCGATGAAATATACAGAGGAACCTGCATATATGCACTTATAAAAGCAAGATTATTAAATATACTGTTCACCTTTCAAATTTTTTTTTAAATAGGGGGAATTTATTTTAACTTGGGACACGCACACGTATACATCCATGCGCATGTACACATGTGCACACACACCCACATGCATGTGCATGCGCATACACACCCACACATCCCCGCCCGCCTGCCCATGCACGGGCACGTGCATACACACACACACGCACGGACACTCTCTCACACACAAAGAGCCTGAATTATTCTGATTTGCTGACTAGCCAATTGTTTCTCACCATCAATTTCTTCTTCAAGTGAGATGTCTCCTGTTTTACCAGCACCATCAACTTATTCAAGTATGATGGCTACATCACTAGCAGCATTTACTTCCACCAGTGCAGTACCATTGTTTCAGATTGGTATGGTGCCATTGACTTCAACTGTGACACCTACCTCACTACCAACATCTACTTCCACCAGTGCAGCATAATCATCTACAGATGTAACAGTACCATCGACTTCTTCAACTGTTACCGCTATGAAATCTTCAATGGAGCCAACAATATTTTCAGCTGAGGTACCGAGAACAACAATGCCGGCGTTACCTACTTCTTAAGCTCCAGCACCTACATTTACTACAGCTCCTTCCGAGTCTTTGCCTGAACCACTATGTCGTAATCAGTGTCACGTCTGTGAAATTATCTTCAACAAAAGCTGCCATGCTCAGCATCATGAGCGCTTTAATTGTGCCAAAAATCCATGTTACAGGTCATATTTATAAGTGTGATAAGCAGATCAGTTGTAGCGAGCATTAACTTAGACTCACCAGTGTTACGGTTTTGGCTTATGGCCTTACCAAACAAGCTGTTTGGGGGATGCAGCCAGGTAGACACATTGCGTCAATTCTATGTCATATACAGGTTGTTCCGCGATTCAACAGACATGTGGATAGTGTATTCTACAACTCATTGGCAACAAAACACTTATATATAAAAATGGGTTATGCAGCTCCAGTACCTAGTTACAGGGGTGAAAGTGAAAACAAACACATGTAGCCTTATGGAACACCTTTATTGCATTGGACTACAAGAATGTGGAATGGTGCATACCAGCCGCTCAAAATGTGCACCGTCCAACCTGGCATCGCTACAACCGCCTAAGCTCGTGTGGGGTATAGCTGGTGGCCGAGTGCAGTGGTGTTGCAAACTTGCCCTACTTGGCCCAACTATAAAAGGTACCCTGCATGGCGCTGCCCCCCCCCCCCCCCCCAGGCAGCAACAGTATTGAGGTGATATACTTGTGAGTAAGATTGCAGGCTGAAGACGACGGAAGCAGACAACCCTAGGCCTAGTGAGCTCTGAGGCCAACCAGATCTTCAGATATTTGGGGAGAGCATAATCACGTTTGCGGTAGGGAGCCATTCCTGTTACGAACCATCGTCCTGTCCCCCTTGTAAAGTAATTACTACAAGGTTACGGAATTAGCTGCAATATAAATAAATAAAAATATATAAATATATATATAGTCTTATAACTTCTGTTCTGTATAATTAATAATGTAACTGTAATACCATAGTTATGTAATGTAACTGTAATCTTATTGTTGTTTAAACATAAATGTATGGTATTCTGATATTTAGAGTTTGTTATAGTAAAGATATATATATATATATATATATATATATATATATATAAATGATACTTTTTATTTAGCCACCATCACGAGCACCCCCGTAGCACCCCTTACCACCTAAACAGTAAAGCAGTGTTTGATGTAGAGTCAAGTGTTGGAAACCAGAGTCGGAAAGGAATTGCGGAGACTAGAGAAAATAACTAAGGAGGAAGGGCACAAGTTACACTGTTGGAGCCGCGGTTTCATTCCCGCCTCTCTGCTGCTAAGCTCCACCTGTTCCCAGGCCATTTCATTATCATCTCATTAATTCATATTCTTCAGACGTGCAATACCATTGCGAGTAAGCTGCCTTCCCCCATCTATAACAGACAGCCCCACCCACCCACGCTAATCATTGTTTTACTCCCACAGTAGGCCAGTGTGGCATAGGTCAGTTACCCCGCCCGCGACTCAGCGCTTGCATAGCAGCCTTGCCGAGCTACCTTTCTTGCCCACCCAGTCCCCTAAGAATGCCTCCTTTATGTAGCTAGAGTATTTTTATATTATTGCTTTTAATGCATGCAGAACATACTGTTCTCTTGTCTACTTGATCCATTCCATTTCAATTTGTAAGCTGTCTGAGTGTGTTCTCATCTTCTTTCCTGTGGTTAGAGTTAATTTTAAGTTTACAGAAAAGTGCGCTGCACCAAATACTCTTAACTATACACATTTTTGCTAACATGTCGCAATAAGCACACCACACACGTCCACAACACAAACGGTTAGAGAATTAGTTACAACACTAACTCGTACGTCCGGTGCACAGACATGAACACTAGACAGACACAAGCAGTTGCTAATTCAGTTAACCAATGCTCAGACAGAAAACATTACACCCATTGAACAAACTTCTCACCACCAATCAACACTTAACCAGACTGGTACAAGCCATTATTATTTGAGACCACACCCATTCCACTCACTACAGACAACCAATACACATTCTATTAGCATTCCTGCCATGAACACTGACAACACTGTACATCCACCCAACATACCGTACCCTACTCAAGTAATTCTACAACACCCCCCAACACATCCCCACATTCTCAGACAAAAACCACAAAAGTATTGAGGAATTTTTGGACACATTTAACACCGCAAGTGAAGTTAACAATTGTGCTGAACTTGACAAATGCTGCCGTCTAAAGTTTTATCTTGTAGGAATTGCAAAGAAAACCTACGAAAACTTATATTACGCCAGAGTGGCTGAAATCACTTGGCAACAAATTGAGGGTAAATCATTACATAAATTCCGCAAACTTGACACACATGATACATACAAACACCTTTTACACACCACACGACAATAATACGGTGAAAGCGCTCATGTCCATATTGAGAACTTGACTACTTACAAAAATAAATGTACACCTCAAATTGCCTGAACAAGAATTTTTGGACATCATTTGGAACTCTATTCTGCCAACACTTGCTGATAAGCTTATCCCTTTGGACAACACTATACTAGAGAAGCTACTACACAACATTGAAAATATCGAGCTTGGCATGTACAGTCACCAACACAACATTAAACAACATCCACCCAACCCACTACATGCTAAACTCCACGAAGAAATTGCCATTTTAAAGGAACAGATACAGACACTCAAAAACACACCAATTTTCACCCCACCACCCACACGTCCAGTAGAATACTTTCACACACACACATCCATCTCCTCCCACCACATACACGCACTCCCTCCCTCTCTCTCTCTCCCTCCCCCTATCACCCCCCTCTCTCTCCTCTCTCTCTCCTCTCTCTCTCTCTCTCTCTCTCTCTCTCTCTCTCTCTCTCTCTCTCTCCTCTCTCTCTCTCTCTCTCTCTCTCTCTCTCTCTCTCTCTCTCTCTCTCTCTCCCCTCTCTCTCTCTCTCTCTCTCTCTCTCTCTCTCTTCCTCTCTCTCTCTCTCTCTCTCTCTCTCTCTCTCTCTCTCTCTCTCTGCCTTTGAAATTCAACCCCCTCAGGGATCTTCAATCTTCAGTTAACAATAACCTTTTCCTTGCCCAGAAACAAGCCATTCAAGATATCATAGAGCACCATAGAGACAATTTTGCCAATTCTATACTAGAACTTACAGAGGCGCGGGACTTTGAAATTAAACTTACTTTGGACACGGACAAACCCATTGGTACTCGTCCCTACCGAATCAGTCCCAAGGAGCCTGATGACCTTTTCATTCAGATCAAAGACATGGTTAATACTGGCATTATACAAGAAGCTGATTCCTCATATTCTGCCCCTAGTCTTCTCATTTCCAAAAAAAAATTGCGGCCATCGATTTTTAACCGATTTTCGTAAGCTCAATCAACATCTTACTAGGGTGGAATATCGACTACCTTGTACTGATGATATTTTTAATGTGTTGTAACATTCCCCTTTCATCACAAGCCTTGATTAATTTTCTGGCTTCTATAGCATTCCCGTTCGGCCACAGGATCATCATAAATTGGCTTTTAGCATTGATGGGGTTGGTTTATTTGAATATTGTAAAATGCCAATGGGGTTATCCACCTCACCCCAATACTTCCAAATGTTCATCAACAAACTTTTGGGCCCCCTGAGATGGACTGCAGCAATCACCTACATTGACAATATTTTCATATTAGGTAGTACCTATGAGGAACATATTGCCAATAACCAAGGTCTTCCAAAGATTGTGTCAGTACAATGTTAAGGTCAATTTCCAAAAGTGTTCGTTCACCCAACAAACCATTAAGGTTCTAGGCCACATCATCATGCCGTAAGGCATGTCCACAGACCCCGACAAAGTAATTGCAATGGAGAACATGCCCCCCTACCCCTAACTCATCTTAAACAACTTCACACCTTACTGGTGATGGCTTCCTACTTACTGTGATATATTTTGCATTATGGATCCCTTGCACAACCATAGATTGATTTGACCAAGCATAATACCCCTTTAAATGGGGAAAAAGATCATCAAAATGGCCCTAGCGACCTTGTGTTTTGCCTTCTTGTTTCAGCAGCTGATCCCTCCAAACAGTCAACACTTCATACACATGCCGCCATCACCCTTTTGTCTCTCTGTTCCTTTGTTTTACAGCTGAAGTCTTCCTGCCCGTGCCTTATCACACACGTGCTAGCAGTTGCTACGTTATGGAGGAGTTTGACGTTCACCGAGAACCCATTATTCCCTACTGCTCACACTGTAATTACAGCTCCCTTCCATGCCACAGACCAGTTTCTCCGCACTGAGAGTACAGTTACCACAGGGAAGACATTTAAAAATTAATTTTTCCCTCAGCTGCCTATACGTAATTACCAGGATGAACTCTTCACATCTACTGTACAGTTACACAATTTTGCCTTGTTTAAGTTATTATAAATTTTTGTTTTTATGTCACAAAACACGCAGTTACACCAATTATCGCCACACTAGTATTTCATCCCCCCCCCCCACCATCCCTCAGCAGGAGTATTTTATATTGTGTTAACGGGTTACAATCCCGGCAATGTGGTCCACGAGATTGGCGCTCTGGGAGTGCCTATTCCATGTTGTTATAAATGCATTTAATTCCGACTGGCAATTTAAACATGGGACACAGACTATTAGTAATGCATTCAGTTAAATTATAAGGCCAGCCTCAGCTTACGAGTGAAGTTATTATTTTTCGATCAGAGATCATTTTTACTCATGACATTGGTAATATTCCTTTCAGGGCAGGAGCGACAAGAGTATTTTCTATTAACTCCTTGTTTTCTCTGTATACTATGCCTGTCTATTATGGAAATAGGTTCTACAATTTTGTTTGTGTCTAATTGCACTCACGTATTACAAATGCTAATCTCTCACAAAGTGTTTTGGTAGTAATTGATCTCATCATTATGTTCCTTATATTTATATGTCATTTTTAATGCACACAATTAGCTTCCTTTTATTTTTTCATGTTGCCTAAACTACATTATTGCATTTTATTTAGTTCCTGCCTTCGAGTACCACAACTTAGACCTCAAGGTCAAATTTTAGAGATGCAGTTTTGATATTGTTGCCCAGCCTCAATACGAGCTCACTTACCGTACCGATGTGTTTCTTTCTAACAGCAATTAATGCAAGATATTTTGTTCCTTATATGTCAATTACATTCTGCCCTGTGTGTGTGCAGTTTCAATTTATTTTTTTTAATCAATGATTTTCAGGTGGATTTCCCGTGAGGCCTAATGAGCCTCCACGACGTCAATAGAGAATTGAGAAATAATACATGTTATAGAAATATTCCATTCAGCCTAATTTTTAAACACGGTAGACTGGCTCAGTTATCCCCATTTGTATTTGCCTTATTAAGATGTGTTCAGTAAATTCACTCCCCTCCGTACATCGTTTTGTGTGTGTGTTCGTTATTTGTTTATATTTGCCTTTATATGAGCATTATATTGCTCTACAGACTTTTGTTATAATTCAGGCCCTGTTAACAATAACGTGCTATGCCTCCTGGGATTATAGATAATCTATTTGTGATTGACCTTCGGCCTACTGTTTGGTCTGACACATTGCTTCAGTTTATCTATCTTTGCACACAATGCATTTAAATAAATATAGATGTTTGTGTTTTGCAGTTCACACTGCCCTTACCCTTTTACAAGCAAGCCAGTATATTTGAAATGTTTTTGGTAAGGATATGTGTTTATAGTACGCTACTAAGACGTTGAATATTATTCCTCACATAGGGATGATATAAAGTTCATGTAACAGTGACCAAAGTATTCTACTTTCTTATATTTGTCGTTGAGAGTGTCAGCTAGTATGCCTCCTGGCTTTATACATAATACTGCAGTGATTAAGCTAAGGCCTACACTTTCGGCTCTTACGAGGCCTCAACAACATGCATAATTGCACCAGTTGCATCAAGGTGAATACATATGAGTATTTGCAGTTCACACTGCTTTTACATTTTTTTCCATGAATTTCAGTATATGTAATATGTTTTATGGTACAAAATGAGGGTGAACTATGATTTTATTACTTTCAACATTCAATGAGGACAATGAGCAAAGTATTACTTTTGCATAGTGCTCATATCAATTTATTATCAGTAACCAAGGATCTCAATATATGCATATATTTGCGAATTGAGATAGTATGCCTCCTGGTGTGTGTGTTTACCAGGACCTTCCTTAAGGCCTACGGGTCTTTATTATAGTTTTGCTTCAGTATAACTCACAGTTTCAGCAACTGTGATATTAATGTAATTGTCTATGCTTCAGCAGTTTTTGCACAAAATTAGCATTCAGATTATTTTGCATTTTATCCTGCTCTGGGAGTAGTGGCTATTTTCTACAGTACCTTTCATGATGGGATTAATTATATGACAGGTCATGAGCATCTACTCCTAATGGACAATTAGGTTAATTGTTTTACTCCCTCTCAAGGGGAAGTACTATGTTGTTCTTTACAAGTGTTGTCACTTAAGGTTAGGATTAAGTATATAATAGTGATTTGCTTCATTTACCTGCCTCATGGCATTGCTAGAAAATAAGAGAGAAAATAAGAAAGAAAATGGAAACAAAAAATTAATAAAACAGAACATAAAAAGGAAACAAAACAAAAAGCATACCTATTTCAGTGCATTGCACTTACTAGTGATACTATAACCGATTGGTGTTACCAGTGTAACCTTCTCAATATCTCCTGCCTTGTATGCGGAGTTATGTAGTGTAAAATTACCTTGTTGTCGTCGTCGTCATCATCATCATCATCCAGTATGATACAGTTATATCTCCTGTTCTTGGAACTTCGGCCTAAAGGTCTATTATGGTTCTTTATTCACAGAAAATTATTTGTACATGCCTCAGAGCATCTTACCCTTATACTTATTCTTATATTGTATTGTTCTGTCATATATTATTAAACTTTCTTATAATCATTAGGAGCTTCGTGTATGTATGTGTGTGTGTATATATATAGCCAATATTATTTATAGTAATTACCACAGAGAATTAGCCTTTTCTCATGCAGTATATGTGTTTAAAAAAAAAAAAAAAACAAAAACAAAAGCAGACAAACCAACAAAATCTCCTCACAATGTTGTTATATGTTGTTTGTGCTATTGCATCCTAATAATATAGGCTATGTTGAATTCTTGGCTACTTCCATTGGAGTATTACACTTGCATGTTTTACTACTATAATTATTTCCAAGCATTTTGATTGAGCCTACTGGTCTGTGTTCAACAGTCATTGTGTTGTATATTATCATGCCTCCTGGCATTTTCTCCTCGCATATAGATCCATTTATGTCCTGCCTTGTGAACAGTTATTTTTTGCTACCTGAACTTACCTTATTATTTAGTCACTATGGTGACCAATATTCTATAGTCTGTAACACCCCTTAACGGAGTACTCCACCTTATCACTCTTCCCCATATCTGTAGATATTTGTGTTGTTTGTATGTACTTTTATCACAAAATACCATTAGCACGTAAGAGGATTGTAACTTGGTTTTTCAATTATTTTAATGTCTATATTAAAATGTTTTTGTTCATATAGCCTACAGGCACTATATTGTCTTCCTCATCAAAATATATATGATAATTCTAAAAGTGGTAAGGCCAATCTTGCTCTCACACTCCGCCATAATGTAGAAGGCATTAATTACAAAGTTCTCATACCTAGGGACTTTCAGGACAAGCCAGTGCGCCGAACTTACTTTCAAACAATGATTAACAATCTTTTATATGCGTGGACAAACTTTACCTTATTGAGTGAATAGTATCCTTACAAACATACAAAGTACTACAGTGAGACACATACTTTTTATGCAGTGCTACCATCAGAATATGAACTTTTGCCAATGGCAAATGTACGTATAATTTTTCCTTTTGTTATGTTTTTCAAATGATTCTACTGTAATTCAACATGTTTCTTAGCTTATAAGTGGTATCTAAGGTAACCAAACCAAGTTCTATCGAACATGTGAACACGGAACTTACAATACCATGAAAGGTGTATATAATTTACCTATGTAATTTTATCTGTGTAACTCAACCTAAGGTGTATGTCTTTACTTATCTGTCATCAGTATAAGTCATTAATCCATTAGTCATGTACGTATCCACAAATGCAATTAATCGCTGCACTCATGCACACTTATTGTAGTCAACATCACATTCCTTTCTAGACAGTTGACCATGCGCTGCACGCTTCCAACTGTGTAATGTAAGTTTTCCTTTATGCACAACATGCTGCCACCTGTGTGATGTAAGTTTTCTTTTCTGTGCCAGGAGCGCTGCCAACTGTGTAATGCGAGTTTTCTTTTACGTGCAACGTGCGCTACCTACTTTTACAGCCACTTTGTTATTGTATCTTTTTCAAACCTTTGGTGTATTCACGTTCTACTACAGGCAATCGTGGCACATAGCTTTGAACTTTTATATCCTAACTTCAGCCAGATGGTCATGCCTTCCTTTTTGTTTATTTTTATAGATAATATTTCTGGCATGTTGTCAAGTGTTCACTAAAGGCATGCCTATTCCAAACTCCCACTTACCTGTGCCCACCGCCTAACCATTGAGGGTATTTTTCTTAATTATTAAATGTGGCCGTGGACACTTCTCTGCCCCTCCTCCTTTACGTTTCACTTACAACATGTTCAGACCTTCTAATTTTCTCATGGCTAGCCACTTTTCTTGTATCACTGTTATATTTTAAGACTACCGCACCTTGCCTTTTGCCCCACGTAATGACATAATAACTTAACTTCTTTACCTTGTTCACATTACAATTGAGTATTACTGAATTTTTATTTTGTTTTTCGACGGTGGCTCAAACTTTTAATTGCTCCCTTGATATCACACTTGTCCTCCAGGTGTGCCACCCTGCACGACATTCTCCACTGCTTTGAGCTCCTAGGCCTCCCCTATGCTATGTATCCACCAGATGCTTGTGCCTCTCTCACTCACACCCTATGCCATCTTTGGTAACATTGGTCTCTTCCACAGCCGGGATGGCTGCTTCTTCGAAGTAGGAGGGGGGGGGGTAGTGTGTAGCAATATACTGGCATCTCTACACCACCTAAGCACGTGCTGGGTATAGCTGGTGGCCGTTCCCCCCTCCCCTCTTCAGATTGCACCAGTATTGAGGAGATATACTTGTGAGTGAGATTGTAGGCTGAAGACGACGGAAGCAGACAACCCTAGGTCCAGTGAGCTCTGAGGCCAACCAGATATTCAGATATTTGGGGTGAGCATAATCGCGTTTGCGGTAGGTAGTCATTCCTGTTACGAACCATTGTCCCTTCCCTCTTGTAAAGTAATTATGGATAGGTTAGGGAATTAGCTGCGATATATATATATATATATATATATAGTGTCTTATAACTTCCCTTCTATATAATTAATAATGTAACTGTAATCCCATAGTTGTTCTGTAATGTAACTGTAATCTTATTGTTGTATAAACGTAAATATATTGTGTTCTGTTATTTAGAGTTTGTAATAGTAAAGATATATATTTTTTCATAAATGATACTTGTTATTTAGCCACCAACATGAGCACCCCCATAGCACCCCTTACCTCCTAAACAGTAAACCAGTGTTTGATGTAGAGTCAAGTTGAGTGTTGGAAACCAGAGTCGGTAAGGAATTGTGGAGATAAGAGGAAAGTAACTAAGGAGGAAGGGCACGTGTTACAGCAGGCTGCGACACGTTGCATCATGGAGCATTGCCACTGCATGCAAGGTAGTTCTGCGCGTAACTAATCGGTGGCGTCGGTAATCGCCTGCTGTAACTGGGCATGCGTATCCGGCCGCGGTCTGTCGTACACCGGACTCTTCAGGCAGTCCCACATGAAGAAGTCAAGAGGGAGAGGTCCGGAGTACGTGCCAGCCATGGGACTGGCCCACCCTGTCCTATCCAGCAGAGCGGAAATGCAGTATTCAGGTACGCTGTGTCAGTCCTTCCGAAGCGTGGAGGAGAACCATCCTGCTGTAGCCACATCTGCAGGCGAATCTCTAACGGCACATTCTCCAATAACACGGGGAGGGTGTTGACCAGAAACTGCCTGTAGACGTGAGCACTAATACTGCCAGCAAAGTTATGCGGGCCGATGACCTGTGAGCCAAGCACACAGCACCACAAGTTGACTGAAAACCTTTCCTGGAAATTGGTTTCCGTGACATGCAGATTGGCGTGTGCCTATGTGTGCTCATTGCGGCTATTGGCGATGCCCTGACACGTGAACGTTGCCTCATCGGAGAACAGAATGAGGGGCAGTGTGTCCACGTGTTCCTTTATACAGGCGCAAAACTGCAGAGCGGGAGCGTGATCCTTAGGCCACAGGTGTTGCAGGCCGTCGGTGCGCAATATCCGCCACACCTGCATTGGCAACACTCCTGTCGTCCGTGCAAATGTACGTACTCTGGCATGTGGTGCTTCCATGATCTCGTCCAGTACAGCCACGTCACACCGGCGATACTCACGCTCCTGTGTTCATCATGGGCAGGCTCTTGTCTCCCCCAAACACTGGTACATCTTGGCAAACGTTGTATGATGCTGCACTTGGCAGGCTGGGAATCGCTAATGATACTCCACCGCCACACAATGCCAATTGCCATCACAGAATCCATACACATACACCATGCCCACGTACTCTGCTTGTGTAAACAGTCCTGGCATTGTGCATCTCCTTGCCTCGTAATACCAACACTGACAGGCCTTGCTGGCCTCCCGATGCTGTGGCCTGGGTGTGGTTTGATGGGACACTTTGACAACTGCGTGTGTGTGTGTCTTTCACCTGTCCTGTCACCACAGCAATAGACAGGTTTCTCCACTGCATCTGCCTGTGTTCCTTGCACGTCCATCCCTGTAACTCGGTACTGGAGCTGCATAGCCAATTTATGTATATGACTTCTTTGTTGCCAATGAGCTGTATAATACATTGAATCTGTATGTCTGTCGAATTGCGGTACATCCTGTATTTAAAACCACATTTATCTGATACATTACGTTTCGTACATCATGTTACATTAATCAATACATTAAATTGCGCTGGGAGAGCCTTTAAGCTAACTGACTCTGCAAGCTTCTACATTATACAGATTTAGCAATGATACCATCGGCAGTGGAATCTAGCTAAGAGCCCTTACGTCACATCCTACTGGAACTGCCTTACCTGCAATGAAGCCATAGGCTGAAGAGACTACGTTTACGGCGGTTCAAATCGTGAGCTGGTCAATCTTCCTAGTTGGCGGCATGGTGACGTAAGACTTTGAGCTCGCAGCTCAGTGGTCCTTAAATATGGAGACTGCATACTCACTGTCGGATATGTTGTCATAACTACCTTAGCTTTGTTCTCGATGTGCGGTGGCGCCTTGCCTTTGCGATCTCGCCCTCTTTACGTTGTTGCTGGTGGTTTCATGTTATCACCACACCAAAGGCTTGGCCACACCGCAACAATACGAACACCTCTTGCCCAGCCAGATCCCTCATGTGATGGAGGGAAGATTCTATAACTGCATAGTCGCTGATATCTCTGGAAAAGTGTGTGATGTGGCTGATATCTGTTGGGGAAGCATTCCTGAAAAAGATGTGTTGCTATGCGCCCTCAGCCTTTAGCTTCACAGTACAGTATATGCATATCTGCTAGATATGATTATGAAGAAGCATCCCTGTCTAGTCTGGCATACGAAGCAGTCACTGTGAACATACAACTGTTTCGACTCGGGCAACAACAAAAACACAGGTCTGTGTAGTGGAACACAGTGAGGGAAAGATGTAAAGAACTGCCCACAGCACATGCTATCCAATTTGGCTCTCAATACTTTTAATACTGCCTACCTCTTCGGGACAGAGGCGAGGATCTGTAACCGGCCCTCATGTAGACTAGCTACAGATGACTACATGATCGGCAGCAGGCATATGATATGAGCACAGTGAATTGCCTACCTCCCATGCATGTGAAAATATTTCACAACAATGCCTGGCATCTCAATATGGCATCTCAATGGAGCACCTCCAGACAAAAGCTGTTGCTCATTACATTATCTATCACCCCTTGAAGATTGTCGCAGTTATCCTGTGACATGCTGTATATTAGACTTTTTTAAATTCGAAGTTGTGTCTGTTAATCTTATATTAAATATTCTTTTAGCCTTATTTCAGAAGAAAGAAAGTCTTATATCACTTTCCTGTCTGTGTGCATATATATCTCTGTATGTGTGCAGTTGGTGCATGTGTGTGGTTTGTACATGCAGTTTGTGCATGCGTGAGTGTGTGTCTGTGTGCATGCATGCACATGTATGTTATAGCTTTTAACCATGCCAGGCACTGACTTTCAAAATGGTGGATATTTTAAAATTTAGAGTGATGTCATATCTCAGAAACCATTCAATCAATTTTAACCAAATTTAGTAAACTGACAGCGCAAGATGTAAGTATTAAATTCAGAGGTGAATATTGTTGTTCGTAAGTGATTTTGGAAGATAGCACCACATGAAAAAATATTAAGCTTTTACAGTATACATCGAAAACTAACTTAACGCCAAATTTGACACGCAAGTAACACTAATACTAATATTGGCCAGGTAAATATAAGTAATTGAACTTAATTAGACACTATATTTTCAAAATGGCGGCCATACAAATATTTTATGTTTATATGGTATTACCACCATACTATTTAACCAATTTCAAACAATTTTTTAATGCTAACAGTATCTATTACAAGCATTATACAAGCCAAACAACAACCACTTTTGTCTGCCATTCCAGAAGATAGTACCACATGACAAATAAAGTTTTAATACTATATCTCAAAAAAATACCCAACCAATTTTCTTCAAATTTGGCGAGTAAGTAACACTATGATAGGCCAAGTAAATATAAGTCAATGAACTTAATTAGGCACTTATTTTCCAAATGGCGGCAAAATTAAAACTTTAGGTTCATTAGGCATAACTACCATACCATTTTGCCAATTTCAACCAAATTGTGTGTGCTGATGGCACATATTTCAAGCATCATATATGACAAACATCAACTTTTGTCTGCCATTTTGTAAGATAGCACTATAATAATTAATAAGGTTTTAGTCCTATCTCAAGAAACAAATGGCCGATACCTACCAAATATGGCAAACAAGTAGTACTGCAGTAGGTTATGTTAACTGATATGTTTTAGGTCTGTCAGAGACTTATTTTCAAAATGGTGGCCATGTAGCTATTTTAGTTTTGTATGTTATATCATTCAAACCATGCAATTAATTGAAATTAAACTTTGTATGTTGGCTGTATATATAACAACCATCAAATTTGTACTCACAAAATCTCTTAGGTCTGCCACTTTGTAAAATAGTATCACTTAAATTACAATTATGTGATATCTGAAAAACAACTAATTTCTAGCAAAAATGGCTTACAATTAGCACTTTGACAGGCTATGTAAACTAATAAATTTTTGAGAGGGTTAGACACACATTTTCACGCACGCACACACTTGAGCAAATAGAAAGGCTGAAAAGATCTCAACAGGGAAGGGGATAAAGCCCAGCCAGCTGAGCCAGCTCCATCCCTGTACACAAAACACACTACAAGGGTAATTTTAGGGCAGATCAACTGTCTAGGGTACAGGCGTATCAGTTGCCAAACACACATTGAGACAATGCTTTACTACCGGCATTTTGTGGAAATTGTTGCTACCTTCCATGGCGGACAAAATCATAGGATTGCAAAATGACACTGTCGAGCAAATGGTACACAATCTTAAGAGCATGGTATTAGGAATATTTCAGTACAGCGAGGCTGTATCCACGCAACCTCGTGTGTGTATATATGTACATATGTATATATGTATGTATGGATGTGTGTGTGTGTGTGTGTATATATATATATATATATATATATATATATATATGTTCATTATAGTTTGCCTCCAGAGATAGTTATTTTGACAGTATGGAGTATTGTTCTGGTCATGTGCCTACGGTGGTGGATTCTGGGTTTTGATAGATAAATAGATAAGTTGGCAATTTCCCCTTAAGTTTTGCTACTTCAGCCTGAAATTGCACCACGACGGAGTTACGAGGTGTGTGTGTGTGTGTGCGTGCATCTATACATATATATATTAATAACTTTTTCTTCACCACAAATTTTACATTTTCTAATTTCCTTTTCTTTGCAAGTTTTTCTTTTCTATAAGCCAAAAGTTTAATATAAAAATAATATATTTCAATGATAAAATGGAAATTGTAAAATTTGTTATTGATATTTGAAAATATTGAATGATTTTTAATATTTGATGATATTTAAATATTTTTGATTGATATTTGCTGATTACTTTTGTTGATGTGAGCGAGAACTATTCGTTAAAAAAATTACCAATTCTGTGTTTATAAAATATATAGTTTTATAAATAATGAAATTGTGAAATTTTTTTATTAATATTTGGTGATATATAATTATTTTTAATTGACTAATTTAATACTATCAGTTGATATTTTGTTAAGAGTGAATATTTTTCCCTTCTTACAAGAGTAAATTTGTTTTCTTGATATTTTCATGACTTTATTAAGAGTAAAATAATTATTGTGATGTTTTATTAATATCATTAGGAGTAAATATATATATATATGTCTTGGAATTTTTTTTTTAATTTATCAAGAGTTAATTATTTTTTGTGATACTTCGTTAAATTAACAACAAGGAAATTAATTTTCTTCATATTCTGTTACATTTATCCCGAGTAAATTAGTTTTCTTGACATTTTGTTCAATTTATCAAGGTGCTTCAGTACCTGCAAATATATATTACCGCTACGTCACTGTGCGCACTTGTACACAGACCCAGGTTGTAACAACTAAGATGCAGCTCTGCTTCCTAAAAGATCTATGCCGTTTAGAACTGCCCGTTTAAGAGCGAATAAGTCAAGTTCTCGTGATTAGATGGCTCGTGGCGGAAACCAAATGTCTCACAGAACTGGTCAGTGTTTAGCAGCACTGACACCAGGGATTACATAGCAGAATCCCTCAGAGCCATCACACACAATCTCAAAACCAAAGGCACCACAGACACCAAGTTTGTGCACGTGTGTATGAATAAATGCATTTGATATGCATAATGAGAGTCGCTGCAGGTGCCACACCAGTTGGCAGGCATACATACGGATGGCCTGAAGATCAAATCTAAGGTCATACAGGCTTCTACACTGTCAGCCCAGCAACAAGAGCATCGTCAACAGCAGCATACAGACAGCCCTGGTCCCGATACCATTACATCAGAAGAGACAAGCTGTGACAACAAAAGCAACTGCAGCCTGTAATGGTGACACATATGGAAAAAACGGATAATAGGCTGAATGCATTATTTTGCATGAAAACTGGCTGTTCTGATTCCAGCAATGCTGACCCCTTATTTAAGAACTTGCTGCGTATGTGGAGGGAGAAAATATTGTATGGAAATTTTAACAAATGAAATATTACACAGCACTGTACCATTTATATAGGGAAAAAATCAGAAATGCTCAGGTGATTTTCAAAATTGCTTAAATATTTTTTACCAGAACAACTCTACTTTTACTATCGAATTATTAAAATTATTTTAATCAGGTTTTATTTGTGTGACTTATTCTCGTAACAGTTTCAAGTATTACAATTTAGTTCAGGAAAATATGTTTTTGTACATTGGAAAACCTCCAAAAAAAACTTCTATTAAATATTTCAAAAATTGTCTCTCATTTTTATTTACATAACTATGCGACACTTAACCAAACGGTAATTTGGAATGACAGGCATTTGGCAGACACTCAAATAACTCGATCTACATCTAAAATTCTATATGCTACCCAGTTGAACACGTACTTATAAAAAGAAAGTGAATTAGTTGATACCAGAGGAAAATGATAAGAAAACAAAAGGTGATGAATTATAATTAACTTACATTTCAAGATAAATTCTCTTACAACTGGAACTGTCAATATTCTGATAAGTTTGTAAATACTGTAAATATTCTGATAAGTTTGTAAAGTTCTAAATAATTTAAACTTAACAGCTGTACCATATTACGTAAATGGCTGGATTACTTAATAATCTAATCATTAGTGCTAAGAAGGCAATTGTATTGAATCACATCTAACCGATTTTATTTTTAAAAATAATTCTTTCTCTCTCTTAGTTCTGACAAAAAATCTTTATGCTGGAAACTGTCTTGCTTTTACAATAAAATAAATACAGTTTTACCTATAACCATTACGAGGAAAAACATTACTTTAAGCTAATAATTCCCGAACATGGAGTGAGAAAATAATAAAGTACTGCACGAGGATTGTGCAACCTAAATTTTTTGCCTTGGATTAAAAAAAAAATGCTTTGCAAATAAATGCGTGGAAATCAAAAGATGTGTTAACTAAATAAACTATTTTATATTACCGATTTCATTTAATGCTTTGCAGTTTTTAATGTCTCAAAAATCAACCGCGAAAGTAAAATTGTTTTCAATGAGAATATTAATTTTAGTGGTATTCTGTGTCAGTGCAATAGATGTAGTAGGAGTACATGTATGCCACATGTGTCTGCACAGCTGACTTTTGGAACAGACATTAACTATGTATACTGCCTAGTCAGCTTTATTTAACCTGACAAATTATTTAAAACAATATTAGGTCAGGAATATTTTGACTTTTTCTTGTATATCAAATACCCATTAAATAGATATCCTTCTGCGCCAAACGCAGACTGAGTAACGAGCCTGTGACAAAGTGATCAAAACACTTGAAGAAAATCTTGCAAAGCTTACCAATAAAAAACGTGGCAGTAAGAAATCTCCCTCCAAGATATGACCTACCTGTTTAAGCAATCACTCCAAAAATGTTAAGATACTAGAGCTAAACAAAATGAATACAAGTAAGTTTACAGAACATTCTCTGCACTTGAATGGATTGAATGAAAACCAACTAGCAGCACAAATAAACTACTTGGCGAACTAAATTACTTACTTAAAAATACCTATCATCCTCCTTGAAACTAAACAAGCACTGCAGTGCCTGTCCACACTTTAACAATCTCCTTCCTTGCCAAAATCTCTCGTTCAACCACTATTTCGGTCAGCCTCTCAGATGACAATACATCAGATACTGCATCTTCAAACATTTCGGCTACCAACAGCTACACGTCAAGATACACTGTGGTCGAAAACCGCTCAGAATAAATCAACACAGCTGTTCTCATCTCAGCAAAAGTCTACTAAAGCCTACACTGCTTCAAGATGCATCACTACCATCTGCACTATAAAGGACATTGATTCAGAAATCAGCTAATCGAACACCGTCATGACAACAACTACAGTTTCAACAACAGCCACACAATCTTTAAAATAATCAACAGCTCATGTGTAAAAATTAAAATTTTTTTTTAGAGTAAAAGGGATTGACAAGTGCAACCCCTAATTAAAAAGACTACTGCTTACAATTATGCAAAAAAAATTTGTAATATACTTTGAGAGGCAAAATCTCTTGTAAACAGAAATCCAATATAAATATACAAGTGATTTGTTTAAGCACTATATCAAGTACCAAATAAAAGTTCACTGAAAAAATTATAATGTGGCGAACACAAAGTGTCTTCTTGGTATTTGCCTTGACAAACTATCTTTTACACAAATGTTTTTGTTATAGCCACCACAAAATACATTGTAGTGACCACGAAAGTTTAGGGGTGACAACAAAAATTTTTTGCATGTACTAAAAAAACATTTTGTGGCCACCACAAAAATTTGTTTTTTCAGTGTTTCTGGGTATGATCTAAATGGCTAATATGGTAGAAATAAGAACAACTTGTGGAAGTGTTTCTAAGTCACCAAACTAAATTGGTAGAACTTTATATTAAATAATTGTGCACCGAAAAGGATTTTTAATGTGCAATAATCTCAAACACAGTAAATAAGAGAAAAGTACACTTAATAGTGGTTTATAGATCTCCCTCAGAAAAATTTTGTACCTATTTAATGTGCTTAAAAACCATAATGTATTAATTACATAAACTAAAAATTTTAATGTGTACTTCATGGCTAACACTTTAAACAAACATACACTATGTTCAATGCTTCTAACCTGCAACCTGGAAGGCGAGAGCATATATCGCGCTCAGCCACTGCTGCCCCAATAATAATAGTAAAAATAACCACTGGATAGCTGCAGGTGTTTAGACATCCTGTGAAAGAATGAAGAAACTATCAAATTTCCAAGACCTTCAGTGATATATTCAGGAAGCATTACAAAGCCTACTGCAAGATACTGAGTAGATAAATACAAAATGCTAAACAATTTCACATTGATAAACTTATCTTAACATCCACTAGCAAAGTTCAGGAATTGTGAAAATTTTAAAAATTCTGAAATGGGCAAAGTACATAATGGTCATGATTCTATAAAACTTCCTATATTGGGTAGCTAATATTTTTAATTTATGTTTTCCAAATGTGGCTTACTAATCCAATAAAACTGTAACGATGAATGATTCTATGTCAATCATCATTAAAGCTGATTAAAATATAAATACTGAGCGGTAATCAGCTGACACAGCCATTGCTACTGCCACTGCCCACCACAGTGGTGTCATTAATTGTGCCAGAGTTTTCATGTCTGTTGACTGGTTTTCGGCACCTCTTCCTCTCTGAAGCAGCAACCAGGTGCCGCACACATACCACCTAAGATACTATGCACTATAGATTGTGGGCGAGCAAAATGTTTGTAAAACATGCTCCAGATCACCAGACTATTAAAATGCCAGAACAAATCACTAGACCAGTTACAAAACATCAAGTATGGCATGTACAGATACACACTGAACACTGACCACGCTACACCAAACCCACAACACGTTAAACTACATGAGGAACTTGCTATTCTGAAAGAACAGTTACAGATGCTCAAAAACACGCACAAATATATCGCACCACCCCCGCGTCCAGTGAGATACAGTCGAACATGCACATTTCCACCCGCACCCACCATCCACAAAGACATGCAAAATCAGCCCAGGTACCACCACCCCACGGTAATCGAGTGGCCACAGCATAGGGAACAATACAGACACCAATCACACCCAACGACCCTATAAACATCGCGAACACCACCAGGTAGGCCCCTTCAGGGCACACCAGAAGGAAAATGGACATGTACAAGGATATGTTTATGGGAAAAACTACAAGGAAAACCATTTCTCCACCGCCCAGGAAAACAACATCCGAGTCCGTGACGCCTGTAGGGCTATATTCAATAAAGTTGTGCTGCAGCGTTCGTACACAGAGATCATAAAATGCAATGCCCATAGCAACCTACCTCCATCAAACAAATCAACCCCAGTTCAACTAAATGAATGTATACCACATGTCAATAATACCCAACACGCCATTTCTACATTTCAGACTAAAGTTAGTAACGTGAATGTAAACTCTCAAAGAACGCATAATTCTACCATACATTTCACAATACCGAACAAGTAGGCTAAAGTAAATATGTTAGGCAAAGTTCCGTCTCAGTGGAGTGTAAGTCAACCGCCGGCAAGGCAAGCGACCGCAGTTATGCCAAGTGACATTTCGTCACATCAAGCAGCGCGTGTGCAGCCGGCCCCAGGCAACATTCACACGTGCGTCATTTCTCCCTGTCGTGCGCCCCAGCCCGCTGTTGCCTTACTGCCACTGCATGCAACCAACATTGCGACGTTGCCACACGTCATCAAGTTTGCCACACGTCATCAAGTTCCCACCGACATGCAGAAAGTCGCCAGGCCACGTAGTTGTGCACATGATACCTGCACATTATGCAGCAAAAATTCAAGTTTGCAACAGATGTTGGTGACCGGTTTTGCCGTTTCACAAACCAATTTGGCCTGATGCAGAAAACCGTCTTTGTAGAACAAGCTTCGCAAAATAGTGCAGTTGACTTTGCCCCTTGTTTTCCAAACATGAGGAGTGAGGCCCGCAATGATGAGTTTTTGTTGAAAAACAAACTGAGCAGGTCCGTGCCTCAAACTAGTTCATATGAACAAGAACGCGCCAGGCAGCATATTGACTGTCAGCATGTAGGACTCCACACTGCGACACCTCACATCCTTGTAACAATAAAAGGGAAGCAATTTTATGCAGTGTTAGATACGGGATACTCGTATAGCAGCATCGCTAGCATGGTCATTCCTACTCAACATCTTTACCCACTCAACGAAGAAATCACATTAGTTGGGGCTACATCCATTTTAACACCTAAATTTGAAACAACAATAAATTTGAGCACCAGTGGTCACACGTACCCACTAAATTTTTGGTAGTTGACAATCTTCAACAAGACTTAATTTTAGGTGTCGACTTCATCAAATGCTATGATGTTACACCTGTTTTAAAATATAACATTCTCTTCATTCATTCACATGACCCCAACAAAGTTACAGAAGTACCTCTCTCCTCAGGCATTTCAGACATTGCGGATTTTACATCTATTAATCACTATTGTCATGTTTTAGACATGTTTGACTCGGCTGAGTAGTCACAACGGCTACACATAAATAATAACCTCTCTGCCAATCAAACATAGGTCATTTTGGCCATTATCAACATATATCATGGCAGGTTCACTCACACGATCCTCAAATTTTCCCAAGCCAAAAACTTCAAAATCAAATTGGAATTGACTACTGACAAACCCATCACAACCAGACCATACCAGATTAGCCCAAAAGTTAGCTATGAACTTCTAGTACAAATTAGTGACATGATTAAGGGAGACATTATTGAAGAAGCGGATTCTCTGTATACTGTGCCAAGCCTTGTTATTTCCAAAAAAGATGGCTGCCTACAATTTCTTACAGACTTTCGTAAACTCAATCAGTACCTGACCAGGGTGCAATACCCATTACCTCACACAGAGGATATCTTAAATGCCCTTCAACATTCTCGTTACATTACAAATTTAGATTGGTTTTCTGGGTTCTATAGCATACCGATGAGGGAGCATGATCAGTACCAATTGGCGTTTACAATTGATGGTGTAGGGTTGTTCCAATATAAGAGAATGCCAATGGGCCTCAGTACCTCCCCTCAATACTTCCAAATATTCATCAATACACTTTTAGGACCTTTGCATTGGACGGCAGCAATTGCATACATTGATGATATTTTCATCCTAGGTGATACATTCGAAGAACATATTACCAACATAGAAAAGGGTTTCCAACGTCTACGTATGTTCAATGTCAGGGTCAATACCAAAAAATGTTTGTTTGCTGAACGAACGGTAAAAGTATTAGGTCACATAGTCACGTCTAATGGCCTCTCTACCGATCCTGACAAAGTCTGCCAGATTGAACAAATGGCTCCTCTTACCAACTTAAAACAACTCCGTACGTTCCTTGACATGACATTGTATCTGAGGCGGTACATAATGAATTATGCAATTATAGCACAGCCCCTTACTGAGCTTACAAAACGCATTATACCTTATATGTGGGCAGAGGATCATCAGAAAGCATTCCTTAATTTAAAAAGAGCTATTTTACAGGCCCCTGTACTACAAAAATTTGATGAGGGCAACCCTTTTGTTTTAGCATGTGATGTGAGTAATGACGCTCTCGGCGGAGCCCTCCTACAAGAGGACTCGCATTCGAATCAACGATATATAGTCGCTTTTGCATCCAAAAACTTTCAGTACAAGAATCGCACTGGAATACTACTGAGAGAGAACTTGGGGCTATTCGATATCTGTGTAACAATTTCCGCCAGTATTTGCATGGTAGGAGATTCAAAATTGAGACTGACCATGCCAGCTTAAGATATTTGCGCTCTATCGCAGAGCATAATGTTCGCATACAAAAAATGGTGATAGCCCTTAGTGAATACGACTTTGACGCACACATTGTTAAAACTAAATTGAATCCCCTGCCTGATGCGTTAAGCCACGTTACTACTACCCCTCAGGTACTTACTCAGACAGTCACCATCAACAACAATCATTATCAAGTTAAAAAAACAACTATTGACTTGTACGTCACTTTACAAGGTGCTTGCTGAAGCCATTTTACAAGACACTAACAAAGCCGATGAAATCAAACAAACCGTTGCTAAATATACTAAACGCCACTGGGACGATATTAACAGTTATTTCAAATCACAATACCAAGAGCAGGATAGAGATAGAATAGCCACGGCGTTAACAAACGAAGAAATCTTTCCCATGCACGTTATATGCAAACTCCTTACTTGCCTATATCAAGTCAATATTCAGATAATCAAACAAAATAGCACCCCTCACTTAGAAACAACATGTATTGAGCCTGTGCTTAAATGCAAAATACTTATGGTTCTTATATCAGATAAACTACATTTTCTTCTTGTGTACACACACGAACAAGAATATATGAAAATTGATGATGATTCAATTTCATATTTATGTCCTGTAACTGTTAACATTTCCCCATTTGTAGGTGAATACGATAGTGACCCTCACATCAGACAGACTAAGTTAGCGCTGCTTAATTCTGACCCGACCGATACTAAGTACCGTCGATTGAGCCGCCGTTATGACATCACTGCCAATGGTGAAATATTTTTTAATGTCAACACGCCTCAAGGGCCCTCCAAATTAACTCGTGTTCCACAGGTATATGTTCCTGGAATTATACAAGCCCACCATGATGCAATATTCGGCAGGGGGCATTTTAGTACCATGAAACTCTTGCAAAAATCAAGCAATCTTATTATTGGGATAATATGAATGCAGATGTGAAAAAGTATGTAAAGTCATGCCCTACTTGTCATCAAAGGCCATTAATTCTAAACCAATGGGTCAAATGATGCCTATACCACCCTAACTGCTTTTGAAAACGTGGGCTCTGATGCAAAAGGGCCCCTCCCCATCACTGTCCGCAAAAACAAATATATCCTCGTCATAACCGAGTACAGTACTCAATTTATAGTAGCCAAGGCTGTTCCTTCCATTGATGCCACCACTTGTGCCAATTTTAGTAAACACGTAATCCTGCAATTCGGCTGCCCTGAGCAGATTTTAACTAACAGAGGTACTAGCTTTCAAAATGAATTAATTACTAATCTTTTAAAATCTTTAGGAGTAAAGAAATTAACGACTACAGCCTACAATCCTAGGTGCAACGGACTTGTAGAATCTTCTAACCGCATAACTGGTGAACAACAACTTACTACTTGTGCTAACGCCAATCAATCCAACTGGGATTTATACGAAGATTTTATTTCTTTTAACTATAACACAAGTATCAATACTACAACAAAATTCATGCCATTTTATTTACTGCATAGAGTACAAGCTGCCCTTCCGGCACAGGTTGTAGCAGGCCAATATTAGCAAAGAGGGCATGACTGGTGTCAGAAATTACTTCAGGCCCGTGAAACTGCTAGATTAAACTTACTCCAATCGCAAGGAATCCAAAAAACTCAATTTGTCCGTTCCCACAAAAAGAACACGTTCCACATTAACGATTATGTGTGGGTTCACAACAGAGGTGGGCAGAAAGTGCTTACATAACGCTACAACGGTCCCTACAGAGTCACCGATATACTGGGTGAATCTACAGTTTGTATTCAAACGAAAAAACAGGCCCGCCCAAGTACGAGACAGTGTGTACTACACACCAAACTTGCATTTAAGCACTAATTTAATGTCATTATGTCGATATTGAGTGTTATTTTCCATGTATAGTGTTTAATGTATTATTCTCCATTGTATTACAGTATGTATAGTTCACTGTCTGAAACAATACATGTCCCGTGCAATGCTGTGGGTGCCGTGCTGACTGCGTTTTGACTCAGCATGTGCGACACGTGACAGGAAGCAGCTGGCGCAAGGCGACCGTACTGCATTCCTATCTGTCATCACTCCTCCGGGGCACCGCTGCACGCCAACAGGCTGCGTGGAAGGGGAACCACTGTTACGAACTCCATT
Source organism: Dryococelus australis (assembly GCA_029891345.1). Classification (NCBI taxonomy): domain Eukaryota; kingdom Metazoa; phylum Arthropoda; class Insecta; order Phasmatodea; family Phasmatidae; genus Dryococelus; species Dryococelus australis. Next base: position 93,497,323 of record CM057009.1, on the reverse strand, counting down.
CCTGGTGTTGCGCTGTTCCAGCGGCTACGAGGTGCTCTTCTCGTCACCCAATGTGGTTGGCAATAGCACGCAGACACAAGGGCGTTCTGCGCATGCGGCAGCCGTCCCCATGGCGATGCGAGTCAATGATGGCTCTGGAGAGGAAGAGTGGGAGCACTTTCAGTCTGCCTCACCCACGCAGTCATCAAGGCCACACTTGTGTTGTGTTTTATTTTCACAGCTGTTCAGTCGCCGCCCACAACCTTCAGGACCCGAGTATACCTTTAATTATTAAAGTTACACTCCAATCCTTGTCCATGCCAACTGCAATTGATCAATATTTACACGTTGTACATGCTGAACATAACTTCACTTCCTGTGCACAAAGAAAAATTTTGTACAAATACTTGCAGGATACAGAGAACGGTGTACTCAGATATTACCACACTGACATCAGCATTCACTTTTGCAGCAAGCGAGGCATCAAAGTTATTGGGGATGTTGGTTTCTGGTGCTGAAATTTCCTCATGAATAAACCCTTACACACCCTGCTTCAAAATGATGCTATGTTGGATGAACAGATCCAAACCCTTACAAGTAATATTCACTCCACCAATGCAGCCTTAACATTAATTTTAAGGTTGTCAATGAGATACAGCATAAGGTTGAGGCAAAGGTTAACTCGCTTTCTAAAGAAAGAAATGGAATAACTAGTGTTTTGAGAACACAGCAAGCTGCTATGAATAAGATTAACATAATTGAAACACAGTATAACTTGTTGGTGACGAGTGTTTTGCAACTCCTAAATAATATAATCATTGAGCATTCCATTGAGTCTTTCATCCATTCATGTCAATTACATGAATTACCGCTTAGCGTGGTCAACAAGTCTCGGTTATCCAATGATTTGAATAATTTAAATATACAGCTTTTGAAACTCAACCTTACGCTGAGCATTGGTATTTCAGAAATGTTGAAGTATTATTCCCACGAGCTAACAGAATGCTCTTCTTCACAACAACAGCTAATCATTAAGCTGCAAGTGCCAGTCACAAAAGTCAATGCCCAGTGGAAAGTCTACAACTTAAAATCAGTCCCTTATCGTTTCGACAACAAATTATGCACTATCCAAATGCCATCTCCTACTATTCTGATTGACCTCAAGACAGACACTGTCAAGGCAATCCCTCGTTCATCAGATTCACCACAGGATGTTGCCCTCCAGAATCCCTCACATGCGAAAATAAAAAGTGCGTGAAATCCACGATATTGTTGTCAGATGTTACATCACTATTTTCAGCCTGCAAATTTCACTGCACTCATAACAGTTCCTTCTCTATCATTACTATTTTTCCCCACTTTTGTATTTATCACTCCTCAGTATGATATATTATTTTTTTACTAGTAAATAACCACAAAGCACACAAAGCTGCAATAAAATATCACTCTAGTTAGCATTTCCGTAAACTATATAATCTACACCGCAGCAACAAATGGAGGGGGGTGGAAGCAGGGACAGGAGCCCATTCACTTTCCCAGTTGGCAGTCGGATGGTGACAGGGTTCAGCAAGGTTTAAAACATCAAAAGAAATGTTATGCAATATTCTATTTACTTTAAAAATGAATGTGTGTAACATTGAGTAAATAAATTTTAAAATGTTTTTAGGTACTGTATGCAAGAAAAGAGGAGAGCATCTTCGTCTTTTATATTTTTATGGTTTATTCTTTGCAACCATAAAAATGTGCATCTTTGTAGGCTTATATATTTGGTAACCCAAGCGTACAGTGATAATAGTAAACATAATAGTAAACATTTACTTATACAGGAAATACTTGCTGATAATAGTATGTGTTGTTTGGGAAGACCACCATTCAAGACTGCAGCACATGTGTTATTTGTTTTCTTTGGCAAAGAGACTGTGAAGGTATACAGAACATTTTAGTTCTTTTTAAATCTAAAGTGATGCACTATCTTCTATTCTAAAGTGGTAAGAATGCCCGTAATGATATATTCAACTGACGAAGTAATGCTGTGGGAATACTGTATTCTGTGGTCAACATAGTTCATTATGTAGAGAAAAGGAAAATCTTACCTGGGTGTACAGCTGCAAAATTTTGAGCAAGGCAATTAGAATTAAATGAAATAAAATACTCATGAAGTTAAATAACAAGTTTATAGTGCAGTAGAAACTGAAATTAAATGTTGGAAAAAATCACCTACTTAAGGTAATAGGAACACACGACTTTAGGGGTAATCGACCTATGACTTAGCCCCCTTGAGTATAGAACGATGCTGCTCCCTGGATATAACCAGCAATCTGAAGATGCTGCGTGAAAGCGACAAATTAGTTACATGCCATCCTTGACAGAAGGGGTGTTTCCATTCATCCCTTACACAATGGTGGGTCAAGCTGGGCCAGGGAAAGGTAGCAGTTTCTTTCACAATATAATTACAGTTGTCCGACATAAACCTGCATGACATATTTAATTTTTTAAAAAATTTTTGGGAGAAGTAAGTAAACAAACACTTCTGAGAGTTGGTTCTACTGCTATGATTTGGATGTTGTAAAGACATTAATATTAATAAAAATGGTTCAAAAATAATAAATAAATATATGTGTTCGAGTTGCTTTTGGTTTTGTTACTGGGCGCCTTTACAATTTTAAGATAAATACTCTTTTCGACGAGTATGCCTAGTCAAATCAGACAACCCATAGACATATTCAGAAAAACACTTCAAATAGGACACAATACACTCCAAAGCTACTCCAATTAAAGAATTAACTGAAAGTGTAAATGTATTTAATTGGATAGCTAATCAGAAAAATAATTAGAATTTGCTGTAATGTGTATTTAAAGAATCAACTGATAATGTGACTTAATAAAGTGAATGAATTACTGAAGAATATTACTTTGATAAATTTCCCTATTCCCTGCCTTACAAACTTTTACTAAGGGAGGAAAGAAAAATCAAAAAACTAAAATGTCCTTTTTCAGTCACACTATCAATATCAATAAAATCTTTACCAATCTGTCTAACTTATACAAATCTTTATTAACTAAAAAAAATTTCAGATTTGGATAAAGATGATTACTGTTCAAAATAGATAAAAGAAACTAAAACTTTCTTGAAATCAACTAAACTCTGTTGGAGAACTTCAGATGCTATACAAACAGCCTCCGGGTAAAATTAGACCATCATTAAATGAATTCCAACTTAATCAAATTCAAATTATAAACATGGCCATGAAGGAAGTTAGGTGTTAACAACCTCACACAATCTGGAGGCTACCTCAGTGCAGCAGGACCCAGTCATGGCTGAGTTTAAGCTAACATCAGTAATAGCGCTTAGGGCACGCCATGACCTTCGGGATGTGTATGCAGCTTTCACACTAATACTCCCTATAGTGACAGCCTGTTGGGACTTCTTGCCTGAGTCCATGCTCACTATTCTGACTTTCGACAACATTGTGGTCTGCTAAACTAAATAAAGCTACAGTTATTTATGACAGACTTGATGCCCTCAGAAACTGGAGCTTTCTCCAGATACTTCTATAGCTAAATCCTAGACATGGAAGGGTGCCAACGTTAAATTAACCAAAAATAAAAATAAATAATATAAATTAATTTTATAGGTTAAATTCCAATATTACTCAATTTTAGTTACATACGATATCATGAAAAAAATAGTAAACATACTGAACTGTAATACTATTATATTACACGGTACTCATACGTGAGATGTGGCAAATTTACACGCCAATGTCCCGTACCCAGCTTTGTGCCCCAGAAAAAAAGCACAAAAATCATTATGCCACATTACTGCTATGCAAGTCATTAATATGTAAAAATAAATATATTGATATATTAATGAGTTGCAGGAAACCCACAAATCTCACAAAATACCACTAAAAATTCCAAACAAAAAAAATTAATTCAGATAACAAGAAATTGTGAAAACTGAAATGTAATCCATATAAATAAAAATGTTTAAAAGATCTTTAAAATTCAAGGCAATACATGAAATATCATTTAAAATCTAAGAATCTCCTTATGTATTAAAAATTCCCTAAGATAGGAACCTTAATACATAAATAAATGTTCAACAGTTACAAAAGAATCGTGGTCTCGTCAATATTATCTTTGCAGTTGCAAAAACTCGTCACAAGTTGCAAGAAAATCTCTGGGAATCACCTAAATCTTCGAAAATCAATAGAAAATCTTTGAAAATCACAAGGAAATCTTTGATAATTGCACAAGGAAATCTTTAAAAAATCATACACAGACTTCGAAAATCACAAAAAAAATATTCAAAAATACCTAAAAATGTTGAAAATCACCCAAAATATAATGGAAAATCATTTTAAATCATTAAAAAAAATTATTATTAAAAATCATAACTTGGAAAAAACACGAAAAATCAAACATCGCTGTACACATTTTAACCTAGTTGTTGCTCCTTGGTAAGTTGTGTAAATAGTTAAGTTCCTTACAGAAATCTAGTTTGTAAATTGATGTATGTACTTATCAGTAACAGGATGCCCTGTCCTTTCTTTTCCAGGAAGGCAGCGAAATGCATTTTATGATACCTAAAGGATACTCAAGATTTAGACCTAACCTATAAAAGGGGATCTAGTGAACTGGTTGGTTATTCTGATGCAGACTGGGTTGGTGACAGTAAGGATACAAAAAGTGTCAATGGGTTTATATCATTGTACAATGGCAATCCAATTACAACGTTTTCTATAAAGCGATCTTGTATAGCATTAAGGCTGCAAGAGTCTATGAGTTAAAGATTTCAGAATGTGGTGCTGAATGTCAATTAGATCATTGCCAGCACTGTTACACAAGCAAGCTTCACCAACATCCAAGGCAGATGATGAAGTTCTTGTTGCTCTTGCAAAAACACCAAGAAGCTGCAAGAACTCGTTGACAATCCTGATGCTGCTGATGAACTGCCACAGCCTGAATGAAGCTACAATAGTAATAGCCAAAGTATTTAAGCATGCTGTAATAGGTTCATTAAAGTCAATTATTTTTAAATATGTGTGTTTATGTTTACCATTTTTATTTACAATTTATTAGTAAAGTTAGGTAGTTTGTTTTTCCTCTTAGAGCTCAGTACTTAGTGATGTTTATTTATAATTACAATTCATGTTATTACTGGATTGTTACATCTCTATTTAGAAATCTTGCTACGATTGATACAAAGTATCTACACCCATTGATGCCATCTTTGTACATACTGTCTCTCTCATGGCTGCCAACAACTTCACCTGTAACATTGATATCATTTAATTATGTTTTATTTAACAAAATCTTTATATTTTATAAAGGTCAGTAATTATTTCTTTTTGCAGTATGAATCTTCTGTTTGAGATTTAATGTGTGCACTTTGGCAGCACATTTAAATAGTTTTATCTAAATAATTAAGTGTTCAACTTACTAAATTTCAATGCTGCTATGGCCACCTTCCTTTTCCTGGTTTAACTTTCAAAAGAAGAAGCTTCTAAGGTTTGGTTGAAGTCCTGATATAAAATGTTAATTTTGGAAACCGAATATCTGGCTGCAGCTACCTTTTTTTTATCAACACAAAAGTATCTGCAAATATGTTGTAACTTTACAGCACTGGAAATATAATATTTTCCAAGTGCACGTTGAGATTTGATTTCCGAACTATCTGTACTTCAAGAAACTATATTTTTTACAACCAGACTATAAACCACTAAAATTCTTCCTTATTGGTTATTTTGATCTGCTTCACTTGGCTAAATGTTTCTCCATGTTCATGAGCTAAACTGTATAACTGATCATGGAATTTTAAACTTTTGATATCCTTACCATACATATTTTGTTACGCTGTTATTGAGAACCATCCAAATGTTTTATTGTAACTTGTTTTCTTACATTCACAGTAATTTTAAATTTTATTTTAATTCGTACAATTTATGGTATTCAGTGGTCAGTATTACTGAATTTACTTATTATTTCATAAATATTTCTTTCAAATCCACCAGTGATATTCATTTCATATATTCATTTCATGATATTGCACGAAACTGATCTAAATGGTAATTTCATTACTTCAGTACTGTGTTTTATCTATGCTAAAGGAGTTGTTTTGGGAGTGCTAAGTTATATCCAACTTACACTGTCTCTTTGACCTACCATCACTATCTATATATGAAAACGGTAAGGAAGTAAAAGAATTGTTATTAGGTCAGCGACACATCAGTCAACATTTTAACTGGATTAATCACACTTTCTTCCAATCAATTGAATCAAACTAAAGATTTTTTTTTTTTCACAGCCCTCCCAAAATTGTTTTCTCAATGACAAAAAATCACTAAAGGTTTTTTTTTCAGGCTAATGCCCCTGACAGTGCTTGTAGAATCAAAGTGGCACAAATACTGTGGAAACACAGTGCAGAAAGAGAAACTTAAAACGGGGGGGGGGGGGGGGGGGGGGGGAGGATCAGAACAAATCACCAAGCTACATTCTACATATTTTATTGAAAAGTGATGTCTTGCACTCCAGCCCACCATGAGCATTTATTTATTTATTTATTTTACAAAGATGTTAGAGAGAGTGGCTGTTAAGTTGCTGACAGTTTTATGTCATGTCTGTAGTTCTGTTTTCATTGCACGTTTAATACTTGTGGGACTGTTAACATTTTTCTATTCTGTGAATAATTTTCAAAGATTTTACCTTTCATGTGGTGTAAATGTGTGTTACTTTTGGGCCATGTAATACAGCTTAAGACAACACAAAATATTAACAGTGATCTTCATTGAAAACCACTTGGAATAAACCACACCCAGGAAAATGAGTTGGGACTGAATCCACGGCCTTCTAGCTGTTGGGAGCTGCCTTATTATGTTAGGCACTAGTGTGAACCTGTCTTTCAACCAACATACTTGCATAATGCACCATAGGTAGATGCAGCCATTTTTAGGACAGTTTGCAAACACTGACAGCAAAAGAATTGCTTAATGCACCGTAGGTAGATGCAGCTATTTTCAGGGCAATTTGCAAACACCCACAGCAAAAGAATGCCAAGACAACGCTAGCCCCGAGGACACATCAACACGGGCCTACGGACTATAATATTATGCTACCACATGACCAGATACAAATGGCGATAGCAGAATAAGGAAAAGCAAAAAATGCATTTGTATTTTTAGTGCTTTTTACTGTTGTTTATACGTACATTATTTTCAGTAAAAAATTGTTTAAATATTTTATATTTATGTCACGCAACATGACATTTTCTGGTCATAATGTGTGATCACATGCTTACAAAAATCAAGTATTGCAAATAATCCTAAAATTTTTGGAAATATAAAAATTACATTAATTACACATTAGAAATTGTGAAACACAAAAATGCTTGGATTTAGAAGAAAAAAAAACGTTCACACAAAATGGTTATTAATTCTACATAAACTCACAACCATTCCAGTAACAGAAATTATTTTTGTACAACATTTGGTCCTATAATTTAATTGCGAACAATTTTTATCCCACATACATAGACCCCCAAGAGACAAGTAATACATAAAATGTAGTCATTTTTATAAGATTGAAAAAATTACCTTTTTGCTTTAAAACTGCTTTTTTATAGCAGAACATGATATAATAAATGGATATTTTCTGTAATGGAGAGGCAGCCATAGCTGGTAGCTGAGCAGTTAGCCTGCATGCCTCCCACCAAGGCGAATCAGGCTCAATCCCTGGCCGGGTCACACCCAGATTTTTGCATGTAGGAATGATGCTGGACGATGCTGTTTGTCTGCGGGTTTTATCAGGGATTTCCTGTTTCTCCCAACCATTTCATTCTGGTGCTGTTACTACTTACCTCAATCACCCTCATCGGTTCTCAAGACCTCGCTGTTAAGAGCTGCCCAAATCTCTTCAGTAACTCTCTCTGTAATGGATACTTTCTGAGAATGTAAATTGCTAGATAAGTAAAGAACCCTATTTATGTAAAATTTTGCACTACTTTTAGGTACTACTTGCTGCTATACTTCCATGAATGTCTATTTCCTTTACTGCTCTTATCCTGAGTAGTCTAGTTATTATGTTCAGACAGGAGGTTTAATTTTCCATGTATTTTATTTTATCCCCCCCCCTTCCCCTCATCGTACGACATTTTCTATTTCACCACTCGACCAACCGCCAAGACTTGCTGCCTTCACGTCTCCAGACACAAATTTTTTTTTGCAAACTGAACTCTGTTTTTTGCCGTAATTAATGGTGAATTTGTTATGAAATCTACGCACAATTACTTTAAACCACCAACCTGGAGTTCTGTGAACCCTTGAAGTTCTGCGACGGACTTTGTCTTCGACAAAGTACAGGTACAAATCGACAGCCATCCTGCAGCACGACCGTCCATGTACGTGGCACCCTGAGTACTGCCGCTTGAGCAGGCTGCCGCCAGGTGCACGGAAGCATGACGTCATGGCCTATGCAGTTCCACGTGGCCAGGAGTTTCTGACATCAGTTCCGCTTAAAGTGTTTAGTGAAGAACATTATGGAGAATGTCATCTTATTGGCTAATCAATTAGGGGTACACCCCTCTGAGATAATGTAAATTATTGGGTATATGTGCTCCCAGAGCGACCTCAGTCGAGGTGAACGGCGGCCCTGGGAGCTTCAGACATGAGTTAAGTATGAACCTGTGATATTGGAATTTCTCAATATGACCCTTATGGTCAGGAATAGGAAGGACTTGCTGAAGTCCTTGTACCACAAACTTTGAAAATAGGCGCCATATCAAAGTGCAAGATAACTTTTTAAACTTGCCTTTTTCCTTTTTAGAAAAATGTGACATTGTAAAAAGTATCAAGTTTTGCCATAATTTTTAATGGACCTGGAAATGATAAATTTTAAAACCAGATTTTTAAAGATTTTTGGCGTGAGTTTTCACCAATTCTGGTTTAATAATTTTTACTTGGAATCAATTTGTATCAATATTCTGTAAGAAAACAAACAATGTTTTTAATGGTAAATGAATTGCTAGGGAGACACCAGTACAGCTAATACATTGTAGCATTGCAATATAATATAATTTATATTTTTAGGAATTATTTTTATTTACTATATTTCTGTGTAAAGTATAGAAATTGATTTAAAATTCAGGAGATCGTGGCAATAAGAATTTGTTTATATTTTGAACATGTTCGTGTTTTCAAATTTATTATTTTATTCAAGTCATCGCATCAGTAATAATATCATCACAGGATTACAGTATAACTTTTCCAAGGAGTTATTAGCGAGTCACAGCCGCGTGTTGCACCATTTGACGAAACTCAGTATACTGATGTGACAGTAGGCCAACGTGACAGCTCATGCACGCATTGTAATACTTTGGTTTTGAGACCCACATCATCAGAGTTCACAGGCTATTTTTAGACATTAGTGTATTTTGCGAAGCCATGATTGGACCACGTTTATTTGATGCAATATTTCGGACAGCGTACGAAAGTCAATTGTTTGTGAAAAGACAGCAATAAACTTCAGTTAACATTCATTATCTTTCATTTATTTTCTGTTGGCACTCCTAGATCAACAAACTTTCAAGTGTTTACATTAATTCAGAGTGTCTCACAACTTCTCACTAAGCTAGTCCAAGCTAGTGTTTGCTGCGAACTCCCATTAGTTTTCCTACAGCAGAACCACATCATCATTTATAATTTTGGAAATTTTAAAATTAATTCTAGTCAAGTGAATAGAGAATATCAATGGCTGGTAGGAAATTTATGCAGCCATTAAGTTTTTGGAGATAAAATTAGCACTTGTGATTGCAAAAAGAATTTTGCAGGAAAAATAATGTTTTCAATTTGTAATAAATATAGCCTTCAGATGGTTTGAGAAATACCGATATGCTAGTAATTCTTATCTGAAACAATACATTTTAATTGTAGAGAAATGGCAAGGTTTTTCAAGTAGTAGTAACACTTTTTATATTTTTCTCCTTATAAAGCCTTTTGATGGCTTGGACAAAACTTGTACAATCAGTAGTAATTTCACAACCAAGTAGCTAAGTCATGCTTGACGCATGCCGCTTCTACACCTATTATAATATGACTTCGACTCATCGCCTAGGAGTACATGTCACCCCCCCCCCCCCGGCCTCCATGCCGAGACAGCCTACGAGCTACCACTATGTAAGTCCGGTCGCAGCCGAGCTCTGGGGTCATTCTTTCTCATCTCTTGCACCGCCCACAGCACTCTTAGTGCTCGGGAGCTCGAGAGAAGTTCAAAGCCTACAAGTACGCCTTTGCAGCAACCAACTACGTACATCGATGACCAGTCAACCCGGCAACATACAAACCCGAACTTTCTTCTTTTAACTTAATTTGTCTCCTCTAGACACCTTTAATTGGTAGTTTAACTGAAACTCTTATTTTCGTCTAGAATCAGCTTTTCCCATTTATTTAGAACCAGGTCACCTACACCTGGAACCTCACAGTTACCTTCAGCTATCCTCGACTTCGTAGGAGGTAGCACAGACCACGTGACTATTGAATTTTCAATAAACATACGTTGCTTTCTACTTTGCTACTTTTATTTCCAGAGTATATATCTGTATTCACTGTTGGAGGTAGATTACGATGTTCACTGCCAACGGAACCAGGGGAAGTTATTAAACCGAACTAAGGCATACACATTAGACGGCTACCTGTTTCTTCCCATCAAACACACACCACTATTAGTGCTTGTGGGGAAGAAACAGTAATGCTCCAACCACTAGTAACACCTTCACACCAGAAGACACGACACACTCGGGTAGCGTTGCACCACTCACATTATTAGTGTGCGGTGACGGTGACCTGCAGTGCTGCTGGGTATTCTGGGTAGACGCACAACCAGTAGAGGCTTGGCGTGACTCCGACTAAACGTCCCTGATCAGTCTGCCTATGGTGGGGGATCAGTGGGGATTGTTATCAAGCTGGCCGACAAGTCACTATTGGGGTACAACTGTTAGTATTTCCGTTTCAGTGCACTGCGTGATTTATAGAACTGTTAACATATGCCTCATGAGAGGAGTGGTAGGAGACATAGAGAGCAACACCTGGCTCACCCTGCTACCTGGCTGAGGATAGTATCACCCTATCCTATGCAGGATAGACAGGCAGAACGGGTCCACGCTGCCAAACTCAGATGTCAAGCAGTTGTACCTGCACCAGTAGTATTAATTAAGTTTCCACCGTGTGCTCGTACCAGCTACAAGAATCACCCTGTTCTCTACGGCTTCTTAACTGGAGTGGAAGTTTGCCTAGGTTGGGACAACTTGGTCTTCTGGACGAAAGAAGCACAACTTTGGGGACATTCATGCAGGCATTCACCCAGCTTAAGACTAAACTTACCTCAACTACCTAACTAGAGGCGAGAGTGTATCAAAACTAGCCAATACTCCTCGCCTCATCCCCGCTACCCAAGTCGCTTTTGGTCTAACGAGTAAAATCTGTAACTACCGTATCCAGTCAGTCTAATTGGACATGCATCATGCTCCATCTTTCGAGAATGAATGGCTTTAGTTTAGGGCTGGTTAGCCAGGAAGAAATTAAATGATTAAAAAATCATTTTTATAATTTTTCCCCTCAGAGATACTAGATGTTTCTAAGAGTGTGGAGGAATTTAGATATTTGGAAAAGTTCTAGCAGTGTGATCCAAAAAGACAAAAGATATATCTATTTTGTAAAACATTTATCAATATAAGTAAAACATACAAGTTGGCATTGCACTTACACATATCTGTTTGGTTAAGAAGCACCATATTTTTCAATATAAGTAAAACATATAAAGTTTGTATTGCACGTTCACATATCTGTGAAATATAACAAGTTTGTATTGTGCTTTCACATGTCTGTTTGCTTAAGAAGCGCCTAACTTTTAACTTACATGTGTATAGATGTTTCTTATATTTTTGTACTTCTACAGAAATGCTATAATAAAACAACTAAAAGGTTTTCATGTGTTTTTGCTGCTTGGGTTGGGGAATACTCTTAACACACTGTCTTGAAGGTTGGTTTTGGATTTGTCCATTTTTTTATATTGACTTATTGTGATGCTGGGCTAGTTCATATGCCGCGTTTATCACACTCTATAGGCAGAGCGTTGCAATGTCCTGGAAAAGAGGGTTGCCAGAAAAGTTTTGCAGAAGATTTAATATTTGACATTATTATAATTTTTGAAATGTTCTTTCCAAATTTTTACTCTGCCAGCTCATATCTTTGCCGCAAACACCAGCATATCTAAAAAAAAATGGCACAAAAACCCACTTTCCAAATATACTTCAGTTTTGGTCAGTTTAACAGAAAAACCAGTTACATAAAATATTACGACATAGAAAATTTGCTATAATTTAGTCCCTTTTCATTTTTTTTTTTTTGATAAACTGAACCATTTCCACGTACCATGGGGACAAAGTTAAACTAGACATTTACTACACGGAGAGAAAGGGGTTACAAAAAAGTTTTGCTCAAGTGTTGATATTTGGTATTCTTATGAATTTTGAGATGCTTTTTCCAACTTTTATCTTTACCAGTTTTAGTTAATTTTATAGGAAAAATTATAATATAACACATTATAACAAATAACTTTATATGTAGTTTAGCTCCATTTAAATTTCTTGATAAAGTACACCATTTCTATGTATTAGAGATGCAAAGTTTACTCAATTGCATGTATGGGGAAACAATATTCATTACCACACAATCATGAAATAGAGTATATAGCCTGTTCTTTTTTGTGTTAACCCTAATATGCCTAATCCACATAATGATTGAAGTGGAAATAATGGATTTTAATGCAAATTTCTTCTCTTCTATGTCCACGATGGACCAGACTTTTATGAGGTTTTCACTAGATGAAGAGCAAAACTTCATTGTATTCTTCAATCAACACTCCAGTGGCTTTAACTTCAGTACTCCCTGCATTGATCCTGTCACACAGCAGCTCCAGGATGGTACTATTGTCTTCATCTTCATCACTGTCTACCATCTTTCGTGGATGTTATTACAGATAATGTTATAGTTTGTGCTAATTATGGAGAGCATTTGAGTCCTGTCTTTTTGCATCTCCAAGCTCCAGGGACCCCTTGCTGCATTCACAATACATGAGCATCAGGAAATCATCTAGAGCAAAAGCAAGGAGTGTAGTGACAGGGATTAATTAGCCCATTCTTGCTTATCTTCCATCTCCACTGCTCTACTTTGTCAATATGCAACATTGTTGAACTTTGTGTATATGCAGAACAAGTGCTGTTGTGTTGCTGCTTGCATGGGTGGCAACAATATGAGGTTAAACTTACTTTTATGTATTGATTTTATGAAGCACTGATATCTGTTCTTGTTTAAAGGCTTGTCACTGCAGCCATACAGTTTAAGGAGGAAATGTTCTCCAGCCTCAGTAACGATTTCTTTGTAGGATTCTTTGTTCAAAAATGTTAACTTCTTTCAGAAGCTCATCTAAATGTGGGTCTTCCTATAGGACATTTATAAATTTTAGTTTTCTCTAATTGAAGATAGCTGATGTATCACAGCAAGTGAAAGCATGCAAGAATAATACGTTTTCTGAGGCTGTATTCTCAATAATACTTTGAGTTGAATGAGCCTGTTGCAACATTTTTCCTTTTGCAGGTTTGAAAAAATATACATTTATACATGTAGCTAAGGCAAGCAAAACGATCAAAAGATCAATATCTTTGCAGAAATCTATTACAGAATTGAAGGTTGGAGACAATACTGACATGTTAATTATTAACACATTGGCACCTTCTGTGCAATGCCTAGCAATTAAGTTCACAGCTTGAAATTTTACTCTTCAATACCTTAATAAGGCAATTCTTGTTCTCATTGTTGCTCATGAATTTTTCTTGCAACATAGTTGGAATCATCTCCTCATCATACAATATGACTTTTGAAGCATCTACTTATAATCATTGGAATTGTTCCCTGTATGTGGTACTGCAATATGCTTCATGATCTGGATGTCTAACAAATATGATCACATCATTCTATGTATACTACGACTGCACTGCATGTGACATAATTGTTGCAAATACATGCAAATGATTCACTACAATGCCAGACAACTCAATACAATTAATATCATTCATAAATCAAAAATATAGTCACTTCAAAATTAATATTATCAGTACATTGCTGACAATGTTTACATAAAGAATTATTTGACACACTTTTGCCTTGTATTCGTTGTTGAAAAGCAGTTACGGTAAGGGCACAAGTTCATAACAGAGAATTTCTTCTAGTTGATCATTATATTGGTTTGCAATGCACATTCAATGAAAATCAATAATGGATCAATGGAGATTTCAACAGATTCTATGTGCATGCCCGCATTCATGATGCCACGTGGCTTAACCGTGTCATTTTGTTTGAATTCTATAGTGTGTAAATCTTCACAGACAATTCTTGAAATTCAAGTAGTATCACATTCTTATTACACGTAACAACTAAACTATTTATCCTAGACAATTCCAGAGCTTATCAACATGAGTTCCCTCAATTCTGAAAATATGTGGGTAGAATTAATGCTTTAGTTTTTTCATGTTGTTGCAATTAATCTGTAAGCTTCTCATCTTGAGATAAACTGGCAAAATGTATATTGCACAATATTTTGACCATTGCAAACAGTGTATAAGAATGCCATTCCATAAGTCCACTTGGAAAGCACACTTCCCTTAACTGTTCATCCACTTACAAGCTTTGTGCACAAACACATTAAGGAAAACAACAAGTCAAAGATACTATGAATATTTTTGTTTCATAAATACGGTGACTAGCCAGATAGTCAAAAATGGAGAACTTATGTTTGATGCCATTTTTCCAATATGGCTGTATCAGTAGATAATTAAATATTCTGAAAGAACATCTCAAAATCTATAAGAATGCCAAATATAAACTTTTGTAAAACTTTCCTGGTAACCCCTTGTGTTGGACCTGTCACATTGAACCTACGCCTAAGTTCACGGTGCTTATGAAAGCTGTTTCTACATGAGAGCCGTGGACACAGCTTACCTTTGCTGCAATGGGACCCGTTCAACCACTGCTGCTCGCAAGACTGCTGCTGCCTGCCAAATACACACAGCATGGCCAGCTGCCTCCTTTGAAACTTCGCTGGCCATTTCCCCTCCCCTTGCAAATCTCCATGATGAGGTCCCTCCCCTTGCAAATCTCCATGATGAGGTGCCGGCCAGCCAGACACACCAGGAAGCATTAAGAAATGGTTAACGTTTTAAATTGATTTGGAACATTTTGAGAATTGTATATAAAGACTGTTTTTCCCTTGTGCAAGGAGACAGGCCACTGACTTTTAACAAGCAGGAAAAATTAAGGGGGGGGGGGGCATTGCTGCTCAACCAAACTTGTAACAAGTTATATAAACTCTTATTACTATTTTGTTGTAATCATTTTAATAATCATAAAATGTAATTGTAAAGCATTTAAAGGGGAACTTAGTATGAGATTGTGATAAACTTTTAAAGACTTTTATAATTACCTTTTGGGATTTTGTACTGTTTTGTAAAATGGCACAAAATTTATTAGATATATTTATTAAATATATAATTTTCTTAATGAACCTTTAATTGAGCAACCCAAACCTAATCCTTTTCTGACATATTGGGGTGGGTATTTGTTTTCAATTTAACATCTACATTGAACTAACATAGAGACAAAGTCCTTTCTGCACGTGATGGCTGAAACTGTCACACCTTTTGTCCTGCACATAATGCCCAAATAATGATCTAAACGTTAGTCTCTCATATGTGGAAATTGTTGGGTTTATCTAAAATACAATGAGGAATTAAATTACAACAAATTTTCAATGATTTAATATGTTATAAGTTTTTCATGAAATGTACCAAACTTGAAGTATTTTTGCTTGTTTTTGTTGCCATTTTTTTTAATATGGTGACAATGTCAGTGGTAAAGATATGAGGTGGCAAAGTAAAAATTTGGAAAGAACCCCTGAAAATTTTTAATAATGCTATATTAAAACTTCCACAAAATTTTGCTGGTAAAACTACCTAATGCCCGGTATTCCAGGAACAAACTCTGCGAGTTGATTTGTAATAGAAAATGAAATAGAAAACATTACATAACCTTACATGATTATTAAGGAAGATGGATACCCTCAAACATGGGAATTAAAATTAGTTATTTCAAAAAGGCAGAAACTATACAAGATGAAACAACCAATTTGTGAACAGTGTTAGCATTTTTTTATATCTGTCATACATGAACATTTGGTGGGTAATAACATTGCCCATTATTAGGAAATAATTGGGTTCCATGTTATAAACCAACAAAAATATGTTACCCATGGGTGTTGATTGTTATGTAGGAAGTAATCGGGTTCCATGATATTAACCAACAAAAATATGTTACCCATGGGTGTTATGTTGTAATAATCATGTATACAGAATATTCGGAAACTCAATGTCCAAACTCGAGATGCTGTTTCTTTTGACCAATAGTAATGCAAAAGCCCTATACACTTTATATCCAGAAACATGTTTTTATATCAAATAATTGTGTTCAATGTTAAGGTGTATAACACCTCCAGAATAAGATGGTGCTATTATGGATGTAGGACAACTTGCATAGGTCATAGGTGCGAGACACTACATTATTACATATGCAGCATTGTGCCTTGATCTGCAGGAATTGTACACCGCAACTTTGGACACCATTGTTTGATATAAAAATATGTTTCCTGATATAAGTATATAGGATTTTTGTGTTACTATTGGTCCAAATGAATTATGTTTCGAGTTTGGGCACCGAGTCTCTGAACATTCTATATATTAAAGAAACACAAATAATATTGTGGTGTAACACGCTCACATGGATGATTCCCACGAAAACATGGCAGTATCCGACATTTTGCAAATAAATAATTACAATTCCCAATTTTAAAGGTTGTCTCGCTGCCTAAATACATAATCAAATTGGGTCACGGGTTGTATGGTTTATTCCACCTCATTTTCCATAATGCATCATCACACAAAATTTGTACCTGGAGTTCAGGATAATCCTGAATAATTTGTCAATTTAACTATTAGTATTTGTAATTTATCTCCCGTGTATCTGCTGGCAGGAACACAAGCCATTTAACTCACACAACATACTTTTTTCTATTTGATAGCTGAATTTTAAAATCTGCCCTGTTGCATAAACATGTTTAATACAATGGAAAGCAGAAAAATATAATAAACCTAATATATAAAGCAGCGTGTTGAGAAACAGTTTTTTTATTACCTGTTAATGAAACTACTTCTGAGCCATCACACATTCATATTTGTTTAAATCCGAACAACTCACTTCTTACTGGACCAGGAATGTAATTTTTTGATGTTTCTTATCAGCAAGTAAATAATTATTATATCTGAATTAAAGTCATCAATAATACCCACTGGGCAGCTGGTACTATCTCTAATTATCCAAAAAGGTTCAGCCCATCTTGCATCAACAGATAAAAAAATCTGTATATCATCCATTTTTTTTAAGATTATAGTTAACTGTTCAGAATGGATAATGTGACCTCACTCAATATACTGTTAACGCACTTGCTGCTTCACATTCCGTGCGAGGGAGTGGAAGTGAAGGATAGTAGTTATATGACAACAGCAGCACCAAGTCAAAGGATTGTTTTGAATGAACAGGAGAACGATAGACCCGTGGCCACACATCTGTTACAGAAAGTGATCAGCCTATCATAAAAGATGCTGCTGCACACACTGATAAAATTATCGCAGCTTGTGCATCGCTGACCCTGAGATGCTCATATTTCTCCATTTACATGCAGGAATGTCATCGTCATCAACTTTACTTTTCCCAGAACATCTTGGATTGCAGAGAACGTTCTAGATAGCACCGACTTCAAGCATAAAGACCACATGCGGGCCTCTGAAGGGAGAGTGATTAAGAGCCGAGCATTTGGCATCTTGTGCAAACTTATGTGACAGCTGGGCAATTCTGGAGAGGCGAGGGACGACTGCAGCAATCTACGAGAGTGCATTGGTGAGCTTGCGAGCAATAGAAGAGAGGGACTGATCTGCCGGACTGTGAATTGGATGCGTGAAAGAAAAAACATACGGGACGATGGAAATAAACAGTTTCAACTAAACATGTGGAAATAATTGGAGCAGTTTAAGGGAAATTAGCAAGACTGTGATAAAGACTAACTGAAATGGAGACAGTAATTAAATATAGCGCTTAATAAGAATAATAAGAGTTAATAGGACACTCAGACTGGTAAATAACATGTTTGACTATTTGTGGCATTGAGAATAATTATAATTATTGCATTTAGTTCTTTTATTTTTATTAAGCCCTCCATCCCTCAGGAACTCAGATATGCCCCTCAGGCTTTCTTGTAACACTGATGTCGGAAGTGAGATGGAGACAATTATTAATTAATCAATTGTAAATCAAGTTAGGCAATAGCTTAGTAATTAAGTTATATTAGGATAAAAAAAATAAATAAATTAATTAATTAATTGTGATAGCTGTAGGCCGAAATATTAAGACTGTTTTGCACAAACATCACAGTGAATGTTCACTAGAAAAACGTCTGCAGAACTGGAAGCACTATAAGCATTAATTAAAGGGCTAGGTAGCCAAATGGTTAATGTGTGCGCAAGTGTAAATAGCCTTGATAACAAAATTAGCAATGCAAAAAAAAATTGTGTGAATGAAACAGTAAATACTGTAAATTAGTATTTAGACAGGAAAATAGTCACTGTAAATGAAAATGTATGGCTGAAGATAGAAGGAATTAGCACGTTAGTGAATATGAGAATTGACAGTGTTAACGAAATACTGAACAGTATAAGTGGAAGAATGGACAGTAAAAATGAAAGGATGGACACTGTCGAGAAAGAAATTAAGCAGAGCAGAAGATCAGAGCAGTAGAGAAGCAGTTGGAGAAATTTGAACAACAGTGGAATTCTACTATCACATCGCCAGCTGAGAAAAGTGAAGAAGCAGTTCAAGACGAAACCAATACTGCAACATCGGAGGAGAGCGAGAAGATCTGCGGTATTGGGGTCACGCAGCCAGGAGTGGACATCCAAACAGCAGGTTTACTACCTTGCAGCTTTACTGAGAGATCCCCCAATGAATATACTACAATTTCTGCCAGAGCGACATCAATTTGAGTAACACACACTGGTGTCAGCCTTGGAATTAAGTTTCGGCGACAGTTACCTGCGACATGCCCACCATGCCCAACTATGAAGCTGCACCCAGCAACCAAGGGAGTGGCTCCTCTAGTTAGACATTGTGTGGCTCTCTCACCTATCTCTGGAAGAGTTGCCCGAGGAAGAGCATGACATCATCGCAGTCTGCTTCTCATAGAAGCCATCGCTGACATAGAGGTATGGCAAGCAGTACATCTGGCTGCACCCCACAATATACAGGATGCCCTAGAATGAGCCCTGGAGGTGGAGTTAGCAAGACAGGGAGCCACACCCAGATATCAGGTACAGGCAGTGATGCTAAATGAAGATGAAGACGGCATGAACAAGACACTGAAGAAGTTTCAAATGGTCGTGAAGGACATCGCTTTCAGGGTCTGTGCTACAGAACTTCACTGGCCCCCACCTAAACGGTCTGAGTGTTGGTCATTTGGACAGCCGGGGCACCTGAGAGCCTACTACCAACAACAGCAGCAGCAGCAAAAGAATCAGTAATGGGAAAAGAGACAGCGAGAAGAAACGGGCAAGAATACAGCACGTTCTGAAAACTTGTAAACATCGACCTTAGGGGGCCAAGGTCGGTGTCTCCTGGATGGAAGGCCCCAATGTTCTTGCACGTACAGTCAGTGAAACAGGATTAGGATGCAATATTGGTGGAGGGGAGCCTGAATGATTTTCCTTGACAGAGGGTTGTTGATACTGGGGCGACCATAATAGTAATAAGATCAGACATCCTCGGGCCTTCCCCCACAGCAATCGTCCGACGACAGCATAAAGCGGTGCTATTTGAGTGCAGTAACAGGTGAGACCACACCAGTTATCAGAAAGAGAAAAGTGATCTTGAAGCTTGGTGACATAGCAGAAATAGAGGATAAATAGCTATTGGTGCTTGATATACTACGTAGGCTGGGATGATGTCTTGATACTTGACTTGGTGTGCTATGGGTAGACAATACAGACTTGGTGGTGTCAAAATGGCATGATTTGTCCTCCACAATTAGCTGCCCAGTAGTATGTGGTCAACCCACTGTGCTGCCTGCTTCTAGTGAAATTGTTATTCTAAGGCAAATGTCGAGGACAGTGAGGAGAGTTTGTCAGATGTTTGGGTTTAATTGAGCCAGCAGAGAGGATTGGCGTCCCTGCCAGGTAAAGTTGTTGTAACAAGGAATTTGGCCTCTTCTAATTCCAACAGTTTTCTAGTTAGAATGATGTTAGTCCATGGTCATCCCCTATAGTTCTTGTCAAGAAGAAAGATGGCTCTTTGTGGTTTTGTGTAGATTATCGCCAGCTTAATAATGTGACCATGAAAGATTCTTACCAGCTTCCATGGATAGATGACACATTAAACAGCCTAGCAGGTTCAAAATGGTTTTCTACTTTGGACATGAAGACTGGGTTCTGGTAGTGCAAGGTGGCGCCAAAGGACCAAGAGAAGACTGCATTTTGTGTCAAAGGGGCACGAACCTAACAGTTCAAATTTGTGTCATTTGGGCTATTTAATGCCTGCCACCTTAAAATATCTGATGGAAAAAGTCATGCCTTTAGATGTCTGCCAGATTTATCTCAATGACAATGTTGTGACAAGAAGAATATTTGAAGAGCACCTATCTCGCTTAGACTCTGTATTCCAGAAAGTTACTGCAGCAAACTTTAAAATGGTTCTTAAGAAGTGTCACCTGTTTCAAAAGAAAATTTATTTCTTGAAACATGTATTGTTGGCCCATGGGATTGAAACAGACCCCAAGAAGACTAAAGCAATAAGAAATTGGCAGACACCAATGACAAAACTGAAGTGCGGAGTTTTCTAGGATTATGTGCCTATTACCATCAATTTGAACCTGGGTTTGCCATGATCGCCAAGCCACTACATGAACTGACTGAGGCAAAAATAAAATTTCATTGGACCATTTAGTGTGAAAATGCTTTTCATAAGCTAACGGAAATTCTGACATCTCCAATAATCCTGGGTTTCCTGAAAAGTGAGGGAATGTTCACTTTGGACCATGAAACTAGTGATGTAGGCATTGGAGCTGTGTTATCTCAGGTTCAAGATGGAAAGGAAAGACCACTTGA
The DNA here is from genome assembly GCA_029891345.1 of Dryococelus australis. NCBI lineage: Eukaryota > Metazoa > Arthropoda > Insecta > Phasmatodea > Phasmatidae > Dryococelus > Dryococelus australis. The sequence goes on along the minus strand of CM057009.1, from coordinate 93,476,037 downwards.
ATACTTTAGTAAGGTATTGCATAAGCCTGAGAGATATTACTGTGTTACACGCAGGAAGCTTCTAGCCATGATAAAGGCAATTTCACACTTCCACTCCACCTTTATGGCAGATATTTCATTCTAAGAACGGACAATGCTTCATTACACTGGCTACTAAATTTCAAGAACCCCGAAGATCAAACAGCCTGTTGGATACAGCATCTCCAAGAATATGACTTTAAAATACAGCACAGATCTGGATGCCTTCACAGCAACAGACACACACTGTCTAGGAGGCCATTTGAGCCATTTTGTTGTCATTGCGAACACTAAGAAGAAAGTGCGAAGAACAAGAAGTTAAGGTTCTTTATCTTTTGATGGGTCACCTACCTGGAGTGATGAGGATATTAAGAAAGTTCAGCTGAATGATCCCACTTTGAGGCCATTATTAAATTGGAAAGAAGCTTGCTGTCCAACGTCAGAAGAGAGAGCATGAACGCAGCAGTCAAAGCATACTGGGGATAATGGAATTCCTTCATACTGAAGAATGATATACTTTACAGAAACTGGGAAAGCAATGACAGAAAACACACTCATTTACAGTTGGTCTTTCAAGAATGTAGGATTTCACAAGTATTAAAGGAACTACATAATGCGGCAGCCAGTGGTCACTTTGGTGTTAATAAAAATGCTCGACAGAGTTAGACTGAGATTCTACTGGTTTAATTGTCGCACAATCATCACAATTGTGCTTATTGTCACCTTTAGACATACAATGTTGGAGCCCCGTTCAAGAGGATGGTAGCAGATATTCTGGGCCCTTTGCCTGTCACAAAGAGAGGTAATCGGTATCTCCTGGTGACCCAAGATTACTCTGCTAAGAGGCCTGAGGTCATTCACCTCCCAAACCAAGCAGCACGAACTGTGGCTAATACATTTATAGAGCACGTCTTCTGACGGTTTGGAGTGCCACTAGAACTCCATTCTGATAAGGGAAAAAACTTTGAAGCAGTTGTCTTCCAAGAGGTAACAAGGATTCTGGGAATGAAAAAGACCAGGACTATAGCCTTACACCCTCAGTCGGATGGAATGGTCGAGAGTAGGGATGGGGCAGTCAAATCCAAGACCTGTCGAATCCCTCAAATCCATGGGATTTGAGGATCCGACGATTCTAGACAGGATTCAACATAACTATTGAGGTTAACTTGCCTTTAACAACTTATTGTAATTGCCCACTCTTCATCACTAAAAAATGTACTATTAACTTGGTAGTTACAACGTGGGAAAGATAAGAGTATTTACAGAGTAATTATCGGAACAAGGGAGCAGCATTTGTAAACATCAAGTCAGCCATGACACCAAGCAAGCAATCATGGTGTCCTATTATAGTTTTGCCAATTTACATTGAAAACAATAATTTCTATCATGCGTTTACACTTAATTTATCTACAATTTATAAAAAATACTGAACTCCAATTTTATTTTATTTTTTTTAAATTTAATAACATGTGAATGCTTTTGTCATTGTATTAATTTATTTTATCGATCTACCTCCCACTGCAGTACTACTTGGCAACCGTTACTGAAAGTAAGGTTACTTACATTAGAAGTAACTTTACCAAAAGTTTCTTTTCCTGTTCATATTTTGTGCATTTTGAGTAAAATTTCAATCGGGATTGAACCTGGAGTGGGCTGAAGTAGAAGTGAAGTGAGATAATCCAGTCCAGTTATTTATCAGTTTTCATTACCTGCAAATGTGATAGAGCACAACTGTATTTGTTGTTCCCTGACTTAGGCTAGTAATTTTATTATGTAGATTTTGATACTGTGACCTTGACTGTTACGATTAATTTTTAATTTAGCTTTAATGTGTTCTTTCATGATTCTATAGTTCTGTTTTAAATTTTTGGTTTCATGACAGTTATTGAATGTGATGTTCCATAAGTCTACAATTCTGATTAAAATTTGGGGTTCCATTACTTTTAAAACTATGTTTTTTTTTTATTAATGTGTGTGAAATTTTTCTGCCCATTAAATTCAGTTAACACAAGCCAAGTTAATAACTTAATTAATTCCCATTTTTTTCCGAGGCTTCTGTGATACTTGCAAAGTACTGTATAATGCAATAATAGTTTCAGTACCATGTATGGCTATGTTACTGCTATGCGAAGTTCAATGCCATATTTTTTTTGCTCTGAATATATCTACCATTTAACTTGTTTAATAATATTAGAATTATCTGTACCTGTGTTGCAATTTATTCCCACTTTAGAAAGATTATTTTAAAGCCACAATAATTTTTACATGCATTCTGATTTGAGATTCGAGGATATTTTAAAGGATTCGACCCATCCCTAGTCAATAGGCTTAATCACACTCTTGAGCAGTACCTGTTGATCTTTGCGGGGAAAAAAAAAAACCAAAAGAACTAGGATTCAACTGTCCCATTGTTTCTTCTTGCTTACCATTCAGCAGTTCATGAGTCCGCAAGGGTAACACCATTAAGGATGCTGTTTGGAAGAAAGCTATGACTCCCTAGTTACCTGCTGTTTGGCCGACAGACAGAAGAGGAAACTGCAGCCCCTGATGTTGGTGAATTACTTAACAGACTTGTAGACATAAACAATTTTGTTCGAAGCACCTCAGAATAAATGACAGGATGAAGACGCAGTATGATAGGAGAATGTCAAACGAGGTATTTCAAGAAGGATAACTGGTGTGGCTGTACAACCCACAGAGGAGAAAAGGGTACTGCTCGAAGCTACAGAAATATTGGGAAGGTCTCTACAGGATTCTCAATACGAACACTGATGTAGTCTTTCAGATTTGTCATCAAGGCTCTCGGGTGAAGTGGAAGGATGTCCAAATTGACCGACTGGCACTCTACGATGGTCCGAATGCTGCAGTGTCTAATCAGAACAAACATACTTGAGGAGGGGGCAGTGTTACGTGCATGTTGCTTCACATCCTGTGTGAGCAAGTAGAAGTAAATGACAGCAGTTATATGATCGCGGAGGCAGCAAATCAAAGGATTGTTTTGAATGAACAGGCAATCAATAAGCAGTAAGCAGGTGACTACGTATATGTTACAAAAAGTGAACTGCCTATCATAAAGGACACCACCGTACATACCGATAAACTTATCGCAGCTTGTGACATGCTGACCCTGAGAAGCTAATTTCGCCATTTATTATGCAGGAAAGTCGTCGTCATCACCATTACATTTCCTTGAACAACTTGGATTGCCGAGAATGTTCTAGACTGCACTTAGCTCAAGAATAAATACTATGTGCGGGCCTCTGAGGAGAGAGTGATTAAAACCCGAGTGTGTGGTGTCTTGTGTAACCTTTAGTAACAGCTGCGCAATTCTGGAGCTGTGAGGGATGACTTCAGTGATCTGCTAGAGTGCATCAGCGAGCTTGTGTGTAGTGAAGAGTGGGACTGATCTGCGGGACTGTGGATGGGACGATTGAAATATTCAGTTTTAACTTAATGTGTGGAGATAATTGGAACAGTTTAAGGGATATTAGCAAGAGTAAAGACTGTGATAAGACTTTAAATGAAGTGGAGATAGTAATTAAATATTGTGCATAAGAGTTAATAGGACCCTCAGACTGGTAAATAGCAGATATTTGACTGTTTGTAGCACTGAGAATAAATGTAACAATTGAATTTTGTTCTTTTATTTTTATTAAAACCTCTATCCCTCACAAACTCTGATATGCCCCTCAGGCTTTCTTGTAACAATTTTAAAAACCTTTGACATTAGATGAAAAGTTTTCTATTTACATTTTATGCACAAGGTAGTTTGTATGTAATATGAAGAGCTCTGGAGTTTCACAATCAATGAGCTGAGAATTCTGAATAGTGCAATATCAATGAGAATTCTGAATAGTGCAATATCAATAAGTTCATAATTATCTTTATAGCTATATTATAAACTATAATCATTTTGAGCAGTTTTGAAGTTTAACAAGTGAGTAATAAATACAATAGTTGTTTAATCTAATGCTGTAGGTGAAAATGTCTAAATAATTGTTAACTGGAAATAGTTATATGTTTATGGTATCTTATATGATGCCAAAGATTTTTAAGATAAATTATATACCAAATAATTATTATACTACCTTAAAATAATGGTAATGCAACCTTAAAGTAATGGTAATGCATCAATTATGGGTGCCATATTAAAATAAAATTTGATACATCTGGTGTGGTATGCTGTTAATATTTTTTTTTATATTTTACATTTCATTTTTTTATGAATTGATTACAGACTATAACATTCTCTTTGGATAATGTCTGTCAGTTTAAGTTGTATATAAATATATAAATAAATATAATATATATAAATAAAAACAGTAAATGTACCAATTTGTGCAAAGAAGAAATATGTGCATAATACACTGGTGTGCAAAAATTATAGGACAAAGTGGAGAAATTATCACAAACAAAAGGCAAAATCAATTGAAATACAAATTAAGTCATTTACACAGCATAACATTCTGTAGATGTGTGCAAAGGGTATAACAATACACGGGTGCAGTGTATGCTAAGCATTGCAAGTCAAAAGTTATTGCAAAGTACACATTGAGTTAAATGATGTTAAGTTGCTGTCTTATGTCTAATATGGCCAACAGATAGTCTCTTAGACAACATCTGGATGACTTTACCACAGGTAGACTTGTTGAGAGTTGGAAAAAGGTAAGGTGCAACTAGTGTGGCAGAGGAGTTTTGGAATTGCACACAGCATTGTGTCACAAGCTTGGACAGCATTTCAAACAACATGAACAGCTGTATGACGGTTTTGTAGTAGTTGTCCACAAGCAACTACAGCATGCAGTGATGGAGAACCACTACATTATCCTACAGGAGAGGAGAGATTGATGACAGCATGTAAAATTGCAAAACACATGCAACATACTACCACAAGCCCAATATCATATTTTACTATTACCATAAAACTGCACACGGGTGATTAGTTTGCTCTGAGACCAGTACGGTGCATGCAATTGATGCCTACCTATAGAAGATGGTGTTTGCTATGGTGCCAGGAACACAAGACTGGGGAGCTCAGCAATGGGGCCAAGTGCTCTCTATAGATTTAAATCAAATTCAGTCACACTACCAATTCCGGACATCTATGCATTTGGAGAAAGCGGGGAACATGCAATTGCCCCTCCAACATTGTTGAAAGGCATTGGTTTTCAGGTTGGATAGTTCTCATTTAGGGAGGCATATGTTTAGTGGATGTATGGAGTTCCAGTGCTTCTAAGGTTCTCTTTCCTCACATGCATGCTGTGGGCCCAGAGTTCCTCTTCATGAATGATAACATCACACCTCATCGTACTGTGGTTTTCCCTGAGCTGTTGGAGTGTGAAAATATTCACCATGTGTATTGGCCTTCACGTTGCCAGACCTAAATCCAGTCAACATGTATGAGACATTGGGAGTCACCTGGCAACATGCTACCAGCCAACAGCAATGACTCCACAGCTGCAAGAGTGCATATTGTGCATTGCAATCATAGGTGATCATATCACTTACTGAGATTGCAATTTTCTTGCCTGCCGCCTGTCCCATGGGCGTTTCCATCTTGTGCCATGTTATGCTTGGAACCCACTTTTGAATAAAGGTCCTTTGCTTCATTTGCATTCCTTTCTTGGTCATTGTTGTTTAACCTTCCCACACTATTATATCTCAATGATGTTATGGTAAACTTTAATCTATTTGAAACACTGCAGCATGACATTATATGTGAAAACCTAACCCGTCCTTAATTTCTGCACATCAGTACATGATAAAATACGTTCTATATGGTGCTTAAGCCTACAGTATAGCATATTACATATATCAATAAAATTAATGTTTGAAAACTTCATATTATCACATATTATATGACTAGGAAAAAACATTAACAAGTAACACTATTTTTGAACAAAAACAACTATTACATTCTTTTATACACAGAATAATAGGCATACAATGCAACTTTCTTCTTCCTAAAAACTATGACTATTTTTGCATGATATAATTCATGTAGTATGGTTCTTCTGTCTGCTTAAAATTATGTTTCATGATATTGCATACCAACATTTTAACAGTTTATCTTTCTTCTGATGCATCGGAAAAAGCACACTGTACATATATTTGTGCTACTTTTTTACTCTAGCAGAATTTGACATCAATCTGTGTAATATACATGATTTAGTGTTTTGGTGATATGTCAAAATTTGTTTTATGTGAAATAAAAAAATTACTAACCTCAAGCTTTCCCAAATGACCATAGATAAAATGTGTAGTAGGATAATTTTTTTTACCAAGTATATATGAGTTTTTTATGTGATCCATGAAAAAAACAGCAAGGTTACCACCAGTTTGATAAAAGGGGTGATAAACATCTGCTCTCTAATGGCACTTTTCTTTGCAATAAATACATGTTGTTATAATCAAAATGAAGAATAAATTTCACTTTTGTCTTATTTTTCTCCATATTAAGGCATTTATAATTGATCCTCTTTCTCCAAGTTTTTAGATATACATTTTTTACAGTAATATTCATCATCTTTTTCATTGGTATTTTATCAAAACAACAAGGTTCATTTCATGTAGCCATTGTTGCACATACATCATATAACCTATACTGGTAACTCAGTCAGTGGCTCTCATACAAGATGAACAATATTAGAAACATGCATCTTCAAATAGGGTCTGTACTTTCATTACAGAATATTTACTTTTTGCCCTTCTTTGTTATTCCATATTATAAATTCAGAACACTGTCAACACAACACAGTTCTTCCCAACAGTATGTTCTTGCAGTAAATCAACAGCACCTGAAAAAAAAAATACACACAATGTGTGTCACAATCATATGCATACTATCCCAGTAATACAGTAATAATTTAATAGTGTGTTGATCAAATTTTGTTATTTTTTATCACAAATTGTACAGTAAATTGAAAGCTTTCCCTAAAAATTATAATTACACAATTAAGTAACTGGGAAGTGCCAACTCTAATACCATGAGGTAAATAAACCTTACAAAAATATCATTGCCTCATTTTTTATTCTTTCTTTTATAAATACATACTCCATTATAAGCTCAATTCTTAATCTTGGCAAGTGACACAAACAAGAAAGAAAAAATACATAAGAAAACGGGAATCAAATTTATTGATACATTTTTACATTTATTGTAAACAAGATGAGAAAACTACTATATTATTAAATAATGTAAGTGACTTGTTTCCTTATTGATGTCACTGACCTAAACATATTAGGATCCAGTAACCATAAAATCACTGTACCTTCAAGACCACGCATTAGAACATATCATTAATATTAAGGGTACGTGTAAACTGATCATATACAAACTTTCAACTTATAACAAACTGATTTATATCCACAGAGAAAAAATTTTACTGTACAAAATTAACTTACAATAGTAACAATTTCTGGGATCAAACGACATTTTATTATGAAAAAGAAGTAATAATCATGTTGAAATTTCAAACATATTTACAAAATTTCACAATTTTTTGCCATTTAAAAAAACTACCTTTAACATACTATAATTAGTGTCTACATACATGCTGATATTCCACAAATATTTAATGGAAAAAAATTTTACACACACCCCATTGAAGATAAAGAATATCTACAAAGCCAAATTGCATAAACAATACATTTGTTTATGCAAACAGAATTTGTACATGCATTAAAATTTAAAAAAATGCTCACACTTTTTACAAGAGCTACACACATCACATATACAAACACTGATAGCAAACTCTACATCAGAATACTAATTACAAGTCTAAATACACCACTGGCCATTAAAATTGTGACACCAAGAAGGACGCACCTTAAAGACCCCATTTTTGGGGACATGCATAGAGCAGGATAGGACAATTAAGTGATAAGTTGTTTAGCTTAATAGTACAGCATGTGTATACACTGTTCACAGTAAAATGAACACTTTTAAAAAGCTCTGCTTAAAGATCTACTAGAATGCACATTGTGTAATCTTCCACCTTATGTAAAATTAACATTTGCTTGAGCCTCGTCACTTTATTTATTCGTCAGTCAAGAGAAAATGTAAAATTATTATAAAAGTAACTATTTTACAAATACACTTAATTTTACATATCGCTGCATTAAAAAAAAAAAAAAACAGAAATAATTTAATTTAGCACAAATGGTTACCTAACACCTTTTATTTGACATTAAAATATAGAACTACTTTACATTCATTACTATCAACCTTGCTGGGTGCATGTCACTCGGTGCGCCCGTTAAAATATATGCAGGCAGGGGAAGTGGCTTTTTTCTAAGGTTGATTTCAAAAGTGCTCACTTAATTGTGAACAGCTTTTATCAATGGCAACACTAAGAAGTGGTATATAAGTAGAGGTTGGGGAGCCCCTGAGAGGCAGTGGCTTTATGTTTCCCCGCCATTCATGTACAAAGATGGAGTGAGCATGACACGTTGAACATGACCACCATTTGAACAGGTTTCCACTTTTGACCATGGAAGAATCACGGCCTTTGGGATTGTGGATTCTCTTACCAAGATCGCGAAGACAGTCATCCGATCATCATGGACTTTACGGCCATATCAAACACCCTCGCTCAGGAGTTCAGGCATATGGCACATCAATCTGTGTCTACACACATGGTACGTCGCCATCTGTAGTATTTGGGCATCATGTCCAGGTGCCCATTACTGCAGCTACCATCAACTGTTCACCACATGTATATAAAGCTACAATGGTGAATGGAATGTAAGGTCAAGAGGGACAAATGGACATGTCATCATCTCCAATGAATCCCACTTCTGATTGCAGCACCACAATGGTTGCAGCAGTGTCTGGTAGCACTGTGGTGCACACCTGGTCGAGTCTTGCATTATGCACCATCATACCGACCCAGGACCTAGAGCAGTGGCGGCTTGCTATGGATGCGTTTGATGTGCCTCTTCACTTAAATTATATAAAGAGTGTTTATTTACTTTGTTTCTATCTATCTAATACATTATTTTAAATAATTCCTCCATGCATTTCAAGACCAAAAAATTGCTTCTTATGACATTCTTTTACTGCAGCACAGAACACCACTAGAATACACAGCTACAGTATTGTTGATATGCTAGCTGTTTCACTTAAAATGCAGGTCAGGAAATAGAGAATGTCATGATATAGACTATTTTTGACGGGGATAGCATTTGGATGCTACACGTGTTTTCCTTCCTGCTGAAGCATCCTGGCAGTGCTTACTGTTTCGCATCAATACCCGAATGCTACCTGAGTTTTTCTGAGCCTGGCCGAAGAAGCAACATCCACTCGCATTTCTAGACCCGGCATGGCAGAACATAATAAAATAATGCTTTATTGCAGTGTGGAATATGAATCCATATAACAATTTTGTGTGTAACATTAGAGGAATGACTTTTCCACACAGGCGCACAAGTGCTGCAGCTGATTGCCTATGTCATAACACATGCAAAGTCACTAGAAACCTTAACGTAACTCGTACATGAGTAACAAACAGCCCATGCGACTTCCAACATAAATTATCAACTGTGTAAAAAATCATAAATAAACAATTCTGTGTTTTTTATGCCAGTGTATTCTATATGCGATGATGCAAAAAAATAACATGAATACGAGGCTACACAAATTTTAAGTTTTAAGGCGCTCAGACTTAGCAAAAATTTGATGTGAAATGATTTGCTGGTATATTAAAAAACTTTTGATGTACAGAAAAATTTGTAGGGATCTTTATTGTATATAATTTAGTTGCCCACAATTTTGAACCATATACTTTTTTTAAGACTTGTCTTTTTGAAATATTACGCAAAATATAATTTGATTAAAATTAATAGAATAGAGCAAGTTGCTGAGTCATGAATTACGATAACTTTTATAACCACAAAGATCTATATACCAAAATGTTATTCTGAATAAGCAAATGTTTATTTATTAATGGTATTGCTCTGGTGAGGTCAGCTAAACTAGGTGTTTACACTAGTTACACATTTTGTTTTGTGTGTATGTATGTGTATGTATGTGCATCTGTATACTGTGTATATAGAAGTACATGATGTATTGTGTAAAGATGTTTCATGATAAAATAAGCACTACTGAAACCAATCTATGAAAATAATCACTGCCTGTAACTGCATAAAATGTAACGCAAGCAATGACAGTAGGTAATACTCACAGTTAAGTTGGCAGTGAACTACAAGAAGAAGTTCCAAGATTTAAGGTCTTATTAGTTATAAAGCTAAACATGTTTGTCATCTGCTATTCCATTTCTTTTTGTTGTATATTTGTTTCTAACTCTTTACATCATCATCTGGCTGACGTAATGTTGAAGTTTACTGTTTCATTGCAGTTTCTTTTCCCTGGTTCACATATGTCAAACAAACATCAATTCACGGCCAACATGATTTTAAGTGACAGTTTGTACCTCCTGAAATAAATTATTCAACATTTTTAGTATGTTCTGAGCAAAGTTCCACTGTTTGTTATTGCTTTTTGATGTTCTACCACATAGTTTCTTGTCCCACAAATTCTTGAAATTTCGCATATTATGCCAACATGCTTCATGCAACTGAAGTCTATATAAATTTTGAAACCTCAAATACACTTGAAGAAACTTCACACAAGTGTGTTTTGTTATATCTGCGGTATGTGTTGCAATTCTAAAAGCTTAAATAAATGTGTGTTATTTAGTATCCATACAATTAGCAGTTTACGAGTTAATACCTCAGCATGTATGTCACTCAATTTGAAACGCCATGAAAATGATTTATACTGTAAGTGAAACATTACTAGAGTGTTAGGTACATGTTAAAACAGTATTAAAATATCTGTCTATACTGTTTTATTTGTATGAACCGATATATTGAACAGCAAGTACTACCTTCCACTGCTAACATTTAAAGTAAGCAGTTTTGGGAAAATTTGATTCTGCAACAAATGTGTGGATGCAGTTTCATTAAATAAACTGTCATCAGAGTAGGTATTGTGTTTTTATTATTCTGGTTAAGTTATGCTCATATCAGTACAGGCATAAAAATGTTATAAGCAAAAAGTAATTTTTTTTGTAAAAAAAAAAGCAATAGGCATTAGCAAACGTTAGTGTTTGTGCTTTTGTTTAACATTGACGCATGCGCTCTCTACGGATGACTTCGCTCCATCTACGAGCCACGTGCACTCAGGGGTGGAATATATAAGCGGCAAACCAGATTATATGTATCACGCTAAGACAGCCCACAAGCCTGGGTAGCCGATTACTTCATTGTAAATTACGAGCGTAAATAGAATCCCCCTAAGGCACCCCTGCAATTTAAATAAAGATTATGAGAATTCTACTACTCGTCACTTAGCTCTGGAAGAAGTTCCTACAATTTTGAGAGATGGCAGCACCCCGTGACATCACGACCCGCCTGCCTCAGAGACAGAGGTATTAATTTGTCGTCGCCTCCACACAGGGCGATAAGTAAACCGCAGCGCTCCTGCAAATCCGATAAACCCGCCCCCGTGGTGAAAGGCTACGTTATCCCCCACACCCCGAAGAACTGCTGATAAATAGAAATTTAGTATAAATACAACTCCAGCAGCCAGCACCGGCAGATGCGCCGGGCTCTGCGACCGAAGAGGATGCGAGCCACACCTGAGTCTGCTAAAGACTCTAGGCCTACCTGCTAAAAATTCTTCTCCCCTTCCTCAGTCTGCTAAAGACTTGCCACTTCCTTGAGTCCGCAAATACTCTTCTACTCACCACCTTAGTCTGCTAAAGACTATCCGCTTACCTTAGTCTGCAAAAGGCTTTCCTATCCAGTTAGACTAAGGGCTATCTATTTCCCACCTCAATCCATCCTGCCTGAGTCTGCCTAAAGACTCCCCACCTTAAGGCCTTCGTCAGTCTGCAAAGAACTCTCTCTCTCTCTCCAAGACCTGCACGTCACAGAAGACCTGCACGAGAGACAACTACTCTTGCTTCAGATATACCCCACCTTCACCACGGTTTCTCCTTACCCAGTCAACTTCCTTTGACTCCGCGGTAACGAGCCGGTGCATTCTAGATTGCATTCCTGATTAGTTCCCATTTTATTTTAGTCGCTGTCAAAGTTGCATTGCTATTTTGCATCTCACTAGCCACTATAAAGTTGCGTGCTATAGCTTATTTATTTTATCCCCAGACTTGCCTTTGTCTGATTCAAACAATCACGTTAACTACGTAATTTTTCTATACTCCCGAGTGTGTAGCCAGGGCAACTTAATATTTCATATTTGTATTTTTTCTGGAATAGCCGGTTCTCTCCAGGGAAAATCTCATCAATACACATCACACCAAATTTAATTACTTTTGTCCCATTATTTTTAGTTAACGATGCCCTTTCTCCTCTAATTTGGTATTTTGCCAACTTGTGTAAATCCAGTGAACAGATGCACAGTAGGAGAGGAAGTGCACAAAGTCAACACCGATGTAGGGAACGTAGCACCTTAGCATGAATGGCAATAAGTTCCACTTCCAAGGACGAACCCCAACTAGTGTGTCACGACCAAGCTCCACTGCCAATTTCCCCTTTTGTTCCCCTTGAAATTACCACTTCCCTAGATCACTTGCTTGGTGCCCAGTGGCCAGGATATCTGACAACAGAATATGAGGAACAGGTTAAATTGCTCGCCCAGTAGAACGAGACTATTCCCTGACACACCCCAGCTTGGCAGCCACTAAAACTACCAGTAACATCAACTTGCAGTCTGGCAGATTAATCAGGGTATAACACCCACAGGGTACAGTACTCACAAAGTTTTGTTCCATCAAGCTCGCATCGGGAAATGTTGTTCGGGTTTGACTCCCGGCCCAGCCAGACAACCGACCCCGTGTAACACTCTCTTCTTCGAACTTCGTCCCGTTACAACAGCCTACTCGCCCCACTGAAATCTACTCTGCCAGACCATGCACCTCCCACCTCCACATCAAACTAATCACCACTTCATTCCATCTATCTGGGATCGCTGGCATTCTGTACATTGGCGACTCTGACAGTGAGGAGGATCGAGCTCCCTGGACGAGCAGCCACGTCCATCCGCCTCACTCCAGTCCGTAGCTAACCTGCCCCCAAGAGGCCTGATCCAGTACCTAACCCCCTTATGCTTCACCGGCTTGAAAATACAGGTATTATTCACCATGGTAGGCCAAGCTAAGCTTGGAAAGGGTAGTCAATGTGATCACACTACCATCTAAGGTAGTCACGCCCAATAGCACATGTGTCAACATAATTACCAGGTCATTTAAAAAGTACATTATCTTATATATCAAGTAGTAAATACATTGTATTATCGAAAAGTGTGCCTTTCATATGATTATAAAATGTATAATGGACTAGTGTTTCAGCTATTCGCACTTTTTAAAAGTGAATGTTCAAAACCTCTTGGTGTTGTTTTTATGACACGAAAAAGAATATAATGTTTAATTCTTCTGCTAGTCTGTTGACAACCTAAACAGATCATATTTTCATATGAGTTCAAAAGTGTTTATCATAGGAAAATGCATTAGTTTATATCCAAACAGAAAAATGATAGTGAACATCAGTCAATATTCACAAACCAATATTATTTACTGAAATTAATGAGCATGTGTTTATAGTGCCGATTACAATATTTATTACTTTCATTGTTTTGTTGTAGATAAGAGAGCTGATGTTTCATCAGCTGAAATTTATGTGGAAGTGTATATTTTGAAAGCTATGCTGTAAGATATGCAACCAATGGGCTGAAAGTATAAACTTAGCAGGGCTTTTAAAAGGACTCACTTTAATATGAAAAGTCTTACACAACAGCCATTGTCGCTCATGGTAGGGCCACACAGTACTGATTTCCCCATGTTCTGTATGTCGCAACGAGCTGTAAGAATCATGTTACTTATGCATGATGGGCACACTGTCCAATAAACCTTATTGTGATAGCTTATGTCCTCCTTGGTACTGCCATTTCAATGGCCAGAAGTGTAATGATGACCAGATTTAGCCAATAATTAAACAGCCAAATAATTATGAGTGCATAAAAACCAAGTGATGAAATAGAATCTAACAGCTATACACCATATTACATAATCCAGTATAAATGTTAAAAAATATGATAAACAACAAATGCAACGAAAAATTTCTATATTACAGCTTACAATCTTACACGTAAAATTTTACAGAGAATTTGCATGCTAAAGGACCCACATATTTGTACAAACACTAACAAACATGCATATCATGCACTGAATGCCATACAATGAAACACATTTAATATTACTTACTGTCCATGGTAAAGCAAATACAATATTTATTTATAAAGAATATACATCCACTATACAGAACATGTGTTACAAATATACACTCAAAATAAAAAAAACAGGAAAAAGTACAATTTTTAAATAAAAACTTAAGTGACAAGCTGAGTAATCCAAACAGCAGGTCACACCATTTTACTACATATAAAAATTCTGAGTAAAAATCTTGCAGAGCCAAGAACTGTTTCCATAGTAGCAAACAAATAATAGCAACCTGACATGCTCCAAAGTTTAGCCATCAAATACATGCAGAGTACCAGTCCAAACTTACAATATTAAGTTAAATTGTAAAACATATTATTACTGCATAGTAGTACAATTATGAACACTGGCAAACACCTGTGATTGTCTATCCAAATGTGTCACGCAAGCTCCATGTATAGCATATGAGTTAGAACAACATTTAAGCACACATTAACTCAAGTTTATGAATATTCTAAATCGCAGTGAATAATTTCTAGTTTAAAAAAAAGAGAGTACTCTATTGTTTGGTTCCTTCGGGGACACACGGATCAGGAAGTGGATCGGTGGATCTGATCTTGAAATAAAATTTGTCCTGTTATCTCCCAAAATTGCTCATTTTCACTCATAATCATATGTTTCAGCACAAAAATGCCTTAAAATTTCCCTTCCCCCTTAAAAATTTCCAGTTTTTACCTTAAAAAAAAAAAAAAAAAAGCCATGCCCTAGAATACACACTAGCAAGCCCCATTTTGGCAAAAAGGAGCAGATTTTAAGATGTATGGAGCTTACTTACTACTTCTAGCATACATAATAAGAAATTTATAAAATAAATTAATTATTTTATAAAGTTAAATATATTTTTATAAAGTTAAATATATTTTTATAAAATTAAATACATTTTTATAATTTAAAAAAATTTAAAGACATAAGTATCACCGGGTTCATCTTTTCAAGGTGCATATGATTGTGATGTCATTCAGTCACAATTTTTCATGCTCTATCATTCTGTGTTGTCTCTCTCTCTTTCTTTCTTGTCTCTCTCATTCCATCACTTTCTCTCTTTTTCTCATTCCATCTCTTTTGATGTTCGATTTGTCTTTCTCACATTTGCTTTCTCTCTATTTCTGTCTTTCATTTCTTCCTTGTCTCTAACATTTGCTTTCTCTCTTTCCTTTATCTCTGGTCTCCCTCATTCGTTCGACACTGTCGTCTACATTGTTCCTTAATCACCTGCTAGAGTGCACAAATCTCCAGTGTTTATATTTATCTATCAATATAAAGCTGCAATTTTTCCATACAGGAGTATATACAGTAGACTCCCAATTATCCGCAAGCAGATTATCCACTTTGTGGCTTAACCGCTGCATATTCAGAAAGATAAAAATAAATTTTGGAAATTAACTCAAACACTGCCAGAACGAAGTTATTTAATAAAACACCCATCTTAACTAATGAAATTCGTAACAGGTACGCTCTGAACATAATTGTGGAATGAAATATGTTTGTTTATCGATGCAAATGCACGTCAAAGTGTGTTCCCGATGGAGCAATGAGATTAGTTATGTCGCAAGACAGCGAACTGACAACACCGCACAACTCGCTAGCCTAACTGCTGCCTGCCAGGTATAGCCGGAACCCGGCATGACCGCCGCATTCCTCCCACGTATCACATTCTCACGGTCAGTGTCAGTTTTATCTCGCCAGTCAGTTGTTACGTTCGGTTTTGTTTTTGCTCATTTTCAGCCAAAAAATGTCTACAAAACGTAAATGTGTGGTTTTAAATTTACAGCAGAAGCTGGAAATTATTAATAAATTTTAAGGAGGAAGTGTAATAAAACCGCTTTCAATTACGTATAGAGTGGAAGAAACAACAATTCGGGATATACAAAACAATAAATCCAAACTTATTGAGTTTGCGAGTAGTGCTGACTTGACAAGTGGATTGGCGAATAGGAAAACGATGAAACTATCAGCATACGTGGAATTAGATAAGGCTATGCTGGAGTGGTTTAACCAGAAACGTGCCACGGGAACGTCAGTGTCGGGCTTAGTGTGTGCCGAACAAGCCCAGTATTATTTTGAAGAACTGGGAATGGAAGGCAAAACTTTTTTCCTACATTAAACACTGTTTTCCAAACGCTGAAACAGCCAGCTGTATGCCGCACGCACTGGACAGTATGGGAGGTGTGTATGTAACACAGGAAACATGCAGTTCACTTTGCACATCTTTGTTTCCCCTCTCCAGGACGGAGAGGGTGGCTTGTTGCCTAGCAACCGAGTGACGTCAGCCTGCCTTCCCTCTTACGCAACTTCAGATTACAGTATCACTTGGCGATAAATACCACACGCACCCCACTGCGTTGTTTGTATTAACTGTGGCTGCACATTTCTTGTAATGTTCGTTAGAGAACTACTGTGATTACCCGTATATTTTAGACACTTTATATTCCGGTTTTGGTTAGAAATCAGCGGTGCATAAATTATGCAATTTTTAGATTTCTTGAATTGTTAATAAATAATAGGGTACGGAAATTATGCGAGGCCATAAAATATGTGGGTAAATACAGTAGTATGACAAGGATAGGCTAGGTTTCACACTGAATCACGCAGTACTTAGTTACGACCATATGAAACTTAGTGTTTGAAACACTGTAATTTTCTCTTAGTATGCGGATTATCCGTGGCAATTACACCCTCCATTATCGTGGATAATCGAGCGTCGACTGTACATAAAAAATTATTGTAAAGTACATTCCAGGAAGGACTTTGTAAAACATTTTTGATTTTCAATATTTTATTGTAAAATTGATATTTTTTAAAAATATTTTACTTTATTCAATTCGTTTTTACTTTTTTTTACTAAAGTTAAGATGTCTAGCCTTTTAACCAAGCACGCATTCATCTGCTGACAGGTCTGCCAGGGCAGACGCATCAGCTGTGACATGTGTGTACAGTGACATAGGCAAGCACCGTACGGGAAAGGAAGGAAGGCCATTGACGGCGAGTCACTCGGCTGGTTGGCCTTGCCAATAAGTCATCTATAAAGTGATACATTTATAAATTAGTAGAATTATTTAAATTAATTTTATTTATCATTTGAAAAATGCAGAAAAAAAATCCTTGAAAAATACAGTCAAGTGTATTTTAAATGCATTTGTAATATAAAAATTGGTAAAAAAAATTAAATTATGTATTTCACACTTTACCATGACATCTGGTAACATTTAAAAAAAGAAATATTCTCGTATAGGTATGAGGATATGAACCCAGGACCTCTTGGTTACAAGTCGGGCATGTTAGCCAATAGCCTACAGTATGTCCACATGAGACGCAAAGCCTTAATGTTGTATACTAGTATTCCAAGCAAAAGTGAAGAATTCCTCCTACAATTACCTAAATATTTTTTTATTTCTTTTCAATCAGCACATATATGGCTTATGAATACTATATTTTAAATCTTTGAACAGTTTAAATTCATCATATTTACCATTTTAGAAAATATTTAAACCCAAATGTATTACAATAATTTTGTTATGGAGTCTGAATCATGTACCTATGCTCACATCTACTACATTATATATATTATTTTTAAATAATTCTGCAGCAAAGCAAGTCGGGTTTGTAGGCATGTGAATATATAGATGCATATGCAAATATATTTCGTGAACTCTTAAGAAACAGGCAGTCTCGCAAAATTTTAGTTTGCATGTAACATTTCTAGCTCCAGAAATATATGTTTTAAGTCCTATATAATCATAATAGTAATTAGGTTAAAATAAAATTTTGCTTTTTTAATGAGATCTGTTTATAACGGACTGGTTACCATACGAGAATTAAATAACAAATAAAATATTCAAGTACTTAATACTAGATTTTTAAATTTGTTTTAATTTTTTTCAGTTGTACTGAAATTGTATATAGAGTAGCACAGCAAAATTTTCTTTCAACTTCATTTCAGGTCTTCTTTCTTCAAGACTAAATACTACACTATGTTAATTATTTATAATTTGACTATTTTTCATAGGCATAAATTTACCTACTCTGATTTTATTCATATAAGTGAAAAAAAACCAAGCACCATCATATTATCTTCAGGGGAAGTAGACAGGATACAACACTAGCGATAAATTAAAGCCTTTTGTTTAAATTATATATATTATATATTTACATACTTCAGGCTACAAACATATAAACAGAAACCTTAAATTTTTACACATCATTCATGTAGTGTCTTTACACCAGTATGCTCACTTTTCATAAAGTGAATACAATCTGTTTCTAAACAGCTCAAGGCGGTCTATACTAGCTGGCATTCAACCAAAACCCTCGGCCATATACTTTTCTCTACAAAGTTTAACGATTAACGACCGCCACTGTCAAACAGTTCCATACAATGAAACCCAGCTGCTTATATATACCTACAAGCAGGCACCTTAACATTCAATGTTCCACCCACTGTAACTCATATGTGCTATCTGCTCTACTGACCAACACCAAACTTACATAGGCCAGCAATAAGTTTTCCTTTTTAAATTTAACATTTTAAGTGTGTGTGTCTATATATATATATATATATATATATATATATATATATATATATATATATATATATATATATATAAACTTACATATAATATTTTGTTGCTATCCCAGGCTTATTTTCAGAATTTTTTTATTTAATATTCAGATTTAACTTATGTAATTTTTAAGTATTTTACTTACATATAAAAGCTTTGTTAATCACACTTACCTTACCAAAAAAATTTACTTACCTCTAATACTTTCTGCTGTACTGGTCGATACCAGTCAACTAATCACTATACCACCATACCATCCATTATATATATAACCCAAGTAATACCCGACCACCCAAAAACCCACCTCCTATAACAAAAGAAAAAATTCAATTCAACCACACCACCCAATACATCAAGCATAATATCCATCTTAACTTGAGCAACTATATAGCTGAGGCCAGCCCTAACACCCATTTTACTGGTTCTACAAACTAACACCGCTTATACCTACCAACCATACCACCGACTGTAATTCTAGCATACCTCAACCATACAGCCCATACAAGTGACACCAGTTCAAATACAATAACCACCCATACAAAACACTTTTTAAATCAAGCAAGCCTTAGCATTACAGGACTCACCGACACACATACTGTCCACGCCTTTCAACATACACCAACAATTGCAAGACAGATATATTGGAAAACATATCAACCAACATACTGTACATGATAACCGAAGTGTACCAAGCAAATCTATAGTCCAGACCACCCCACAATGCAAACTTTCTTATCATATGTCAAACAATCATCATTAACTGATACCAGGCCAACCAACATGCCATCACCTACAACCAAAGAAAAACTCAATACAAACATACCACCCAACACATCAATCATACTATCCATCATAACTCAAATACATCAAGCAAATATACAGTTGAGATCAGCCTATAACCTAACACCCATTTCATCTTCTCTGCCAATATCCACCACCACCACCACCTCCCAGTAATGACACCAAAATGAATCCAAAATGACTCTAAATAAATGACTCCAAAATGACTCAAAATGACTAATTGACTCTAAATTATTCAAAATGACTGTATACCTCCATAGCTCCATCAATACATTGATCCGTCAATTTAAATGAACAGATGCTGGCTAACTCATTATTCATACCAATTAAATGCTGACCACCACACCTCAGACATACGAAACAAAATATTTGTAAACTTGTCGACCAGGAATACTGAGTACTATACCAACCATAACCTAGCATACTTCAGTCATGCCACACTGATCACATTGTATATACAAAATAAAAACTACTCATTTCATACCACCCCACATCATCCATCAACCCCACATCTCCAGCATACTTAAAAGCCAATAGATAATTAACTGGTCCCCAAAACAGATATAATACCTTTCACTATGACATTAGCTAGCCTCAGCCATGCGTCGACGAAAGCCATACAACCCAGCATACTATACCATTTGAATATGTCAATGAACCACCACAGCAGATAACCATACAAACCAAAAGAACATACAGCCCAAACCATATAATTTGCTCTAACCCAAGCATACCTTTTTCATGCTGTTACCGATACGGACCATATTAACCATCATACCTATATTGACTACTATTTAACACCATCTAACTTCACCAGTTACACATATAAACAAGACATACCAGCAGACGAGCCAATCAAAATATTCCAATCATAAGCTCCAACCATGCTATCATAAGACCATCTATGACACTATGACATCCATACAGTCTCAATTTCCTAGATACCACATCTTACCATCTAATCATACTAACCAACCATACAAGCTAAGCATTCTACCCATCTCATACTAACTAAACATCCCATCACATGATTTTGCTCTTACAAACTAATCACACAATTAAACCATTCTCCCCACCATCGAAGATACACTTTTGTCATACTGCCAGAACAACCGAACATGGATCAGGTCATACCAATCAACATAATGGCTATCATAAACATACATGGAACTAACTGTACAACATAGTCATACCAATAGGTTATACCATCAAGATGTACTAGTTATAAAAAAAATCAATCCATACATGCAGCACTCACTGGCAGACAATACAATCATGTAACTAAATCCATTTCAGCCATTCCAAAAGACCATACCAACCAAGAACATACTAGTCAGGCACACTAACAAAACAGGCTAACTATAACAAACATGTGGAGAGAATATACAGTATAAACATTCTAAAAATACCTCTACCAATGATGAGCCTACGTACAAGTTATATTATTATCAGATTGACCAACATAATATTCAAGCCATACATTTTGATCTTGTATACTAAACATCACACCTGTCATCATACCTACCGCCCACCTGTTTTTAACAGCCATACAGGCATGTGATATTCAGAGACAAAACTATTTCATCAAAATAAACTCCCTCCGATCGTCAACACAAACTACTACAATGACCCAATCAAACATTTCAGACACCCCTACTACCATACTGATAGGCCATACAAGCAAGACACACCACCAAACCAGCCAAATAATGAATATACCAGGGGCGTAATATAAAATAGTTCAAAAAACAAGAGTGACCTTACTCACATCTCTAGCAAATCTCTCGAGGGGTTAAATCTCTCGAAAGGTAGACGCGAGTACGGCCAACCAACTTGCAAAGGAGAAGAAGGTGATGGGAAGGGGAAGACAAGACTAGTTCCAACATTGCTGGCAGGGGAGGTGCATGTCGACACCAAGACATTTGTTCCCACCACCTGACCATATTACATTACCTAATATGACAACCTGCGACGGTAGCCAACCCTTGCAAATAACAACTTTACAGTTTGCTACAAAACATATCTACTAAGCTATTACATTACAAAAAACATACATAGATCTCGTCCATCACATACAACTCTATACAAACTTCTCGCCAGACGAATGACTGTCACTAATTGTTTCATCTACAACTCATGTGAACAAACATTTCTAGGGTAAAAAACAAATATCCGTTCTTACTATACTTTCCACACACACACACAAACAGAATGAAGTTAATACCTAAACATTCATTGCTTGCTACCAGTCTGGTTTACCTAAACACACCAACCATTTATACCTTCCGTGAATGTAGTAACATACGAGGGAAGAATATATCACATCTAAAATCTAGCCACGGGTATTTAAACAGCTCAAAAAGGTTATAATTAGGGATGTCAAACTCGATTCACAATTCCTCGATACCGGCGATTCTTGAAGAACAGTATAGTCGAGAATCAGAAGACGAAGAATCAAAGCACAAAAACCCAATTCCTACAAATACATAACCTATCACTAGATGCACGATTTTGTAAACCATGATGAAATAAAATAACACCGAAATACAAGTTAAAAGGCGAAATAACACAAAATACAACAAATGTGCGATATCTCACGAAATGAGCTTACTCCAAAAGAAATAAACTCTTCTTCTATATCATGAATTTACTTCGGCACTGTAAAAATATAGACACGTGTGAGTCTCAGGAATATTGAGAAATTCTAGAAGTGAAAAAATTCTCTATTTCGTTTTGAGGCTATTTTTAAATCTCAGAAATCAAAGTTCTAAATGCAACAACACACATAAATACATTATTTTTTCTTGCGGAACTAATTGTAAACAAACATTCCAAAGATACACAAGCAGTAAAATATGTACTTCAAGATAAGCTACAGAGAGTTTGACAACAAACCGCCTCCAATTGTGCTAAGTTAACACTCACAACTCAAATGTGTACAGTAATCTATGACGGCCACTTGTATACTAATATTGCTGGATGTGCATGAAACAAACGTGTGATATCTAAATTGACACATTAAATGGACTGTTTCATAAAATGTCTATCATTTGGGCATTTTATGTAAAGATAAAAGCGCAAAGGTGAATGTAAAGTGTGCAAGAAATTAATACAAAAACAGACCTGAACTGGTCTGAGAAGACTTTTTTTAAAAAAAGAATGCAGATGATATTGATATTACGTGGATACTGCTTGTCTAGTTTATGTATATATCTCACAATTCCTTTGCATTAAAATTCATTAGTGTAAATAATATATTTTCTTTAAACTTCTTTGCATTCCCAGAAAAATTGTTTGTGAATTTACCAAAATGATATTGTATTTTTAAATTGGAGCCTTTTAAATAATTACTGCTTAAAAATATTGTAACTATGATTGCTTTTCAATAAGCGCCAGTCTTGCAAACATTTTAATAATTCAGTATGTTGGTGAACATTTATCATGGCAAGTGAGGTTTGGAAATATTTTCGAATAAACTATGTGGACAAAATATATAATGATATGTATATACATCATCATATGCCTCTTTTGAACTTTTGGGAATTTTATATGAATATTCTCCCACTGTTCAAGTGTTATATTAATTATGTTAGTAATAGGCCTACTACTAGTGTAGGACTAGTTTAAATAATTAAATTTTATGCCCTCCTATATACTAATTAGTTCTGTATAGTAAGTGTCCGTAACTAAAGGAATTTGCGAGTTTTGGAATGGAGAATCGAGATTGGTATCTGCATCGAGATTGAGAATCAAGGAAAAGTGGAATTGTTACATCCCTAGTTATAATGCATTACTTTTTTTAAAATTATTTACGCAAAACTCTTTGAAAATATATATCTTCATATACATCTTATATACAACAAATAAACAACATACTTACCTCAGTCGCATATCACGCAAAGGTAAATAATATATTTATACACATATTCACAAGGACATAAGTTTGAACATTCTACCAGCCCTTATCTATACACATCCATGATATTCCATTTACTAGAGAACATTCAATATCAGAATTCCATTTCATCTCTCCTAAAGACAAACATTTGAAACTCTCCTCGGAAACATGTTATCAGCATACCAGGATATTCTGTTTACTATAGTGCATTCACTATAAGAAATAGTTACGTTAGAGTCATCTCAACTCCTACAAACCACTCACTTATAAACTTCATTTTAAAATCTATTATATATTGCAATTGTTTGATGGATTTATTTATTTTTCAGGCTTATATATAATAACTTCTTTTTTTTTTACACATCCCGATATATCAATGCTTAATTTACAGAAACTGAGACCTAACCCATATCACAATATTGTTATTAATTAAATATATTAACCAGCTTTTCCCCAATACCCAATCATAATTTAATGTCATATCAAACAACTACGTAGCCCAAATCTCTATATGCCCATCGAAAATTGTTTAAAATATCTCGCAATATTTTGATGTCATATCATAGTCGCTGCTAAAAAACAGACCAAAAATCCATTTATATATATTCTTACAGACAAAATATTCTAACTTGTAATATTCCAAAATACTTGAACACTACCAACAATCCATTCCATTACATCTTATTGGTTATACCGAAACACTTCTGTTCATACCATCCATGACTACAAAACAACCATACGAGCATTCCTACGAAATATTCCAGCAAATTACTCAGATAAAGCATATCATCATCATCATCATCATCATCATCATCATCATATCATCACATCAGCAGCATCATATCATGACATCATCACATCACATCAGCAGCATAATATTATCACCACATCATAATCACATTTTCATCACATCATCATGCAGAGTTATACTTCATCGTCAGTCAGATACGATCTCAAACACCCAATATAGTATCAAAGCAATTGCTACTGAAGGTGGATAATATATCATATCCCACACTAATTAGTAGATTCACAGATGACTCTTTACTGGAAAAATAATATCATCAAAAAGTCTTGTCTTGTCTAACTATCATTTAAATTGCCAGAGAAGTTCATCTCAATAGCTACACCTAAGGAATATACATATATTTAATGTTCTTATATTCTCAGAGCTTACACGTGTTTTGTTTATATCAAGACATTGCACATAACAGGAAGGGAAAAAAATTATATTTGATGATAAAATGAATCAAATCAATAGTATTCCATTCACTTTATCTTTATTTCACACACTTATAAAAAATACATAGTATTACTTACATACAGGCAGTCCTCTAATTTCTTACATTCAACTCTTTTACTATTCACACTTATGTACATTGGTTTCTAACACCATAAATTTGACTTCCACGTATTTGCTTTGCACTTTCGTACATAACCTAAAAACATATTGTGTGTGTACCAGCATCACGACAAACGTAATTGTGTCAACAGCAAAGATATATGAATTGTTTATATTCTGTATTTGTCTTTGCAAATTATATCATGGCAAAGTTGACTTATACACAGAGACCTCTGGTGCAGAAATATGTAACTAGGTTTTCAATATAACCGAACAAGATGGCAAACGTGTACATAATGAACAAGTATGTATAAAAACAAAAGTAGGTATTCTTTATGGCTTGGTTCATGTGTCAGAGCTGTTTACGTACATGACGATCATGAACTGTGCCATAAAGAATACCTACATACATTCATTTTGATATGTACACATTTGTTAAGTACAAGTTTTTCATCATGAATCGAGCTTAATGTACATGTGCGGTTGTATGTGCTCTGGAGAGTTACTACACTATGGCGGTTCTATGTATTTATTCCATTCCTGTTTAGAACTTCCATTGTTCTTATTATGGTGGTTAGTTTCCGTTGAGGTTAATTGTCTAATCATTTTTTTTTGTTATTTATCTATTGGTGCACGTACGTAATTATTTTCACTTTACAATGAATAAAAAACATACAAATGAAAGTTGTAATGAAGATTTAGTGTATAAGAAACAAAGAAAACATGTTGTAAATAGCCTACAAACATAATCCCAATCCCAATCCAAACTGACTTGGATGTATGACAGATGCTGAAAATAAACTAATCTAAACAAAATATCGCACAATCAGAATGTGGTGAATCATTTGCAGCTATCGGATGGTGTTTCAAATTGAGCCGACACTCTGTATGTTTATGTGTATAAAATGTGTCTCTTCAATTGTTTTAACTGTTAGCTGTATATTCTAACACTTTTTATATAACTTTTATACATAATCTTGTTTCTTAGCATGTAAAATATATTGTTTTGAATAGTTTTTATTTGTTTAGTTAGGTTTTTTTGTATACCCATGGCTGGATTTTAGATATAATAAATTCTTCCCTCGTATAATACTGTGTTCACAAAAGGTATAAATCGTTGGTGTGTTTTGGTAAACCAGATTGATAGCAAGTGATGAAGGTTCAGGTATTTACTTCATTCTGTGTGTGTGTGTGTGTGCGTGCATGTGAAAAGTATAGTAAGAATGGATATTTACTTTTTACCCTAGAAATGTTGGTTCTCACGAGTCATCGAAAAAACGATCAGTGATGGTCATTCGCCTGTTAAGATGTTTTGCGTAGGGTGGTGTGTAATGGACGAGATCTATGTAAGTTTTATGTGATGCAATAGCTTGGTAGATATGTTCTGTAGCGAACAGTAAAGTTGCTATTTGCCAGGGTTATATGGATATCCTCATGGGCTGACATATTAAGTGAAGGTGAGCTGCTCTGATGGTGGGTAACCAATGCCTTGTCATCGACATGCACCCCCTTAGTGGCAATGTTGGAAGTAGTCTCGTCCTCCGCCTTCATTTCATTTGCAAATTGGTCAGCTGTACTAGCATTTACCGTTCAAGAGATCTAACCTCTCGAGAGATTTTCTAGAGATGTGAGTGCTGTCTCTCTTGTTTTTTAAACTATTCTATATGATGGCCAGGGTATATTCATTGGCCGACTGGTTTGGTGTTGTGTCTTGCTTGTATGGCCTATCAGTACGGTAGTAGCGATATGTGAAATGTGTGAATGGGACATTGTAGTAGTTTTGGTTGACGGTAGGGCGGAGTTTATTTTGATGGAATAGCTTTTTATCTCCAAGTGTGACATGCCTGTATGGCTGTTAAACAGGAGGGCAGGATGTATGATGACAGGTGTGATGGTAAGTATATAAGGTCAAAATGTATGGGTTGAATATTATGTTGGTCAGTCTGAAAATAATATGAATTGTATGTAGGATCATTATTGGTAGAGATGCTTTTTGAATCTATATACTATATGACCTTTCTGCATGGTTGGTGTACGACTAGTACGTTTTTGGTTGGCATAGTCTCTTAGAATGGCTGAAATGGATGGAGTTACATGATGGTATTGTCTGCCAGTGTGGGCTGCATGTATGGTTTTTTTAATAGCTAGTACATCGTGATGGAATAACCTATCGGTAAGACTTGAACGTATTGTTAGTCTCTTATATGGTTGGTATGAACTGATCCTGTTCGGTTGTTTAGGCTGTATGACAAAATTGTAGCTTCAATGGTGTTGGGAGAATGGTTTAATTGTGTGATTAGTTTGAAAGAGCAGAATGATTTGATGGGATATTTAGTCAGTATAAGAGGGGCAGAATACTTAGCTTGTATGGTTGGTTAGTATGATTAGATGGTATATGGCATTTGGTAAATTAAGACTATGGATGGAGATTATGACTGAAATATTTTGATTGGCTCGGCTGTTGGTATGGCTTGTTTATATGTGTAACTGGTGAAGTTAGATGGGGTGAAATAATAGTCAATATAGTTTACTGTTACGATTGATTAGTAAGTCTCAGGCATGGTGGCTGATATGATCTGTATCGTTACCAGCGTGAATAAGGTATGCTAGGGTTAGAGTGAATGATATGGTTTGGACTGTATGTTTTTTTTAATTGGTGATTCGTTGATATATCCAGATGGTATAGTATGTTTAGTATTGTGGGTTGTATTGCTTCCGAAGACGCATGGCTGAGGCAAGCTAATGTCATGGTGAAAGGTATTATATCTGTTTTGGTACTCTGTGCCAATGGGTTATCGATATGGTTGTTAAGTATGCTCGAGGTATATTACCTGATATGTTACAGTTGGTGGGGTTAATGGATGGTGTGGAGGTACTTGGTACTCCTGGTCAGTAGGGTTGCTCACATTTTGTTTTGTATGTCTGAGGTGTGGTGGTCAACATTTTGTTGGTAATGGATGGTGAGTTATCAAGCATGTTTGTTTCGATTGATGTCGTCATTTGGCAGGAGCGGTGGCGGTGATGGAGATTGGCAGAGAAGATGGAATGATGTTAGGTTATCGGCTGGTCTCAACTGTATATTTACTTTATATGCTTGAGTTATGATGGATAGTATGATTGATGTGTTGGGTGGTATAGTTGTATTGAGTTTTTCTTTGGTTATAGGTGATGGCATGTTGATTGGCCTGGTATCAGTTAGTAATGATATGTTGATAGATGTTTAGAAAGTTAATATTGTGGGTTGGTCTGGACTATAAATTTGTTTGATACACTGGTGTTATCATGTATGGTATGTTGGATGATATGTTTTCCAGTATATCTGTCTAGCGATTGTTGGTGTATGTCACGTTGTGGTAAAAAGTGTTTGGTATGTGAGGTTATTGTATTTTGAAGACTGGTGTCAGCTGACATGGTAAATGGTTAGAGAAGAAGTTGACTGTCTAACTGGTATGGTCTTTGTGGATGAATGGTCGAGGTATGCTAGAGTTATAGTAGGTGCTATGGTTGGTAGGTATAAGCTGTGTTTGTTGGTAGAACAAGTAGAATAGGTGTTAGGGCTGGCCTCAGCTGTATAGTGGCTCAAGTTATGATGGATATTGTGCTTGGTGTATTGGGTGGTATGGTTGAATTTAATTTTTTCTTTGTTTACAGGAGATAGGGTGTTGGGTGGTCTGATATGACTTGTGATATATAATGGATTGTATGGTGGTATTATGACTAGTATATATTTGACTGGTGTTTACCAATACAGCAGAAAGTATAAGCGGTATGTACATTTTTTTTTGTAAGGTTAGCGTAAGTAACAAAACTCCTACATGTAAATCAAATACTTAAAAATTACATAAATTAAATCTGAATAGTAAATAAAAAATTTCTGACAAGTCTGGGATAGCAACAAAATATTATATGTAAGTTAATGTATATGGACTTAAAATGTTAAACTTAAAAAGAAAAACTTATTGCTGGCCTATTAAGTCTGGCACATATGGATTACATTGGGTGGCACATTAAATGTTAAGGTGCTGGCTTGTGAGGATATATAAGCAGCCGGGTTCATTTTATGGAGCTGTTTGACAGTGGCAGTCATGAAACTTAGTCGAGAAAAATATATGGCAAAGGGTTCTGGTTGGATTGCTTGCTAGCATAGACTGTGTTGAGCTGTGTATAAGCAGATTATATTCATTACACGAAAAGTGAGCAAGCTGGTGTAAAGACACTACATGAATGGTGTGGAAAAATTTAAGGTTTCTGTTTTTATGTTTATAGCCTGAAGTATGTAAATATTTATGTTATATAATTTTTAAAAAGTTTTTAATTTCTTGCTGGTGTTGTATCCTGCCTACTTCCCCTGATATATAGATAATATGATGGTGCTTGGTATATTCACTTTATACATACATTGAATATAATCCAAGTAGGTAAAGTTATGCCTACGAAAAATAGTTGAAATAATAAATAACTAACATTGTCTAGTATTTAGTCTTGAAGAAAGAAGACCTGAAAAGAAGTTGAAAGAACTTTTTGCTCTACTACTATACATACAACTTCAGTATAACTTAAAAAAAATATTTATAAAATTTAAAATTGAATAATAAATACTTGAATATTTTATTTATTCTTTTAATCCTATATGGTAACCAGTATTTCATAAACAGATTATGGTTATATAGGGCTTAAACATATATTCCCGGAGTTAGAAATGTTACTTGCAAATTAAATTTTGCAAGACTCTGCCTTCCTCCTAAAAATTCACAAATTATAATTGCATATTGTTATGTTCCAGCCTATCTATCACTAATAATACACTACTATTCCTGCTACTCTCAATCCTTCTCTCCTCACAACACTATCTCCAGTAAGCCAGGTTTGTATAGGGGAATAGTTACTGCTAATGACTATTAATGAAAGAGGGGATTCTACTAAACATATTTATTACAATCTCTAGGTAGACACAAAACAATACTTGGTACAACTACAATATCTCTCTCCACAATCTACCAACTTTACTTTACTCCGTCTGACAATATTATTATATTAACATGAGAGGTACCAATTATACAAAACAGTGACCTGCCTTACTGATATAATATAGAACACTGAGATGCACGAACAACAAGTTAATTATAAAATTACAAGATTATAGCTTAGCGATATGCCCTAACCTTGCCACGTGATTACTACTCTTTAAATATGGGGTCTCGATAAAGGGAATGTCACCCTACCGCCTAGCCAGATTTACGCTCACCAGTAAAGTGTCTCGTTGATGGCCGGAGCTCCCCAGACCTCAGCACCCTTCCGTGTCGCCCTGACACTGACATTGACGCTTCGCTGTCAGCCACTCACCTGGGAGAAGGGGGGAGTGTCGCTCTCGCTTAAATACTCTCTCTTCACTGGGTCAACCAGATTTGTTATTAAAACAGGGGGCCCGTCGAGGAATCTATATACCATGCTAGCTTAACTTGTCATGTGACGCCCCCCCCTGGAGCCCACTACAATATGCATGTACATATTCACACACGAACCTGACTTGCTTCATAATTATTTAAAAAGAATATATTTAAAAAATTAGATGTGAGCATAGTCACACATGATTCTAACTCTAACTGAAAATAACAAAATAATTTTAATACATTTGGCTTCAAATTGTATTTAAAGTGGTAAATACAATGCAATTGAACTGAACAAAGCTCTAAAATAAAGTATTCACAAGCCATATATACACTGATTGAAAAGAAATATAAAATATATTAAAAATATTTCTGTAATTGTATGAGGAATAACTTTACTTTTGCTTGGAATACTAAACACCACATTAAGGTTTAGCTTCTCATGTGGACATACTGTACGCTAGTGACTAGAATGCCTGATTCTAACCCAAAGGTCCAAGGTTCAAATCCCTACAGCCAGATGAGAATTCTTTTTTTTTAAATGTTAGCAGCTGTCATGGCAAAACGTGAAATTTACATAATTTAAATTTTTAAACTGATTTTTACATTGCAAATGCATTAAAAATACATTTTACTGTATTTTTCAATGAATTTTTTCTGTTATTTTCAAATGATAAATAAAATCAATTTTAATAATTCTACTTATTTATAAATGTATTGCTTCACAGATGACTGATTGGCAAGGTCAATCAGCAGAGTTCCTCGCAGTCGTTGGCATCCCTTCCTTTCTCCGTGCAGTGCTTGCCTACGTCACTGCACACACATATCACAGATAGTGGGTCTGTCCTGTCGACATGTGAATGTGTATGTGTTTACAAGGTTAGGCGACTTATTTTCGTACAAAAGTAAAAACAAAGTTAATACAGAAAAATATTTAAAAAATATCAACTAAAAAAAATTCAAGTATTGAAAATCTAAAATGTTTTACAAAGTCCAGCATGGAATGTACTTTATAGTAATTCTTCATAAATCTTCTCCTGTATGGAAAAATAACATCTTTAAATTAGTAAATAAATACACACTGGTGATTCGCAGACTCTAGCAGGCAATGAAGGAACTATGTAGACGGCGGGTCAAATGAATGTGAGAGACAAGGGAGAAACGAAAGAGTGAAAGAAAGAGAGAGAAAGTGAATGTGAGAAAGATATATCAAAGATTGAAAGAGATGGAAAGAGAAAAAGAGAGAGAAAAGGAGAAAGTGATGGAATGAAAGAAAGATATATAATAAGAGACACAAAAGAGAGAGAACATGGAATGATAGAGCATTAAAAATCAAGACAGAACAATGGTATAAAATCATAATCATATGCACCTTGAAGAGACGAGTCCGGTGATATATAACACATAATACTTGTCATTAAATTTTTGGACTATAAAAATATATATAATTTTACAAAACTTATTTTATTTATTTCTATTTATCATCACTTTTGTCCTTCTACGCAGAACCGTGAGAGCATTGAACAGAAAATAGGAGGCAGCAAGCCTCGGCCAAATGTTTATTTTTAGATTTGTTTTGAGGAAGAGGGGCAGCTGTACATGCCGAGTCGCAGGCAGCGAGCCAAGGAACCGTTCTATTCATTGTACATCTACTGAAGTGACAACATGTAGCCCAGCAGTATTACGACAACCACCGAGATGTAACTTTTCAGCTTAAATGTGACTGCTGATATGATCGTTTACCTGTGTTAATGTAGAAGAGAGGCGTGATGTGATGAGTTCCATTGTACTGATGTGTTTGCTGTACTCTCGACAGTCTACAATAAAACTAGTTAAGATTCTAAATGGCTCACTCATCATTTATTTTCACTACAACTAGTTTAAAGTGCACCTTTTTCCAATGAATACTAGCAAGAACAAAACTGTTCACTTTAAATTAAGTGTTTGTATTGGAGTGTAGCGAGTTGATGCTACGCTGCAATGGGACACCCTTACGTGGGGCTGGGATTTCGACACAACCCCGAGGTATAGCAATAGTTCAATGTGCCGCATGTACATGATACATGGATTGCGACAGAACACAGAGCAACAGTGTGAAGCATGTCGCAACGCAGCACGCCTCTGCTGGCTGCGTGATGTCGAAATGCAGCAGAGCTCCAGGTTTCTCATCAGTACGTGCAGAAGTAGATGCATGTTCCCGAGGTAATGCAGTTCCTGTTCGAAACTAGAAATCAACAAATAAGTAATGTTTACAGCCATCATCATCACCAGCGTCTGAATCAACGAAAGGTACGTGCTACAACAACACATCATCATCGCCAAGAATGTTTGCAATAACCTATAATCTGTCCTGGTATTGTATTTTATTTGGGTATTTTAGATAATTTTAAGAGTTTTTTTGTTGTTATTTTTGTTAACATTTCAATATGGAGCAGGATAAACAGATTCCAATGGATAATAATATGCTCTTTAAATTATTGACAAAACAAATAAATGAACTTTTTGATAACCATAGAGAGGATATGGGAGAAATATTTAAAGATAATACGAGCAGTATTCAAGAAATACGACGAGCAGAAAAGTAGAGCATCTGATGAGTGCATAAAGGTAATGGAGGAGGAACAAGCAAAGGAAAATAGAAAATTGAATGCAGAATGTGAACATGAGGTAGTAGTAATAAATGTTTGTGAAAATGTAGAGGTTAGGAATGAAACAGGAATGGAGGTAGTTAAGGTGATAAATGTAGGAACAGAGGAGAGTACCTTACTAAAATGTCACAAAATTACCAATTTTGCAGTAACAAGCATGCAAGGTTGCACAGAGTGAAGAGTCAAGAGTAAGTCTGTTAATGTTTGTAAAGTCTGTATGTGAGGGGTAAATAGTTTTGTGTACATGAAACCAACTAGAAAATTCAAAACTGAAATGAGAATTAGTCTTTCCATAGTGAGTGTGAAACATCGGAGGGGATGTTGCCAAATGTGTTTATGTCAGAGGAGTGTTGGAAGTCTGGGGATTCCCAGGATTAAGGTTAGGTAGTGTTTGTTGCTGTAAGGAATGTAAAATAGGCGAGAGTGAAAGGGTGTTCACCAAATGTAAACAAAGCAAAGATCATGCACAAGACAAACAAACAAGGGAGAAAGGGGGTAAGTGGAAACATGTATGTAAGATGCGAGAGCTGTGATAGGTTATGGAAGTAAGTCAGTCAGGGAAAAATTCAAGTTAAGGCGAGAATGAATGTGTTGTGGAGGAGAGAAATTAAGGGGACAGTAAGACAGACTGTCTGCCATGTAGCTTAAGGTATTATGTAATTACTAGGGCTAGGGTTTGTCTCGTTAATTTTAAAAGGATTATATTGTGTCTGGGTTTATTTATTTTTATTGAATCAGTGCCAGAATTGTGTGTATTTTTTTAAAGTGTAATTCATGGAGGGTAGATTAAAATGAACACTATATTAACAGTAAACACTGGAAGTGAGGTTATGCAGAAATGAAATCCATGAGTTTTAAATGATAGTGAAGTGACATTTGGGATGAAAAAAGGCAATGGAACACTATAATTGGTGGGAATGGTGAATGCAGGACATGGTAAAAACATTTTATATTTAATTTTTTTTAAGACACACGTGATTCAGAAATTTTTTCATGAAGAAGTAACAACATTTTTATTAAAGATAGAATTCAGTGTCATGACCAATGTGTAATAGTGTCATTTTGTTTAAGGGTTTCCATGTGTTTAGGTTAAGAGGGAACTTGTGTATTTGTTTTTTTTTTTATAGAGTATTTGTAATTTGTCACATCTAGAATTTAATTGTAAAATTAAGAGTGTATTTTGTTATGGTTAATTCTGTCAGGTCAGGCACAAAGGGTGACATCTGCTACCAGTAGCAGTTCAGGAAAGCTGGTACCGCCTGTGCTCTGAATTTTCCTTCTTCTTTTCTTCCAGTACTATTTCTATCTTTTTCTATCTATGCTGTCATGGGTGGTTTGTGTCGACCCTTCTCTTTGTCGGCAAAAGGGCCCTACTCACAAAACTCTTTCCTATCTTCTATTGAGTTTCTTGTATCTTTACAAAAATTTTATGTTTACCTTCTTCACCTTCCAGTGTGTGTGGTTTTTAGGTGTAAGCCCTACCCCGCTGTTCGGCCCATGTGCCGAACAGGTTAGGTTTTTGACTATAGTTCTTAGATATTCAGATCTGGGTATATGACCATAATGAAATTGCTGACAGTGCTGAGAGTGTAAAATGTCTGCTGGTTTCTTGTTAGTTGCAGAAATGCATACTTTTATGTTTAATTATTCTCCACTTTAGGCCATACTGGTTTTTTTTAATATGTATCTTGTGAGGTTTAACCTCAAATTTGAGGGTTTTTCCATTGGTGAGGCAAGAGTGCTTGCATATGTTTGGATATGGATGTGTGTGTTATATAGGTGTGTGGCGAGAGGGAGGAGGTGAGCACAAAACAACAGCTAATATAAGAAGACTTTTATTAAAAGAATATTGTATGAAATGATGTGATGCAAATTTTATTGATGGTTATGTATGTAGAGTTGCTGATTGTTAGGTATGTAAGGGAAAGAGTTGAACGTATTGTTAGTGTTTGTATTGTTATTAACTTAAAGAATCTTGTTTACACAGTGTTAATTTTGTTTAATTTTATTTTGCTAATTTCTTAACTTGGTTTGTACTTCATAATGTTTTGTCTTAGTTGCGTGGAAATATGCTAGAGTAAATATGTGATGTAGGGTACATGTGCTGTATAATTTTAACCCAAGGTAAGTGCTTGGGATAGTAGATAAATGCAGAGAGTGACTCCTATGTCAGTATTATAATATGGTTAGGCTTGAAATTTGTAACAGTTTGAGAAGTCACATGCCTTTTTAAATATATATTTTGAAAACACTTAGCTTTTGAGTTGTGACATAGTTTTCAGATTGTGTGGACATTTTCAAAATGTTATGAAATTATTTTTTCAAAAGTTTATATTTTAAAATAAATTGTTCTTGTCACCTAAATTTAATGGGGGGTTTTCTTATTTAAATTTATTTTTGATTTTTTAAGAGGTTATGATTTTTGGACTTGGTTGTAAGTTGAGGTGTTGTGAAGTGGTGTTGAGTTTGATGGTGTAGGGTTTAGGAATTGCTCCAGTGTGGGTGTTATTGAGGCTTCGCTCAGAGATTGTACGTTGGGGTGGTACCGGCCTGTGTCAATTTTTTGAGTGTGCACTGACCTAGCTTTTTTGTGTATTATTTAAATGTGGCAGTGGTTAATTTTGTTGTGTTTTGGGGCAGACCTGGATCCATGCCCTGGTTAAATGTGGGAGTAAACTCATTAACTTTTTAAAGTAAATATGGGCAATTTTACTTAAACTTCTATCCTAGAAAGGGATTTCACACTTTGACATTGATAGATGAGAATTTTTGGTTGTTTTGTTACACTTTTTTTGGAGTTAACTGAAGTTTGGGAAATTAGGAGGTTGAATACAGGGCTGTTAATTTTTTTTTGTGAGGTGATTTTATGATGATGTTAATTTGTAATGTGAATTTTTGTGGTTGGGTTACCACAGTGTTTTAAGATGGGTATCTTTGATTTTGTATTCTTGTATTGCAAGATTCAAAATGTTATTGAGTATTTTGTATTTGCACTTTATAAATTTTTTTTTGTCAACTATTTATATGCTTAAGGGATCTATAATTTGTTGCATTTAGTACTGTTCCACACCATTTACAACTTAACTTGAAGTGTTGTTGCCATGTACTTGTATGTATTTTGGATAACAGATGATAACTGCTAATGACTTAACATTTTTTTTTATACAAATGTTTTTTGTAACAAATTGATATGGCTTTACACATGTTTTGCCTTTTGTATAAGAATCTTTTTTACACAGATGTTTATTATAACACAGTTCATTATGTATTACATGTTTTCTTACCTTGGTATGTGTTGATGTTTGTTGTGGTGTGTACATATGTTTGACTTTTGTATTATGTGGAAATGTACGACTGGTAATGTTTATATTTCAGGGAATGACAATATCTTGTGACATATTATATTTTGTATTGTTGTTTTGTAGCTGCTCCTATGTTATTATTTCAATGAAATGTGATTTGAACTTTTGTATTGTAATGTGAGGATTTTGTTGTTTTGCAAGAGTGTTTGTGTGCTGTGTTTGGAGGAACAAGGTCATAGTGGTATTCCACTTTCGACACTTTAAGGTTAGGTATTGGTTTGGTAAAGATTTCCTCAAAATTTTTCCCAAATCAAGGGGGATAATGTAGCATTGCATTTATACAGGGTTTTATTGATTTTTAAAAATGATTTTTCAGGTTCCCTTTTTGTTAAATTTTGAAGTTTATTTTGTCCCTAAGTGTATTTTGTCCAAATTTTTCTTTTTGTGCCACTGTTTAGAAGTAAAGGCTTTATCAGTTTTAATGTGAGGCTGTAATACGGATGTTATCTATACTGCGTGGCACTTTAGGGTTCCCAGGCTTCAGAGCGAGGTGACAAATTTTTGAGATTAAACTTTTTTCTAAAATCCCATGCATCAGCACTTTTGTTCTTCTACGCAGTAACATGAGAGTATTGACCAGCCAATAGGAGGCCGCGAGCCCCGAACAAATGTTTATTTTTATATTTGTTTTGTGGAGGGGAGGCAGTTGTACACGCCGAGTCGCAGGCAGTGAGCCAAGGAACCATTCTATTCATTTTACATGTACTGAAGTGACAACATGTAGCCCAGCAGTATTACAACCACCACCGAGATGTAACTTTTCAGCGTAAATGTGACTGCTGATATGATCTTTTACCTGTATTAATGCAGAAGAGAAGCATGATGTGATGAGTTCCACTGTACTGATGTGTTTGCTGAACTCTCGACAGTCTACAATAAAACTAGTTAAGATTCTAAATGGCTCACTCATCATTTATTTTTACTACAACTAGTTTAAAGTGCACCTTTATCCGATGAATACTAGCAGGAACAAAACTGTTAATTTTGAATGAAGTGTTTGTATAGGAGTGTAACCAGTTGATGCTACGCTACAAGATGAATAATCCACTTTCTTCAATCACATAAACAAAAAAGTAAACAAGACCACTATTGTACAACAGGGAAGGAAACTACTGGCTTTGCAATGTACGCAAATGGAAATTAGCTGCAGGGGAAAAGTACGTACGTAAGAAGGTTAAAGTTGTAGCTGCCAAAGCAAGTAAACATCCATGTTTATGTCATACGAAATGCTACAAAATATTGTCTGAAGAAGAAAGGTAGGAAATTTTCAAATTGTACTGGAGCGGGGGGGAAAAAAATGAAAAAGACAGTTTATTAAGTCCTGTTGACAATTATTGTACACAATGTTCAAGGAAAAGATATAGGAATTCCTATCAGGCAAAAGAAAATACTCTGTTCTTTACATTGCCAGTAATAAAGAGAGAATACAGGGTTAGTAAGGCAATGTTTCTGAACACACTATGAATTTCTAATACTGTTGTTGTGAATATCTGAAAAATATCCAACCAGGAGGTTTGGTAAAACCTGATGAGAGAAGAGAAGAAAAGGAATACCAGCCAACAAAACTCCAGATGAGACCATTGAAAAGTTCATAGGAAATAAATGGCTATATTCTGATATTTTTTATGAGAAGTAATTTAAGCCCCCCCCCTAAAATGGGCACATGTGAAACTTGTGATTCTTTCCAGGCAAAGTTTAAAGACAGCAGCTTAAGTGAGACAGAACAGAACATGCTCACAGCTGATGAGTGAAAAAGCAGGTACAATCTAAAAAGTGAAGACACCAAAATGTCTAAAACCACTTTCACATGCAAAGTCTTAACTGGAGACCTTCAAAAATGTTTACCCACACCACTGGTAATGAATTCCATAAGTATTTACAAACGTAAACTTTGGACATTAAAGTCCATAGTAAATAGTAATGTTTGTCCATCTGCACAATCTCACTGTGTGAAAAATAACGGTGACACCAATATCTACAAATCCAATAAATTGGCAAAAATCAAGTGTGAAATGCTTTGGCCTGTCATATAAACTACAAAGCCACTAACTAGTTTAAGTAGTTACAGCAAAAAAAATGGACTATGAATTACGTTAGTGACTGGTTTGATGTATTATGTGTAAGACAGTAGTCTGGCTTAATTATGTAATTTTATTGGTGGAGCAATAAGACAAAAATTTACACACAACCTGATTCTGCTGGAAGTTGGTAAGTGGCAACATGGGCTAGCCATGCCACTACTTACTGGGACTGATGGGTCGACCCGGAATAAGTTTTAGGTTGTTTACGGAGATACTTGGGAATTTCTCGACAGTACTGAGCACTTTCACAAAACCCAAAATGACTGGATAAACCAACTGTCAGATCTTCCCAACATAGCAAAAAAAAATCTCCCATTAGCCTATATGTGCCATGACCCAGACAACCAGCATATCAGAAGCAAGTGTTTATGATTAGGAACACCAAAAGATGGAAGCTATACTGGCAGACTGGTCACACCAACTGTTTGAAGCACATCTACTTAAAAAATGCAGTTTTGTGACAAATTTCTAAAGCATACAAGAAAAATAATAATAGCATTCAGTTACTTTATCCATAACATTGAACAAAAGGGTAGATTGGCTACACAACTATCAATTAGTGGTCTTCATTGCTAAAACAAACATCATTACATCAAGCCCAACACCAAAACCGATTAAAAACATTTTTCTATGCAGTGAAATAGTACTTTCTTGCATAAAAAGTTGGGATTATAAACAATGTAAATGAAAAATTATTTTCACCATATGAGTTACATAACCATAAATCACGTTTGGTTAGCACATGTACTATACTAGTTTGTTCACATGTAGCATCATGAGTTTGATTTTTCATACACAGTAACCTTTATTTTGAGCAACTTTCCCTTAATACACAAGAGCAATTATACATCTGTTGTTTCTCATTTGGTATTTTCAGGACTTTTTGCTCTCGAGATAGTTTCCATTTGGCACTCTGAATTTGCAGGTAGTTCAAAGGAGGTTACACTTTGAGGCAAAAGGAAGAAATAGTTTTAATAATCTTCAAATAATATAATTACTCTGACAACTTACAAAATAATGCAGAAAAATACTACACTCTTTTATACTCACTTTAATTATTATCAGTAAATTATAGAAATAGTTATTTTACATTCTATCAGTGTGTATTTAAAAAAAAA
The DNA here is from genome assembly GCA_029891345.1 of Dryococelus australis. Lineage (NCBI taxonomy): Eukaryota > Metazoa > Arthropoda > Insecta > Phasmatodea > Phasmatidae > Dryococelus > Dryococelus australis. The sequence continues at coordinate 93,436,523 of CM057009.1, read as the reverse complement.
AATAGTAGCAACATGAAGGTTGATTATGGTAAAGTGAGCACTTTTGAAATCCATGCTTATTTTTAAATTCAGCCTGTTGCATAAACTTTAGCAGTATCTCAATGTAAACACTACCCTGTGATGTATGTTAAATCTGCTGTTCAGAAGTCTGCTGTATTTGTCTACATAACAATGCAACAAGTGATTAACTGTTGAAATGCATTTTGCAAATACATACATGTTAATATCCGTAAATAATCTCTCTTTTGAACATTGATGTTCGTGATTTTCACTGTTTACATATAAATGGTCTGGTTTCGGAAGTTAGTATTTTTCTTTATGCTGTCTTGGAAGTCGTAAAGTGATCACCATTTTTCTCATCTCCCCCCCCAATTATATTATCAGTGCCACACTAATTAGAACATTCCTAGTTGAATAAATGGAATGTTTAAATTTTTGTCCCTTGTTATGTATCACAAGAATGAAACACATTGAGTTAATACTGAGTATTTGGTTCATCATACGGCAAACGTGTGTTAATGGTCGTTAAATTATTACATTGATTTAAAACAACATTTAGGGACAAAACTAAGGTAAACTGCATACATCCTAAAATGCTTTAAATGAAATATTTTATTTCAGTAGAATATTACAAAATACTATTCTGTTGAATATATTATAATTATTAGAATATTCTCCAATGTATCAAAATCTCTACTGATAGCTATGTGACAAAGCACAACTAACTCCCAAATTAATAATTGTACACACATCATGTATAGGCAAATGTCCGGTTTTATTACAATGATAGTATAAATGCTGAAATGTTGTCAAATCCTCCGTGGCTAAACCAAATTGATCCAAATTCTACAGCACAATTCTGTGATATTTATCACAAAAAGGCAAGTTTCACGAAAATCTGTCTAGATGTATTTTTTTCTACTGTGTGTAACGACACAAAAGTTTGGCATAACTTTTCTTACGAGAAAATACCTTTAAGCTTATAACATTAGAATGACTACAGCAATGTGAACAAAATTTCATTAAAATACTAACTAAACAATACTTAACCTATAACTACATTTTTCAAGAAATTTCATTAACACATTTAAAGTAGACTCCAATTTTCATTACCTAGATTTGGTTATTTGTAGCAGCTTAGAATGGTCACCGTAGCTCAGACACATTGAAAGTTGCAACAAAATGTCAAGGAAATATGTCAACATATTAAAAGTACAGGAGGAATGTTATACGTATAAAAACAAGCACTTTTATAGTGTTATTTTCTAAAAACCAATGAAATACATACCAAGAAATCAACTCGTAAACTGTTCTCAATGGTCATGTAAATAATAACACACAGTCACTGAAGCTCCAGGATAACTTAACATATCACAAATATAATTAAATGCACTCAACCTAAATATCTTCAAGTTTTACAGTACACAGCCAAACAATGAAAATAGTGGCCACAGAGAAACCATTTGACAACAACAAAACTATATAAATAGTGGGAGTATGGGTTGGTATACACTATTCACAGTAAAAAGAGCACTTTTGAAAGACATCTCATTAGGAATAATAGTCAATAAACATATTTTATTGTAGCATTAGACATTAACTTTCGAGTGTGGCAGAATATGTACACTATGTATTACTTACATGGCAATATATATTTTAAAAGGAGGTTAAAGAACAAAATGTAGCTGAAATGAAAAAGTAACTAGGGCCTCAAAAGTGCTCACTTTACCATGAACAGCCTATAAACACATAATCCCATACTGGTGCATTTGCATTTCAACATATACACAACAGTGGCACTGCAAGCACTGACCAGCAGTCGTAAGCTGAGTTGAGAGATTTGGGTGGCTCAATGACAAGGTCTTGAGAGCTGATGAGGATAAAGAGACAACAATGGAGTAGCATCAGAATTCAAGGGCGGGGGAAATGTGAGATCCTTGAGAAAACCTGCCAACCAGCAGTATCATCTATACAATTTCCATTTGCAAAAATCTGAGAGTGGTCCAGGCAGGGACTGAACGTAGTTCACCTTGGTGGGAGGCAAGCAATCTGACCACTCAGCCAACACGGCCCCTAGCGGTCGTAGACATTGGTATGTAGTCGAAGCCACATTAACGCACTAAACATCGAGACATTTTGCGGTAGGCTTTTAAATGTTTTGCAATAATTGTGTGGCATGTTTATGTGTAGTCATTTGGGTGTATACACAGAAAGCATACAGCAAGCATACAGAGTGAAATAAGAATGATAGGAAGATGTCACAGGCGCCACTTTACGCAACTGATGGAATTTGAGAGAGGAGTGCCCCAATTTCCTGATGCCTTGTGGAGGCAAATCTGTGATTCGAGTGTCCATTACGAGTGCTGCAGTTAAACTCTGCAACAACAGCAGTTTCATTTGCAGTGGTGCTATGCCAAGGCAGCGTGGAATGCCAAAGACTGGCAATATAGGGTGAATAGTGATGAGTGCCGCTTCATTACGGGAACTGATCATTGGGCCCGGGTGTGGATGACCTTTGGTGAATGGCACAATCCCAAACTTCCTACAGAGCAGCATATTCTCCCCATTGCAGGTATTATTAATCTGAGGATCTATTGCCTATTGTTGCAAATTCACTCTTGTTGTGTTACGTGGAACGTTGATGGCACAGCGATATGTGGATGAGATCCTAGACCCCCACCTGTTCCCATTACTTGCCTGAATTTGAGGTTCAATATTCCAGCAGGATAACGCCTATCTGCACACAGCACAGGTGGCTCAGGACTGCCTCTGCCATGTCCAAACATTACCACGGTCTGTCCACCTCTCTGATGTGTCATAAATCAAACATCTGTGGGACCAATTGAAATGCCAGCTGCAGTAGTGTCACTGTATCCAGGATTTGTAACACACTGTTCAACAATTGTGAATCTATATGTAATTGTCCTGCTGCTATTTTTCTGTGATCATGTGTATTACTCATATACTCGACAAAATTTCAGTACCATCTGATACATCCTTCTGTGTCCACTATTTTTATTGTCCGGCACTGTATCATAACCAACTTTAATTACATTTAGTCACATTGGTAAGGTTGACATATTACATCAAATGTTGGACTTCCTGCAACCAAAAACAACTTCAAAATACAGCAAAAACCAGTTACAAAATGTACAACTTCATTGTAACCACATATATTGACTTAAATGTTTTATTCACGATGGAAATATATATTTTATATTTGGGGTTAGGAACTACTACATAAATCACATTAAGGCACTTACAAAAACTAACCAGGGAATGGGACAGAAACTGTTGCATAAATTCACAGAATTCAAAGCACGTAACCACAGGAATGGAAAAGAGAGAAATAAAACAATGGACTCGGATAACTAGAAACAGTAGATCAGCCAAGTGATGTTATGAATGAGTTAGAAATATAAATGTGTTACTATAATGGCATTTTTATTCTTATATGTATAAAACAAAAAGAAAGTGATAAATTTCAGATGTTAATGTATTAAGACCTGCAACTATTTCTCCTAATTCAATGCCAGCTTTACTTTGGGTATTGCATTCATTGTTTATGTTAAAATGTATGCAAGAGTTAAAGGCAGTGGATTTTTCTAAGGTTGATTTCAAGAGTGTTCACTTTATAGCTAACCACCTATATGTACTATATTCCTAAATATATAACCAAAAAAATATTTGAGCAAGACCCAAGCTTACATTAATTTTTTTTTTGTAAATATGCTTCAATGTTTTACATGAGCTAAAATTTTTGAATATAAACAGTGAACAACAGGGTTCACGAATAAGTAATAAAATTTTTGGATCTAATTTGTACTTAAGCGGTAATTGTGAAATTTTTCATGTCAAGAATAGGATCTTACATGAATATGTTGGTAACAAAAATATTACGTATTGTCACATTTCTTACAGTCAAATTTTAACCTAATTTATTAAATAAGAGAGAGTTTACAACTCCACAGCAAACATAACACAATTTTTTCAGTTTTTTTTTTTCAGTTTTTTTTCAGTTTTTTTTTATTTTTATTTCGTTTTTATTTATTTTCAGCAACCACTGTAGAGTAACAAAAAAATGAATACAAAGTTACAATGAATGATGCAATTTAGGGCCAAATGAAATTCGACATACTTGATATTTGCCATTTAAAATTAAAATACAATTTGTAAACTACTAGTCAAACAACCTCATAACAATGTCACTAATGGTACACAAAATTTAGCAGTAAGCTTTTGAGTTTATAAGGTCTTAGTAATATAAAAAAAATACACTATGACATACCTGAGAAAAATATGAAACTAATCACACTCGCCATAAAAATACTGCTATAAGAGAAATAAATCATACACGGTTTTAAGAAACATGTAACACCATAAATTATAGAACAAAAAAAAAAGATCTGCATAAGGAGTGTTCTAGAGAAATAATCTGTGCAGTATAATTTATCAACTACAAATCTTTACTTCATTAGGTGCTATTTGAACTGAGTTATTAAGAGTGATCCAATTAGCTATTAATTTGAATATGGCCCTCCCTCTGGTTGTTGGCCAAACATTACATGAAGGAAAACCTATATTTCAGTTCCAGGGTAAATAGAAGAACTATAAAAGTTCAGTTTTGTTGAGTTAAGTATTCTCAAAAATTTTCCCCACTACGTAGCCATTACTGTTAGCATTGAAAGTATAAGAAAAATCAACACTCTTAAGGAACATTTCATACATCTGTAATGCACTGTAAATGTGATTGCTAAATGTGGCACAAGAAGTTACACTTACCCAAGAGCCACAAATCAAATATTTACTTGATAAGGTAAGCTGTTTGGAAAATATTGCAATCACTGCAATGAAAGGTTTTAATATTTGGAATTATATCACATGGTTATACACATGTGGGATAGCCAGGAATTTCTCATGGAACGGAAGACTGCAAAAAGCTAAGATTTTGTGGATACTAGAAGGGTTGAGACATTCATAGAAATCTGAACAATTACAAATAAGATTACAACTATAACAAAAATATGCAATAGTTAATGCTTATGTATTCAATATTGAAAGAGCAAAAATATTTTAAACATAAAAATATTAATTTCTGACATAAATGTTAAGTCCATACTCCCCTTCACATGGCACGCACAAATTCAGAAATTGTACTCAAAAACATTTATGTGTAAACCACCGGTTTAAATTTACAATTTGAGCAAAAACAAAATAAACACACACATTATTTCTCACTATCTAAAACTTTAATATTCAATATTTTTTTCATTCTATGAATACCTTTCATGACAAGAGTAGATGTATTTTGGGGACCCCGGCGCACACCATTTTTTGTGATAATTTAAACCGAAAATACAGCAAAAAATAACATCAACTTTTATGTGCTATTTGTAATGAAAGTACACGAAAAAAATTAAAAACTCAAATTCTTAAAATTCTTGTGACAAAATGCTAAAAATCAAACAAATTTAAGCTAAAAACTAACAAATTTATCGCTTTGAAGCTGTCTTTTCACATTGCTAGAACCGACAATTTTTCATTAAAAAATAAAAAACAATTTTCATAAAAAATCCAGCAATTTAAGCTCAAAATCACACAAATTTTTTAAATATTTCACTAAAGGGCCATGCAGGATTTCACACAAGGTAAAATAAACAAAATTATGCAAAAATCACACACATTTAAGGTTAAAACAAGCAATTCAGATGAAATATTAAAAATTATAATTGATAAAATTTAAAATTTAAATTCAATATCATGTACAGATTTACAATTTTTCATCTCTTACATTATAAAAGATCTCCCCTCATTCATCATTTTTAAGCGCTTTTCATCAATTATATTTGCATAACTATCTGGTAAAGTGATTTTATAATTACCATTTAGAATGAAATTAATTTTTTCGCAAACTTAGATTCATAAATTTGAAATCCTGTAGCTTCATACCATTTATCAATTTTGATGTCATGTAGTTTAGTCAATTGATATGAATTGTTCAACTTCTTGAGCAGAGCCTCCATTTTGGTTTGTGTTATTTAAGTGGAAACAAATTTAATAAAGCTACAAAAATTTTGAAATTAAAAGTAATTTTAAAATTATAAAATTAAAAATAATTATATTAAAATAATACAATATTTTTTGTTTTAATTTTTTTATGTTCTTAATTAAAATTTTTTCCTTATAAATAAACAAAAATGAAATCGCCAGACGAAATGAAAAATACTAAAATTTGTAAAAAGTGTAATGAATTATTAAATAAAGAATGTTTTTACTTTAATCAAAACACAAAAGATAAGCTTTAAAAAATCTGTAAAAAATGTTGTATCAAAAAAGGTACAAAACAATATGAATTAAATAAAGAAATGGTATTATGTAAATGAGGAAAATATGTTTATAATACATCTCTCAAAAAGCATAAAAATTCTAAATTACACAATGCGGCACTAGATAATCTAAACAAAACCCAAAACTGTGATTATCCATCAAAAACATGTAAAGCGTGTAATGAGACTAAATCATTAAAACTATTTTATCTTCATAAAAATATAACAAAATGTAAAACTTGTTATAAGGAGTATATGAAGAAATATATTTTAAAAATATAATCATAGTAAGAAGTTCAATAAGTAATAAATATTGCTTTCGATACTAACATTAACTAAAATTTTTGTGTTATTTTGATTTAAAAAATCATGGTATCCAAATAGTCTATAAAAATTAAAATACAAGTAAATTTATTTGCCGTATAAATACAACTGTAAATATGGAGGCTTATATAACAGCTGTGTTGAACGATGAGGAAGTGAGGAAGTTGACATATTGCTAAATATTTTAAAATAAAACATATAACTAGACCAAGGAAAAATGATATAATTAGAACTCTTATACCATTCTTTATGCAAAGGGTTATAGACGAGCTGAGAAAAAGAAAGCAGATAAAAAGAACAAAGAATTATTTTACAAATTTGCCTTTAGCTGATGTCGATATCAATGAATTATATCCCGAAGATAAAAAAGAATTAGAAGAAATATTTCCATTCTACAATAACAAAAAAAATAGAAGAAGAACCAACAAAAATTACTTAGTTAATAAAGCTTTTAAAAGTAGGATATCAACATATGACATTAAAAATACTTTTAATTTAGTATAGCCTATTCATTTTTTGACTTCAGTAAAAAGTAAGATATTTGAGATAATACACAATAAACTTAAAATATTAGACGAGTGAAAATTCAACCAGTATTAAATTATATGCTAATTTTCATAAGCACGAAAATAATCAAGTACAATTGTTCACATTTCAATCACCAAATAATACATTATTGAATGCAGGAGGTAGTTAAAAAATTTATAAATTCGTATTATGAGAAATAATTACACAATTATCTGAATTTCAAAGAAGAGGTTCGGGTGGGCTTTAGATACAATAATTGGATTACAATTAGCAATAAATAAGTATAATCCGTTAAATGGAGCATCATATGTTGATCTACCAGAATTTATTATAAAATAAAAAAGTATGCATAATTGTTGAAAATAATGATCAAAAATGCTTTCTTTGGGCAATAAAATCAGCATTGTTTCCAGTAGGAAAAGATCCATGAACAGTAACTAAATATAAAAATGTGGGGCTTAATATTGATAAAGTAAATGATAATTATGGATATCCTTTTAAAATTGATGATATAATACCAAAAATAGAAAATCAAATTGATACATATATAAATGTATACTCTATTTAAGATAAGTCTACAGTATATCCACTAAAAATTACAAAACATAAAAAGGAAAAACATATCAATTTACTTTATTTCAAAGATGACACAATTTCCCATTACAGTTGGATAAAAGATTTATAGAAACTGTTTTAAATTTCATAAACTGAAAAAATTCCCGCAATTCTGAAAAATTCCTGGATATTTCCCTAATTATTTCACATCCAGTAGATTTCCTGCTTTCCTAGCATTTCTGGATCGCTGGACACCCTGTGAGATACAGATATTTTCTAGAACATTGTGCCAAGCCAATCTAGCGTGTTTTTCATGTATAGGTGAGCAAAACATGAATAAACTATATCTATTGTGAAATAAGTAGCCAAACTGTATTGATGAGTTTCAGTACTTCTTGGCATGGAAAAAAAAAAAGCACAAGACCTTGTTTCGTTTGGTAATTATATGCATGCACAAATTAAAGGAAAATTTTGAGCACTTACGGTGACATTACTGTATTTTACAGGACACCTCTTCACACCACATTTGTTTCCTCAGGTTAGATAAGGAACTCACCCTCCAAGTTTAACCAAATATTCTATAAATATTTACATTTGCTTCCCAAAACTATCAAAGTTTCTTCACAGCCATACATTCACATAATATTCTTTAGAAAAATCACAATTTTTAAAATTTGCCACAGTATACTTTATATTTAGTACTCTTCATTAAGATAGGTCTCTCATCTACAAAATCACAATCTTTTTAGAGAAAATATTCTATTCTGCAGCATACCGAAGTGAACTTAAGAGTAAGATAAATCCTCACACAAATATGAACACACATTTAAAAAATTGTATAAATATAAATATTTTCTAGATCAGAAACAACTCTCTGCACACAGCTGAAGTATTATTTCAAAATATGATGTAACACAGAACCCTATATGCTTGAAAATGTGCAGTTTAACCAACTGATCCACAGCTGTCGCTTAAAACATGTAACTAACTGAACAAGTCACCCAAAGATATATCACTGTATATGCAATTTTTTATGTTGGTAGTTCTGCCAGTGCCGAAGCGTGGTTAAGTATAGTTATTTTGTTTCCTGGAGATGAAAGTTGGTTAAAGAAATGAACATAAAAAGTAACCTTTTATAATGGACAAAGATTAAGAGATGGGTTTCCAGAAATTAAGGGCAGCTAAGCATTTCATTCAGTAAGATACCAGTTCATGGGGAACAAATGTCTAACAAAGTTAAATTAACAATGATATAGCTAATATTTAAAATAAGTACCTTTACGAATTTCTGTTACATTTGTAATGTGATTTAGTGTATCATTAATATAATTATAAAACTGTTATTTGGTCTATTTCATTCTATTACCAGTACAGAGGACAAAATCTGTTCCTGTTAACATGTATAATAGATTTTTTCCCCGCTCTAATGATTAATTAACAAAATAATACAAACCAGTAACCTAACCTAAAAAAAAACATTTCTGTATTCCTGACTGTTTTAGTATACATATATGTTCAGCTTATATTACAGAGTTAAGTTTGCATGTATAAATCTGAGAAGTGTGGAAGGTGGAGTGGGACATTATGAAAATATGCAAGTTATCATTTAAGGATTTTTATGCTTGCTGCTACGATGGTCAAACATGACTTTTGAGACTTTTGACACTGCAATATTTTTAAAGATTGGAGATATACAGCAGGGAAGGTAAATGAAAAAACCACATAAGCCTGTGACTGTCCTGTAATCCTTCATTGGCAGTAATTTTTTTTAGGCATTCAAAACAATAAATTCCTGACAACATTCATGTAAGAGGGTAATCACAATATAATAAAATATGACTTGACTTCTTTGGACAAAAAACCAGTCTACAAAGGTTTTATAGTATTCACTTGATTTTTGTGGGTTATGGAATTAAAGAATTGAGATTAATCTAATACGTGTGATATTTTCTGTTATTATTGAAAATGAACATAAAAGTGTTAGGTTTTGATTGGAATATAGAAGAATACAAATCAAATTGTAAAAAAGCATTAAGCATTTCATTACTTTCAGGCTTCAACTTAACAGAGGTGGCAAATTAAAAATAAACATGGTATAAATGCTTTTTATTTATCTATATTTATAAGAAAAAGATTTGAGGTATTAAAGCTACTCTAATACATATGATGAGGTTATGTAATTCTATGGCAGGGTACCCTGAACCCACAAGGGTTGCTAACAATGAAATAGTTACTACCTTTGTTATATTAAGTTTAATTTCTACAGCTCAATGAAAAATAATGTCATCTTTGTGGCTTAGTGCCTGAAAGCTACATAAAATGTTTGGAGTAACATTTATAAATCATATCATTTGAAAAATTATGAACTATGCTAATCAATTGTTATTACAATTGCGGTGATTAACATAAATTATGCTTATTGTTCTATGTGACCTTTTTAATAATAATTCTTATTCTATTTTTCCATGTTGTTTACCATATGAGGTGAAATTTTCAACTAAATAGATCAAAAACTTAGGTTGGTACACCTATTTGAAGTCTCGTGCAACAACCTCAGACTACATTGTTCTATGGTTGATGTCATAACTTCTGTGTTTGTATTTGTTGTAAACTTGCTTGTGTATATTTAACCTTGTTCATGTTCTTTTAGTATCTAAAATGAACTGTGAAAATGAGGATAATGTGGAGGATGGCTGCACATCTATAATAAAAAGGAATATTTTAAATAAACTAAAGAAGAAACGTCATGAGGAACTGACAATGAAACGTGCTCTAGGAGAATGTTATGTTTCTTCTTCAAGGAAAGAAATATGTGGCAAAAATTTCACACTGGTTTCTGAGTGTTGTCGAAAAAAAAAAAAAAAGGTAGCACTTGAAATGCAGGTAAATATATTTGATTTGTTTTGTAACAGCCAAAACAAAAAGTCTTGGGAAAATGTATGTAGCTTGCATCAGAACCTAAAAGGAAGACTATAAATCCAAAACACAGCCACAAGACCATGCTTGGATATATCATATTTTTGGGAGCGGTTATACGACTTAGGTATGACAAATTAATTTTAAGCATGTTTCAAGAATCTTTAAAACATCTTAGAGTAATTCAAAATAAACACTTACTGAATGAATCTTTCGAAGAGAAGATAGGCACTCTCAATAATAGAAATATAAATATTTCTTACAATGTTAATTGAAATGATGGGTGAACATCTTGGTGTATTACCCCATGATTAGAGCCAATATTGTCAGGAAAAAAGTAACATGTTGTATTTTGACAATACAATGCTCGCCATAAAAGACATATATGACATGTTTAAGGATAACCAAAAAGAAAAACGTGACAAACCCTTACAGATAAAATATAAAACTTACTATGGGTACTCCAAGACACATTTTTATTACAGTGTATATAAACCAAAGACTGATGTGTGTCATTTTTGTGATGAATACAAAAACAAACTGCAAAAAAAACTAATGATCCATGTTAACCAATATACTAACTGCATAAAAGGGAATTTAAAAAACTAAAACTGTTGCATGATGGCTATACAAATAAATGAAAAGACCCTTCACTTCTTGTAATAGAATATGATTATGCTCAGAACTATCCCATTCCAAAATAGAATATGAATACTAAATTTTATAAAAGAATGTTTTGGTCGTACTTTTTCAATATTCATGTTTTAAATGATGATTCTAACTATTGCTACAGTTTTACTGGGTGTGAAGGAAAGAAATACCTAAATTCCGTTGAATCGTTACTGTACAATTCCCTGAAAAAGAGTTACCTAATATTCCTTTTGTATCTAAAATAGTTTTCTTCTCAGATATGGCTGAAGGATAAAACATAATCATTACAGTGGCAACATTTTCTGCATGATTTTGCCAAATTGTGTGATGGGAGTATTTTACAACTGTTCCCCATACGTTGGCACAGCTTTTCTCAGTGTGATCAAAATTTCGGATTGAACAGAAAAAAAATTAAAAATGGGAAGTAATTGGAAGTGCAAAGCCTTATATTGAAGTAATGGCAACACATTGAATCAATCCTTTGCAATTTCTGGTTATTATAGACAGGGAATTGCTGAAAGAATGGGACAAGTTCCTGTTCCAGTTTTTCTATACTAAGCCAAGCCTACATCCAAACCCAACAATTCTTTCACCATCATTAAATACATGATCATAAAATATCAGAGCAAGTTAATGGTGCCAATTTATGTTCTTATCTTCAGTATCTGGAAATCTGGTGTAAAAGGCTTCTATAATGCCTCTGTTGAGCAGTCTCCATGGCCAGAGGTCAACAAAAAAAAAAAAAAAAAAAAAAAACAGATGATGTGAAAAGTCTGTTTTGTTTTTTTGAACGAGGATGACATATATATTGTTAGCATGATAAATTGTAGCTAAAATTTCCAAATACTTTGTATTTCCAAACTACAGATAATATGACTACAACATAAAGAACTTTTTCATTTTAAGGAAAAGTTAATTCTCTTTGTAATAAATCTAATTTATTGTACCTGTGTTTCAACAATTTTTTTTGCCATCTCCTCAGCTAGAGGCCAATAAAAAAAGATGGTGTGAAAAGACTTCATTATCAGCATGATTAAACAAAGCTAAGATTTCCAAAGATAATAAAATATTAATTTTAATTCAATATTTGTTCAAAAACTCAAATTAATGAAGTAACATATGGTATGATTGTACTTGATTGCATTTCAATCACTTAAATAATAAGTTCTCTGTAAAAAGTCCTCACAACATACAATACAAAAATTTGTTATTTCTTTTCTAATAAAACTTATATTGAAATATTTTTTGTCAGGTACATTTAAAAATATGCATTTATCCATTTCTTGGGATACCATAGAATTATTAATAACAATATAATTTAAAAAGGAATTCAATTATACAATCCCCTTTATCTCAAAATAATTTTACTTATGTGCCATTTTTATATAGATTGCCTTAATTATTGTTCTCACTTTAAATCCTGGTAAATATTAACAAATAAAATCTAGGGACTATTTCTAAGGTTTTCTTTTTGGTAACTATCCCTTTTTATTACAATACACACAACGTCTCAACTTTATCTTGTTTAGAATACAAAACCTATGCAACTTTTAGTTTTAAAAATAATTTTATCTACAGTGATGATATTAAACAAAATAAATCACAATGTTTAAATACCAATTGCTCTTTTTTGTTGATGTCCCCCCCCCCCCCTAAGCCCATCTATTTGATTGAGTAAACTTTAGAACACACCTCTTTAACTACACAGAGGAGATTCAAATACAATTATGTAAAAATGTAATTTCAGAGAAAAATACTGTAAATATAATGAATTAAAATCACTTTTCACTTTAAACAGGTTTTGTTCAGGTGGACAAAACAAATGTGTAAAACAAACTTTCCGTCATATTTAATTGTAAACATGTTTTGGTTACAACAATTTTGAAACAAGAAGAATTATTATGACATTGTAAAACTTGAGTTGTACTTACAACATATTTCACAAGTCATGAATATTTAATTCAAAACTAATATGAGCAAAAATCTTGTAAATACAATACCCACAAAAATATTTAGATCAAGGATGCAATTAAAAAAAAATGCAAATATGTTAACTGCAGTAAGTTAAATACAGGATGTCTACAAATGATTGAAGCAATTTCATGTTACTGTAGGTGTATTATTGAACGTATCAGGGCGTAACTTGGCAGCCATATACAGAAACTCATCAAGTTTTTTTCTGTGTTGCAGATTTCCACCTTCCGCCGCTATTAGCGCAGCAGTAGCAAGATGGTGGCAAACAGCGAAAAAGCATACTACTGCAAGCTGCGTTAGCTGGCGCTGGCAAGCGACGCTCGGGCACCTGGGATGGTGCAGCCATGACGAGCCAGCTCTGCTGTTTTGAAAACACTCTGCATGCCGAGGAAGGTCGTGAGGATAGGTGGGGTAGTATATAAGGTTGGAAAGATGGTGGCTCGCAGCCATCTTGCTCCAAAGGGACCAGCAAGACGCCAGCACTGAGGACCACAGGGCCGTAGTCACGACTTCAACGCCCAGCACTGCCACTGTCGAGGGGGTCTCGACAGATGATGCCACCAAGATAGTTAAGGGTAAATATAATCTCAGTAGGGCACCTGAGGTTATGCAGGATTAGGGTCCTCGGCATAAATACTTAAGACTCCTCAAGTCACAAGCACTCTATAGCTGTCTGTGTTGTAATTGAATTAAACGTCTTAACCATTATTGAGGATTGCCGCTATAAAGTAAAGAATAAAGTATTGTAGTAGCCAAGGGCTATTTGTATCGCTAAGTGTAAATCTACCTGTGATTAATTCAACCTAGTGAAACTGCAAGAGTGCTTTATCATCTAGCTACTGACATCCTCCTTCTTTGTGTGGCCTGATTCATCCACAGAACAGGTCACAGCAATACGCTGTCCTTGAATTCCATACAAGTCGTTCAGTGAAAACAGTTCAACAATTATTCCGAAAGAAGTTCAATGCAGAACTTTCGTCTGCAAACACCATACAATGATGGTATGAACAGTTCACAGCTACAGGATGTCTCTGCAAGGGAAACTCATTGGGTCATCCGCCAGTGCCTGAACAAACAGTTGAGCATGTGCAGGCTAGTTTCGTACGTAGCCCCAAAAAGTCAATGCAGAAAGCTAGCAGAGAATTGGATATTCAACGAGCGACCGTATGAAAGATCCTGAGGAAATGTCTGAAGCAGAAGCCGTACCGTTTGCAGTTGCTGCAAGCGTTAAAACCTGCAGACAAAGTTATTTGCTTTCAGTGGTGTACTTGATTGCAAGAGCTTATGAAAGAGCATGATGACTTTTGTGTTCAACGATGAAGCGACATTTTGTCTTAGTGGCACAGTGAACAGGCACAATGTCAGTATCTGGGGTACAGACAATCCCTGTGGCGTCATTGAGCACATTCATGACTCCCCGATAGTCAATGTTTTTTGTGCCATCTTGAAATCCAAAGTTTAGTGCCCCTTCTTCATCTGCAAAAAAAACCATAACAGGGCACATTTTTCTGGACATGTTAGAACTTTGGCTCACGCCTCAGCTCGAGACAGACAGTGAAGACTTTATCTTCCAATTGGATGGTGCTCCACCCCACTTCCATCGCGATGTCTATGAATTCCTGAATCACAGATTGCCAAACCGATGGATAGGCCGTAATGGAAATAATAATCAACATCTGCTGTCATGGTCTCCGTGCTCCCCTGACCTAACCCCGTGCAACTTTTTTTGTGAGGCTATGGGAAGGACCTGGTGTATGTGTGTTTGTGCCACCTTTACTGGTTGATTTAGTGGACCTGCGGGCTCACATCGTCAATGCTTTCAATTGCATTGACTGGGACATGCTGCATAATGTTTGGCAAAAACTTGATTATAAGGTTGATGTGTGCAGAATCGCAAGGGGGCAACATATCGAACATTGGTAATGTGCAACAAAACTTGGTGAGTTTCTGTATACTGCTGCCAAATTACGCCCCAATACGTTCAATAATACACATACAGCAACATCATGAAATTGCTTCAATCATTTGTAGACACCCTGTACTTCATGGGCCTGCAAGACAACACATCACTTACTTCATAACTACACTATGAACACATATTATTGCAACATCATCAAGAATAGGAAAACATATTCACTGCCAAAATCACTGCACGTGCTCAAGTCAGTGTGACATTATATAACAATTGCAGTTAATGGCAGTTTTTTTAATGCTTTATTAAACATGAACTAGCACTGGCTGAATATAAATAAAGAAAAAGGGGCCCATGGATAGATGCCAGATAAACATATTAAATGTTGGAAAAAGGATATATTGGATTGCACATGTGCAAAACTTACAAGGTAATCAAACCTTAATGTTACTGACTAGTACAATATGAAACACTTAAAATATAATATATAAACAATAAATATAATAATTAGGTTTACTTAAACTAAACCTACCAGTTCAGGTTAATAAGCTACATAATTTTGCTTTTAGTGCAAAAGAAATGAGTAATGTCAATTCTATACAAAATATAAATTATCATCCTCAACAATTACGAAAATATTCCTATTCAGGTTAAAAAAAACAATGACACCACCGTCACAACCCTACCATGTGGCAGTGACAGTGGTGGTAATAGTGATTGCAATGGCAGTGGTGATGGTCGATTCTAGTAACTATAGCAGTGGCGGCTGTTGGAACTATGAAGGCTGTGATATCGTTGTGGTGGTGACAGTGATAGCTGTTGAGCTGGCAATGGTTGTGGTTGCAGAATCGGTGGCAGCAGCAGTGGTGGTGGCAGCAGTAGCAGCAATGTTTACACTACACTACATTTTGAAACTAAACAACTCTAAAAATTAAAGTATTACTATGCAGGTGTTTAAATTACATTCCCTCTTGCCATATATAACTATTGCATAACTCAAAAAGCTTATTTGCACATACTCAGTTTTTATTATTATACATCATAATGTATCCAACATCTTACTCCTAAAACCAGCTTGGGTCATGGCTCACAAAACAAATGTTTCTGTAAAATTTTGTTAATCTTAATACTGTTCTTTTACTTAACTGAACTAATTGCTGTAAAAATAAATTTACAAGACGTGCTCTTGTCAGCATTCCTTCAAAATCAATTCTCGTTTTTTTTTATTTCGACACTTAAAATATTTTCATTGCATTATGTTACTTCCAATTTATTATTTCTAAGCTATGTCAAAATTATTGGACATAGAAAAATGTCACAAATTAGTTGGAATAATTCATATTTTGGAGTTGACTAAAATATAAATTTAAGGACTGGCTGATCTTCAGCTTAGTGCTCCTATTGATAGGTTCAATTTTTAAAAACCACCCACTTAAACTGGCTACCATGCCAACGTAACAATCTCATTTAGTTTCATTCACAATTCATTACCTTCTTAAAAATTTTCAAATCACTGTCAATCCATAATAAGATTAAAAAACAATGATATTCATAAATATTCCACCAAAAAATTAAATGATTACAAACAATGTGATTGCACTCTTGGAGGTAGCTGTACATATGATGGTCGCTGTAAACATGGGGCTCATATACACTGATTAAAGTGCTAAATGGATAAATTTGTAATGTTAGTGAATTAGTTGACAAGACGACAGAAATGTAACGTAAACCAAACACAGAAAGTCAACTAAGTTAGTGAAAAGGCAGATAAAAAAATTGAGGAAGAGAACAAAAATGTACATAAAACATAAAAACAGACAGCTGAATGGAAATGTTCACAGGAAAACATAATGTGTTATTGAAAAATTATATAAGATAAAAAAAATAATTTCCAACTGGGTACAGGAGGGAGGGGGGAGGACTTATAGACAGTAAAATTAAGTAAGTTTGTGAAAGCGTAAACAAAAGCTTGATATCAAAAAGATGGACTACAGCAGTCAATGATTTCATCCAAGAAGAGAAGAGGCAGAATTTCTTTAAAAATAATAAAGTAACTGCAATGATGAGAGAGAAGGAAATTCTGACCAGCACTAAGCTGAAAGCAAAGAAGAAGAAGACAGCACTACAGCCCAACATCATCAGGAGTGCAGCAGTTGTGAGGGCTTTCCTGAGATGGGAAAGCAAAGTAGTCACAATTAAACTGCCCCTACCAGTCTTCTTGGAAGAAGTAATAGTATCAATCAGAGACTGTCACAACTTGGAACAGTCGATAAGAAGAGCAGATTGCTTGCTACCTCACAGCTGTGCTGAAGAGCCCAGTGCTTGGCATAATTAATATAGCCTTTGCCAGAAGATTGCAGTGCTTAATATAATCTATTATCTACAAGAAGATTCTATTGCTTGATATACTCTACTAGAGTCAGAATATCACAATAACTTTACATATTTCAATCTCTGCAGTCCTGTCCTGGCATGCATTGTGCACAGAAATGAGATAAAGAGGACTGCCTAACGAAATTTTTTAAGAAATTGGAAGCTGCTATGAATATTGCCACCAGAGTCCATGCCATAGTCATGGACTTTCTCCTTCAATAACCCGGGTGCCTGCACCGGTCTACAACAATTAGACCAAATTTCTTATCGCAGGTTGTATGTTAACGTTACGAGAGCAGATGGCTATGTGATTCCTTCGTGCTTGTATCACAGAATGTGACTGTAATGCCTGAACGATGATGGCAAGCACCAATTGAACAGTTAAGTGACTTTGAGCATGGCCATATAGTGGGTGGCTGGACATTCCAGAAAATTGCCATTCAATTGGGACATGACATGTCAGTGGCCCTTCAGTGGTGGAGAAGATGGATGAGAATGCCATCTTGCTGAATTTATAAGTGCCTGGACAGAAGGATTATTTGGGCTGCTCTGACAGAACCGGAACAGCATACGCAATGTGGCTCCCCATGACTGCACGAACAATAAACAGTTTATTGTTAGAAGTACGTTTATGTTCTCGTGTGCCTTTGGTGCCCTTACACCTGACACCAGCTCATAGTCATGAACGCCTCCTATGGTGTCGTGAAGAGTATGTTGGAGAGACAAATGGAGAGCAGTGTTGTTCAGTGAAAGACTTGTTTCTGCCTTGGACAAAGTGAAAGCAGTGTTCATGTTCATAGATATGTGGGTAAGCAGAACAATCCATCATATGTTCACAACTGTCATACCAGACCTACATCTGGAATAATGGTATAGGAAGCCATTCGCTAAACATCCTGATAGCCTCTGGTATTCATTCAGGGAAGCATGATTAGTGCGCCATACATCTGTGACATCGATTCTATCCTCCGGCCATCTTGACACATTGCAGGAACCAATCTTCCAGTATGATAAAATGTGTACCCATGTTACTAGGGCAACACAGAGTGCTCTACACATTGTACGCATGCTACACTGGCCACCTAGATCTCCAGACCTAAGTCACCTTAACCTTAAGCATGTGTTGTACATTATAGGACAGCGCCTGACATCCAGCTCAGCCCGGGCAATGACCATCACCCAGCTATGCCAAGAAGTACAACAAGTGTGGGATACTGTACCCCAGAGAGACATTCTGCATTTGTACAACAAGTTACATGCCAAAATTGCTGCATGTATGGCTGTTTGGAGTGGTTACACTCCTTATTAAGGTGTCTGCATGTGTTGTATTTAATGTTCTGGATGGACTTGATGTTTTGATCAATCTTAAATACCATCTCCTTTGTGTGTAACAACTTTGAAGCAGATACATGTATTTCTACAGGGTATTCTTAAATGCATTTCTACTAGTGTAATTTGTTTCTTGAATTTATAATATTAAAAAAAAACAGAAGACTTAATGTTGTTAGACGTAATTTTCTGAACATAATATTGTATTTGTCTCATGTAACATTGTAATGATTTTGTGTATCTGTGTGACAAGTCAGAAGAACACTCTTCAGAGACTCTTTCCCACCACAATGTTCATGAGTCACAAAGCAGCTGCAATGAGAGATGGATACGCACTCTAACAAATTAAAGTAATGACAGACAATGAAAAATCCTGTTCTTTCACCCATGTTATGTTAACTTGGGGAAAAGCTTAGGAGTAGACAGTTGCACTTATGCTCCATCCAGACCTTGCCTCTTAAGTTTGGGATGTAAAATTGTCAAGTTTCTTGTGAAATGTTAAACAGAAATAAAAATGCATAAACTAAGTATTTGTCCTTAAGTATACAAGTGAATTGAATACAAAGTAGGAAATTGAAAAAGGGGGGGGGGGGGGGGGGGAATCTGAACAGTATCACTTAAAAGTATGAGAAACATTTGCAATACTGATGAAACTGGAACATTCTTCAAGATGCTCCCTGACCAAACAATTGTACACACAGATGAAAAGTGCCATGGCAGGATAAAAAGAGCAAATGAATGTTTACTGTGTTACTACATGCAAGCTGTGATAGATCCAAGAAACTGCAACAATTAGCTATAGACAAATTGAAAAGATACTTCAAGAACACAAACTAATAACACACCCTTAAACTTCAACAGTATGACTTGGATAACAAAAATTTTTCAGGAGTGGAAACCTGCCCTCAAAATGGAAAGTGTATGTCCCAACAGAAAAGTACTGTTACCGACAGAAAGTTGTCTAGTTCATTAGAGCAACATACATTTTACATTCAGCATGGGATCAAATTAGCAATAAAAGCATTTAAAACTTCTGAAGACTGATATTCAGAATGCTGAGGATACAAGTGTATAAGAATAAGGAAAAGAAATACTATAAAAATTAACGTAAGGCAATTGAAAGTCGCTCACAAACAATGCTGATATTTAATTAAAAGATTTCCAGATTTCTAATCATGGTCTGTAACAATTTCACATTGGAGGTATTGAGGAAATATATAAAGAAAATGTGGGGGAATAAAATGAAGCAAATAAAGATGAAAATGAGGAGAATGTTTATTCGTAAAATATTTCAATTTCAAAAACAGAATTTATTTATTCAAGTTAATTGGTTAATGGAAGGAAAATTGTGTGAAAACCATTTTCAGCCTAAACCAATGTATATATTTAAATATTAAAATAATAATAGCAGAAATGAAGCAACATGTAAACTGTGAATTATATTTCTATTCCAAGAAATTAAATAATTTATACAAAACACAATGTTAAAGTTTAGATATATTAAATATTAAAAATAATAAAATTGTGTAAATCTATAATACATTCATTTATGTGGTTCACTGCTGATAAATAAGAACATATAAACCTAGTTTCATATTTGGATCATAATTATAACAGTTCAGTTCAAGTACTCTCTCATATTAACCACTTTTTTGTAGAATCCCTTAAAATAATTTAACTCAAAGATTCTTAACGTATCCTTTAGTCCGTAAAAACATTTGTCACATACTGTCAGATAACCAGCATTCACAGTAGACAACAAGAAAGCAATAAAATATGTTATCACCTATTTATTACCTTAAGTACTGCAGACTAGTTCATTCTTCATTTTTATTGATGAGGGTATCCACTGTTCTGGATGTCCTATAGGCCAGCTCAATTCATTTTTTCTTGGTATGGGTATCAGCTGTTATGTCCTGTAGGCCAGCTCAATTAATTTTTTCTTGGTCAAAATGATAATCCCGTCTTCATTAACAAATTGGTTTAAAATGAAATTTGTTGAAAAATATTTTTGTGTACATTCTGCTGCCCAAGAAAAGACAGCTTTCCTTGCCGATAACTATTCGAAGTTACAATTTAATTCATTTTAACTGGACAATGATCTAACCACCAATTCATTCATAACTATTAAATGTAATTTAAAACTTAGTAAGTTATGTTCTGTGCACTAGTTCACTATATTGTGACAATGTTAAATACCGCTGTTCGCTGTACATATGAGAAAATTTAAAAACTTGCAACAAATTATTTAAATGTAAATACTTATAATCTAATATTTTCCAAATTGTTATGGAAAAGTTTTTGTTAGAAGATTAAAAATCGGAATAATTATTAAACTTTAGTGGGTACACATGGTAGTGAAGCTTCCCTTATATTCTTGAACTAAACTGGTATGTGGATAGCTTTCATAATGCTGCCTGCTAATGGTGCCATCATCAATGGTGCAAAGTAGGGAGTGCAAATAAAAAATACGCAGAGTATATTCACAATTCATATACCAGCATATATTTGGGAATGTAAAATGTTAACCACTATCAACTTAAAATTAAAAATGTACAACTTCCTTAAAAGGGAGTGTGAAGCACTTTACACAAGGTCAAACAAGAACTTCCTGTAGAGTGTAAACTTTCACAATTCACACGCCATACCATTAGCACATGACCTTAAATGTACCCGTGTTCTAAGTGCCATCACAAAATGAAAAATATTTGAGTCCTTGATCAGCACAAGAGTCCTTTACTCAAGGTTGGCCTTTTACATTATAATTTACTCTTTGGGCTAGAGCTGTTGGAGACAATTGAAGAACTATAACTTCCAGAATGACCCAAGTGTATGTTGAACATACCATATAGTTAATAAGCTCATGGAAGTCTGGGGCAAATCTTCAGCAAGGATGACCTGAAAAGGGCAAAAATTTAGGTAATGGATTTGTGTCAGGGCTACCCAGTCAATGAATTATTCAACATTGTATGCAGTACTCTAGAGTTAAAAGTAACGTCACTTTGTAGCAGTGTAGTAGACTTCATCTTCCCTTCCCTTATCTAAATGAGGTGCAGAGAAAAGAATTATGTCCCAAGATACTTTAAGGTTTGATAGCCTCTAGTTCAGTCAACGAATGCTCAAAGTGGCCAGTTGGGTGAAATAAATATGACAGTTTTGAAACTTGGCACACTTGTTTATAGGTATCTAGTGCTGATTATATCAAAAGTCCTTATGAATCGAAGATGAGTTTTAGTCACCATTTTAAAAAATAAGTACGGTTTATTTGGTTTTTTGTAAAAATTTTGAAAACGGTTTGTCGCAGCTCAAAAACTGCGCTGAACCAAACTGAAGATCACAAAAGTTTACAAAAAAAAAGGTCCTGTTTTTTTGTTTCGTATCTCTAATAGTTTCCGAGATAATCGGGTGTGAATGTTGAACATTTATGCTGATAACAGTATCACTGCTACATGGCGCATGTATTTTCATACAAATAAGCTCGTATCGTCCAAACTTTTCTTTGAGTAAGCATATATACATATTATTGTACAGCCAACCTGTGCCGTCGTCTGCATCTCGACTTGGAATGTTGCAGATAACAAAGAGGATGATGTCAGCTGTCAGGTAGCTAGGCTCTCCTGCCACACACTGTTCAGATTAGGCGACTCCCCATTAGGGGTGATGTGTTGGCATCACCTGCCAGATAGCTTCGGTGTGTGAGTAACTGCAATAACAAGCAGGGATGGTGTTCTTGCAGAAGAGCGTTATGCTTGCACTATGGCAGAAAAGTGTTTTATTTGTGACCAAGACCTAAACGAATTAGGCATTGGTGTTTCGCAAGTGGGTGAAAAAGGAATAGCATCGTTATTACACACTAACACTGCAAGAAATTACATCAAGGTGTCTCAGGTGAGTAGCCCAACATCTTTGAAAGTGCATATTTTGTGCCGGAAAAAATTACACGAGACCAGGTAGCATAGAGTCTGATGTGAAGAGGCAGCATATCGCCTTTATATCACAACCTGACTATGATGACCAGCCTGTGACTTTGAGGTCTTCATTGCCAACATTTGACTTCAAAACAAAGTGTTTTTTCTGTACAGAAGTGATTGACAAACAATTCAAGGAAAGAGAGAGGAAGAAACCCAAAGAGAGGCATAGAGTAGTATACAGTGTTCAAAGCTTGTCGTTGAAAGATAAGGTTTTCAATACAGCCTCTAAAAGGAAGGATGAGTGGGCAGAACAAGTGGAGATCCGCCTGTCCACTGTAAGTGATTTAGTAGCTGTAGAAGGAATATACCACAAAGACTGTTTCACTACATTTTATCTGCATGCTACTCCAAAAGGAGATAAACTCGGGTGTCCTGTAACCGATTATGTTTCAGCAGCTATGGCATGAATTTATTTATTCTTAGAAAATAACTATGACTGTTAACATACCCTCACAGAATTACGCTCAGCTGTGACAGGGTGTATCCCTGATGACTACACAATAAAGTCTAAACGAAAAATATGGAGACTGCGCCATTAAAGCAAAAGCTGGAAGAAAGGTTACGACAATCTGTTTTATTGATAAAGGGATTAATATATTGAATGCATGGTACAAAAACAAAAACAAAAATGCAACTGAGGAGCGACTCAGAATCGTTGAAACTGCAGCAGCAATAATAAGGCAGGATATCCAGTCTCATGTGTATGATAAAACCACCTACCCTCCTGGTGATAACTTCTTGAAAGATACAAGTACCTGTGTTCCCACAACCCTACTTACTTTTCTGGAGAAGGTGATAGTGAATAAAACAAAACCCCTAGAAAAGAGAAAAGAAAATGCATTTCCATTACGCACTCCATCATCACTTCTGTGTGATCACAGTCCTTCCATGTCCCCCATATTAATCAGCCTAGGTTTATTGCTATACAGGAAATATGGCCCCAAAAACTTAGTAAACATTATATCTAGTTTGGAGTTCTGTTCTTCATACTATGAAGTTTAATTGCTGCAAATGTCAATCATTCTTCACACTCACTCTAACATGAATGGGTCATTCAGTCAGTTCATGTTCGACAATGCTGACTTCAATGTCTGCACAATCAATGGATTAAACACTTTTCATGCTATGGGAGGCATTAGATGCACTAAACCAGAAATTTCAGTCATAAGAAGAACAGAAATACCAGATTAACCAAGATACCCAGCTCAAAATCTTCTGGAGAGCTTGGAGTTCTTCTTCCACTGGAAGTACTAGGAAAAATGGAAGGTGGTTTTAAAAATGTGATTGTGGAGGACCTAGGAGTTCTGGAACACGAAAACCTTACGACATCCTATGGATGTCTGTAAAATGGCTCAGTATTCCTGGGGTTCAAGAATGGAAGGCATTTATGCATTCTATAACAAAAGACATGTACAGTGAAAAGACAAAGGTTGTTCCCTTCCTTTCATTAACTTACCACCATCTGATTATGACACAATTTACATAGCATTGCGATTTGCTGCTGAATTATGTGTCAAAAGCAATCAGAAGTCCCCGATTGTTACGTTTGACCGACCACTTTATATTAAAGGTAAGAAATAGTTGCAGCAGCTCCACCTGACTTGCCACTGTTTAAATGTGTAGTACGATTAGGAGGATTTCACCTTTTGATTGGATATCTCATGGATGGAAGTGGTCTCAAGGAACTGATGTGTACCATCTATGCCCCAGTATCAGTCGATAAGATGTTGCAAGGTCATGCTTTTGCTAGAGCAGTGCGAGCTCATTTACTAATTCAAACAGCATTGTCAAACATAATATTTGAGCAACTTGACATTAGTGCTGAGGAACGGAAGGCTATCAAAGAAGTCATGACAGATTTTCAAGATGAGTCTCCTTCACTGAGCTCACTAAATCAAAATACCCACCTAGTATCTTTAGCAAAGAAAATGGAAAACAAGCTGACTCATCTTAAGAAAAATGGACTGACTGCAATGCTCTGGGTTCTATATTTTAATCTAGTCAACTTGGTAAAGGAATATATTCATGCTGAACGATCAGGTGACTGGGGTGGCCACCTCAGATGTGTACAGCAAATGATGGCATATTTCCATGCCTGTGGCCGTTTTGCATATGCTAAATCTTGCTATCTTTACATGCAGGATATGCGAAATCTACCATTCATAATGGCACCAGAATAATATGAGAAATTTGTGAATGAAGGGTACTTCACAATGCGAAGGCCGGATCGATTTTGGACAGGAGTTTGGTCAGACTTGACCACTGAACAGACTTTGTTGCGAAGAATGAAAAGTGTGGATGGCTTAACACGAGGATGGGGTGTCACAGACAATGTTGTAAGTGGGTCCTGGGCCTGACTGCAACTCATGACATTTGCAATGTCCTTAGAAGAATTTTGTGGAGTTAATTTTTTCTCTAGTGAGCAGCACAAAGATTTTGGGGAATCACATAAAGCTAGAGACGCCATAGACATTGCTAAGGTCTCACATTGGTTTGAAAGTCCTTCCCCATTCCCTGTTACAGACAAAATCATGTCAATAGTGACTGGAGTCATGGGAGACAACACAAACACATGCTATGATGCTATAGCAGTTGGCAAGCAAGCAATGGCCAACATGATTGGTAAATATTTTACAGATGTGAAACTGTCACGAAAAGATAGAGTACTCTCATGGCTAGCATGACTTGTTCTGTTAAAATTTATGATTATAAAACAGTAGTTGATCCTTCCCTGATTTTCCAGAGGATATCCATCAGTAAGCAAACCAATGACAAATTGAAGACATTCTTGCAGCATGGGTTGGCTCGATTTCCGTTAGCCCTCTTCGATGAAGCTGGAATGCAGAAAACAAAGAAATCTGCCCTATATGACATATTCACAGAAAAAGAAAAGAATGTCGATTTTCACAACTTTGACATAGTTATGGATGGTGGATTCCTCTTACACAAAGTTGCATGGCCAAGAGGTTCCACATGTTAGACTATTTGCCAAAGCTACATCGATTACATCCTCAAATATTACTCTGGTTGTTTTTGTTGGCTGTTGTTTTTTATGGCTACTGTACTGTTGTTTTTGATAGTTACTCCAGCACAGCAAAAAGTACCAAAGATGTTGAGCAGACCTGAAGATATCAACTTCATAGAGCAGACCTGAAGATATCAACTTCATACACACTGGTGAAGACACAGAGATCAAACTCAAGCAAGACCACTTCCTTTGCAATGGAAACAACACATCAAGACTGATTTCCATGCTATCAGTCAGACTTTGTGATAGTGGGATTGAATGTCAAACCGCATCCGACAATGCTGACACATTATTACAAATGCCATTGACAAATCCATGGTCAGTGACAATGTAGCAGTTATTGGCGAAGATGTTGACCTGGTGGTTCTGCTCACAGCATTAACACCAGCTGAATGGGAAATATTATTTGTGAAGCAGAGCCATGGCAGGACTAAAACAAAGATCTATTCATCGAAGTACTTACAAGGACTGGGACTGAAGAACAGCATACTTTTCATACATGCAATTACTGGGTGTGATACATTAGCAGCATTCCAGAAAGGAAAATTCAGCTGTTTTAAACTCTTTAAGAAGCATACTGGTCTGCAGGATGTTGCGAATGTATTCAACAGTTCCACTCTTCCCACAATGCTGTAGCAGAAGCAGGAACAGATGTTTTCTGAAATTGTACAGAGCACCTGCTAAAGAAACTTCCCTCAACTTGCACCGCTATCGTTCACTTACAGAGTCAGTATCCAATGCCAAACCAGATATTTCTGCGTTGCCACCAACGGAAGGAGCAGCCAAACAGCATTCCTTCTGAGTATACCACCAGGTGCAGCTGTAACGAGGGAATGAACTACCTCCTGAACTCTGGGGATGGGGCACAAACAGAATCGGCTTATGCCAGTGACAACAGAAGGGACCCCATCGCACCCGATTCTATTCTAAATGTCATATTCTGCAAGTGTACCACTGGCTGTGGTAAGGATAAGTGTGGGTGTAGAAAATGTGCAATGAATTGCACTACCATTTGCCACAACTATCATGGCAAGTGCCTAAATGGCATCAGTGTAACTCTGGATGACGTCAACAAGGAAGTCGACGATTTAGAACCACTTCTTGAGGCCACTGATGAGGATTTCAATCCAGAACCATCTACACCTGCTGTTGATAAACCAGTCTCAAGGCCCTCTAACCAGAGGGAAAAACAAAGAATAGTGTAAACAAATGTACTGTAAATCCAAATTCTGTCATTCATTTCAATTTTAATTTTAAAAGTCATGTATACAATAAATCAATAATGTTAAATCAATGTTGTAATATATTGATAAACTTTTTTTTAAATTGTTTATTTATCATATTTACCATATTGAGACGAACCGTTTTCAAAATGTTTACGAAAACCAAAAAAACTGTACCTATTTTTCACGTTAGCGGATAGAGCTCACCTCTGATTCATCGGGACTTTTGATACAATCAACTCTAGATACATGTCAATAAGTGTACCACGTTTAAAAACTGTCGTAGTTATTTCACTTGAGAAACCTATTTTGATTGGGCTATTGTCTATAAAGTATTTTATTTTGTCTGACAACATAACAAAAGTTTCTGAAGTTTTGCAAGTTTGAAATAAAGTGCAACTGTCACTTATTACGAAGTTTGAACTGGAAGCTTACAATGCTCAGGTTTCCTCATTATGGCCAAGGTAACTAAAACAGGATCTTCACGATTATAAGAATAATAACTGAATGGTACAAGGTCAGAGATGGAAAATTTTGTGAAGAAGCTGATCTATTAGATATTCTGCACAGGCAAGTTTATTTTCACAACAATGGGATGGTTTTTAATCAATAACTTAGACAGATGTAATCACATGATCAATTGCGAGTGCAATGGGTGTTGCTCCCAGCATTGTCTGGGAGGTTCTGCATGAGCAACAACTACATCCTTACCACCTCCATTTTGTACAGTCTTTGCGCCCAGCCGATTTTGCACCAAGTGTTAACTTCTGTACGTGGTTCCTGGACCATTGCACCAACGAGTCCCTTTGATTTGAAATGGTTGTAGCACGGAAACGGTACGTTTCCGGACATGGGTTCCTATTCAAAAGATTGTCTACTCAGTCCCCTCTACAAGTCCTAGAAGTTTGTAAGAGAAATTTCCGAGCATCTTATATAACCGCCCAATGGATGGCAAATGCATCTCATTTGCTTAATAAATATGTTGCAGCAATGTGTTTCTGAAAACATAACAAATTTATGTACGGTTGCTATTATAGTATTATATTCTAAATTCGACAATTTGTGAATATTGAAAATAACAGGCCACGATAAATTGGTCTACAAATGCATTGTACGAAAGTGAGCTTTCTGAATTTGACACAAGATCACAGTAAATTGGGCACATTGTTTGTTGTTATGTGGTGATTTTTATATTCCTCAATTGTTTATTATTTAATTTTTGGGAGACAAATGATTTGAATATTTATTTATCTTTATGATATAGGCCCTCGCTGTTTTACTTTAAGTAAGCTCGGCAACTGACATCCCAGCATTTTCTTTGAACTTAACATTTTTCTAAAATGTTCAACCTACTAAACAGTTCAGACTGTATGCAGACAGCACTAATTAGTATTTCAACACTTTTGTCGTGATAAAATCCACCTTGCCCATCTATTGTTTACATTTACAGTGTGAACATTCCACGAATGCATAAGAACGTATCTGTAGTCATCTTCTTTTCCTATTATAAGACACAACTTGGGACAAAAGTTCAGTTTTTTGAGTGCTTTGGCTTGGGACAAACAAGGTTGGGACAGTGCCATAACGTCAGAGGGCCACGTGCACCAATCATTGTATCCTTTTCCTAAGACATAGGTTGAGATAGCACAAGTGTAGACAGGCCTTTTCTAGACTTATATGTAACATTCATTAAAAAAACAAAGCGAACCGAATTACAATTTTTTTTTTAGGGCAGCAGTAAGTATATCATGATAGGCATTAATTTAAAAATCTTGGCCCTTGCGACCACAACTTATTCTAACACTCAAAAGAGGAACTATACATGTAATTCGGGAAACAAAAATCCATAAAGCCTTTTGGTTAGGAGGATAGGACAGGATATGATGATAGAACTGCATTTTATTGGTTTTTTAAATGTTCTTTTTGGTTCTGGTTGAACATGAGCGACTACAGATGTTGTTAGCCTAAAAAATTTAGATTACAAGATGAAAGAAAATGTAGAGAACAAAATACTTTTGCAAAATGAACGAAAATAATAAACTAGGGCAGGTAGATATAAGAATCTTGTTAAGTATACAGAAGGTGAGTTAAACACTATGTATTAATAGAAACAATTGATACATATTTTCAATAATAAAAGAATAAAATACATTTAGTGAATTTTTTGAGTTGAGTCTTGGAGATTATGATGAAAATACTAAAAGTGAACACCTGGGTGTGTTTAGAGGTTTGTTAGTTAGTTGCATCTTAAATAAAGTATTTATTAATTGTTAACTTAGTACCCTCCCTTACAATTCTTCTTGGAGCTGCCACTGGGTGAAGTCAACCTCTAAATCAGAAAAGACCATTCATATCCAAAAAAGGAGTTCAACTTCTGAACAGTTGCAATACATAACTGGTGATTTGCCAATTCCGAAAGTTTGTCACTAAAGGAAAATTCGTGAGTGAATTTAACCAATAACTTCAAGATTAATGACAATCATACCAGATTCAAATGTCTTTTGAACATTTAGCATAGGTAAAAGTTATATCCAGACTGCTTACATACTGCTGTGATTCACTGATTCTTCAAGCTAAAGTACTTGATAAGTACATAATTCAGGAAAATAACAGAGCTCAACAATAGCTTGCTATTTTATTTAGTAACCTATATGATTATAGTTTATGGATAGCTCAATAGGTAGCTTATCAGAAAAAATCTGCATGTCTTGAGCTGTGGCAAAAACATTAAAGACAGCAACTCTGGATTTGCCAAGGAGATGAACTAGGACTTCTACATTATAATGAATTACCCCAAGGAATACAATTGAAATATAAACCTGCTGTGAACTATCGAGGCAATCAAAATAAACGATGGCATACTTTTGAAAACCAGGTACAACCTGAGAGTAGGTCAAGGTAGCCAATAAGCAAGGCATCTGGTTGAGATGTGACTTCTCTGTCTGGGTCCAAAATCCACAAATGCTAGATGAGAAACGTGACACACAGGACAATGGGTGAAAGACAGTAACAGAATATCACAATGATCTAAAGCAACATATCACTACAAAGCCTGAATATTAATAGGAATAATGGACAGAGTAGAGAGGTTTCGATGGCTTTTAACAATGATGTCTTGTAAGTTAACAAGAAGAAACCTAATGTTGTTAAAAGAGAAAAGAATACTATTCTGAATCACTTTTACCAACAGCCAAGTTTTTGAAAATAAAAGCTGTCCACTTTAGCAAACTCAATTCCATCTCTGTAAGAGCTTCTTCCTTACTGTGGGCATCTAACACAAAGTCATCAAAATAAATTTCAAACATCAGACTGCAGTTGCCTCATGTAAGAAGTCTATTATTTTTATTATCAAAAAACAACTTCTACTAACATTTGAATGACAACGTATGTACCAGAAGAAACTCCATATATGACCATGTTAAATAGGTAATCACATAGCAGTTCAAAGACTATTGCTAAAGAATCTTTTTTATGTATCAAAATTGTAGACACATTTCCTGCATAACTGCAGTGATAGCTAAAGGATCAAAGTGAAAATAAAGCAGAGTGTCTATATAATTCTTTTGCTGCTTTGATTCAGTATATGATATATAATTTAAGACAATGAATTAGCATGCATTTAATACATTGTATTAGTAACCTGTCATTTAAGCCAAGTTTATTACTATCACTTGCAAATGCAATGGTACTTGTAGATTTGTAGCTGTGCTGTCGTGCATGTGGAGAACATGGTGAGAAGTACAACATTAGGCTGCAACCAACTTAAGGCTTCTTCACATGGTATGTCATCAGGGTTTTGTTAAAGACGTAAACAAGTATCAACCCCCAAAACTGGTTTCTGACACACAAGGGATAAACTTCCTATAAGCACCTAACAAAATAATGTGTAAACTGCAACAGGAAGTTCTTTCTTTTGGTTCACAGTATATATCTACATGTATGGAATGAGGGCAACCATAATCAACATGCTTACTTTCCGAGGTACTATATTGGAGATCAATGATGAAAGTCTTCTAGCGAACTCAAAATGCTTGTTGATGGGTGCAGCAGACAAAATATATACATTTTAAAACCAATGGTGCAGACTTCAATTATGTGTAGGGGAAGGGGGGGGGGGGGATGTCAAGAATTCCAATGAATTTGATATGAAATATCACCGGTCTCCCAAAGAAAGTGATGGGTCCTAAATTTGGATTTCAAGGTGCAAAATTGTGATATTAAAGCATTTATGCATATCTAAACACTGAAAATACTGCTGGAATAAAGTGTGATATTCTTAAGGTAAAATTTGTTTGAGTGATACCATTATCAAACCCAGAGCCTTGCACACTCAAAATCAGTATTATATTAATATCAGAATAAAAATGATATGATTGTTATAACAGCATTCAAAACTTATTTTCGTGTATGATCGTGCTTTAACCAAAGAAAATTTATTTACAGAATTTTTTCCATGTAGAAATTATGTAGGCCTACAAGATGTGAAGCAGGGAAACAAATCAAGTATTTTTGTGGCCATTATTCTACATGTATTAAAAATGTTCACATCTCAACATGACAAAATTAGCACAACAATAGAATTTACTTTAAATATGACACAAATACTTTTACTTAAGGAATGTCCCTTTTTTTTTTTGCCTAACCACCAAATGATGTGCATTGATAGTTTTCATGCTTAAATGTAGTTTGCTGAAGGAATCTCTACTTTATTGTCTCATTTCTTGCTATGAAGTCATCTGTTACCTCATCCAGATCTAATGACACAGCAGCCTCCTTGTGGATATGTAAAATGCTTCAAGAATTTAACCTAAGCTGTCCCATCATTGAGTGCAGGTACGTCTTCAGTATTTAAAGACCAGAGGAAAACATCTATGCTGTTACTGTTGACATGGGAACAGTCATCACAATTTAAAAAATAACTTGTAGAGGTCTGATAGCAAAAACCTTAAGTAAGATCACTTTGCTTGAAGTGATTGAAAATATCTTTTGCATTATCAACTACTTTCCCTTCATTTTGCAGCAAATCATGAAACATCTCTTTGTGAAGCAAAAAA
Source organism: Dryococelus australis (assembly GCA_029891345.1). Taxonomy (NCBI): domain Eukaryota; kingdom Metazoa; phylum Arthropoda; class Insecta; order Phasmatodea; family Phasmatidae; genus Dryococelus; species Dryococelus australis. Next base: position 93,404,359 of record CM057009.1, on the reverse strand, counting down.
AAATGATCAAGGTCAACATCATCTTTGTATGACTGTACAATTTCTTCTCTGTTTGCATCACTCCTGAGCAAACACTGCTCCACTTCCAGCAAAAAATTGTTAAATGCTGTTTCAAAACAGTAAACAAATTTATTTATATACAATCTTATCTACTGTTTTAATGAATAGACAACTGTACCTTTGTTTCATTGAAACAAACTGCTCTGTCGAGTTATCTTGACAATTGTTGTATAGTTGGGGAATCTTCTTCCTCCTGGGTAAAGTAGGCGAATATATTTATGCTGTTTTTTTCTCTTGTTTCAGATCAGATTTATTGGAAATTTCCTCTGAAAAACTCAATGGTTGCTTTCAGGGTCATAATCAATCTTGAGTCGCTTCTAAGGAAGCAATTTCATTTGCAGAGTACAATTAGTGTCTACCTGACCAACTAATTTCACAACTGTTAGTACTAAAAAATGAGGAAGCTATTGATCTGGTTTCGGTTGAATCATAACTTGAAATGGCTATAAAAATTTCCATAAAATCTATATCATTTGAAAGGGCAGATGAAAGTGACATATCTTACAGTCCATCTTGTTGAACATAATGGTAATACTTAAGTTACATTACAGACATCTGGAAGTTGCTTGGACCAAATACATGCCCACTTGCAATTATAAAGAAAAAGATTCCCTAAAATGTTTAAATTGGAATTTATCATCAGACTAGGAAACAGTAGTGTTTTGGGACATTTGTCGACAAATTATTCAGGGTGTCCACTCAAACCAATTTTTAAAATTCCCTGACAAGGTTCATTATTTTCCCTGACACTGTAACCGATCAAATCTCAATGTTCATGGTAAATTTACTACATGTCTCTGGGCTTCTGTACACTACAAAAATATGTCACATTTACTTTCAAACTGTAATTTAAATGCACAAAAATGAGTTTCACACTTTGACATATAAAAGTAAGATCTGTATTTTCTACCCACAACATTAAAATCTTATTTCTGAAGGTTTTTCATGCCATTATCAATAGGCGAAACATCCCTGCAAGCCTCTTCCATGATTTTCTTCTGCTTTTATTTCAGTTCTTCTACCTGCAATGCAAGCTTTCTTTTTTCTTTCTTAGCCATTTCTTCAGCGTTTTACGACAGGGTTTTCTCCTTCAAGGCATCAATGTACCGATCATGGGCATTTCTAGCAGAATGAATCAGTGCTCTTGAAATGGTCACTTTCTGTTGACCTCCAGCAGTTGTGACAGCATCAAAGATTAGCCTCTGTGCAACAAGAGATTCTTCCAGAAGATTGTCTACAAGTATATGCTTCTTGAAGGAGAATCCTCTTTCGAAGCGCTGCATTTCCATGTGAAAGTATGAATAACATTTTAAAAAACGACTGAAGTTCTGTTGGAACAGGTGAAGTTTGCAAAATCATTTGCATCCACAGCTGATCTAATCTGCAATTTCTTTGGGAAAATTCTTGCAATTTGGTATTAAATGATGGACTACCGCAAACATTTTTTAACTGTCTCTCGATTCTGTCTGCTTCGACACCAGAAAACCAGTTATTTTCTACTAGTGAACTCAGGATTAGAGACAAGAGACTGCTGCAGACAGATGGCTGCATGGCTATTTTTGTATCCAGAAATGAAATTCCCTTTGTCACCTTATATGGTAAAGGTGACTTTCTACCATCTTACTGCACAAAGCTTGCATTACATTTAGGCAGTCCATGCGGAATTCTGACACGTATTTTTCAGTAATACCACGAGCACTGTTGAGAGCAACTTTTGTTGCAAATCCCAAATTTACACTTTTGGCTGGAAGAAGATTTTCTTTCTTCTGCACGTCAATTTTTGTGATGTTCTGAACAGAGGCAAGTGCTTCTGGCTTCACAAACCGAACCATTGTATCTCTCATAACCATCAGCAATGACTCTTACAAAAAAGGTGCTAAGGAAATGCCTGATTGGAACTTGGCTACAAATGGTTCCAATGCTGTAGCAATGGACATAAAAAAAGCAAGTTTTGCCTTAAGGAGTTTGTCCTTGATGCTTCTTGAAACTATCTTGAAGCTGTTACAACTAGGTGCACTGCGTTCTTAACAAGCACATTCAACATATTTTTCAATGTGAGGGAGAATTAGCAATGCACACTCGGTCACTTTACAGTTCGCTTGCCCATATTACTAAGGCAGAATGTTGTCTTACATAATGAACAAAATGTCGAGAAAGGGTCCCTCTCTACAGGCTGCAGCCACGAATAATATTCACTATCAAGAAGCCATCTGTCGTAGAAACTGGTCTTGCAGAACTTTGACATTTTAACAGTAATAAAAAAACACTCAGTTACTAATATACTGAATAACTGATTGAAAATCCAATGACTGCTTATTTCTAATGGAAATTGTCACACTAGCTTGTTATATTCATGAACACACATACGTCCCAAAAATTAACCAACATAATTAGTGCTTTACTGCAGTCTTCTTCAGTGAGTTCACGTGCAAACCAACTTTCAGACATTTTCATACAACTCAAAAGACTTTGTATAATGTAAAGTACCAATACACCACAATTTCCACAAAAACCGGTAAATCGACAAAGCCAGGCAAAATCACTTCAGTTCAAATGTTTGGTGATCACCAGTATTATGTACCATAAATTCTAAAAATCACATTAATGACCAACACACGTCACTATTACATGTAATGCACCTAACTACTACAGTATTAGAAAATATCTCACGGACTGAATTTAGTACTATACTGTTTTACCAACGTAATTTTGGCAGTATTATACAGAAGAAAAGTTGATGCCATCCTGTCATGGAAGCAGCCATTCGCAGTATATTAACATGTTTATGTGCCTAAGGAAGTCACATTTTCCTTTCGCAAATATATTCATATTACCTCGTATTTCCACGTTATTGTTACTTTACAGTTTTCATTTCGAAGGGGCTTATTATTTTGAACATTATTTTCTCAGTGAGGTCTAATTTTACTAGAGGTTAACAAGATGGACGAATGGAATTTAATTTAATTTATATAGCTTTGTAGACCTAAATGTGTACGTACATTACCGTATCATTCACAGCTGAAAAGCTAAGTCAGTGTTTCAACTGGCACTTAGTTAAAATTATCGCGCCACTTATTCTGGCTAAAAGATTGATAATATATTTTTGTAATTGCGTTCTGCATTTTGTCAACTTTGAGATTACATATTATCAAATAAAAATAACAAAATTGCCGCCAATTTACTAATGTCAATTTTAAATGTTTAATATACCACTGCTAGGATTATTTCTTATAAACAAATGTGCAACACATTCATATTAACTATTTTTAAGGTAAGTTGCTGAAATATTCACAAAATGTTTATAACACCGCTGTAACTGATACAAGAAACCTATTATTGGTACACATTGTTCAATAAAATACAACATACCTGCAAAAGACTATAAAATGATGAATAATGCAACTGCCTACGATAATGCACAATTAAAGATGGTCATCCAAACACACTTTTCCAGCGAAGGTACAAAACTATAGAGTTAACAACCCCGACTGTTTATCACAATTTCTACAGAAGCCAACTAGAAAACATACTTTTATCCTTTTCTGTCGCATATTTATTTCAAGTACACTCTGAACACATGTTAAGACGTTATTCGCCCAATTAACACTAGTTAAGCTAAAATATTCACTCCAGCTGCTTTGCGTAGCCATTTTTATAGGACAAGTCATGCAGAAGACTCATAAAGTAAATATATGACTAGAGCGCTGATCGACAATGCCCAGTACACATTTTTTGAGTGTCGACATCAAATGTATTGGTTATATGGCAGAAAGCCATGTGACTTGTGGCGACTTGTGGTAGAAATTGTACACGAATAACTAGTGTCAACATTGATGTTGAACGCTGTGAAGCCTGTTAATCAGCGCTCTAGTTAACATATTTACTCTATGAGTGGACTCGGAAAAATATAGTTACAGCGCATGCGCCATCTACGGATGAATCGCAGAAATGGTTGTTTTAAGAGCAATGTTTCACAATCACGTAGGGCTAAATAAGCAATTTCCATCTGTTTAATTTATAGTTTATGCACATGTAACTACAAACAAATAGATATATTCGTAATAAATGCAACTATTATGAAACACCTGAACTCTGAATTTTTTAAAACTGATTAATTCCCTGATATTTCCCTGACATATTCCTTGACACTCAGAATTCCCTGACATTTCACTGATTTCCCGGTTTTCCCGATGGGTGGACATCCTGTCATTACATATGATTAAGGTTAAAATCCATGAGAATTTCGGGACAAAATGGCCCTCTGCCCCTCCTAGGTAAGCTCTGGGTGGGCAAAAGTATTCTTGCCCCCCCCCCCCCCCCGTAGTCAAAACCCGTGTTTTAAATACCATAAATGCCTCGCCCTGGGTCCACCCCATATACACATTTATTATAAATGCAGTGAATCACAATCACACAATGTTGTCTCAGACTATAATAATACTTTTTACTATCAACTTCATCACATGAAATGGTACCTGAAAGAGCCCCACCAAAGAAAAAAAGTTAAATAATAAGCTAGTCTGAGACACTTTGCACGCTCTTCTCTAATAAAGCTATATTAGCTAGCAATGACTAAAAGAGCTAGAACCATCTTAGTGCCATCATCTCCAGATGACAACCAGGACTGTTGACAAAATTATTTAAGGTGGATCAGCAACAATGGACAGGACACAGCAATATGGCAACTAACGTAGCAAGAATATAATTTCACTTGGCAAAGCATAAAAATTTTAGTTTGTAAGAAAGTTAACCTAACAACCTTTAAAAGGCATTTCTTGGATAGGTGGGATATCAAAAATAAATTTAAACAGAGTTATTCTGTTATCTGACCCCCTAATAATGCTTCTTAGAGCCAAGACCAAAACTGTGGTCTCTGGTGTACCAAATGTTACACACCATCTACACGCAAACAGGTCAATAGAGAATTGTCTTAAAAAGAACTAAAAAAGTGTTGACGTAGACAAATCTGCCATTGTTGTCTACTGTTTGTTGACTACAGTGGTTTCAAATAGTGACCCAGAAGTAAAACATGTTAAGTCACCAAGTAAACTTCCTGAGCCTAATACTACTTTTAATTTTTTTTAAATTTCGTCAAGGTGGAGAGAGTGCACTGCTCATCATTTCCCAATGTGTCTGAAGAGTTTTACTTAACTTCTTACAAAAATACTGAATCACAGTGATGCATGCACCTATATCTGAAAATCTTCAAGCACTGTCACGTTTTCTGTTAAGGAAGTACATGAACAAATGCTAAAAACTAATTACTAGACTCGAGTTATTTTTATCTCTGTTCTATCTTTCCCCCCTAATACCCCCTCAAATCCAGTTGCCAAGCATATACACACATGCCACACCTTTGGCAAACTACTATCCCTTCCACACCAGTTGGTGGCCCCACATGTACACAACATCTAAGGGCAATAATACCAAATTACATACTCCACATTCAACTGCAAATACCTCAAACTGCCCAAATTTAATTTATTTAAGTAGAAACAGATTTGTTACAAAACAGTTACTCTGTTTAATTAAGGATCTTAATACCTAACACAGTGAATTTATACAGAGGGACACATTAGTGTCGGATAATTTGTTGATATGGAATACACCATATGAATCTGTAATCAAAACTAAGTAAAATACTCTTTGGTAAAAAAAAGCGCAAGGTCCTTCATTTATGAGAAAAATAACAGTAAAATAGATCAAATTACTTTACTACACATTAAGAGCAGCATACAGCATCAGCATACAAAACATTAAAACATCATAACAGGTGTTTGAAGTTTTCTCTGCCCAAAGCAATGCATTTTTCCGCACGTTGGATACATGCACCATGCACGGAACATAGCATTGTGCTGTTAGCCATCATGTTAACTGAATGTAACCAGGCAATTACATCCTCAGCCAACTGCAGTTGGTCGTCAGGTGGATAAAACAGTGATGTCAAGAGACGCCACAGAAATAAGTCTGGTGGTGTGAGGTCTGGTTACCTCTATGGCCATTCCACAGACCCCTCATGGCCAATCCAAGAGTGAGGGTAGGTGTTGTGTAGCTGTCGATACACAATCATCACAGAATGAGCTGGGGCACCCTCATGTTAAAATCACATCATCTGGTGCACACCCAATGGAACATCCTTGAGAAGGCAAGGTTAAGATGGTGTCAATAAAAAAATTATAATACTACGAATTCAGTCGCTTAGGTAGCAAATAGCAGCCAACAAATCTATCTCCAACAATACCAGTGCACAAATTGATGCTGAATCGCTGCTGGTAGGCATGAACTTGAATGACGTGAGTGTTCCCAGGTGCCCACAGGTGGTTGTTGTGGGAGTTTGTGATACCCTCGCATGTGAAACATGCTTCATCGGTCCACAGTATGAGACTGACCAAATCCTGGTTGGCTTTGTATTCTTTAAAAGCCAATGGCTGGTTCACCTTGGTGGAGACGAGCAGCTGGCTGGTACACCTTGGTGGAGACGAGCAGCTGGCTGGTTCACCTTGGTGGAGACGAACAGCTGGCTGCAGATGCTGTGTTACAGTATAACAATATGCATGGCAGCTCTCGTAATGCGAAACATGGTCTACTGTCCACCTTGACACATCAATTTTGTGCGCAATGTCACGTGTGTTGTGTACTGATACCTGTTGAACAGCAGTTAGTACATCATCCTCAACCTCCAATTTCCATGCTGAGCATGGCCTTACTGCATCCGCGCACGGTGCTGGTCCCAGTTGACTAGTTTCCCAGCAACTTAACTACAACTGGTGAAATGCATTCATACTTGGATGCCGATTGTTGGGGTAGCTGTAAGTGTACACTCGTGCTGTACATCCTGCTCTGGCCGCTAGATGCACCCATGGCCACTGCCATGTCCCAGTACTCACTGCATATGAATTCCATGGCCTTTTTGGCACAACTGAGCTTGGCTTGTTCCCTTGCCATACCGTATGCCTTACAACCGATAAATTAGTCGCAGAATTGCCACATCACATCACCCTTATCTAATTGGAATATCAAATATTTGCTAAAATGGTTTTTGTACGTTTCATGTAATTTTTCTTGTAAACGAAGGACCTTATGCATTTTTACAAAAGAGTATTTCCTACTTAGTTTTAACCACAGATTTGTGTCATGCAGCCTTTTCCCACAAATTACTTGACTCCTGTATATAAACATTTATGTCATTTTTTTTCAATTCAAGAAATACTTGTTCCAATATGAGGTGTGATTTTATCAGGTCTGGTGCCCTATGTTCACAGTAAATACATGAAGTGCAAAGTAATTGGTAATTGGTGCAGTTTGAGCTTGATCCTGCCATGCATGCTCTGTAAGTTACACCCTAACTCCAGTCACTTGTTTACAGTAGTGCTTTGCATGAATTTATGTAGTGTGTAACCATTACACTTGCAAGGTAGAGATGATAAACACGGACTATTACCATGAAGTATAGCAATTGAGGGATGCTGTTCATTTGAAATGGAAAGAATTGCAGCCATCCTCAAAGTCTAGCACGCTGCAAATTTTTCCTCTTTCCAAAAATAAAGTCCAACTAGAAAGGAAGATGATTTCGAAACATAGAGGAAATACACAACAATGAGATGAGGAAGCTGCTTACTATCTTATAAAAGGCATTTAAAGCGTGCATCCAGCAATGAAAATGATACTGGATGAAATGTGTGGCTTCAAAGAAGACTAATTTGAAGTGGATTAAATGCCAAAACTGTAAAAGTTGTACTTTTTCTACTAGTCCCAGTCCTGGTACTTTTTGATTACACGTTATATAGCTTCTATTACATTTTATTAAGAATCTTATTAACTACCACTGTGAATAATTACAGAGTTGGTACTGACTTCCAGAAACATACGTGTAAATGGAAATAACATTGTTTTTCCATCTTATTATACAGAATACTTCCATAATGTTTCAAATTTCCAAGGAAGATGGAGGAGGAACATAAGCAACACCAAATGAGGGTATTTTTTCACAAAAATGGCCCAAACCTGTCTCTGGCATTTTATTCCAACATTATAGGAAATGCCTGTAAATTTTCCTACGTAAAATGCTGTACTTGTCAGCTTTCATTAAAGTATTCAGTGAGGTGGCACAATGGTTAAACTTTGGACTCTCATTCGGGAGGGTCTGGATTCGAATCATGGTCTGATCATCCTGATGCAAACATGAAAACAATACACTTACGCTTCCAAAATGGCGGGATTTGTTTAGCTTTCACCTGCAATAGGCTCCTGTCCAACAGTGTTAAAGTAAATCTTCAATACAGATTCTAAATTCTTTTCCACTTTACCCACTGGACTATATTTCTCACTCCAGTTCTACTTCAGTCCAGTCCAGGTGTGTTTAAGATACTGTTTTAATCGTGATCCTTTAGTCCACTCAGTGTTCAATCTGGATTGAAATGTTACTCTGAACGTAATTATAGAGTATATTTTTCAAAACTGACCGTCACATTTCTACGTATGGCTATCATAGTAACTAAATGTTTTTCTGGAAATGAATTCTGAGTAATGCTCAGTTCCTGTAGGTCACCCTTTAATTACACCATTGAACCTAATTGCCTATAATTGTGAATACTTACAGGGTACTTACTGTGTGCCCTCTTACACTTTTGATAGCTGCCAAATTATGCTATAATTATCTATGACCAAATATATGTTTATGATTTTCTTTTTAATATCACAAAGAATCTATTATAATGTTTCTCCTGATCCATTATATTAAATAACTCAAAATGCCACTTTGTAAATTTGTAGTCATTTTTACCATCACACATCTGCGAATGGCTTTACAATAATTTTCCAATAAACTTTAAATACATAGAAATGTGGGCAATTTTATCTTTCCTTCAAATATGAAAGAAAACTGGTACCATTGCAACTGCTATAGTGATATGTTTGTTACGCTATTAATCATTATTTTGAATGTTTACAAAGTGCTACACTCTTGTAAATAGCTTCTCCACTTTATAACTTTATCAAAAAATAAAAAATTATTATTACACACACATATTTAGTGACCAGCATATGCTATAAGGTCATTATATATGGCTTCCAAACTAAATTACTCCTAACATCCTCAAGATGGATGCAAGTATGCAAGTAAATTTTACTTTTTTTTTTTTTTTGCATAATAGCCAGTACCAAAATAACTGCCAGGGCAGCATTTCATGGATAAATTCTACAATGTCTTTACTTTTACTAGATTTTCTTGCTGTTTCTCAATTATTTTGCACATCTCTTCAAATTAAAAAAAAAATTAACATTAAAAAGAAATGTATGTAACAGGTATAACTATAATAACAGTATTCCAACCACTAGTTTTCACTTGGCATTGTAATACGGAGTGGTGGTAGAAGAGCATTGTAATGATGATGAGTCAGAGTCATGTTATGAGGATAGTCAACATAAAGTTACCAAGAAGGCTTGTGCAACACTGAGCTCTGCGTAGGCATCTGACATCTGTGTCAAAGGTGGAATAGGAAACAGCAAAACTGGGACAGTGAAATGAGAATATCAGTGGAACAAGCCAGTAACTCAATAAAACACAATAAGTATTACAAAACTCTATTTTTGAATCCATATTTCCTTTTTATTACTAATGGTAAGAAAACTGAATTTTTTTTAGTGTTGGTGACGATTGACCAAATTGTGTTTCATTTTACTTTCTTTACTTATTTACAATATCTTATCTAAAATATCATCTAAAAATAAATGAAACAACTGCTGCTTGCCAACAAAGTGATATTGACGTGTACATTAATTGTTTCCTTTGCAACTGTTGGATAACACTATGTTTAAGATAAGATGTAGTTCTTAATCTGGGTTTTGCAAGTTAGGTTATGTTTATGTTCATATTTGTATTTTGAAAGTCTTCTGAAACATGTGCTTGACAAGTGTAGTGAAAGCCAGTAAGAAAATTTGGTGGCAGTGTTTGTGGACATGTAAAGACTTAAAAGAGTAAAAACTAGTATTACCCAGCAATACTGGTGGTTGTCTCCAAAACTGTGTTACAAACGTTAAAATTCTAACAGGTTATACGCCCAGGTTTATGAAAATTAGAGAACTTTTGCACAGTGATTGATGAACAAAAAAAGTGTATGTAGTTAGCAAAGTACTTGAGGAAACCATACTTCAGATGTGGCAAAGAAAATGGATTCACTGGAGCTAAATGAACTCTCCATTGTAGACAAATTAAAAGAATCAGAATAGCTTCAGTTGTGGAGATGCAAAAGTTCCAGAAATGATGCAGAAGGCTATACTGACTACATGAAAAGGGATGCTTAGGCGCAGAAATTATAATTACAACAGCTGAGAAAAATCAGTTACCCATATTTTGACTTGCAACACTGCTTCAAAAATTTACAAAAGACTCTGTGACACATACAAATGTGATGCTTCACAATAGAAATTTGACTGATACACGAGTTTTTTGAATACAAATATACATGCAAAATTAACATGGTTATAAAAGTCAGTAAGCATGAAAACTAGCCCTTCAGACTGAAAACATATGAAATGACATACCTGACAGCATGTTAATCTCCAAAATCTTGATGACTTTGCCTGTAAACCATTTTAAAATACGTCGTCATTGTTTCACTGTTATGTCACAGTTTTTGAATATTTTTAGACCTCAATTTCAGTATTTAAGTCTATAAAAATGATTGTGAATAGTATTATTAATGCGCTCATTACCTTTTGTATTTTAATTAATGAAGTAAATAATGCTTTTAATATCCAATTGAATTATAAAATATTTATTTGATAATTAAGTTCTACATGTCCAGTATTTATTTATAATAACTCATTATGGTAAATATTTCCTATATTTTGCTTTAATTACTAATCAGCACATATATAGGAAGGTTTCTTTAATGTATTCCTGTTTATTTAGTCATTGTTTGTTACTATTTTACTATTTACAAACATTTTCTTGTTATTTTGGTTTCAATTATGTTTTGGCCTGTACTTTGAAAACTACATTTATAATAATATTACATATATATATATATATTTTTTCAAAAGTTTTCAAATTTAATAATGTGTTCGCTACTTGAGTTAGCGTATTTTGAGTTGCCCAGTAGAGTTAAACCACTCATGCTACTAACTTTTACCTCACAATGGTAGTCAGTGACCTAGCTCGCTTACCGATATGTTTTCGAGGAGTTCTCCAGTTTTGTACAAATGAGTTCTGTCGCATCTCCATTTTAGGGTATATTACTAAATGTATTAAAGTCTTATGCCTGTGTAAAGCGAGTTATGAGAATGCAACTTTCAGTTGAAGTTCTCTCAGCAAGCCCAAAACATTTTTCCTGAAAATGACACTAGTAATTACTAAATTTTATATATTTTTGTATAGCCACATAAAAAAATATGGTCTACTGATTATTGTTATGGACGTGTACAGGAAAGAAAGTAGCAAGTGAGAGACTTTTTTGATTTATGAAATAGAGAGGTGATAAGAATGTGAAATGAGGTAGAACATCATAGTTATTTATATTCTACTCTTAAACCATTACCATGCGTTATTTTCTCGTTACGGTGTGTAGAATATCAAAAATATTCAGCTGCCTCCAGATTGGTGTTTTGTGAGAGATTGTTTCTCCACTGATCAGATGTGCATCGCAGTGTTGTGAATGCATTTCATTGATGCTGTCCGAGACTCCTCTCTCACACACTACACTGCAGCTGCAGTTCTGTAATTTTTCTTGGCATATCGTTCCCGCTATGCGCACAGTTGTACCAAAAAAATGGGCTTCTGTTCACATAGTTTCCCCTACCTCTGTGTGTCTGAGCGTAATTCACGTTTTCTGGACAGCCTGTAACATCTATAGTAACAAATCTAACATTTTCAATCATCTTTTGTTTTGCACTACTGCATTCTTTATGTAGCATTGTTAAATGGTTTTTCACCTCGCCGTGTTGCCAGCATGTGATGTCCCATGATGACGTTTTTCTGCATTTAAGTGCCTACTAGATGATGTAGTATTTGTTGTCCTAGACCTAGAAAAAAAATTTGTTAGTTGTGTATTTTCTTTTTTTTATCCATTTGGGTTGGTGGTTCAAGATGTAGTTCATCACCTGGATATTTTTCTGTTTTCCCTCTCTGGTGAGTAACATTATAGTTTTATAGTTGTTTTCTCCTCATGCACCAGTTATATAACTCACTCATTTTTCAACTTTTATATTTTTGTTTTAGTTAGGGTCCACATGCCTGCCTAACCCTGGGGTAAAATGTTTTGCATGTGATGGTTAAATTATTTCTGTACATCTTGGATTAACCTTTCTACATGTCACCTGCCCTTTCTTGCTGGTGACGATGTAGTCAAGTTTGACTTAAATTACTCCATGCTGTGGTCTAGCAGTAGATATCTTTTCCTCTTGCCTGTGGGATAATTTATAACTATTCCTATGGATTCAATGATGCAACCAATCAGCTAAGTCATTACCACTATTAGCATTTTGATCTATATTTTTAATCAAGATGAACATTTACCATAATATTTTAGTGTTGAATGTGAACTAGAAACTTCATTGTTTTATTTTGGTTTTTACAATATCATGCTAATTAAATTATGGTATTTAAAGTAATTAATGTTACTAAATTTTAATTAAGTAATTTATTTGTTGTTCTAAGTATCCCTTTTAACCCTATCAATACCTCAAAATTGTGAGAAGCTATTTAACAATAATCTTTTAAGTGAAGTTAATTGCTATGTTATAATTATATGATTTAAGCTAATTTTTTATCACATTTTGTTTCCTTTCCTATGGTTTTCAAGGACTAATCTTTAATGTTGTGTTGCACGATATCTGTTCTCAATTATTTTGTCACCTATACTTTAATATTCTTGAAGCTTATTTATTTAAAAGCATCCTTTTCAATGTGTTTTGGAAGAGAAGAAAAATTGAATAAAAGCCACGAAACGATTTAGTAGTATCACAAGTCACGTCTTGTTATTTATTAGAAACAAGCGACCCGCCCCAGCTTCGCACGGGGGCAAATAAGATAAAAATACTGCTTAACCCGGCGTTAATTAGGTTGGGTAAACTCTCCTAAAGCATTAAAAAAAGCACATTATAATTTAATAATTAATTAAATAATTTATAATTTAAAGTTTTTTTTGCTATTTTTATTTGATATTTTTTTACTTTTTTATAATTTTTCATATTAATATACATTATATTACAATGCAATTTATCTGAGATAGAAATATTTAACATGTTATTGGTTAAGACATTCTCTGTAGACAATGTTTGACATCCTGTTATTGTTTGGTAACAAAATGTACTGTTTCTCGGGACTTCCAACTCCTGATAAACCAACATATAGTTGGCCATGGGAAAAACACTTTTCGTAGGTCGATTCCAACCAAAGAGAAAGTTTGACCCTGGGACTTATTAATAGTAATCGCGAACAATGTTTTTACGGGAAATTGCAACCGTTTGAAAGATATTGGCAAATCCGTGGGAATCATGGGAATCCTCGGGATGTTTGCCAGCTGGCCAACTGCTGGACCGGTGAGAATGGTCGCAACAATCAAATTTTCTCTCACGTCTTTAATGAGCAATCTTGTGCCATTATACATGTTAGGAGGGCTTATATTCCTTAAAAGCATGATAGGAGTACCGACTTTTAATGAGAGTTCGTGAGGTGGCAAGCCAGAAGGATTAAGCGAATTTAGAAAATCTTGAGGAAAGTGGATGACATCGTCAACATTGGTGACTGTGTCAATCGACTTATAGGTTTTGACTTGGCCGGGAACTCTTTGTATAATGAGATTGTTGATTTCATTGACAGTGTCGTTCCTAGGCGATACTATTGCCCTGGAACACAGCCAGTGAGAGTCTCTTTCTAGTAAATTTTCAAGGCCCGGATATACTGCTTTTATAAGATGCTGCAGACTGTGGACTATCTGACCTAATGTCTCATTTAAAATGATTTCAGCAGAATTAGTGCCCAAATTTAAAGAAGGAAAAACTCCTCCTCCAAGTCTGAGCAATTGTTGTGGGAAATCTTTATGCGTGTCTCCACCAAGATAGGCTCTCATATTCATTCGCAAATTTAGGTGTTGAATAGAACTCCATAAGGGAGATGATTTAAGACATGCTTTGATGATATCTGCATGCGTCCCTTTAGTAACTACAGGGAGTGTCTGCCGAAAATTCCCAGCAAACACAAAAGTAACTCCCCCAATAATGGCAGTAGAGCTTCTAAGGTTGGCGCCGTACGCAGCACACAGCACGTTTTATTTTCCGAATCTTTCCGTCCTGCAAAGCCGTAGTACATTATTTTGTTCTATCATCAATAGTTTTCGCAGCGCACGCAATGTAAGGAATTTTATAGGTCATTTATTTACACTTTGGGTTACATTATTGGAGTTTTAGTAGAGATCCCTATTGTTTTTAAAATAAAATATAGCCTATGACACTCAGTGGTAGCATTCTACTGGTGAAAGAATTTTTAAAATCGGATGAGTAGTTTCGAAGATTACCTCCTACATCCAAACACACAAACACACAAAGTTACAAACACTACCTCTTTATATATTAGTATAGATTAAGTCATCCTCTGGGCTTATGTGCCATGTACAATCACCCAGCATATTTGTGTACATCGGTTCCTCTTTATTTATTTGTGCCGGGTCCTTGATAATTTCGTTTTTTTGTGCCACTTTGTTTATGTTGTTTGTGCCAAGCACTTCAAGCATTTCTTTGTTTGTGGAAGTCAACATTTTATTTGTTTATTATACTTTGGTCATACATGGGCATATCTAAAACTTTTAAACATTTTCTCAGTTCCTGGGACTCTACTCCAGTTGAGAATATAACCTCAGTAAACCTAACAAGTAGATTGATTGCGTAAGAAAAAAGGCACAATTCCTGTAGTCCCAAAGACATCTGTGATGCTCTGCCATTCAAAATGAGTGTTGAAAAATACTGCAGATGCAGGTGTGATAACCTGTCGTTTTGCAATAGATGAGACAGTGACTTGCACACTACTATAGGCTGTTCACGGTAAAGTGAACACTTTTGAGGCCCTAGTTACTTTATCCTTTCTGCCATTTCTTTTCCTTTAACAACTTTTTAAAATAAATATTACCATGTCAGGAATAAACACAGTGCATATATTCGACCGCACTCGGAAGTTTACGTCTAAGGTTAAAATAAAATATATTTTTTTACTATTATTTCTAACAAGAGGGCTTTCACAAGTGCTCACTTACCGTGAGTAGACTATAAGCACGACACTGTGAGGTGTTTTTTATTGTTCAGAACTAAGACCTATTGCTATAGTTGAGTCGAGTTGAGAGATTTGGGCAGCTCTTAGGCTCTTAACAACGAAATCTTGAGTGCAGATGAGGGTGAAATGACATGAGAATGGAGCAGCACCGGAATGAAAGCGAGGGGAAAAGGGGAGAGCACTAAAAAAACCCACTAAACAGCGGCATCGTCTAGCACAATTTCCCACTTACGAATATCCGGAGTGATCCAGCTGGGGAGTGAACACAGTTCGCCTTGGTGAAAGGCAAGCAGTTTAACTGCTCAGCCACCACGGCCCCCATTTTGCTAGAATATGGCCAAATAAAACAAAGTGTTGCAATATTTGTCATAAGGAGAAATATTGCTTCTTTTGTAGAAATAGAAATAAACTGCCTGCAGTTTCCTTCTTAGCAGTCAATGCTGAACAAAGGAATACAGAGTAGACTTTAGACTCTAGATAAACATGCTACATGACAAACAATGATAGGTTGTTAATAAATGCAAGGCCTATAGACATGGATATTGGACTGGCTAAGGAGTCAAATAGCATGTTTTCAATAAAAGTAGGTAAAATAATAAACTGCTGTGAACTGAAGGAAGTCATGTATGTTCCAGAACAGAGTAATAAACATTTATTCTGTTGGCTCAATAACCTGCAGTAGTGGCAAAGTAAATTTCTCTATGAATGATGTAAAAGTTATTAAAGATGATCATGTAGTTCTATGTGGCAGCAAGACCACAAACTAATTGTGCCGACCTCCTGTCGCACAGTCGGTTGGTGAGCTGCCAGTCTGGGGTGCGAGAGGTTCTGGGTTTGAATCCCAGGTAAGACATGGGTGTTAATCTAAGTTAGGTTATAAGTTAGTTTGTAAGCTATCCCCTGATAAGTCTTCAGGCATAACACCAGGGGATATTAATAATAATAAGCCCTTTACAATATAATGCAAAGTTTACACTCTCTCAATAGATGCAGGCTCAAGGACAGAATCCTTTGTAGTTGAACATGAAAATCAACAGAATTTTTGGTATAGGAGGTTACATCACATAAGCCAAGACTACCTGAAACGACTGATACCGATGGTGGAAAGTACTGACTTTGTGAGTAGACAGATCTCGGGTTCACAGTGTAAACATAGATCCAAACAAAAGTTCCATTCAGTGACTAATGCATGAAAGTCAAGAGACTGATTGAGATAATTCTATCTCTTCTTGTAGGTCCGGTGACCCCACGTTCATGGAACAAAAAAAAACATTCTTTCATTTATTTATGAGTTCACTCATTTTGTAGAGATTCATCTGTTAGAATTCAAAACTGTTCCTGAAATGGTCGTTCAACAGATCAAGAAGATCAAAAGAAATTGAAATATGAAAATACACAAGTTCTGGATTGACAATGGGAAAGAATATGGTAATGAAAAACTTAAAACCTGGATATATAATGAAGGAATAATACTCAAAACTCCATCAACATATACTACTCAGCATCAAGGCACAGCTGATAATTTTAACAGGACATTGATGAATATAAAAATAGTTCTAAATGATTCACTCTGGTGTTAAAACAGAATTTTATAATGAAGCAGCATATGCAACTACATATATCTGCTAAACTGGAGTCTAAAAAAAGATAAAAGATAATACTTTAATAGAATGTTAGGATATTTGGGTGTAATGCTTATGCCAAAGTAAACAAACATCAGTTAAAATTGAAACTAGGAATGAGAAATATGTTTGTTGGTCATTCAGGGATAGCTTACGACTGTGGGCTCAGACCAAGAGAGACAACGTTATCAGAAGAAATATGGCATTACTAGATAAGATCACAAAATAATCAGACCAAGACAATGGCAGAACTACTGAAGATTTCAAAATGAGTGAGACCACATTAGTTTCAAGATCAGCTATAGACACTAAGACAGAAGGCAAAAATAACATAAACAATTTTGTTTTGTCAGTTGGTGTCGGAAAATTTCTTATTCCTTTCATCTTTCATCTTCTTGGGATCAGTTTCAATTCCATGGGCACACACTACATGCTCCAAGAAATTTATTTTCTTTTAAAACTGATGGCACTTCTTATAAACTAGTTGAAAAATGGCTACACTTTCTGGAATCACTTCTTATAAACTAGTTGAAAATTGGCTACACTTTCTGGAATACAGAGTCAAAGAGTGATAGGTGTTTTTCAAATGTCTTGCCTGTCTCACCAATGTCACCTAGGTAAACCTGACAGATATCTAAAAAGAGGACACTTTCCATTAGGTGCTCAAAAGTGGCAGGGGCATTACACAACCCAAAAGGTATAACTTTTAACTACCACGTTCCTTTCCCTTGGACACAAAATGCAATCTTTTCTTGGTCCTCTGGGGCCACCATGCACTGTCAGTACCCACTATTCATGTACACAATAGAATACCATTATGAACATGCTAGACTGTTCAGTGTGTCATCTATCCTTGGAAGTGGATAAAAGTCCTTCTTTGTCACAGTTATTCATGTACACAATAGAATACCATTATGAACATGCTAGACTGTTCAGTGTGTCATCTATCCTTGGAAGTGGATAAAAGTCTTTCTTTGTCATAGTATTAAATTGGTGATAATCCACACCAAACCTCAGAGAGCTATCTTTCTTCTCAATTAGCAAAATGGGAGAAGACCATAGACTAATTAATGGTTCTATCATATCTAACTCCAATTTCTTCCAAATCCCCTCAAATGCCTCCTGCGAAGTTAGTGGCAGTTATTTTGGTGGCTGCTTTATGGGCCTGGTATCTCCTGTATCAATGTGGTGGCAGGTCATATTAGTCCTTCCAAAGTCATTTGGTCCACATGAAAAGGCATCGCTATTTCTCTGCAATAATTCAGAGAGAGCATTCCCCTGTTGACAGTTCACGTTTCCTCTTGTTCTTACTAGCAGTGCCTCCACTACTTCTTCTAAAGGACATTCGATTTGTTTTACTCTAGAAGCTTCTGGAAAATTTGTAAGTACTTGTGCGATGTGCTGGTATACCCCTATCATGGCCCCCTCCTCAAGATAAACAGTAGAATATGACAATTTTATCATTCTAACTGGCAAACTGTATTAATTTTAACAGACCAAAATCCTTGCTACGATGACACTGCCTGGCAGGATGTCACCTTTCTTTGCTAGCTCAATTAGACCCAAACGTCTGACAAATTGTCCTCAACATCTGCTTGTAATGAAAATTTCACTAGAAGCAGGTAGGACGGTTGTTTTACAACTGACTAGAGGGCAGGTAATTGGCTAGTACAAATCATACCACCAACTCTATACTGCCTACTTGTAGCACACCAAGTCAAATATCAATACAGCCCCCCAGCCTATGTAGTATATCGAGCCCCAAAATTTGTTCAACCTTTGTTTCTGCTTTATACTAAGGTTAGGGCATAAGTCATGGCAACTATGTTGTAGTGCGAGAATACCGGCACGTGTGGATAGTGTGAAATAGACACATGACAGGACAAGGTAAGCAATACGTGTATGGACAATAAAAAACACTCCAACAATTGTATACTTGCTGAAATGCTCCTACCCACCTCACGACTGTCCGGTATGGCAGGACATTATTCCCAACAGCTTCTACCAATTCCCTGTGATATTTTCTGTCAGTTCTCCCATAGAGAACAGCTACTTTGGAGTACAAGCACGGCTAAATACGTGTTACATCCATCTGGCATGGCAGTCACCGGACAACAGATTTCACATTGCTCTCTGCACTTATACAGGCCAACCCTGCGCCATTTTAAATTGTCATCGCTCACTAGGAGCACCTGTCTTCCCTGCGACACATATCATTACGTGCACCAATAACAGTTCGTCGCAAAATTTAATAGTTGCCATGACGTATGCCATAACCCTCATATACATTGTGCTCTAGGCTATGTTCACCAAGCTTCACGTTCACTATTTTCTTACCTTTCAGTGGTGTGGTCTTACTTGTTACGGTAATCAAATAGCAATGACCCACACTGTTGTCCTGCAATTACAATATTGGAGGGGGGTGGGGTAGGGAGTAGAAGATGTCTGGTTCTACTACTGTTATGGTCGCCCCAGTGACAACAACCATCTGTCAAAGAACATCATTCAGGCTACCCTCCACCAGTATTGCATCCAAATCCTGTTCCACCAAACATACATGTAAGGAACATTGCGGCCTTTGCTCTAGCAGTCATCAACCTTCGCTCCCAAAGATGTGTTAACATGTTTTCCGAATGTGTTTTACTCTCACCTGCCTCTTACTGCCTATTGTCCCGGTGCTGCTTCTTTTGCAGTTGCTGTTATGGGCAGTACGCTCTCAGGTGTCCTGGCTGTCCACATAACCAACACTCAACTATTTTGGTTGAGGGGCGGCGAAGTTCTGTAGCATGTACCCAGGAAGCAATGTCCCCACAGCCATCTAAAAAGCCTTCAGTGTCTTCATGCTGTTTTCGTACTGGATGTCAGAGTGCAGGCCCCTGTCTTGCTGACTTTAATTCTACTGCTTGGGCTAGGGCATGTTGTAGGTTGCAGCCAGACATACCACCCCTGTCGGTGATGGCATCAATGAAGAAGCAGAATGCTATTATGTTGCGCACCTCCTCGGAGCAACCTTCCAGAGAGAGATGAGACAGCCGCACAATGTCTACCATCGCTCCTGCAGTGGCTCTTCTGGTCCCTGAGTGCAGCATAGCTGTTGGATATGGTGAGCATGTCGCAGGTATCAGTCTTCAAAATGTAGCTCCAAGACACCAGTGTGGGGTATTCCAGTCGATGTCGCTCTGGCAGAGATTGTAGTATAATCAGTGCAGGGCCTCTCAGTACAGCCAGAAGGTAGCAAGCCTGCTGTTCGGCTGACCAGCCATTTATGGTGGTGGCTATTTCAAACTGGTGTAGGTACTCCTACCAATAAGACTGACCATCATTAGGGGCGGGCTTAACTGAGATCCCCTTTCCCACTCCTGGCTGCGACACACCAATGCCGCAAAGCTGCTGGCTATCATCAAAGGCTGCTTTGTTGATTATAATCAATAATAAGATTTGGGCCAATTATATTTAAATAAAAAGGTATTCAGTGGAGACACAATATAAGCCTGGAAAGAAAGCTACTATTTTGGCTTTAATAAAATTTCTAACAATCACTGTTACTCCACCACCACGTTTACCTTCATGAGTGTTATGATAAACATTATATCCTTCTAAAAAATCTATATTGTCAAGTAATGAAGGTACCAGTCAGGTTTCCAAAACTAAAATGCAGTGTAAGTCAAGGGGAGCTATTATACCTAATAATACATGCTACTAAGCTACTAAGCTGTGGGTGTTCTCATGAATCACTTTCAAAGACAGAAAATAGGGATTGAGTAGCCCTGCAAGCAACTGCCCAGAAGAAGTGTTATTCCCATGACAGTTTGTGAGGATGGTTCACATTGTCACTAGGAGTGAATCCATTATTGGTAACCTTTAATGGCACAGTTCTTGGAAGAAACAAGTGGATGGACTTGGGGGTACGAACTCAATTTCAGAAGAGAGAGAGAGAGAGCTGTCCATAAAAAGAAAAAAATGCATTTGTAGTCACCATCCAATGTAATTTAAATCAGGTGCCACATAGAATTTATCACAGAATAAACAAGCCATAACAGAGACAAACTATAATAATACATTAACATGGAAGAAAAACACAGCACTATAAAATTTATATAAAATATCATAACAAAATAATAACTATAAATTAACATTTCCTAACAAATAACTAAAAAAAACTGATTTCAGCTATTCTCTTACGTGACTTCTTTTAGTTCCCTAGTAGTTGATATAAACTCCCTGCTGCAGTTTTCACAAAGAATTATGATTTTACCATTGTAGGTCCAGCACTGCTTTGCACCAAATTTTTCCTCAGCTTCTTTTAGTAGTTGTTGCTTCTGCACAGTGAGTGATTCTGTGATCAGAATGGTGAACTTATCAGCACACGTTTTGCATGAAAACCTGCAGTCAACGATAAATTATGAACTCAACTATTATTGGCCTTGTTCCTTCACGCATTAAGTCCGCTACCGACTGCTTCGGCTTTCCAATCTAGTGGAAAAGATCAATATCTGTAATCTTGATGTCAAGCTCAGCTTACTGTTTACAGTATTCAAAACTGTGTCTGGGATTTTTTTCCAACAACATTTTTGACTATGTGTACGAGAAGGCAGTTTCTCTTACTGTAATATTCTAACTATCAATTTTTTCACCTTGGGAAGCCACATTTTCCTTGAGAAGCTGCAATTCTTGATGCATAGCACCCAAATTCTTCTTGAAATAACTTGAGAAGTCCGCAAGATAATTGCTGTAATTTTCCATTTCTGACTTACAGCTGTCGGAATCCATAGGCTGTGGGCTGGCCCGGGTTTCAAGTTTACAATCCAGGTCTTGGAGCTGTTGGCACACCTGCTTCTCGAGGTTGATGAACTTCTTGTGGAAAAATTGGGGTAATACCATGCTACCACTTGTATTCAATGTATTTGCATACGGCTACACCTTTAAATATTTTTATTTTAGATGGCTGTTTGCTTGCCATTAAAAATTGGAAATGGAAAGAATACTTACTCACAGAGAGAGCCTACATGCCTTCTTCCATACAAGTTATTAATATTGTTACGATGCATATTTTTGGGATTAAATTAATTTTTTTTTGTGTTTTTTGGGTTAAATTACACTTTTTTTGTTAAGCGTGATGTCTGTAGTTGTATTTTTGCTTGCTCTCTCTCTTTTTTGTTTGGAAGCCCTAGATTTTATGACAGCAGGAAGTTTACTATCCCTTTGTTTTTTATTACGATGCGATATGCCTACTCTTAAATACTTTTTTCTTTAGTATTTTCATTTGGAATTCTCTTCCTTGGAGGTCAGGTTAGGGAATTAAGTTGTTTTGGTTGGGTTAAGCCCTCCTTATTACTTGTTCCTTATGTTTGATAAGCGATGCATGTTTTCTTTCTTTAATAAGTAATGCGGTGAGAAATAATTGAATGATTTTTATTTCAAAAGTCATTTTGTGTCAAGATTATGTTGTGTTTGGACTTTTTGGCCTTAAACAAGTTGTCGAGGTATTAGTTGGAAAGTTAACTGATAGTGTCACTTTCAGAATTCATTCCTTTATTTGACATTGTTTTTCTTGTTTGAAAAGATATTCTTAGTTTGCCGACTTTATTTGTTCCGTTTTTTTTTTTTTGTTGGTAAGGTCATTTAAGTTATGGTGGAATTGAATTAGGAATCAGTTTCTTTAAAGTATTATTTCTAGTTCTTGTAAGAATAAAGGTTTTTTATTTTTGGCTGCCGAGGTTCTTAAGGAGCTGAGATCACTCGTTATTTTTAATTTGAAAGAGTTTCGTAACTACTTGGATCAGCAGACTTCTTCTGAAGCGACAGCAGCTGGCCATATTTTTCTAGGCTCGGGTGCTGGATATTATTCCCCCCTCAGCAGTTCAGAAGAATTGTAATCTTCTGCTTGTTCGAAGAACAGGCTGCAGCTGTGAGCTGCATCAACTCTTTCCCTGTTAAAGCTGGTATATTTTGGTGATGAGTGCACTTTGCTGCTAGGCGTGTAAGGCTCGTAAAGGGAAAGGGAAGTTTGGCTTCAAGCTGTTGAGGTATTGAGGTATCGATCGCAGCGGTAGCGAGCTCCGATTGGCCAGCCATGATGTCGACCAAGGCTGTGACATTAGGCGAGGCAGCTGGTGTTGTGACAAGTAGTTGATGAGGTCACTGGCTGACAGAGGGAGTCGTGAGAGGACAGCTGTTGCTAGCGGAGGTATCGGATCAGGTGTGCAGCCCTGGAGGAGGCTGCAACATCAAAATAATACTAAGTATTCTTTGAAAATCTTTGTTTTTGTGGGTGGTTGGGACGTTCTTCCCTGCTTCGCAGGAAGAATGGCCCCGGCCATGCCTTTAAATAGTTGGTCCTTTAGTAAATAACGGTCTTAGTTGATAGAAGATGATGGAGTAGTACATAGCAAGCGAGGTGCATGGGTGTAGGAGGTATCAAGAGACCGGAGCAGAATCTTTATAGGTAAATATGCCTAGTTCATTTGCTCTGGCCGAGGGGCAATTGAGGTTAGGTTTATTTTATTTTAAATAACTATCAGTGACTCGGGATGGAACCTTCGTTTTTGCAGTTGTGTTGTTTTTCAGACCTCTTAGGGGAAATTTAAATGTAAGGTTATATGTATTTGTAGTACATGGTATTTAAATGGCTCCACAGGTTGTTGTGTTCATCTGTGGCAGAGTTGGGTTGGTACTACTGCTCTGAAGTAAACAGAGGTCTAGGTTATGTTTCTCGATAACTTTTGACAGGTTCCTCCCTAAAACTAAATGTTGTATGTTTTCAATTATACATTTTTAATGTTGTTTGACCTTTACTTTGGTTTCTAAATTAATTCTTGTTCAAGTTCTTTAATAGCTTATTTCACTATCCTGGCCAATCTATCTATCCAATGAATAAATCCCATAAGCGCACATAAAAAAATTTACATTTGGTTTTCTATTGTGATTTTCATTTAAGCCCTAGGAGGCTAATGGCTGAGCGGTATTAATAAAGATCCTTTAAGCTAGGGTTTTAAAAAAATATTCCAATGCACTGGTACTATGACCATTTACTTATTTAAAAATAACTTCACACTGGTGAAAACTTATATTTAATATTAATTAATATTTCTGTAAAAGGGGGCAGTCTACCCCTATTCACTTTAAAGTAACTGACTTACCTTTTGCTTGTTTTGTTTATACTCGCCTCTGGGTGAGCCAAACCTGGAGTATTAATGAGAAGGGCATCCTGTAAGTCCTACAGTATATTCTGTTTGTTGTCTTTCTCCCTTCTTAATTCGAATTCTGGATAAGCCAGTGTGTTTCCAGAATATGGTTTTTTGTATTAAACTGTTTTGATAGTTCTTTTTACTAGTTTTGATTATGTTTTTCTCTATTAATAATTATATTTATTTGTTTTGAATAAACATACATTTATTTATTTTTTATAATTTTGTTTTTTATTCGCTGTTATTTATCCCTCTCTTTTTCAGCTCTCGACCACCTCAAATAAAATTAGAAACATAGTATTTAGGCACTGGGTGCCTATTAAAGGATAATTTAATTTTAGAGGAAAACTTTGTTGCGTGGTTTTTGTGTCAGAGTCAAACCCATGAAGCGGTCTTGGCATTTCTCATCGCCTGGCGAGTAAGGACCCCATTTTCCCATAACAACGCTCCCCCCCCCTCTTCTTTTCACTACTTCTTGTTTATTTTTGGCTTTTGGTTTAAGTGAGCATTTTCTGGTTTGCTGAGTAAAAGTTACAGCTTCTGGTGGAGGCTTCGCAGATTAGATTTTGGTGTTGGCTCAATTTTTTTCTGTAATTCTAAATGTTATTCCTCCTCCTCCTCCCCATCTCCCCCGTTACATTTGGTTTGGGGCACCGGGTACCCTATTGTTTCTTTTAGGTGGTACCTACAGGTATAGTGGGTCTGACACTGTCGAGGCAATGTAGAATGGTGTTGTGTTATTAATATCTTAGCTGTTAAGTTAGTAGTAAAGTAAGTTAAGTTTGTGGGTCTTAGGTGTAATTTTTTTGTCAGGCATGGTAGGCCGGTGGTGATGTTTTCAGAAAGGAAACTGAGAAGTAAGATTACCAATACATTAGAACTGTAAGTGTAGAGATTGCTAGGATATCTTTACACAGTGGGTCGGAACAGGAACAATTAAACACTGGGAACGTGGTTAGGAGTCCAGTAAGGGAAAATACGAACTTGATACCTGATCCAGGAACATACCCCAACATGGAGGGAGGTCGTTTTTGGTACATCCTGGATATTACTTTGGTAAAAATACTGAGGACATAACAGAATATATAAAAAATTTCAAACGAGCCGCAATGGTAAATAAATGGGACGAGAAGAAGAGCCTTCTCTATTTACCAAGTTTTCTAAAAGGGGCAGCTGCTCGCTGGTATGATAGTCTGGGTGATCAAGTTGCGGGGTTGACAACTTTTGAGGCATTTTCCCAGGCTTTAAAGTCAGCATTTACCAGGATAGGAGAGGCTGAGGATTTGGAAATGTGTTTACGCATTCGAGTACAGGGTCTGACGAGTCGATAGAGGAATTCGTCTATGACATAAGTTTGTGTAACAAACTGAATCCCAAAATGACCAAACCAAATAAAATTAGATACATCCTACAAGGGTTGAGGCCTACAGTGGTAGAAAAGGTCATGCTTTTGGAAAATAAAATGGATCAGCTTATCCAGAACCGAAGGAACATAGAAGGAGGTAGTATGTATGCAAAGAATAGGCAGGCACTAACTTCTGAGTGGGCAGGGGTTAGTCAAGCAGTGGAAAAATCAAAAATAGCGCAGTTTGCGGGATCAAGTAGAGAGGGAAGCAGTGAGGTAGCACAACTACAAAGAATATTAGAATCCCTAGGCAAGCAAATGTGGGATATGGCACGGGAGTTAAGACATTTGCAAATAAAAGGTGGGAATAGTGGGACGAATAGAGGTCCGATGCATGGACAGGTAGATCCCACAGCCCAAAGTAGAGAAACCGGCAGTAAGCAGAAAAGGGAACATTTAGACCAACCTGAACACCCAATGTCAGGCCTATTTGTTTTAGGTGTGGTCAACCGGGTCACACACTACCTTACTGCAAAATACAGCTAGGGTCTACCAAGCGAAATTATATGGAGTTGGAAAACAAGTAAGGGTGAACCAGGTTAAGGGGAATGGTCCATATTAACAAATTTAATAACCCCTTTCAATCTCAGCTGGTGTAGTTTGTTTACACACTAAATTGTTTGGGCAGTTGACTCAGGTTTACATTGATAGCGGAGCAGCCATTTCGTTGGTAGATGAGAGGTTTATCCCTGAGAATTACTGGAGAGAGGCAGAATCAAGGGTGTTTTCTGGTGTATTGGGCCAACAACATGCCATTTTCAATATGTTATATTTACAATTTACCCTGCGCAAGGTTCGGTACACACAACCTGTAGGAATAGTAGATGCCCTGATTAATGGATTTATACTGGGGTGTGATTTCTTACAAAAGTACCAGGCACAATTGAGATTTAATGAATATGAAAGTAATTATCTGTTGTTTAATTATCCCCATCAAGGAAGACCCATGACCTCACAGCCAACCATGGAGATCAGGAAAAACGTGGAGGTTAGGAACACCCCAATTCCGAGTAGGGAAATAAAAGAGACATCCCCTCTTGCCATTGATGCAAAGAATTTTTGTAAACCTAGGTTGAGGTTAGGGTGCGATATGGTTAGGGATCAGGTTCGGTTGGAGCCTAGGATGCATCAGCAGATAGAATTTGAGTTTACAGCCCCTGATTTACCAACAGAAGTCCTGTTAGAACCACTAAGTCGAGTATATGAGAAACAGGCGGTATTTTGTGCACGTAACAACAGACGCGTTTGTGGGTACCAAAACTACATCAGATAGTGAAGTAACTCTGACAAAAGGGATGAAACTAGGAAATTTGTGTTTTTGAAGAAGTAAATAAAATGCAGGTAAACATTGTTTCTGATTCTGCAGGTGATAAGCGTGATTATTTTGATGAAGGGAAGTTAGACATTAACCCCAATCTCCTCCCTGAATAAAGACTTGAGATGAGGAATTTACTGTAGAAGTACCAAAATTGTTTTGGTTGGAGACCTGGTCAGATAGGAAGGACAAAGGAGGAGGTGGTAACATTAGATACAGGTGACAGTCCCCCAGTTACTTCTGCACCCTATGAAGTGTAACATGGTGAACGAGAGGTTATTCATGATATCATGGAGGAACATATTCAGAACAGGATAGTGAGTCCTATCAGTACAAGTTGGTGTTCCCCAGTAGCGTTAGTAAGGAAAAAGGATGGCGAGCATAGGTTGTGCGTCGACTATCGCCGAGTAAATGCGATACTGCAAGGTAAGTATCCTCTGCCCAGAATAGATGATTTTCTGAGTTACCTGACAGGCACTAAATATTTTAGCCATTTAGACATGTTCTCTGGATACCACCAGTTGCGGGTGGTTGGGAAAGATCAGGAGAGGAGAAAACCTCTTTTGTCACCCCTTAAAGGACTTTTTGTTTTCAAACTTTGCCTTTTGGTCTAAAAACAGCACCTTACATTTTCCAGAGACATATGGACAAAACACTAGCTGGATTGAAATGGGAGTCATGTTTGGTGTATTTAGATGACACTTTGGTGGCGGGAAATAGCTTTGAACAACACCTGACATGTCAGCTATTTTCTCTTCTGTTGGCATGGACCCACACCTACACACGACAAAAAAATGTATTTTGTAACTTTTATTGACAGCTATACACATTTTGCAGTTTTTTACCTTATGGAAAGGAAAGAGGAGGTAGAAAACTACCTAAGAAAATATATTGCTGTGGTAGAAGCCAAGTTTGGTCATCACATAGAACGAATTACCCATTCTGCGATAAAGTAATTCAGTGTCTCTTACACTAGCATTCTCAAAGTTTTGTAAAACCTTGAGATCAACAACACGTAGGACTTTCTCTAAACGTCCAGACATGACAACAGTCATGTTTTTGTATACCATCACACAATTATTTTGAAATTTGACACTCAGTCCACCCTTTTCCATCTTCTTCACAGATAGTAAATTTAGTGACAACTGGTCACACATGACATTTAAGAGAGTTATATTAATTCCTTCCTGACTCTGAAGATGTATTTTCCTTTTACATGTAGAATTAAGTGTTTCGCCAGCTTATTATTTAATTTTTTACTTCAATTTGGTCTGAAACATAATGAAAATATTGACTTATAACTAAGTGATTTGTTGCACCACTGTCCACTACGAATTATATAACCCTAATGCAGGCACTAGAAACATGACTACATTCCTCGCTGTTGTTTACATTTGCAAAGGCTACATCGCAGTGTTCGTCTGCGTCCTGAGTTGTGCTTGCTTGATGTTCACTAAATAACCTGGCACTCTGACACTGGTATCTTTTGTGTCCCATACCGCCGCAGTTGTAGCACTTTCCACTAAATTCTGGAACCTGTGTTTTGTTACTGCTGCCCTGTAATTTCTTCCCACCCTGATATTTGTGAAATGCCCATGCTTTGAAAACTGAAAATGCATGGGAGGGTTGATCACTCACATTTGATTCGGCTTGCTTTATTCTTCTTTCCTCTGCAAGTAACTTACTTTTCACAAAATCCACCGTAATTGAAGATGGGTCTTTAGAAAATAATATATTGATCAATGTAATGACAGATTTAAACGAAGCTGGCATACCTGAGAGTAACTGAACAGTCACCCCATCTTCTGTCACTTTCCCTTCTGCTTGTTTCAATTCAGTTAGGATTCCTTCAAAGGTGACGAAAAATTCCCATATATTAGACTCCTCTACCATGGTTAGGGTTCACCACAATTTCTGGAAACCAACTCTTGAGGCCAATCCTTGTTTTTCGTATGTTGTTCAGTGTGCCTATCATATCCTTCGCTGAATTCTTCTCTATAATAATGTTGAGAACATTGCCCGAAACCGACTGGATTATTATGTCTCTCGCAATGAGCATCTTTTGACATCATAGCAACTTCCTCCGCCTTTTTCTTTTCATCAAATGATTCAACCCAATCCAGAGTTTCAAGCACTCCATGTCTCTAAAGACATGTTTAAAATTGCACAAGCCACTTTGAGAAATTTCCAAGACGAACGGTTTCACATACATGGATATAACCGACGCCATACTTCCGCACAGATCAAACCAACCGAACACTTATTTTAAACCAAGTCTCAAATCCTTATTACTACACAGCACTCTCATCAACATCCTGGGCCCATAACCTGCTAATGTTGTGGATCACAAGAGAGTACTCCGGATATCAATCTATACCCTTTTATGCCATTCATCATTAAATATATAAACGTTAACACATAATATCATGACTGCACTGAGAACGCACCATAAGAAGTAAACAATACAGTAAGTTCGGTCCTAAACAGAATTGCCAACTGTGCAAACATAATAACAAACACCCACAAAATAGTAAAACAACTTTTTTCCCTAATTCACTCCAAAACATTTCTTAAAATTCTTAAATTATTTTAATTTGTTTTAAATTTTTTACTAAAGTAAAAAATTTGACATTGAGAATCATCCACAGAAATTTTTAACATTCAGACTGTCAGTCAAACAAATAAAATTAATTCAATGCAAAATCATTCAATTACTGAAGAATATCCAAAATAGCAAAAGCCCAACACCTAAGTTTCGAAATCATATGTCTAAATATTTATTACAGTTTAAAGAGTTTATTTAGGTATTTATCATGTTCCTAAAGCGTGTCTGTAAGCATAATCCTGGAACATAAACAAATTGAAGCACTAAATATAAACCTATTTTTGACATTCTGTACAATATGCTTGAATCCTAATTCCCCAATAATTTAAAATATTTTAAAATATTTAAGGTCAAAAAATTATATCTGCACTAATTATTTATCTACAAAGACTGTGAAAAGGCTAACAGTGTATGAGAGCATGAGGAAATGTATCTACTTTCCTGCTATTCCTGCAGTTATCACACATCTACACCACAGACCTGCATTATTATCTTTCATTTACACTGTCATATAAAACCAAATTGGTCTGAAATAAACCTAATTCCTATTTTTGTAAGGTGAAACTTACAATTAAACATGACAGCAACAACCCAAATTCTTGTTTAGATATTGGGCATGTTACAGTGAGCCCTTCGTTGCTAACTCAAAAATAATAGTTTTTAAGCTTCCTGTGCATTTTTGCTGTTGTGTTAGATTATGAGCTAGTTGTTATTTTGAAGATTTTTAGCCAATTTGCAATCAAAACTGAAATTATAATAGAAAAAAATTACTATATCAATTCCTGCTGCACAGTCTCCTGCTATGTAAATACCAAGTCTCGCTGAC
The DNA here is from genome assembly GCA_029891345.1 of Dryococelus australis. Taxonomy (NCBI): domain Eukaryota; kingdom Metazoa; phylum Arthropoda; class Insecta; order Phasmatodea; family Phasmatidae; genus Dryococelus; species Dryococelus australis. The sequence continues at coordinate 93,374,077 of CM057009.1, read as the reverse complement.
AAAAATTCACTATATCACTGAACAAAAATATGAAAACCCTTGCTATAACAATATTTCACACGAAGGGATCATAAATAATCCTTCATAACAAACCACTTGGAACAGATGAAATTTGCTCTCTCACAGAACAAGAGTAAGTCATTTGAGATGTATTACACTTGCATGATGTGAATGAAGCAACAAATTGTAATGCATTTCAGTCGCAATCACACCTCATAGTGGCACCAATTGACAGCAGCAGTAAAACACTGAAAGATAAATGAATGACTTGGGCAGAATTGCTGGGACAACATATGGTGCCAAGCTAATACTCATCCATAATACAAATATTTTTGGCTCAAATGTTTAAAACTACACACCTCAAATGAAAACAATGTACGAAAATACTCTTTTGTTGAAAAACAAATGGGGTGACTGGGAAAGTATCCCTTTATTTATTTCAATGAAGGAGCACTAATTGAAGATTACAGAATAAGATGTTGAGATGTGATCGGAGGCCATTCACAGTGCAGTATTCGCCTCCAACATTGGTGACATAAGTCTCTAAGGACTTTAGCCTTGAAAACTTCCTAAAAGTTAAACATTTTAGAAATTACTATCTGATTCTGTTTTTGCCCTGCCATTCTGATAAAATGAGTTGTTTTAAAACTTAAGACACTTTACATTTCATTTTGAAAACTTTCTAAGAGTTTAAATGCATATATTATTATATAAAAAAGAAATATATCTTTTTGGTTAAACACTTTTAACATAAAATAAAAAAGACATTTTAAAATTTCGAGGTGGTATTTTTTAAAATATAATAATTGCAGGTCATAAGTCAAAATGAATACAGCTACACAGAATTAAAACAATATGGTATATATTTCGAGCTTGTTAGGGCTAAGGTTATATGATGTCAAGATCACCTAAAACAGTATAGTTGATAACATATGAATTGATGTGTAGCTGAATCCCAGCATCAAATCCTGCACTTACTGAATGTCTCTGTAACAAAATAATACTTATTTATAGATAAGCCTCATATAACAGATGTTGATATATTTTACATGAACTTTCTCCCTGGAGTCTATTCTTTTCAACCTTATATATGCACACCAATTATGTAAATAGAAAGTGAGACACTTGTCCAACAGACAGAACATTTTAATAGGTGTGTCACAGTAAAGAGTAGTATTATCATTGTACATTGTTAATGTCTTCTGGTATTGTAACACTTCTATGAAGTCCATGAATATTTGTATGCATCAAAGTCCATGAATATTTGTATGCATCAAAGTCCATGAATATTTGTATGCATCAAAGTCCATGAATATTTGTATGCATCACAGAAAATGTACAGTCAACTTGAGCCGTGGACAGATTATCTGCTTTTATAATGAACTGCAGCATACTTACTAAATTTTTTTATAAAGACAACAGAAGTAGTGATCCTGAGTGACGTCTACAGTGACAAAAGCAAAAAAAGATACTGTAAGTGGACTGTGTACGAGTACTTAAATTTGCAATTGAAAACACACTTTGAATATTACATAGTTTTAATGCACAGCATCAACCATTGTGATAATCATATTTACAAAACGGTTTATTAAAAAGCAAAACGTACACAGATCATTATAATGGTTTAGCCAAGCATGTTTCTTGAAAGAAAAACATAAAAACATGGAAAACTTTTACGATGCTAAGTAAATGTAAGTATGTTACACAACAGTCATGAACTTATTACAGGCAAAATCTGTAAGTTTTATCGTGATAACCATGTTTTTTGTATAGGCATGAGGTACACACACAGGTATGACACCTTTTATGTTTTACTGAAATTTTTCTCATAAAATTTACATAATTTACTATTAGGAGAAAACATTTTCATGATCTCACAAGTCCACACTTCAATGCAAGAGAGAATCGGCCAATGATAGTAGAGACATGCTCAACTTGCCAGAATATTAGCTAAAAGACTTGGTTTTCCATCAGTCAAGTTGTATTTGAAAATATTTATATGTCATTTATATAAATTAAAAAAGTAATTTTAAAGATATGCCACAAGAAACATGGACCATCTTTACAGTAAAAAAAAACTTTGGAATTTAAGTAACAAAGGAATACCTTCACGTAGTAATTACTTCAGAAAAGCACAAACACTTCATGTACATCATACAAAAAGAGTAAAAAATGAACTTCATTTGATCTAATAAAAGGAACACGGAGACAATTATGTAATGCATAAAATCTCTGGAAATTAAGTGCTTAAATAAACATGAGGATATTTAAAACAGAATGTATCATTGAAGTGTAATGAGTTTATTAAAAAAATAATATTTAGCACCCAAAAATTATTTTTATTTTTTGGCAATTCGGAAAGTTAGAAAAAATTATTCTTTATACAAACATTTTTACTTTATGACCAAAGGCCAGGCACTGACATACATTTCAGAGAAAATTAGAGTATGAATAATAACAAATACAAACATACTTTACAATTATACACATATTATGTATGTGCAAAAAGGCTGAATTAGATGTCTTACCTGCTGACATAAAATATGGAATACGAAATTTTCCAGCAAGAACCCTTGTGCGAAGCGTTTGTAAGGTGGCTCCATCAAAAGGTAAGGCTCCACAAACCAGCACATAGAGCACAACTCCCATGCTCTGAAAGCAACAAGAAAACATAAAACAATATTTTTATCACTGTAATTAACCTAAGCAATTATCAATAAAACAGTTTTTATACTTTTTTCACTATTGGCTGATACAACTTCTTCTGATGATGCATCAGCTGTGCATGCCATTAGGCAAAATTTCAGCACTAGTTTTATAAACTGCAATCATAGTGGAATTCACCAAATTCAAGTGTTGGAATCTTAAACTGCACAATACCATATTTTTCAACATAAAGGTAAGAATATGCACCCAGTTTCACTGCTATAATTTGTTATCCATATTATATGATGGTACATGCATTAAATTTAACACCCTACAAAGTAATATAGAAGAGAAGTTGAGTTCTGTTGAAGGTTACTGAAGATGTGGAGCAGGGGCAATGGAAAGTGTTTGTCACTACGAGGTCAGGAGTAAGGATTCCTAAATTAATAAAAAAAAGACTATTTTACACATGTTTTAAATTGAAATTATTACTACTACATATTATCACAGTATCAAAAAGAAAATTATTACTAATGTGAGTAATATTAAGGCATACTCAAAGCATATATAACACATATGCACCTCTTTTTATTTTAATGTGATAACTAATATAGTTTATAAACGATATTCACCATTATTTACATTATCATTTTTCAAATTGTTACAGTTAGAGCTGGCCAAGTCCAATTTAGAATAAATTAGAACAGCATCCGTATTCACTGTGAAAAAATTTATATTTATAAATACTTGCATTACTTCTTACCCTAATATTAATAGTCCTATTGTGGCAATTATTTTTATTTTTTAATTTTTTAATACATTTAGATTTTCTTTGAAAAAAATCAGTTATCTGTTGTCTTTTCATTGTATGGTCAATCACTACTTCTGCAATAATGATACAAGCATGCACATGTGTTCGGAATCTGAAGAAAACATAACCTAACAAACATTAACAGACATTGGCATAGGGAGCAGAATTACATTATTGACTACCAGTTGAAGCATTTTAAGCCACCTGGTACAATTATATGTATCAAAGTACGTGAAAGAAATTGCTACAATCTCTAAAATGGTCAGAAAATTGAGGGTTGAAACCTCTGCACCCAAATTTAATTAAAGCCTTAAGTTGAATGTGTGTCGTACCGGCAAGTCCTGTCGTTGACTGGGGTTGAACACATGTCCCTCAGTGGGCTCCGACGTGGGTCGGTTTCACCACGTCAAAACAAGGTTACTGAGAGGGAGGCTTGGGAGTGTTGCATCTGGTTGATGACTTGGGGATTACAACCCCTATGACAAGTTTTACATTCAAAGTTCTACGATAAGGAGAGCAAGCTTTTGTGACGGAGGCAGCCTTCAAATAGTTTGATGCCAGAGTCGTGGAGATCATGCCCTCAGAAACTACTCTCGCTTAGGCAGGATGCCTGTATAACGTGTGGGTCTGGTAGGTTTGCGTACAGGGATGAAGTCGAGTGACATATGGAGCACTATTCTAAAACGGGCAACTAGGCAGCAGCACCCACCTCCTCTATGGCTGGCTCGCTGGGGCAGCCAGTGGCTGGACAACGGCCAACTCTGGCTGCGGCGGAGTAGTGCTCAAGTCCCAGGACTGATGTGTCAAAGTGTAGTACCAATTAGTGTTCCAGGGGGTGTGGTTAGACAAACGAGTTGGTGGTGTGAATAAATGATTCTCCTCTACTATTTCTGGAGTTGGTAATGTAGCAAGGTCGGCTTCCAATTTCTTCAAAATCTGGTTTAACCTGTACTTATTGTCACCTTTCATTTTGTAACGCATAAGGCAGAATAAAAGAACCTTAAGGAGAAGTCGGTTAAACAACGGCCCTACCGTGTACAGCCAGGAATACTGGATTTGATGACTTTTCCTTCTTTTGAAGATCCATGTCCGGCCATTTCCAGCGGTGGATGGAACTAACAAAACGCAGGGTCAAGTGGTCATCATATATATCTCTCTCAAACCTGGCAGTTCTCCAGTACACAGAGGACACTATCAGAATCACTTGATCCCCTGGAAGTAAAAAAGAGAACCTGTGCTCTTGGGCACTCCCGAAGATTTACCAGAGAGATAAGCTTAGTATTTCACTGGTAGATCTCGGTTCACCTCTTAGTGGTGTGTGTTCTTGCCTTAGTGGGGGTGATTGCACGGTAGCTGGCTTCACATTAAGATCAGAACAAAGCAAACTTCATAAAAACACAATACCTTAAGGGTCAAGGAGGTTTAAAAATATTAAGAACAAGAAAATAGCAAATCAAGTTAAAATATCAATACGTTTATTGAAAACATAAATAAGCAAGGGGTTCATGCTCTCCTAATTTAAAATCAAAGAAAGTTAATATATATTAAAAATAATAATTTAGCAGAAGTCAAACATTAAAATCAGCCAAAGGCTACCTGAATAACATTGAAGGTCATGTGCTGATGTAATTAGAATTGAGCGTAAATTCCAGAATCAATTAAGTCATTAGAAAATCTATATTTTAACTACGGAAGATTGTCCTAAAGGGACCTAACTGTTCAATTCCAAAGGTGAGAATGCGGTCTGGCTAGGACCTTAAGGAAAGTCCAGAGGGGATGTCATTGCTGTGACCTACCTTTACCTGGGTGATAAAGTGGTACGAAGAGTTTGAGGAAGTGGTAAGGGATGACGTTTGCAGGATCCTCTGGTAACTGTTGATGGCCACTGAAGCTGCTGGCGGAGGCAGAAGAAGTGGAAGGCTTCTGGACGGCGGCAGTCCTCCGGAGCTCCGGAGCTGTTGAAGGCAGCCGAAGAATTTAAAGGCCTCTGGAAGGTGGTGGTCCTCCGGAGCTGTTGGTATCAATGGCTACTGGTTCTTCCGCGGTCGCCGGTGCGGATGAGGGACTCTGCCCTTAGCTAACACCTTCTGCCTTCTCAGCTGAGTGGTGCAGCAAATGCCCTGAGTCCAGAGGTGGAATTCCTTATAAAGTAATTTTTCCATAGCTCTCAGAAGAGTGCGGGGGGGGGGGGGGGGGTCATCCGCCCACCAGGGCTGTGCTTCTGATGTCACACATGGGTTCCTGGATCCTTATCTGCTGCTGCGCGAGATGCGAGACGACAGCACATCTTGCCCTCATGCGCTTGTGGAGGCAGCGACTCTCCGCTGGTTGGCCTGCTACCCTTCAGCGGCGCGAAGTTTGAATTGTGCGTTGTTCTGCTGGGAGCTGCAAGTTTGAAATGGTTGTTTCTTCTGGGAGAAAATCATATGGTAGGAGGTTCTGTTGAGGTTCTGTCAATTCAGGTAGCCCAATTGTCTCGCCTCCATTACTGTTGGTTTGAGGGAAGACTTGCACATTGGGTGATTCTGGTTTGAGATGGGACGAAGTTGTTTAATTAGAGTGTGCTATATACCTGGGCGGAATGCGTCATGTGTCACAGTTCTATGCACTATTCAGGTGAGTATGAGCTCATTATAGGGTCGCCAGCTGCCAAAAACAAGAAAACTTACAAATAAACAGATATTCAGACAACCAACAACTGATGGACGGTGCAGACTAACTTGTGCAGTGTTGTCAGTTACAGGTTGTCAGTTGCTGCGGATCGTAGGTTTTTATTCATTCTGGAAATCTCACCTTTACAGCAGATTATTAGGGCATCAAATGATCCCCCTGACCCATATGTTTCACCACCCATAATAGGTTTTACTCTATGCACCCTAGTGTGCAGCACTTTAATGCATAATTTAGGGTGACCAGTTCGTAATAGCAATAACTGTGCTATCCAAAGTTACAGATCTAAAATGGAAGGTACAGCAAACTCCAGATTATTTGGCTGCAGATTATTCGGTTTTTGGGTTATTCGTGCAATACTTACTAGTCAAAAGAAAAAAATATGTAGACACGATTTCACACAAAAAATTGTGTTTCTGTGTTTTCATTTGATGTTCTTCACTTCTATATAATGCATATTATTGTTACAATTTCTCTCATGAAACTCTGTGGGCTAAACCAAGTTTGTTAAGGGATAGACATCTCAATTAAATAAGAGTTAATTATAATTTCATAATTTTATTTATAATAACTACAAGCAGAATTCTCTCGACTCAATATCACACAACAAATTTATATAATTTACTGTTTACAATTAATGACTTCAATCAATAAAATTTATAATTACCTCAAAGAAATAAATGAAATTAAATAATTAAAAAATATCAGTCCCAATACAAAGTGTATCAAAACATATTCCATTATTTTACACATTATGGGTCCATATTTGACAGTTCCAATATTTACAATAAAATCCTTATTACATGTTCATTCAGTCCCACCTAAGTTTAGTCCAATCCTGGCAGTCCGCTGTGTTCTAGAGTTCTCCCTGCACCCTCACACACAATAGGCTTCATTAATCGGGTTTCACACCCTCTCGTCCATTCGCACCATGAACACTTCTCCCGTCGTCGTCCGCATTTAACTTCATGCCCACACTCAGCTAGATGGCCTTCGCCAGACTGCTAACTGCTGGCCCACTGCAGTATTTATAGGAATGTAGGCCATCACTCATTAGTTTCGCTAAATCCTGAGTTGCGCTGTGTGTCCTAATTCCCAGAATCTTCTTGCGCCGTCTCTAAGTTTGTTGGCTCCTCAGCAGGGGGAGGAGGGGCTGTGATGCTAGCCAGGTTTTGCAGCTGTCAATCATTCCTGGACTGCCACAGGAGGAGGAGTAGGGGGACTGTGATGCCAGCCAGGAGACGGACGTCAGGACAGGCTGAGTACCTGGGGGAAAGATAAGGGGTGAGGCCAGCCTGTGTGTAATAGAACTTTATACGTGAGGCGATAAATCAGGGGCGTAACATTATGTTTGCTTAAACAAACACCTGAAGATGATATTAAAAAAACATATTCAAGTAATTTTATGATAAAATATTCACTTTAAATTAAAAAATTCAATTTTTCTAATTGAAATTAATATCATTTTTAATAATTTTAATGTTTCGTACAGGATTTTTTCATCTGTCATACCATTCACAATCCCTCTGTTGACATTGCCACAACATTTATTTGCGACAATTTTTGCCAACCATTATTTGCACAGTCATTTTCAAACCCTTTTGATACTAACCAAATGTGCAAACAATAAGTTTCCAATAATAAATCACGCCCGTCAAAATACTGCCACATTTAAAACCTCATACCAAATTCCGTTTACAACAACAAAATCATAGATTATTCAATCCAAAATCAGAGATTACGAGATTTGTTCTCATTGTCACCAAACTATTAGTGCAGTAAACATGTAAGAATAAGGATAAGTGTAGGCAATAGAACACAAACTGCTGTGAGATGTAAACAATACTATCGATAGCACAAATTGTTGATTATCTGCGTTGTTTTCAATTCACAAAGTGTTAACTAATGATTGATACATGCAATCTTTGGCAAATGTAAAATCTGTTTTGAACGGATGTTACAGGAAAACAAACAGTTAGCAATTGTTGAATGTGGTAAGCAATTACAATAGTTTATATGAGAATTTTGACGAGACCAAAATAAATAAAAGGTAAATACGGTAAACATAAATAATGGGAATGAAACAAAAATCCACTGTTCATAAACATTAGCCAGCTATATTGCTCATGTTCCTCACTTAAAATACATTTTTTTGCAACCAGTACAATGTAATTTTGATCATTTAACTGTCAGGCATGCGTTGCAAATTAGTTTGAGGTGTAGGAAAGTCATTATTTGGTTTATTCTAGTTTTTGACCGTAATTAGATTATTTGGGCATTTGGCAGTCCCAATTAACACAATCAGGAGTTTATAGTAGTTAAAATATTGACATTAAACTACAAATTTTTAATCTGTTGTGGAAAAGCACAACATGTAATGCTGGCAGAATCAATATTAAAAGTTATTAATTGACTAAAACTAGAAGTGCATTAAGGGGACAAAAATACGGAACCCATCATCTGCTCCCCAATGCCAAATTGGAGCAAAACTAATCAAGTTCATTCGATAATGCCAATATGCAATGCCTGAAACTTCAGGAATTTTATAAAGGACAACAAATTTAACACAATGACTGGAATTCACTCAAGATATTTAGGGTAGCTTCCTACTTAAACCACCAAAATATATGCACAGCTTCATTATTTTTTTAGAATTTAGCACAGGACAAGGCAGAATACCTTCATCTTTAACATGCTATACAATAATAGGTCTGACTTAAAAATCCCACATATGTTCACTTTCCACAGACTACACACTAGTACACTGCCTTTTGTAAAGAAGTGACAATAAAATTAATGTATATCTGTGTCATGCCATGATGTAAGGAAGCAAGGTGAAATGGCCTGGCTGCCAAAACTTGACTGCTTGTGCACATGATAACATGGGGGGACACTTCACTAACCAGCATAGCGTGCTCCATAACTTTGCACATTTCCTTTTAAATTTTCGGTGGTTACCGGTTCATTCCTCATAGAAGTATCAAAATATATCACTGCATGGTTATCCAAGGCAGACAAATGTAACAAGAGAAATATAATATACATACAGTAAGTACTAAATACACTTCACGAACACCAAACAATGAAAACACATGTGCAACATGAAGGATTAGTGACAAAATATGTTGATAAAAATTATAACACATCAATTATATTCTTACAAAGCTTATAACACAATTCTTAAAAATATTGTGTAAAAGTAGCCATTTCACCATCTTTAATAGGAATCAATAAACTTGTCAGTTGTATGTGTAACAGGATATTACTCAATCAAAAAAACCACAATTATACAAGTGTGAACAATGAAAGTAATTTCAAGATGAAAGAAATATAAACTGTAAATTTCAGAAGACATGTTTCACCCTCCCCCTTTTGTGAAAACTGTTCACATTCTGGGCTTAAATGGTGTAAATTTCTTCATCATGTCTGGCCTCTGCATGGGTGCTAATCTGTGTTTGAGAAAAATAATTTCCTTAATAAAAAAACCATGAAGCTGTAAGAGGGATATTGCATATTATATACAGGGTGGTCTGCCTAATGTGGACATTCCCAAAATATCCAGAACAGTTGCAGGTTATGAAATATGGTTTTCGCTAAATGAAATACGTACGAGGGCAAGTCATTTGCCACGAAGTGACTGTTTGTAACACGTGTATGGACAGAAATAATTAAACCAAATATGGTTTTTCCCCTGGAAACATGCATTTATCTCAACAGCATCTGAAAGTACATGCAAATAGGAATTCAGTGATATATCATATACAATGGAAAGTATCACAGAAACACGAAGAAATAAGGTGTAAATATTAATAAGTTAAGTTGATGCAGGCTAACGGCTAACAGCCAGCGGCACTAGAGCCTATTGAGAGAGAGAGAGAGAGAGGAGAGAGAGAGAGGAGAGAGATAGAGAGAGATAGGAGAGAGATAGATGAGGAGGAGAGAGGAGAGAGAGAGAGAGGAGAGAGAGAGAGAGAGGAGAGAGAGAGAGAGAGAGAGAGAGAGAGGAGAGGAGAGAAGGAGAGAGAGAGAGAGGAGAGAGAGAGAGAGAGAGAGAGAGAGAGAGAGAGAGGAGAGAGAGAGAGAGAGAGAGGAGAGAGAGAGAGAGAGAGAGAGAGAGAGAGAGAGAGAGAGAGAGAAGAGAGAGAGAGAGAGGAGAGAGAGAGAGAGAGAGAGAGAGGAGAGAGAGAGAGAGAGAGAGAGAGAGAGAGAGAGAGAGAGAGAGAGAGAGAGAGAGAGAGAGAGAGAGAGAGAGAGAGAGAGAGAAGAGAGAGAGAGAGGAGAGAGAGAGAGAGAGAGAGAGAGAGAGAGAGGAGGAGGATCAAATGGTCAGAAGAGGAGTAGGAAAGGGAGAGATGGTACAATGTGTTTAAAAAAATTTTTTATATTTTTTATTTCGAGTCATGTCCCACTGACATAAAGTTTACACACGATTGGTGCGCTGGAAGGCTACTGTACCATGCACTCCTGGAAGATAGCTGATCAAGGGATTTTTCAGTATATGAGGAAGTCCGCTAACACCCCCAGGCAGACACGCTGGGCTCACCGACTGCATAGGTCAGTGAGCACTCCCTGGTCTGTGAAGACCTCTCTCATCTCCTCAGCCTGTGAACAGCTTCAACTTCCTGCCCAGCAGCTTAAGAAGACAGCACCAGTCCAGAAGCTTTAGAAGGCAGCACGACCCCTGCAGCTTGTGAAGGCTTGTCCACAACAGCTGACCGCATGGCCATATCTGTCTATCATCTGTTTACCTATATTATATATATATATATATATATATATATATATATATATATATATATATATATATATATATATATATATATATATATATATATATATATATATTATATATATATATATATATATTATATATATATATATATATATATATATATATATATATATATATATATATATATCTACCTCTATCTCTCTATATATCGCTCTACCTCTATATATTGCTCTATACCTCTATCTATCACTCTATATCTCTATCTATCGCTCTCTCTCTCTCTTTCTTTCTCTATCTTTCTTTCTCTATCTATCTCTTTCTTTTTTCTCCGCATGTGTGTGCATGCACACACACCTGAGATTATCTATTCTTCCAATTCTGAGTCACCAACAAACAAATATACTACAAAAATAATTTGCTCATAAAAAAATTTAAAATTATGTGCATTGAGTATAAGTAAGCAACTGTTATGCATCCACACTGTACTTGTTGAACAAATCGAGAGTATAACTCACAGACACCGGCCTAACAAAACGTTTGTTGAGTGAAGCCCTACTTGCATCAACATATGAACTAAACCGATGTCCCACCACTTCTCTGCCTGAAGGTTAAGTACCTGCAAACTACTGGTATGGAAAATGGGAAATGGAAAAACTGAAAAGTCTTTGGTTCCAAATCCTGGATGGTGACTTTGCCTAAGCCAAATAAGTTGAACCCTAAAAGTAGGTGTTCGAGGCTTTCAGGTTATTGTGGAGAATGCTCGAGGATATAGGATCCAGAAGAAGATAAAATTGTTCAGTGTAGAGATGTTGCGTTCAAATGAAGATGATGTGATTTTCAACAAAGAAAGAATCATCCACAACAAATGAAGGAAACACTCACCTAGTAGAAAGCGAAATTGAAGACAAAACTACTTCGCCCAAAAAAGAAATTGAACAAAACAACATTACTATAAACTAAGTTGACACAAGTAATGATGATGAGTAATACTTCTATGGTTTTGTTGATCAAAAAGTAACGTTATTAAACCTACCAAGCTAAATGATTACAAAATTTATACTGCCTACTGTTTATGTGCTGGTGAACCAGCAGACTTTGCTGAGGCAATGAAAATTGGTGGTAAACAAAAGACATGAATCAGACCCAAATGAACCATTGTCCACGCTGGAAAGAAATAAGCAAGCAGACCACAAAATACTACTTCCAAATATGCCAGAAAAATCTGCTTTAGTAATTTTATAATACACTATACCACTCTATGCACACAGATAAAACCACCAAAAAAATATTCTTTGAAGTGCAATATGATATAATGGCTACACAAGAAAGTTGTACTACGTGATGAATCAAGACAGAAATCATTTAAGATAGATGCAGCCCATGGTCACACCATTTTCAGACTACCACCATACATGTGTGACCTGAACACAACTGAGTTAGCATGGGTAAAAATAAACAGATTAGTTAGAGAAAGAAATGTGAACTGTTACTTATCACTTATGTTTACAGAACATACAGAATCAGCTGTTTCATAAGTCACTATATAAAACTGGTAAGGGTATTGTAATACAACAACAGTGTTAGCAAGCAGACTGCATTATTCAAGGCATAGTGGACAGTATAATCAACTTAGGAGCACACAGCATTGAAAGTGATGTTGACAGTGACAGCACAAAAAGAATTCAAAAGCTGACAGCATGGTTCCTGCATGTGAAGAGTCTGGGTCAGAGGAAGACATAGCACAGCCACTTTGAAATGGTGAGTAATGTTTTTGCTTGGAAGAAAAGTTGTTACACCATCACTACCTAACCTTCTTATTGCCTGATGTGTAGTGAAATTGGGGGTGTGCATGGAGTGACACTTACAACCCTTTTTCACATTCCTTCCATAGACAGAGAGCTGTGACCCTCTCTGTACAGTTTTTTTTACTTTGAAAGACTTGGCATTGGTCTTTGTGTTCAGTCCCTCCCCAGGATTCTATGACTCTTATAAGGAAAAAAATGTGAAGTATGTTATAAAAGAAAACAGATATGCAATTAAAATAATGACTGGTGTGAAAAACCTGTACCTAATAGATAGTTGATCTTTAGGGTAGATGTTAGGGATAGATGATTTAGGAAATATTACAATAAATAAAATTTCCAGTCCGCACTTAACAAGAAAGGTTTGATTTATTTTCGGAATACAATTAAGTTTTCATAGCTGATTAATTTGTGACACTGATAGGGTGGTGAATGAGCAGAGCCCTTCCTCCCGTATCCCTTGTCCCAATTGTATATCAAATGGACTTTTTGCGATTGTGGTGGCTTATGGAAAGACTGTGAAGAGAGAGATAAAAGAAACTTTCTCACTGGAGTTCATGCAAGATAACCCAGGCTGTGTGCAAGTTGGTAATATATTAGAACTCTCGAGGAAGAGAGTGTGTGGAAAGGACTATCATGTATTGATCGCCTATGGCTCAGTTGTACCCAATGAGAAGCCTTGTATGACATTTGCTGTGATTTACCCTGTAGGCAATGGGGCTGGCCTGTAATCTGAAAGACCGCAAAGGGATGAGACTCATGTCTGCCATAGGGGGAGTCTTGGGATCTCTTGTCCTGTAATCTGCAGTCAGTGGAGTCACCCTACAATTGTCAGTCTCCTACCCACCCGCTTGGCTGAAGAAGATGATGGAGGAGACTTATTGTTGCTCCAGGTGGCTGCCTCTCATGACCTTATAAGAAGTTGAACGCAAGTCTCACTGAGGTCTGGAGTCAAAAGAGAATCGCATGAACTCCCTTATTCTACTTGCCAGAGTGTGAAGGGAGTGTTTGAGAAATGGACTGAAGGAGCACCACTGCACAACCAAAATGTGGAAAGTGATGTCAGGACTCATAATTGCAATGTGGCATGCAACTTACCTGCATCAAGACAGCATATCCTTTCCCATTCTGATGTAAACCCTGTGCGAGGAAGGTTAGGTAGGTAAGGTGCAATGTTTTTTTTTTTGTTTTTGTTTAGGGTATTTCCTAGAGATGTGAAATAATTAATGTGAGTGTGTAAATACTATTTATTTGATTTGGTACAATGTAACTCACTATCAAGACTAAAGTGTGGCTAGTTTGTGGGTGCTTCCTCCACAACCTTGATGTGCTTAGGAGCTTCTGTGATAAGAGTCTCACCAGTGATGAACTCTGCAGTAATGCTAAGATTTTCCGTATAATAAAAACACACACCCTAAAAACTGTCAGCATTCAGTATTTGTTCACAAGAACTCAAAGAACATTTTTTTTTTTTATCGAGAAAAGTTGTTTAACCAGGCAAAATTAACAAAAATTGTAACAAATATATAACAAAAAATAAAATGTAACAATGTTTTTTGAAAGGGAGGTATTTCCTGCAAAAGTTTGGGATTTTATAGCAATTATTTCAGAGTAAGGATTTGGTAGTTTGTGGTCTCCTGAAAGTAAATACTATGATGCAGAAATTATTGCAACTTAAAAATTTAATGTTTCAAACATTTTTTTGTTAATTTAATTAATTTTTTCGGTGGTGGGACAGGGGTAAATTACTGCAGGAGAAGCATATATGTCACAGAAAATTCTTTGGGTTAAAAACTCCTTTGGTGGTTTTTATTCAGATGCGTGACTGAAGTTGGATAATATGGTTGGTGAAGCCTTAATTTCTATTAGTTCTTTTGTCAGGATCTCTTGATACGGGAAGAAAATACTCATTAGTTAGGTAGCTGGCTGTGTTCTTTATAAACAATGGACTAGAGGTATGCATCCACAGACGTCATGGTGTCGCGTGACAGCAATGCAAAAGGGGTAGAACTGAGGGACGCAAAGTAGGCTCACTGAATGCTGCTATATGGTCAATACATACTATGACAACTTCTTACCTGAATTGTGTTGAGTAATAGTATAACATGGGGCTGTTAAACACAGTAATACTTCATTCTAGCATAATTTTGCACATTTATAGGTTCCAAACATTTTACACTGTGAAACAAACATTTACCTGGACAATCATAACATGTGACAGTCTTATTTTATATTATGCATGAGTATGATTAAAAACCTCATAGATTTATGTTACAAAACACTGTCAAATCATGGTGGATTTTGGGGGGGGGGGGGGGGGAAAAAGCAGTTCCTATGGTTTTTGTATTACCATCTCAAATAAAAATAAAACTTCTATGCAAAAAATATTTCGAACTGTCACACAACACACAAACACTACCTATGCAGACACTGCATTTATCACGCAGATATTTACCTCAATATACGAATAAATACCAAACATCATTTTTGGTTTTTCAGTTAATATTTGAACCCTTGAATTCTATGCATTTTCTGATAAATGGCTAGAAAAGTAAAATTAGGTTATAAGTTCTCACCAAACAACTAGAAAGTTAGTAAAAAAAATGGTCTTTAGATGTACAAAAATTAACGAGTATAATGCAAAACATTACAAGTGACAATATTTTGTTTAACAGTGTGTGGTGGGCCCATAGTAAGAAAAATATATAATTTCACAAATTCGAGAATGTCTCCTCTGAATTTGCTTATTGGCAGTTGTCTGAAATACATACTTATTTTAAATTTTATGTTATGTAATTAATATACACTAGAGACTGATACATACTCTAAAATTATTATAAGATTTTTAAGTAGGCATACCTATAAATATCGTTGAATGTAAAAAGTGCTACGTGTATTAGATCACAAGTCTTCATAATAAAATTGCTGTCATTTTAAACATTAAATTGTCTTCAAATATTGTATGAAAGAAGAAAATTGTTTATTAATAAAATATATGCTAAAACAAGTAGTTCTCAGTGGTCATATTCGTTAAGGTCACAGATCCACTCTTCGGACCAAAATTTAACTTTTGCTTATCGCAAATTTCCATGAAAGAGTGGTAATAGTGGAAAAGTACAGTGTAGAAGGTTTGGGAAATTGTTGAGTATTACATTACATATGTCACAGCGGAAATCAACAAAAATATTACATGTCAGATAAACCCGCCACATCTCTTGTTAAAACAGCTAGGAACATTTTAAAACATGCCACTATAGTCTTAACAGAAACACAAAAGAGATTTCAAACACAGAACATAACAAGTACAGAAAAATTCCAGCAACTGATAGCATCAGCAGAGAAATTATTAACAGAGAACCCAGATATTGTAGAAAAATTTGACACAATATCAACACGACTGACACACAACCTCACAAACAAAATCACAAATAGCTGCCTTCTGCCATTCACACCCCACCCTCAAATGAAAATACAGAACAACATGTCACAGATTATTTAACACCAGTTAAAATTGACACAACAGAACACACATACGAGAATTCACCTTTAGCTTCCCCACTCCAGACACAACAAAACAACATGGCTAACCCACCACCAATCAACATGATAGTACAACAGCCTATGACTGTTACCAAATTCTCGGGCGATGGTACTAAATAATGATTAGAATTTATAGAACAATACAGCCACGCAGCCAAAAATAACGACTGGGATGACACTGAAAAATGCCGTAGGTTGAAAAACATGTCACACGTTCAGCCAAGCACACGTTACAAAATTATTTATACAAACATGCGGGCCAAGCCACCTGGAACGATGTAATTTGTAAAATGAGAAAAACTTTTCTAACACCAGCAAATGAGGAACACTTGAGAAACCTCTTATACACCACCAAACAAAAACTGCACGAAAGCATGCAAAAGCACACTGAAAACCTATTATTCTACAGGCGAAAATACAACCCTACCGTCACAAACACAGAATTCATTAGTATTGTGTGGCGATAACTTCTCCCGTCATCACGGACAAAATTGTAGGCCTCAAGAATGACACAATTGACAACCTCCTTACGAACATGCATAGAGTAAAGGTAGGGTTATTTCAATATAATCAGTCAATCACGGGAAAGCAAAATAACACGGAAACAGATTCATTAAAAGCCAAAATGATTAAACTGAAGAAGGAAATTGCGAACCTCACATTGCAGAGCCAAAAGCCCTTTAATTACAAAAATCAACAAAGACAAAATTACTCACAGACACCACAGTACCAAAAATATAACAAGTAAGGGCGTAACAGAGAACCTGTAATTGTGGTTAAAGAATATTAAAAACACACCCAAGTATCACAACACCCAACAAGCTAATAGAAGACCACCACAGAACGGTAACTTTCAAAAAATGAACTACTTTCAGGCAAACCTTACACAAAAAAATAACGCCCAAAATCAAAACCAACCAAGACAAAAATTCTACCCAACAAATAAATACAACCAACAAAGAAACTCCTACACAAGGGGGTAATAAGCATCACACCTGCAAGCAAATCAGTACGTAGGGTGCACCAAATAAAATATCACAGTTACAGACAGGCAGGGTCTGTAAATAACGTAAATGGAAATCAGAGAATACTGCGTAAAAGCGAAAACAGACCCTCCCAAATAAAGGATAAAAGTCATTCATATATAACCAGGAGTAAAAATTATGAATACAGGAAATATAGCCAGGAGAGTTTACAGGTTCAACCAGAGGTAAAAATCAAACGAATAATTAATGCCTGCGAGACACTTTTCTACAAGCGAATACCAACGCACTCTTACGCGGATGTCGCTAGGTTCAATTCGTGACCAAAAACCCCAACGGAAAAAACAAAATTCAAATTACAAAGGAGTGCCCCAAACACAAAAACAAATAAATCAGTTCATCAGGCATTATGTTTAACGAACCTAATTGCAGGTCACACAAAAACAGGGGTAATCCCGACACCTTGGACAAGGGCATGGCCTCACGTCACCATAACATGGCGCCCATAAAAGCAGAGACTGTAGACAGCACGGAAGCAGCGGGGCAAGCCGAGGTCAGAGCCATGGAACGTGCAAGTCAGCGCGCTCGTGATGTCAGCACACGCACTGCCTTCATCGGACCGCAGTCGCTGGCAGCCATAACGTGCGCCTTGTGCATGTATCAGGTCACTGAGCTGCGGATTGCTCACTTTTTCCTAACCAAGATCAAGCTTTCAACAAAAATATAAATGAACGCTTTAAAAAGTTCAAAAGATGCCTTGCCATGACAAATGTAAAGTCACGCATCCCTGACACAAACAATACTAACTTAAACACTGAAAACAGTGGTGGTGATGAAATGAGAAAGCAGAAACTGAGCCACAGATACGTTTTCCAAAACAGAAACAAACTAGCCCCGCTGACCGGCAAGGCCGAATGTCGCGTAATCTACGTACAAACATCAATGCCACGCATCCTTGGCTGGCTTGCGGGCAGATCTTATAACACGTTGCTTGACACGGGATGCTCGTGTTCTTGTAAAGCCACAACACTCCTAAACAAACACAACCGGCAACCAGTTACATAACAGTTTACACTAGTGGGATCTACAACACAATATTGACTTACCCAAATACAAAACCAATTTGAATATTAATATAGCAGGGTACAATTTCAATCAGGATTTCCTTCTAATTGATAATTTAAAATTAGATATAATATTTGGAGTCAGCTTTATTAAAAGGTTGACATAGTGCCTGTACTAACTAAAGATGTAATGTACGTACTCTCTTACCATAATTAAAATGTGATTGAAATATCAATAAATATTAATCAACCATATTGTGAATCAAACAATTGTATTGAATACTACATAAATTAATTTTAATCTCTGGACAACCCAAAGGATACAACCACACTAGGCAGCATAAATGACAACCTACCCATAAAAATGAAAACACAACTCAGAGAATTACTGGAAAAATACAAAGATTGTTTCGCTAGTAACATAACGGAATTAACCGAAACGAAAAATTATGAAATCAAATTAGAAATAACTACAAATAAACCTATTCATACTAGACCATATAGAATGAATCTGCAAATACGCGAACAAGTACTCGATCAGATACAACAGATACTGGACACCAAAATAATGACGCCTTCTGAATCCCCTTACGCAGCGCCAAGCCTAGTCATAAAAAATGCCAAGGAGGCATAAGATTGCTCACAGATTTTAGACTCCAAAATTAACATCTGAAAAAGATACAATACCCCATCCCCAGAACAGAGGATATAATTAATACACTTCAGAACTTCAAATACATTTCATCAACTGATATGTTTAGCGGCTTTTATGTTATCCCAGTAAGGGAGTAAGATAGGGAAAACTTGCTTTTAGCTTGGATGGCATAGGCTTATACGAGTATGCTCCTATGCCTATGGGGTTGGCAACATGCCCAAATTATTTTCAAAATTTCGTAGACATCATACTCAGGTCACTACATTGGAATACGGCAGTAGCCTATGTTGATGATATTTTTGTCATAGGGGACACATTTCAAGAACAAATGCAAAACATTAGCAAAGTAATGATGAGACTACATAAATACAATGTAAAAATTAACTCCAAGAAATGTCATAAGAAATAAAATTCTAGGGCACTATATCACTCCAGAAGGAATACGCACAAATCTGGAAAAAATAAAAACAATAAAACAAATGTCAACATCGTACTTGAAACAATATATCCTTAACTACGCTATACTCGCAGAACCACTGACAGACTTCATTAAAGATATTACCCCATTTCAATGGAAACAAGAGCAGCAAAATGCCTTCAAAAACTTAAATCTGAATTAATAAACCCCCTGTCCTAGCAAAATTGCAACACAAACAACACACTATATAAGCCTGCGATGCATCTCAGACTGCAATCGGAGCAGTTCTCATGCAGGAAATACCAGGCACCAAAGAGCGCAGCATTATAGCTTTCAATTCCAAAAAACTCTCGCTTAATGAAAAAAATGGTCAGCCACAGAACGAGAATTATCAGCAATTAAATATTTTGTTATATACTTCAAACAATATTTGTATGGGTGTAAATTTACTATCGAGACAGATCACACCAGCCTTCGGTACTTAAAAACTATGGCAGAACACAATATCAGAATCCAAAACTAGCCATAGCACTTGCTGAATATGAATTCGAAGCAAAGATTTTGAAAGGCAAACTAAATACACTAGCGGACACACTGAGCCAGACACACACACACACCCATGACACGCAAAGCAAAATGAACAGAAATAATGGTAGAAAACCAACACTACACTATCAAATAACAGTACACTAATTGCACATCCTTTTACAAAGCTCTAGCGGAATCATTGTTACAAAACCCAGAGAAAGACGACGAAGTCAAACAAAGTATAGCCAAATACATTATCAATAACTGGCATGAAATCAAATCATTTATCAATCCTGATATAGGAACAAATGACAAAGCTTGCATTGCTAAAATTATTACGAATGAGGAATATTTACCATTACAAGCTATTGCCAAAATAACAACTACAATATATCAGATCAATATAGAAATTAATACAGGACACAAACAAAATAAAATCAACATGCATAGACCCACGGTTTAAATTGCAAAATAATCAATAACCATTGAAGATTCAACTCCACATTACCACCCCATTTATATTCACGACCAAGAATATATCAAAATAGAAGCTGACATATATTCCTAGCACCCATTACACAAACACAATCATCCCCATTTTTGGCAGAATACGGAAATGACCCACACATCACGCAGCTCAAAACCGCACCAACTGATCCACAAAATGCCACACCAAAATACATCCGTCTAGCAAGGAGATATGGCGTTACTGGCAATGGAGAAATATACTATAAAGTTCACACCCCCAATAGGGAAAAGCGTTTAACTTTAGTGCCACAGTACTACGCCTCGAAATAATTACGGCACACCACGGTACCCTACTAGGTGGAGGGCATTTTGGACAATTTAAAACCTTACAGAAAATCAAAAATCAATACTATTGGGACACAATGGCCAAAGATATTAAAGATTATGTTAAAAACTGCCCCACATGCAAGAAGGTAAAACACAGTAACCAGAAACCTATAGGCCTTATGTCCCCTATCGAAGCTCCGCCCTTATTCCACTCTTGGGGTCTCAATGCCAAAGGTCCACTCCAAACAGCGGCATCTGGCAACAGATACATCCTCGTGATGACTGAATTTTTTACACGGTACGTGGTAGCGATCCCTGTAAAAACGATTGACACTAAAACTTGTGCCAATTTTATCAAAGGAGTCATCCTTCAATACGGGTGCCCCAAGTATATTTTAACTGATAGGGGTAACAACAACGATCTAATCGCAGAGTTATTACAAAAGTTACAGATAAAGAAATTGCAAACCACAGCCTACAACCCAGCTTGTAACAGGCTGATGGAGCAGATAAATAAGGTTCTGTCGCAACAATTAACAGCATACACAAATGAAGACCATGCGCATTGGGACGAATACATCCCGTACATTGTTTTTAACGACAATCCCACTATTAACAGAAGTACAGAGTTCTCCCCGTTCTTTCTGTTACATGGCACTGAATCCATCCAGCCATGTCATGTCATGTCATAGCCCACACGTTCTTGCAGCGTGCAACTGACTGGTGTGAGCAACTTCAACAAGCCTGCAAACAGGCTCGTGTAAACTTACTGGACTCCCAAAAACAATGAAAGGAAATTTTTGACAAAAAATTCCGCCCCAACAACTTAAAAATCGGGCAACTACTATGGGTCAAAACCCATGCGCGGAAAAAAGGCCCTGAATTTTAAATATAATTGACCGTATAGAATCCATGACATATTGGGACCTCCCAATAGCAGTCAAAATACAGAAACGAGGACAAACAAAGATAAACACTGTCAATACTAGAAATATTAAACTTGCTAATATACGGAATTAATGTAAGCATGTGTGTTCAGATAAATCACCACTAATATGGGGACGATGAGCGTGGAGCTGCTGCTGCTGCTGCTCACGCTCCACATAGTGTCTGCATTGGCAGTAGCACACCTATACAAGATGCACAGTGGCATCTATTTCTAAGAACTCTCACCGGATATCCAATATGAAGAGACCATTCCCCTTGCTTATACCCTGCCGCTGCACCAACCTGCAACTCCCAACAACGTTGACGTGTAGTGCCACCAAGCCTGCGCAATCAAGGACAGCACCGTGCATTTGCAAAAATGCTGATCAACTACGTAAATTATATAAAGAAACAACTGAAAATATTGTACAAGTATTTATATCTGAAATTTCCTTGTCAAATAAACAAAAACCTGGTATTACCTTCCTAGGAGATGTCGCAATATGGTGTTGTGACATTCTCACAACCCGTCATCTAAAATCCCTCTTCACCAATGAAGAGTCATTAGCAATGCAATTAAATGAGTTGGAAAATAATGTTATCACATCCAACAAACAATCTCAACATCACCATTCATAGCATGTCACAAATAAAGTAAATGATATTAGCAGAAACATAGGTGCAATGTCACGCCAAATTACTAATCAGAATAAAGAGAGTCTTTGCTTACTCAATCACAATTATTAACAAGCATGGTGTTGAAACTTGTAAATAATATTGTTAACGAACTTAGGATAAACACATATATTCAACAATGTCAAAAGAAATTTTTACCACTCCAAGCGGTCCCAAAAGAAACATTAAAAGCAGATCTTCTAAAATTACAGGAACAAATGTACGCCCTAGGACTATAATTAAGTATTCCAAGCAGAGATATGTTAAAATACTACACCTAACCACTAACTCAATGCATGCTATTGCCAACACAAATCATGATAAATGTTCAAGTTCCCCTGAAACGTATTAAAAGTTACTGGCAATTCTTTTGAGCTACAAAAGTCCCTTATGAGTACAATAATAAGACATGCATTGTAGGAACCCCTTCCAATATAGTAGCTATTGATATCACTACTAAAGAAACACGTGAACTTTATGATACACCTGAACAACCCAAAGGCATTTATTTTCTTTCTAAGCAAATTGTAGACAACCCATAAACCAATTGTTTAAAGGCCGCAATATACCCCAATGAACTTAAAATTTTATTCCAAAACTGTAAATTCCAATGCCAGCAGGAAAAGTCCTTATCTGTCCATGCCATCGACCCCCACAACTATGTAATAACCAATGCACATGGCGAATTAGTACTCAGATGTAGCAACAAGACGATAAGCAAAGTAATTCACGACCCCAAGATAGGGTGTATAGAAATCCAAGTACCCTGTGTCTGCGAAATCACTTCAGATAAAGTTAACATCATTAAAGCCCCCCACGTTTGCAAAATTAAGAGCCCTAAAGTAGCAATCTCGCATACAGTCTTGCCAGTACAATGGTTAAACAATAATGAATTTGAAGCAAAATAGCTAAAAGCTAGCGAAGGTATTTCTTTTCATTCCGTTAATGATACTATTAATGACAAATGGCAAATTAAGCATGCAGAACTTCCCACTATAATGCACTCAGAGACGAAATCAGCATTTCACCAAACACACATTTTCTCTGTATTAAGTAAGGAACATTAGTATTATATAAGCATTTCAATGCTTATTGTTCTAACTATAGCTTTAGCAGGGATATATTATAAACTGATTAAAACAGCAAAATTAATTAATAACATGGCACAGGCAGCTCAGCCGTAAGTTCAGGCAGTTCTACAGAGAGGCACACAGCTTAGTCATAGCAGTGGACTCTTCCACTTGGTTATTAAGAACGAGAGGAAACGTAATGTCATTAGTTAATGGATATTACTTAACTGTGCAAAGTAAAAGTATAGGATGTACGAAGCGAGTGTAGAAACGTCATCAGAGCTTAAGACACAGGCAATTCAAGTCGCCTAGGCGGTTAATCTTGACAGAAGAGGTATCTATATAGCTCTGATACTAATTATTCACATGTGCTACAATATGAAGTCCTACAAAGAATATTAATACATAAAGATATATACTGTTTTGGCAGAACATCACAGTTTTTCAGGCGGGGCGCGTACATAGCTGTTAGGGCATCAGTAACTTGACCAACACAGCGCTACCTAGGTGCCAGTAATAAAAGCGCCAAGGATAATGTTGAAACAAAAGACAAAGTAGGGCAGAAAAGAAACTGTAGAGTGCAGCAGGTTACGCACATATACTACTACAGTAGAGCTAACATGCACTAGATTTGCGGTCAACGTCATTTTATAAGACGTGCAGTGAGGGTCGCCATAAAACTACATTTCGGGGCCCAATAATGTAATTACTTTCTGTTTTTATAAATGTTATGCCAGGATAAGCTTTGCACGTGTACAAATCAAGAATTTTTCAATTGTCTGTCAGTAAGAATAACTGTTCCTTTCAATAAGCATAATAGTATAGTATGTAGAAAATATAACATCATGTTGTAGGATGCAAAGTCATGTATTATTTGTAAAACTATTTATGTTACAAGTTATTAAATATAGAAGGAATACCATGATAAGTGCATAAATTCATAAGACTGATGTAAAATCACGGCACTATTGCAGAATGTTGTGTTCTTCAAAGGCAGAGCCTTCATTCCCAACCTAACGTGTTTGATGCCGTGTTTTTTATTAAATATTTTCCATTCTAAGGGGGTTATACTTTCATAGCGGAGTCTAGAACACCCTTCCTGATCCTTATGAACCCACATGAAACAATAGCGACCGTAAGAAAAATTTCTACGAATTACGGTTTTTACTTCAATTAAATATCAGCAACAAATTATTGTAACTATGTCCTGTCTTAAGCCAAAACCTTTAGTTAAGATCATAGCTCTTTAGTTATATATCTCAAAAGGTACATCTACAGAGCCATACAAGGCTGCGGTCAAATATATTATAGTAGGAGTAGATGCATTGTTGTAACAAGTGAACAATTACCTTACTCTGGTAAACTAGCAATACAAAGTATGATCATTATAGGGTAATAAGAAAATGTCTAATAAACATTTTTCGTGTACATAATTAATGAAAATGCAATAAGTTATTATCTTAAGATGATTAATGTTCCATGTAAATATGATACATAACATAGAATGAGGAAGTACTATGTCCAGTTCAGTTGTAACATAGGAAATTCTTAATAAGATGAGATACGAAGTAACTTGTGTAGCTAAAATACATATAATAAGGTTTTGTATTAAAAAACTAACAAGAAACACAAAAACATATGGTTTGCATTGCCATTTTTTTATGTTGCCATCTATGTAATGCAAGACCGACACTTTGTGCCTGACACCACCCTAGGGAGTCTACATACCCAGAGGGGACAATACTTTTCAGTAAGAAAAACTACCATACTTGTCACCACGCCACTCCAAAGCTATTTCCGGCAGGGTCCACCACTACAACAGGGCTTGGCTGTTCACTACAGCGAAACTTCGCCTCCTGGACCAATCACCTGACCAGAACCAGCCGATCCCCCGCACCGTTCAACCCCATGCTCCAGACGAAGGCGCCTGGATGCTCGTGAGGGGGGGGGGGGGTGCTTGCTGTGGCTGGCTCCTGCAAAGGTTGCCCAGCGGGGCGCTGAGGCAAGGCGCAGAGTGACCTCGGCCAGTCGAGCCATTGTTTTAACAAAACAAATACCGGGGGATTGGGCGCGAGGTCAGGAAAGGACTATATAAGCTCAGAGCAATGGTGGCTCTGGGTGCCATCTTGCAGCCACCGCTGGAGGCTCTGCCCGAGGACTAAGAAACAAGGATGTATGTAACAGTGTCCAACTGATACTCTTGAATAGGTTGATCATAACACTCGCGCCACAAGATTACCTGGTATAGCCGATCATCTTGATCCATGCAAATTTGCTGATACATTTTGCAAATGTCTGTCGTCATCACAACGGGATGTATGTGGAACTGGGTGATGATTTCAATTACATCCTTTTGCATTTTCGGTCCCTTATACATCCTTTTGCATTTTCGGTCCCTTGAAAAATGCATCTTTTAAAGACAGACCTCTTGATGTTACTGCAGACGTATCAAACACCACACGCAATTTAGTTGTTGAGCTGGTTTCGTTGTGGACACAGTGGTAAGGAATGTAGTATCAAGCCTGATGCATCTGAGCTTCACTCAGAAGATGCATATGACCAAGGGATTTATATTCCTTGAGAATTTTAGAATACTCTACTTTCAGTTGTGGCTGATGTGCCAGATGATTTTTAAGATGACGTAGTCTTTTTTCAGCTTGCAAGCGTGACTCACCCAGGTTGGGTTCCACATCTTTGAAGGGCAATCTTACAATGTATCGTCCATCTGGACTACATGTATAGATCTCTTTGAAATGAGCTTCACAGAGATCCCCTTCAGGACCAGTATGTTTGGTTGTCAGCAACTCTTCATGTTCCCAGAATCAATGCAGCACATCTGAGAGGTTTGGTGAAGTAACAAAATAGTGAAACAAGGCCATCTGGGTTACTAGTGGCTTCCTCGCTCAACCTTCCCATTAAGATTCAATCAAATTTACTGTGAAAAGCTCCTGGATAACCAGTAGGTCATGGATACCGCCCACCATCAAAAATCTCAGGACAAACATAAGCACCCAACAGAATGTCAAAGGGCCCTGAAGTATGGAAGCCTGGGTCAGCAAGATCTAAACTCTCATAATGGGATTTTACATATTGAGGCAATGCAACATATGGCAAATTTGAGGTTATGTTATTCACGATTAATGTATCCACAATTACCTGGAAACTGTCATGAAGGAACAATTTTAGCACACAAGTTACTGCACCTTTATTGGCTTGAACAACTGACAGGCCTAGGTCATTAATTGGTACATGTGACCTTCCCAATGCAAACCCAATCTCTTCACACATTCCTCAGATATGAAGAAAGCTTGTGATCCAGTATCAAGTAGAACATGTGTCCTCTGGAGAGTACCACCAGCATCCTTCACTCTCACAACTGCTGTAACTAGAATCGCAGTGACAGCACTAATGCTGGAACTAGTAAGTGAAACTGCGTGTGTAAATTCCTCACATGTAGTGGTATGTCCTGCTTAGCTATCAATATTTTCCGTTTCATCAACTGAATGTGGTGTAACTTTTTTACTAGCCTTGTTGACATCTGATGTGGAATCAGGATGAATTAATGTATGGTGGCGTTTATTGCAATATGCACATGAAAGTTTTGAAGTCCATACATTAACATGATGTGGTTTTAGACAATTGAAACACAGACGGTATTAGTGCACCACATCTCGCCTCTCCACAAGTGTGTGACCACGAAACATAGGACATTTATAAATGGCATGACCATGATTACATACGTTACATACCCGTTCTGAACTGGCAAAGAAGGATTTCCTAGAATTAAATGTAGTCACAGGTCCAACCTTCCTTTTTGTGCTGCGTGATGTGTACATCACTGAAGCAGCAGACATCAATGTTTTGCACTGAAATTCCAAAAACTCTGAACAGCTGAACAAATTTTGGCATCTTCACTTCTTTATGCTCTAGCTCAAAATCACATTGTGTTTCAGTATCAAGTTTACATAACACAATGTTCAACATCATGAAGCACCACTGGTGCACTGGAAACTTCAACACTTTCAGAGCAACTAGGTTTTCCTTTAATACATCAACTAGACCTCTTAGTTTATGCGGACAACCTTCTGTTACCACTGGCACGTTCATGATGTTCTCCCAATGCATTGTAGCTATTTGACACACATCTTGGTATCGCTCAGTTAACATCTGCCATGCTAATTCATAATTTCCTTCAGACAATGGTACAGATTTCATGAGGTTAAGTGGCTCTCCAGTGAGAGATGTGAGAAGATACTGTTGCTTCTCAACATCTGAAAGCTGACTGTTGGTATGTACTAACATCCTATATAGCTCACAGAAACTCGTCCACTGTGTCAGTTACCCACTGAATGTCGGTAGTTGCAATTTTGGAAGCTTCACAGATTTAGATTTGATGTCAACATTTGATTTCCTGTCACCATTATCATTTATTTTCGAATCAACGATCGTGGTGTGAACTTATAAAATTCGATAGTAAGCCGAGCCAAAGTTTTCCAAAACCTGTGTTTAGAGGCTCAGTTTGGTCTGATTAACTAGCTGCTAACTGAATGATGATGTCTTCAAAATCTGTTTTCAGTTGTGCTAAATCACGGCAATGGGCTTTAAACCAATCTAATCGCGACCTGTCCTTTTCAACATCATTAGCTAGAGAAAAAAGTTGCTTTAGCCTGCATTCTGTTAACTAAAATATTGTTTCCAACTTTTCTAGCAACATCGTTGCTATGGACTTGTTGCTATTGACGTAAACAATAACAGTGGCAGCAACAGGTATACCAACACAACATACAGCGAAGCAGTACTTTATATAGCGGTTCAATA
Source organism: Dryococelus australis (assembly GCA_029891345.1). Classification (NCBI taxonomy): domain Eukaryota; kingdom Metazoa; phylum Arthropoda; class Insecta; order Phasmatodea; family Phasmatidae; genus Dryococelus; species Dryococelus australis. The sequence goes on along the minus strand of CM057009.1, from coordinate 93,345,943 downwards.
TCTTGAAGAGCAAGATCAATTAAAACTTGTTTGCCGACTGCGCGAAAGGGTAGGTCCGGCGACTGTTACAAACGTAAACAAAGGATAGTAAGAAACGTTGGTTTCATGTTCAAACACACTTCCAAGCCGTAGTTAGCAGATGTCCAAGAAATCCGGCCCGGAGGACCAAAATGATTTCACTCACTTGCATAGAAGAGAGATTAGTCACTTGTTCACAGGTCGTTCCACACCAGATGCATGTACATGTCTCCTCATTAACTCGTCATTTGGAATTCACAGCACCAATGAACGAAACAACTAGCGCAAATGTCCAAGGTAGTCCACACTCTGTCAATGTAGCATTTGCAATATCCCGAACACCCTATTTTCCCCGACTTGACGACTGGACACAACCATTCCCGACCGGAGTAAGCAAGGTACTAACATGGCGGACACAAGCACACTACCCGACATCGCCAACATTGCCGCCACCACCTTGAATAAAACTGACGTGTCCCAACAAAGACCCTCGACAGAGTTAGACTGAGATTCTACTGGTTCCATTGTCGGGAGGATGTTGAGAAGTGGTGCCAAATGTGTGACATATGCACTGCGAGGAAGGTACCAAGAACTAGGGGGTCAAGGTCAAATCCAGAAATACAAAATTGGAGCCTCATTCTAGAAGATGTCAGTAGATATTCTGACCTTGCGTGCTAGAGAGAGTTAATAGGTACCTACTGGTGGGCCAAGATTAATTTACTAAGGGGCCTGTAGTCATTCCCCTCCCCAACCAAGAAGCACATACTATGACTAATGCACTCGTAGAGCACATGTTCTCGAGGTTGAGGTTGCCAATAAAATAAGAAATTTTGAAGCTGCCTTGTTCCATGATGATACAAAAGTTCTGGGGATGAAGAAGTATTAGGACTACATTCTTACACCCTCAGTTCAATGGAACGGTCGAGAGGGTTAACCACACTCTTGAGCAGTTTGTGTCTATCTTCATGGCAGACAACCTAAAGGACTGAGATTCAAAGGTGCCATTGTTTATCCTGGCTTGCAGCTCACAAGTCTACAAAAGTAACACATCAGGGTGCTGTTTGGATGAGAGTTACAGCTCCTTAGTGACCTTCTGTTTGGTCGACCAACAGAAGAAGAAACTGTTGCCCCAGATTATGCTAGCGAATTATGTCATAGTCTAGTTGTCATTCATGATTTTGCTAGTTAGCACCTCAGAATAAATAGTGACAGGATGAAGAATCAGTATTACAGGAGATTGTCAGAATAAGCATTTCAAGGACAAATGGTGTGGCTGTACAACCCAGAGAGGTGAAAAAAGTACTGCCAGAAGCTACAGGAATGTTATGAAGGCTCCTATAGGATTTTGAAGATCAATGATGTGGTTTTTTGATTTGTCACTTTGGAAAAGCACTTTTGAAAGCCCTCTTATTTGGAATAATTGCAAATAACTATATTTAATTTTAGCCTTAGACCTTAACTTCCGAATGCAGTAGAATATACACACTGTGTTTATCACTTACATGGGAATATTTATTTAAAAAGGTTGTTAAAGGATAAAATATGGCTGAAATGAAAAAGTAACTAGGGCCTCAAAAGTGCTCACTTTACCATGAACAGCCTATATTCTACAATGCTTCCCTTTCCCTGTCCTGCATACAATATATCAATGGCATCAACGGTAACCCAAATAGTGGGCATAGATTTACAAACAGGTGCTGCTGCACGTGCTGCGGTAAGTCTAACAAGGCACGTGTTGCGGTACTTCTACAGACACACGTGCTGCTTACTGACCTTGAGGATTGAATGTCTGGGGTTATTGTTGCAAGAATGTTCTGGCCATTGGCCTTGCCTACCTCAGCATGACTCGGGAAGTGAGGACCTTCTGGATTGTACTGTCTAAACCCTGTAAGCCACAGAGACCCCCAAATTGATGATCCAAATTGATGATCTGGAGCCTGGAGCTTTGTTCACCCTTAAGCTCTAGGTGTGCACAGCCAGAGGAGCAATGAGTGATGACAACAGTAACAAGGGAGAATGACGTCTGCAAGCATCTGTACAGTGGAGAGTGAGATTGGCCAGTGGGACTGTGGGACTAGATGTGTCTGTGAAAGACATTTTGAATGATGGCAATAGACCGTTGGATTGAACGTGTGCAAATAATAATTTTGAATTAAGCGACTGCAATCAATTTAAAGAACAGAGATAAAGTATTTCAATTAGAATTGAGATTGACATTAAATATTGTGCTTGCTGAAATAACATGGGTTAATAGTAGAGATTGGTTAATGTTGTAAATAATAGCTGAGAGTATTTTATTTATAAATTAATTTAGTTCAATTTTTTTTTATTTAGAACTCAATCCCACATGAACTGATACATTCTCTGGCATCTTGTAACATTAAACTTAATCATATAGCTAAACCACTTTATGTGAGACTAAGCAATTGTTCTTGGCAAATTTGTACTTAATAGAGAAAAAACAAGAACTATGGCATTCTCCTTTAGAACAAACTTGGGTCCTAATTTTAAATTTTTTATAACTTTACCAAGTATAACAATCTGTCAGAACAATGTTAATGTTCCATACAGCAAAGTAGATAGAATACTAATTTGTTAAGCTATAAAAAATATATTATGCTTACAAAATATATTAAATGCTTTTTTTTTATTTCTTTTTTTTTTTTTAAATAATGGTTTATTACTTCAGGAGAATTTCAGTTACACACTGCATGATAGTTCCAAAAGAATGCATTAAAATTATAAAAAATTCTTCTAAACTTGCTTATTGTAGGCCTCCCTTTGATAAAGAAAACATTACATTGGTAATAAATCTATATTTATTAATTTATTCATATTTATTCATATGTATTAATTTACTATTTTTTTATCAATTTGTATTTAAAATACAAAAAGTAATAACAGTTATACTTCACATAATACAGGCTCATCCAAAAAGGTGTTCATGATTTCAGATATAAATTGTAGGGGCAATAAGCAACAAATCTCTGTGAAATCAACGACAAACTGTACACCAACCAAGTGAGTTTTGGTATTTGTCATTGTGGTGACCTTGAAGTCGCTGGAAGACCGCGTGGATGCCACGTTGCCAGTCAATCATGTCACAGCAATTATGGCAAGTGTACAGCAGAAAGTGCAATGTGTGCTGTGGTATGCAGATTTTAAATCAATTGTCGTAGTTCAGTGTCATTTTCGGCATATAAACTAAGAACATCCACCAACAGAAAAACCATTCTTCGTTGGTATAAACCGTTTACAGAAACTCCAAATGTGAACATTAGGAAATCACCAGGTTGACAACACAAATTGGAAGAGAACGGGGAGTGAGTTAGACTGTCATGTTTACATAGCCTTAAAAAGTCCATTGCGCTGCGCTACATAGTTTGGAACTTGGTCTTACTAAAACAACAATTCACCATGTGCCTTATAAACATCTGAGGCTTCATGTCTATAAAATCCTAATGAGACATACAATTAAGGAAACAGAACCACCTAAATGAGTCGACTTCGCTGTAACAATGCTGAGTGCACTAGACTATGATGAAAGTTACCTCAAATAATTTTTTTTCAGTGAAGAAGCATGTTTCCACATAAATGGCTGTGTAAATCGTCATAATTGCTAAATATGGGGGACTACGAAAGGGAACAGGGCATACGTGTAATCTTGTAGCACAATGGAGTGCTACCTCATATCAGCTTGTACATGTGTGAAGCTCTTAATAACAGATTCCCCAGGCATTGGATTGGAAGAAATGGTTCTGCTTTGTGGCCACCTAAAAGCCCTGATCCGACTCCTATGGACTTATTCTTTTGGAATTACCTGAAGAACATTGTTTAACACTGAAAAAACCTAGAATCTGCGACATTTAAGGAAGAGAATCAATCTAGAGACAGCGACTGACACCTGACATGATAATAGTTTTACTTGATATAAAATATGTGACAAATCCTATTGCAATATATATTGTTTAATGATAAATAAATATGATTTTTAAAAGTAACACTATGATCACTATGAAAACCAAACAAAGGAAGAAAATGCTAAAAACACATTGTATCAACAACATAACCACCGTGGCACAGCTTACATAACAAATGCTCTATGCTCATCATTTACAACAGTATGAAGTGGGCCACAACAAAGAATCAATTCCAAAATCTTTTTAAATTGGTTAGGTTACAAAAAGTTTATTATGGTTTGTAACTTTTGAAGGAAACCCCAAATGTGTTTGCCAACATGAGGCACATATGCACAAGTAACGAGCCATCTGATGACCGGCATTGCAAGTGGAATCGGTTATTGTGACAAAACCCTACCATAGTACAACTTCTTTGCCAAATGTGGTAAGAATCTGTTGATTGTTTCCACGAGATATGACACAAAAAATTAATTTTTCCATGCAGGGCTATATTACAAATGGTGGAGAAATGAGACTATGTATAGACAAATTTGATGGTTGTAATAGATACTGCCAGAATACAAAGTTAAGTTGAAATTTCCTTCTAAGTTTCAAAGATATAGCATACTAAGCTCAAAGGATAACCAGTTGCCATTTTGAAAATAAGTGTCTGACTTACTTGAAAGATACCAGTTTTTATCATCTGCTATAGTATTACTGTTTCCCTGTGATATAACATCAAAACTGTTTTTATTCATGTGGTGCTATCTTAATAAATGGCAGATGAAAGTGGATTCATGTAAATACATTTGATGGTTGTAATGGATACTGCCAGCATACAAAGTTAAATTGCAATTTGTTACATGATTTAGTAGATTTATCATAATAAGCCAAAATATTTATATAATCACCATTTTGAAAACAAGTTCATTGACATATATGACAATTGTAATGTATACTATTAGCATACAAAATTTGGTTGATATTGACTGAGCTGTATAGTAGATACACCAAATAAACCTAAAATATTTGTGTGGGTGCCATTTTGAAAATATGCACCTTATCAATTTAAATTGCACATGTTTACATGGCCTACCATAGTATTACTTACATGCCCAATTTGGAGAGAATTGTTTGAGTACTTTTCAAGATATAATGCAAAAGCTTTATTTCTTCATGCAGTGCTATCTACCAAAAGGCAGACCAACAACAATACCCTTCTATAAATTTCAATGCTTATATGATGCACTGTCAACATACAAAATTTGGTTTAAATTTGTTGAATGGTTCCCGAGGTAAGAAATATAATCCTAAATTTTAAAATGGCCACAATTTTGAAAGTAAGTACCCAACATGGTTAAAAACTATAAAAAAACAAATGCTTTATGCTATGTACTATATGTGAACAGGGTTTGGTGAAATTTGGTTAGCAAGTTTTTAGGGTTTTAGGGAATAAACACACAGACAGGTAAGTGATCTCATAAGCCAATTTAAAAATAGAATATTTACTCACCCAAATATCAGTCTTTGGTCCATCATATTCCTTTCCTTCAAAAAGTTCTGGAGCTGCGTATGGCGGACTGCCACACCATGTGGACAATTTCTGTCCAGGTTGATAATGATTGCTGAACCCAAAATCTGAAACCACCATAAGTAAAATATTTTCCCGCTTCTAAAATTTTCTGTTATATAATTATGAAAATACTTTCTTCAACAAGAGCAAAATTCATTTAAAAGAAAATTATTTAAAGAAATGGTATAATCTGTAACACAAGTGTTCAAAATGTATGTTGAGTTGACAGGAGTTGTGTTGGAGCCAGCATGGCAAATGAGTTTGTTGTATATAACAGATTAAAATTGGCAAAATTTCAGGTTAAATATAGTTACATCGAATTTTATGCAGGTTTGTTTGAGCATCTTCAAGACTGAAATATCCTAGGAACATTGAACAAAATACACTATTGATTTTTTTTTTTTTTTTTCAGAAAGAGGAAGCAACAAATAATGGTCATGCATGATAAGGTAAACATTGTAAGTGGCACTATCCATTAAAAAAATATTGTTTAAAAAATTATTAAAAATATAAAAAACATAATTTTGTAGCATGGTAAATGCATGCTGCCCCTAATGTGTATCATCTTAGAATGCTTGTGATCAGTGACCTGAGTGTATCTGCATGTGTGCATGTCTATGTGTGTGTGTGCACATGCACAAATAAAGGGCTACCATTTAATTTATAAAATAAGTTACATGCATTGTGAGGCTGAAATTTGTGACGAATTACACATTACATAATCTGAAATAATTTAGTTTTAAAATAGAATAATTTTACACAAATGGGTTGCCACATGTTCACACATTCTGTTTTCTTGAGCCATCACGATAATGGTGACAAAATCTGATGAAAGTATTTTAACTACATTCATCCTAATACAGTACATATAATACATACATAATAACACAAAGACTTAACATGAAATCAAGTCACAAATTTCTGATGCAGGTTCATCACAAAAATATACAATGAGAATATGACCTACGGTGTAAAGTGGCACCTAAGAGTGTAATTAATTTTGGTAGAAAGATAATATATTTAAGTGGTAAATACGTTATTTGTAACCAGTACATATTTAATTGAAAATCACAAATAAATGTACATGTGCAATACTTTCTTACTTGAAATATTGATTTTCACCATCTATATACATATTTAATTGTAAGTACTATGATAATAAATAAGGCAATTAAATATGCTTCCTATTTTCTGTAAAATTGTTATGCAAATGTAACATTTTATTTTTAAGTTATAAAAACTACGTAAAAGTTTTTCAGATATTCGTATATTATTTTAACAGAAGCACTCATTTGTATTGCACCAATATGACAGCCATATATAAACATTCATAACATATGATCCGTGAAGGCTGGAAAACATGGCAGGCAGTGGTAGACGGCAACAGTGCTATATCAATAAGTTGGTAGGTAACTAGATAAATGAAAGACCAAATTCATCATACAAAATTTGATTTAGGGGTGATAATGTGTCGTACAAAAGAGTGAGTTATATGAATCTCGAATGTATGAAAGTTGAGGACTGCCTGTACTACAGATGGAACACTGCCTGCATAAAATTCAAATCACCAAAGCTATGCAACCACTGCAAAACATGCTACTGTGACCTAATTACATTGAGAAAATACTGGAATTGCCACTTTTATTTTTCATTAATTTTTTTATGTGAAAGCATAACAGATTTCTTTTAAAGAAGCATTATTTATTAATCAGTGTAACGAATAATGTTGCCTTGCTCTAAATTCTATCATTTTTGAGTAATTCATGCATAATTTGTTAACAATTTCAATATCTGGTGGGTGGACAATACTTACACCATTTACATGAAATTGTTTTAGAAGTACTGAGGTACTGATTCCCATATCACTATAAAATTTCTGCACAGATACAATTTAAATTGAAACAAACCTAAAATAACTGCAGGTAGAAATTAGCCTTTCTGCATTTAGTAATCAGTCATGAAAACATGATCAAAATGAAGAAATAACAAATGATGTTAAACACCAGTCATGAACCCAAACAGCATTTTTCATCTTAATTTGTACAAGAGAGATGATGGCCCCAACAATTATTAATTTTATAACAGTTTTACAGGGACTGAGTATTAATTGTAAAACATATCCTGAAATAACATGCATGTGCCTAAATTTTATTGACACCTGAATGAGGCCCATGATGAAATCTTCTTCCAACTTCATCGGGGTCTTGCACATACAGTAAAACCTTGATATAACTGACTGTACGGGAAATGCATGATCTGTCCAATGAAAATACTAACAGTTGTTCAGTTTATAAAATCAAGTTAGAAAACTAGTATTATGATACAGCATCTTCATTTTAACAAAAAAAAAAAATAGTTTTGCAGTAAATATATCATAAATAAAAAACCTCTCAAGATAATATTTTTTGTATACGTTTGTTTTGCTTCACCCCTGAGCAGAATTTGACTTTTAATGCCTGTCCGTCTGACCGAGGCCAGTAGAAATTGGTACAGACAAGTGAAAATTTTTCACCTGCCCATTAAGACAGGTAATAAAAATGATACAAAAACTGGATACCATTTTTTTTGTATACAGAGCACAATTTATATAATTTCACCCAGTGATGCAGTGCATATCCAAGTTCAGATGCATATCTAATGAGATATTGGTAATCTTTAAAGTAGTTTACAGCAATTCCTTCTCACCATAAAAATTTCTCATTTCACTTCCTGTCGTCCTTTGTGATTTTGTACTGGCAGTTTACTGATAAAAACTGAGTTTAGCCAACATGCAAAGCTAATACATTTGTAGGCTAGTGTTCTACCACAGTGCATAGACTGTAAAATGTTTGTTTGGAACACAACCCTTGCCAACTGTTGACTAACATTTTTTCCTATCCATCCTCTACTTCACAGACGGGAAATCTCAGCCCAAGCAAACAAAGCAATGCCAGATGCAGCATCAGATAAGTTAGCAGAAGTCACATGTGCTATCTAAGCTGTTTGTTCTTTCCTTTTATTTAATACATTGTGAATGTAACTTGGGCCAACGACAGTGACAGCAATGAAAAAAAATTGCGATGGAAAAGTAAATAAGTTGAAGTCAATTTCCAGTGTCAATTTCCCATACATTAATATATAATGAGAAAACAATGAAAAAACAATATTTTATTTTGTTGGATTTTTATTAAATTTTTCCAGGACACGCTGTATGGTTACAGTCAGGCCCGAGGAAATAGGAACCTGTCCGTCAGATAGACACTAAAATCCAATAAAATCTAACCCTGACTCTAAATATACAGTGTTTAACATTTTTGCTGGCAGACACACTAAACTTTACCCCTTGTGGTGTAATGCTTCAACCAGTTGAGTCACCTTCCACAAGTGGCACTGCCAACAACCTACTTTGAATTTCATGCTTTTTCCTTCTTATGGAAAGTCACTGCTATTGAATAACGCTTGAAATAATTTTGATTATTAATGCCATCAGTTGTGACAGAAAAAGGAGCTGTTAACACAAAATCCTTGTGCGAAGTATGCTCAATTTCTCCCATTATAGAAGCAGTTATTTTACATACACTACTACATTTCCTTGCAATTTCACTATCAGGAAACATTTTCCTAAATATTGGCCCACATAATCAGCATATTTCAGTGGTAAATTGTGTTCAACAATGAACGATGTGATAAAACCCTACGCCTGTGTAACACTGTGATCACTGTTGAACACAAAATTAAGCTTCCTGTTTGAACCAATACACTTTACATTTTCTCTGTGTTTTTCCATTTTGATGGGTTTGAGAATATCTTCTTTTCTACTATGCAACACTGAAAAATCAGAATGGCACACATAACAGAATGTGAAATTGCTTCCTTGAAGTGACATAACAATTTATGAAAACTCGTTACTTTACGTCTCACTGAAACTTGTTTCGTATTGTTTAAAAACATTTATGTCAGACGTTTCTTTCACTTTTTAAAATGGCACTTGTAACGACATTTCAAGTCTAAACTGCACAAACGTGTGTAGCCTAACTAACCTGTAACGACCACCATCTAAATAACAAATGGAAATGGAACAGTATAACAAAATTTACAAACTCAATTGTGATGAGACTACTACGGATACGCAACAAATTATACAAGAGATACGAAACGTACAAAGGACGTGATGGGTGACAGTGTGATGTTTTATTTAAAATTAATTTGATTTTTGGTGCCTCGGATTTCCAGAACATGTAACCAAAACTTAACACCATATTATATAATTCATTAAAATTAATTACAATGAAAATCTAGCATCTGAAGATGAATCACGCTGTTTGTGTGTTGGTTCCAATCATTCCCTATGTTCATACACCTGCACATGCACTGTAGTAATGGCTTACATCTGCCACACTCGCTGATATGGTTATCACAAGAACAATTATGTGCATGTTGTCAAGTTATAACAAAGCTTACATTAATAATTGCATGTATTTTAACTACCTTACGTAAGGCGACAATATTACAAGTAATGTTGTCATTATTTCTTGGCACAGTAAAACCTATGAAAACAAAAATTTGCCAATTACCTAAAAAAAATTGTGAGAAAATACCATTTGGGCTTGAGTGTGTGAGATTGTCCTTGAATTCATGAGCCACACACCTAAATTGTGAGAGTTGGCAGGTATGAAATTCCCTGACTTTTCCCTGTTTTCCCTCTGGGTGGACACACTGGACAACATATGTGAAACAGTTTATTTATACAAAACAAATGAAATTTTAGGCAGCAGGTGAACAAACCACTTCATACAGTGATAAGTCTCACTTCAGACAAGTGTGGCAACTGACAAAATCCACCTGTAGCTGTGCACACAAACAAAAAAAAAGAAATAATAAAATAAATGGTGACTGCTTATTTTTTCCTACCATAGGCTGTTCCTCAAATCCAAAGTCCACTAAATGGAGGGCCATTAAATTGAGGGTTCACTGCAGCTTCAAATGGAATGAGATGTTAAGATTGTGGCAGCCAAACAAGACATCTATAGCCTATCCATTATGCAGCAAATATTTAATTGAAGTGATCTTACATGGTACGTGAACTTTGAGCTGATGCCCATTATACCTTAACCACATCCATCTACTACTACATGGTGTACAGGAAAAATATATTAGGTAAGGCAAGGTTCCCGCAGGAATAAAAGCACATGTTGCTGGTGAAGATATAGCAATAATAGGAACCCACCCACCCACCCACCCACCCACACGCACGCACGCACGCACGCACACACACACACACTTAAAATGTACAAAAAAAGTGCACTTATTTTTTAAGAAGCTACACTATGTTCACAGCCCAATGCATTCATGATCCTGAGTTGCCAACTACAAAATATCATTATTCCAAAATCACAAATTTATCATTCATATACAATGAAACATCAAAGGAATTTCTTTATGATCTACAAAGAAGATATTTATAGTGAATGCTACAACATTGCTCAATGACAAAAATACTACTATAATTAAATATGACTACAAAAAATACATACTATGTGATCAGAAGTATTAAGACACCCATCTTAAAATGAAGTACAAGTTTGGACCACCTCCATCAGGAATAACGGCAGTCAGACTTTCAATCAGGTGGCGGAATGTGTCTTGGAGAATGGCAGACTATTCCAAGCAGAGTGTTGAAATTAGAAGAGGTACTTATGTGGGTTGGTGTGGTCTGGCATGAAGTCGGCATTCCAAAACTCGCAGATGGACTATGTGCAGTCCATTAGTGGGACATTGTTGTAAAATCACTCCATCACACATCCTGCAGTATGGATGGGTGTTCGGTCATGTTAAAAGAGACAATGGTCAGCCCTGAACTAGTCTTTGACTGTTCCATGTAAAGCAACAAGGGGATCAAGACACCTCCAGGAGAAACATGACCACACTGTAGTAATACCACACCCCCAAATTTCACAGTCAGCACTATACAGCTAATAGATGGTTTTCACCCGGCATTTGCCACACCCACACCCTACCATCGGATTGCCACATTGTTTACAGTGATGCACCACTGCACACAACTGTTTTCCACTCTTCTAAATTGCTCCTTACACCACCTGAGACTGCATTTGGCATTTGCTTGTGTGATGTGTGGCTTATAGGCAGCTGCTCAGCCATTGAAACCAAGTTTCTGCACCCCGTGCTGCACAGTCAAAGTGTTTGGAGTAGATTCTGATGCTGGTTGGAATTCCTGTGTGATGGTAACGAAGGATGATTGACCATTATGCTGTTGGACCCTCTTCAACACTTGACTGTCTCTAGCGACCAACACAGGAGGGCGGCTTGCGCACATTTGTGTTGTACACGTCCCTTCCCATTTCTGTTTCACTAACATCAGAAACAGTGGACCTAGGGATATTCAAGAGGGTAGAAATCTCACGCACAGACTTCTTACACAAGCAGCATCAGACCACCTGAATCTCTTGAAAGTCCACGAGTTTCTCGGACAGTCCCATTCTGATGACTCGTGCTGTCTGCTGCCTACTGTGATGGCTGACCATGTATCACATGCGGTAGAGGACATAGCCGTGTCACCCTCTATGTTAAACATATATTTTGTGGGTTGTACAATTACTTTTGAATACATAGTTTTCATACTGTCTTACATGTGTACATGTTGACTATAGTCTATTCACACTACCTTCATATTTTTCACACAAATCTTTGAAAAATTACTCCATGTAGTGTTTGGTTGTTTCCTAAAGAGGCCATGGAGCACAAGCATGTTATATCTGTTAATATAAAAGTATCTTATTTGTGGTTTAATTGATATTTTACTTATATTTAATCTATAAATTATCATATTTTGTTTATAATACATACAAATAAAAACAGAGAGATAATAAGTGAGATGGTAATGCCTAGTAAAAAAATAATTCTCACGAAAAATATTATTGAACTAAGTGTGCAAAAATACACATGTTGTCCCATTGATGTAACTTCCTAGACTTGGTTAAGCTTTGCCTGCATGAGATAAAGGAAGAGCCTGAACGTAGAAATTTAGCAAGACTTCAGGAAAGTTGGAAGTAACCATGAATGAACTATATAAATTTTTTTTGGTGTGGAAATTGAGTGTACACACATGCACACCTGTATACATGCATGCACACATTTCCCTTGATTATTTAACAGCATGAAAAATACATTGGTGAAATACACTTTATTACCACATGCAATTAGCAATGCAGGGTTAATTGATTGTGGATGTCTTTCATTTATTTCAAAAATTACTTACAATCACTTCACTTAAATTACATGTCTGTAAAATGGTAGCAAAAATTGTTCTTACCTCAGAAAATAACAATCATCACTGATGTACAAAAACTAGTAATGTGTGAAACTGCTAATTATTAACAATTGCACTTAGGTTTACTCTAGTTTTATATTAACTTATAATCTAGGGGCAAATTTATGAATCTCAAACCAAAATCAGTTAGAGCTAAAATATTTCTGAAATAATTTTATTTTGTAATAACAACTTTATTGACACACATTTCAAACCTGTCCTGACAGTGACAGGAATCATATACTCTCTGTGTAAAAAACAGAACACAATGAAGGAACATGCCAATGATTAGAATTTGAGGATGATTTTGCTTGCCTAAATGCAGCAGAACCCTATGAAATGGACTGTTGACCATTCAGACACATACAGTGGTTCACCATCAGTGATCTGTATACTTTGTTACTGGAGTCTGTATGCCTCACTGACATGAAAGGAAACCTTTTATGTATGGTATGGAGTTTGAAAGGGGCTGAATGAATGATTGGCTTGTGTGAAAGAAGTTTTTTATACAACAAAATTGTTATTTATATGGTGCATAAAATGACAGTGAAGAAGAGTGTGGAAGCAACAAAGTGAAATTAACAGGAAGTGTCAAACACCTAGAGCTGGACTACAAACTGTAACAACACCACAGGATGACAGAGAACTCATCCACATGGCAACAACAGATAATTCAACTATGTTTCGAGAATTAGCAAAATTTTAGACTTTGTCTGCTTCCACAGTTTAACAGTGCCTGCTTCGCAGAAGATTGCATGCATGCATACATGCATTCATTTCTTTGTGGATGTTTTACTTCAGCACAAAATACTGAAGCTTCATGCTACAATGGGCTCACTAATGCACCCACTGGCATGTAGAGTGGCAACATTTAGTGTTTCTGAACGAGTCTCACTTCAACTTAGATTACAATGGCTGCAAACGCATTTGGTGATATAAAGATGAGTACCATATTGTAGAATTATTCTCTAACATCACACTGCAAAAACTACGAGTGTGAATATTTGGGGAGCAATTGGATATCATAGGCAATCTTGGCTGCTATGAATTGTGGGTACTCTCAACAGTAACTGTAACATCAGGGAAGTTGTATAGGCTGAAGTTGTACTCTTTTTTTTAGTACACTGCTGGAGTCATATTCCAATAACATAATTCCCGACCATATATTGCCAGAAATGTCCAGACCATCTTCAAAGCAAGGCAATACTGCTTCTTCCCCATTCTACATGTTTGCCCTTAATGTTACTTGTTGAATATGTTTGGAATATGGTCACTTGGTAACTAGCCTGTCATCTTCACCCAGCACCCAATACCAATGAACTGTTGACTCAAGTAGATGCAGCCTGGCCGTTGATTCCCAAGAACTCATCCAAGGCCTGTTTGATTTGATGCCACGGCATGTATCAGTTTCTATTGCAGTTTGTAGAGCCTTTAATAAATACTGATATTTAATGATGTTGAATTGCTCTGAAACTGTAATTGTTTGTAAATACTATTAAAAATTTGCACACCAGATCAATTTTCTTCCACTCCAATAGTTCCATCATGTTGTTGCATTTTTTTTTTTTACAAAGTTGAGTGTATTTATCACATGGAAATTTATGATTAATAATAAACCAGCACTATTTATAAACTTACAAAAGCTAATTTTTATTTTTTTTTTAATGCAAACATTTGAAAAATTTAGTATATGGAAATTTGTAAAGCTTATCAGATATTTACCAGGACTTTATGCATTATATTGCCATATAATTGCATTAGCAACTTAAATATTATAAATTAAATTTTATATGAACATTAATGTTTGTATTGTCATTAACAATAACAAACTTTAAAACCAGCAATGAACATGTATTAACAATTATGTCAAAAATATAAGCACTAGATAGAGTATTCATGTTGCCATTTGATGCCATTTCGGACATGGTGAGGGTTGATACAATGGTTGGGAGTAAAATCAATACTTATAAACTTAAAACAATGAAGATATGAAAAAAGAAACCTGATAAACTAAAAACAAGTTAAACCGAATATTTTATAAAAGGCTCATGGTCATGGCAAACTAACAACAAGAGTTGGGAACAATGGAAATTATGCTATTTTGAATTACTATTATTATTTTCATAATCATTTCTACATGTGCCAATAATAACATGGCCCAGAATTATGCCTGCACTGAAGATAGTAAGTTTACATGTTTTCAGCCCATTATTTTGGAATTATTTTTTTCTTATATAAAATGCTTTTCTCAAATCTGCTGTCACAGAAAATACTCAAAATGCAAGGTTAAAAATACTAACCTCAACTTACTAGAAGAGTAAAATAATGTTGAATCTTTGACTCATATCCAGCCTCGAAACTTCAGAAACTTGAATCCATGTGATTCTATGGATTCAAGGAATCTTGGATTCGACAGTCCCATCCCTAGTTATGACAGAAACATATTAACTTTGACAATAGCATGCTAAAAAGCATGGCTGATGGTAAAAGCGATCCAGAACAAACATTGATATGACAAATAAGTTGTTGAGAAAGCATCTAAATCAGGGCACTCTACTTATTGACAATTGTGAGCTGAAATACATTTTATTTAGTGAAAATGAAAGGGTATAATGCAAAATTTAAAACTACATCTTATAGGCGACCTTCAGGACTATTTAGTTATAAATATGAAGCACATTTATACAATTATTATAAAAATGAAGAATACAGAGATTTTAAAATTTTGACAAATTTATGAATTACATGCCAACACCTTTCAATGCCCCGAAACATAATAATGTACCCAGCCACTTGGGATTTGTATCATACACTTAAACACTCCAATACACATCTCAGTACAACAATGGTACAAATAGAAAAAATCTTACTTTTGAGCTAGTTACTCAACAATGCACAGCAAAGAATTTATGGACGTGGCACAGTGTTACAACTCAAATACCAATAATTAAACTTATATTTGGGATGATAATTAAGCATGACAATGTGCTGGACTAAGGCAATTTTATGCAATATTATTACTCCTGAATAATAGCACATTTTGAGTGTAACAAGTTGTTGTGACCTCCACAAGAGTTGAACCCACAACATGCTGAGACAACGGCTGGGAGCTCGATCAGTGCGAGGCGAGCCAGAGGGAAGCGGGGGTGGCATGAAGAGAGGGGAGCGCAAGCCAGGGAAGGTGCCAATATAAAAAGGTGGCAGAAGTACTACTTTCCCCCACTCTCACGCCCACTCTATAGACGCGACACTCGTGTCAAGACTTTGAGGCCTGCCATCGGAGCTGACGCAGCCACAGCAGAGGAAAACATCAAGACTTCAAGACACCAGGGCCGGAGAAGCTTCCGTCCATGCCCGAGATCACTATTTCCAGTGGTAAGGTGAACTCGTTCTGGGTGCAGGATAAATCGGTGTAGGAAGTTAGGTTGTGAACAAGAAAGATAATTAAAGTAATCTGTAAATCAAAGAAGTTCTTAACATCATTGTAAAGCTAATATCTTAATTGAATTATATTCCTACATAACTTTCACTTATTGTAAATGTAAATACTTTTGTACGAAATTGAGAAGTAATTAAAAAGTGAGTAGCTAACCTTTATTGGAGAGTATCCTTGCAATCTGTCTATGCTTCCCCACAGTTCACTTAGCGATGCCAGTATATATTTTTATAGTTATGGTAAAGATATCGCTTAATAAGAGTAATCTGCATTATAGGTATCTGAGGAGCAGCCATAAAAAGAGCTCTGGCGCAAGCCGTAATAAAGGTTATACAGATGTAACAATATGAGAAAGTGAGCTATGATCCAAAGGTAAGATAAAACCGGGACATAGGTCCTGCTAATATTGTGGCTATTATTGTTGGATATTGCTTAACAAAACACTTGAGTAAATGTCTAACAGAAACCAGTACAGGGTGGATGCATAACAGTTGCTTTCTTAAACTCAATGCACATAATTTTAATTTTTATGAGCAAATTATTATTGTAGTATAATTGTTTGTTGCATGAAAGTTTTATTGTATCTTGCCTGTATAGGATAACAGAATCCTTATCCTTTTCCGTAAGGAGCTCAGGCCACATTTAAGCGCAGCTGAGAGTATTGCATGCTCTCTAGCAAGCAAATTTCCTTAGAGGCCTTAGAAACTTGACATAAATATAGGTCTTCCCAAAATTCTCATTGATTTAACTAGGTTCCAAACCAGTTTCTTTTCAGACTCACCAAAAGATATTACTCCAGTATACGTTTCAACCCTTTGCAATGTGTGCTACTTCATATTTTATGGACTGGTTATGTACACAAATATTCAGAACAAGTGAGAGCAAATAACTTGTATAATATTACACTACCACATTGTCTGGGCCTGGTTGCTGGTCTAGTGTTCAAATTTCCTGCCCTCAGTGCTGGAGCTACAGTGGCGCTGAAGCTGATGTCATTTTGTTTTTTTCTGGCTGTCGTCAGTATGGCATGATCAAGGTAAGTCGTTACCCAAGTTATAGGTAAATTGTTTTATTTATACTGTCTACTATCTCGTACCTCGAGCCCAGATATTTGGTCCTCTGGGCCGAATTGGAACCAACAATTCTCTTGTTGGTTTTTCGTTTGCTCATATCGTCATCGTCGTATTTCCGTTTGTGCTTTGTGTGGAGATTGAAGCTGATTGTGTGTGGATAAGGCACCAAAAATTGTACGTGTGCATCTGAAGATTAGGGATGTTTTCTGCACGTCAAGTTGATTAGCGCATGTAATCGGTGAAGATTTCTGGTGCTGAATAAGTCTGTGACCATTAGATTAAAAGGTAACAAACAAACGGTAGCAACATGGTGTCGTAACTGTTGTCCGTGTCTGTTGAGTCATGACTGCAATTGACTGCTGTGCAGGTGTAATCGACTAATCAATTGTTGAATTCATATAAACTTGTTTGTTTACAAGGTACATTTGTACTTCATTTACATCCCTATCGAGAAGGTTGAAGTGTTGGCTAGTCGCCTGGAGTATGCAGAAAACAGACTGCAGTGCACATCAGCCCTTGCAAATAATATAGACTCTTGACAACTCAAAATGTCAACTGTTTATTTCTACGTGTCATGATTTGCCTGACTTGAAAACTAGCTATGAGAATGATAACCTAACCTTCGAGTTGAAATGCAATACCAAGGCAGATTTTGACCAAGGTAAGCACACAAAGAGGCAGGATGAGTTTTATGATTTTTATTATTCTATTATGGCCGTTTTAGATACTTTGTCTTGTGACTCCAAGTCCGGCCATTCCTCCATAGGGCCTACACCTTCATCGCAAGTGACGTTACCGCCAATTAAACTTCCTCATTTCAGTGGAAATCTGGCAGCTTGGATACATTTCTCAAATTTGAGACCTTGATAGTAATTAACCAGGGCCTTTCAAATGTGAAACGATTCACGTACTTGAAGCTGCCCTTGGAAGGTGAGCCTTTAGCACTAGTACAGTCACTGCCTTTGACAGATGACAATGTGAAGCGATATGATAATAAGTGATTGATTATGTCTCACCACATAGATGCCATTTTGCAAGTTCCTGTTGCCCACTTGAACTCTACAGCATTGTGTTAGCTTCTTATCCACAGTGAGTGAAAATGTGGCAGCACTGAAGGCCTTGAAACTTCCAGTAAATCAATGGAACATTTTATTACTTTATCTCCTTGAGAAACATGTTAGTGTGGATCTTCGAAAAATGTGGGAGTTAATTGCACAGGGCTTAGACATTCCTACACTGTAAAACTTCCTGATATTTCTCAAAAGGCAATGCAAGTCTGGTGAAGCAATTGGGGAGGAACCTGATCAGTCCCAGTTCAAGTTGGGTAAGAGTAAATCTACCCTTAGTCGGAAGGTTTAAGGTCAGTCGCGTACCACAACAGGTTACTCCACCCTCAGTGTGTTGTGTGTGTAATGGTAAACATCCTATTTATCATTGCAGTATGTTTGCCCAGAAAAGTTCAAGAGAAAGATTTGAGTGTGTTAGGGAGCACAAACATTGTATCAACTGTTTACGTCTCCACATGGTGAGAAACTGACCATTGTTCACCTCTTGTCACCATTGTTCATCTTGCCATTATTAACTTTTGGATTTCACCAGTGTCAATATTGACAGTATCAATTTAAGGAAAATTGGCCTCAGCATCTACGCAACAAATCCAGTGATGTGTTTTCTGAAGAGTGCTCACCAATGACTCTTCAAACTAGTGTGGAAATATCGCCTTTGTCCATCTTAAAAAAGAAATACTTCACCTTGAACAAGATCAAGAGGATTACTGTATGGTATCTTTGATTTATCTAAAATGCTCGCCCTACTTCTGTAAGGGTTTCAAGCCCATTGCAAGCTGAAGAGTTGCAAAATGCAATCAAGGTCTTGAGTAAAGAAACACTAACATAGTTCGCTGAGGAATTTGTTCGACTTGCCCACAACCAGTTGTGTTCACTTGCCATTCAAAAGTTGACACCCTTTGTTGATAGCGAAGATATTTTAAGGGTGGGTTGTCGACTCCAGAATTCCGACTTACCAATGGATCAGAAACACCCCATACTGCTTCCTAAAAACAGTCGTCTTGCTGTTCTACTCATATATTAGCTTCATAAAGATATTCTACACCCTGGTGCCCCTACTATATAGAACCTTCTCCAAGAGGAATTTTGGCTCCTTGGTGCTAGAAACCTGATTCGCCGTCAACTGAGAATGTGTCTGAAGTGTTTCAGAACTCGCCCCAAGAGTGTGTCACCAGCTATGACAAACCTGCCAGCACAGAATGTCTCAAGCAAAGTTGTTTTTCCATACTGGAGTTGACTATGGTGGCCCTGTCACTATTACCATGGCTCACCTATATAGTAATTGCAGCACCAACTTCATTGGAGCGACTCGTAAGTTGACTGAAGTTCGAGAATTTCTTGCTCAAGCAGACACCAACAAAATCTTTGTAGAAACTTTAGCCTCAGAGAAGACAACATGGCACTTCAATCCACCAGCTGCACCCCATTTTGGTCGTTTATGGTAGGCAGGAATTAAAAGTGTAAAATTACTGCTCCTCAAGACAATTGGACTACAGCTGCTGACCTATGAGGAATTGAGCACTGTACTGGCCCAAGTCGAAGTATCCTTGAATTCATGGCCCTTTTGTCCCATGTCAACTGATCCCAATGATGTGTCTGCACTAACTCTTAATCATTTCTTTACCTTTGGCCCTCCGCAAGTGCTTCCAGACCAGGATGTCATCTCTGTTCCCGCCAACAGGCTGCAGCGATGACTATTTGTGCAACAAATTCACCAGTCATTCTGGAAGCGATGGCACAAAGAGTATTTACATCAACTCCAGCAAAGGGAAAAGTGGATCAGTGGGGACAAGAATGTGACGGAAGGATAATTAGTCCTCATCAAAGACCCTAACCTGCCTCCACTACACTGGTGCTTGGCCAGAATTGTCAAGGTGTTTCCTGGTAAGGTTGGAGTTGTACGGGTGGCTGAAGTGTGCACCTCTCATGGCACACTCACTCTGCCTGTACTGAAATTGTACCCTCTCCCCACTCAGTAATCAAGAACAGGTAGAGATGTGGACATGAACATATTGTAAATATCTTTCAATTTATGATGAATGAGGGTTTAGTGTTGTACTATGTTGAACTGTAGACATATCAAGGTGGGCGGGATATCTGGGCCTGGTTGCTGGTCTAGTGTTCAAATTTCCCACCCTCAGTGCTGGAGCTATAGTGGCGCCGAAACTGACACCATTTTGCTTTTCCGGCAGTCGTTCGGATGGCATGATCGTGGTAAGTCGTTACAGAGTTATAGGTAAATTGTTTTATTTATACAGTCCACTATCTCGTACCTTGAGCCCAGATACATATGAATTCATCTTCAATATATTCACTTTAGCAAATTTTTGTTCTTTGAGAGATTTAGGAGTCATGTGACATAAGGTCTTTTGTGCCCATGGGAGTGAAATGACGATGGAGATTAAGCAATGGAATGTTATGATGGGGGAAATGGGAGAACCAAAAAAAAACCAGCAGCTTCCTCCATGTTCCCCACATGCGAAAAACCTACATAAACCCACCAGGAATCATACAAAGTTTGTCATTATGAAAGGAAGGCTAACTGCTAAACCAGAGGCCCCCAATACATCTAATTTTTGTAGGGCTCAACCGGTTTTCAATAATGGAATTATTACATATGGAACCATTGGCTTTATCAACTATTAAAACGACAGGGAGGATAGTGGGCATGGCCTGCATTGAAGTAGAAATAATTAAACCAAGGAAAACCAAACTAAGGATGGTCAGATTAGAAACTGAATCATAGTCCTCCCACATGAAAGTGGAATGTGTTACTACTGCACCACCTAAAGTGAAACAGATTTTATTCATCACCTAAGAAGACAAATAGTTAAAGATTGTCTGTAAATTACAAGCTAATAACAAACAAGATATTCCGAAAACTTTCCTTAACAGTACATATAAGGAATAGCACAGTTAAACAGGGTAATTAATATCATGTTGCTACAGGTTCATCTCAAGAGTAGCCTAAAAAAATATTTAAATTTTTGGTCTGAGTCTTTGAAATTAGAGATAAAATGTGAGTTTATTCCAAACACTATCGAAAGTATTTTAGATGCCGCATAGAGTGGGTGGATGATGTCTAGTACGTCAAAGATACTGCTAAACGTGTAATCAAAATCACATTATTTCAAAGAACACTGTTACAAGATGCCAAGGGTATATCGAAGTTCATAAAAGATGAAGCTCATAATAAATTAAATAACTAAATTTAGTTTTTTTAAATTTATTTATAAAGCTATACAAAATACACACAGCTACTATTTATAACATTTTAAGTCCCTATTTCTACTATTAACTCCTGTTATTCTCAGTAAGTGCTAATTTTCATGTCAATCCCAATTCTAATTGAAGTTCTTGTCACACTCTCACTACATTGAACAGTCACTTATTTCATACTTATTATTTACACATATTCAATGCAAATGTTTACTGTCATCATTCCAAATGCCTGTCACTCATGCATCCAGTTCAATAGTCCCGCCTGTCACACACACACACACACTCTCTCTCTCTCTCTCTCTATCTCTCTCTCCCCCCCCCCCCCCCACTGTTCCGGGGTATGCAGTCTGCAGATTTCACTTTCGCGCTAGTCACTGTCATCGCCACTCATTGCTTCGCTGGCTCGTTGCTTTTCCTTCTTCGCACACCTCGTACTTAAGGCCGAGCAATGCTCTAAACTCAAGACTGTTGACTCCGAGATCCATCACAGCTTAAATAGACCAGCTGGCACGATACAGAAGGTTCTCAGCACCTAGAGTCTCATTGAGTGTGTCAAGAACGATGACCAGAGCATTCTGGCCACATAACTCCATAAATTCAGTCTGCTCAACGATGAGAGAGCACAAGTCCCAATAGCCTTATCAGGCACACGTGGCAGGACATCTTTGTAAATCTCTGCATTTTCCTCGACTTACTAGTAATATCCTTGACATGCTATTTTGCATGCTTGAGCAGAATGGGGTAAAGAAAGCTATGTAGAGCAGCAACATGTAACAATACATTTATGTAAATTGTCATACATTGTCCAGAGGTGCAATTTTTGTTAACCATACCAGCTGAAGGATTTATAGTATCCTGAGCATTACTGTTAGAACAATTATAGCCAGAGGTAGCTGAGTGGTATTTCTGACAGAGCAAGGGGTTTTCACTGGTTGAAGATGTATAATTATTCAATTTAAATAATTCTTCACAATTTGATACAGCACTTCTTTGAATCTCTAATAATCTGCTTAATACATGTTCATCATTAGTTTCTTTTACATTATAGCCCAGGGGTTAAGAGCCAAAAATTTCCTGAACCATCCACTCTGTGACAAAAGCACGCCACATAGCACAGTTGTCGACTGGACTCCTCTGAATAATTTTAGAAGCTGTGCCCAACATTACCCCTCCTGGGAGGTACAGTAAGTGTTGCCAAGCCAGAAAGGTGAAAAGTCCCTAGATGTTAAACATTCGCTTACAAAGTATTTATGTTAAATAGCACAAAAACATTTAAACTTACCTTCCAACTTATTTTTATAGCTATCATGTGTTCACAATTTTGGTGCACGCAAACTCGCAAGTGCAGGAATATGTGATATTAATTTACCCATAATTTTGTTTTTAACATTAGCATGTAGTTTTGAAATCTAATTCAAAATTGAACATTACAATTATTGTTTAAAATGTACCTATTAAGTGTTTCATCCATGGAGCACTTTAAAAATCTAAGAAAGTTAGCATTCACTGTAGTATTTAGAACAGTAGTATACATTACATAACAAGTAACATAATACTTTCAAAAATTGTACAAATAAAATAAATACCACCTGGAAAAAAACACAGATGTTATAGCACACTAACCAGATATGAGCTATACGCTTAATTTAAAATGTGGTTTTCAATGAAAAGTCGACTAGCAGTGCACGCTACAAATATTTAAATAAAATGTCTTCTATGTTAATTTCTGAAATATACTCATACACACATTGAAGTAACATACACTCAGAATGTAAAATAAACCTACTGGATGTAAAAAACTATTTGTATAATTTTTTTTAATGAAATATTTTTCATAATATTAATTTTATTGGCCTGTTTACATTACATATGTTTTTTTCTTCTTGTCAAAATGCAAATAAGAATCCCACAGCACAGTAACACAGCCCTAAATGGTGATCCCAGTTTCAAAACTGAGCAAGCTATCAGCAGCCTGAGGTAAGAATGCCCAAACTCCCTGTACAAAACCAAAGACTTAGGGGATTCCTTCCATCTCTAGTGCTAATTACACACAGATGGGACACCCACAGGGAATTACCACAAACAAAAGGGAAAAATACACAAACAAACATAGAATATAACAATTTAAAAGTTTATATCTAAATTCAAAATATTTAACTTTTTCTGCACAAGTTTTACTTTTCCCTAAACATTTTTAATAATACCCTAGCTCCCTAAATTATCTAGGGATAAATCTCTAGAGTGGGAAACATTGGCGGGACCCCCACCCCCTTAATATTAGCATAAAACCTGTTTTTTTGGCATTTTTCTAGAAAATTGTTGCTCACACTATAATCTAATTCCTCACAAAAATGATTCTTATTGTATTCCATGTGGGACTGTTTTGGAGATACTAAGACATTTGTATTAAGTTTATTTGAAACACATAGGGGAAACTGGTTAGAAGTGCATTTCCAAGCAATGTTATGTGATATTACAGTACTCTCTACATAATCACAGTTTGTAAAATGTTACAAATTATTTATAGTGATTACCACTCTCATTACATCCCTCGTGCAGCTATTCCTTCCCATTTTTACCTCACCTTTTTCAGAATCCAGGGTGTACAGGGTAATGGTATGGCTGGCTGGCAAGGTAAGGGGAGCTTGCAACACTTTCAAACAGTCTGGATGCAAAGCAAAATGGGTAGTGCAAGTGTTCAGACACATTGTTGTAATATGGAGGTAACAATGAGATTGTTTTGGAACGAGCCACAATTGGGTGTATCTGGCAGGCATTACTGGACATATGACATGGATTGTACTGGCCAGTCTTTGGGTGAATAACCATAGTGCGAGACTGAGTTTTTAAGACAAGTAAGAACCTATCATTATTGTCCTACTTCATTTCCATCACTAGAGTCTAGTAAAGCTTGTGTGATTCTAGTATTCACAAACTGAAACAGGTGTATGGGAATTTTAATAGTTGCTTGATCTAATTTTAAATTAATTTATATGCAACTTATTGTTGTAATTGGACGAAGTAATATTAAATTGTTTATTATGTTTTACTGTAAAAAAAGGAAATGTGAGCATTTTCAAATATGCTGATTCAGTGTTGCAAACTAAATAAAAAAAATTAAAAAATAAACTTTTTTGTTTTATTACTATCGCCTGAAGTGCCTTGTTACGTAGTGGGATAAACATATTATCTGCCAGAGAATCACTTCTAAGGATTTGAGATGCCTCTACAGATATTAAATTGATGACGACAGATGAGTTTACAGCAGATTTTCTGAAGAAGTAGGCTAGCTCTAAGAAATAGGATGCATACCCATATACTTAACTGTTGTACCAGTAGCTACTTTGTGCAATGTTGACAAATTAACAACTCTTAGTGGAAAAACAGGCTTCATGGCACAAGCATTACAATTTAGATTGTGCAAAATCCTAACTGAATAAAGCAATGGGCAAGAGCAGTAGAGAGAATACTGAAAATAGTAATTTATCACTGATCAAGGCATATAAATGTCATAATGCATCTTATAAACAAACATTTTTTGTGGTTTGGTTAGAAACAAAGACACAGCTCTTTCGAAATTCAAAACCATTCAGACAAGCAAGTGAATAAGTGAACTTGAAACAAAACTTAGTGGACTGAGCAATACTGTCAAAATTAGATGTATAGCCTATTATCTCCCTGCAATAAAAGTTTAATATTACTCACAATGCCTTACTAAACTCTACAACAAGGAAGAATACTAAAAAGAGAAAAATAAGAACACATCTGTTCAATAGTTTGATGGTCTCTCTATTGCTGGTATTTCAGCATACATTGCCATCATCGAAGAAAGTAGTAATGGTGTGATACCAATATCCAAATTATTATTTGGTGAAAAGATACCCATTAGAAATGCATCAACTTAATGAGTCTGTTGGAAGTGTTTATTCTTCTCGACTGAAAGAATGACTACTAATAACATGCCTACAAAGGCAAGCAGTAAAAAAACTATATATAATTCAAATAAGATATCGCTCAGTTAGTGACGGAAACAATTGAACCTAACTTTTATTTTAGGGCATAATGCTTTGAAAAGCTGTAGAAATTGTACACAAGGATACATTTTTCCCATCTACCTTGTGACTGGAAAAAAAATTTTATGCTTAAAATAACATAAGTTTTGTGTGTAGCTCCTCGGAATGTTTAGTCCATATGATTTTGTTTGGCTCGGGAATACTGATGACTAACTGCAATGTTAATTACACAAACCAAGTAGTGTTGTTTAGTGCTCAGCTCCTAACCAGTGTTACTACACTCTTGGCTGCTAACACTACAAATCATAAAACAGTCACAACCACATTTTCATGTAAAGGAAGGTAGTGTTAAGTTAAAAAATTAACACTTATAATGCATATTGTGTGTGGGGGGAGGGCAAGTTAACTTTCCAACAACCTTTCTCGGTTGTATCTTTATCATTATGTGTAAATCTGCTGCAATTGTCGAATTCCCAATATCAGAAATCAACAACAAAAATTTATGTGCAATTTAATTACTGTGTATTTTAAAACTGGAAAACTGGGAAGAGGGTTGGGAGTTAAGGGGCAGGCATATTTTATGTCACAAGTAATAATTACATTGTAAAATATTATTTATATAGGCAGTTGGTGCTGTGTTTTCTATTAAAGGTTTTTCTAAAATATATTTGTTTATCAATGCAGTTAAATTGCAGTTTCCTTCATTATCATAAAAATTTGGTAGGAAATTTTATTATCTTTAATTTTAAATATAGATAGCTATTTTTGTCATACAAGCAACAGTTTCCTTTAAAAATGTCAAAAACAGATTTTATGCCACTATTCAGAGGAGTTCGATCAACAACTGTGAAGAGTGACTTGCTTTTATAAGCTGTTCATGGTAAAGTGAACACTTTTGATGTTTGGAAACTTTTTTTCCTTTCAGCCATTTTTTTATCCTTTAACCATATTTTTAAAATAAATATTGTAATGGAAATAATAAACATAGTGTGTATATTTCATCACATTTGGAAGTTAATGTATAAGGCTAAGATTAAATATATTTATTGACTATTAATCCAAATGAGAGAGCTTTCAAAAGTGCTCACGTCATGAATAGCCTACATCAATATGTGAAAGGTTCGAACCCTTAACCCCGCAATAATATAAAATATAATCACAAAATAGAAAGCACTCTGAACATTCTACACCAGTGTGTTTTGGCACATCAACTGCTTCCATCAACCGTGTGGAAGAGCCCAGGCGTACAACTTGCCCTCTGGTAGGCCTATATCAGGTCTTTCATCAAGCTCTGCGGTGCAACTTGCTTGCTGGTGGTTACATACATCTCAAGCAGTTTTCATTACAAGGGAGATTTATGAATAAATGTATCAGAGATGAATTAAAATGTTTGTAATTGGGAGAAATGCATTAAAGGGTATTTGTAGATAAGAACCTGCAACATAGTTCCAGGTTATATACTACTATTACTGTGGAAAGAATGATACCCACCCATACGCACTCAAAAAAATTGTGATTTAAGGGGAGCCCCCCCACCGCTACCCATCCTCAATACTGGAATTTTGGGTTTTCTAGTTTGTTTTATATTTATGAAGAAATTAAAATTTGGAAATACCCATATATTCAACTAGCTATTGACCTTAAATGGCAGTATAGATAAGACAAGAGAACTACAAACACACGTGTCATAATACTAATTTTGCCGAATGTTGGCAGAATTAAAATTATGCTGTAATTATGAGCTCATAGTGAGTTTACTTATACACTGGCGGAAAATGTAAAATGAACACCCAGATGCACATGAATGAAGGTTTTAGTGAATATTTATAAAGGTTGTACAATGTACATGATGATCACGTGTCATACACCTATGGACAGAGGCTACAGTTTTGAACAACAATGTCAGTATCTTACGTAGCCTCTTTTAGCGATGATGCAGTGCTGCAGTTGTGCGTAGAGATAATCATAAAGGTGTCAGATGTTATCTAGGGGAATAGCGTTCCACGCTAATTCCACATGTTGTTGAAATTGATGGAGGTTTGTTGCCGGTATTACAGTCTGCACCAAATGCCATCCCATCATGTCCCACACATTTTCAATGGGAGACATGTCGTGTGATCGTACTGGTCAGGGGAGTTGAACACCTTCGAGAGAGCATTGGGTAACATAAGACACGTGTGCATAGTGTAACAACCTGCTTACCTAACACTGTAACCACTTCTATAATTATACTGTTCATTCTTATTACTCTCTCCTAGTCACCATATCTCCAGTTAGGTAGAGGTTTACTTGGGGGTATCGAATACTAATAGCTAATCACTGAAAGAGCGGAAGTCAAGTACACACATTTATTACAATACCTTAAGTGGATATAAAACAATATGTTAACACTATACAACAATACGATTCTCCTTACAATACTGACTTTACTTTACACTGGATAGACTGATAATTATAAGAATATAAACAAATACAGTTATACAAGGAACATTGAGACGATTATACTGACATACGGGGATTCTGACATAAACGGAAAGATAACTAAATTATAAGAATATGAGATTACAATTATACAAAGACCCTAGCCTTGCCACATGATTATTAATGCTTAATATGGGACTTCAATATCAGGATTGCCACCCTACCGTCTAGCCGGATTTATGCTCACCAACGAAGACATAGCGTATCTTGTAGATGGGCCGGAGCTCCCAGCATCACAGCATGCCATTAATATTCACACAGCTATTATTTACAACATTAAACTACCTATATCGACTATCAATCTTGTGTTTCACTGTAAGGAAAATATTTGTACCTCTAAATTCTAATTAAAATCCGTATCTTTGTGTCTATATTGGTTACAGTCACAATTCACACTGTTTAATTACACATATTCAATCTGTCTATTGCCATCCTTCAAAATGTTGTCACGCACGCATCCAATTCAAAAGGTCTGCCCATCAGTCTCTCCATTGTACCAATACTTGCAGTCTGCAGACTTCACTCCCACTGGTCACTCTCTTTGCAGCCTATCAATTTGCTAGTTCGTAGTTTTACCGTCTTTGCACGCCTGACTCTTAAAACAGTTTCATACTCCAAACTGTAGACCATCAGCTCAGAAGATCAACATGGCTGAGGGTGACAGGATTCAATGGTTACCCATACTCAGAGCCACAGTGAGAGAGGTGGGGGCGATGACCAAATCATTCTTGGAACAATAACCCTAGATATTCATTCCCCTTAATGACAGAAGGTGGCATGAGCGCTGGTAGGCTTATTGCAACCGGCACTCACTTGTAAATTTCCGCACATTCCTCAGGCTACCACTCTGCACTTGACACACTGCTTAGCTTATTCAGGTTGAGCAGGGCAAGGGAAGCAATGCAGAACAACATGCAACACTGCTCCCTCCTCAAGTCTATTCATCTTAGAACAAGCACTGCAACATCCTGAACTTTCTACAGTGCCAGTCCATCAATGTGGATAACATAAGGCTTCACCTGAGAGCCTTGATGACAATTCCAAAAGACCACATCATTGATCTTCTTTAGAACCCTGTACAGTCTTCCCAATGTATCTGTAGCTTTGGGCAGAAAACTTTTTGCCTCTGTTGTGTATGTGATTTTATTGGCGATATTGTATTAGAGAATTTCCTTTAGCTTACTATAAGAAACTTCACAGTCAGTCAGCCAATGAAATTTTTTTCGTTTCTTGGTTCATGTAGTGTGTTGGCGATCATGGTTAACCCAGACACAAATTGTCTGTAATAGGCAAGCAGAGAAAACTGAGCACATTGCTTTTGTCAGTTCTTGTTGGCCAATTTCTTATTGTTATCAACTTCTCTGGGTCTGTTTCAATTCCGTGGGCAGACATTACATGTCCCAAGAATTTTTTTTTTCGAACATGTGGCACTTTTTATGAACTAGTTTGAAGTCTACTCTGTGGCCACTTTCTGGAATACAGAGAGAAAGTGTGATAGGCGCTCTTAAAATATCCTTCTGGTCACAACAATGTCATCTAGGTCAACCAGACATATATCTAAAGGAAGGGTCTTTATCCATCAGGCGTTCAAAGGTGGCAGGGGTATTACACAGCCCAAAATGCATAACTCTGAGCTGCTAAGTTCCTTTCCCTTGGACATACAATGCAGTATTCTCTTGGTCCCGTCAGGCCAGCTCGCACTACCAGTATCCACTCTTTATGTTCATTGTGAATCTGTTAGGCTGTTCAGTGTCTCATCTATCTTAGGGAGTGGATAAGAGTATTCTTCATCATTTAGGTAGTGATAATAATCACAAAAACTCAGACAGCCATAATTCTTCTTAACTAGTATAATGGGGGAAGACCAAAGACTAGCTGATGGTTCTATAACATCTGACATCCATTTCCTTCAGAATTCCCAAAACTGCCTTGATGAACTGGACTATAGGACAAATTAATCATCCTAACCTGGCAAACTGTCAGAATTTGAAGAGACCAAAGTCATTGCCACAATGAAACTGCCGGGCAGGATGCCACCTTATGCTAGTGGCTCAATAAAACCCGATCACCTGAGAAATGTTCCTTGATATCTGTCTGTAATGACAAATTCACTAGAAGCAGGTAGCAAAAGTACGTTGACAACTGACTACTACCCAGCTCATTGGCGACGACAAATCCTGCAGTGTTAACATCACCATTTCTGTACTGCCTACCCATAGCACACCAAGTCGAGTATTGATACCAGCATCCCCACAAAATTAATCCTCTATTTCTGCAACATATATATAGTGCTCTAATCTAAGGTAGAAGCTTCAAGTTCATCTTTCTCTTTCCTCTAACTGATGTGTTCTCACCTGTTCCTATATTCAAATAGCAATGTTCCATACTGTTGTCAGGCGATCACTGGAGGGAATGCGCGAGGATGTCTTGTCTTACTACTGTTATGGTCATCCCACAGTTGACGATCCTCTGGCCAAGAACATAATTCAGACTCCCCTCCACCAGTATTGCATCGATTTCCTGTTTCACAGAACATACCTGAAAAGACATTGGAGTCTTCTCTTTAGCAATCACCGACCTTCATTCCCCAAGATTGGTGTTTACATGTTTTACTAATGTATTGTACGCTCACCTGCATCTCACTGCCTCTATTCTCGCTGCTTCCGTTGTTGCTGCTGCTGTTGTGAGCAGTAGGCTCTAAGGTGCCAGTCCATAACCAACACACTGGCTGTTTGGAAGGGTGGAGGCGAAACTCTGTAGTGTGGATCCTGAAAGCAATGTCTCTCACGGTGGCCTGCACTCCTTCAATGTCTTCTTGATGACGTCGGGCATCACTGCCCGTACCGGACATCTGGGTGCCAAACCTTGTCTTGTTAACTCCACCTCCAGTGCTCGGGCCACGGCATTCTGCATGGTGTGGGGTACAGCCCAGTTTAGAACTTCCCATACACCTGTGTTGGTCATGGCATCAATGAAGAAGCCAATTTCGATGATATGGCGCGCCTCCTTGGGGCATCCTTCCAAAAATAAGTGGGACAGCCACATGTCTTGCCATAGCCCCATGCAGTGGCTTTCCTGGTTGCTGTATGCAGTTTCACAGTTTGGCATGGGAGCATGTTACAGGTATTGGTCACCAAAATATAGCTCCAAATTTGACAGCAGTGTAGAGTACTCACTCGCTGTTGCTCTGGCAGAGATTGTAGTATGCTTAGTGCAGGGCCTCACAGTACAGCAGTGAGGTAGTAAGCCTGCTGTTTGTCTGACCAGCCATTCAGGGTGGCGACTATTTCAAACTGGTGTTGGCACTCCAGCCAAGGAGTCTGAACATAGCAGGGGTGAGCTTGACTGCAACTCTCTTCCCCACTCCTGGCCGTTTGACACAAATGCTAGTCAGCTGCTGGACATCCTCAGAGGTTGCTGCAGTGGGTACGACTTGCACTACTGTCCCACTTATCTTAGCTGTCAGTGTGGGCGATAGTGGAACTCCGCTGCTGAAGAAATTTGTGCCATTCCTTCCTCAATACATTCATCTCATTTTCCAATTAATTCATCTAAGACACTGTTCATTCTTTCGCTTGCACTGTTCACATTTTTATTTTCACTGTCAATTTTCTTGTCCACACAGTCAATTCCTACATTCACCAAATTGCAAACATCTTCCATTTTTCTGTCTACATTATCTATTTTCTCATCTACATACATTCTTATTAACTGTGACGCAGTCAGGTGAGACACGAAACGAAAGGTGACACAATAAACTTACGCTAGGTGGGCGCCAGCTGTGTTTCCCAGTCACCGCACTGTTGAGACTCAGGGTTCTCAGGGATGCTGTGTGTTCTGTGTGTCCGTCTCACCCGAGCATACTTACAAAATACTTTTTATATAAACTGGGCAAGAGGATGCTGCCACTACAAAAAAAACATTACTCTTACGAAAAACTTGGACATGTCTAGGTAACTCTGTTCGGATGCTCCCTAGTCCACAATTAATCTAGCGCACTCCTAGATGAACGACATCTCTGTGGTGTTAAAAAATATAATCTCCACAATGGAAGGGGTCGACAGCCGATAGGGTGGACTGACAATTTTCCCTGAAGATAGGGTGCAGAGAATAATGAAATAAAACACACTGAACAAGTTTCACAAACACATGTGATTATTTAGCATCAGTAACGCAAATTCATCGGGGCTCATCTTGCCGCATGTGGTTGGTGAGGTGACGGGCGATACACATAGCTGGCTAGGACAGAAATAATATCACAGTACCCTTTACATAAATTACATAAATACCCTTGAAATATGATGGGACACGGCATGAGTGGTCACAATAAACACGCAGATGCGAGAAAGCAAACTTAGATAGCGCGGATACCACTGGGTATGCGGATCACGTGGTGCAGATGAATTGTCAATTTTCCTCCATAGAAATGGCAAATTCTGTCCAGATAAATTATTATTTCTGCAGATTGAATTGGTTTTGAGCTTGTAACATGCCGGATGGCAAGAAAATCAAACATTAAAATGACAGCGTGGTCAAACATACAAATCATCAATTACGTGAAAATTACATGAAACCCTGAATACAAATTACATAGAACCCTGAAATAAATTACGGCACACATGATTTACACAAATAAACCCTTAAAGCGCATGGCTGGCGCGGACATTGACTTGGCGGCTGTTAACCACATGGTCGCAAGTGATGTGGCCATAAAACAATTAAACATGAAAATTACCCTGGAATACACACATGAAAATAAAGCCCTTAAAATTGCACGCAGCAATAATACGCCTTTAGCATAGGCGGATGGTGCCTGATTCAAGTTGCGTGGGCCGCATGGCCTCTCCAACATCTTTCCTCCCTTTCTCCTCGATTAAATTTCAAAAAGTCGGAAGGATACAAATAATTAAGTTAAGCAGAAGCATAATGCTGGGGAATGTCTGGCAAAACGTACACAAAGCAAAGGTTAACCAGTATACTAAAGTGAAGCTATTGAAATCTACATCAGTGTAAAAAGGTTGTAGTGCTTACGTGACAGCGTCTTACCTCACCACTTCTCCTCGACGGACTGCCCAGAAGGAAGTAGGGGTCGTGTGGACCTACTATGGCTGCCTATGGGGTTCACACAACCGGAAGTGCTATGCATGCCGAGTAAAACTTTTATGTTTTTTAATAAATGGCACATAAGCAATTTAAATATTGATTTACATTTTAGAATTTTCTTATTAATTTTCTGTATTCATGGAATGACTTTTATGATGGCATTCACGCCGGGGGAGTAATGTTCTTAATCTTTGCACAGTGTGCATTTCCAATTCATAACCGAACATTGTGCAATATTATAAAACATACATTTTAACATTTTTAGACACTTGAAAAACCTGAAAATAAACAAGAGACATAATTTTACAACTTAAATAAATATTCCGTTACAGGAAAGTTCAAACTGGAGCCTCTTTGCCACGTGCATGCCCAAGTGTCATGTGAGTGGCGAGCACCATCATGGGCTTAATGCTGCTGGCTGTTAGCTGGCGTCAACTGTGTCTGTCTTCCTATCATTAAATCACTTACATTAGTTATCTGCTTATTTATATTCTTGTTTACATTTTCTATTACACTAGTAGTTTGGTTATTTACATCTTCTTTCAAGCAACTTACATTTGTCCTCACACTAACCATTTGGCTACCTAGCCCCTCAATTAATGCTCGCAGGTATTTCAATTCAGTAGCCTTTTTCTCATTTAAATTAAATGTGATGATTACACAAACATCTTAATATATTGGCCTTCACGCATTACAATAATTAACTTTTCTTAATATCACTAATTACTAGCTTATTGCCCAACTTGGTTTACAATTGATTAATTGATAAATGCCTCCATCCACTTCTGACACCAGTGCCTGAGGAGCGTCTCTGAGATTGTGCGGGATGAAGGTCTTAATAAAAAGAAAATAACTAAATCCAATAATTATACTTATTTTCAATGCTACGAACAGTCAAACATCTGTTATTGACCAGTATGAGCATCCTATTAAATCTTATTGTTTCTTATTGGTCACAATTTATAATTACTATCTCCAGTTCAATTTAATTAATTATTACAGTCTTTAATCTTGCTAATGTCCCTTAAACTGATGCAATTATTTCCACACGTTTAGTCAAAACTGTCATTTTCATCAACCAGAATGTCTTTTGACTCACGCATCCAGTCCACAGTGTGATGCCACGACCGTCCACATGACCATAAATGAAATAAACATAATTATTTTAATGAGTCCTTGGCACAAATACATCACAAAATGGCAATTCAAAAGACAAAAACAAAACTGTGGTCTGAAAGAGTAAATAAACGAAAGCCAACAGACTCCAAAAACAGAACTGGAAGCGATCATAAATAAAACGCCAGGCAGTTGAGGGATGTGGGACACAAAATAAATAACTAAATATCAAAGTATTTGCCTTAATGGCAGTTAATCAAAAACAGGCCATACATGCCACAAAATATATTAACGAGACCAGAGGAATCTCAAGAAAACAAAATGCTTGTGGTTGTGTGGTAACTATTCAACCTCAAATTTATTTTTATCTTTTTTTTTTCTAATATCTTTTAGTTTCCAATATCAAAATCAGACAGAACATTTCCAAAGATTATATATATATATATATATATATATATATATTAGCACTATCCTTGAGTGGGCAAAATCTGATATAAGTATCAAGTCTCACATGCCCGAACAATAAACATATTCTTTAAATAGATTGAAATCAAACAAAAATTATCACAAAACAAAATGGACAATATCAAACAAATACAGAGATATCAAATAATTCTGAGGTTTCAAATAACGCTGAGGTGCACCCCTTAGAAAATGTCCTAAAGTTTAGTTTACATACATTCCATAACTAAAATAACCTTTCATTCCATTACATCAAAACTAAATTCTGACCACCATTATTATTTATATTACATAAAAAGAAAATACTGAACATATATTTACTATATTATGTGACGAGATTTCAACAAACATAATCTACAGAAATCATAATTACTTCAGTCAAACAATCCGTGACTTTGGCAGAGTTATACCAACAAAACTAAAATTCCGTACGGACTTAGCTATCCTGTAGTGCAGAAGTAATGCAGTAGAATGGAAAAAAAAAAAGCTAAGATGGTTTCCCAATGCAGAAAAATCCTCATGGATGCTGCCATAGGAAGAGAATGGGGAAACTTAATGCATGAAAGAACTACTGGAGCACTCAAGCTTGTAAACTCGGGGACTCGCCCCGGGGCCACACTGGGACCCTTATGCTAAAAGCAAAAAGAACCCACAAATTAAGCAACACAACTGAGTTCATGACGGAACGCTTGGGAAAATTAAAACTCTAGTCACCAGGAGGGAAAAACCAAAATCCCATCACATGATGAAAACCTGAAACACCAGAATCACAAAAGATAAATAGCTACCACACACTAGTCTTGGCTCTACTCTACGCGATACAAAATAGGTTTAAAAAACACAGAAGAACCAACCTAAGTCCCAGCAGGAACCACCATGGTCGCAACACGACGTAGTACTGTCATGTTGGCGACGAGCCAAGCAGGAGAGTGTAGAGAAACCAAGGCTGAGAAGTACGAAGTAGCTGCAAACAAAAATATAATAAAAAAAGAAAATGCACGAATAGATAGTTTAAGAGTTGCAGCTAGAAGACGCAGACAGTCCACAAGAGGCGAAAGCATGGCACATGCCAATGAAAACAGGCAAATATTACTGAGCAAAATGTGTTTTTTCTCTGAGATCACACAGCAACCGCATGATGACACTAATAAAATTGCCAACACAGCATCTCCAGAAACTGTGAGTGAAAGGGGAAGCAAACAGATACCGCAATAAAATAATTTGCCAACGTCACAGTGCATGTCCTATTGATTGAAAAACAAATGCATGAAACACGGGCCTGAAAGCCTCTAACAAGATTAAAGACATAGCTTTCAGAGTAAAAAATCTGAACTGACTTCATAAGAAACTTATGAGAGAATCAGCCAAAAGATAACATACTGATTGATGCACGATGTTTTTCTAACAATGGTGATTAGATGACTTTAGCTAATTCCTATGCATAGCCTTGCTTTTGAGTCTCGAATTTTGCATTACCATTTTTCCTGCCACATGATGGCATTAAACTGTTTACCATTTAGGATAGACATCTTAGACAGAGTAGAATGTTTTATTCACCAGCCCACCATAACTATGCCTCTAGAACAGCAAGTTCTTTTATCCACTGCTAGATAGTGCCGCTAGTAAGATTCTTTGTTTTCTTTTTTGCTCCCCTGCCAGCCGGTGACATCACGCCAGAGTGCTATGCTTTTCGCCAGCCACCACTCAGCGACCACCCCTAGCCTATGAGATGCCAGCCAACCAGCACCGAGTAGCGGCCTGAATTGAGTATATAAGGAGAGTCAACGCTTGACTCCAGACCAGTTCTCTTACTCCCACCGCGTTAGCCACCAGGGAAGGATTAAACTGTCACTAGTCTTCAGCCATCCAGCATTCATTGCCCGGACACTCACCAGCCTATGCCTTAAGTCTTAGTTTACCTCAGTTTGTGTTCTCCTACCACATTAAATTGATAGGGAAACTCCTCTCTGACCTTCCTTCACTGCACTTCCATGCCAGAGGGATACCCCAGTCCTTTACGCCCTACCCGAGGGTTGTCATGTCACATCCTGCTTAGTCTACCTAGCACTGTGCTAATTATGCCATTCCGTCGTCTACCCGTTAGACACAGCAGCCCCCTCAGGGCAACAATAGGAGTCAGCGATAGCTAGTTTTCAGTTGCATTCACAACACTAGCCTACCGTATCCTTATTGGTAGGAGTCTGTCACCTCTACCGACACCACGCAGACAGCTTCCTGGCAGACGCTTGTGCTGTTAGGAGGTAGTACGTCATCACATGGTTTTTCTCTAATAAGCAATACAACATGTGTTTTGCGACAATTCTGAGTTCTTGCACCTTTCCCAGTTGACTTTGTGGATGCAAGGCCAATGCAGGTGATCCCAAGAAGTTACTCACTCGAGCCAAAACACATTGTTGCCCCCAAACATACCTTAGATGGCCACCCTTTCTATATATGCAGTAGGTCAAATGGTGGAGCCCACAGAGGTATACTGCTCCTAGACCAGCTTGTCGACTCGGTGCTTGCTCCTTTTTCCGCTGCATCTAAGTGCCAGGAAAAAACGGGCATTCCCCAAGTTGGGAAGACTCGGCTAGGATGGCACCCACGTGTTGTGACCCAAGATGGTGAGGCCTGACTTTCAGTGTGTACTGCACATCCGCAACAGGTACTGAAATATGGTGTCCGCTCAGTCGACGGCCCTCATGTGGTTTTACACTCTGTAACCAACACAAGGATCCATGCCTTACCAACATGAAGGGTGTTGTGCCAACTTTTGTGATGCCCACTATTTAAATCTTTACTTTGTGTAATATTAGCTATTTATATTCCTTTTCTAGGAATATGTTAATTCATCTGGAAAAATACATGTCCAGATCTGCCATTTAATTTTGCTTTGTTTTGTGAAGAAGTGTGATTATATTGATTCACTGTTAACTTTCAATACTGTGACCCAGTATGTTACACTAGTATTTTGAGTGATTCAGATATATTGACTGTTTCATTATTTCATGTTAAAATGTTGTGCTATTCAACATAAATTGTCATTTCTGTAATTTGTTTATTGGTCAATTCATTTTACTGGTCAGAATTTTGTTAAAACATTTTATTTTAGCAGAAAGATTGTGTATGTTATTAATGGCTATTATGTTAATAATTCTGCATTGTCAAAACTACAAGTTTACTTAGAAATTTCATTCACAGATTATTTTGTTTATGTTTAAAATATTATTAATTGAATACTTTACTTTTGTAAGTTTGTTTCAATTAAAATCATTTTGTGATTATTTAAATTTAATTATTGCACCATGTTACGTATCGATTGTCACTCTAATTGCCTGAATTGATATCTGGCCTATGACCATTTCCAGGAGTAACCTCTTCCTCCTTGTTTACTTTACAAATGGCATGAATAAATCATGAAATCATGGCCTCAAGCATATCTTCATGATTCATCGATAATCTTTTAGTTTTGCCACAATTGGTAAATTTGTTTTGTAGCCTCTTTTGTGCGCCACCCATTTTTATTTCTATTTTCAACGGGCTATGTCCATTTTTTGTGTTAAATGTTTGTTTAGTGGTCTGCATGTAGGGCTACTATGGCCTACGGCCTAGCAAGCCCGAATTTTGATTCCATCATCTCTATTGACATGGATTAGTAGCTGTTCGGCTTTCTCAGAAACGTCCAGTGCTGCGGGTGTGTTCCTGAATCTTCATGCAAGCCAAAAATGATTGACTTTCAGCATGTGGTTGTGAAAAAATTAACCTACAAAAAAAAAAAAAACTATTTCGGCTCTTTTGTCTGCAAGTTTACAAAACTTTTCTATACCCCTTTCATAATCTTTGCACATGGATTCAGGGAATTACGGTAATGAAAATTATATTGCTACTATATACAAAAATAATAATAATTGCAAAATTTATAAATTGATTTTTAAAAAATGCTTATTTGTAAGACATGTGGCATTTTGCCACCAGCTAATGAAAGGATGTTTCATTCCTAGTTAATTTATTTTCTCGGGATCCCAAAAGTTAACTTATAACAGCTATGAGATTATAAACAAAAAGAACCTGAAACTAATGATATTATCTTGTTAAATAATGTTCCATTATGAGTGTGTACATCTAAAAACTTTATTACAATTTTTTTTGTTATTTGAGGCAAGAATAAAGTGTCATTTGGATGCAAATTTTCTCATTCACAAATTTAATTTAGTAATTCCCTTTAATCACTTTGGAATAATTTGTGTCTTTAATGGCTAATAAAAAACTATTGAGTACTGTGCAGACAAAAAACCAATCATTTATTATGGTGTTTGTAATAAGAAAGTTTAAGTTCACCGAGCTGGGCCAGTGTTCAGCCCATGAGTATCTCTACTAACCCTGGTAATCTCCACTCGTCGCAACCGATCCACTGTATTGTCTTTTGGCTGTGTGTGCATGGGGGTTGTCGGAGGTTGTTCATGGGGATTTTACCCTTCGGTGTTTAACCCCCGATAACCCCCAATGAACCTATGTGAAACAGTGTTGGGCTTTTCCAATTACCTACGCCAAGTGTCATGGGCTGAAGGAGTGCATTAAACAGACATTACTCACCTCCGGGCGCCTGTACGAGCTTACCCCTGCCCTTGTCGCCTCCACTACACAGCTTGGCCCACGGGAACTGGCACAAGCACTTTGCCATCTGCAGGACCCCATCGAACCAGAAGTACAGAGGGATCTGTTCCCAGAACCAGCACAAATAGGCACTGAAGTTCACCCTCTGCTGGCCGCCTACCTTGCCCAGCCAGACCATAGGCTTACGTAAGCGATAGCCTATCTGGTTCCAACTACACTAGTGCAAACTTCACAACTACCACTTGGGAAACCCTGCACACCTCCACCTGCAGCTCCACCATGTGCCCCCAACGCACGTCCTACCGGTCCAGCCAACAATCCTGTGAGTCACCCAGGTATACCAATCAAGGCAGGAAACCTCAGGCACAAGATCACACTACCCGAACCCTACTTTGTGCCCTGTCGCAAAGCTGCCACGCCAGTCCTGTACAACGGGCGAGTCCCAGTACCATGTCATGACTAAGTTTCACTCTCAAGACCCCAGCCTACAAGGGTGTTTCTGACTCCGCACCCAAACAAAAGCCTAGCTCCTCCACACATGAATTTTATTTTCCCTGATGTCGTGCATCATGATAAACAAATAATTACATAGGTTGTAATAGTTAAATTTCCGTATTGCCCCAAATATGTCTAATTTTTTCCAAAATTTTTGTGAAAATATTAAAGACTCTACCTATAAGCAGGCGCCTCAAAAAATTTACTTAACTAATTATACTAACAACTAATTTATTGTATTTAAAACTGTATATGTACTTCAGTTAATGAAATATGCATGTTCAAATAAAGAGAAAAAAAAAACATTATTTCCGTAAAACATTAACACATCACATGGTTTGTTTTGGTCAATAAATTGCGGTTACTGGCATTGTTTACATTTTAAATCCAAAGATATTGTAAGACATTGATCTGTAGTGTGTGAAACATGGGGTTAAAATTTGTGGAAAGTTAATGTTCCTTCTTCTTCTTCTCATCTGTCTTGTGCCACCGCACATGGCTTTAGAAGTACCCTGTACAGCCAGTTAACAGAATTGAGGTTTATAAGGTATCCCATGTGCAATTCCATAGATGCTATTCTTTGAAAATAAGAAGTGAATCTATGGGAGTAAAATTATAACTCTGAAGTTTGGATATTT
The DNA here is from genome assembly GCA_029891345.1 of Dryococelus australis. Classification (NCBI taxonomy): domain Eukaryota; kingdom Metazoa; phylum Arthropoda; class Insecta; order Phasmatodea; family Phasmatidae; genus Dryococelus; species Dryococelus australis. The sequence continues at coordinate 93,305,427 of CM057009.1, read as the reverse complement.
ATGATGGATGTGTACATTCCAGACATTTTTTACTTTCCTGTTATTACAAAAGTATGAAAACACAAGTCTGTTAAATAAATTGCATGTACGGTAATTACAAATAGTACAATTAAAGTGTGTAATGGATGTTGTAGAAACTCGTGGCACACAAACATGCCAAAAGAATAAAGGCATGAGATTTGGTGCTTCAGTAAAAAAAATTTACGTGATAGGTTGAAGAATGAAGAAAATTTAAAAAATGCAAGTTCACAACAAAAAACATTTTGTGGGCCAGAGTCCGGGAAAAACACAGAGACTGAGAAGTATGTTGTAAAGTATGTGTGGGAAAAATGAAATTAAGGATTTCCAATAACAAAATTTAAGTAGTCAGATAAACCATATATGTATAAAAATTAATATAAAACATTTACTACCATGAAAACTGACAAATATATATCTGATTGAAACGACTTCAATTATTAATTAAATAAATATTAAATACTTCAAAATGAGGATAAAAGAATTATTTACCAGGCAAATAGACTTCAAACATTTACTAAAAGAATCTCAGATGATTATCAATCACCGAGATAATTAAAATAAAAAAAACCATGAGACAATTAATAATAAAATTACAATTGTGATAATACCTTACAAACTGAAAATAATCTCTGAAAATAGCTCAATACAAAGTTAATTTGCAGTGATACCATAACAAATTTAATTGTAACATATTTCAAAACTCTCAGTGACACATTAAAACTGTAGTGACTCATTTAAAGTGGCACAACAGTCCTGCAAATCAATCCCACTCTTCACTGCACACAAGCTCGCCAACGCACTCTCACAGACTGTTGCATTCACACATCGTCCCTCTGGAATCTCCCAACAATAACTTAAGGTCCCACGAGATGCCAAACTCTAGACTCTTAATCACTCTCTCCTCAGAGGCATACACATGGTATTTATACTTGACGTAGGTGCCATCTAGAACGTTCTTGGCAATCCAAGTTGTTCTGGGAAAGGTAATGGTGGTGGTGATGACGTTCCTACATGATAAATGGAGAAATGGGAGTTTCTCAGAGTCAGCGAGACGTGAGCTGCGATAAGTTCATCAGTGTGTATGGCCGCGTCCTTTATGATAGGCTGTGCTGTCCTTCACTTCCTAGTACGGGATGCAAAGCAGCACACACGCAACAACACACTATGACTACAGTTAAAGACATTTAAGTTATATCTAAACAGAAAAAGAGTCATGACCATCAATCAATATTAACAAACTAATATTATTTACAGAAATTAACGTGTACATGTTTACAGTGTTGATTGCAATATTAATATAATTCAGTTATTTAATGAGTATGCATGCAGTGGACATACAAACAGTTGATGTAAACACCAGCTGAAAGTCACATGGAAGTATTTTTTCAATATGCAGATAGAGATGCAACCTGAAGACTGACAGTAGAAACTTAGCACTGCTTTCTAAAATGCTCACTTTACAGTGAAAAGCCTTTATATGTACACATATACACATACTCTAGCTGATCAAAAATATCTGGACACTCCCTTCATAAATGTAAATTCATGCCTAGATGTCACAACCGACACTTCGGACATAAAATGAGGCAGAGCGATCGATGTAGGTCAGTGCTACATAAACAGCAGAATGGGTGGAGCAAGGAAGCTCAGCAACTTCAAATGTGGTGTAATTATTTGCCACATCAGTAAGCAATCTATCAGGGCCCTTTACATCCTCCGCAAGTTGCCAAAGGTGACTGTCAGAGATGTGATTATGAAGTGGAAACAGTATGGCATAATCACAATGAAACCACTGCCAGATAAGCCACATGTGTTGACCAATAGGTACAGTCTAACATTGAAGGTGGTAGAGGAAAATTACATCACCATGTGTTACCATCACCAGTGAATTCTGCAGAGCCACTAACTGCACAGCTAGCACCATAACTATGCACCATGAGTTACAAGCACTGGGGTTCAAAGCTCAGGCACCTGTCCCTAAACAGCACATTTTGCCCATGAACACAAAGCGTCAAGTTTGGTGGTGTAAAAAGTGCTGCCACTGGAATGGGAATGAATAGAGACATATGATTTCAAGTGATGAATCATGCTGTATCACGAGGCAGTCTGATGAGAGGCAAATGTAAGATGAATGCTACATGCCAGCCTGTACGGTGCCCACAGTGAAATTTGGAGGAGATTTTAAATGGGTGTTTTTCCTGGAATAATACTAATACTCATGATTTCTCATAATACTATGAAACATGTTAAGTGGAAAGGCTATAAGGAATTTTTGACTGGCTGTGTGTTTTCTATGGTAGAAGACCTTTTCATAGACGATAACTGTGTGTTTTAGCATGACAATGCTCTCAATCATAAGTGGTTTGTGGGCAATAGGGTTCTGAAAATGGTCTGGCAATCCCAGAGCCCCAACCTCAATCCCAGTGTATATTTCTGGGATGAACTGGAATGACAACTATGTGCCAGACCTCGAAGACCCATATCACTTTCTACACTTGCTATTGTGCTGCAGAAAGAATGGTCAGACATTCCCTCAGAGACATTTCAAAATCTGGTTGACAGTCTTTCCCAAAAGCCTGTCTGCTACTGGGACAAGGGTGGACCCACCTCGTAAAATGTTACTAGGCAGTATATCAGAGGGACACGAAGGACAGTATCACATGGGTATCCGGATATGTTCAATCAAAGTGTGTGCATGCATGGGTGGATGCGTGCATGTGTGTGTACGCATGCATGTGTGCACACGGGCATGTATATACATATACAGGATGGGATGGAATGCTACCAATGAAATTTATGAGGTGATTCCTCATGCAAAATCGAGTAGGAAATATGTGGGACACTTTCTACCTATAGTATATTCGTGGTTTCTTTACACTTCTTGAATCAAAACATTGAAAAATCACACTATGTATGACAAGGTGGTTGTTTCCTATTATGTCATGTATTACAAATATTTTATACATACATTAACACAAAAGTTCCTTATTTTTCGTTACAACATTGAACTTTTACTTATATTCTATCTATAAATTGCAATATTTCATTAATAAGTAATATGAATAAAAACAGGGAGAAAATAGGCATGTTGGTAACACCAAGTAAGAAATAGTTCTTATGCAAATAATATTACACTGAGTATGCATGAATCCGGTGTGTTATCCCGCTGGTGTAATTTATACTTAGTTAAGCTTTGTTTGCATGAGGTGGAGAAATATCCTGGAAGTAGAACTTACGCAGGACTTCAGATAAGTTGGAAGTAACCGTGAATGGACTATAATCTGAATATCAAGTGAGATATAAGCCCTTGAAAATTGAATTATTAAACTGTATTTCTGCAAGATATTGGAAACAAAATAAAGTTAAATTACATTTCTCCAAACGTTGTCAGAAATATACATATATATCTGCCAGAGACTTAACAAGAAATGCATAGTATAAGAGCGAGACTTACCACAACGTCTTCTTGAGAGCCACTAAGAATCCTTGGGCTGGGTGAAGTGTAGGTATCCATTAACACACTAACACACAATGTCCATGCAGAGAGCAGTTTATGTATACAAATACAAAACATACTGCCCGCTGAGATTGGGTAAGGTCTCTTACATCACAATACAACACACAGTCCCTATGTACAAAATTACACGAATAGTCCGCAACACTCATTGGGCTAGCAACCAGTTACCACTTATGCACATGTCGACACAATTGTCCCTTTTGGGTGTGGACATCAACCACTCATAGTACTGTACCATACCGTCCAGGATGCAATTTAGTAACCCTTGCTAAGCACCAACTGAAGGGTAGCACACAATCTTCTCCAACAAGAACTAACTCCCACACAGTGAGTTATGGTGGTTGTGTTTGCCATTTACCACATGGCTGGAGCTCCTGCAAACCTTCTTGGTACCACTGAGCCCAAAATTGGTTTGCTGGAGTGCAAATAATTTTACAATGTCTGAATAGACATAAAGACCCATTATCACTATCTCCATGTCGTTCAGGAATAGAGACAAGAGGTCTGGCAATTAGAAAGTGACCTGGTGTAAGAACTGCAGTGTCGCATGGATCAGATGACAATGGTGTTCAGGGTCTCAAATTGAGGACAGCCTTGACCCTTTTTGCCAGTTGTGTTGGCAGTTGTTTCATGTCACTATATAATTCTGTTAATTCTTTTCTTATTTATTTGGCCCTTTGCCAAATATTTTTTTTTACTATTGGAATGTGCGCTAGTACTGCTTAATATTTTGTTTATTCGCTTTGTAGTTGACATATACTCACGTCCCTCGCCTCCAGCCCATTTGCCCGACCTTGCACCTCTACACCGCTGTCACATGCATCAGCACTCTACCAGTGTTTTGCTTTGTGGTGCCATGAGTGCAACAGTGCTGCATGTGTAGGGGGTTTAACATAGTGCAAGTCAGTGCAGCATAGTTTCATTCAGTGCGATGTGGTGCATCGTGCATGAAAGTACGGTGCCCAAAAGGGCTCAACAGCTTGCGCCGTTTGATTCCCTATGAAGGGAACTAAAGAGATGCCCCTAATAAATATATTAGTGTTATTTTGATATTTTAATGTTTCTTTGCAAGAGCAGTCTCTTTCATTTCACGTGCTTCTTCCCATTTCTTTCCCACATGTTATGCAAGTGCTTTGTTTATTCTGGTTTAATGCAGAGGGTTTAATGGTAATGTTGTATCGCAAGTGTTTCTGTCTCTTAATAATTTTAAAAGCAAGTATGTCAAGAAGTAGTTTTGTTTGCAGTGCCAAACCCGCCAAGGGAGGTTTCCACGCCACGAGGAATGAGTTTGTAGCATTTGAGACTAAGAGCTGGATGGCTGCATTGCCATGCACTCCGGTGACCTTAAACACTTGTGTACAATCATGTCGAGTATCAATAGGTTTTCATTAATATCACCGGAACCATTTTGTTTATTTAGCCACCAGAGATGCCGCTCTCCTTCCCCAGGACTTAAATCGCTTGGGGAAGATTAATTTTCACTTCTAAATCCATCGTATTGGCTGTGCCATTTTTGTGCCAGAGTAGCCTTACTGGCGGGCCAAGCCCGGCACCCCATGTAAAGTTTCTTCCGTAGAGAAGAGATCACGTAACTTTCACGGAATATATGTATACGTTCGTAACAGCATGTAATATTTCAGTGTAACGTCCTAGGGAATGTCAGGGAACGGGCCCCTCAGAAGACTGGCAAAAGTGCATCACCATTGTTTGACCCATTTCTAAGTGTGATTTTCTGGGTAACATAATTTAAGGCGTGTAGGTCAGCTTGTAAAAGGCCTATCATTTAGAAAACACTGTAAGTAAATATTCAGTACTTAAGTACCAGGGGAAAACATATGTCTGGGTGAACAGCATGCAGCACCCCTAAAGCAGTACAATCTCCAGCTTTATCATCTTCATCATAGGCACCACCACTCTTTGACACCTGGTGCCCAGTTGGGTAATGTCAACACATTCCATAATTTCCTTTCCATGAATTCACCGCCCCTGAAATTCCATTTCACCCGTTATCAAGTCACCACATGGCGTTAAAGTTATAAAACAAACTTTACAATAAAAAATGTAGTAATGTTTAAATATATATCTGTATATTTTTATTTACGTTTCTTGTTTAAAAAATATTTTCTTTATATCTATTAATTATTTATGTACATAATATTGTGTAAACTCTTAATTTTCAGTAATCACAACGAAAAAATTCATTTGTGAATTAATTAAGGTCTTTCTCGACTTTCAATTTATGGATAGATTAGTTGCACGAAACCATGAAGTCCGGAGCATACCTTGGTATATATAAGTTTCCGCTCAGGTTAATATCTTTCTTCTTCATTTTCTCGCCATACAACATGTAGTCCACTTACTTTTGCTTACTTTTTGAATCTTTCATGATCATGAGATAAAAAAGGTTTTTATCTGCGGTTTTGGGTAAGTTCGTTTGCGGATATTTATTTTACGATGTGATCATATTATTTTTGTGGTTAATATCTTTTTCAAGAATTTTTGTTATTATGTTTAGCAGTTCGCGGTATGGTAGCTTAATCTTGTGGCCAGCTATTTCATCCTTGATATGATGTGAGCCGCACACCCAATCGTGGCATGGACGTTTTGACAAAGATTTCACTTCTTTCGGACAGGACCGCAGTAATGTCTCAGTTTCTGAAACTGGAATCAAATAACTTCTAAAATTATTTTTGACTGCTGCATGTACTCAAGAGTGCTCCAAACTTTCTGTCTTCTGACGCGACATCAGTTGTTTTTATCTAATTTTTTGGACTGTTTAATAACAAAATAATTTTTTTGTTTTCAACTTAATTAAAAGTAAATATAAAGTATTAAAAAATAATGTAAATTTTCAAATGAAGTGATCGCTGGTACCTAACGATATAGTCATGCCCATAAAATAACAAAAAAAAAAAAAATTAATTATAATTTAAAAAAAGAACAAATTATATATTACTCAAAAAAAATTATTGAAAGAATACTCGTGAAAGAAAACTTTATTTATTTATATATTTATGTCTGTTTTAGTGAAAGAGGTATTAATAAAACAGTTGTTGAAAAGTAAAAAGTATTTTTATTTCATTGTTATTTACTTCCTCAATAATCACCCATGGATAATATATAATTTTATAATTATAATGTTGTGATTGGTAAAAATCTCCACTACACCATGAGTGTACCTCTTACTTATTTATACCTTTTACGTAATAAGTAAAACAGGAGCACGTCCAGATATTTTTTTTCAGCAGTAAATCCTAGTCTAAACAGGAATCTAGATCCCACCTTCCATTTAAGTGCCATCATTGTGTTATAAAGAGTACCTATGAGTGCTCCAGTTTGCATCACGAAGATGCTATATTACACCTTGTGCAAAGTGTTATGAGCTCTTCAATAGTCAATATCTGACCACCAATTGAGTGTCTGAGGTGGTATTTAATAGATTTACTGTGGCATCCCATAAACCACCCAGGTGAGGACTTGCAGGTGGGAGGAAATGGAAGTCAACTGAGTGTGACAAAGAAAGTTTTCCAGCAAGGGGGATCTCAGAAACTGTGTGAAAGATTGAAAAATCTGCCTTGATGCACCAACAAAATTAGTGCCATAATCTGAGTATAAGGTGGAAAACAAACCTCTTCTTGAGACAAACTACGTCAGGGCAGCAATGAAATTGTCTGCAACTAGATCAGACACAACTTCAATGTGAATAGCTTTGGTGGAGAAGCAAATAAATATTGTTAGATAAACCTTTTGTGCTGTACAACTGCATAACTTGTTGAGATATATGGTGAATGCTACTGGGTAGTCCACTCCTGTTTGTTCAAAAACACTGGCAGGTGAGACCCACTCCGCCGGCAAATCACCAATTAGAGGAGGTTTGTTGGTATGTCAACACCGGAAACAGCAAACACACTTGAAACTCAAGATTGAATCAACAATCTAGCAGAGAGAACCCAAAATTGTTGGGGCAGAAGGAACTATAGCAACAGTGGTGCAACATGCAGATACTTCAAATGGTAATGGTCTACCATGTATTCAACAGCAGGGTGGGTTTGGGTAGGATACAGTGCTTAGCTGAAAGCTCATTATCTGCATTGACAAATGACCAACCATCCTGAGCACACCATGTGGGTCCAAAAATGGTACCAAACGTTGTAGTCGGTTGAAGCATTGATTCCCTCTCTTAAGCCATTTCAAGTCTTCCCGTAACCATACATGTTGAACACACACACCCATACTTGCTTTCAAATTCTGGACCTGGATTTCATAATTTCCTAAAATCAGGAAATTATCCACATATTATAACATATATAATCTTTTCTCATTGGATACATTGGTATACAAATGGTAATCATGCTTCCATCTTTGAAAGCCTTCATTCTCCATAACTTGATCAAATTTTATCATTCAAACACTTGGGTGATTTCTCAGTCCATAGATGAATTTATTCAATTCAGTCTGTACTCTGTCTTATTTTCTCCTTCTACACCCTCTAGTTTTGCCATGAATATTTCTTCATTGATGTCACCATAAAGGAAAGCACTTTGAATATCCATTTGAAATACTGGCAGGCTTAACTGAGTTGCTGTTGCTAACAAGAATCTTAGTGTTTCCAACATAGCTACAGGAGCATAAGCATCACCCACATCAAAATCACCACACTGCTCAAAACCTCTTGCAAAAAGTCGTGGTTTATACTGTATTGGTTAGCCTTTTTCATTCAGATTTATCCTAAATACCCCCTTACTACCTATGAGACACGTTTTCAGCAGGTACAACTTCTGTCCAAGTATGGTTTTCCTTGATATAATTCAATTCAATATTAATAACTTCGCTGTACTTACCACTTTCACTACTATTCATTGCTTCTTTGTACATACGTGCTTCGTCAGCAACAAAGAAATTGGTTTCATAATCATTGAAATTACTTGGTTCTCTCAACTTTACTCGATCCCAAAGTCCACATTTCTCCTTGTCTAAACTTTCCTCATCTGCTTTACCTTCAGTGTGCTCACGAACTCATGACCTATTTCCTTTCGAAGCCTTAGAATTCCTCTTTTTCAGTTTCACTATTAACAGAATACTGTTTTGCCTTCTCTTCTTCTACAACTTCTGCCTGCAAAACCTCATCTCCATTCACACAGGAAATTGTATTTTGAATAATGGGTTCTGTTTCTTTCATGGCTCCATCTAAGTTAAATGCAACGTTCCTTGAAAGATCTACCTTTCTCTGGTTAGGTACATACACTCTAAAAGCCTTAGACATTTAGCCTGATACCAATAATTTGTACTTCTGAAATCACACTTCATTCTTTTTTTTTTCTTTTGGAACATGCATGTTCCAAATACTTGAAAATGCTTCATTTCAGGCTCCGAACTAAACCACAGTTCATAAAGGGTCTTTCCCTTGACGTTCATGCCTGTCCTATAGATGACATACACAGCAGTATTAATTGCTTCGGCCCAAACGTTTTTATCGAAATTTTTGGCTTCAGTCATGGTTCTGCAAACTTCAACAACTGTTCATATTTCTCTCTACACCTTCTCATTTAGTTTGGGGAGTATGGTGCTGACTTCTAAGTGCATAAGCTTAACTCTTCAGTTAGTTTTCTCATGTCTTGACTTGCTAACTCTGTAATTTCCTAATGCTTATTAAGAAAAGGAACATTCTATACACACACGTGTATTGCCCATTAATATTAACTTTCATTTAAAATGTCAAATTTCTATCCCAAGTAGTTACGGCACATCAATTTTGACTTTTAGAATAAATACCAAAATTCACCATACTCCTACAGCATATTTCAGCAATTGGCACGACGAGAGAAATTATGAAAAATTAACAAAATATGGAACAGCTAAACAGTAAATAACAATCAAAATTAAAACATACCTGCCAGTTTTATATTCATGTCTGAGTCCAGAAGAAGATTTTCAGCCTTTAAATCTCTATGTACAATATTATGGGTGTGGCAGAAATGAACTGCAGTAACAATTTGAAGGAATAGTCTACGTGCAGCTTTCTCAGACATAGGACCATTTTCAACCAGGAAATCTACAACAAAAGTATAGAGAACAATTACAATACTAAAACTTTCTTATTTCATATAAGATAGACAATACAGCTATGTAGCAGAGACAACTAACTCCAAAAAATAAAACCAAAACCACTAAAAACCAAGAAAATTCGTCAACAAAATACATAAACAGAAATCACCAAAACACACTTCACAAGGCAACTCTAAAGTGGACCATGACATTTAACTAAAAATGAACCAAAAAATAAAGAAAATTTAAAACAATAACTCTATATACAAGATGGAACTGAACTCTACTGACAAACTTCAGCAGGTGCTTCCTCGTGAAAAAATAGGTCTAAAATATATACACAAAATATGATTTAAATATATTATGAAGGGATAGACTTGAAAGTGTAGTTGAAGCCGATTTTTTTTTGCTGGTAACACAGCCAGAATGAACAATATGTCAGAGTTTCTGGATACTGTTTTATTAAATGACGAAATACAAAGCACAAAAATATGGGCTCCTATCTCAATCAATGTCCATCCATGAAAAGTGAGGTATTGGCGGCACATTTGTGCAAATAAAAATGTAACTATATTACTTTGTTTGTTGTTTCCTGTGGATTTATAATCTACCCTATATGGTGAACAAAAATTCTATCTTGTGATTTTAAGCTAAATGCCACAGCGCCACCATGGGGCCATATATTAATTAACTGTGGAATTTTAAGCTAAATGCCATAGTTAATTAATATATGGCCCCATGGTGGCGCAGTGGCAAGACTACTCACCTCCCACCACAGTTAATCGAACTTGATTCCCGAGAGGGGGAGGGGGGAGGAGGAGAGTTAACATGAATATTCATATCTGGGAAATATGGCAGATATTACCATTAGCCAGTAAGTTTTTTTTCGGGGCACGTCCATTTCACCACCATGTAATTTCACCATTGCTCCATCTCCACCATACTTGACTTTCATGGGTATGAACTAATTTCTCAAAAATGGTGGCATTTAGCTTAAAAACATAGAGTGGAATGTTTGTTTACCATGTACGGTAGATTACAAATCCACAGGAAACAACAAAGTGATACGGTTAAATTTTTATTTGCACAAATGTGGTGCCCAAACCTGGATGATATTGGGCCCATATCTTTGTACTTTATCATTTAGTTAAAGAAGTATCCATAAATTCAGACATTTAGTGTTCATTCTGGCTGTGTTACTATAGGCTGATCACGGTAAAGTGAGCACTTTTGATGGCCTGGTTACTTTTTCCTTTCAGTCATTTTTTATCCTTTGAACATATTTTTCAATAAATATTGCCATGTAAGTAATAAACACAGTGTGTATAATCCACCGCACTCGGAAGTTAAAGTCTAAGGCTAAAGTAAAGCATACTTCTTGACTATTATTCCAAATGAGAGGACTTTCAAAAGTGCTCACTTTACCATGAATGGCCTTTAGCAAAAAACATCTGCTTCAACTACACTTTCAAGGGTATTTACACCCCTTCAGAATAAATGTAAGGTATGTGTGATTTATATATTTTCTACCTATTTTTTTATGAGGAATCACCTGCTGAAGTTTGTCGGTAGAGTACACTTCCACCATGTGTGTGTATATATTGACGCCATCGGGTGAGACACAAGACGAATGGTGAGACAATAAACTTACTGTAGGTGGGTGTCAGCTATGTTTCTCAGTCACCGCACTGTTGAGACTCAGGGTTCTCAGGGATGATGTGGGTTCTGTGTGTCCGTCTCACCCGAGCGTACATACTAAACACTTTACATTAATACACATCATTACTATAATTTTAGAAAAACAATGGCAAGAGGTAGCAGTCATTATAAGGGAAACACTTGATAAACTATACTACTTCCTTTTATTATACCACTCGTACAAAGAAATGTGCCAGAAATTTACTTGTGAATTACACTCGGACGTGTCTAGCAAACTCCGATTGGGAGCTTCCCAGCCCGCAATTAATCTAGCACACTTCCTAGATGGATGTCTTCCCTGTGGTGTTTGAAAACACAATCTTCACAAGGGAAGAGGGTGACAGCCGCTACGGTGGACTGACGATTTTCTCTGAAGATAGGATGCAGAGAATAATTAAATGAGACAAAATGAACAAGTTACATAAACATGTGCGATTATTTCGCATCACTAACGCAGACTCGTTGGGGCTCGACTTGCAGCACATGGTTAGTGAGGACAGCCTATACACATAGCAGGCTAGGACGGAAATAATGTCACCATACATATTACATACACTTGGAAAATTATGGGGCACGATATGAGTTGTCACAATAAACACACAAGTGCGTGAAAGCAGTATCAGATGGTGCAAATGCCACTGGATAAGTGTTGCAGGTAAAAATTTTGTATTTCTCCCCAAAGACAGCAAATTCTTGTCAAACAAAATATTAGTCTTGTTGAGAAAATTATTCTGCTGCAGATTAAATTAGTTTTGAGCGTCTGGCGTGCCGGACGACAAGAAAATCACACATGGAAATGACCACATGATCATATATATAACTCATCAATTACACAAAAAATACATTGAACCCTGAATAAAATTGACATAGACACTGAAATAAATTATGGTGCACATGATATTACACAAAGAAACCCTCAAACTGCATGGATGGTAAATTATCGACTTGGCTGCTATGAACCACATAGTGGCAAAAGATGTGGCCGTAAAATAATTAAACATGAAAAATACTCTTGAATACATACATGAAAATAAAGTCCTTAAAATTGCATGCAGCAATACTATAGAAATTACAATGAAGCGCCTTTAGCATAGGCGGATAACGCCTGATTCAAGTTTCGCGGGCCACATTACCTCTCCAGACATCTATCCTCCCTTTTTCATCGTTTTTAACTTTCAAACAGCCGCAAGGGGAAAAAGTTTGAAGGGAGTCTGTGACAGCCTCTTACCTCACCAGACCACCTACGACTGCACTGAGGATAGCATCACACAGACCTACCACGGCTGCCTACGGGTTTCACATAAACGGAAGTGCTATGCACACCAAGTAAAACATTTATATATGAAAATAAAGTGGCACAAAAGTAATTTAAATATTGTTTTACATTTCAGATTTTTCTTATTAATTTTCTGTTTTATTTGAATGTCTCCTTATAACGGCATTCACACATTCACTGTTCTTAGCGCAGCGTGCATTTTGAATTCATAACCAAACATTTTGCAATATCAACAAACATACAATTTCAAACACTTCAAGATATTTTTGACCCTCAAAAATAAACAGACACATTTTACACTGCAAATAACATTCAGTTATAGGAAAGTTCAAATTGGAGCCTCTTTGCGCATGTGCATGCCCATGTGTCATGTGCGTGGAGAGTGGCGTCATGGGCTTAGCGCCGCTGGCTGTTAGCCGGCATTTATATATATATAGACGCCATCGGGTGAGAGACGAGACGAACAATGACACAATAACTTACTTATGATATGGACGCCAGCTGTGCTTCCCAATCACTGCACTGTTGAGACTCTGGGTTCTCAGGGATGCTGTGGGTTGTGTGTGTCCGTCTCACCCGAGCATACTTACAAACACATTGGCAATACTAAACTTTTACTAAACATTTTAACGCTTTGAAAAAGAAACACATCTGGCTAGGACAAAGTCGCTACAAATGAGAGAAGATGGTTTGCTTTGATACCCGTTTTATTTATACTGTTTGTACAAATTAACATGCCATGAAATTAATTATACACTCAGTCGTATATAGCTAACTCCGCTTGGGTGCTCCCCAGCCTGCAATTACTCTAGCACACACCTAGATGGATGATCTCACCACGGTGTATGAAAACACAATCTTCACAAGGGACAAGAGTCAACAACCGCTAGGGTGGATAGATGATTTTCCCTGAAGATAGGACACAATGAATTACAAAATGAAACACTTGATGATAGATTAACATGTGTGATTACTTGACATCATATATGTAAACTCGTCTGGGCTCGCCCGACAGCACATGGATAATGTGGTGACGGCCTATACACAGAGCCGGCTAGGACGGAAGTAATATCACCGTACACAAATTACAAAATTACATAAATTGCACAAAGACCCTTAAAAGATGATGGAGCACAAGATGAGTAGTCACAATAAACACACACATGTGCGAAAACAAGTTTATATGGTCCAGATGCTGCTGGATAAAGTTTGTAGTGAACCACATGGAGCATGTGAAATTGCAATATTTCTTTGTGAAAACTGCAAATTAAATTCCAACAAAATATTATTCTGGTAGAGAAAATTATTCTCTTTGCGATTACAGTGGTTACAGGCATGTAGAATGCCTTATGGCCGAAAAGCAAACATTAACGTGACCGCGTGATCAAACACAAAAAGCATCTATTACATGAAAAATACATTGAACATTGAATAAAATTGACATAGAACCCTGAAATAAATTATGGCGCACATGGTTTTACACAAATAAACTCTCAAAGCGCAAGGATGGCGCAGACATGGAATTGGCGGCGATTAGTCACATGATTGTACCTGATGTTGCAGTAAAATATTCAAACATGAAAAATACCCTCAAATAGATACATAGAATTAAAGCCCTTAAAATTGCATACAGCATCAATACAGAAATTACGATGGAACGCCTTTAGCAGAAGCAGATGGCGCCTGATTTAAGTTTCACGGGTCACATGACCTCTCTGACATCTTTGTCCTCTTTCTCCTCGATTATGTTGAAAATGCTACAAGGGCGAAATAAATTAGTTAAGCGGAAGCATAATGCTGGGGCAATATCTGGCAAATCGTACGCAAGCAAAGGTTAACCGGTATACTAAAAGTGCTATTGAAATCTTTATCAGTGAACAAAAAGTTGTAGTGCGTACATGACAGTGTCTTACCTCGCCAGCTCTCTTAGACAGACTGCCCAGAGGCAAGCGTCACACGGACCTATCATGGCTGCCTACGGGGTTCACAAAAGCGGAATTGCTTTGCACGCCGAGTAACCTTTTATATACTTTGAAAATAAAAGTGGCACAAATAAATTAAATATTGTTTTACATTTTATAATTTTCTTGTGAATTTTCTGTATTATATCAGTGTCTCTTTATGACAGCGTTCGTGCCGGAATATTAGTGTTCTTTATCTCCGTGCAGCACGCACTTTGAATTTCATAACCAAACATTTTTTAAATAACAATAAACACTTTAAAACACTGTAAGACATATAAAACACTGAAAATAAAAATACAAGACATATTTAACACCGCAAAATAATATTCTTTATGTGAAAGTTCAAAAATATCGGCCTCTTTGCACACGTGCATGTACACGTGACATGTGCGTGATGAGCGCCGTCATGGGCTCTAGCGCCACTGGCTGTTAGCCGGCATCTAATATATATGTATAGTTATGAACATATTCTAATTAATGTCTTCATTTTCAACAACTTACCTTTCATATTTTTTCACATGATACCCAGTTAATGAAATACGACAAATTACTGATGTTTTGAGGTACCAAGGAATCTAACCAGTGTTATTATGGAAAAAATGTAACTTCTATTTTTATATACAGTTACAGCTTCCAGGAACATTACTCACTATCATAGCAGGACTCATTTTATAACCAAGATGTGATTTTACTATTACTGAATTATTAATATTGTTAAATTTCTCAATAATTTGTTACGTAAATGAATTACATAAAACAAGTCTTGCTTTTGTGATAGACTTTATAGTGTAATTTTTAACTACATGTTCTTAAACATGTGGGCCTATATTTTTTAAAAAACATTGGCAATGGACCCAAAAATACGTATTTCTGCTACATTATAAGTTAAATAAAATGAATTCATAGCACAAGAAATTAATAGAACAATTTAAAAATTAAAAAAAAAAGTGGTGTACTGACAACATGTAGTGAAAATATTTCGTGAAATATGCTATTTTAAGAAGTATTACTGACAAAATTTTACTTAAATATGTCCTTGAAGAATTATTAAACCAATTCCTATCAATTTCGTAGAGAACTAAATACGGCAGTGCATAGAAAACTACATGTGGGATATTACTGTATGTGACACTTTCAAAACTGCAAAACTTAGAAGTACTTAGTTTGCTCAATTATAACTGTTTAATACCTTTAATTAAATCATTCTGTATTTGTAGATTTTAGGTGCCATCAACTGGGGTGACTTTGGCTAATTTTTTGCTCACTTGGTTTTAAAACCTGCATAAACAGAGCAACAGCAATGAGGTATTATATTCCTCATATTTTCATTAAACAGAAGAGATTCCAATGAACAATTTAACACCCTATTTCAAATAAACATTTCCTAACCATCAAAACTTACTTCAAAAAAGTGGGACAATCTCACCTCGACATAGGGTGATTTTGTCTCAAGGTATGATATAGCTTGAGTAATTGTTTAGAAAGACCAGTGAAACAATGTAACCCCATTGTTACATTACACAAATCAATCTATTAGATATATACACTGCTTTAAAGCCCATACTTTTTTCAAGCTAGCAAATCTACCTACTGTAATCGACAATTGAGAGCTTGTTTATTTATACCATACGGGAGATAGCACCACTTGAATGTTTTTCAAGTGGTGGGACAAATTCACCTCATGGTAGACAACACCACCACAGTTCATGGTACGTTAAGTGTTGGTTTCCAATAGAGTAAATTCACATGAGAAAAATATTTATGCCTAGGTTTAAAAAGGCATGTAATAGGGACTCACATAATGGAAGCCAGTAATTAAATTTGTACGGTACTGGTTGCTGGAGGGTCTTGCACAGTGTCAGATGTGTCAATGCTGCTCAGGCCAGATGTCCATGTGTGGTACACAAGTCATAACTATAGAATAATAAAATCTGCTACAATTTTATCTTTTCCAACTAGCATGTTATGCATATAAAAAAATCATTTCACTGATGACAAATATTAGTTCTTTTTTACACGCTTTACTGTTACGTTATTTTGTTTTGAACAATGTGAGATCACAATACGTAAGTAATTTTTTTATGGCTACAGTTTATGATCATAAATAGGTTCATGATAAATACGAAACACACAAAACTAGCATCAATTTATAAGTTGTACTATAAAGGAAAACTACTCCACTAGAAATTAAATTACAACTTATTTAGTGAGTGAGTGAAGAGATTTTGGCAGCTCTTAACAGCGAGGTTTTGAGAGCCAATGAGGGCGAAGTGAGACGAGCATGGAGCAGCGCCAAAATGAAAGGGCGAGGGGAACAGGAGATCCCCGAGAAAACCTGTTGACCAGCATCATCGCCCAGCATGAAAATCCGGAGTAAATTCAGGTGTTGAAAAACACCCAATGACACTAAACCCACAATTTCATTATTTTTATTTTTACATCAGGAAATGGTGGGCAAATAAGATAATCCATTAGGTGACGCCAATCTGAAGTACACGAAGAAAATATGAGAAGTATGGTGGCAACACCAAAATATGCTTAAAAGTTGGGAAGCAACCATCAACTTCTATATAATAGCCTGTTCCACATAACATGCAGTGAGGGAAAGGGTTCTCATAACTGATGACTTTATCTGCACTTGTCAGATTTCCTATGTCAAAAAGATGAGTGAGATGTGTCTTAGGGTCATATGATGGAAAAGGTGAATATCTCGTTACATGCATAGAATGCTGGAAAAATTTTCAGCTTCACCATCTGGGATGTTGCAAAATCATTAAACATGACAGGTGTGGCAGTTAAAAACCACCAATGTAAGGGGAGAGTGGAGAAGAGAGACCTGCCACCTCTTCAGAAAATCTCTCCGTCACAAGACTATCCCTCTCTGGTCTGCTCCTAAATATGCTATGCTTATACTTGAGTTCAGTGATAAAAGGAACAAGGAGTCTGAATTTTATTCTCCACGCCACAAAATATATTTTATAGGATGTTGAAGTACCCAAAATCTGGTGAGTAAATACAGCTAAGAACCAGTGATGCCAAGTGGTATAAATAGTATTAAGAATATAAGTCATTGGATGAATTCTGCAACAAACTAGATGGCCATTTATGTAACAACTTGAGCACTGCAAACACAGTCAAAGAACTTTATGGATACGCCCAAGAGAAGGGTGACGATAGTGGATACTTAATTTGCCATATAACATAACTATTCCATCACCTACTACCACAAAGAACCGATGACGATTGTATTTTAAATTATGGCACAGATGCAACTAGACATTAGGGTTTTTCTTCACAAACTGGAGGCCCAGCACACAATACTGTTACATATGACTGATCTGCCTGTGTCCCCTTCCTCTCCCTCTCAAGAACACGTAGCTTTGTCCTCCTAGGTTGACATCACTGGCACATGGAGAAAGGGAAGTAGAGCCACCATTATGGGCCGTAACAATGCTAATGGTACTGACATTACTCCAGTCTTTGAATGAATGAATAACTTGGGAGGCATTGCACAAAACTTCTTGTCTCCACCACTCTCAGCACAACATGGGGTACGAAGAATCTTCTGGGCCCAGGCCATCTCAGCTACATAAGTTGTGGCCATATGTTGGCAATCTTGAATTATTGTTAGCGCTGGGTGTGTGTGATCTTCAGGATACTGGGCGGCAGTGCAGTGTGCAACTGTCGGGAAAGCAGAGACTGAGAATGACTGGCTGGCTGCATGAGTTAAAACCCAATTTTTAGTCCTATAGTGCATCTCACTCTTAAGATTGTGATAAAGTGTGCATGACGCACGCTGTTTACAGGTGGCTAGAGTTATCAAAAGCCAAGAGGTTATGCTGTGTTGGCAGAATAACTTAATATGTACAAAATTACGTAGCAAAAATTGTCAAATTGTATAGTAGTGTATAAATATAAAACTGTTTGTTTAGCTACCTACTGCAATCTAAGAGACACACTATAGAAGACCCTGAGTGTATGAGCAGAATGGAGTCATGGAATCTAGTGGGAAATGAAGCCACCTGGGAAAGGAGCAACATGTAAGCAACATCTATTACTAGAAGTTTATGGGAAGGGGCAATGATGTAAGAAATTATGCTAGAGTGGGGTGCAGTAGAATGTGAGTTGGATTCACAGAGAATCAAAAATACAGGACCTCATGTCCAAATATATAAATTAATGTTCCCTCAGCGAACCTAATGCCAGAAAAACAATGCACTGCGTTATTGGGGAGCAGATGAGAAACATGAAACGACAACTTCTGGTTAAAGGCTGCCAATTCACCTTATAATTCATACATTTTATAGCATTTTTATATGTTGTGAACAAGATTTATGTCTTTTAATTTTGTCTCCCAAATGTTTCAAATCTTTTACCCCATTGACATTCCATGCAAGGTCATTAGGTTTCACTAGCAAAAAAAATTTAACAAAACAACGCATTTCTAACTTCACACCCGCATAGTAAGTCCGCGAAATTGTATGTACCTACATCGAATTTTCCCGTATACGAACTACTACATTTACCACCTTGGCTTTGTTGTTGAGTTATATTTAACTGTGGACTTGCTGGTCCCAAATTCTGTAGCTCTAGTATATTCTTGTAATTTAAAATCTTTGTTGTAATAGGGTTTTAAATGTTACTCACCAAATTAGCAATTATTTACAAGTTTACACAACACAACATTAATAATTCAACCCTGCTTCTGCTTAATGCTCATGGCTCATCATTAACAACAAACTTATTCAGAATATTACACACTATATTTGAAGCTCACGCGAGTTTGAACGATATCTATAAATAAAAACTATTCAAAATAAATACAAGTATTGTTAAGAAATGTGTTTAACAACTGCAAAAGAGCGGAGTGCGAAAGCGTGCTTACAAAACATGTAGATTTGGAGCCTTGTCTAAAGTTCCAGGAAACAGTTTATTTGTTTGAGCAACAGCTCAATCCGATTTACAGCATGCAATTGGCTGAAAAGGGATGAGAAAAACATTGGCAGTGAAATAACCTCTGTATTAGTACGCAGTATTATTTGCTGAGTAGCAGATAAGTAGAGGTATGCGTTCTGAGATTTTATTAGGAGGGCTGGGCCCCGCAGCCCTTCCTCAGCAGCCGTCACTGTAATGTATTAGAACACACTGCAATATATGAGCTGACTAGCAGATTGAGAAACACCCATCCCAGGAAAAGCAGAGCAAAGTACTTAGGACATGTGGTTACTCTCAAAGGAAATGAGTTCACTCCAGAATTAATGAGAATAATATTGTAATGTGAGGCTAACAACTGTGCTACTTCCTATAGGCTATTCTTGGTAAAGTGAGAACTTTTGAAAGCCCTCTTATTTGGAATAAGTCAATAAATATATTTTATTTAAGCTCTAGATGTTAACTTACAAATGCAGTGGAATATATAAACTGTTTTTATTGTTTACATGGCAATATATATTTAAAAAGATGGTTTAAGAATTAAAAATGGCTGTAAGGAAAAAGAAACTAGGATCTCAAAAGTGCTCACTTTACTGTGAACAGCCTATAGTAACACATAATTGGTTAAACGACTGTGTGCCACAAATTATGGAGTGGACAGCCCTCCCTTCAACAAGTTCAAGGAAAAAATGAAACGTTTTAATGGTCACACACACTCATTAGCAAGAATTCAAACATGGAAGAGCAGTTCTAAAAAAACAGCCTTCATGCTGATTTGAGCCAAACCTGACACTAATCATAAAAATTAATGTTAATGGAATAAGTATGGGGGTAGTGCTCTACAAAAAGTGTTTGCAAAAGATGGTTTATGAGAGCATACTGGCTATGTTAGTGCAGTACTAATAAACATAGAACACCAATATAATTCTAACAAACAAGAATACCTGACCAACATATGGGTTACTAAGATATGCAACGTTTGCCTGGAAGACTGTTCATTTATACTCCATCATGACAGCCAGGTAATCAAGTGGTTCAGTCAAATAGAAAAAAAAAGCCAGGTTAATACAACAGGTCTTGTTAATACAAGAATATTTCTCTGAACTATTACAATGCAATGGAAGTAATGGTCAGCTTTTGAGATGTACCGTCAAGATACCCACAGCCTAAAGAAGAACAGGAATTTCAAGACTGGGAAAGGCTGCTACCTCAAGAAACATCCCTGAGGAAATTGAAAGTGGAGCAGACTTTCTTTGCAGCCAAGAAAAGTTAACCCCTGATACTGGAGAATAACC
The DNA here is from genome assembly GCA_029891345.1 of Dryococelus australis. Lineage (NCBI taxonomy): Eukaryota > Metazoa > Arthropoda > Insecta > Phasmatodea > Phasmatidae > Dryococelus > Dryococelus australis. The sequence continues at coordinate 93,284,679 of CM057009.1, read as the reverse complement.
AAGATAATCAAGAGTAAATATTACAGGCACAACAAAGATACCCCTGCCCCACTTGTCAAGAGTTCCACACAGCAACAACCAGCTGTGTTCCAACAGGATTAAGGATAAGTGGCCAAAGATCACAAAAATGGAAATTATCTGTGTCCTCAGCTCTAAGGCAGTCTCTGCTGCAATTTTATGACAGTTACAACTTGGTGAGGCATCCCAGAGTACATGAGACTACAATATCATAAGTTTGCATTACTTGGCTTAACAGTCTGTGAACAGGTTAAACAGGATTATGCTAAACTCCATTAGTCACCACAAAAGTACTAACAGTGATCAATTTCTGCCCACAGATGACAGAAAAGGAATCTTCATGCCCAAACCATCAAGGATGATGCCACAGTCAAAATGTCAGAAAAAAGAAATGCTCTGTGCTGAAAAAAATCAATGGTAGCCATAGAGAGCTTGCCAACAGCAGAAAATTCAAATCTGGTTCAGATTATTATAGTAAGAAATCTGCATTTGATATACTCAGAAATCACTGAATGCACTAAGTACTGAAACACCTTCACAGGAATGAATTGGAGCAGTACAAGAGAACATGGTTCGTACATTTTTGATGTATATAACACCAATGTATATCGTAGCTGAGATTACACCTCCAAGATTGCTGGTAACTCCCACTGTGGGGAGGAGGACTATGTGCATGGCCACTGATGGTTAATTATAGCTGTACCTGCCTGATGGAAATCAGCTACAGTCAACATGGCAGGTCTATTCAAAATACAAGACAACTGCCTCCATTTTAACCCTGAAACCCATTAAACCCATGTATGACTTCTCAAATGAAACATCAATGATGGAACATAGTGTTATACATTCTCACTACCTTTGAAGAACAAGATATCTTGACTAGTCATCCACAACCTGCCACACGGCACCAACCCAGCAGCTGTGGAAGAACACCTACTATGGAGCTTCATCAACGCAGAACTAGAATACTAGGTGATCCATCTATTCCATGCTTTGACTACTGTTGCCCTCCCCCCCTCCTCAAGTCTTGTCACTCTTCCAAATGGCTCCCAAAATTCTCAACTAGCCAACCTCAAGAACATGCTTCATTACACCATAAAGGAGGAGCCTGACCATATCATCATCACAACCAAGCGCTGCCACACATGCCAATACTTTGAAGAACATGAACATACTACCCACTGTTTCAAGAAGACCAATGGACATGTCCCAATTGTGGAGGAGACCATCAGGGTGGTTCAAAAAATGCCACAAGTGACAACAACAAATAGAACATTTCAAAAAACATGACTTACTGACCCTAATTCTGCTAGACTACCAGCCACTAACCCACCAGTATGGAACAACATCCCAGTGTACCCACACCACATCAACAAACCCAATCAACGTAGCTAACCTCACCACTAGTATCCACTGCCAAAACTTCTCAACCATCACAATAACCTGAAACCCAGAACATCACAAAAACACACCAAGCCCTTCAAGAGCTCTTCGTCAGCAAAGTGTACATCCCCATCATCCAACAAGCAGTGCTACAGATTCAGCAAGCAACAATAACAGGAGGCCAACTCCAAGCAGTGCTCAACACCATATGTGCAGCACTAGCAGTCATGCCCTAAACAAAAACAGTTCCACGTGAATAAATATACATCAAAGCTTTCACCTTCATTCTCTTATTTTTACACCACACAACCAAGCCTAACTACACATACATGTAAGTTATAACACGCCTTTTCACAAACAACAACCGCACATACCACAATTACAGATGACCAATTTTAATAGGTATAGCTAACACAGCTACTAAACAAAAAAATGAATGACTGTCTGGTCCCCAACAGCATACAACAAAAATTGAAATGTTTTACACTAATTGCTAGCAAGCTAAGTATTTTTTTTCCAATACATTTAGAACTATATTTCCCATTAGGCCAACTAGGCTTGGCCCTAGAGCGGCACTTTCCAAGGGACGGCATGGGACAAGACATTTTAACCTTAATTCTTCATCATTTCTATTAAAGACAGCTGCATTACTTCGCTTTCACCCTGAAATAATGCAACATGTAGGCGAGAATGTCCTGTGTTGATAATATTCACTTACATGATACTGTCATGAAACTAGGCAACAATATGCTATGTTGATAATCTTCACTTAGATGATACTCTAAAGATAAAAAGCCACACATAGCAAAAATTCCATACAGGTTGTTTCCATTTTCAACCTTTATGGACACATGGGAAGTCGCTTGATAAATTATACTTTGTACTTAATTTTACAAAACTCCTACCAGCTTCTGCTGCAATTTTGTCACAATGATGGTTCAAGGGGATGGGGGGTTTGTACCTCCTCCCTTGCTGAGAGGTTTGGCCTTAGTGATGATAAGGGCAGTATGATTCAACACCACTCACCTTCACGTTAATTCCATTAAACCATTCTCTGTTTCTGACATGACAGTAGTTGTATTCCATGCTAAAAGAGCCCTGAATAGTATGCCCATCATCATTACCAAATCTCTGATAGTGGATAGACAGCTTGTCTTGAAATCCGCACAAGAAAAATTTGATCCACAGCTGTTGGACACAATATGAGAGCATTGTTGTTCTGAACGCAAACAGCCATATTTACTTATCCACTATGCGGGAACTTGTAAAAATTCAGTAAATCCATCTACTGGTGCTAGCTATGTGCTAGAATTTCATTATGTTTAATTATGTGTCAGCTTTTGTGCATGTGTATGTGTTTGCAAGTCCTTGTATGTACATCATTATAATGGTAAATCTATCTCACTCAGTTCTAATAATTTAACTAACTTTGTTAACCCATGATCGACGATAGTAAAAGCAAGTTTGTAACACTGAGCCCTACTACAAAGTTATTCCGAAAATTGTGTTCTCTACCTGTAACTAGTGAAGACTGTCCTTTCTGCTGCTCGTCTCTCCCACCCCTTGCACCCTCCCACTGGGACTCGCCGGTCACACTTCACGCAGCTAAAGGTACTGCCTCTGGACCTCATGCTAACAGTCGTATTATGGTCAGCTTATCACCATATCTGGCCCAACAATCACCAGTGATATACTCTCTGAGGCTAGCTCGTAATCCTAGAGCTTGCCACATGGCACATGTCAACAGCCAGTCACTACTCGGCCAAATTGACGAACTTAGGGCAATTTTTAGTTCTCTACATTTTCATGCAATATCAGTGTCGGAAACATGGCTTAAGGAGATTCTCCAGTAGCGGGACCTTATTGGTTTTGAATGAACTGAGTGCAAAAGTGGCACGAGACATTTTATAACATTCATTAGGGTGTGTTTCCCCCTCCCCCTATGCTGTGATTGACCAAAGGGATATGCCCCTTCCCTGGGAGATGTTCTGTGATTGGTCATTGACTTATCCTTCCAACGCTATTCGGTTACCTCTACACCCCATCCATTTCCCTCCCTCCCCTGAGAGGTATACTGTGATTGGCTGTTGGCTGAAGCTGAGTACTCGAATAGCTATGATGAGCCTTTTCCTGCCAATATATGGGAACACTAGATGTCTATTCAACATCCATTTTCAAAGGTAAAACCATAAATCACTGCTGCCAGACCTAGGACCATATGTGAAGCCATATGTACAGCATAATTCTGACATATGGGAGAACCAAATTGTTAATACCGTTAGGTATTCATAATGAACTAGCTTACCTTCGAAAGGACTATGCCCTGCATGAAATCCAATATGTTTACCCATTCCTCCCCCAAAATCTTCGGGAAGACGAAGACATCATTTCATATTTAATATGTGACAATTGTCAGTTAAGAACACCGGCATTACGAAATGACTTGTTTGATGACCAACCTCATCTTAAGTGGGATTGTATGGTTTCTAAAATGCAACAAATCATTCAAGCTACCCAGAACTACAGTGTGCCAGATGACATCTCAGTAAATTCTGAAGCTACAGTGGTAATACTCTAAGTAAGATTTGCATGTGGAAAACACTGTAAGTGAATAAAGATTGCAAGTATTTGTTAAGAAAATAAAACTAACAAATTTCCTTTTGCAAAGAGTGTAAGTAGTAATAGTATTATTGTATTGTGTGCATTCTCTATATGTGAAATCAATGTAAGTAGTAGTAGTACTAGGAAATATTCATGGGTGCAAAATACTGTACATTATTTTTCTGTGTAAACACTCAATGCATTATTTCACACAAATATTTCATATGTAAGTATTCTTTACGTGTACAATCACTATTATTTTTTCTGTGTAATCAATCACTGTATTCTTTTAAAAATAATTCTTATGTAAATAATTTTGTGTATTCATAAGTATCAATGACCACTTAAAAATAGTTTTGTAAAATATATTATATAAAAAGATAGTATAGAGTCACTCCAAGTAATAATGTTATGTGCTCTCACTATTAACTATCATTGCTGTGTGCACTGACAATAAGTAATACTGCTGTATGTTCTCACTATAAGTAACATGGGTGTGTAACCATTCAAAGCAGTATTTTAAAATATTTTGTATGTAACAATGTTTTTGTATAAATTTACTATAACTTTCAATGAACACTTAAAGTAGTATTGTAAACTATTTAATATGTAACAAGAACGTTATGTATTCGTGTTGAACTCATTATATTTCAAGTAAGAGTACAGTATTATTGTAATAAAAGAAAGTCAATGTTGTGAACTAATGTAACTTTATACTTATTAAGCTATTTGTGTTTGAACTAATTTATTTTTAGTAAGAGGAATGTATTATTTTATTAAAACATTGATGTTAAAAGAAAGTGGTGCAGGTGAAGTCAACACACCCACTCGTGGCACTTCAAACCATAGTAATTCCTCTAATTCTTCCTGCACCGCTGGGCCCCATGTTAACAGCCAAGGCATGCCCCGGAACCTGCGACTCAGGTGATGTGCCAGCAGCTGCAGAGAAGGCAGGTGTTGTGGCGGGAATGGCAAGACCCTCCCCCCCCAACTCGGTGGAGTGTGCTGATTGGTTGGAGGCAAAGTGGCAAGAGGTATGATGTCAGACGAAGTCCGGCGCTGCGTTGTTGGAAGCTAGCCATCGAGAAGTTGCAGTTAAGGGTCGTTGTTTAGACGTCGTGGACGTCAGTCGTAGTGGAGTGGCCGTGAGAGACAGACACAGTCAGTCATGAGCTTGAAGTGGTGAAGCAAAGTGTTCAAGCCGGAAGAGTCTGGTCATACTGCACAACAAGTAACTGCTAAAATGATAAGTACACTGGTTTTTGGTAGTTGTAGTTTGCTTGTAGTCTGATTCTAGGGCTCCAGTATGTCATAAAATTTCAGGCAGTAATTATTTAAAGTATAATACTTTTTTTTAAGTACTACCAAGTAAAAGTAGTTTTCTAAACAAATGTTATGAAACACTTTTTGAAATAAAGTTTAAGGCAGAAGAAGACGTTTGCTTGCAGAAGTTTGTTTTGGCAGCTGTCAAATTTACGATGTTCGTTCAGTATTTGAGATCTAGCCGTTATGTGAAACAGTTTGTTTGCTAAGCCAATTCTGCTAAATTTATCAAACATACTACTTTTTTAAAAGGCGTAAATCAGTTCCGATGTCTAGGACCTAGCTTTTGCAGTTTTAAAGTTTTATCATATTATTGAAATTACATACTATTTATTTATATTCTTTTATGTTAGAAATTTATAAGAAAACAAAATTTCAATTATTTTTATAAGACATTATTAATTAACTTTTTTTGTAAAAAAAATTTTTTGTAAATAATTATTTCTGAAATTTTGGAAACAACTGTAAAGACAGAGTCTGTGATGTTAAAAATTTTGTGAAGTTAATTAATTTTTGTTAATTAATTTTTTTTTTAAGAATGATTTTAGTAAAATTTATGACTTGACAACTGTCATCTTCCATTTATAGAATTTCATAAGTTCCCCTTTTTATCTGGTAAAATTAGAATTAATTATTTGGTTCACTATTGTATTTACTGAATATTATTGGTGCTGAGACAGTTTTCAACATAATTTAATCTACAAGCGAGTTTTTCATTTGAACTTAATCTTAATTAGTTTATTTTATTTAATCTATTCTTATTTCTATTTTACTGTACATCAGTACCACCTGCCCTATGATCCCGAAATTTGTTTTCACCTCTTCTTATAAAGCGAGTGCGGTAGCTATTCTGAGTTACATAGTTTGTCAGAGTGAATCTATAGAAGTTTTGTATCCTCTAATAGTCTGTTAGACGTCAAGTTTCAATGGTAAAGGGCTTCAGGATGGCCCATAATTTAGTCCTGTGGTGGAGCTGCCCCCAGTTAATACAAAGGTTGCCCTACATAACTATAGAAGTTACTTATTTTAATTTTCAGCTGCAATGTTTATTCACTGTTTTGAGATATTACTTTAGCCTTTTAAAGTTTTGTGGATGTGAAGCTGTTAAGATGTGTTAAGCAGTAATTGTTGATGTTTTGGAGTTGTGTTGTGAGGTTATTGTTATATTTATTTTTTTCTTTGGATGTTTTGTCAACTTTGAGGTAACCACACTTTTGCCGTTTTAAGTTTTGCCGATAAAGTTAAGCAGTGTTTCATCTATTTAATTATACCTAAATTCTGTTTTCTTTTTAACAATATTCTTAACTAATTCACACACAAACATAATATGTCATTCAATAAACCCTCTCCGAGTTCATTAATATTCAGATTTATCTCTTTACTAACAGAAAGATATTCTCTTCTTTGTAATGGAACCAACAACTGCACTCTATTAACCAAACCATTGGGGTCTTCAGAAAATACGTAGCTAGACTTCACGATACTCTTTGCAGAAGGTTCACACTTTTGCTTTACAGATCTCAGCATTTCATCATCCGTAGAATATGCATATATCAGACTATCATCATCAGTCCTGGAACACACACTTTAGTTCTCACCCTCCTTAGTAGTTGTAACATCTTTGTTTTTCACATTAAATGTTAGTGGTGCATGATGTTGTCTACAACTTCTGAAGTTTCATATAACTCGTGCTTCCATACTACATGTCTGCATTACTAATATTCCCTTCATCACACAATGTTTTGGAACATGATGCAAAGCAGGGTGATGTTATGGGTGTTCAAACCAAAGATAGTTTACACAATGAATCAACAGGACGGATATTCATAACCTTATTTTGTGCCAATAAGTTCAACACATGACGACTTGAACCAAGCAAAGATGCGTTATCCTTACGCACACCAATATGTCTCTTTAGATTAACACATCTACCAAATGATGCACCACACATATCACATGTTAGTATTCTGGAGGTCTAATTCTTACAACAATCACTGTTCATGGCAATGAACATTACAACTTTTACTAAAGGTTTTACCACAGTAACCACATTGTTTCCCTTGTAATTGTTGAACACTCAGTGAAACTTTACATGTACTCGTACAAGACACACTCGTTTGAACATCCTCCGTGTTTTTCACCATCTTCAACACTTGAACTACTATGCAGTGCTGACTCCTCAAACACAGATTCCTCAATGCTGACTCCTCACTGTTACGTTCATACACTACCGACACTACACATGACTGTCGAACAACTGAGTGGTATTCTGTGTTGGTAGTAATTTACATCATCATCATGTCAATCGAAAGCAAAATGATGATGTAGATGTCTATATTGAGGTAGAGGGAAATCAGTACATGTATTTCTACCATGTGCTTACTGCCCACTGCTTCTCAGATTAAGATGGCGTACTGAAGACAAAGAGTCCAACCCGAACCCTTGGCAACCAATTCCTTTTCCTCTTCACGTAACTTGTAACAACAAACGACATTAACACATGCACTATGTATGGGTGGAATCACACTGATAACTCTAAACTACAGATCAACCCCGATGGGAAATATGAAGTAGTTAAACTGCTAAGTATGGTATTTGGATTCGTTGAAGATTATAAACACGTAATAGTAAACACCAAACAAGAATTAGTTGTTCTACTTAGCAATATATATGTGAATGTAATATACAACACTCTTAATACAAGGATGGTGTGACTTTTGAACTAAGTAATGTAGAATGGTTGATACCACATATTGAAATTAACACTCACTCATGAACGTGTAAAATTTCTAAAATATATTGTAAAAGGGAAGAACCCTTCACTACCTGCAAACTGAAAAAGTGGTTTGGAAAGTAAAATAAAGTTTCTCAAGTGAAAAACCAAGATACGTCATTATCCGTTTCCAAACAAATCGGCAAAATAATTTAAGAAATGATAGATCATTGTTCAATGATTGCAATATTAAAAATATTAAATTATTCCTTAATAGTCGAGCATACACATACGTGGACTTTAACACGTATTTCGCAAATGGTGAGTACTTCATTTGCTAAAATATGTACAGACAATTCTAAGAAATGTATTATTCAAATGACAGTACACTGATATTAACTCCTGAAATTTTAAAGAATAAAGTGCCTTTATTTGTGTTTAATGTTAGTAAACTAAATTATTCAACTACTAATAATGTTATTGATTCGCGCACTGAAATAAGTGCAAACATACACATTCCCCCAAACTCAAGCTAATGCATTAATTATTTACGATAGATTAGTATCTTATCAAGTTTGAGATAAATTAGTTACAGTACTGACATAATAGTGATTAGTACACGACATACAGTTATTGAGTAAACGTGTTCTGTAATATTCAATGTTTCCAATCATACAATATGTTCATTATTAAAGAAACACTTATTACCGACATGCAAGACCACACGACCATGTTCACATTCAACTGGAAATATTTCGACTGGAAATATTAAAGTCAAAAGTATAAGAAAACAAACACTTGGGTTACAAAGAATCAACATGGAATAGTTTGGGAGAGTTGATGTATGGAGTAGGAAAACATACTGTCTATTTGCAACAAATACCTCAAAGAAGAGGAGCTACCTATGTGTGGAGATAGTCATAAACATATTCTAGCAAAAGTATGGAGCAATAAAATAATTACTGCTTAAATGGTTGATGCTAATGGACTAGGGTGAAGAGACTGACTGAGACTGCAGTTGAAAATTCTAAATTATTAAGTTAAATGGTTAACACAGAATGGGGTGATGAGGAAGGAGTATAGTGAAGTTTAAATAGAGGTGCAAATTGCGATATTATTTCAGTGTGCTGCAGGTCGCGATGGAGATATTTATCCCTCAGTTCAAGTACACGAGTGTAATCCCAGGCTATAGGAAGGTATCGTTCCGAGTACATGAGAAGAATCTGATACAAATACAATCGTGTGATGAGAAGAACATTGGAGCTTTTCACTAAGTACTCTCGATTATACATACGAAGAGGTTGGCAACTGTAACGGGTGCCATTGTGCAGTGTATAATTTACAACAGGACACAGAATTGCCATGAGTGGAATGAATTACTGTGTGATGCTCTACATAAGCACATCTCAAAATGTCTGTCATACAAGCAAATAAAATACATGTTGCAAAGAGGAGACAGTTGCCCCAATCCTATAATCTGGACTGAAAAATGTGATAATAGTGAACACATTACAGAAATTCTCAGTGAAAACCGCATGTTAGTCTCACCTTGTGGTATGTGGCTGTGTCGAGTTTCCAAAAGCAAACAGACTGATTTTAGTTTCAAATAATCCAATATGGCCACCAGCCTATATAAGGGCAAGGGACTAACAGAGCTTCAGTCATGGCGTGCGTGATCAACCCATCAGTCAAGTACGAGGTGCTGCGCGTAAGCTATAAAAGGGTTTACTTTAAACCGTATGACAGTGTTTTACAAATTCAAGTTTGCAATGACATTGAGCACTGGTGCTACACCTTCGATTCCTACCAAGGCGTTAGATTCGGTGAAAGAATATCTTGTGAAGATTGTGCTGTGAGATATGAGGCCACACAGTGAATTGCCATGTACGCTACAGGATTTAATTGTCATCAGTTTTAATGAACAGAGAGTGGAAGAGCTGGGCAATGGAATAATCAGCTATCAACTTACTCGGTCAGACTGTGGGATCACCGTCCACTAGAAAGAAGTGTGCAACTGTTTTTTTAACAGGGGAGTCTCTCATTTCCATTTGTGTTAATACTTGGCCTTGTGAAGTGGCCAACTCCTATCCCAAGTAAGAATAGAGTTTCAACCTGATGCCAAGTATTCTCTTATTGAAAATGGTTTGTAAGGTATGAATTACCATTTGCATTTTACACAAATAAGAAGATGTGTGAAGATAATATTCATTTTTCATGTACATATGGATCTGGTTTCATGATAAAAAGTAATAAGCTTTCTGTAATTGAAACTAGTTTAACTAATTGTGACAATTCAAATTGTTGTGTTAGATTCTATATATGAGAGTAAAAAAATGTAATTATAAAAGTAAGAGTTAATTATATTATTACAATTTACTGTAGTGAAATAGAAAGTTTGGAACATAATATTTACAGACCAGGTCACACAGAACCATTTCAGTAGGTACTTTGAAGAATGTAATAAGGATGTGCATATTTTTGTAGCTGCAAATGAGTTTGGGTACTTATTAGTTACTGGTTATTTGTCGTCTAAATGTTTTGTACACAGAAAAGTGAAATAAGTGCGCAGACTGTCGTCAGCAGCATGCTCTTTTGTACATTATTGCACCACCAATCTGTAGGTCCGACCTCTGTGTTCATTTCCCCACTCCTTCTCTACAACCTCCTGCTGTTTCTTTCCCTCCTGCGCATGCGCACTGGCCAGCCCTCCCCTCTTAATTTGATTCTTGGATTGTTATGTATGCCAGCCTACTTCTTTGCCAGCTTTAGTTTGAGTAACATTGTTTCGGTGGCGACTGATTAGGGCAATGCATTTAGCATTGAAGGCCATTTTGCAAAGGAGAATCTCAGCTGGGTTAGTCAGCTGACAGCGGTATAATAGATAATGGTTCATATTTTTGGGCTTGGAATCCGGCATTATTGGATTTTTAAAGTAGTGGTTTGGCCACCCATTGCTAAATTTAGTTTCATTTAAATTTCAGTGTTGAACGAAGTTTCCTACCAGAAATTAAATGTTGGAGTACAAATATTTTTTGTAAGCCTGGTTTGCATTGCCGGGACTAAGGTAACATAATGAAAGGAATCGTCTCCCGGTTTATTTTGGCCGGTATGAGCTGACACAAGTTGGTGGAATTTATGTTGGCGCATTTAATTTTACTTGTTGGCTTAGTGCGTTGTCTGCTTGCCTGATCCGTCCATCTAACACTACCAGAGTAGGTTAAGAAATATGTGTAATGTAATCAAATGTTGGGTTTTATTATCTCAAGGCCAGAGAATTTGAATATTTTTCAGGGCTCTATGTTAATGTTTGAAATCAGGTGCTCTGAGCTATGTTTAATCAGTCCAGTTAACGAGAACAATCAGCCCTGTTAAAGAGAATAGGTTGGTGCCTGAGGTCTGATAATCCAAAATAAAAAAAGGTTGTATTATTAAAGTAGTTTTATCCTGTTGTGTTTCAACACCTTTGAGAAGCGTTGTTAAAGGTGTGCGTCATTCATAATATATTAAATTGCTTGTATGGCATCACAGCCTTTGACGGCTCTAACGAGCGCACCGTGCTGCAGTCCTTATTGGTTATTAAAATGATGTTTTTAATATGTGTGTGTACAAGGTTCACGAGGGCATAGGAATATTTGTGAATCGTATTTGAAAGTTATAGCTCTCATGTAGCTTGACATTGTCTAGGGATGAGTTTGTATATTAATAGTTGTAAGAAAAGAGAATTCTGGTTGAAATTATTAAAGTATGGTTTTGAGTATCAATGAGCCATTGCATTATATTTTTAAAAATAGAGGCTACGCCTCATGTTGTCAAATGTAGAGAATCTTGTTTTAAAATACAATATGTATCATACCTGGAAGGGCTTGTTTTGAGTATAAAAAGTTTTTAGAAGTCCATGAATAACTAACAACTAACCTGCGCACTCTCCAAATACTCTTCAGTCAAACTATTTTGTTGTGCCCTGGTCGGGGTATTTTTTTTATAGCCAGTTTGCTTTGGATTTATTGCATAGTCTGCGCTGTTATACTTGGTTGTACAAATTGTTATTGTATTATCCTTTGCATTTCTCTGTTTTTTTTGCTCAGTGCTCTCTCTTTCTTACATATAACATGTCTGCAAATGTGGATCGGCTGTACTTACTGCACAAAGAGGAGCTGTCCTCATTTTTGAAAGATTTCAACATATCTTTCTCACCAGAGGTGCCTGTTTCAGAGCTCCGCAGGACTGCGACTCTTTTCTCCAGTAAATTACTTTCCCAGCACCTGTATAATGTCTCAACACTTTCGCTAGCAAACCCTCAGTCAGTATTGTTGTTGTTTATTGCAGTTACCAATATTGTCGACTTGCAAATGTGTGATGACCAAACCCTTTTGCGTTCGTTATCAGTTAAATGTGAGGGCTATGCGCTGCAGTTAGTCATTGCTGAAATTGCGGACGGGAATGGTTCTTATGGACTGTTTCATTAAAAAAAAGTCTTGGGGTATGCCCTTCCCTCACGTGTAAAATGCATATGTACTGGTTTATGTTTATCAATTTCAGTGACCTGGAGAAACTTTACCCGAATTTGTTGAGTCTGTCACGGCACATCAAAGAGCTTGTGTTTGTAACTTTCTGAAACAGAAATTGTCACACTTGTCTTGGAGAACTTGGCTCCCCACATACGCACAGCGTGTACGCTGTTGCCAGTGCCCCGTTCAATTGCTGAACTGCATGCTTTGGCAGTTGAGATTAAAGGCTTGCAAGTATCACTCCATCTTCCCTGTGATAACTCCCTACGCTCCACCAGCTGAAGGCGGGGCTGACATGAAAGCGGTACGCAGTTGCATTAATACACGCTGTTGCGTAAACTGTTCCACTCAGGGACATGTGCTGAGTGAGTGTTCGCAACCACATGTCCCCTTTGCCCAAAGAAAACGTTTTTGCTGTAATCAGCCTGGACATGTCAGTTTCCGTTCCAGGTTTCAGGGAAACTTGTAATGGTGGGTTACGTACGTGGTGTCTCTCATCGTGCTTCCCCTTTGCATTTCAATCAGCAAGTTGTTCGAGAGTGTACAGCTCAGGTTTCTTGTGCTGGAGCCCTGTACCCCACTCTTGTGAATACGGGGGCTACGCATTGTGTTACCAGTTGGGGTTTTTGGAAAAATCTTATTTCTGATGGGGTTCTTTCTCCCGCCCACATACATGTGGAGGGATTGAAAATATGCATCGCAAATGGTGACGTAGACCCAATACTTTCACACAGGTACTGTCATCAAATGAGTAGGTTTCTGATTAATGCTGTACATCTTCTGAAGGTAGGTCACTGAGCAGCTCAGGGGAGTTGCTGGAGAACTTCCACAGTTGAAAACCTCCACGGGAGAGTAGTTGTTGCAGGTCCTGTCACAATTTTCTAGCAGATTGAAGATCAATGATAAATGTGACACTATCATCCACATAGGTGTCTAGTAATATCTTTGCAGCAAATTCAAAGTCTTCTCATTTTCAGACAATTGATACAATGTTCATAGAGCAAGGTAAGATGCTGAGCACACACCATATGTGACAGTATTTAACCAATATTCTTGTACCGGTTCAAGTTCACCTTACCTTAAAAGAATAAAATGAAAGTCCCTTTGATATGGGTACATCAAAATTTGGTGGTACAGCTGTTTAACATCAGCAGTGAAGACAATAATACGTATACAACAATGTAGTAGGACATTCAAAATGTCACACTGTAACTCCGGACCACTCAACAACAAATCATTCAGCGAGTACCCTGAGCTGACCTTCGCTGAGGCATCAAACACTACCCTTAGCTTAGTGGTACTGCTACTAGGTTTCTAAACATAATGACGAGGAATATAATAATACTTGTCTGATGCTACTTCATGAGGCTCGATATAGCTCATGTGTCCAGTGGCCAAGTAGTCTTGCATGAAGGCCACATACTGTATTTTTACTTCCAATTGTCATTTGAAACGACACTCTGACAAATAAAGACGACAAAGTGCCAAGTCACAGAATTCACCTAGAACTGGGTCAGTAGTTTTAAATGGCAGCGTGACCATGTACCTCCATGTTTCAACAAATATGTTTTCACATGCATTCTCATCTCGCGTGCAGGCTTCTTTGGCATCTGGTAACTTCAACTTCAACAGGTGCTCAACTGCAGTACCAAGAGGTTCATCCAACGGATTCAAAGTTACTAAGAATGAGGCAGCTTCTCCAGAGGGCTGTGTGTTATTAACTCTACCATTAATATTCATCCAAAGACAGAGCCCAAAGCAGCTGGGGTATCAGTCAGCCTTCAAGATTTGTTCCTGTTATGATGTATGGAAACAATTCTGCACCAACAAGCATGTCTAACCTGGATTGGTATAGTTGGGGTCTGCCAACTTCAGATGCGAAAGATGCTTCCAGGCTTCTGGTTGCAAAGGTGTCGAAGGAACGTGTCCTGTTTGACGTGTGAAGGGCTAACATGTCTGCAGAGAAGCAAGGTCCTTCCTTTCCACAAGGTTTCAGCACACATGACGCAACTCCATGTGCCACACTGAGTGGCATTCGAGATAGGCGCTGAAGTGGCACAGTTGTCTTCCTACAGGACAGCCCTAGACATGACAGGGCAACTTCTTCAATTAAATTAGCTGGCTATTTAAGTCTAACAAAACTCAAACTTGCTTAAAGTTACCCAATATGTCTTGAACCTCAACTACGGCAGTGGACATTACTGTAGCACAGCTAGCAGCCCTTTTGGAAAATGATAAAAGAACAGTAGCAGGAGATGGGTCCTTTTTCCTTCCCACTATACTTTCAGGCATTTCTACCAACTCTGTAGATACATGAGGAGGTTGATCAGAACTATATATATCTACACTGGTGAAATGCAAAAGTAAATGCTGACGAGATGAGCAATGGTGACAAGAAGTGAACAATGGACAGTTTCTCACCAAGTGGAAGAATTGTAAACAGTTGATGCAAAGTTTGTGCTCCTTAACACACTCAAACCTTTCCCTTGAACCTTTCTGGGCAACCATACTGCAGTGATAAATCAAATGTTTACCTTTTCACACACAACACACTGAGGATGGAGTAACAAGATATGCACCAGTAGTGGTATACAACTGACCTTGAACCTTCCGACTAGGGGTAGATTTGCTCTGTCCCAACTTGAAGTGGGGCTGATCAGGCTCCCCCCCAAATGCATTACCCGACTTGAATTGCCTCTCGAGAAATGTCAGGAAATTTTGCAATGTAGGAATTTCCAAGTAATGTATAATTAACTCCCACATTTTTCGAAAATCCACTCTAACATGTTTCTCAAGGAGATGAAGTAATAAAATGTCCCATTGATCCACTGGCAGTTTTAAGGCCTTCAGTGCTGCCACGTTTTCGTTCACTGTGGATAGAAGGTAGCACATGGATGCTGTAGTGTTCAAGTGGGCAACATGAATGTTAGAGAGGGTTTTGAGACACGTAAACGTAAAACCTGACGTCAAGAACTGGGAACTATGTGGTGAGACATAATCAATCACTTATTATCATATCGCTTTACCAATAAAGTCCAAGCAACCTCAAAATTGTCATCTATCAAAGGCAGTGACTGTACTAATACTAAAGGCTCACCTTCCAAGGCCAGTTTTAAGTATGTGAATCATTCCACATTGGAAAGGTCCTGGTTATTTATTATCAAGGTCTCAAATAAATTTGAGTAATTGATCGAAGCTGCTAGATTTCCTATGAAATTAGGAAATTTAATTGACTGTAACATCACTTGCAATGAAGGTGTAGGCTCTTTGGAGGAATGGCCAGACTCTGAATTACAGGACACAGTATCTAAAATGGCCATAATAGAAAAATGTAGATCATAAAACTCATTTATCCTCTCTATGTGCTTACCTTGGTCAATAATCTGCTTTAATGTTGCATTTCAACTCAAAGATTAAGTGAACATTTCAAAGCTAGTTTTCAGATCAGGCAAGGCAGAATTAAACAGTCAGTATTTTGAGCTGTTAAGAGTCTACATTATTTGCAAGGGCATATTCATGCTGCAGTCTGTTTTCTGCATGCTCCAGGTGACTAGCTAACACTTCAACCTTCTCAGCTATGATGTAAATAAAGTACAAACATACTGTGCAAACAAACGAGTCAACACAAAGTCCATAATTGATTAATCAATCTCACCTGCAAAGCAGTCGATTCCAGTCTTAACTCGAGCAGCACTGTGACGAAGTTACGACGCCATCTTGTTATACCATTTGTTAGTTACCGTGTTCAGTTTTGTTGGTATGTTCTGATGTCTGTAAGGGATGACAGCAATTTTCTGAAGAACGTAATATTTACCTATGAAGCAACCTTCACAAACCATGGGCGCGTAAATTTACGAAATATGCACTACTGAGTGACGGAGAATTCGCGTTGGGTCCTGTACGTGGAGCACCCATGACAATGGAGAGAGAATGTGTGGTGTGGAATCATTGCAGACTACGTCATAGGACCATACTTCACTCAAGGGACGACCTGCTGTACGTACGCCCATTTCCTCAGAGAGACCTTAACGTACGCCCATTTCCTCAGAGAGACCTTACCAGCACATCTGGAAGATGTATTGCTCGACATACGTCGTGGTATGTGGTTTCATCATGATGGTTGTCCGTTAACCTATATTTACATATAATACTCTCCTGCAGTAGGAATTACATGCAAGTAGCATGGACAAGGTACAGTGAAATGCGTCCCATGCCTCAGGAATGCAAACATGGCAGCTAACTACCGGTTGCAAATTGAGCTCTCTAAAGCAAGCAACCAGTTTCCAGCGAGGCTTAGAAGCAAAGTAAATTCTGTACTAACTCCAATGAAATAAAATTTTGGAAATAACAAATTGCGGCAAAATTTGGACAACAACATTGTCCTAACTTGCCCAAAATACTGACACAATAAATTAGTGAGAAATTTTTTAAATATATGAAACTAGGTAAAATATAAAAAAAATTGTGCTACAAAATTTTAGAAAATTTTTTACAATGGCACGATGCAAGATGAAGTACAGGCATTTCATTGGGTTAACATACAAGCCACGTTACACCCATTTGTTGTATATTACAAAGAAGATGATTCTACAAAGTGTGAAAACTTCGCGTTGTCAGCAACTATTTGACACACAACACTGTAGCTTTTCCCACCTTTCAGAACGTTCGGCTTTAATATTTGAAAGGCAGATTTCCCAACTGGACAAAAGTGTATTATTTTAGTGACAGTTCAGCTGCTCAATACACAAAACAACTTTGCTAACCTAGCTAAGCACAAAGATGATTTTGGTTTGTCTGCTGAATGGCATGTTTTTGCCACATCACGTGGCAAAAATCCATGTGTTGGTGCCAGAGGTACAGTTAAACGTCTTGTGACAAAGGTTAGTTCAAAAAGAACCACTGAAAACCACATTGTGTCGCAACAAGAAATGTTTAAATTTTGTTTGAAAACCACATTGTATCGCCACAAGAAATGTTCAAATTTTATTCAAGCAAAATTTTTGGAATAACAATTTACTTTGTGACATCAGAAGATATTGTTTGTGAAGCGAAGTTACTTGAAAGACAATTTCAAGAAGATGAAACCAATACAAGGCAGCATAATGGTTTTGTTCCAGTAGATATGGCTAATCATGCTGCCTACCAATACTCATTACCACAAAACTATTTAGCAATACCTATCACCAAACCACAACAAGCTGTTTTGCCAGACCTGAAAAATTATGTGTGTTTTATTTTTGACAGTGACTGGTGGATTTGAATTGTTACAGACAAAGAAACTGGGGATGGAGAAGAGAACAATTTATATTTTTTCATCCTAAAGGCCCAAGCACTCACTTCAAACTTACAAAGGAATTGATATGGATGAAACAAGTGAATATTTTTAAAAAATTGTCACAACTTGTGGTAGTAACTATAATGGAAGCACATACAACATAAGCAACAAATTGAGAGAAATGTTATCAGTTATTCTCCTCAAGAGAATGGCACATACTACACAGAAACATTGCTGCATAAACATGTAGTTTGTAAATTTGTAAATATTAATATAAGTGTACAAAGAGTGACTGTAAATTAGAGTGAAAATTGAGTTATGACTGTACAAAAAGAAAACTAAATGTACACATAGCAGTAAAATTTAATTGACTGGCACCACAGCTAGAATGAATCAACTTGTGCGGTGATTAGGTATTTGTTGTGCGTAAAGCTATTTTTTATGTTTTGAAGTTACTTGCCAGCGCAAAGAAAACTTATATTGACGCACACTTCAACTAAAGCAAGGCAATTCACATTTGCATTCCTTTGACACACTTCATTTAATAATATTCAGAATGAAGTGGGATTATAAAATGCACAATATATTAAATTTAAGAATCGACACTTTTTTCAAAGGTCTGTGCATTCAACAAGGGTGAAAATAACAGAATGGAATGACTTGGACCCTATAGCTATTCAAGAAGAGTAAAATTAATAAAAAACTCATATTTTTATTTTGCTTCCACAGAACTTTTTGGTATATAAAAACAGCAAATTTACATTTTTTTTCCCAAGTTGGAGAATATTATTTTCTAGGAATGAAGTCTTCAACACAGATAACTTTGATGTTGCACACTGATCTAAATGTATACACTAAGCACACGAGAAAGATCAGCTCTCTAAATGCAACTTTGGTGAAGCAGGTTTAAGTATAAAGTAGGGTAAAACAGTCATCTGAATGCTGAAAGCAGATGGCCACCATCTTCATCTTCAAAGAAAAAGATTTATTTTATAATATAAATTTACAGTGTAACAGTATCTTATGTAAACTTTTAAATGACACTAAAATTTCCACAATAAGTGACTTCCTAAAAAGTTTGGGCTAGTTGCATAAACTTCCGAAATCTGTGAAATTTGCTTGCAGTGTGTATTAAAAATGGTTGCCATCCTCCACTTGTAAGTAAAAATCTAAATTAATGTTTTTCTTTCACCTTGAGGATACGGTAACATGGTATTATGTGCTTGCTGCTTTGTCCAGCGCAAATGAGTGGAAGTGAAGGACAGAGTAGATGGATTATTTATTGATGCGAGCGCGTTGTCAGTTGCAACTCGACATGCAGCTGCTTTTCACTAAGGAATCTTTACAAAGCATGCCTGTTATGTCTATCAGGGTGTGTGCCACTTCCGACCTTGGGTATTGGATGTCTTTGAGACATTTCAAGAATGGTTTGGATTACTGATCTCATTGCTCTCAGATAGATTCGAAGTGTGGCGAACTTTTCAGGTCAAGGCCAGCAGAGTATATATAGTGCGATGGGCCTCCGGGCTGGGGTGATTTTGAATGGATGAACGGCTGCGGCATCAGGTGAAGGACAATAAATGAGAAGAGAAGCAAGTGGCAAGATAAGTGACCAGCAGGAGGAAAATCTGTGAATGCGAGCATCAGCGCAGTGCAGCGAATAGTGCGACTGACAGGCTGGACCAATGGACTAGATGCATGAGTGAAAGACATTACAAATTATGACAATATATGACTGAACACATGTTAATGAGCATGTGTTAATTGACTGTACCCAAACAGAGACATTAAGGATGTTAATTAGAATTGAAATAAACAATAAATATTGGGCTCTCTAAGAATTAAAAAATGTTGTAAATAATAGCTGTGTGAATAAATTAAAATTCAAATTTAGTTCTTTTATTTTTATTAAGACCTTGAGACAACTTCATCGCAAAACTACGTGGTTTCGTTGTCTACTGGTCCGCCCCGTTCAATGTGGCAATGTCTAAAGTACTTTTTCTGCATGCACGGAAAAATACTGGAAGTTTGACAGTTAAAATTTATATGGGACTTGCTAAAACATACTTAAACTTACATAACTGCAAACCTGTTTGCTGCACGCTGCATTTGGTGAAGGTCCGGCATGGCTGGAGTTTGTTTTCACTGCACTTTTTAATAACGAATTCACGCCCGGCACCCATGCAACAGGTGTTGGCTAGAACTTAGCTGCCACTGGGGGTGTTAGTTCCTGCTCCCTCATACACAGCGGCATAAAGTGCTGGTGTCCCTGACTCGCCAGCCGGCAGTTGTGACGTCATGTGGGCCCTGGTCAGCGTGTGCAGTTTAAGGTGACAAAGATTCCGCCGAAGTGTGATGCAGTACGTGCCATATTTGAAGAAAACGACTGTGATTGGATGTCTTAATGAAGATCTCTCTACAGCCTAATGAACTTTTCATCACCCCACTACCAAGAAAATTATGGTTGTCTCCATATGTGGTAACCTATGCCCCTATTGGTGGCTTTTATTATAAAAATATTGCTGTAATTTTATTGGGGAATGAATTGTATTCACCTCTCTACCATTTGATTGAGATGGTTTTGTATTTATAATGGTTGCAAATGTTCGGTTGAGGTCAGATGTTCGGCCTTGAGGGAGCATTCGCACAAGTTATGGGCTGGTAATTATTTCACATTAAAGCTATAGGTCATGACATCACTTTGACATAAGGATAGGTGCCTGAAAGGGCTTAATTTTTAAAGCTTCCAAAACTTTGTAAACTCTCTTCTAATTGGAATTTAAAAAAAGACTTAAGAGTTTTAAAATGTTTTTTTCTTATTTGAGCAGGAACCAGATGGTTATAAAATAAAATTTCTCCTCTGAGGTTAAGGCCACTATTTGTGAGCAGTTGCTTTCGTCTGTGGGACATGAGGAAAATTTAAAGAAATGTATTTGTAATGTATAATTTTAAGAGGCAGGCATGTCAACCCAGCCTGAAGGTGAAATCTTAATAAAGTTTTACTGTTGCCATACAGAGAAATCTCATAAAATTAAATGGTAATTTTAATTGAAATTTAAATTAAGTGCCTTCTGCTGTAAATATGTTACGACGTGGAATTTTCACTTGTAATAAAAAGAGTTTTTAGCATGGCCTTTGGATGCCCTGTTAGCCAGAAATTAGAAGTTTTGTTAAGGCAAAAATCTACCACATGTTTCAAATTGGATTTTCACTTGTAATAAAAGGAGTTATTAGCACGGCCTCTGGATGGCCTGTTAGCCAGAAGTTAGAGGTTTTTGTCAACAAAAACATACTATATCTTTAAAGGTTTTAAGGAATTGCATGTTTGTAACTAGAATTATTATATTGGTTATTGATAAGACCTTAAATGTACCTGAACATTTCCAGTATTTTGATGGAAAGGAATTGTAAAGTATTAATACAACTGCGTGTGGCAGTAAATACTGCATTTTCTTGTAAAAATACTCCTTATGAGGAAACATATATCATATATTGTATTTCTCTTTAAAAATATTTTGCATATTGAGGAATTTTTCTAAACATGAGGTGTTTTCTGGAACAAATATATATATATTATAATATATTAAATGTTGAATTTCTTTTTTAAAAAGGTTTTGCATAAAGAGAATTTTCTCTAGAGATGAGATGTTTTCTGGAACAAAAATATTTTAATTCCAAGGTAAACCAAAATTAAAAAGATAAAAATTAAGTGTTCCTACAGACTTAATGAGTTTTCATACTTTTCACTTAATAATTTTCCTTCATTGCTCTAAGGATTTTTAAACTGCTGGCTTTTGGCCATTATGTTTGTTCAGACTGTTTGCTAGGATTTTTGGATTAATTCAAGCCGTGCTGTATCCATGGGTTCAAGAGCATAGCAGGAACTCAGATATGCCTCAAAGGTATTCTTGCAACACTTGTATCAGAAGTGGGATGGAGGTATTTAATTGTTATACTCTGCTTCATATAACTTCAGTAAATTTTGACAGTTCTCAAAAATAAGTGCAGCCACCATGTATCCCTCAGCCACAGCTGTACTGTCTGTGAAGAAAACAATGTTTGTAAACAAATTACGAATCCAGTGGCAGGCATTGAAAGACCAACAACTTCTGTCCAGTACCTAGGCTACTATAGCTGGTTGCCATTTCCAACTGTTTTATTTTTGTTATGCTCACATAATATACTAGTTAGGATTGTTTTATTTTATTGGTGGGGTGGAGAACTATAGATTAACATCTTTTGTGAGGCATGATCTTTTGTGGTTCTTCTTATGGAAAGTGAAGATTCACAAACTCTCATTGTTTTGATGATGCAGTAGGAAATTTTGTTTGTAAGGAAATTTGCTTTCAATTGACTATAACTCAAAAGTCTTAACTTCATCGAAAAAACTAAATGCGATAAATGTGTGTGTGTTCATACCAATATGAGAAATGCTCAACAGATAAATATCATTGCATTCTTTATATAATGAACTACACTCAAAGGGCACTTATTTAGGCCACATACATTTGAAAACACCCCGCAAGAACATAACACAATAATTAGATCACTGGTAATACTGATGTACGAAATTCACAATGTAAACTTGTTCAGCAAATTTAACTTCTATGTAAAAATCGTTAGTGTGTCAATCAAATAAAATCTAAATACATTTCAAATATTCTAACAACAATTCAAGAAAACATTATTTACAAAACACACAAACTTACTGTTCACTTCGTAATTCCCAACAAAAAAAAGTGCCGAACTTTGGATGATTAATTCACTAAAATCACCTGTCGGCTACTGATACAATATAATTTATTTGCTGACTTATGTAATTAAAAAAACAGCTGAATTATTTCTTGAAACCAACAAATTCAAACTTCACAATGTTAATAATGTTTTGCTAGTGCTTTGCGATGGTCACAGAAAATGGTGGACCACAACACACAAAAAACAATTTTACAAAGCGGCAGACACGTGTTGATAATTCATTTCACTAAGGAGACTTCTAAAAAGGCACCTAAGATGAACTACACTTAATGAAATACGTAAATACAAAAATAATTAACTGCATATATAATATTCCGACATCACCAGCAAGGAATTCTCGCATATAGCAAAATTATGACGGAATAGAGCACAATGAAAACGGGTTTTCACCGGGTGGGTGGAGACCATAGACAACAGACTCAACGGAGATTGGTGGACACCTTTCATATAACCGTGATGTTCGCATGCTCTAACATAATATTTATAAATATTTTTGAAGCCCTTGCTCTATAACTCAGAAAAATTGTGTACTAGTCTATGAGCGTAATTTTAACCATAAATGTTGAAACTATAATTAATTTTCCAAAATATAAATTTTAATTCCAAGTACTATTTTCTTTTGCAATCATTGCAAAGAGTGCCAACATAATAAAACACAATATACAAAAACCATCAGCTGACACAGTACTTTGCAAATGGGGGCATTTATAGTTTACATGCTGTGTAGGTTGGTCACAATGTCTGTCAAATATTATTGAAGTTATATGAAACAGAGTATAATCAAATTAGGCAAAAAGTTAGTATTAATAATAAATAATAATTAATTAAAACTGTTTTGTACAAACATCGCAGTGAATGCTAACGCACTGCTAGCATTAACTAAGTGGCTAAGCAGCCAAGTGAGTGCAAGTGCAAATAGCTTGAGGGAATATGTAAATAACCAAATAAATAGAGTGATAGGAAATGTAAACCAGAATGAAAATAAGAAAGTTGACTCTGTAAATGAAAATATAGACAGGAAAATTGACTCAGTAAATGAAAACACTGGACACTAAATGAAAATGTAGAAAGGAAAATAGATCATTTAGATAGGTAAATAGAAGACATTAGCGAGTTAGTGAACAGTGGAAACAACAGGATGGGCAATGTTAAGAGTGAAGTGAAACAGGAAATAAGTGCGATGAATAATGAAGGGCAGGAATTTCATCAGCAGCAGATCTACCCTCACATCTGTAGCCGAGAAAAGTGGGGAAACAGTGCAAGCTGTAACCAACACAGAATCTTTCTGAGGATAGTCAGCAGAATTGGTGATGCACAGCCAGGAGTGGGGAAGGGAGTCTCAACTAAGCCTGCCCCTTACAATGGCCAGACTTCTTGGCAGGAGTACCAACACCAGTTTGAAATAGTTGCCACCCTGAATGGCTGGTCAGCCGAACAGCGGGCGTACTATCTCGCAGATGTACTGAGAAGAATCGCATTGAGTATACAACAATCTTTGCCAGAGTGACATCAACTCGAGTACCCCACATTGATGTCAGCCTTGGAGCTATGTTTCGGTGACCAGTACCTACGACATGCCCACCATGCACAGCTGCGAAGTCACACCCAGCGACCAGAGAAGACACGGCAGGAGCTATGGCAAGAAATAGTAAGACTGTTTCAACAATCTCTAGAAGGGTGCTCCAAGGAAGCATGTAACATCATCAAAGTCGGCTTCTTATTCGATGCCATCACGCAGAACATCTGGCTGCACCCCACAAGATGCAGGATGACCAGGTCCGAGTACTGGAGGTGGAGTCAGCAAAACAGGGGGCCGCACCTCGATGTCCGGTATAAGCAGTGACGCTGAATGAAGATGATGAAGGCAGGATAACGAAGACACAAAGAGTTACAGACAACCATTAGGGACAATGCTTCCAGGGTCCATGCCACAGAGCCTCGTCGCCCCGCACCCTAACCACCTGAGTGGTGGGCATGTGGGCAGCCGGGGCATGTGGACAGCCGGGGCATGTGCAAAACTGGGGTATGTGGACAGCCGGGGCATGCAGACAGCCCTGGCTGCCAACTTACTGTCCACAAAAGCAGTATCATAAGCAGCAGCATGAAAAGAGGAAACAAAAGGCAGGTGAAATACAACACACTCAGAAAACTTGAAAACACCAATCTTGGGGGACGAGGGTCAACAAAGATCATGACTGCTGGAGGGAAGACCCAATGTTCTTATCTTATGTACATTCAATGAAACAGAATTCGGATGAAATATTAGAAGAGGGGAGTCTGAGTGATGTTCCTTGCCAGATGGTAGTCAACACTAGGGCGACCATAAAATTAGTAAGACCAGACATCCTCGTGACTTCCCCCAGTAATCACCCGACGACAGCATGGAATGGTGTTATTTGACTACAGTAACAGACAAGACCACACCAGTTATCTGCAAGAGAAACATGAGCTTGAAACTTTGTGACCTTAGCATAGAACACAATGTTTACATAGCAGAAATAGAGGATGAATGTCTTTTGGGGCTTGATATACTACGTAGGTAAGAGTGCTGTATCAATATTCAACTTGGTGTGCTACGGGTAGGCAGTAGAGAGTTGATGGTGTCAACACAGCAGGATTTGTCCTCCTCAATTAGCTGCCCAGTAGTATGTGGTCTACGCACTGTGCTGCCCGCTTCTAGTGAAATTGTCATTCTAATTCTGACGGTTTTCCAGTTATAATGATATATGTGTCTGATAGTGCCATCCATCTTCAGGAGGGGGGCATGTAAGGTGTTTGCAAGCAGGTCGCCCAGGTATTTCCAAATGGTCCACAAGATTCTAGAGTAAAACAAATAGAATGTCATTTACCAGAAGTACTGGGAGAACTTCTGGTAAGAACAAAAAAATTCTTCACTGGCAACAGGAAAATACTGTCTCTGAATTACTGCAGAGAAATAGGGATGCCTTCTCATGTGGATCAATGACTTTGGAAGGACTAGCATGATGCCATCACATTGTTATAGGAGATGGCAGGTCCATAAAGCAGCCACCAATACAATTGCTACTAGCTTTGCACAAGGCAATTGAGTGAATTCTGAAGCAAATGAAGGAGTTTGATATTCTTGTTAAGAAGAAAGATGGCTCTCTGAGGTTTTGTGTAGATAATTGCCAGCTTAATAATGTGATCAAGCAAGACTCTTATCAGCTTCCAAGGATAGACGACACATTGAACAGCTCAGCAGGTTCGCAATAATTTTCTACTCTGGACATGAAGAGTGGGTACTGGCAGTGCGAGGTGACTCCAGAGGTCCAAGAGAAGACTGAATTTTGTGTCCAAGCGAAAGGAACCCGGCAGTTCAAAGTTATGCCTTTGGGATGTGTAATGCCCCCTGCCACCTTCGAATGCCTGATAGAAAAAGTTTTGCCTTTAGATATCCATCAGATTTACCTAGATGATATTGTTCTAACAGAAAGAACATTTTGAAGTACACCTATCGCGTTTAGACTCTGTATTCCAGAAAGTGGACACAGCCAATTTGAAACTAGTTCCTCCTAAGAAGTGCCACCTGTTTCAAAAGAAAATTTATTTCTTGGTACGGGGAGTATCAGCCCATAAAATCAAAACAAACCCTTAAAAGACCAAAGCATTAAGAAATTGGCTTAAAACAACTGACAAAACTGAAGTGCAGAGTTTCGTGGGATTATATGCCTATTAGCATGAATTTGTACCTGGGTTCGCCATGATCACCAAGCCACTACATGAACTAATTGAGGCAAAAAGGAAATGTCATTGGCCCACAGTGTGTGAAATTACTTTTAGCAAGCTGAAGGAAATTCTGATACCTCCCCCACCTACCTGGAGTGATGAGGGTATTAGGAAAGATCAGCTGAATGATCCCACTTTTCAGCAATTATTAAAGTAGGAAGAAGCTGGATGATGGCCAAAATGGGAAGAGGTATCTAGCCTGAGCACAGCATTCAAAGCATAATGGACACAATGGAATTCTCTCATACTGAAGAATGGTGTAATTAACAGAAACTGGGAAAGCAATGATGGAAAACACACATGTTTACTTACAGTTGGTCCTTCCAAAATGCAGGGTTCCAAAAGTTTTAAAGGAACTGCATAATGTGGCATTCTGGTGTTAATAAGATCCTTGACAGAGTTAGACAGAGATTCTACTGGCTTCATTGTCAGGAGGATGTTGAGAAGTGGTGCCAATTGTGTTACATTTGGACTGTGAGGAAGGGGCCCAAGTACCAGGGGACAAGGTCACCTCCAGAATACAATGTTGGAGATGCATTTGAGAAATGGCAGTGGATATTCTGGGACCCTTGCTGTCACAGAGAAGAGCAATTGCTACTTACTGGTGGCCCAATATAATTTTACTAAGTGGCCTGAGGTCATTCCCCTCCCGAAGCAAGAAGCACGTAATGTGGCCGAGACACTCACAGAGCATGTGTTCTCAAGGTTTGGGGTGCCACTAGAACTTCATTCCCGTCAGGGAAGAAACATTGAAACTGCAATGTTCCAAAAAAAGACATAGATTCTGGGGATGAAAAAAACTACGACTACAGCCTGTAGCAGTGCAATATATTATAATTTATATTTATTGGATTTATTTAATTATTTTGCTATATATTTGTGTTAACGATAGTAATTGATTTAATATTTAGAAGATTGTGGCAATGATAATTTGTTTGTTATTTTGTACACATTCATTTTTCCAAATTTATTATATTTGAGTCATTACATCAGTAGTAATAGTCATCATAGGATTACAGTGCAACTTTTCAAGGTGTTAGCAAGCGATACACGTAGCCGTGGGGTTGCACCATCTGACGAAACTTGAGTGCACTAATGTCACAGTTGGCGGACGTGACAACTCCCGTGCATTGTAATACTTTGATTTTAAAAGTCACGTCAGAGTTCACATGCTATTTTTAGACATTAGCGCACTTTGCACAGCCACGATTGGACCACGTTTACTTGATGCAACATTTCAGGCAGCATAAACAGGGTTAGCAAGGCTTTATTGTCGCCACAGTTTCTTCGTCATCATAGTGCATTCAACAGTTGTCAGCCGAATAGCTTTTGGCGAGTGACCATTTCACTTGCATTGACACGCGCCCGTGACTCTACCCCTCTGCCTTCATTTCAGACATTGTTTTAATCTATTAATTTTTTTTTGTCTGTGTGAGGAGTCATTAGGGCACCAGGAGAGAAAAGTATTGATTCTCTCCTGTCTTCATAATTATCAAATCTTGCAGTGAGAAGATTTGGTTTGTGAAGGCGGCCATTCTGTCTCTTGAGTTGTTTCTTTTGTCTACTGCAACTGTCGATTGTTTTTGTTTGCCAATGTTTTGAAGAGATAGCAATAACCTCCAGTGAATTTTATTTCATCTTTTAATTTTTCTATTGGCACTCCTGATAACAACAAACTTTCAAGTGTTAATTTATTTATTTCTATGAGTCTCAAACTTTAAATGAGCTAATTCGAGCTAGTGTTTGCTGCGGACTCCAAGAATATTCGTACAGCAAATACTACAATTGTCGCCCGACATGTTGGCCTGGATTTATACACGCCCTGTGAAGTGAAGATTGTGACAACATCCCGTTCAATAATTATTCAAACAGCCTGAGCCCAGCAGTCGCCGGTGCACCAATATCCATTCATAATTAATTTTCCTATGTAAGTATAACTGCATCAACAACAAATGTTCCAGACAACATCAGAATTTGCCCACAGCTACCCGTCCACAGTTCCCAACAGTTTCCCTAATGCCAGCAGTGTCCAGTCAACGAATAAAGTGCATTGAGGTAAATAAAAACTTCTTCACCGAAGATATTGCAGGTATAGTCAAGATTGTATAATTCTAATGTCATTTTTTTTTGTTATTAATAGCACTGTGATTTGTGTATGCATTGCTATTCTTTTTTTGTAAGCTGATTGTGCCTTAGTATAATTAATACAGGTTAGGAAACATTGACACATGATGCAAAAGGCACAAATGAGTGAGCAGCTGAGTTTAATCTTACAGTTAATGATAGAAAATGGGGCACAACTAGAACAGTTAATAAAAAACTTCACAGATTTTGAGGCTACATTAGATAATAATAACCAGATTTTAACAGAATGTAAGATTGCCCTAAATGTAAAATTGACAGATGTTGGGGAGGAAAAGAGTAAATAATGCAAATCAGTGTGTAAAAGAGGTAGATTTGTCAGATGTTTCCTGTAATGCAAGTAACTAATGACACTGTCTATTCTATCTAAAAGAATATAATTTTTTTGCCAGCAGGCCTACTGTTATACTATTTTTTCTACATGGTTACGAAATTGTTTCCAATCTTGTTTATCACCTAACAGAATAGCAGTTTCTGCAAGTTCCATAGGCATTTTAAATTACAAGTAGCAAGTTATGTTTCTTTCTGCAACTACTCAATTTTTGCCCATGCAAAATAATCTGTGTTCAGGTCACAAATGTATGGAGATAGTCTCAATAACTAAGTGACTGTACATTTATATGGGCTGTTCATGGTAAAGTGAGCACTTTTGAGGTCCTAGTTACTTTTTTCTTTCAGGCATTTCTTATTCTTTAATCACCTTTTCAAATCAATATTGACATGTAAGTAATAAACACAGTGCATATATTCCGCCGCACACAGAATTTTACGTCTAGGGTTAACATAAAATATATTTATTGACTATTATTCAAATGAGAGGGCTTTCAAAAGTGCTCACTTTACTGTGAATAACCTATAGTTATGCTTTTATCTTGAACGACTGTTGTATTTTTTATTTACATATGCCTATACAAGTCAGTTATGTGATAAGTTAAACCTTTCTTCATAGGCCAGGTTACATCACACTTTAAATAATACTCAGTAGGCAGCTTATTCACTTGCATGGAATGAGACCGTATATTATTCATTACTAAAAGAGATATTTTGAGCAATTTTAAAGCATTACTTTAATAGCCCACTTTTTAAAATTTAGATGGTTCAATTCACCAGGGTAGCCACTGCTGACATCTGGCCTTGCACACAAACTGCACATTGTGAAGTAATTTGTTCCTGCTCTCTACAGGTACCAGAATTAATATTTTCATACAATATTATTTACGTGCACATCAAATTGTTTAGTGTTGCCAACACTGAGAAAATTCTAAGCAGAGGTCAATCCAGCTTTCATCTGGGAAAACTACACTGTGACCAGTTTCATGGGAGTGTCATGTCATGACATCAGCTTTCTCTATCAATATTTATCACTTGGAATTACTCCTTCTCTACTTAGAATTGTTTCCTTATGAAAAGTAAATGATTGTGGCACCTTTCTTTAACATAACTATAAATAATGAGGGGTATTTTGAATGACAAAGTGAACAAAGTCCTCACAGCTTCTTTATTGTCGGCATTTGCATGAGTGGGTAAGAGTTCATTTACTTATTCATTACATCTTTTGTTTTCTTTATATATTGATTACGTGGTATTTTCAATGACAATTTGAACAAAAGCCTCATGGCGACTCATTTGTTTTGCCAAAAAGAGAAAAGAA
Organism: Dryococelus australis; assembly: GCA_029891345.1. Taxonomy (NCBI): domain Eukaryota; kingdom Metazoa; phylum Arthropoda; class Insecta; order Phasmatodea; family Phasmatidae; genus Dryococelus; species Dryococelus australis. The sequence continues at coordinate 93,254,563 of CM057009.1, read as the reverse complement.
TTGTTCCTTTGGATCTTAACTGTATTCTTCTATAAGATTACTTTATTATTTTGCACCCTTCTCTGTGAATAATTTTCTTCATATTTGGAGGTGACAATCCTACATTCCAAATTGTTTTGAAATTATGGAACTGTACAAGAACACCAAATGACACATGTGCAGCCGCCAAACTAACACCACTTTAAACTCATTATGCACTAGAACTGAGGAAGTTTCTTTAAATATCGATAGTACACAGCAGCTATTAACAAACAAACAAAATCCAGCAAGTTCTAGTGTTAATTCTCAAGACTTAACAATATGTTGATAGTTTAATTGCACGTTATTCAATGAATTTGTATTAGTCCTTTAAACTTATATGCACTAAAATGTAACAGGATACAAAACTGAAAAAATATTTATGAAATGAAGTTTTCTGTGCTCATAACACTATATGCTATTCATGATAAAGTGAGCACTTTTGAAGCCCTCTCATTTGGAATAATGGTCAATAAATATATTTCATTGTAGCCTTAGATGTTAAATTTTGAGTCAAGTGAAGTATATACACTGTGTTTATTACTTACACGGCAATATTTATTTTAAAAAGTGGCAGAAGGATAAAATTATGGTGAGAGGGAAAAGGCAACTAGGGCCTCAAAAGTGCTCAATTTACAGTGAACAGCCTATACTGAATATTTGTTTTGTTTGAACTTGGCTTCTCCACACTTAAATTTTTCATGTGCACTGCAATAGCCAAATTTTATATTTTGGCTAATTCTCTTGTAACATAAACACTTTCTTTTTATTATAAGCTCCACAACATCACACTCAGGCAATAAAGAAATTACAATTATTTTATGGCATCCTTTTACAAAGCCATGGATGGCACGATGCAGTTGCATGAGTGGGTAAAAGTAAATTTGCCTGATTCATTAAATCTTTTGTTTTCTTTGTATATTGATATATAATTATATTCTACACTACTGGCAATTATATAACATATCACAATACTTGCAGAACACAATAACACAGAATAACTCAAAAGATAAATGAATAAAATATGCAAATACTTGCCAAAAATTTCTCCTCCACTTGCATACTCAGTTACCAAATGAATCATTTTTTCAGTTTCCATTACCTGAAAATTAAATTTTAAAAATGGGTACTAAACATACATACATAAGAACCAAACAACTTTATCAAGGAACAGGTCTATACTCTGGGGTCATATATATACATACATATTTACAAAAATAAATATAAACTTAAAAACCTCTGACATTTATATGATAAAAATATTAATCAACTATGCCAAAAAATGTATTTCTGTTGTTCCCATAACACAAAAGATCAACAAATAAAAGTTTTTGGTATCAAAATATTTTGGGATTAATGTACAACCCAATTCCACAATGTTTACATGCATTTTATTATGTCACCAATACGGCATCGATGATATATGTATTTTACTATTGCCACATCCCTTACCTATGACAATCTAACGGGGCATTCATGGGAATGTGGAGGTTTTCGGACAGGGACAATTTCAGCATTTATAGACGTTGGAATCAGGAAGTACACTAGAGCCCATCCAAGTGTACTACCGGTTCCATATGGAATCGTGTAGCACACTATAGTGCCCATCCATTCATTGTGTCATATAGTAGAGCCCAGATGCCCATGTGCATTATGCCATACCACATACTAACTTATCCGATTTTTAAATGAAGATTCACTATTTTCGATACTTCAGCCACACCTTGTTTATCACGGGTCGTGTGTGTGGGTGAATCACTATATTGGGTGCATATTTTAACAAATATTGTTAATAAATTATTAATTTGTAGCCAAACCTAACGTGTATCTATAAACGATGATTCACAATTTTCCGTTCTTCAGGCACACATTGTTTACCACGGCTTGTGTGTGGACGAATCACTGTAATGGATGCATATTACGAACAAACATAGTCAATAAATAGCTGATTTGCTGCCTAAACGTACATATATATGTAAACGACAAATCATTATTTTTGGTAGTTCAGCCACACCTCGTTTATCACGGGTCGCGTATGGAAGAATCACTGTAATGGTTTAGTATTTCAACCACTTAAAAAGGATTATTTCCACATACAATCACATTTCCTGTTTAGTTAAATACTATTTCCGCTATATTATACGCTTCACTGTATCAAATACCACCTAAACATACTACCCCTATCCTACTACAAGCTTATTCTACATGTCACTACAACCATCAAACATATCCAATTATTAATTACAAATACTTAAGACTAGGTACCTGCAACAGAATCCTGACCTAACATTATCTACCTAAAACTCTGTTAGTTAAACCTGATACACATTTAAAATTTAACATTAATAACATTTACCTGTAACAAACAGATCCATTTTCTGCCAACTTGTAATACCACTCATCCTCATTATTCCACGACACATTGTTTGCACTATGGTACATATACAATTATTCGTCGTACACAACAAGCATTATTCACAACATATTTCGTTATTAACTCCATACACTTTTGTATACCATTTCACTTTATATAAAGCACACTACTTTATCACTGTATTATGGTATGTATCCATTTTATGACACACTTTGACGTAGTAAAACTGACTAAGATTCTAAACACGTAAACAACATGACCGCACAAGAACTAACAACTATTCATAAATTTTTCCCCATTTTTCGATGCGAATAAACATGCAGACGTACAACTTACAAAAACTAAATTTCTCCGCTATTCTAACTTACTTCTTTATTCGTTGCAACTACTCCCAACCTATTCAACTATACAGGACATGTCATGACGTCATTAACTACGTCACACTTACAAACAATCCTCTGGAATAGACTTGTACACTTGACCCAATATTTTGTGTGCATGTCATACACGTATGTACTCATATGTTTCACATAACATTACTGCTTCAAACACATTCAAAACAAAATATGGAAAACTGGGTTCCAGCATCCTGTTTCTACAGAAATGGGTAGCAGTAAATAGTACAAGTTAAATGATGCCATTTATCAGGGTAGCATTCTTGTTGCATTTCAATAACAAACCCTGTAAATCAAAATAACATCTACATTTCCTTCATTACTGACCACTGGCTTATCTATATCAATAAGGAAATGAAAGTACACAGGCCAGATTACGAGATGCCAATACACTGCAAAGTAATATATACTTTTCTATTTTAATGCACACTTCAAGGATAGGAACATTCCAAGCAACCCATGATGTGTATATAGTAATACAATGTTAATATACACATCACACACGATGTCTTTACTATATGCTGTTCACGGTAAAGTGAGAAATTCTGAAGCCCTAGTTACTTATTCCTTTTAGTCATTATTTATCCTTTAACCACCAGTTTCAAGAAATATTGCCATATACGTAATAAACACAGTGTGAATATTCCACCTCACTCAGAAGTTAATGCCTAAGGCTAAAATAAAACATTTATTGACTTTTATTCCAAATGAGAGGGCTTTCAAAAGTGCTCACTTTACCGTGAATAGCATATACCAATCTTCACATGTTAAATATCTTTGAAAGTTGGAAATTGAAACCTATTCTATTATAAATAAATAATTTTATCTCTACTTTATATTTGACTACAGAAAACCTTAATGTTTAATTTTTAAAAAAACACTGTTGGAGGTAAAAGTTTGACTTTTTTTGGATTATGTACATCCCCCCATTTATTAAATCCCTGATGTGCCAACATTCCGGTTTCATTTATAAAACATTTGAGGTGGCAATGTTAAATGAAAACATTGTGTATGTTACGTATATACTTAATAATATAAATTTCTGTTTAGAAATATTTAATATTTTCATTACAATATTCAATGACAGCTGCATTTTTGCCTCTTTATGCAATCTTTAAAAAGTAAAGAAAAATAAACCTTATAATTAATAAGTTTGTACAATATGCCATGTATTACCTACACGCAACACCCCCATTCGAGTATCAATACAGCATCCCAGCCTACGTAATACTTCAAGACCCAAAATGCATTCCTCCTCTATTTCTGCTTTGTATATATCATGCTCTATATCAAGGTTATCGAGCTGTAAGAGTACCCTTCTCTTGCCGTTGACTGGTGTGGTCTCACCCATTACTGTAGTTAAATAGCAGTTAACCATGCTCGTATCGGATGATCTCTGGAGGAAAGGCCCAAAAATGTCGGGTCTTACCACTGTTATAGTCGCTCCTGTTTTAACGACCATCTGGCCAGGAACATCATCTATGCTCCCCTCCACCAACATGGCATTGGAGTCTTGTTTCATTGAGCGCACCTGCAAAAGCATTGTGGTCTTCTCTCCAGCAATCACCGACCTTTGCCCCTAAGACCGGAGTTTATAAGTTTTCAGATCTGCACTCTCACCTGCCCCTTGGCGCCTGCTCCCTGGATGTTGCTGAGGACAGTTGGCTCTCAGGTGCCCCGTCTGTCCACACATCTAACATTCCGGCTGTTTGGGTAGGGGACAATGAGTCTCCGTAGTGCGCACCCTGGAGGCGATGTCCCTCATGGTCGTCTGCAAGTCCCTCAACATCCCCTTGATCCTGTCGTCCTCCCCTTCATCAAGCATCACTGCCCGCACTGAACGTTGGGGCACTGATGACTGCCTTGCTGACTCCACTTCCAGGGCTCGGGCCAAGACATCCTGCATGGTGTGAGGCGCAGCTTGCCACACCTCGGGGTCAGCGATGGCGTCAACGAAGAAGCAGATGATGGCAATGATGTCTTATGCCTCTGCGAACATACCTCCAGTGACAGGTGCGACAGCCTCACAATGTCCTGCCACAGCTCCTGCAATGGTTCACTGGGTCACTGGATGCAGTTTCGCAGTTGGACATGGTGGGCGTGCCATAGGTACCGGTCACCGAATCAAAGCTCCAAAGCAGACACCAGTGTGGAGTATTCTAGACAATGTTATTCTGGCAGCTACTGCAGTATGCTCAACGCTGATCCGCTCAGTACAGCCGCCAGATAGTATGCCCGTTGCTCTTCTGTCCAGCCATTCAGGGTGGCAACGATTTCGAACTGGTGCCAGTACTCGCGCCAAGGTGTCTGTCCATAGTAAGGAGCGGGCTTAATTGTGACGCCTTTACCCACCCCTGGCTGGGGCATACCTATACTGGAGAACTGTGACGCCTCCCCTGCGATGGCTGCACTGGGGGGGGGGGGGGGGCGACCTTTACCTTCGTTTCGCTGCCCGCACTCCTTCAGTGGTGATCAAACTCTGCTCCTCTTCCGCCCCTGCATGTCGTCTCTCCTGCTGCTGCAAGAACTCCTGCCATTCTTTATTGAGGGCACTCACCTCTTAGTCCACTTCACACTCGACACTGTCCAATCTCTTGCTCACATTGCGAATTTTCTTGTCCACACTATTTTATGGTTCACCAACTTGCTTACACCTTCTATCTTTCTGTCCACATTCTCATTCACACTGTCTATTTTCTTTTCAAGTTCACTAACACTAATAATTTGGCTATTTACAGATTCACTAACACTATCTATTTTACTACTGACATTTTCATTTATGCTATTAACAGATTCACTAATACTACTAATTTGACTATTTACATTTTCATTAACACCACTGTTTCTCTATTTACATTTTCATTAACACAACTAATTTGACTATTTACACTAATAATTTGACTATGTAGAGATTCTCTGACACTACTTATTTGGCTACTCAGTCCTTCGACTAAGGCACAAAGTGCTTCCATGTCTGCTGACATTTTTCTGGTAAGTATTCACAAATTTCTTAGTAATTTCAAGGCCTATTGCTCAAATATCATGAAAATTACAAATACTTCACAGTTATTTTATTTTTATAAAATGCCTCCATCCCACTTCTGACACCAGTGTTACAATTTCTCTCTCTAGAAATTAAGTGGGCTATACCCAGTTCGTTAAGTAATGGAGGTCTTAATTAAATAAAAGAATCAATTATAATTTTCGTATTTTATTTTCAATAACTACAGCAAAATTCTCTGAACTCAAAATCTCACAATACATTTATACCACTTACTGTTCACAACTAATTACTCCAATTTCATACAATTTATAATTACCAAAAAGAAATCAATTAAATTAAATAATTATGGATCAGTCCAAATAGACAGTGTATTGACCAATTCAAATATTCTATAAAATATGTGTCCAAATTGACAGTGCGAATATTTACAATAAAATCCATATTACACTTCCATTCAGTCCAACCTCAGTTCAGTCCATGTCCCTCCAGTCGCAATGTTCTAGAGTACTCCAAGCGCCACGCACAGTAGGCTTCACTCGTAGGTTTCACACCCTCTCATCCATTCATGCCACAAACAACACCTCACCCGCCGTTGTCCCGCAACCTCCTCTCGTCATCCACAACTGACTTTGCTCGCGCACACTTGGTCAGGTGTCTTCCATCAAAGACTGCCGGGCGCTGGGTTGCGACAGTATACATAGTGTCTTAGGCCGCCACCTAGAATCTTTCCCAACAGGTGTGATGCATCGCGGAGGGCCGAGGCACCAGCCAGTCTCACCAGAACATTCTTGCATCATCGCTAAACATATCGGAAACTCTAGCAGGTGAGAGGAGGTCTGTGACGCCAGCAAGTCTCGCCGCTGTCGGTATTCATGGGATTCCCAGAAGGGGGACAGCCAGCTACGAGTGCATCGTTCCAGGGAGGGAAGGGCGAGGTGGACCACCTCCCACAGCGCCGGACAGCCGCAGCACGCAACAATATTATAATTTTTCAAGTGTCCACTCGTAGCGCCCAGTGAATTTGAACAAATGAAAAGTGGCACCTTCCCACAGTCTGACATACACCCTTCAAGCACAGGTGGGTGAGCGACTCACTGGTGGTCACTGTTGTACACTCTGTTGATGCGAACCCCCTAGAGGCATTAGCATTAGAACATAGGACAAAAATTTCACTACGGGGCAACTAATACTCTAATTTCAATTGATAGTATATGAAAATGCATTGCTATTTAAACACAGAACCTACAGCATCCCTGAGATCCCAGAGTCTCAAAGTGCGGTGTGTAGGAACTACCACTGGCGCCCATCAACCACAGGTAAAAGGTATATCGTAATCATCTCCGTGTCTCACTTGACAGCTTAAAAGTTAGGTTATGTTGGGTTAGGTCTTCTTGCATTGAATGTGGTTGAGGAATCTAGACTACATGTACTTTACATCTTTTAACTCATAATTTCCCTGATCTTCATAGACCTCCCCACTATCGCATTTGGTAGTATTTACTGTGAATATTGTGATGCCCCTAGTAAATTTGTGTTTAGTGGACTAGTAATGTTGATTTATACAATTTTCCGAGATTTTTTCTTTTTGGAAAAGCCCCTATTCTAAATAGTAGTTACCTGTAATTCTGCAGAACAAACACCGGAAAACTTTTTGGAACAAATTTTACTAATGTCACAATTGAATTATTCAGCAAGAACTCAAAAATCATGAGATGCACAACTACAAAAATATTTTATAATTTAGAAGAAACTCCTAACTCTTACTGCTTATGGCTGCAGTAAAAGTATTGTCTTTTACCACTGAAGAATCACAGCAGAAGTGAACCTAGCCCTTAAGGACATGACACTCCTGGTCACTACTTTCATAAAATGATTTATTATCTGTTGAACACACTTATGACCAAACACCATTGGTCTTTTCCAGATGTAATGACTGGTTTCTTTAGTGACTTCAAAGATAGATTCATCATTAAAGTAAACCTAGAGACAATTTTAATTGTTGGGATAAACTGTTAGTATTATTATATTTTAGGTTTGGCTATATGGGAACAGTTATAATAATAATAAATTGTCTTTATTTGGCACAGTTAAGGCTCTCTTACACTGAACCATTTTGACAATGTACACTTGCTTATTAACAAATACTGCAGAAAATCAAAAGTCATTAATAGACATTGATGGAACAAGTAATTAATACTAAATAGAGACATGCATATTTAAGTACTGAAAAATGTATAAATTTAAGTGGTGATTATTAAGTTTAAACTACTCCATAAAACATTGATGATGAACTGGCAGGTATTAGGCCAAAATATGCGCCATATACACGCAAGAATATAGTACATTTGAAAAAACGCATAAATGCACAACAGGCCCACATACATACACACGTAACAATAACTCCCTGCAATTCAAAATATAAAATAGAGCACTAGTTTATTACAACAACAAAACTGCAAGGGACTTAGGCCCTTATAATTCAAATGCATATGACAAACTCTGACACTAATAATAATTACCACACACACACTTTAAGCTGAAAAAGTGTTTAGACTTGTACATACATAAGAGTACCAAACAAAATTAATAATTAAAAAATATAGATTTAGGAGTTAAAATTTAATCACTTACACAACCATACATTCAAAATGCTCCACTTTACAGGTCACGGCAGAGTGACAGCAAGCATTGCAACAACTTCTTTTTTAATAGACTGTAAGAACCCTCATCACGTATGTTTTGGCCCAGGCCATTCCAATTCCGAGCTGCTGAAACGCTAAAATAATTTGAAAGATAATTTGTTAGGTGGAATGGGATTAGAAGCTTCTGTTGGATTTTGAGTGAGTGGAATAGTCATGAGTGCAGGAGAGGTAGCTAAAACGATTTTGTAGGTATACAGGCGTATCAGCACGCAGGATTTTGTTTAGTAGCAATAAAGAATGCTGTTTCCTTCTGCCACACAATATTAATAAGTGCAGTTTACCATACCACACACTGAGATGGTCTCTGGATTTAGGTTAAATACAAAATGTACACATGGTTCTGCAACCTTTGTAACCGCTTATTTAGGTGATCTGCAAGATCATTGTACACTACATCACAATACTCAATTATGGGAAGTACAAGTGCACATACAAGAAGTATCTTAATTCGCTCCAATAGAAGATTTTTAAAGCGCTTTATGGAATGCAATGTTTTATAGACCTTTTTACAAATATATGTTGTGTGAGCAGCCCAGGATAGTGTTTCGTCCAATACGATACCCAGATTTTTAACACTGCTAGAGAAATCTATAACCATCCCATTAATTAAAATATTAGGCAAAGGTTGTTTCTTAGCAGCAGTAATGAGAGATGGAGAGCCAATTATCAAACACTGAGTTTTTACAGGGTTAATTTTTATACCATTAGCTTCAGACCATTTCATAGCCGCATGCAATTCAGAATTCATTTTGTGAAAAGTAGATACAGTTTTATTTTGAGTTGAAAATTTATGTACATCTGAAGATCATCTGCATAAATATGGTAGTTCACATGTGAAAATCATTTTGTAAGATCATTTATAAATAGTGAAAACAACAGAGGACCCATCCTTGAGGCACTTCTTTAAAAACAGCATGCCATTGAGATTTTGCATTGTTCATTATTACACACTGATATCTGTCGCATAAATATAACTTAATCCATTCACGTGAGCTCAGAGAAAAATTTAAATAGCTTCTTAGTTTAACTAAGAGTATATCATGGTCGACAGAGTCAAAGGCTTTACTGAAGTCAATTAATGTCAGAAGAGTAAGCTGCCTAGAGTCCACTGCACATTTTATGTCTTTAGTAACGTTTATAAGTGCAGTATAAGTACTGTGCTGTCTCCGGATACCAGACAAAGTCAAAAAGTAAATTGTATTGGATTGTATGAGACATTGCCCATGAATAATATATTCTAGTGCCTTAGACAAACATGGCAGAATATTTATGGGTCTATAATTGCACAAACCATTTGGATTCAACATTTTAGGAAGAGGGCATTTTTCCAGCAGACAGAGACGGTACGCAAATTTATCGAGGTATTAAATATGTTGGTGAGTGTATGTAAAATAACTGGTAAGATTAAACAAATAAGTTTAATACTGATTTTATCGCTACCCATAGCTCTGTTTGCTTCAAGTGCCGATATCTGTTTGAAAAATAATTTGGTTTCAATGTTGGTACTTTCACGAGTATTAGAATTAATTTAATTAATTTAATTCTATTAATTAATTAAGTTTTCATTGTGTGATCAGGCTTGCATTGCTGCTGGGAAAAATTATAGTTTAGTTCATCAGAAGTAAAAATTACTTTCGACTCAGTGTGGTTAGAGGGCATGGAACGCACATTTTTTTCCACATTGCTCCCAGTGATTGTTTCTTATCCAGTTTACAATAGTATTTAATTTTGCAATTCATAATTTGCTGCATGCATTTATTTCTAACTGATTTATAATTCTGATGCAATGTATCAATCAGAATTGATTAAGAAATTTTCACTTTTTTTATACTCCCTAAAGGCAGAATCACACTGTGCCATGAGCGCCCAGATTTTTTTGGTCAGCCAAGGAGCTGAAGTGCACACAATGCGTTTATTAACTACAGGGGCAAACTCATCATACAAGTTCAGCACCAATTTGTTGAAAATATCAACTTTTTCATCAACTGTAGCTAGAGTTGCTACATATTGCCATAGCAAACATTCTGCAGCTTATAATAATTTCTCCATTTTTATATTCTTTATCAAGGAGCATTGAAGTCAAGCATGCATGCACGTGCACACGCATGCACACAAACACACACACATACACACAAGCTGAACACACAATGTATAAAAATAAACACACACTATTGATTAAACTTATTATTGAGCATACACTAATCAGACTACACACAGGTCTATAACGACTGCAAAAAATAAATTTTATCACAAGGGATAATGTGTGTACGTAAGAGAGAAAATTTGTGGAGGGCGGTTCCTAGGACAGCTGTCGCTCTTCCACGCATGTGACACCGATTTCTCTTGTGTCCGTTTTGAATATGATGCAGCCGTTGATAGTCCATACGTTTTTCAGACCATACCACGTAATATCAGCCTGAAGTACTTTAATCCTCTCAGCAATGAGGTCTTCTCTGATTGTGACACCTGACTTGGCTAAACGCAGTTTGGTAATTAAAACTTTGTTTCTCTGCCTGTATGACATAAACTTGAGAATTATTGGTCTTGGTCTATTATTGTTCCTGTTCTTGGGACCCACACGATGGCTGCGATCAATGTCCCTGATAGATATGTCAAGTAGATTCAGGTTGTTGTGGATATTGTCTAAAGCAAGCACATCAGTGTTTTCTTGTGAATCTTCCGTAATACCAAAAATCCTAATGCTGGTGCAACGTTGGTATTGCTCCAGGTCATCCTTCGCAACAATTAGGTCTCACTTTACCTGCTGCAACTCACTGTCTTTAGCCTTCAGTTCAGCTCACAAATTCTTTGTTTCTTCCACGTTAAAATTCAATGTCTCCCCGAGTTCTGTAAGCACTGCTTGTGTCACAGCTGTAGATAGACTAAGGTAAGCTGCTCCATGATGTAACAAGACAAAAATATAGACTTAACTTGCTCTTGCACAAGCTACTCAAGCTGCCAAAGCTCTACCTGTTTCGCAGCCATTGCCTGTTCTCGCACTAAGAGCAGCACACCTAATGTTAAAATTGAATATTTCGTAGAGAAAAATTCACTTACGTGGCTGGTGAGTATTTCATTATCGCCTAAGACAGTTTGTGAGAAGATATAATGAACACACAACTAACAGACTCAACTATACACCTGCCAAATCACATAAAGAGCACGAGCAGTCCTAGACGAACATCGTCCGCCATGTTGGAAAGAAAGAAAAAAATTAGGATTGGTTATATGGGAACAGTTATCTGTAACTAGCCAACAAAGAATTAAATTATTAAGTTGTTAATAAACACAATTCAGTACAGTATAACAAAGTCTAAATTGTGTTTGTTATTTATTTAAAAATGGATTTCATAGAGATAATAGTTTAATATTGGTAGAACACTACCTTTTTCCGGTCATTAGAGAACCAGGCTTGCAGTCCTCCGACCCATTCCAATCTTTTACTTGCTATTGCTGGAGTGAGCTATACTTTCTTCAGGGTCATCCAACCTTCAGTCCCTTATTGTAGTTGTTTTCTGCAGTTTTTTTAATTCTGCTCACTGATTTCTGTGAAATACTTACTGCTATCTCTTGTGTGTAACCCCTTCTTCAAATAATATTCTTGCAACACCAACTTTTCATGGCAAAAAGTCACTATTCTCCCTCATAACATCCAATTTGTTTTGAAAACTTAAGTTTATATACCTTTTTTTATTCCATGTCATTTATATAGTTTTAAACACATTAATATAACAGCCTACAACACTACTAATAAAATAAAATGTAAGATACATCTCTTAAACATTGCGTACACTATAAAAAAAACTCATATGTAATACAGACAAAATGATTACTTACAATACCAGACAGTAAAGTGCAACAGTTCTATAAGCATATGTCTGGAATTTCTACAGACAGTTACAAATTTTCCACTGGTCATTATCACATATCCCTTATACATCCACATCATAATTGTAACCTCATATTGTGTAGCTTGATGAAATATGATACCATTTAAGATTCAAATTTACTTTAGTATAATAACATAGTCACCTCTGTACTTACAGCCACATGATTTAAAAAGCCTATTCTTCCAAGGAAAGTAGGCTAAAATAAACTTTATGACAAACTTGTGAGTGGTACAATAATCCTGTTATAAAGTTATCTGCTATTAAACTTGTTTCACAACAATGTTATTGGTAATATACAACAATGTTCCATTAAAACATTGTCAGCAACTTGTTATAAAGTTAATTTTTTGGTTTTCAAACTATTTGCAAATATTTTAGTGGTCTCTTCCTCTCTATGCAATGACTTCTATCACATAAAACAGCTTTGAACATTTTAACTCTATTTACAATCCCATCACTATCAATACCAATAAAAATATAAAAGTGACATGAATTATTTAAGAAGTCAACTGCACAGTCTTTTTATTTATTTGATATCAGACATGCATAATAAACGTGTACAAAAAAGTTAAAACTTTTTTATCAAGTATTTAAGTTTAAATTTACAGCTAAATTTTTTCCAGCTAATAAAAATTATACAGTCATCATATGTTATAGATAATACTTTAGAATTTAAATGCATGAATGCCTATCATGCATATTTTAAACAATAGGTCTTAGTATATTTATTCTTGTAATTTTTTACACAAAAATATATTAATTTTTACTATACAATCAAGTTTATATCTAACTATACATATTTTTATACACGTAGGCCCTAGTTGAGAAATGTAGGTGCTGGATTATTTGGTTTAGAATAGCTCTCATATGAGAAACTACACAGGCTGACGAACGACTGTTTTAAAAGATTTCTTTACATCTTTTGCTGTGTATATAACAACAGATGCAATACAATATGTAGTTCAGTGGGGCAATTTGAATGAAGTTGTCAAGTTATCACTGACACTGCATCATTACGCTGGCCACTATATTTTCTAACACTGCTGTAACCAAAAATGAATTGATCATAAGTGTACCCTCTACTGTGGGTTGCAGTAAAGCTCAACATCTGGAAAATATGAACACTCGAATACAACACTACGTACTAAAAGTTTTAACTATGAAAATATCTCCACCACTAACAAATCCATACAATTTTTCTCACCAATTTTAACATTTTTCTTTTTAAAATTCCCTTGCTTTCCTAAATTTTTCCACTACATAAATTTAAATATATACATAATGTTATAAATACTAATGGTATTTGAAATAATAAGTGTATACAATATATTGCTCCTACTGGGTATTACTTTCTTTCTATTAAAGGTGTCATGAGCAGGTGTGAAATACTGCAAGATATCCTATGGCCTGTTAATTTCCTTAAGTGTTTTGCACAATACCTTTTAAAGGTAAAATACAAACAACTTACCTATCTTATGATGTCCTGCGCTTTTAAAATAAAAAAGTGACAAATTTTGTAGAAAATATTACAGTTTTGCAATTCTTGTACATTCTTGTCTGTAAATGCAGATCCCATCGAAAGTATTGCAAGACAATAATCCAATAAACTTAATGACTGACAACAAACTTCCACAGACATTAGGTGAGAAAAAAATACAGCATAGTTGTTATGCAGCATTATTAAAATATGTTCTAATGTTAAAGAATTTTTTTAAATAAATTAAATTTCCTCTTAACCCTTAACTGGAGACAAGGGGTCTCAGTGACCCCAGCAAAAATTTACCTCAGTGCCATCTATGTATAGTTGAAGGAACTTTCTCATGCTGCCACCTACCTTTCATGTGGATATCGTATAGTTTCTTCCTCAACAGCCAGATTTGTTTGAGCAGTCTGCAGATACATGTCAGGATGCGAAGATAATTTGGGGTCACTGTGGCACCACGTTACCGTGTATGTTACAATCATCGTAAATGATTAAATAGCCGGGAAAAGGAAAAAAAGTGTGCATCTGTGTGATCCAAATTTTTGTGAAACTATTTCTAACTTTTGTGAGGTCTGTGAGGGAGTGGAATGTGTTGAGGGAGGAATTGGTATCTGTGAGAGGGGTTGGTAAATTCAGGAAGGGAGTGGAAAAGGAGTTGGTTGGGTGAAGGAGAGTTGAGAGAGCTCGCCACCGGGCGGTAGCCTAATTGCGAGTGTATGTGTATGTATATAACTGGTTGAGAGAAATTGACGGTGACTTCAGCTATGAAAGTAGAGAATCAGAAGTGTGTTTTACAAGTTGTGATTACAATTAAAACTTGGAAATCAGTTGTGATGGAATTGAAAATACCCATCAAAACAATTGCAAGGAATGTGCATCTTGAGATTGTCAAGAAAAGGATGGTGGAAATATTGAGCACACCATGAATGCAGTGATCAGGTCTATTAACATTCAAAAGTTAAATCATACTATGGTAAGAATAGGTGTAAGTGGTGTTCTGAGCCCACAATAAAAAAGGTTTAAATCCACAAGCACAACATTATTTCCCATTTGCCGGGGCCAAAAGGAACAACAAAAAACTTACATGATACTGCAATACCACTAAAAGTGTGGAAATGTATTTTTACACAATACATAGCAGATGAGGTTATTTTATACACTAACAACAAACTCAGGGCATTGAGAGAAAAATATTCAAGGGAAGATATACCTGAACTGGCCAACTTAAACTTAGACTATGCAGAGTTTAATGCACTTTTAAGTGTTTTGTACTTTTTGCCAGTGTTCAAATCAAATCGTGAAGATCTGGAATGCCTGTTCGCAACAGATGGTACTGGTCGGGATATCTTTATATGTGTTATGTCTGTGAAAGGGCTTATATACCACCTGGTGTGTTTGTGATTCGACAATTCTGAAAACAGAGAACAACGAAAAGAAAATTATCCTTCTGCGGATATATTATGGATCTTTAATGAACTGGTGAAAAACTCTGTTATCTTATTCGCTTGGTGAATTGGCATGCATAGATGAAATGCTAGTCAGTTTCAGAGGACATTGCAGATTCCACATCTTGATGCCGAACAAATCATCAAAATATAGAAACAAAGTAATGATCAGTGCTGCACGTACGAGCTATTTTTACACTTTTTTTTAACTGGGAAGGACTGTGATGGCAAGTCACAAAGTTGCCGAGGAACTAAGCAACCGAGGTCTAACTTATGTTGGAACACTGGAGGAAAACAAGAAAGAAATACCAGCTGCATTCCTACCAAATAGAAATAGACGAGAAGGCAGTAGTAATCGATGGTTTCACAGAACACATCACACTTCTCTCTCATATTCCAAAGAAAGGAAATGCAGTGCTGCTGATTTCAACAGTGCAACATAATGTATCAACTTGTGTATAGACAAGAAAACTTGAGTTTATTGCATTTTACAATGACACTAAATCAAGTGTCTATAATCTTGACAAGTGTTCAAATTATTCAACAAACAGAGGAACAACTAGATGGCCGCTAGCTCTCTTTTATGCTATCTTGAATATTGCATATTGCTGGAGTGAATAGTTATATAATACATGGCTTCTACGCAAAAAATTGTGAAATACCAATGTCCAAATTTCTGAAGGATCTTGTAAGTGAAGTTTTTCATCAACATATGAATAGAAGAATGATAAATGGTAGGCTGTCCAGCGAACTGTGTTTATCCATACATAGAAATTTAATGAAAGAAACTGAACCAACTACTCCTGAATTAAGTACTGGAAAAAGGAGGTTTGGTCTGTGTCATCACAGTTATGACAAAAAAAAAAACTAAAAACATTTGCTGTGTGCACGAGAACGCAATGTGTAACAATTGTAAAGCAAATATTTGCAAATACTGCACTACAGAGCAACATTTTGTATATAAATATGGAATTTTTAATTTTAATGAAATGGTTTGTGTACCATGTTTATAAATTTTAAATAATAGTAGTGCTACACTGTAAATAACTATCTCAACTGCAGAGAAATAACTTCATATATTTGTAACTAATATTACAACAACAAAATCTTTCTGCTTGGATTTATGCAGCTTATTTGAATTTAGGGATATATTTGTGCATAAAAATTATGTAGCATGCATGTTTTCAAGATTAGGATCTTTTTTTTTTTGTTTTATGCTTTGAATATTCTATTTTACTGAGAAAAAAATAAGTATTGCCTAAGCAATGACAAAAAATGAGAAATCGGAAACAATTTTTCCTGAGAATTGCACTATTGTAATTTCTATGAAAAAAATAAATAAATAATTGTAGTCATTTTCAGATTTTCGTTTTGCCATAATATTAATTTCAAATCGCAGAATATATCTTAGGAAAACACCTACCTTCCATTTTATTTTTATAGCAAGTATATCAAAGTGACATTTTTAGATTTATTTATTGAACCATACATGCAAAAATTTATGGTAAATTTTGTAGTTAATAGTGTACTTTAATAAAATAAAAATATTATAAATGTTACATAAAATGACATTACTTAGGCCAAAAAAAATGTTTAATGTAAAAAATTTATTAAAATCGATTTTGGGGTCAAGGGGGCACCATGTCACCAGATATATAGTTCCATGGTCAATGGAATTACGTGTATGTGTTTTTTTACTTAAATTTTATTACAGCTGAAATGCATCAAAATTATTTTGTCAAAACCAAAATATAATGAATTAAACAACTATATTCAGTTACTCACCTGATAAAGTCTTATAATGTGCGGATGTTGCAGTTGTGTCATAATTTGAATTTCTCTAAATATTTTCTTCAAATTTTCTTCATCTAATTTCGTCTTGTCTATAATTTTAATTGCAACCTAAAAATATACACACACAATATTAAAATTTTTATTAAATTGTTTGCCCTACACAATTTTCAAACAAACAAATTTTTTAAGAATACAATAACAATATTATTAATAATAAAAATATTATTCACATACGACCAATAATTTGTTTTACTTTTATACATTTGGTTAGTAAATAAAATGTGACAGTCTTACATTATGTAAACATATGCTTCACCTCTCACCCCCTCTTATTTTGCTCCCAGCCATCTGCTGCGAAGAGATGGATTTTACAAAACAGTTCCCCAAATAATTAACACAAAATGAATTATACAAATGCAGACAATTAGTATTGCTCCATAGCAGAGGTACAATAACAATATTATTAATAATAAAAATATTATTCACATACGACCAATAATTTGTTTTACTTTTATACATTTGGTTAGTAAATAAAATGTGACAGTCTTACATTATGTAAACATATGCTTCACCTCTCACCCCCTCTTATTTTGCTCCCAGCCATCTGCTGCGAAGAGATGGATTTTACAAAACAGTTCCCCAAATAATTAACACAAAATGAATTATACAAATGCAGACAATTAGTATTGCTCCATAGCAGAGGTTTCTGTCGGGAAGATAGGACACATGCGTTACAGGCATGGTAGACATTGGTACAGGCCTTCCCAAGGAGCGTGTGAGGTCATGTAACCACTGCCATTACGAAGCATTAGAGCAATTAAATATTTGTCATAACATGGTGGATGGTTGTGCAAACATCACAGAGAAGCAAGCGGTTATTGTGTACCATGGCCATAGTCAATAGAAAATATAAATTTACAATTCTAGAAACAAGCATACCTAATTGTGTTATAACAGTTCGCTTTACTAGACAATACTAAACCAATAAAAACTAGTTCCTATTAATTGACTGTTCAAGAGGATAACAAGCTCGCCAAAGCATAATACATATAGTGTGAGCTGAGTGCCACGACTGAAAGAGCACAAAGAATAAGTTGCTTATTATTTTATTTATTTATTAAATAAAGAATAAGATACTTAGTAATGGAACCGAATATGGATCGCTTAAGGGACATTTTACATAATATTAATTTTTTGCATACCAACAAATGTACCACACAAGTAATATTTATATGGGATGAAATGCAAATCCTTTCCCTTTGTTTCGAACAGCAGACAATCAATCTTCGTGCAATTAGGAATGTTTTAACAATTTTTGAAGAACACAATGTTGCTGTAACTATAGCTGGTAGGAAAAAAATGCACATGTGCATAATCACATCAATAGGTGTATCAAACTGGTATGAATATACACAATTTCCCAGATAAACATATTCTAGAAAGTAAATGTGAACACAAGACCCAAAATAACATACCCTACATTAACATGAAACAAAACTTCATAACACACATGCTACACAATATGTGGGAAATGGAATAATGACCAATAAACTTCCATTACATTTTTCAATGTGAAGAAATATTAAAATACAATTAATGTAACACATGTTAAAACAAAAAGGAAGAATTAAACGAGAGAAAAAAATATAAACAAGGAACGTTTGATTAACTTGTAGCATAACTTAAGTTACTAAATGACAGTTGTCACTCCAATAATTACAAAAATTTTAATAACTTAAGTTAAAACATTTTAAAATTTCATATTAAGACACTTATTGCAATATCCTTAAAATCCCTTAAATTACACTATTTTCAATAAAAGAAACAAACAATATTTTTAAAAATGCTTAAAATTGAATATGAAAAGTTTTCATTAAACAAATTTACCTTAAATGAAAAAGTAAAAATATTTCAGTTAAAAAATGAGAAACAGCTTAAATTAACAAGTCATTACAATGCTACTAAGTTCTTGTACGGTGTCCACATTAACACATTATTGTCTCAATACATGATCTGCTCTTGGCGTACGATATCAATTCCCTGCACCTATAGTTGACAACTTCTCTTACACATATTGTAATTATCTTTTTGTTACGCATCATACATTAAATATGTTCCGTAATATGTAGGTATTCTATTCATGATATCCCCAACATACAATAATGCATATTGGATAATGCAAGGTGGCGACAAGTGTGGACGAACATGTGTGTAGCTCTTGTAATAAAGTAGTGAAAGATATTAATTTTGCTTTTTTTTGTGACAAGATCAAATGGTTTTATGCATGCTGCTGTGTGTAAGTAAATAATGAAAAATTTAAAGCGATTCAAGAGCTTGGGGATATTGTGAAATGGTATGTGGCTAATGTAGCAGTAGGTTAGAACAGATGAGGAAACAAGTTACCAGAAATTTTGATTACTTAAGTTTATGTGATCAAGTGTGTAGTCTTTCAAAAATTATAGAAGGCATGGTGATTAGCAATGTGGAAATTAAAAGAAAGTTGGAGCTAGTGAATGCTACAAATACACATAATAATGACAAAATATCTTTCAGACTTGAAAATAAAAAAAAATTGATAGTGACAGTTTACAGGCTTCAATAGAAAACTGGCAAAGTAAAAGATATCAGGATAAGGCTATTATTACAGATAAGTCCATCAAGAATACCAACGTTTATACAATTTTTTATGGTCAGGGACAAGTTTGTGAGAAAAATGGTAGTACTTCTCGCTTTCAATTCGTGAAAATGAAGATGGTGAACGGCTGAAAAAAAAAAAAAATTAAAAAATAAAGGTAATCCTTCTTCCATAATAACAGCAAATTGAGAAATAAGTAGAACTCCAACACATCTGATCAACATGAGAAATAAGTAAACCCACCTATTCTGAAGCGTTGCAATTGAATGCAAGTAAGGAAATAGTAATTAATAACCAAAGTAGTATTAAAAAAGTGTAAACAGAAATCCTGTGGTAAATGGCACTGCAGATAGTGGGGATACAAGACTTAGTGTGGCAAAAAATATATAGTTTCACCTCGGAAAAGTTGTGAAAAACACAACAGTTGAAGAGTACAAAATTTTGTAAGTCAAGTTTCCCAATATTAACTAATATTAACTTTGAAATTCAGAAACTTGATTCAAAGAGAATAAATGACAGCTTCAAACTTGGTGTAGGCTTTATACACAGGATGAGGTAATGAATTCTACTAGATGGCCCAAAAACATAACATTAAAGCAATTTTTATTCCACAAGAAAATGAAAAAACAAATGGGATAGTGTCAAATAGCAAGAATATGCTTTACACTTGTGATCTGCAAAATGCTGATACATTGAAGTAAAACCACATATTTGTTTGCCTTAGTGAACACCAACTATCTCAAGATGAAAGTGAATTTTATATTTGCATAGGTTATTTAACCCTTGCTAGTGCTTACTTTCGTACATCATTAGGTTTTATTGTTACAAAGTCATCTTTCACGATTTTTGAGCGGTCTTAATTTTTTGCTATGATCCTTAATTTTTCTGAGACATTCTTTTTTTTGTTATCATCCATTAGGTAATATGAGTAATTTTTGTAGGATTTTGGGAATTTTAAACTGTAGCGTTCTGGTTAGGAGTATTTTTCTGTTTTGTTCAGAGCAATCATAGGCATGGTTCACTTTGTTGTCATTTTGAGGTTAGGTTTGTCCTTTTTATTTGTTCACATGTGAATCCTTTCTTTGTGGTGTATTGGGCAATGATTTAATAATTGTAATTTTTCATTGAACTTTTTGGTTATAAATTTAAAAAGTCATTTTTCTTCTGTTTTGGTGTTAGGATCTAGAGTCTTTTTGCCATAACCTTAGTAGTAGTGGTTGTTTTGAATTTTAATTGGCAATATCCTCTTGATAAATTATTTTATTAATTTTTCTAGTTAGCATCTTTAACTGGTTTTATTGGAAGCAGTTTATGATTTATTTTATTCCTTTTAATTTTGTGAAAAGTTCAGTTTTGTCATGATTAGGATGGGATTTAATTATTTTAAAGGGATATGGGATGTCAGAATGGTTAGGTCTTTACTCTGTCATCTCGGGAAGCTTCTTTAGCCTTGTGATTGATGGTTTCAGAGCTGTAACTGGAACTGTTTGCCTTGAGTGCAGAGCTAAGTCAGCCACTGCACTCTTGGTAATCGGGCAGTTGTGTTCCACTTGGTGTTTTCGCCCCTGTGCCACGAAAGTCATAGTCATCATTATCCCAAATTGTTTTGTGTTGTTCTGCGGTGGTTAAGAACTGTATTCAAGCTGCACGTGTGCCGTAGAGTTCCTGGAGTGATTAGCCAACGGTTACGTTTCGAGACGACAGCTGTGTGTTTGTGTACCTTAGCAGGGGAGAGGGGAGGAGTAGTGCTGTGGGCCACAAACAAAGTGTAGACAGCTAAGCAGGCAAGGGAGTGGCCTTGTGCTGAGCTTTTGTTTGTGGACATCTGCACGTGTCCGAGGAGGGCCGTGATTGGCTGGGAGACTCGGTGACGTGTGCCGCGACGCAAGGCGCAGCTTTGTGGTTGGAGACCAGCTGTGGAGGGAGGCCGGTTTTTAAAGAGATGTAGTAGAGTGGGGAGAAGACAGTCAGTTAGTGAGAGTCAGAGTTTAGGAGGGCAGTGAGTCGCATGCAGTCAGGCCGTCGGAAGCAGAGGAGTCGCAGTCAAGAAGTTGGAGGAGGCCTGGAGGACCAGTCATGTAGACAATAAAAAGATAAGTAATCTTGAACATGTAGTTGTTTTAACTTGTAGGGGCTCCAGTTAGGCAGCATCATGTGTACATTTACTTCTAATAACAGTACGGTCTAAAAGCTAAATAAGTCTAAGGATATTGGTCGGAGAGGAGGACTAACAAGTTTTCTTTTAAGTAAGTGATTTATTTTTAAGGTTGATGCTGACGAGAGAGAATATCAGTTGAGTCGGTAGGTCAGGACGTTGTTATCAGTAATGACGGTAAAACAGTATCGAGAATTAATTTTAGTTGTGTGAATATACGTCTTCCTCCGGTCATAAATTTGTGTCCAGTTGCCATAACGTCGAGGATAAAGACAAGCTTATGATGGCAAAATGTTAGAACAGATTAAGAAATAGCTGTTTACAGTGACGGTTGAAAATGAAGTAAGTTCTTTAAACATTTGTGACCCAGTATGATAAATGAAAATGACAGAAAAAGTAAAATAAACTCAGCTACGAATGATTAATGGTACACAATTTAAAATGAGTTGAACACCATCCGTGATTTATAGTAAGAATGATTTTATTGTAAGTTTACTTGATTGGTGTAACAAACCAAAGTTAATGAAACATCGGTTGTTATTTTAATTCATTTTTGAATTGGCCAAAAGTAACAATGAATCATTAATGGAGTTTCTATTTGTTGTTGAGGAATAGATTCCTATTATTAATTTGTGTATTTCATCCAAGTCTAAATTCTATTAACACGTTTTCTTATAAAATGTTACATTACACATGAATTGATATAAAATTATGTTTGTGCTTTAAATTTTTATTTTTAAAAATGTCATCAGTTTGATTATAAAAGAAACTTCTTTTTAATCTAAATTTTCTTCTATTTTACACCGAAGTCTATTTTTATTTATTTGTTTTATATATTGACTAGCGACGCGACCCGCCCCGGCTTCGCACAGGTGCAATTAAGATAAAAAAAACTGCTTAACCTGGCGTTAATTAGGTTGGGTAAACTCTCCTAAAGCATTAAAAAAAAAGCACATTATAATTTAATAATTTATAATTTAAAGTTTTTTTTGCTATTTTTATTTGATATTTTATTACTTTTTTATCATTTTTCATATTAATATACATTATATTACAATGCAATTTATCTGAGATAGACGTATTTAATATGTTATTGGCTAAGACATTCTCTGTAGACAATGTTTGACATCCTGTTATTGTTTGGTAGCAAAATGTACTGTTTCTCGGGACTTCCAACGCGTGATAAACCAACATATGGTTGGCCATGGAAAAAACACTCTTTTCGTAGGTCGATTCCAACCAAAGAGAAAGTTTGACCCTGGGACTTATTAATAGTAATCGGGAAAGATGTTTTTACGGGAAATTGCAACCGTTTGAAAGATATTGGCAAATCCGTGGGAATCATGGGAATCCTCGGGACGGTTGCCATCTGGCCGGCTGCTGGACCGGTGAGGATGGTCGTAACAATCAAATTTTCTTTCAAGTCTTTAATGAGCATCTTGTGTCATTACACATGTTAGGAGGGCTTATATTCCTTAAAAGCATGATAGGAGTACCGACTTTTAATGATAGTTCGTGAGGTGGCAAGCCAGAAGGATTAAGCGAATTTAGAAAATCTCGAGGAAAGTGGACATCATCAACGTTGGTGAATGTGTCAATCGACTTATAGGTTTTGACTTGGCCGGGAACTCTTTGTATAATGAGATTGTTGATTTCATTGACTGTCGTTCCTAGGTGATACTATTGCCCTGGAACACAACCAGTGAAGGTCTCTTTCTAGTAAATTTTCAAGGCCCGGATATACTGCTTCTATAAGATGCTGCAGACTGTGGACTATCTGACCTAATGTCTCATTTAAAATGATTTCAGCAGAATTAATGCCCAAATTTAAAGAACGAAAAACCCCTTCTCCAAGTCTGAGCAATTGTTGTGGGAAATCTTTATGCGTGTCTCCACCAAGATAGGCTCTCATATTGGTTCTCAAATTTAGGTTATGAATAGAACTCCATAAGGGAGATGATTTAAGACATGCTTTGATGATATCTACACGCGTCCCTTTTGTAACTACAGGGAGTGTCTGCCGAAAATCCCCAGCAAACACAAAAGTAACTCCCCCCATAATGGCAGTAGAGCTTCTAAGGTTGGCGCCGTACGCAGCACACAGCACGATTTATTTTTCGAATCTGTCCGTCCTGCAAAGCCGTAGTACATTATTTTGTTCTATCATCAATAGTTTTCGCAGCGCACGCAATGTAAGGAATTTTATAGGTCATTTATTTACACTTTGGGTTACATTATTGGAGTTTTAGTAGGGATCCCTATTGATTTTTAAAATAAAATATAGCCTATGACACTCGGTGATAACGTAGCATTCTACTGGTGAAAGAATTTTTAAAATCGGATGAGTAGTTTCGAAGATTACCTCCTACATCCAAACACACAAAGTTACAAACACTACCTCTTTATATATTAGTATAGATGAAATGATTTTACTTTGAAAGTTTTGGGTTTCAAGGCGCCTCAGTTTTACAAGAGATTTGTGGTGGAACACCCCCATTAATTGGAACAGATCCATTGAATTTCATACAAGCCCAAAAGTTTTAACAGATCAATAAGTTTTGAACCAGCAACCCAAGAAACAGAAACTTGTACTTGTCCAGATGCAGATGTTTTTGAGAAGTTTTGAGATGTTTAGAGAGGAGATGAAGGATGACGACGTTTAATTTTATGCAGTGGTTTACAGGCACTGATGTACAGCTAAAGAGAAGCTGTGGTGTACAGGTAATTGTGGAGTTGAGGGAGAGTGCCTCAACTAAAGATGTTTACCCCTAGAGAGAGAGAGAGAGAGTTTAGGGGTTTAGTAGTTTTTAGTTTGTGAGTAATTGAGAGGTTCCCTACATCTCTCTCCGCTATGAGTCTATGAGTTTAGATGCTGTTTCAGTTATTTTAGTTTTTGAACATGTTAACGAGTTATTAAGAATGAACTTAATGAATAAACCAATAGAATGGTAAGATTGATTGAGATCGATTAAGAATGTAAGATTAATAAATACCCTACCTAATAATTAATTATTGATTACCTCAAACCCCATCTCCCCCTCTTTTCTACTCCCCTTTTTCCTCCCCTCTTCTTCTTTCTTCCCCCTCCCTGTATTTATCCTTTTCTCCTTCCCATTTTCCCATGTTTTCATAATAGACCTCACCAGATTCTTCTTGGAGCTACATTGTGAGCTAAAGCTGTTGTAATGGAGGAGTATTCATTAATTGTGATTTCCATTTATCGTTCTCCTAATGGTGGTCATAAGTTTTTCTAACATTTTGATAATGCTTTGTGTATGTTATCCATGAGAAAACATAAACTGTTTATTTGTGGTGATTTCAACATACATCTAGACACCATCGAGGGAAGAATTTTCGTTCAAAAATCTATTTCATAGTCACAACCTTTTTATTATGTGCCATCAGCCTATAAGAGGCGATGCTTGTTTGGATACTATGATAACTAAGCTTGATGCCTGCTAACAACCAGCGGCGCTAGAGCCCATGATGGCGCTTACCACGCATGTGTTACATGTCCTGCACGTGCACAAAGAGGCCAATAATTTTGAACTTTTGTATAAATGTTATTTTCAGTGTAAAATGTGTTATATTGTATTTGCAGTGATTAATATGTCTTAAGATGTGTTCAAGTGTTTGTTACTATTTTTTTAATTATTTGGTTATAAAATTCAAAGTGCCCACGGCACTGAGATTAAGAACACTTAATATTCCGGCACGAACGCCATCATAAAGAGACACTAAAATAATATTGAAATTCACACGAAAATTATAATGTAAACAATATTAAATTTAATTTGTGCCATTTTATTTTCAATAATAAAATATTTCACTAGGTGTGTATAGCACTTCCGCTTATGTGAACTCCGTAGGCGGCCATGGAAGGTCCGTGCGACACTTGCATCTGAACAGTCTGTCAAGGAGAGTTGGCGAGGTACGACATTGTCACAAACACACTACAACTTTTGTTCACTGATTTAGGTTTCCATAGTCAATTTAGTTTACCAGTTAACCTTTGCTTGCGTACGTTTTTGCCAGACATTTTCCCCAGCATTATGATTCCGCTTAATTAATTTCTTGTGCCCTTGCAGCATTTTTAACTTAATCGAGAAGGAGAGGAAAGACATCGCAGAGGTCACGCAACCCGCACAACTTGAATCAGGCGTCATCCGCCTATGTTTATGGCGTTTCATTAACTTCTGCATTATTGCTACACGCAATTTTAAGAGCTTTATTTTTATGTATGTATTTGAGGGTAATTTTTCGTGTTTGAATATTTTACGGCGACACCACGTATAGCCACGTGGCCAACCGACGCCACATCTTTGAGCTTATTTATGTAAAATCGTATGTGCAATAATTTATTTCAGGGTTCTATGTCAATGTGAATCGATGCTTTTTGTACTTGACCATGCGGTCACATTAATGTTTGCTTTTACCACCATCAGGCATGTTACACGCCTGTAACCACTACAACCGTAAAGGGAATAATTTTCTCAGCAAGAATAAATTTTTGTCTGAATTTAGTTTGCAGTTCCCAAGCAAAAATATTGCAATTTCACCTGCACCACGTGGTCTACTATAAACTTCATCCAGCGGCATCCGCGCAATCTAAGCTTGTTTTCACACGTGTGTGTTTATTGTGAATATTTATCTCGTGTCCCATCTTGGTTCATCTATCATTCAAGGGTTTATGCAATTTTGTAATTAGTGTACGGTGCAATTATTCATCTCCTAGTCGGTTCTGTGTATAGGCCGTCACCACAAGTGTTAATATATATTAAGGGTTTCATTTGTAATACACAGTGTCCCGTCTTCAGGGAAAAACCGTCAGTCCACCCTAGCAGCTGTCGGCCCTCTTCCCTTGTGAAGGCTGTGCTTTCACGCACCTAGGTGAGATCATCCATCTAGGCGTGCGCTAGAGTAATTGCGGGCTGGAGAGCACCCAAGCGGAATTGGCTAAGTCATGACAGAGATAATCATTTCATCGGCACGTTGATGTGTATGCATAATAACGATAAAAATAATTCTACAGTGAACTTAATTCTTTTATTCAGTAGTGACAGTGTCCTAGCCACATGTTTTTTTAAGTGTTTATTTCCAGTGATGTTTAGTAATAAGTTTAGTATTGTCTACGTGTTTGTAAGTACGCACGGGTGAGATGGACACACAGAACCCACAACATCTCTGAGAACCCTAAGTCTCAATAGTGCGTTGATTGGGAAGCACCGCTGGTGCCCAAATTACCAGTAAGTATTTGTGTCATTGTTCGTCTCGTGTCTCACCCAACGGCTTCAAGCTCAATGTATGGGATGAGATATCTGTAGCTGAGTGCAATATAGAAGATCATGATGCTTTATTGGCTAAAATTAAGACAAAAATTGAAAGTAAAACATCCTCAATTTCTTGGCATGTTAATTATATTTTTACGTTCGGAGCCTGTGAACGAGATACGATGCCTTATTTTAGTTATCTATTACTTTCTGTTAATTGGAGTGCAGAAAATAGGAATTTTGGAATCAGAAGATGCTTTTAATTCGATGTTGAATCATTTTATCAATATTTATAATGAGGTTTATTACTCATGTAGTTGCTTATGTGATTAATCATAGCCTCAGTCAAAGAATTTTTCCCAAGGCACCGAAGATAGCTAAGACTATACCAATTTTTAAGGACAGCCTGGAATAGCTAATGAACTATCGACCAGTTTCTATAATACCTATATTAATTAAAATAATGAAAACAATTATGAAGTTTAAGCTTGTTAATTATTTTGAAAATAATGATCTTTTTACGGAGATGCAGTACGGGTTCAGAAAGGGTAAGTGTACAACTACTGCCCTGCTGGCTCTTGTTGACAAGATAATTGATGCTTTTAAAAATAGAGACAATTCTCCTTATGCTTTGTGACCATACTAAGGCCTTTGAGTGCGTTTCACATGAAATACTTTTTGATTAAACTTGGTTGCTATTGTGTAAGTGGAATTGTTTTAAATACTCTTAAATCTTATCTTCAAGACAGAAAACAGATAGTTTCAATGATGGGTGCATTTTCAGGCCTGGATGATGGCATACTACAATTTTCAGTGCTTGGACCATTGTTATTTCTTATACTTGTAAATGATTTACAACTAAATGGATGTTCCTTACTTTTTGCAGATGATGCTACTTTAATAGTGAAGGGAAGTGATAGAGATACTGTATTTAAAATAGCTTTTGAAAATTTAGATAAGGCTCAAATCTGGTTTCTAACAAATAAGTTACAACTAAAACAAGGTAAAACTCAATTACTCTGCACATTAGGTCGACAGATCAGTGCTGATGACATGTATGAGGTTAAATGGTTATGTTTATGTATGCATTCCAAGTTGTCTTGGATTAATCATACTAATAAAGTGTGTGCCCAGTTATCTAGGGTACTTTAGCTTCTAAACAAACTTAAAATAATGGTGACCGAGTCCTACCTAGTTACGGTATATAATGCTTTATTTCATAGCCACATAAATGATGGTTTGATACTTTGGAGTCATTCACCAAATGTTGCACATGTTCTGCTTTTACAGAAAAAGGTTCTAAGAATAATAACTTCCACATGCTATTAGGATCATTGTAAGGATAATTTTATTCAATTAGGTATTGTGACAATTGTTAGTCAATATGTTTTTAATGTTTATGTACATTTGAAGGAAAACATCATAAATTATTATTCTAGTAGGGACAAAGTCCTCGAGCACAATACTATACAGGTTAATGAACTAAACATACTCAGACAGAAAGACATATCCAATATTATCCTTAAAAATTTATAATTCACTACCTCAAGAAGCAAGGCAAATGAATGTGAAATTATTCTGCAATACTCTCCAGAAAAAACTGTTCAATAGGCCACTTTATTCTTTAAGTTAACTCAATCTAGAGCCTCTCTGGGATGGTAACTATTGTTATAAATACACATTTTAATAATATCATGTTATTAACATTTTAAATTATGGATATGCATACAGTCTTGTGCTATGTTTGTTTTTAGCTATCTCAATTTTATTTGTTAAATGTTGACATTGTCTTAATGTGTTGTACACGAGATACTTTTTATGTTATTGTAACAGCTTATTTAATAAAGTATTGTTTAAATGTGTTGTATGTGTGATTATTCTGTTGTTTTGAATGTGCTGTTAATGTAAATTACCTTATATATTAATGACTTTCAATTATCTTTTATGACACAGTCAATCTGGTTGTAACCAGTCAAAGACCCAGCAATAAATAAATAAACTATTGCACCTTTTAAACCCTAAGAACTGTTCTTATTTCCTAGAATTTACACGTATCTGGTGGCTGCAACTGCACAACTAGATGAGAGGACTTAACAATCTTTTTTTTTGTTGTTGGGACTTCCCCAACTAGGGTGCAAACTAGTGCATCTTGAAGAACAGACTCCATAGCTAATATAACACAACAGATAGCATACGTTTCCTTAATTAGTGAAAATCACACCCATCAATGTATAATACCTAAATTTAAAATGCAATTGCTGCATGATATTTGATATTTTGTTAGTTTTTTTAATATTCACATGTTGGTGACAAACAAAAAAAAATCATAAAGCCTGTTTCACATTTACGTATATTACGCCAAACGGAGACAGAACCTATACTTGTTTGCATGAATGAAGATTTTTATGTTACCATTTTAGTGATTGATTGAAACCTCGGCTTACAACTATGCTGGTTCATTGTTTTTTATGTGAAGTTTTTGAAGTAAATGGTGGAAAACAAACTACTTGCTGCTGATGTTTTCACTATATATATATACACACACACACACGCGCGCGCGCGCGCGTGAATTCGGACATAATACAAAAATGGAACCCAACATAACAGCTGATTAAGAACACAAAACAGAAAACTTATACAAATGGCAATACAACTAATAAAATTGCAATACCTTTGGGGAATTTTTTTTTAACAAAATCACTTTTTAAGAACATTTTTTTACATAAAAGAACTCATAAACTTGTAAAAGTTACCTGCATATTATTTTAATATTTAATATGAAATTATTTTTAAGACTTCATTGTTTTTTTAACAACTAATTACTATTAAACTTGCTATAGTTCATACTCCCATCCCCATCAATACCATTCTAGACCCTTCCCGAACTTTCTAACACCTCTTACTGTTACCATCTCCTCCTGCAATAAATTCTACTCTCTGAACAACCTCAATAGCATGGACTGACTGCCTACCTAGCTCCGTTCTCCTTCATACCCTCTGTATCTTTTCACTGTTGTTTCCTGTCCGTTTCTACACTTCCTAAGAAAGCCAGCAACCTAACATCCTCCATACTCCCTCTCCATTCATCACCCTATTCAACACGATCAGCATCTTCACTCTTCTCCTGTCCTCCCTTTATCATCACTGATGGCCAAAAGTTCTCTTCATCCTCTCCATCCTGCCCCTACTTAATCACCTACCCTTCACCCATCTCGCTAACCTTCTGTGTAACTTCTTCAGCTCATGCACCTCCATTTCCGTATAGAGGCCCCATTCTGCTGCCACATATTCCAATATCAGCCGTACCATTGTGCCATAAGCCTTTTCCTTCACCTTACTGCTTACTCCATTCAGTAGCTTTCCCAGCATTCCCAAAGTTCTTCTTCCCTTCAACACCATTCTTTCTGCCCGTGTGTCCCCACTGAAGATCTCCCTGGAATATAACCATTAGGTACTTATATTCCGATATTTCCTTTATTTGGTACCCCTCGAATATGTAGATGTCCTTGGTCTTCTACCTCTTCCTTGTAAACATTAAGATCTTAGTCTTTCATACATTGATATCAATTTTATAATTCTATTCCCTCAGTCCACAACCATATACAATCAATGTCATTCTGCAAGTTGATCCACCAATCTAGCTTTGCATACAATATACAGTCATAGGTCAAGGTAAATGGGGAAGGCAGAGGCAAGAAGGTGAGGATGAAAGGAATTTAAGCCATCTTTAATGATTGAGGTATTGGGGTGGTGCTCTCTAATGGTCAGGCGAAGAGTTGAGAGGCTGGTTAGGATATACAGGGTAGTGAATGGCGTGAGCGGTCAGAGGAAGTTGTGTGAACAACATGTAGCCAAGGGGCTGTACAGGATGAGAGGTACAAACAGTAGAAAGTTTCAGAGGTGATGAAGGTGAACAGAAAAGAGAAAGCAGTCCATGCTGTGAGGGGGTTGAATATGTTGCGTTAGGAGTTGGTAATGGTGAAGGTGGTTGGGCGATTTAGGAAGGGAATAGAGTGAAACTGGATGAGGGAATGAAGCGCTTGCCACACAGGGCAATAGCCTAGCTGCAGGTTCAAATTAATAAGTATTTGCAAAATGCAAGACTTCAATACTTTTAATCCAAAACCTGTGCAGATAATAAATAATCTAAAAACTAAGAAGTCTGTTGTGGCCATGTAAATGTACGCAAAGCTATTTTAGTTTTATATGTTATATCGTCGAAACCATGTAATTAATTCCAAGGAAACTTTGTATGCTGGATGTATATATTACAACCATCAAATTTGTCCACACAAGTTCTCTTTTGTCCACCATTCTGTAAAATATTATCACATGACAACTAAAATTACATGGTATCTTTGAGGAAAAAGAAACAATTTCTACCAAATTTGCCAAACAAGTAGCACTATGGCAGGCCATATAGAAATTTTGGCTCAGTATTTTTTATCTACGAAACTACCAAACCAATTTAAACTTAACTTTGTATGCTGACATTATCTATTATAGTCATCGAAATTGTCTATGCAAAGTGTTATTTCTCCTCCATTTTGCAAGATATTCCCACATGATATAATAGTTTTTATGTCATATATCAGGAAACAATCGACTGATTTCTTTCAAACTTGGCAAAGAAGTTGTACTGTGGTAGGCCATATTAATTTATATGTTTTTAAGTGTGCAAGTCTCTTAGTTTCCGAATGGCACCTATACAAACATTTTAATTAGTGTGCTATATCTACAAGTCTACGTAACCGAAATAAATTTAATATTTTATCTATAACATTCATTGAATGTGCCAAACATTACGCACTGAGCCAGAGTCCCAGTGCCAGCAGGGGAATAAATAGCCAAAACGATGATTCAACCTTGCCGGCTTTCTTATTTAGGTAGTGACACCAAGCGTCATGCATCAGCAAAACTCTGATTTCCCTCATAAATGAATTTCAAGCGTAGCCCATTTACACTGGAAAATTGTGTGTGTTGGTAATATTGCGTATTTAGGTATTGTTTGGTCACGTAGTTTTGTAATTAATGTGTTTTGTGCTATTTGTAACATTATCTTAAAATTGTATAATGAAATGACGTTTAGTTACAAAAAGATTGAACTAAACATTACCTAAATGGACAATGTTACCAATACAAGTTACAATTACGATAGTGGGGAGGCATATGAAGTAGAGGGAAATTTGAGAGGTAAATTTTTATCATGAAAATGTATATATTTTTTATTTGTTTTACCCCGCAATTTCTGTGAACTTCATTGCCATCCCCACTATCATCTTTGTAGCTTGTATTGGCGATACTGTCAATTTAGGTAAAGTTTGGTTAAGTTGCAATGGTGGGCCGTTACTCTGTATGCCCGAATACGTTTTGCGGTTTAAAAGTGTTGTGGCGCCATCTATCAACTTAGAAATTTTGCCTTCATCGTTATTTATTAGCCACACTAGCGCTGCGCAGCTTTGTATTTTTACCGCATCTATCACAGCGCTCGTGCCAACCTCGATGTAACACTCTCAATCCCCTTCCCTTCTCCTTGTTTCTCCCTCTGCCACCTCCATGCCCGCGTGCATCACAAGTTTCAAACTTAGTTTTTTTATGTGAATTTTTGGCCGGCACTTCTTGTCTGTGTCTTTGCTGTGCAAAGAGGAATAAGCTGTCTGACGTCATGATTCTCCGATAGACTGTCGCAGTTTACCAGTCAACTGGGGATCATGAATCAACCTTGAGCTTTCTACAGAGCAGCTTCTCCTAAAGTAATATCTAGTCAATTAGTTAATGTAGTTTATCATGTTGTAATATCGAGTTAGAGGTGTAGTTTTTCAGTAGTGAGGTGAGGGTGTAGTTTATAGATATGGCCCTTTTTTTAATATTTGCACTGTCGACTTTGTTTAGAAGACTGTTAAGAAATTTTTCTGCCTGGTACTCCATTCTGGAGAGGAATTGTTATTTCTTATATCTTTTGAATATTTAGAATGTGTATTTAATCTGTATTGTGTGAAATGAAATTAACTCCTTAGTGTGTAGTCCCATTTGCCTGAGCCAATTTCACTGTTGCTTCTGCGTCGTCACCTCACTGGTGGAGAACTCATTAATTTTTTATATTTATGTTATGTGAATTTAGTTTTCTTTCTAGGACTATGTTTGGCCTATAGACAAGTAATTATTTTTATCAGGTGCCCCTAGATAGATTGTATAGCTTCAGCTTTTTAGGTGGAATTTTAAAGTGATTAACTGTTTACGTGCATTGGTAGGGTCACAGGCTGCCACTTTCGTTTTTTTTTTATGGAGGGTTGTTTTATATAATTATCAATATATTGACATTTAGATGAGAAGTACTTACGTATCACCCAAATGTGGTGTTGGTTCTAGATATTTACTGTGTCTTAGAGGCTTGGGCACCTTGTATTTTACATAGGCATCCGTCACCCTTTTTGCCTTGTTGTTACTGAATTGCGACATTTTAACCGAGTTTAGCCTTTGCTTGTTAATTTCATGTCTTAAACTTGCCTAATATATTCTTGTGTCTGAGCCATTATTTACACGCCTATTGACACCATGTCAACGCCAGTGACCTGCATACCACGTGGAAAAGAGTACAGCAGGGTTCACATAAAAATCAAAGTCGCAAAGTGTAAATCATTATTCTAACCTGCAAGTCAGGCTACCATGTGATAGCCCTGTTTAATGTTTGCGTATGAGGATACTTGGGAGCTCTTGAAAGTGCTTAGTAAGCCCAGCAGTGTATATTTTATACTGCAGTTTGGACAGGTGTGAACGTGCCTTAATAAATTTCTTGAAATTTTGTCACGTAAAAACATGCCATTTATTGATCAAGGCACAAGTGGTTTGAGCAAATGAATTATATTGCAGTTCAGAAGCATAAGTAGCCGAGGACAATGTGTCGTTATTAAAGTGGTTGTATTTTACACGATTCATTAGTGAGAATCACAATTACCTTGTACCTGAGAATTTTGCCGCTGGTTTTTTTTATTTTAAGTGTTCATTCAGGGCTAACAGGTGTAAAAGGCTGTGCCTTTATTTTAACGTATTGTAATTATCTTTTTAATCAAACAAAGGATTTGTAAGTATTCCTATTGCAAAACATGAATTTTGTGTACGTTGCTTTTAATTTACTGGTTATAAGATCCTGTCATTAATGTGAATTCCGGTGTGTACTCTACAGAATTGCGCTTGTTACAGTGCAAAGTCTTTTTGCAATTTCACGTACTTTCATGAATAAATATTAGTTATCTACATATTTTTTACTCGTTTTATCCCACAATTTCCTTGATCTTCATTGCCCTCACCACTATTGTTTTTGGGGTTTGTGTTGGTTATATTCTGACGCCCCTTGTAAATTAGTGTTCTATATAAATAGTACAGTGAAATTATACAGCTTTTCGAGATTTTTTAAATCTAAAAAGCTGCTATTCTTCAGAATTACCCATTTCAATTCATCACATATAGCCTAAATACGGTTTTTAAAATTCACTATTCACCAGTGCTCATTGTAAATATGAACAATTTGTTACCCAGTAATCTTCACCTACATTACTATACACACCAACAACATTGTTAATGTTATGACACTTTTAATACTTCATAAATGTGTTAGAATGCCAAAATGATGTAAACGTTGTAGTGTTGTGACAGCAGAAAATCAATTTTTCTCTTATTAGGTATTGATATGTTACCCCTAGTAAAAATAACAAGCATTGGAACAGTGGCATAAATGGGTGCAGTTACGTTAAGGCCACTATACAGTTGATTTAGCACAGAATCCAGCACATGCATAAAAAGTAGAAAGTATGTGGTGGTGTACTCACTACAAACATGCACAGCACACGCTCCGAAAAACATCCAAATATTTCTGTGCACTGTAGCCTATGTAGCCAATCAGAAATAGGATAACACCAAGTTTGTGTGTAGATAGATGAAAGTTATGGAAAGAGACAAACTTTACTATTGTTTGGAAAATTCATTCAAAGCCAGTGATTGGTTCGCTTGTGCTGTGAATGTACAATAGCCAAATAAATTTACTAAGTTTTGATATTAATGTGGTTTCTATAGAGAACAAACCTGTATTGTATGACAAAATCTAGACGGGCTATATAAATGGAGATGTGTATGAAAACTTTGTTTTCTTTCATGCATCTAGGAAAAAAATATAGGTTAGGTGTGACACTAGTTTAAAATCAAAACACTGGAGTTACTTTTTTGTTACAGAGATGATACATACCTGCATTATTTAACAAAAAACGCTTACTTAATTTTGATGACAACTTCCATAGTTTGTGTACTCGTTAATTCTAAAGACAAAATTCGTCGTCCCTGTGCGTGTGCCGATTTAATTGTAGCTTATAGGTTTGTTCTGTGCGTGTGTTCTAATGCCTGCGCGTATTTTATTTTGTATGCTAAATCTATAATGTCACGGCCTTTAAACATTAATCTACGCAACTTAATTCCCATTGTTGTTTGTAACCTCAGAATATGGTTAATTTTTCACAAAACTAGAAACATGTTTTTTGCGTTATACCAACTCTGTCAAAATGCGTCTCCACAAAAACTGTAACCATACAAAAACCAACACTGCTAATTACCATAAATCAGCTATAAAACACAATGTTCGAAAAGTATAGACCACAAACAAGCTCGTACCTTCGTTTTCGTTACAACATGTGTTGCGAGTTTAACGACAGCAAAATTGCCTTTTCCAATCGTCTTGCCTAATTCATAATATCCAACACGTACTATTCTCTCTCCCACCACATTTTGTTTACTTCCTGCAGCATTATCTTTTCCCCAAACCAATGCCATTTTCACTTTTTTCATTACCTACAACTAAACAACCACTACCTCATTAGCACTGTTTGGGAACTAGCATTTAGTTACGATTTATAACTATCGATCAATCGATTGTTCAAAGATCTTTGTATCGACTACATTATGTTAGTGACAAAGAGTATAGAAGGCAAAAAGAGAATTTACTTCCAAGTATAACGTCTCTATGTTACGGCCTCTAAAGGCCCTTACAGAGCGATCCTTATACAAATGAAAACTTTAACATTTGACTTTGCCATTTGACTGCATTTCAACGTTTTGTTTCTTATGGAGTTTGACACAATGGAACTGTGAAAGATAAAATCAAGCACTCTTGACTTTAAGTTTGGAAAATGTTTAATTTTGGCTGTTTTCCTAATAGCCAGCACTCACACTCGCTCTCGCACTCACACGCTCTCCTTATGGAACTATCATCACTCGACCTTTTCAAATGAATCAATACTGTTTGCAATAGATTGATAATTTTTTTATTCATCCGTAAGATCTTTTTTCAATACATAGCTGTACAAAGATATTGGACAAGTCAAATTACAGTATACAAAGTTTATATACACTGGACATAACACACACACACGCATATATATATATATATATATATATATATATATATATATATATATATATATATATATATATATATATATATATATATATATATATATATATATATATATATATATATATATATATATATATGTGTGTGTGAGTGTGTGAACTACACATACACACATCACATTATTTCCTCATAATTTGACTAATCCTCCTCCAACATGCTGTGGGAAGTCGTCATTTTGCTGAAACAGAAGAAAAGGAAACTAGAAAAACCGGGTACTAGAAAAAATTCTTAATTTTTGTAGTTTAGATATTCATCTACGCTATAAAGTGTTAGTTTAGACAATATTCTTTCAGTTGTTTTTTAAAGAGATGTTGGCTAGAGAAGCAAATTTCTTGAAGGTGTCGTGGTAACTTATTGAAAAGTTGGCTAACAAGGTAAGATGGCCCTTTCTGGACATGTTTCAAGTTAACTGAAGCCACGTATAAGTGTTTTTTTTTTATCCTAGTGTCATGATTTTGAAACGACTTGTTTTTCTGAAATAAATGACTGTTTTTGGAAAAGAATATAAATACTGAAAACATGTACTCACATGCAAATGTTAAAATCACTGAGTTCTTGAAAAGAGGACTACATGATTCTGATATTCTTTAGCCATTGTTTATTCTTACAGCTCTCTTTTGCAGGTGAAACACTTTTTTGCTGTCAGTCGAATTACCCCACAAAGTTATACTATAACACATGATGGAATGAAAATATGTGAAATACACCATTTTTGCTGTATTTTTGTTTAAGACCTCTGCAACACTCTGCGGGGTGAAACATGTTGAACTAAGTTTAGGTAAAATAGTACATGCAATGTGAGATTTCCAGTTAAGTAAATTGTCTATTTTTAAGCCAAGAAACTTAATTTTGTTCCTGTTATTGCTAACATTTGAATTAATGTTTTTTCTGTTCTTTGTGAGGAAAATCATAAGATATGTTTTATCTAGGTTGAGATTTAATTTGTTTGCAGTAAACCATGCGTTTTTCTCTGTAAATGTTAGGTCCATTTTTGTGTATGATCATTTACTGATTCTCCAAAGACTAAGATGCTAGTATCACCTGCAAATAAAATTGGATGACTTTCTGGGGTTAAGGCACAAGGAAGGTCATTTATACTAACTAGGAAGAGAAAAAAAAGGGGGGGGGGGCTAATATTGATCCTTGATCCACAGGAAAAAAAATTTTTACTTAAAAAAAACAATATATTCATTGATATTTACATTTATACTAACAATGGCTTGATCAGTAGGGATGATGATGGGAATAACAGTAATGTATGAAAATAGTGGGATATAAAATTATCTGAAATCAACAGTTTTATCTTGGAGTTTTAATACAGTTTATTTTTTAATTATGAATTAATAATTTCCTATTTTTTATACATGTATTAAATATTTACTGAAAAAATTTCCCAGTGAAAAAATATGTGTTCCTGTGCCATTCCACTGTTGTCAGTACTGTAGAAAACTTGTTATTTACCATAATGGTAAATGATATGGGTTTGGGGATTAGGGGAAAAATCAGATTGTTTGCAGACGTTTGTGTTGTATATGCTGTAGTGGGAGAGGGGGGCGGAAATTTGCAGGAGGACATTTATAAGATATGGTTGTGGACCAGAAAAAATAAAATGAAGATAAATGTAAGAAAAACTAAGGTAGTGAGTTTCACAAGGAAGAAGATGTTAAACAGGGACATTGGAAGGGACAAGAGATAGAAGAAGCAGCAGAATATGAGTATCTAGGGATTGTCTGCAGGGAGACCTCAGGTGGAAAAAACAGGTAGAGAGGGTGGTTGCAAAGGGAAGAAGGGCTCTGGGTATGCTGGGAAGGGTGCTGAATGGAGTCAGCTGTGAGGTGAAGGAGAAGGCGTATGGCACAATGCCACGGCCAATGTTAGAATATGCTGCAGCAGTATGGGACCTGTATGTGGAGGTGGAGGTGCAAGAACTGGAAAAGGTGCAGAGAAAGGCAGCAAGATGGGTGAAGGGTAGGAGGAGAAGGCAAGGGCAGGATGATGAGGAAGAAGGGAACTATAGGCCATCAGTGTTGAACGGATGTACAGGATGTACAGGGTGGTGAATGAAGAGGGAGGATGGGGAGGGCTACACTGCAAGCTAAGTAAGGGGGTGTTTAGGGGAAGAGGAAACAACAGTGAGAAGCTTCAGAGGGTGTGGAGGAGAATGGAGCGAGGTAGGCAGTCCATGCTTGTGATGTCTGTGAGGGAGTGAAATGTGTTGAGGGAGTAATTTGTATCTGTGAGGGGAGTTGGTAAATTCAGGAAGGGAGTGGAAAAGGAGTTGGTTGGGTGAAGGAGAGGTGAGAGAGCTCGCCACTGGGTGGTAGTCTAATTGCGAGTGTGTGTATATGTATTAGTAAGGCAAGTCAAACAAAAGAATAACAGTTATAGCGAGCATGGATAGAGAGCATGATTGTGCAAACACCCGTAAACAAACACTCGCACTCGCTCTCGATGGGCTTTTGAAACAGCACTCTCTGATGTCATTCCCGAGAGCGAATGCATGAGAGTGCGCATTTCTTGCTGTTTGGAACACGACCTTTATAGTCAAAATCAAGCTGCCATTTTGCCGAGAATCTTACAGAACTTATGTGGAAAGCGTGCTATTTTATTTCAGGGCGATTTAAATCTCGCTATGTTAAACAAAGCTCGTTTTAAATTAAATAATTGGCAAACAAATATGATGTGAAGAGAATATACATGACTTTATGTATTTTAATAAAGTAAAAAGATGATTGTATTTTTATTTGAAATAAACTTTTAATATAAATTTACAGCCTATTTAAAAAAAAAATGTACTTGAAATGCATTCCTTGATAAAATAATAATTATTTACATAACATGCAACACATTTTTACGAAGCTGGCAGTAATAATGTTCAATTGTCTGAACTCTACTTTACAATATTATTGTATTGTGTAATGGTGGTTTCGTCAGAGGAAATGAAACATAAACAAATAAGTCATTATTTTATAACATTAGGATTGATAAAATATAATTTTAGATGACATGGCAATGATTTTTAGAATAAATAATTACAAACTATGTAATTAAACTGGTTTGAGTTTTTTGGCTTTTTTTTTTTGCTTTGAACGCCGATACCTTTATCCGAGATTCCCAGCAATCCAAAAAATTACATTTCAAAAACAATTTTGTTTAATTTGACAGTTACCATAACTATGTGTTTGAATAAAAAGAGCCAACTATGTGGCAAAGTATGTATTACTATAGAAAATTATTGAAAGTACGTATACAGTAAACAGCCCAATCCTAGGTACCAATAAAAAAAAAAAAATTAGTTTAGAAACTTACTTCTCTGGATTTCTGGGAAATAAAAAGTATTTCACAAATGTGTTTGGCTTCGAATTTTCACAGTGAGGAACCCAACATTTTGTGACGTGTTTCTATTTTATTTTCCTCAATTCAAAATTGAAATTCATTTCAATACACTGATATATGCCTAAGGTTATTTGTCTGACCATAGCCTCCAATGTCACCGTAGCAGGGCTGTGCACTCTGCCGACGGGTAGGCGTGCTCCTGGTAACAGGAGCGACCAGTGCAGCACAACTGAAAGGGCACGCCGGCGCAGAGAAACCTATGGTTGTCATACCAACCAGGATGCTGCAAGGCAGCAGGACACAAACGAGGCCCAGTAATAACTGAACTTGTGAGTCCAGGGCCTAAGTGGAACAGTGTTTGTTATATGTATCAAAAGATTTATTGATTGTTTTATTTCCTTTTGCTTATGGTGCATTGATAATCCGTTATCACCTTTCTCATCACGTGTCTAGTGTTTTGTCCTTTCCATTCATACGTGTTTTGTATTGCAGGGTATGTTTTGTTAATTTTAGTATATTTATATTTAATCATGAGCATGTTGCAAGTAAAGGAGATACAAGCTGTAACAGAAAGTAGTGCCGCGTTGTGGCATGGGTAAACTGAGGCAATCCCACATGTCAGGCGGAGATTTTAGAAAGTAAGTAGCATCTGACGGAGGTGGAGTGAGTGCTGTAAGCTCCGGCATTTTCCCGCGCACGCTGGCCGGTCTTCAATTTTTGATCTGGACATTCTCTGCAATAGACTGTAATCACTTGAAACCTTATTTTCTTTTAACTGCCCGGTAAGCCAACTCCTCTTCTGCGGGCATTGCCCCGGAAAGTTTAAGTTTACATTGTAAGGCATTGTTCGTCATAAAATGCTTTTTTTTCTTTCAGTTTTACCATAGTGGCCGGTTAAAGCCAGCAAGTGCTATGTCAAGTGCTCTCATAGAGAGAGAGAGGTGCAAATGCATCGGAATATATATATATATATATATATATATATATATATATATATATATATATATGTGTGTGTGTGTGTGTGTATGTGTGTGTGTGTGAACTGAGTTGCACTGTATTTATAATCGATCACTATATGTGTGTCAGGGGATGGGCCCTAATAATACCCTGTCAGTTCAGCTTTATTCATTTACAAGTGACAATAAGCATTGTTCCGAACTTTATGAGCGTGTGGTTGGCCCTGACAAGATTGATGTTCTGCGCCTCTAGAGGTGCTAGTGGTGTGTTAATTTTCTGCCTGAGAGCAGGTGGGGAACAGAAACTGATGATGTGCCTGGCGCCACGTTCGGTATAGAGAACAATTGTTGATGGGGGTCGTACAGCCGACGGCCTACGGCGACTCTGAATACACGGTCAATATCAACGAGAGCTGAGTGAATTTGTCCTTTATATTATGTAAATGTAAAATATTGCCTGTGGTCGAAGCTGTCGGCCTCTTTGCATGGCTATATTACCACAGAAGTTACCCTGCTTAAGGGAGGCAGGCCCCGTATATGCAAAACACACTGATATACACTTCTAAATTTGAAGGCATTAGGACGCAGTAACCGATGAACTCAGGAGAGTTAAATGCAGTAAAACACACCTAATTACAGTTTGACTGTTTTATTACTGTGAAGGTACAACGGAATGTTACTGCACTTGTTAATGCATACCTTAGCTAAGTAACCCGGCACTCTGGACCTGCCGGTAGTCGCTACTGCTGGAAAATAAGGCGAGGGCCTTAGATTAATTATGTGAAATGTGTCCTGAACATGAAGTCCTGGTATGTTACGTCAGGATGCAGAGAGACCTCCCCTCGGTTACAATATAAGTACTAAAATGGTTCTTGAATTACGTTAACTATGGATATGAAGAAAAATGCAGCCTGTATTGAATTGCCGAGGGGGGTACATGGACCTTACCTTTTGCCCTGCGGGTTGTCTGGAGTGCTGGAGTCTGACTAACGACATAGCATAGGTTTCGCCGCATGTCCGGCGAATCTGGCGCCAAAATGAAAACATAAAAAAAAAAACTGAACTTAATGATTAACATGATAAGTGAAATTGATGTTGTACATAATTAAGATTGCTTAACTAAAACACATTGATGGCATACTCCTGAATGCCAGAGCTCCAGATATGGCTAAGAATGTGATGTCATGAGAATGTCACCACTCTTGAAGGGTGATATTAAATGAAATGATGCCTCAGGGGGCTGATTCTCGATAGATGATTACATGCACTCTCTTATAATTAACATTTTATCATCTTTGTGTGTCATTATGTAATTAATTCCAGGAATGTGTATGTATGTGATGACACACTGATTTCGTAACTAAGGGTGAGATACGCCCTATTTTCTATGGAATGTTATCGACTCTCTATGCTGGAGCAGGCAGTTTCCCTACTGAGTTATAGTGTAATCATCGTGAATTATGGGTTAAAATGCTCCTATTTATTAATGCGGCTAAGGAACCACTCACAACTTCACACTTCCTGCAGGAATTATTTAACCCCGTCTTTTGAAACCACTCGGAGCTACGTCGCACTCTGGATTCAGCACATCGGAAAGTCGTGGGAATAAGCAGCGCCGCTTACCCCAGTGTTCCCTCCAATGGATGTTGCGTCTAACGGTCGTAACCTCACAGGACATACTCGTTTAGGTCACATATTCATTCTTCACAAGAGTTACCTCTTGTGGTGAATGTTAAATATCATGACCTATAGCCAGGAGTTACAGGACAGCAAGCAAAGTGTAATGTCGTTCTTGTCGACCTGTACTGGTCGAGACCGTGACCTAATGTCGATCTGTCGAGTGTTGCTGTGTGGTTGATACATCTGTGATGGAACAAACGGGCAAATGGTATACATGGATGTCAGGAACACATCAAAAGCCCCCCTCTCTGGTGACAGTTTGGTCCTCGCAGACCCCAAAGGGACTGCCATGCTGCCTGGCACAACAGGATGTCGACAGTCGCAGCTGGTTGCGAGGCCTCATGTTGTAAGGTCCCCGATGATGCTGTGCTGTGCTGCCTGCCAATGCTACAGGGCGATGACCCTGCTGATGGTGAAGTGCCGATGCCCGGGCTTTCCGAATGGGGTTGTTCTCATCGCAAGTGGTGAATGCCGGCCGATGTTGATGCTGACACTTGTAGTGGTGGGGAGGGGTTGAGACCAGCTTCATATACAGTCACTGCTCTTCTAACCCCATGATGCTCCTTCTTCTGGCGAGGGGAACGGTATGCTGTCTCATGC
Organism: Dryococelus australis; assembly: GCA_029891345.1. NCBI lineage: Eukaryota > Metazoa > Arthropoda > Insecta > Phasmatodea > Phasmatidae > Dryococelus > Dryococelus australis. The sequence continues at coordinate 93,211,369 of CM057009.1, read as the reverse complement.
TGGACATGATGCTCCTTCTTTTGAACCTTCCCCTGCACTTTTGAAGTGGTCCTCCAATGCGAGGTCAGCCAGTATTGTAGTCTTCATTGATGACATGGTGAAGTCTGGTGTGCAGCTTCCCTGGTGGCTGATTGGGCCTGCAGTTGTCACCACTGACTCGCTTTGTGCGACATTTTCGGAAGACAGTGTCTCTACACTGGGTGTCATGGCACTCTGGTCTGGCTCACTTTGGTTTGCAGCACCTGCGATGTTGATGTTATGTGTTTGAGATGGTGTGACCTCTTCCTCTTTCTCCTCTTCTTCCCCTGTCAACCTTATGTACATATGATTACTGGGTGTTGCAGTCGAAAAATGTGTCGAAGAGCACTCCCATCTATGCATGGGCTTGCATCTGCTTCGCCATTGGGCATTTCTGATACCTGCTCTGGGCCATTGGGCCCTTCCTCTTGCTCAGGAGTTTCTGCGCTGGGTCCCTGCATGGCTAGACGTAGGTCGTCGCGGTGTATGGCTACCTTGCAATCAGCTGGTGACCTTGATGATGTAAGTAGTATACCCCAGCTCTTTTACAACAACATGTGGTGCACTCCAATTAGGAGCAAACCCTGCCCAAAAGTTGCGCTTTACGCAGCTCAGTCTGTGCTCACAGTTGTAAACATGTTGTCTGAACCTGAGCCTCTTTGGTGGGCGGGTAGTTGCTGGTACCCATTGTCCCATGTACCTCTCCTAGTGAATGTATGCGTTTTCCAGGTCTTGCTCCTAGTGCTATCGCCTGCCTGCTGCCCTTTCTGTTGAATCACTATTTGCCTGTAGAATTCTGAACTCTCCAGGGAGGGGCACCTCCCTTCCCAGCAGAACAGCGGCTGGTGATTGACCTGTGGCTAGGTTCACCCTCCGTCTGATTGTGAACAAGGCCACAGGCAGATGTTCAGCCCAACTTGCGGGGTAGGTTCCTACCTGCAGGCGCAACTGAGTCTTGAGGTCTTGATTCCTCCTCTCAGTTGGGTGGTCCTGCGGTGGTACACGACAGTTGTATGATGCTGGACTACCCACCTGGTACTCAATTCCCTCCAATACTTCCCCGTGAATTTGGTACCATTGTCAGTTAAGAGGGTGCATGGGTAGCCCCTTTGGGGGTAGAATTTGGTTTCCAGTACACAGGCTATGTTGCATGCCTGTGCACTGGAAACTGGGTATGCTTCCCTCCACCTTGAGAATGAGTCACTCACCACAAGAATGAAGCTGTTGTCATTAGGGGTGTGCGGACATGGCCCCATCAGGTTTAGCGAGACTGACTCGAATAGCTCCTGTGGTTTCTGTGGTTGTTGTGTTACTCCAGCTGCACTCCTACTCTTGCAGAGGTTACACTTGAAGCAACTATTCACATATGGTTGCACATCTATGGTAACGCCGGGCCAGTGGAAATGTTTCGGCACATTTCTTGTGGTTTGTGATGCACAAGGGTGGCCTGCAAATCTTGCACAATGTGCATGATGTAGCCACTGTGCTCTTTAACTTTTGGGCCCATACAGTTTCCAGGTTGCTTCAGGGAGATGCAGTTGCATCTCGATGCATGTGTTATTCATTTGCCGCCACTCCTGTTCAACCTGTATGATGGAGGTGATACGACGTTGTGCGTCTGTACACTGCAGTTGTGCTGTAAAAATGCTGTCCTGCCAGTCATCAATTTCGAGTTCGGCTTCCTCAGGAACCTCGTTGACATCACAGATCACCCGGCCCTCGCCAGTTGTTGGGTTGTTGGCTGTGCTAGGGGGAAGTAGGCCATCCCACTCCTCTTGGTCCACTGCTACCGTTTTGCCTGGTGCACGTGAGAGCTCATCTGCTAACTGATTCTTTGCTCTCGGTACATGCTCCACCTAGAAATCGTACACTTGGAGGAGTGCCCAGCATGCTAATATATGTCTGGCCTCTTTCAAGGTGTGAATCCAGAGTAATCAGTGGTTGTCGGTTCGTAGTGTGAACCATTGGTATTCTAGGTATGCCCTGTACCATTTCACGGCCCACGCTACGGCCAGACAGTCTCGCTCGTTCATGTCGTACTTACCCTCAGTTTCTCAGAACTTTGCACTACTGTATTCATTGATGTGCTTCTCTTGGTTATCCCCAATCTGATAGAGAACTTCTCCCAAGCCCTTCTCATTTGCATCTGTCTGAAGATATAAATGGCGACTTGGGTTGTGTCGAGCCAATGTCTTGCACTACCTGAACTTGCTCTTTATCTCTTGAAAATTTGCTTCATGTTTCGCTGTCCACACGTTCTTTATGTTGGGTGACAACATGTCGGTAAGTGGTGCAGTTATGGTTGCAAAATCCGCTATTTTTTTCCCACAGCCAGTTCACTAACCCGAAGAATTTCCTCAGTTGTTTCCTCATGTGCGGCACCTCATAGTCATTAATGAGGGATAAATGCTGTTATATTGGCCAACTTCTGTTTTCATCGACCATGTGCCCAAGAAACTGTATGCATGGGTGGCCAATGTGACACTTGTGGTTCACACACGACAACTTTTTGATGGCTAGTCTCTCCAAAACTAGTGACAGGTGTTGGATATCGTAATCCCAGGTTTCGGACCAGATTAACATATCACCCAGGTGTGCGAGGGCGAAATCTTTAATGTACCCATCGAGCACCTGGACCATCATCATTTGAAAAGTTGCTGGTGCTGACTTCAAGCTAGAGGGCATTGCTCAGAAGTGGAACCTTCTCCCATCTGGGGCTGTGAACACTATGTGGGTTTTATTGGCACCTGCCAGTACCTGCTGCACAGGTCCAATGATGTCATGACCTTAGCCTTGCCCAAGTTATACAATGCATCCTTGACACTTATGTAGGGGGTGAGGTGCTCAGTGTGATTTGGTTGATTGCTCTGAAATCCACACAGAATCGTCACGTCCCATCCTTCTTGGGACGTGATTGCACTGTTGTAGTGCAAGGTGATTGCACTGTTGTAGTGGCTGCAGGTGGGTTCAATCACACCCTCAGCTAGCATTTCTTCAATCTGCTCTTTGATGATGGCACATTGATGTGGCTGGTAACTTCTGGGTCCAGATTAGATCGGCTGGTCATGTTCCAGTGGAATACAATGCTCGGCTATGGTTGTTCGACGGAGTGTCTCTCCTGGCACAAATACTTTGCATCGTTCACCCAGTATGTATTGTCCTGTATTCTGGAGGGACCACATGATTGAGTTCATCTAGTTGCACTCTGATCTCATTACGAGTGGGTTGGGATTCGTTGTCGTACACCGTCTGCCTTTCCTTTAGGCCGAAATGGATCCTATGGGCAGCTGACTCAACAATAGCCTTTTGTATTTTGAGCCAGGGGATACCCAAGATGGCATCCTCCCATAGATCTGCAGACACGAGGGCTGTGGTGATGGTGTCCACATCTCTAATTCGGACGTTAATCAGTGTATCTCCCATTGATTCCCCCTCGTTCTGCTTTGTTGCGAGGTGTAGTACCTGTGTACTCGGTGTAATCTCGCTTGTGTCCACGAATCCGATGCACACTAAATTATCACTTGCTGCTGTATCTATTAATGCATGACATCATTGCGGATTTAAATGTATTGCAATTCTAATCATTCGGTTTTGTATTTTACTGATATGCTGTATGCTTGGTTGCTGACTTCCGATTCCTGCCTGCCCTACTTGTTGATGAGGCTTTGTACGATGGGGGTCCTTTGCCCTGGGGTAGAGAGCGTCCGGCTCACCTACCCCAATGGTCTGTTTCCCATCAGTGGTTTGTTGTTCTGCAGTTGGTTGCATTTTGGGCACTGACTGTGCCTATGCTTTCTGCCTTCTCCCTTGCAATGTTACGATGCAAATGGCAGCTTGTGTGGGCCACCTACTATGCCCGTGGTTGTTGATATTCGTGCTGCCATCCTGGGTTCAGGGTACGTTCTTGTACGGAAGGCACCTACTCCCACTACCTTGTTCGCTGCCGGTTGCTCCTCTGTCTGCTCCCTCTGCTCTGCATCTTTCCTCCAGCACGAATGGTACCCATCGCCCTCTCTATTCACGGCATTTTGTTCTCCGCTGGCTTGGTCTAGCAATGCAGCAGAGCGCATGAAGTCCTCTGTACTACTGTGAATTAATGGTGCCATTGATGCCTGTTTTCCGCTCTTACAATTGATGCAACTACCTCTAGGATCTCATGCTCGCTCATGTGTGGATAAAAGTTTTGATTTTTCCTATCTTCCTCGTTGCAAATGTGGTCAGGGACTCAACTGCTTTTTGTACTTCTAGCACAGCCCTGCTTTGTGCTTGCAATGATGTGTAGGTATTGGCAAAACGACTTTGAAAGCTGCTACGAAATTCTACCAACTCAATACCATAATGACTGATCGTTTTCCACCAACTACTCGCCTCGCCGACCGATTGGGTCCCTATCCATTTTTGCCACTCTTGTTGGCACATCCTGTATCTCTCTAAACGCATTGTGCAGTCGTTTATAAAAGCCTGTAGCGGCCTCACTTGTTAGGCCGGAAAATGTTGGTAATCGTTGAAATCGGACCAGCGTTGTACCGACTTCTATGGCTCTTGTGATCGCTGTAAATAATTCCGGATTATCACGATCGTTTTGCTGCGGGTACGTGACACACATGGGTTGTGACGTCAGCTTCTGCAGTTCTTCTGCTCTTCTGGGTAGTTGCGTTGAATGTGCCAGTGGCCTTTGGTACAATTCCGAATTTTCCCGCGCACAGTGATGTGTGCTAGACAATTCCACCCCTACTACTGACTTGACTTCTGACCGCGGCGATGGAAATGCGCATTGTCAGCAACAGAATCTGCTGCGGCTTGACTTGCCATGTCTTGCCCGGCCAGACATTGCCAGTGCATTTTGCATCTGCACGCCTCACACCTCACGATTTATTGTGACCCTTGGCTGCAAATTTCCTCTTGACACTGCTCATGTGCTTGTAATTGTTTTATTTTGACTGCTTTGAAATTTTGTAAGTCCAGAAAAGAATTCGTTCACATGTTTCACAGAGAATACGGCCTTGTTTATCCGTGGTGGCTTTTTCAGGCTGGCTCAAACATTCCGGATGAAAACTACGTGCACACTGTACACAAATTACTGTTCTGTTTCCCTTTGCTGAACACGTTATTTGTTTCGCACACCTACCTTCTTGCCAATGCGTAATTACATGTACTGTGGAGTTGAGAGCGATTAAGTGGGACTATTGACATTGAGAAACAAATTTGCTTCGCAAACGTTGTTCATATTGTGTGGGCTGTACTTTGCCACAGTCAGCACACAAAATTGCTGGTGTACCACCTGAGGTACAACTCCATGTGTGCCCACTTGGGCTCTGTTTGCCGCTGTTATTCTTTATTTGCGAATTTTCAAATTCCATGTTTCCCTACATGGACATATTATTTCTTCAAAGGGGTTTGTACTGATTGTGGATTGTACACACTTCAAACATAATGGTCTCGCTTGTCCTGCTCTTGAACACCAATTCAAATGCTGCCAGACAGTATCATGTATCGCCGTGTTTTGTGGAGCGAGGGATTCAAGGTCAAACATTGTATTGTTATGCGGCTGGCCCTCAGTCGCTTATGACAGGAGGAGGGGGGTATTTACCGTTTCTCACTGCACCTCTTTTCCCGCTGAGAACATGTGTTCCAGGTGTGTGCATAATGAGTGTGTTTTCCCAGTATACTGCTTGCTTTGAAACAGAAAATTACTTGGAAAAGTTTCTTGAAAATTAGTTGTGGGCTCTTGACTTATGATTGCCACACAACAGATTTGAAAAGCTTTGCAGAAATGCTCTTGATAAATAACTGTAAAAATGTTGTTGACTTTGAAAGTCAGTGTAAAATCCTTAAAATTTTAAATTATTTTTGAAAATTCTGAGAAAAGTTTTAAAAATTTATTTAATTGACCGTTGCACTTTAAGTTCGTTACTGTCCAAGGGAAATCACTGAAGAAGAGTGTTGCTTATTTTGAAAAAGTTTGGAAATTTTATTACTGAAAAATACTGCAAAATATTCCGGAAAAGTTCCGTAAATTATAAAATTAAATTTTGATTGCTTTTGTTTCTTAATTGCTGACTGGTATTGCTCGAAAATACCATCTTTTATTGTCGTTATACCTGTTGCTAATTACTGTACACGTTGATAATGCCTAGTGCATTTGTTTACAAAACACTCCCACACGTACTTTTACACATTTGCAGTGCTGTGTTGTATACAGGTACACTTTTACATATAATTTACACTTGCAGTGTCGAGTTGGCGTGTTCGACATGCATCTCTTTTGGCTTACAGTTGTGTATTTTTCATTATGTGTTGGCACGTCTAACCAGTGTATGTTTACAAAAGTTAAAATGTTTGATGATATTGCAAGTAAACAACCCAGATTAGTGGATTGTTTTGACAGATGCAGGCCCTCAATAGACATCAGTTGATGTGCATTATTTGCCACTCGATTCCATGTATGTCTGTTGGTGTAACACATATGCACTCTATAGTGTAAACAAATCTGACAACTTTACTATTGAATATTTGTACTATAAGTGTGACAAATAAAAACATGAACTCTTGATTTTATCGATGTTGACTGTAATGTTGACTGTACTTTCTTAATTATGTTGATATAGAGAAGTGTCTGAAGGTCTCAGGTTACTCACCAATGACTGTAGCTGTTTGTTCTGAAGCACTGTCGCACTGTTACATCTAATGTAGCCTGTTGTCCATGTGTTGCATTGAGCAGACTACCGACATGTTGGTGATGCTCTCATGCACTCCGAAGTTCTACTGTTTTTTGTTTCGCCCATGTTGGGCAAACCACTTGACATAGGAATGTGGCTTGCTGGTTTAGACAGATGTTTTATTCGTCCGAATTGGGAAGGCCAATTGACAAGGAGCGCTTCTAGAGGTGGTGGTGTGTTAGTGCCCCACCTGAGAGCAAGTGGGGAACAGGAATTGATGATGTGCCCGGCACCACGTTCGGTATAGAGAAAGATTGTTGATGGGAGTCGTATGGCCGACAGCCTATGGCGACTCTGGATATGCGGTCAATATGAAGGAGAGTTGAGTGAATTTGCCCATTATATTATGTGAAGGTAAAATATTGCCTGTGGGTGAAGCTGTCGGCCACTTCGCACACCTATATTACCACTGAAGGTACTCTGCTTAAGAGAGGCAGGCCCCATAAATGCAAAGTTACATTGAAATACACTTGTAAATTGAAGGCTGCTATTAGGACGCAGTAACAGATGAACTCAGGAGAGTTAAATGCTATAAAACACACCTAATTATGGTTTGACTGTTTTATTACTGTGAAGGTACAGCGGAATTTACTGCACTTGTTAATGAATACCTTAGTTAAGTGGACCTGGCACTCTGGACCTGCCGGTGGTCGCTACTGCTGGACAATAAGGCATGGGCTTTAGATTAATTACATGAAACGTGTCCCAAGCGTGAAGTCCTGGTGTGTTACGTCAGGATGCAGGGAGACCTCCTTTCGGCTAAATAAAATTACTGAAAAGGTTCTTGAATTATGTTAACTATGTATATGAAAAAAATGCAGCCTATATTGAATTGCCGAGGGAGGTACGTTGAGCTTACTGTCTGCCCTGCCAGTTGCCTGGAGTGCTGAAGTCTGACTAACTACATAGTGTAGGTTTCGCTGCACGTCCGACGAATCCGGTGCCAAAATGAAAACATGAAAAAAACTGAACTTATAGAATATCATGATAAATGAAATTGAAGTTGTACATAATTAAGATTGCTAAACTAAAACACATTGGTGACATACTCCTGAATGCCGGAGCTCCAGATATGGTTAAGAATGTGATATCACGAGAATGTCACCACACTTGAAGGGTGATATTAAATGAAATGATGCCTCAGGTGGCTGATTCTCGATAGAAAATTACATGCACACTCTCATAATTAACATTTTATAATCTGTGTGTGTGATTATGTAATTAATCTAAGGAATGTGTAGGGATGTGACGACACACGGATTTCGTTACTAAGGCAGAGATAGACCCTGTTTTCTATGGAATGCTATCGACTCTCTATGCTGGAGCGGCGGTTTCCCTATTGAGTTATGGTGTAATCACCGTGAGTTATTCTTACAAATGCTTTTATTAATTAATGCTGCTATGGAACCGCTTGCTACTTCACACTTGCTGCGGGAATAGGTTTCCCCATCTTTTGAAACCACTCGGAACCATGTTGCAGGCCGGATTCGGCCACAGGGCTTTGCAACATCGTGCACATCGGAAAGTCGTGGGAATAAGCAGAGGCGCTTCTTCCAGTGTTCCCTCCAGTGGCTGATGCATCTGTTAGTCATGGCTTCACGTGACACACTTGTTTTGGTCACATATCCATTCATCACAAGAGTTACCTCTTGTGGTGAATGTTAAATATTAAAACCCGTGGCCATGAGTTACAGGGCAGCAAGAAAAGCATAATGACATTCTTGTCGACCTGTACTGATCGAGTCTGCGACCTAATGTCGAACGGTCGAGTGTTGCTGTGTGGTTGATGCGTCTGCAATGGAACAAACGGACACAAGGTATACGTGGACGACAGGAACATGTCAATATCAACAATGGTACTTAGTCGACCGACAGGCTACTGTTTAACAAACAGCATCATTCACCTGTAGCAGTAATCAATGGGCAGAGATCATCAACATCTTCGGCGAGGAGTGTGGTTCAGGCGTATGGCTTGCAACCCCGAGGTTAAGATAATCAGTATCCACATTGATGTCGCCTTGACTGTGTCTGTTGCCAACCGGGTATAATCACCTCCTAGACTGCATCTCCACTGCCCCAAAATCATTTAAACCCTTTTCCACCATCCCAGAGACTTCAAAAATGACACCCCTCTGTGTGGTCAAAACTTCCACCAAAAATAGTCAGAACAGTCAAAATTTTTCAACACAAGTGAAATTTGAAACATTACATTTCCCAAATTATACATTTCCATAATACTGGGACAACTTGTTGTGTAATGGCCAGGGTGCCATTGTTTTCCAGTGTATACAGTGCCAACGATTAACCACCTAATGGAAAGAAAGGAAACTCAAGGGTTTATTTCGTTCCATGTGTTCGATGATAGTGTTCTACGTTGTCACACTTGGAACTAACAAAAAAATGCTACGATGCTAGTGCTCCAAGTGCGCTCTCATGGAACTAACAAAGAATTCGCACTGCGAGAGAATTGTATTGGTTTTGTTATTATTTTGAATTACTCAAAATTCTTGTGTAATTTGCATGCAGCCACAAAATGACTCGAATGTTAATCTTGTGTTTATACAGTATCTAAGGTAAGGGGAAATCATCACTTCTTGGAATTTTAATGTACATCACTTAGATACCAAGGGAAAACAAACTAAAAATATTATGCAATTCGAAATAATAATTTAGTGGAAGCTTGATCGATCATGAAAACATATATACATATATATATACACACACACATATGTATGTATATTGGTATTACTCTTTTGTCCAAATAAATGCAACTTCAGAATACTAGTAATATTTAATGTAATTGCAATTACCTACAGTATGATTGGGCACTTTCAAGTTAGCTTCGTATTAACTTTCAAGTAACATATGGTGGTATTACATCAGTTAGATCCATTTTTAACAAAATATTTATTTACTGTAACATTTCAATCAAAATATAAAGTAATAACTGGTAATGCAAATGCCAAAATCAAATTCCTCCTTTTTGTAGTAATGTAAATTTATTAAAAATCACACACACCAAGTAAATATAATTTGCTATAGTCCTGTAACAATTTAATTCAAAAGCAACACTGTAAACGATGGTATACACTAGCAGTAGCAAGTCGTCGTAGTTTGTAACAGGAGTCGTCGTTGAATAAAAAGAAGTGTTTCCCAAAAATAGACTATTTTTTTGGCATTTTGGTTTCAACAAAGTTGATACATTTTAAGCCTAATTTACTGGAAAGAACCAACCAATCATAAATTCTACCTATGTCCCTCTCATCCAATAAAAGTAGCAGCCCTCTATCAGACATTCAGGATACGCCTCTGTTGCAGTAAGTCGGGGACTGGTTATATTTGTGTGATTTGTTCCAATTAAAATAAACACTGACAAATTTTTGTTACAGCATTCAAGAAGGGTTAATTTTCATGTCCCCTTGGTTCGAGTGGATATTTCGAGGTACATTTATCCTCTTGATATGAATTTGAAGTGTGACAAAGTCATGTTTATCTTCAAGCATTTTTGTAGGGTATGAGTCCAGGTCAGGGCAGACACCTGACGAATTTAGAAATGGCAAATTGGTGCAGGTTAAAAATTTTGTTATTTTCTGACTGCCTTTCAAAAACTAATAATTTTGTGATGGCTCAGCTCACTTGGAAACAGCAATTTCAACTCCCACAACACAGTACAGCAAACCATTTCACTAAAAATATTTCAGGTGACCACACTTTTCTGGAAGAAACTCACTTACTTGAGCTCGGTTGTATTTAAGCTTGACAGCTAACATTTATGGTTTCATATGAAAAGGAATACCAAATAATACGTATATAATTCTTATGTTTTGGACAATTCACAATTAAAATTATTAACTACAGTAGCTAGTTTGAATTCTGCATTCAAAGCCACACTTCAACATACATACAGCGATGAAAATTGCATGCATTCTTATTCAAAATAAAGCTAGCCAGCTTACAATTGTACACTTTATGAATGCTTCTTTTTAAAAAGAAACTTTAATAAAAACAGTTAAATTGCATTATTAGAAAGTAACTGTGGCAATATTTCAAGTTCTCTCTCGCTCTCTTTCTCTCTCCTGATAGTGCTTTTCACACTACCTAACGAGAGGTTTTTGTGTGTCATGCTGTAGCACCCTCGAATTGAGACAATGCGCATAGGCAACTTAACGATAAACAAAGCAAACCCAATGGAAAGTTTTGCCTACAAATGTGTACAAAACGAAAATTACATTTACCAGCGCCTTTGAGTTTTCTGAAAATTTTTAACCAATTATAATTGCAAGGAAAACATATAATAAGCCTTCATAATCACTACGTAAAAAAGTAAAATGCATATTGATTTGCTGTGAAATAGTGCAGATTTTCAACATTAAGATTATCCAATATATCAAGTAATCTCAATTTAAATTTATAAACAAACCATGCACAAACCAGAAGGAACGAGAGCAGGCTGTCTGAGCCAATTGAGAAATAGCTAACATCACAACTGGGAGAATGTGACTATTTCATGTAGGAAGGGAATTCTAAATTTATAACTGCAATTATGCTGTTGACAAAAGGCATATTGCATTATGCCAATGCTAATAACCTAGAATGTTTGTGATTTGTGTCGTTTTTACATAAACCTAGGAGATGCAGTGTCAACAAACTCTTAAAATTCATAAGCCTCAATTAATTTATCAGAGAAATGTGGACGTAATGGCAGTAAAATTTACTTCCCAGAAATTACATGATATTAACTTTCACACCTAGGCCATCATTGGACGTTGCCATGATATTATGTAGGCTATGCACTGGAACAATTTACAAACAAAACAAATTACGTACTTTCAAATAAGAGAAATTCACCCATAATTTGAAACCAGGCACTCAATAGTTACAGCAAATGTATGGCTTAATCTGGTGCAGCCAAAAAAACTTTCATGTCCTTGTAAACTGTAGGATTCAAATGTTCTTTGGTCAACTTGTGCAACAGATAGATGGTTTGCTTACTGTCAATTCCATAAGCACCCAAGATATGTTATCACTTTGCAGTTCTAATCACTAATTGGCAACCAATTGTCACGTAACGAATGTTATGTTTAAGTAGCATGTTGGGGAGACAGTGTTCGGCAGATATAGGGGGTCAAAATTGGTTAAATTTTCAATTATTAAATATGAATTCGAAAACTTTTTAGTGCACTGGTATTGGTGCGTGCCATATCATAAATTGGCAATACAACATTCAGAATAACCTCTTGACATAATATAATAACATCTTTATACAGAACAGGGGCTTTCCCAAAAACCAGGAAAATTATGTCTGTAAATGGTTTATACATTTGTTGATTAAGTTACTAATCACACTTCATAGGAATTTTTTGGGCTTCACATATTTCGCAGTTTATACCATGGGACATAATAGTGAGAAAGATGATGAAAATGAGGGTGTTATACACTTAAACATGTATAATTTATCTCAAATATATTACTTTCGACTAGCTGAATCATGTTTATTGCGATATCACCTCTGGAAACGAAATTTATTTTACAAAATATTAGTCACAGGGTACGATTTTGCCTACACACCAATGATATACAGTTATAAACCACGGTAAACATGGGCATTATTACCAAAGTCGTAAGACTTGTCTACAGTAAAACTGTATGTGTGGTAGGAGCAAATATTTCTACATTATTTCAGTTGGTTTTGGAAATCGAAAATGATTTCTTTGAAGGATCAGACACAGAAACTTTAATATTTCAATTTTCTCCATAGACCCAGTAACTTGAGAATAGTTTTTTAACGTCGAAGCTAGCTGAAGGAAAAATAAAACAGACCATGAATAACTAACAAAATGATTAAATTTGCAAATGTTTGAATTCCGTTTTTTTTTCCAGCAAATGCGTACCATACATTTGAATTGTCTTGCCTCTCTTTTGAATTCCTTGGAAAAAGAAAACATTTCACATTCTTTCGATTTCATGCACATCCCACCGACATACTTTTTTTCCAGTCCAAATAATTTTTTCCATTCCTGCATAACCTATATGTTTCAACCCTTCGTGATGTATGTTACTTCATATTTTAGGGACTTTCATTGTACACAAATTTTAAAAGCAGGTAAAATTAATTCTAGAGTTTATGTTTATCCCTGCCATTAAAAAAAACATAAAACCACAAAAATAATGTAAACATAGATCTTGGGAACCACCAAACAATTTGTCTTCAACACAAGCACCCCAAGATGTCACACACGACAATACAAAGTCTTACATGTTCGGCCCATTAGATTTTCACCCCCATGTACAGTGTGACATGAAGTATCACCAAGAATGCCTCGGTGACACGGAACACGGACCCCTGTTGTGATACAGACTGTCCTGTGTCTGCAACTACTGCCAGTGACATCGGAAGGCCTACAAACAGTCTCTAAGGGCAGTTGTCATTGACGTGTGCCATTTACCTTATCACTAAGACAGTTTGCCCGGCTGTAGCCTGCCACGCCACTGCAGCAGGGCTGTGTGCTCTACCGATGGGTAGGGTATACGCCTGGTCGCAGGAGCGATCTGGGCAGCAAAAGTCCAAGGGCAGGTTGGCACAGAGCAGACAGTGGTAACCATGGCAACCAGGATGCTGTGAGGTGGACGGACACAAACGAGGCCCAGTAATAACTGAACTTGTGAGTCCAGGACATAAGTGGAGCAGTGTTTGTTATATGTATTAAAAAATTTATTGATTGTTTTATTTCCTTCTACTTATAGTGCATTGTTAACCTGTTATCATCTTTCTCATCACGCATCTTGTATTTTGTCCGTTTCTTTCATAAGTGTTTATTATTGCAGGGTTTGTTTTGTTAATTTTAATATGTATGTTTAATTATTAGCATGTTGCAAGTAAAGGATATACAAGCTGTAATAGAAAGTAGTACCACTTTGGCGCGTGGGTAAGTCGAGGCGAGCCCGTGCATCAGGTGGAGAGTTTAGAAAGCAAGTAGAATCTGACGGAGTTGGAGTGAGTGCCGTGAGCTCCGGTGTTTTCCTGCGTGCGTCGGTGGTCTTCAATTTTTGATCTGGACATTCTCTGCAATAGACTGTAATCCCTTGGAATCTTCTTTTCTTTTCACTGCCCGGTAAGCTCCCTCCTCTTCCCTTGGGATTTGCATTGCCCCGAAAAGTTTAAGTTTGCATTATAGCACATTATTTTTCGTGAGATGCTTTTTACAGTTTTACCGTAGTGACCAGTTAAAGCAAGCAAGTGCTATGTCAAGTGCTCTCTTAGAGAGAGGTGTAACTTTAACAGAATAAATATGTCTGTGAACTGAGTGGAGCCATATTTATTTTCGATTGCTCTATGCGTGTCAGTTAAACCCTAATAATACCCATTCAATTCTTCTTTATTACTTTGCAAATCTCAGTAAGCATTCTTCCGAACTTTATGGGCATGTGTTGGCCTTGAAAATCCAAGTATGCAAGTGTGAATGGATAGGCAGCTTTCCGACCAAGACCAACAATGATACATAGCCGACCATCCCCTACCGTTTAACAAACAGCATCATTCATCTGGATCAGTTATCAATGGGTCAGAGATCATCAGCATCTTCGGCGAGGAGTTTCAACACCATGGTTAAGAGAATCAGCATCCACATTGACGTCACCTGGTGCCAACTGGGTATAATAACATCGTAGACCTCACCTTCAACCACCCAAAATTATTTTAACCTTTTACACCTTCCCAGAGGCATCAGCATGTACGAAGATTATAAACAACCTGGTCAAGAATGCCAATTTTATGGAATAATTATAACATAGATTATTGAAAACATTTATTAAATTGTTGGCTTAATGCTTAACGTTTGTACAATTAAAGTTTATTTGATCTTAAGTGTAAAAAAAGGATAACTCTGTTTTATCGCCAATCCGATGAATAGGGCGAAAGACCTATGAAGAGTCTCCCCTGGTCAGAGGTCTATTCACTAAATTTAAGATGTGATATTAAATATCCTGTGTAAGGACAACAGTAGCTGACATCTGGTATTGATATTTTATACTTGTAAAAATGGCATAACCAGTATTTCGGCTATAAAGTATCAGTAGTAGAGTGATAGTAATTTTTAATAAACACATTTTGAATGAATTTTAAAACTTATGACCAGATTATACAATAAAAAATATACTGTCCATTCAATATTGTAGTTTGACGTGAACTGGTCAACCCTAGCCCATTAATTCCACAAGGAGACATAAGCCTATTAGCCTAAGTTATGTGTGTATGTATACAGTGGATCAGAGCAGTACATGATGATACGCTGCGCCTCCAGAGGTGCTGGGGGTGTGTCCGTGTCCCGCCTGAGAATAGGTGGGGAACAGGAATGCATGATATGCCCGGCGCCACGATTGTTGATGGAGGTCGAACGGCCGATGGCCCTTAGGCGACTCTGGATACGCAGTCAGTATGAAGGACAGCTAAGTGAATTTGTCCATTATATTACGCAAAGGTAAAATATTGCTAGTGTGTGAAGATGTTGGCCACTTCACACATATATTACCACTGAAGATACCCTTATTTATGGAGGCAGATCCCATAAATGTAAAACATACACTAAAATACACTTGTAAATTTGAATGCTGCTATTAGGGCGCAGTACCCGACGAACTCAGGAGAGTTAAATGCAATAAAACACATCTAATTATGGAATGACTTTTTAATTACCCTGATGGTACAAAGGAATGTTACTGCACTTGCAAATGCGTACCTCAGTTAAGCGTACCCGGCACTCTGGACCTGCCGGTGGTTGCTACTGTTGGAAAATAAGGCATGGGCCTTAGATTGTAATGACGTGAAATGTGTCCCGCACGTAAAGTTCTGGTATGTTACATCAGGACACAGGGAGATCTCCCCTCGGCTAAATAAAAGTACTAAAAATGTTCTTGAAATACATTAACTATGGACATAAAAAAATTGCAGCCTATATCGAATTGCCGAGTGGGGTACACCGAGTTTACTGTCAGCCCTGCCGGTTGTCTCGAGCGCTGAAGTCTGACTAACGACATGGCGTCGTATTCGCCGCACGTCCGGCGAATCCGGCATCAAAATGAAAATATGAAAAAAAACTGAACTTAATGAATAACATGATAAGCGAAATTGAAGTTGTACATAATTAAGATTGCTAAACTAAAACACATTGGTGGAATACTCCTGAACGCCAGAGCTCCAGATATGGCTAAGAATGTGATGTCATGAGAATATCACCGCACTTGAAGGGTGATATTAAATGATATGATGCCTCAGGTGGCTAATTCTCGATATATGATTACATGCACACTCTCATGATTACCATTTTAGAATCTGCATATGTTGTTATGCAATTAATTTCAGGAATGTGTATGGATGTAATGACACACGGATTTCGTAACTAAGGGTGGAGATACACCCTGTTTTCTATGGAATGTTATCGACTCCCTATGCTGGAGCAGGTGGTTCGCCTAGTGAGTTATGGTGTAATCACCATGAATTATGCTTTAAAATGCTCCTATTAATTAATGCTGCTAGGGAACTGCATGCCACTTCACACTTTATGCTGGAATTTGATTCCCCGGCGTTTTTTAAAACCACTCGGAGCCACGTCGCACTCCGGATTCTGACTCAAGGCCCGTCGACATCGCACACATCAGAAAGTTGTGATAATAAGCAGCGCTGCTCACCCCAGTGTCCCTTCCAATTGCTGTTGCGTTTAATGGTCATGGCTTCACGAGACACACTCGTTTAGGTCACATATCCATTCATTCCGAGAGTTACCTCTTGTGGTGAATATTAAATATTATGACCCGGGCCACGAGCTACAGGATGGCAAAAAAAGTGTAATGCTGTTCTTGTCGACCTGCACTGATCGAAACCACAACCAAATGTCGATCGGTCGAGTGTTGCTGTGTGGTTAATGCATACTGTGATGGAATAAATGGGTACAAGGGATACATGGATGTTAGGAACACGTCAGTGATTTAACATTTATGTTTTGTTTTAAAAAGTGTTTAAAATTATTTGTTGTCAATGGGTAATGTTTACATGCTGTGCGCCCCTGTTATGCCACACCTCTCAGTGCACTAGTATTCCATACCACGTATGTGACTTGTATTCTTTCGAAATAGGATATTTGATAATGTTAGTATAATTATGCACGTAACCAATGTGTTTGAATGCCACTGTGTTTTGTTGAATTTATAAGGTAAGTGTAATTCGATATGTTAATTTTAAGAGGGTTTTGTCTTAAAGTATTTGCCATCACATTTAAGTAATATTAATCTGAGCCACACTCTAACCAACATTTTAGTAGCGCAACATATGACGTGTGCAGCTCAACACCAGCCCATTCACTACCCAACCCATTTACCATGGCTTTTGTCAGAACCACAGTCAACACATCAGCACCAGTGAGCTTTAGCTCCACATTGTGTCCCATGTAAATCGTGTCAGTACGTGTGCACCAGATTGATCAAGTTTAAATGTGTTTTTCTGAATGTCCAATTTAAATATAATTGCGTAGTGTTTGTTTTTTATTTTTTAAAGTGCAAATAAGGTAACTTCGTATCCGTGTTTCACATCGTTCGTACTGTGCACTAGTGTAACCATCGTAAATACCACATGTGCAATCACTAGTGCCACGTAACAAGCCAGGGATGCACCTACGTGTTTTTGTTTACATTGTCACATCAATAGTATTTTATGGCAATGCATTGTGTGTGATTGTTTTGTAGTAGAGATGTGACAGTTGTAGATTAAAAGTAGAGCCACGTCTGTTTTCTTTGGGCATTAAAGTGCTGACATGAAGTGCACTTAGGCTGAACCATCGAGGAGAATAGGTTGTGTGGATTGTAAAAAATATTACCGTCGTTTTCTTGGCAGGCATGATCTTTCACAGTGGAGAGCATGAGTAGAAGTGGAATCGTTTGGCTGATGTACTTAAGAGCCCCCCTCAATGTCCTATGTCTTAAATTGTAGAAGTTGCAGAAATCCATCCTTGAGCTATCCAAGTACTCGTGGGCTAGAGAGGGTTATCTGAGCTACCCATCACTTATGCTCACTCCCGAAGGATGTTATAGGTCACCTTAGGCGTTAAATATTATGTCGTCATTTCAGCGGTTATGCACTTGTGAAGCGGCAAAGAAAATAAAAGAGCGAAATATTTGCAACTCAATTTATTCACATACTTCCTGCAATAGACACATGCATTTCATTTTCGCTGTTGTAGTGGGTGAGCACTTACACTGTTAAAACATGACATTGACAGAGTCTTGGCATGAGGCCATTCCCCATGTCGTGCCAGCTGGAATGTTGGAATTCACCACAACATCATGGAGCAGCACCTGCGTCCCTGAACCAGTGCCACTTGCGAGTCTGTTATACTGCAGCATTAAAGTGCGAAAGTGTAGCATGCATATTTTTCATGGTCTGTTTAATATGTTAGGAAGTGTGTGTGTTTTGTTTGCCCTGCTGTTGTGTATATTTTCTCCTGCAATGCCACTATGTCAGTGTTTGTTAGCAACACATTTAAATGTTTTCTAATTGAACTGTTTCATATAACACATTAGTGCACACGTTGAAATATCATGTGTAATATTAACCCAGGTATGTACTAATTCAAATTGCAAGTGATCCGCACATGAGTGCTGATTGCCATGTGCTACTGTTCATGTATTCAGTGTTATGTTTTCAGGGTTATGTATATGAGGGTTATGTTATTATTCGCCAAGTGTTATGTCAACTTCGTTTTTATATGTCCCATATCACCTTGTGCCTCACATAAGTACAGGACAAATAGTCCCCTTTGTTTACATTATTAGTTTAGTTTATTTTAGTGTCATGTTGTGTTGTGTTTATTTATTGATGTATTTGACAGATTGTACTCTAGAGGCACCATCTTGTGTAATTTTCCAAATGGCCATACAGAAGACAATTTTGTTACATATGTTGTTAAAAATATTTATTGTAATTAATTGTGTAGGTTTTTGCCCATATTAAGAATGTTTCAGATATTTTATATTTTAGATTATTTTGTCCAGTAATGACAGTACATTCAGTATTGAGATACTAACCCTTCCTGCCGTGTTGTGCAACGAATCACCAAAAGTGAACTGGGGTACATGACCATGTGGCCAAATCGCCCCTTATAAATACAACAGTATTTTAACAATGTTTATTAGTACTTAAATATGAACTCCTACATTTTGCAAGAGGTAAACACATAAGGACATAATAGACTATAAGAAGGAAAGGCTCTAAGAAGGCATTGCTACGTTTTTACATGTGCAGTGTGTGAGGTTATGTTTTCATGGCAACTCAACAAGGTTGAACGAGAGTAATTACTTTTATATTTTTAAATGGTGAATTTTTGCTTTATAAATAAGGGTTTGTTTGAGATTTCATCCCATCGACATTGCAGGGTTCACATCATTTAATTTCATTAAATTCATTTTGTGTTAAACATATCACATGATATCATGGATGGGAGTCTCTGCCAAAGAGCGAGCTCCGTGTAAAGCAGCCATTTAGTTACATTCTAGACCTTGTCAGATGACCACTGCATCGCGGTGCTCTGGACATTTCAACTTTACAATCGGTCATAATGTAATTCTGTATTGTTAATTTTAGTTTACCAGAACCTTCTTCATCTTGCTACCCTGGAGTACATGGTCTCTCACACCTCGGTCCATCTATTATATGGCTGAGGCATAATGCATTTATTAAACTTGTTGGCCCTGTGACCATTTTCACAATGTAAGAGCCTGCCCCACTATAACAGCAGAATAACAAATGTAAGTGTCCTGTTGGCGAAGTAAATACAACTAATTGTGTGACGGTAAGAAACCTATGTTTTTATTGTAGTAACTGCTTCATGGTTACTTAACATCCTTTGTAATATTAAATTTTACCACATATCTTAAACTATGGCATTGGGTAGCCATAATAACCCACTGGGGGTGTACAGGCATATGAGGGAGGCCAACAGACCTCACTAGAGCAGGCTCTCATGGAATGTGTTTACATGAGTTCAATGGCACCTAACCTGCAAGAGGCGGATCACTGGGGAAGACTGCTAACTGATCATCGGCAGAATGACCGTGAGATTACATATATGTTGTTCTCTACCTAGTATTGAGCAATGGTGACCACTGGAGAAACTCAGTTTTTATCATCACCTACCCACATAAACTTTATTCCCCCCATGGTCAAGCCCAAGCTCACGTCAAGTGGTGGCCCAACTAGTGACACTTCATCTCCTGCCGACCATTCCAATATCCGCCTACTGCAATTTCATCATCAAGTATGTATCATGTTTACCGCTCCTGACAACCTGTATTTCGTAACACCATCCTGTATACCATGTGCGACCACGTGGTTATGTATAACCTATTGCCAATGAGCATTACTCGCTATTACTGCTTCTGGCAGAGTTTCCCATCATTCAAGAAGTAATGTAGATCACTGCAACATGGAAAAGCTACAAGGAAATCCAGGAAAATGTAAAATGAAAAATCGCACCAAAATGTCATTGGTATGCACTATCTTGAAGCAGCTCACCTCATAGTCATGCACCCGGCTTGGTGACATAGGGCAGCTATCTTGGACAGTCAGTGCTGAGGGGATATTACCACCTTCCACTCCCCTTCCCATCTGTGCCAATTTGTGCCAGCAGGACCAACCCTTCCGTGCCATGCACATGGTTGTCAGCCGTGAAGAAATCAAGATGTTGTCACCGTGTGAACCGCGTTGTGTGCACACTGTATGATGTTTCGATTTACGGAGCACAAACAGGAGACCGGCTTCATTGTGTATCCAATGCGTATAAGCAGAAGAAATGAGCACCTGCTGCCTAAAACCACAGCAAATCAAGGGCTTAATCAACCTTGCATGCCCGGCAGTATTGTGTATGTGCCCACTAGTACCCTTTGACACAGAACTGGCGAGGTCTCGACAAGGGAGAACTCTTTGTAAATGTACACACTATAGTTGTTGCAACAGAAATGAGACTGCCACGCAAGATTGTACCATCTGCAAACACGTCTATCACGAAGGATGCATGACGCTGTTGGAACAAACCTCGAGGAGGAAAGCACATGACATCGACTGCACCCGCTTCATACTGAAATAGCAGAGTCCAGAACAAGCATACATGCAAGCGGAGGAAAATGTGAGTTAGAGATGCATCACGCCAATGCAGCATCGACAGGAAAATCACAGCAAGGTACGGCAAAATACAGTGGACAACTACCCGTTCCACACACCTCAGCTGATGTTACGCCGACTGCCATTACGTTCTACTCCGTTCCTGTGAGAAGCACCGACAACAACCCACTACGCAACTTCCCCCACTGTGACAAAGTATGTGAGCAGACATCAGTGTTGCCAACCACAATAAGAAACACCAGGCAGGTTCCAATCACTACCGACCTAAGTAGGTTCAGCCAGCGTGGATCCCGGACCACTCATACAAGACTGTGAGCGATGACTAAGCCAATATCTAGCCGTCCAGGAGTATTGGCCTCATTGAATCGAAGACCGATTTTTCGGAGATACTAAGACGTGGTGCCACGGCCTGCTACGGGTTGACTTGGGAGGAATTCTGGCAAAATTTCAAGTGCAGATTTGCCACCACATTCACGTCACTATGAGCATGCAGCCAGACAATAATAAGTGAGCAAGCCGATTATGTTACAAGTAAAATTAATCTCATATCTACCTACCACCCGGAGCTGCCACTACGAGACATATTGGGAGTAGTTGGCAGCTCGGCCCAGAAAGAACACTGCCCTGCACTAGCATAAGATATCCACACCACTGAACAGGAATTACTACAAACAGTGATACTGTTTGACACTACCAGCAATTCACAACCATGTCATGATTGTGACAACCCACAGCCATGCCTTGAGGTGAATGTCAACAAACCTAAGAACCTATCCACTGGAGAAACCATAAACGCAATGTCTGGAACAGCTGCAGTTCCAGTCAAAACCACTAAGACTCGGCTAGTAGTGATGGAATCAACCTGTAACATTGCACCCACACCTAGTTACTCAGGTAGAAACAGACCGGCCTCTCACCCCTGCAGGTGGTGTGGCGGGCCACATTGGAATAATGACTGCCCAATGTGGGCAGACTTCCCTCATGTGCCACAACAACAAAACATGCCACTACCAGGAAATGAACTTCGGGGTTAGGGCAGCCGGACGCCACCCGCCCCATTCCGCTACCAAAATAACAACAGAACAGAACTCAACCCACAACTCACTTGGGTAAATCACGACTAAAACAGATAATTTCATTCGTATTCCTATTCAAATTGACAATATTCCATGCAGGGTGTTAGTGAACATAACTTCATTCATGGCAGTTATGTCGATCCGGAGGAAGTAAATCAAAACAAGCATGCAATACAGTTAATGACACATCAGCTTACATAAGAGGTTATCGGCCAAGTGACAGTTACGATCAACATTCGGGACATTACAACAACAACCATGGCATATGTTTCATACGATATCTGGGAAGATGTCATCCTGGAGATTCTCTGGTTGACCAAGCAAAAAGTAGTTGTCGCACCCGTACATGGCAGATACATTTCGGAAGTAAAGAGGGCTATACTGTCTACAATCTGGAACCTCGAACCGAGAGTGACACGCCCGCTGTCGCCCTGGACGACCTCGACCATACAGTTCTCCCAGAATAAAGCGAATCTGTCCAATGACTCCTGAACGAACAAAGGGACGTATTCACCCATGCCGAGCCATTACGCAGAAACACCATAGCGGAACAGACCATCATGTTAGCCACGGGCACACTGCTGTATGACAGTCCACGTCGCCACTACCCCCATCAACAGGATATAATACAAGAACAAAAACCAGAGATGCTGGCAGAAGGAATTATTCTACCATCGGAAGTTGCATTTAATTCAGCAATCAACTTGGTGCCAAAAAAGATGGCACCGGGTGTTTTTGTGTTAACTTCCATTGCCTTAATTTTGTCATGTGCAATGCTCTCCCGCCATATATACACATCCAACACGCATTGAACACACTGGGAAGTGTGAAATTATTGACAACTATCGACCTCCGTAGTGGATACTGGCAAGTACCAGTAAAACCCAAAGATCTGCATAAAACTGTATTCACCACCGCTGACAGACGCCACTTTCGATTTTGAGCTTTGCCATTTGGCCTGAAATGTGCCCCGTCAACTTTCAACGAAATGATGGTTAGTGTACTGGATGGTTTGATTGGTGTCTGCACACTGGCATTCCTAGACGAAATGATTGTGTGGTCTGATTCATGACCAGAACATCTGCACCACTTGTCACTTGTGTTTGAGCACCTGGCAATAATCGGTCTTACGTGTGCCAATAAGAAATGTCATATCGGCAAGGAAAACATCAAGTTCCTAGGCCACCTCAATAGTGATAATGGATAGAAACCAGTATAGGAACTACTTAAACTCATCGAGGAATATCCCATAACCACCACAAATAAGCAGTTAAGAAAATTCTTTGGATTGATTAACTGGCTCCTGGAATACATTAAATGGTTCTCCATCATTATGACACCGCTGACAGAATTGATGTCATTGAATATTCGCTACAAATGGAAACACACTCAACAGCAGACTTTCGAAGATGTGAAGCAGATCTTCTGTGAGTGCCAAGCCCTGTCTGAATACAACACAAGAAAGAAGGGACTAGATGTTGTCATTTCCAACTGTCAGATAACGAGTGCCAAATTGTTGACTTCCGGAGAGCCAAGTTCGGCCCAGTAGAGCGGCAGTACGATGTTACTGAACGGGAGTGCCTGGCCTTAGTGTGGAACTTTTTGAAGTACAGAGCACTGCTAGAGTATAAAACGCTTCAAATTGCAGACCAACATCTGCTGGCTAGTGTGGCTGCTGAGCATGAAGGAGAGCCAGAGTTATCTTATATGCTGAGCCCTTCTAATGCAAGCTTTGACTTCGTGGTGCAACATGTGGCTGGAGAAGAATATCAGCTGGCCAACCACTTATACTGTACACCCAGGTACAGAAATTGAGCAAGATGAGGAAGAGTTGGAGAGTGTCTTACCCCCTCTTCCCCCAGCACACGAGAACACATGACGCTATGAGTACAATGCACTAATGTAACAATGTTACTGCAAACGCCATCATTCACCACATTAAGAATACATGTGATCAGTAAACAAGGAGAACACCCCGTCACACAGAAGTGGATTTCAGAATTTGAACGACGTGTCAACAATTGGTGGCACGTGTTAAATGGTGCTTTATAACCCCATGCGAATGGGAACACTGACATCTGGAAAATGTATGTGCCAGCAGAAGCCTGCAGAATCATACTGAATTATGCATGTCCAACAATTCCACGGGACATCCCGCCACCGTGCAGGTGGGTCGGAACTTCCTGAAGCATTTTCACTGGCCGGGAGTGTCAGTCGCTGTCTGCCTCTTTGTACGGGATTGTACAGCCTGCAATTATTTGAGGGGTCCTTATCCACACACCTCGATGGGCAAGAGGTTTATTGTAGTCGTCAATGAAGTCGTCAGTGACAAATTTTTCAGTTGGGTTGAAGCATATCCTGTGCCAAGTGTGCACGTCTAAACTGTGGGAAAAGTTGTAGAAAGTGAATTCTTTGCACATTGGGGACACCTGCCCACAGCACTGAGTGATAATAGGACCCAATTTTCCAGTCATACGTGGCGAAGCATGTGTGAAAGATGGGACGTTCACCACATTACATTGGCAATGTACCATCCACAGGCCATGGGAATTACACCGGCCCAGCTGCTACAAGGCTGTAACCTCCCCCTCCCAGGCGAGTTTTTCAGGCCAAGCCATGCATGTGCAGTCAGGGAAGCAGAAGAAAATCAAAGGTGCTACATAGCACATTTGCCCCCCCCCCCTTCTCCTACTCGAATCAGACCAATCCGTGTACGTCAAAACACATCACCAGTCTGCAGGACAAAAGGGTCCTGTGCAGGACTTGCAGAGAAATGGAGTGGTCCCCATGTAATTAAAAGACAGATGGGTGATACATGATATCTGGTATAATTATGATCGCTAAGACAGGCAGTTTTTCTATGCGACACCTTCAGGCTGACTAACATCCATTTCAACAACGTGCCACAATAAAGCGGATATGAGGAATATGAAGGATCTATGACACTGCCAGCTGACATTACGAACATTGGAAGTTTATTCTCCTCATCCCCAAGCACACAAGCAGCTGTCACTCTCGACAGTAACACATCTACAAGGGAAACTGCTATTCCCGTCTCTACGGTGCTGCAGAGAGAATCACAACAAAGTACAACGGCCAACAGTCAGGACGCATGTGAAGAAAACATGACATCCATTAGAAGTCAGCAGCCCGCCACACCCATGGTAGCATCAACAACACTGGGAAGTGAGCTTGTTGCATCAGCAACACTTGTTTCGGACTACTCCTTTCCAATCAGATGCCGTCCTCATGTAGAAGAGGACAGTAGCAGCGACGAGTCGGGAAATGGGGAACTTTCCTCCCCTTCCTCGCCGCTTGAAATGTCTACTGCAGTATCAGCACTCTGCTTGCATAGCTTGCGGACACACTCCTGGGACAGCTGTAGCCCGCATGACATTGCCACCAAAGCGAGCAGTACGGCCACGTGGGTCGGCAGAATTAAAATAACAACCCGGAGAACCAAATGTTTACTTTCTGCGGCCATGTGAGTTCTTGACAGAACAACAGCAGCAAGCATCATGTGTTGGAAGTTCACAGCCACGTGACTTCACAGCACAACAACACCAACAACAAGAAGAAGATCGTTTATACGTTTCACGACCACATGGGCAGACAATCAAAACAACACAAAGAACAGAATGTTTACAATCTGCAGCCACGTGCACTCGGAGCAAAACAACAACACGAGGGAACACGTAATGACAGTTCGCAACATGTGGGCTCAAGCCTTCACATCGACGAGAGCTACATGTCTGTGGACTGCGACCACGACAGACAATTTAGCCATCGGCGATATGCTACAAGGAAGACTGAAGAAGACATGATGTGTGAATGACCTCTGAAGGGGATGGCGTTTAACATCAACAGCGCCTTTGCCTAAGGCCATTCCCCACATTGTGCCAGCTGGAATATCGGAATGCACCATAATGTCAAGGAGCAGCACTTACGTCCTTGAACCAGTGCCACATGTGCATCTGGTATAGTGCAGCATTAAAGCGGGAAAGTGTAGCAAGTGTATTTTTCAGGGTCTGTTTAATATGTTACACAGTGTGTGAGTGATTGTTTGCCCTTTTGTTGTGTATATTTTCTCCTGAAATGCCACATCGTCAGTGTTAGTTAACAATGTATTTAAATGTCATCCATTTGAACTATTCATTATTATGCAATAATGTGCACATTGAAATATCACGTGTAATATTAGCCCAGGTATGTATTCAAATTTCAAGTGTTCCATATGTCAGAGCTGATTGCCACATGCTACTGTTTATGTTTTCAGGGATATGTATTTGAGCATTATGTGTATTTTCATTATGTCAAATTAGTTTTCATTTGTCAAATATCACCTTGTACCTAATCTAAGTACGAGACAATAGTCTCTGTTGTTTACATTATTATTTTAGTTCATTTTAGTGCCATGTAGTGTTGTGTTTATTTATTGATGTGTTTGACAGTAAATTATGTAATGGGAGAAAACCTGTGATTTTTTTTAAACAACTGCTTCGTGGTTACTTAACCTCCTTCGTAATATTTTATTTTACACATGTCTTAAATAATGAAGTTGGGTAGTCAGAATAACCCACCAGGAGTGTATTAGCTTATGAGGGATGCCAACAGCCCTCACTAGACCAGGCAGTCATGGAATATATTTACGTGGGTTCAACAGTATCTAACATGCAGAAAGTTGATCACTAGGGGAAGGCCAATTGGTCGTCGGCCGAGCGACACTGAGATTACATCTATATTCTGCTCTACCTACTACTCAGCACTGGGGCCCAGGGACAAATCAGCTTTTATCTTCACCTATCCACAGAACCTTTTTTCCCTTCATGGTCCAGCCCAGGCTAGTGTCAAACGGCATGAGGCGTACGTTATATTACTGTGATTTATAGTCCAGTCATGTACAAAAATGACCTGGGAGTCAAGTGGCTCACTCCCCAGACAGCAAAAGAGAAAACGTATTACTTAATTACATTTAAAACATTTGAAATTTACATGATTGTTTAAAAATAATATAATTCCGGGGAGGACATCACACGCACGACCATTCTACTAGACCATTACGACGCTACACCTTGCACTTTGGCGTGGAGCTTGCTGGTTAGTCGGGTCTCCTGCCACATGTCACATGGCAGATGTGTGTTGATGAAACAGGTGCAAAGGTGATCCATAAAACTCATGCATCAAATTTTCTATAAACAATTAAACACAAAATATATGAAAGAAAATATTCGTCGGTGGAAGGGTTGTCACGATCTATTTAACCTAACTTTTGCCACTATTATGTTTAGAGCTCTAGCACCATGGGAGTCTCCTTGTAGCAAACTTAATATTCATATATTGCTAGAAATTTTGGCATAACACAACGAAAACACAAAAATGCAATAAAACAATCTTAATTACTATTGCCTTACTTTTGTGGGTTAACAGGCCACATGCTAGCCACGTTGCTGGGCGTGGTGGCTGGTCGCCTGTGAACAGATCACCCTGCTGGCAGAGCCAGTATTCAATATTGTGAATATGTTTTTATTCATAATTATATCAGTGGATATTTACATGGTGTTTGCCAAGAAGCCTGAAATATTCTGTAATGAATTTTGGTGTTGTTAAATTGCCACATGCTCGACATGCCACTGCTACTGTACCGTAAGTCACACCCCTAGTGGGCGAACACGACAAGTTATATATATATATATATATATATATATATACACACACACACACACACTTTCACACTTGAAAACAAAATACATTAAACTTCAATATATATGTAAGCTTTGGAAAAACTATGAGTATAATGTACACAAACACAGATGACATTGCCCTCGCAAATGTCACTCCCAACCTAAAATATTATGTTGCCAAATGTCAACAAACCCATGTGATCAGCTCTCGACTACGTGACACACTAGTACCCATTATTTACAAGCACCACATGATGTTAACAGGTGGCATTCTGACTGGTAGCAATATACAAGCACATAATACAACACAAATTACCCTTTATTAATATTCTAACAAACCTGCAGTGACAAGGCACTTTATTGTCCACAGAAAACATACATGGCTCTACTCTAAACATACAACTGTCACATCTCAACTACAAAACAATTTGGGGACACTGTGTGACTCTAATGCTCTCTGGTGCTGTTGTGTTGACTGTGGTACTGCCATAAGGTGAGGTGAACAGGCTGGCACTGAGCAGCAAATGTCAAAGCCACCCTCCCCCCTCCTTCTGAGACTGTTCACTCGCCTGTGCGGATCCTTCTTCTCTTGTGTGCAGCAGCGACCTGGCTATCGAAGACCTCGCCTGTAGACGCGATGCTGATGCTGTGGTGTTGATGGGCGGGCCGACTGTTGTTACCTCGCTGGCAGCAGCGATGTCCTGATGGCTGCGCTAGGCACTGGAGTGTGCCCGCAGGTCGTAGATGGGTCATGCTGTTTTCGAACCCTTTTCGAGAGAAACAAGGGAGAAGAGAACTCAGTTTCCCATGTCTCAACCCTGCTGCATTCTCGCCTCTGCGCAAGGTGAGGACGAAGTCATCAAAGGTGATGGGCATCCCCAACACACTGAATGGCTGTGCCCCTCAACCATACTGATGGTCCTTCCGTAGAAATTGTGGTAGGACATGACCGGCGTCTCAATGGCATAAAGACGCCCTCATGTGTGGTATGCATCTGGCGATCCTGGCCACCTACAGGTGGCACCCTGGCTCGTCTGATGTAACATCATGAGATCTCGGTGGTTCACTTGATGAATTACCCTCCTATGCAACTTGGACACTGTCACCATCTGGAACCATTGTTGACGTGGTGACGCCCAGGATCCCAGATGTGCATACCTGACATGTTGGGCTGGCAGGTGTTGTTATTGGACTTGTATCATGACATTCGCTGACTATACTGTAGGCGCTGTTGCATCCGGTATCACAACTGTATGCACCTGTTTTGTGCAGCTGAAACATGAAGCTTGTTGGATGATGTGACGAAGCAATGACACTGGAAGCACTATTGTTTGGGTGGGACTGCGAATGTTGCACACAACTTTGTTACATTCGGCATAATGAAATATAGTGGAGGAGGGAGGGATCTGGAATTATCCCACCCATCGCACCATGATGAGAAATGCTTTGTTGATGTGAAGGCACAGAAGGAGGGGAAAGAGGTATCACTCACCTCTTCTGCTGTTTGGTGGATCGATAACTGTGCCGAATTGAAACAATCACATGTAATGATCTGTGCACGGCTGTCAACTCCAGAACAATAGGTGCGAATGATGATTTAATGTTGCCTTGCTGGGAATGTTATTTGTATCTAACTGTCACCAAGATTTAAATTCTGATTTGAAGCCCTAATGGCCAGAAAACTTTTTTATTTGACGTGCTGGCATGTGCATTGTGGCCTCGTGAGATGAGAGCACTGTTGACATACGGTATGTTGCACACTTGGGTCATTCTGTTCCATTGTACTGTGGCGCACAAGTTCACATAACTGTCTGCTTGATCATGGTCTGTCCTTACGCAATGAAGGTTTCTGTTTTCTCTTTCATGGTGGGAGTTGCACAAATTGCACAAACCTTGTGCACACCCTATGCATCGATATTACCGGGCTGCTGCTGTGTACACTCGGTGTGAAAACAATGCAGTTTCTGGCGACTTCACATGCGGCAGGTGGTGGAATAAACGGAATGTCCGGACAGACATTTATCGTTACGGGCTGGACAGTAGTAGAAGTTCATATCTGAGCTTGTGGTGGAATCGTGTTTCTCTCACTTTCCATTTTAAACTGTGTCACTGTGTCCTTCCTGGCATGGTTCTTCCCCAGCCGATTGTGGCACCCACTGTGCCAGTAGTACCTCGTCACTGGACACTTCTGGCATTGTTGGGTCTGATGTGCCGCTGGCATGGCAGTCTGCTGCAGTATCCAGAGGCATTTCTGGAGTTGGCTTATTGTTGCTCAGATGCGTGAGTGTTTGCTGTGTGGCAGCTGTGGCTGGTATTGATCAGGAGGGCTGGCCTCATGACATGTTGTTTACAAACCCCACAGTGGGCATGACAGTGAATTGTTGCGTATTGCATTCTGGCAGTTTGCTCATGGTGTTGAAGGTCGGTGTTGCGGCAGTCCCAACACATGTTGTTGCTTGTAGTGGGTGTGGCTCTTTCTGGAGCGAATGGAGCCTTGTTGATATTGTGAATTGTGGAATAGATGATGATGTTGGATCAAGATTGCCAGAATGCTGTTGAGGTTGGCTGTCTGGTGATCCCACAATTAACTGGTGGATTTCAATTGGCGTGAAACCAGAAAACGTTCTCTGCCCATTCTGTTGTTTATTGCTCGTGTTGGCTTATCGTTGAATCGGGAGTGGAGCAGTAGTGATGGCAAATGATGGTGTGTCACAATTTTCCATGGGATGTCCAGACATTCCTTTTGGTGCTCAATTATTGCACAAAATGTATCCATTGTATAATTCTGTTATTTCCCAATTTTCTTCTATCGTGCTTCCAAATGTACAAACACCATTGACAATATGTGATGTGAGTTCCCATCCCTCGACATCCAATCTTGCAGCAGTAGGTCATTATCTCATTTTGTTGCGGCTGTACTGGGTTTGATTAGGCGGGCACTAATGAAGAGTTGCAGGAGGCTTGATTCATGGTGAATAGGCTCGTGCTCACATGTTTCAGTTTTTGCAATGTTGGCATGTCACGGCTTGCATGGCGTTGATTAGATGCTGGTGTGGATGTGCGGCACTGTATTAGCTGCTATTTTCGCCAGGCCATGTTGCCTCATGGCACACGGCTGTCACCCATGTGCTCGTCATGTTAAGGGTTATCCTGCTGGCGCGGCACGACGTGGTTGGAGGGGGGTAGCAAGTGCTTCACTCCCCTCAGATGGGTTCTTGGTCCAAGATGGTGGCATAGCTGATGCAACGATTGCTCCCTTGGTACAAGAAGGTTAAATTAAGCATATTTGTCCCACCAATGGCGATTTGGTGGCAAAACATTCCCTCGGTGGAATTCCTTCCTGATTTTTTTGCTATTTTCAGCGACGAGTCAGGCCAAATCCATGAATTTATTCATGGATGGTTCGCCAGTAGCGAAATAAAGAGAGCCGGTACTCAAATGACCTGATATTTGTATGCCCACATGCTCACACGTGTCGTACAAGGGCATGGACAATGGTAGAACTTTTTAGGAAA
The DNA here is from genome assembly GCA_029891345.1 of Dryococelus australis. Taxonomy (NCBI): domain Eukaryota; kingdom Metazoa; phylum Arthropoda; class Insecta; order Phasmatodea; family Phasmatidae; genus Dryococelus; species Dryococelus australis. The sequence continues at coordinate 93,180,196 of CM057009.1, read as the reverse complement.
TTAAATTTCGAGTTTTGCTCAGAAAACATTCGGATTTTCTGTCAGAAAGGAAATCTACAAACCTGGGGGTTTTAAGAATAGCCACACAAGTTGGGAAAGCCATTTGACATTAAGCGCACATAGGCTGGACAATCGATCAGAATAGGTTATGTGGAATTGATAAAAATACTACCATTGTTTTCGGGGTGGTACCAGCTCTCTTTGTGGAGAGCACAAATAGATGTGGGTTCGTGTCCGATGGGCTTAAGTGGCCCCCTTAAAGTCTTACACCTTAAATTTTGAATTTGCAGAAATCCCTTCTTGAGATATCCAAGTACACATGGGCTACTGAGTGTTATCTGAGCTACCCTCATACGCTCAGGCTCACTCCTGATGTCTGTTATAGGCTACCTTATGCCTTAATGATTATGTCGTCATTTCAGCAGATATGCGGCCATGAAGCAGCTGAGTAAATAAAAGAGCGAAATCCTTGTGACTTAATTTATTCAAATATTTCCTGCAAATGCATGTATATTTAGGGTTCGCCGTTGTAGCTGGTGAACACATACATTGTTAAAATGGCACGAGGCCTATGTTACATTACTGTAATTTACGGCCTGACCATGTACAAAAATGACCCGGGCGCTGGGTGGCTGCCACCCCGGACAGCAAAAGGGAAATCAATAAAATAACTTATTTTAATACAAAATATATTAAACACAAATCTTAAAAATGAAAACATTTTTCAGTGGCAATGTTGCCACAATCTACTTAACCTCACTTCTGCCAATATTGCAATTGGAGCTGTAGCTCCATGAGAGTCTCCCTGTATCCAACTTAATATACCGATATCTTTAAAAACTCTGATAAAACACACTGGAAACAGAAAAACACTGCAAGACACTTTTGATAACTATTACTTTCTTTTATATGTTATCCGGCCTTGTGCTAGCCATGTTGCCGGGTGCGGTGGCAGGTCGCCAGTGAACAGATCACCCTACTGGCAGAGCCAGTACTTAATATTATGACTATTTCTTTATTCATAAATATATCAGCGGGCATCTACATGGCATATGCCAAGAAGTCTGAAATATTCTGCAATGAATTTCATTGGCGTTAAATTGCCACATTCTCGACATGTCATTATTTCTTTACCTTAAGTCACTGCCCTGGCTGGCAAACATAATACTTCATATATATGCTTTCGCATTTCAAAACAAAATACACTAAATTTAATATACATATAGGCTTTGGCATTCCTATGCCAATAATGCAGAGATAGAAATATACACAAACACACATGACATTGCCCTAACAAATGCCACACAAAACCTAAAATATTAGGTTGCCAACTGTCAACAAACCCACGTGGTCTACTCTCGACCACATGTCACACTAGTACCCTATATATGCAAACACTATGTGATCTAAACACTAATTTAAAGCATATTTATAATGATTTTATTGGTGGAGACATGACTTATGATAAAATTAAAGATTTTTGTTCAAAGTGCTGGAATGAAGAATATGGTTTTATAACATTACATTTGAGTAAAAAAAATGAAAAAAGGAATTAACAGAAATAAAATTAAACATTTTATAAACTAACATTGTCTTGTGAACTTTATATGAGATTTCTTTGTCTTTTTCTGCAACTGGATAGTCAGCGAGCTCTCGCCACAACAGAAGAAGCTTATCACAAATGCACTGCTATCCTGGCACATCGCTTGGCTCAGTTGGTAAGATGCTTGACTTCAAATTGATTTTTACTGGCTCATCTCGAGCAATCTTCTGCAAGTTTATTTTATTTTTCTTGAGAGTAAAAATATCGAAGACACATCACATATATGAGTTTTCCTTTTATGATAAATTTTTTGTACTGAAACAATTTAGATAAATCTTTTATCCAACAGTAATGTGAGTTTGTATAATTTTTTTAAATAAAGTAAATTTATACGTTTTTCCTTTTTGTGTTTAGTAATTTCAATGGATATACATTGAGCTTCTTATCATCAAATGAGTATATATTTATAGATGTTTCAATTTTTTTTTCTATTTTTGGAATATCACAAATTGTAATATGATATTCATATTTATCTATAATATTACTGGTATCAATATCAAGGCCCACATGTTTATATTTTGTTACTCTTTCTGGTCTTTTTCTGTTGGAAACTAAACAGACTTAATTGCCCAAAGAATACATTTTTGATGTTAATTTTTTACATTTATGAATGCTTTTTTATTCTTAATCTCTTCTGGTAGATCAATATATGATGTCCCATTTAATGGATAATACTTATTCACAGCTAATTGCAGCCCAGCTATGCTATATAAAGCCCAATATGATTTACTTATCTCTATATAAACCTTTTCATGCAAGTACTTCTTTTTCATTTTTTTTTTGTAAATCTTCATAATGTCTCCTTCGTTCAATATTCTAAATGTATGTAATCGAATATCATCAAATAGTCGTATTTCACCAGTTTTTTTTACTTCTAAAATAGACAATATATCAATGTTAGATTTCAGTGTTCTGATCATGAATTATTTTTTAATACTTTTTGTTTTACTGCTGTTAAAAAATCCCTAGGTAATAGTAAATTTAAATTATTTATATATTATATGTTGATAACCTACATTTAAAAGGTTTTTCAACTGCATAAGTTATATTGTTCCTTATATTTCTAGGTTTTACAGATACATTAGCAGAAAAGGGAAATATTTCTTTAAATTGCTTTTTGGCTTTTCTATATATTATTTTCCCTTTTGGAAGTGGGAAATCTCCAAAGTTTGTTTTTCTTTGTTAATTTTTAATTTTTGGTATAAGAGCTGTAATTAAATCAGCTTTTATTAGATTATTCAAATATTTAATTTTTAAATCTCTACCAATTACTCTCAAGTACCACAATATCTCTTTTCTTAGCTCACTTATTGTGATGAGCGATTTCTTTTAAATATAATAAAATATTATAAAAGGTCATCAATAATTATCATGTTGAATTTCATTTAGAATATATATTGCTGTATTGTGTGATTTAATGTTTTTTTTCCTTTTTAGATATAGATTATAAATATATTTTCCACATTCACGTAGTACTTTTTCTCTATATAACTTATAACGACTTGTAGTATATTCACTTTAACATTTCTTGCAGATGTTAAAATGCTTATGTATTGTGCCTTTATGTGATGAAAAAGAATCGATCATTTTATTCACATTACATACAAGGCATGTATTAGTTGAATAATCACCTTGTAGAATTTTGTATGTATTGTGTATTATAGTATTTTTATACTTTTTGATATATACATTACAAACATATTTTTCGCATTCACATATGTTTTTCTCTTTTCTTGTCATAACTACTTCTAGAATATTCATTGTTACATTTTAACATGTGTTAATATGCTTATCTTTGGCATGTTTATGTGGTGAAAAACTACCTATGTTTAATACATCACCACTTTTTTACAATCCTTACATACCTTGTTTATTATTTTCCATTTCATTAGGGTCCATTTTTATTTATAAAAAGATTAGTTCATTAAGATAAAGAAAAAATATTACCAATCAGAAACTGCTAAACATTTGATATAAACCAGATTCATAAATAAACATTGTATAAGGATGTAGATTTCTTTATTAAAAAGAATTCAAATAATAAATATTTTCTTACTTATTTACAAGATGGCCGAATCAATAGAAAAAGATTAGACAACTTAGAACTATAAAATATTAATAAACTGGTTACATTATTTGATTTAAAAAATTTAATGTTTAAAAATAAAAGAATAACTGCTGTATTAGATGTTAATATGAACCTTGGATTAAAGGAAAATATATTGGTGGAATTTTAGAATACACCAACACAAGAAAACCTATTTTAGACCATGTTAGAGAAAAAAACAAAAATATTTATAAAAACATAAAGAAGAATTAATATACTGTTAATGAAGATAAAACACTTCTTAAAACATTAATAATTATAATAATGGCAGTGCAGTTTATATATAAAACAAGATTTTTACGACTATCGACAAACTCTAGAATAGCCAATAAAAATTACTAAATGAATTTCTAAGCAATTTAATTTAATAATAGAAGTTTATGAATAAAAAAGAAAAATACATGTCTCATATTATTAAATGTTTTAAACATTTAAATAATAAACAGCAATATGTTATAGACAATATTAATGTAATGTTATATTTCGATTACCAGGTTCGATGCCAGGGCGAAGGTTTTATCTAAGTTTAGTAATAGAAATGTTGTGGGAATATCCAGGAAATACATTGAATTGAGTGATCAGACATCGACAGTATGCTCACAACTAAGGATGAGAGGTTATTTTCTGGGGAAAATGGGATATCCCCTACTTACACAATCATGCACATAGACTTGTCGGAAAGAATTTGAGATGTCGCGAAACCACACGTATTGACATCCCGTTAGCTGAACAGCGACTATCAGAAAAGGATAATTTTGAAAATTCTGTTGTAATTTTGGAATTATAATATTTTCTTTGAATTCTATTTAGGACAATAAACAAGGCATTTTATAATTTTTTGGAATTAACATCTTTGTTTCCTGTTCAAAATATTTACATTTTATTTCCACACTTCCATAATGAGATTATTTAAACATAATCATCATATGAAAACCAGCACTCGACTAACACAGTAAACGTATACAGAAAGGAATTTGTTTCTCATTTGCATTCGAATACCATCATTTGTTTCACTCGTACCTCCGTTCGATCAATTACATGCATGCGATCCAATTACTTACTTTCGTTCGATCCATTGTTTTCCCATTTGCTAATGACTATGTCAATGCTTCTCATTGGCTAAAAACTACATCAATGTTTCTCATTGGACAACTATTCATGTTTTTCCAACTTTAAGTAAACTTCCAACAGCTGCATTCGATCGCCATATTGAATTTCAAAAATATTACATATTAAAAAAATTTGTATATATTAATTAATAACACACTCGCACTTACCTAATCACGCGTAACTGATTAGTAAATGGATATTTATTAAATATGCAAGTATGCGCCGAGCAAGTACTCATTATGTAATTATATATTAATATGCATGCGTGCAAGTACACACTTACCAACTTTGCTTGTACTCACTTGCATAACCTACCTAGAGAATGCATCCTCTCACCACGACAACCAACTAACGTCTGAAACCTGAACGATAATATCAAAATGTGTTTGTTTCTCATGTGTGTTCAACTATCGCCAATGTATTTCCCATTGGATATTTACTCACACATATTCGAATGCCATCTTGGTATAACTGTGCGTATAAAGGGATGGGCACTAATAAAAAAAAAATATTCACTACAAGGTTTGAAGCCATCGAAGTCGTTTCGCAGGACAACCTGTGACACGAACTACCTACATCATTACCTGGTAACTACAGCAAACGAGACTCGATCCTGGCTTGTCGATGCACACAACAGATTTACGTCATGGACGTATAGCAAACGAGACTTGAACTCGATTACACAAAGAATGCGGGAGAGAGAGAGAGAGAGAGAGAGAGAGAGAGGTGTACATGTAATGGAGAACGACTCGCAACTTTCATGTGATGCAGCCAGGAGAGTCATACGACTAAACATTGAAAGTGCAAGTAACACTTTCCCTACCACTAACCAACACACACACACCATGGAAGCTGGTTACAATGGCGACGAATAAATTTCGGAAGAAGTGATCATGGTGTCGAATCATACTAAAACCATGTCAGCATTGTGCATACTGTATATACAAACCCAACACTTGATACAAAAATGTGACTAAAGGTCTACATGTTATGTAGTATGGTATAACAGTTTTAAAAAAATGAGTGTGGCGATATTTACAGCTCGACCTACTTTGAAACATATCGCGAAAGTACATTTCCATATACAGTGTTGTCAATCTTTCCATCAAACTTGCAATCTTTACGTATATTTACCAAAGATAGTAGGTTAGGCTTAAATTGACTGAATAAAGTACCCAATCATGAAGAGTAAAATATGTGTATTCCAATATCAAATAATGAATATTTAACGAGACTATTTACACACAAGTAGTATGGACGTAGCAATTCAAGAACCATACAGGATAAGAAGATATTTTTTAAATAGCATATCAAATAAATTGATCAGAATATGCAGTTACGAATATCCAAATGCTAGTACTACGCATGTAATGAGCTGAAACCAATTACCCATCATTCGATGAAACACAAGAAATGTAGATGGAAGACAACTGTAGGTTAGGGAACTTATACCTTGGTTCATATCCTGTCAAAGACACTTTTAAGTACTAGTATATACATTTTGATTAACTAACATGATTACTTTCACTCCAAGGACATATCTTACCACAATGAAAGCTAACTTCTGACTAACATGTTTGATATTATGCATAATGGATATACCTACCATGTCGTAATGCTCTACACAACAAACATTTAAATAATATGTCTTTCAAATAAATACATATCTCTGGCTCTCTACCTCTTCTGTGCGGCATTCATAGTTTCTCTATCAAACTACAACAGTTCGTCGACCAGCAACGAACTATCTATACACACCCACCCAGCCCTCCATTAGTCTATCGACATCTCTGGAAGAAGTACAACCGTCTCGTGGAAAAGATGCAGGTGAGTACTTTATCTAGGATGGCTACACATTCACAAACTGTTTAACAGATATATGTAATTGAAGCATAATTATATTTTTTTTAATTAATACTCTTTAGAAATGACAAATTCATCACAAATAATACTTTATACCTTATTTATTAAAATAACTCCTATGTCATGATATATTCAAATCTTGTATACACTCAAAACTGCTATGTGAAGAATGATTAACTAGTGAACCATAATGAAAGCATTCATACCTATATACAACTATCCGAAACTGATAAACATAAAGTAATTAACATACCTCTTGACGATGTCCATGTGCGGTGAGATGTGGTTCATGGATGGTAGTACAGGAGCCAGAATAAAAATTTGGAATGATTAGAGGTTTGAGGAGTGGATGTGTCTGGGTGAGGTGAAATTGATGAGATATTTTACCCTGGGCATCAGGCACTACCAGACTTAGTGCTGTGAAGTGGTAGACCAGACTCTTCTCACTGGGTCGTGTCGTCGACAGCCGAAGGCAGCTATCCTTCAATGCTGCTGCACTCCTCTAATGAATTTTGATAAACTGTAGATGCATTACACGATGGATTATTGAGGGCATCCACAACCCTACGCTACATTACACAGAAATACTTGCAAACAAAAATACGAAAGTTCCAACACCTGCCAGGTGCCGAAACACCCTTGTAGGTTGTGCACATTTTCGGCAGAAGTCTTCACCTCCCCAACCGATGTAGGGTAAATGAGCCAGCTGACTCATCCCCGCCGTCGTCGCTACTTTCTTGCTCCATCCTGCTGTCCAGTTCTGTTTCCTCTTGCCAGTTGCTGTCCCATTGCATTCCCTCCGCTGTGCTCTCACAAGTGCGATCTGCTCCCATGCTCCCTTATTGTGTTATTTTTTTCGTGCTGTTTCTAACCCTCTTCTGGGTGCGTGTCGCCGTCCATCGTCGGACACCCTCCTCGTGCTAGCATTTGCGGAACTGCAGGCACCGTTTGTGGTGTTGGCATGCAAATGGTGCTGCTTGTATGTGGTGCGCCGTCGAACATGTTGGGGTTGTCCTTCAGACATGCCCACCTGGCTCCCAATTGGCCGGACATCGTCGGGCTTCTGGCACCCTCTCCTTCTGTCCCTGCTGCAGGTGCTGCCACACCTTCCATGCCCTCCTGCCTTGCCACTTTTTCGGCATCGGCAAGGCCATCGAGCATCGTCGGAGCAAAACTCCTCCTCTCCTGGCTTTGGTCTCTCTCCTGTGCTGCGGTTTCTTGTTGGTTGTTCTCATGTGCAGTTTGCTCCTCGCTCTCTCTCTGACCGCTGTTCCTGCGCCGTTCTCCATGCTGTGTGGTATTGAGTTGCCGGGCCTTGTGGACCATGTGATGTCCAGTGTCGGCGATACTCCTACCACTGGTGACGGACCCCTGTGGGAAGTGCCGGACCACCCTCCTCCTCGCTAGCCATCTCCTGGAGCTCATCGTGCGGCGTGCCATCGTGGGGCTGTGTGGTACCTGGTGCGTCTTCTCTGCCACCATCTCCTGTGATGAGGTGGATGTCATCCCTGTGTGCTCATACCTGTTTCCTCCCCACCTGGACCATGTACGTAGTTAGCCCTTCACTTCATGCGATTACATGCGGTCTGCTCCACTTGGCTGCTAGAACCATGCAGAAATTCTGCCAGGCGGTCGACTGCGGGTGAGCTCTCAAATACACACATTGTCTTGCTTGTAGGCCTTCTCATAGTCCGCGGGACCACTTGCCGTGTTCATCTCTGCTGTTCCTGCTGCTCATGCTACCTTTGCCTGCGATATTCTCGTTACTGGCCGCTGCTTTCGGTACTGCTAGTTGCTGTATTTTTAGGGAAATTTCGTTCACCTGGCAATGCAATATTCCTCCCCAATAGCACGTCCACATGCGTCCTTCCGTGACGGCTTTCACTCTCTGGTAGAGGGTAAACAGCAGGGGCATATCCTGAAAATTTTGGCAAGGCATGCAACACGACGCTTACTTTGGCACTTCGCTTTACACAAAGGAAAGTGAAGTGCCAAAGTATTAATAAATAACAAAGTACTAAAAGTTTACGCGAAATGTCTTTAGTTCTTTAGTACCCTTGTCCTCTCACTCTTACCTTCATCTGGGTTGTTTTGATCTCCGAAGCTTCTCGAGATTAAGTGTAAGTGTAAGTTACCCTCTCATAAGTGTAAGTTAAATGTAAGAGATCTGTACAATATCAATCCAGAAGAAAATTGAAGTACTGAATTAATACAAAAATATATAAATCACCACACTCAAATACCTCGACACATATCTCTTGGAACACTGTGGCCATCTTCGATTACCCAGCCTGCCATCTTCGCTGCAGGTAGCTCATTCGGCGTGAGCGAAAGGTAATTTTTGATCGTTGAAGTTATGCCCGCATCTTGTGAATGGTTCACCTCGGCACCATTGGGAAAGTAGGAGATGCGATCGATCAAGTAAAGTATTCCATTACTCGTTATTTTCGTCGATGGTGGATTGCACCCATCTTCTTTAGTCAGTCCCCCCCCCCCCTGATTCGCAGGAAAGACTGGCAAGGAGAAGTGCAGTTATCTTGGTGTTGGACCGCTATCCGAACTTCCGATGGTAGTCCGATCAGGAACAGCTGGTACGCATGAAATTCCACCTTCGTTATGCTGTCTTCGAAAATGGTTGGCTCTTGGTAGTTTAGGAAGTCTTCCATGGCTATCGACCTCGTAGCCAAGACTGCAGAGAATAATATCGCTAGCATGTGTTAACTCCTTGGAGACTTGTGACGTACTGATTGTAGGTAATGCACAACTTGTTCTTATACCGGTCTTTTCAAAAGCAGACGTAGAGTGATTTATTAGTTTCGAAAGTTCACCAACTCTCCGCCCTGGTCGAAAACTGTCATCACCACTTCGTGTGCTCTCTTCAGTACAACAGAACGTAAATGATGCTTTGCGATACCACGACCAGTTTATAACCGGGAGGGATCATAGGGGAAAATTCGTGTAACATATTGCTCTGCCTGCCGTTGAGGTAAGTGCCGCTCGCCAAATTGCAGGTTATTCATGTCACATTGACTGCCAAAATGTTTACAGTTTGCGACGACACATGTGTTGTACCAGATTAATAGATATGCGGCTCGAACCCCAGCATCGGTCCGATAGTATCTGGTATCGTAAAGTCGATATCTTTGTTGCATCTGATAACACTCTTCAGAGTATTGGGATTCCCACTTAGTTAGATTTCTGTGTCGGTGGGGGGGGGGGGGGTTGGGGGGGGCAGCACATCTTCAATGTACCTGGCAATGTCGTCTATTTCATAAGAGCCTATGGGCAGCGCAACTTCACAGGAAACATTACCACTATTTACGATGTACAGCTTGCAGTTTTTTCATCAATGTTCGGTATCGCATTGTAGGTTTGAAAATCGACTAGGCTTATGCACCATTTCCTCTCCAGGTCGAGTGGTGGAAAATGTACGGCACACAGTTCGGAGCTACGACCCATCAAGGTAAGTGTTATCGACGTGACTCATGGTTTCCTTACGGTGTATAGCCATTTTATACAATTACTTGTATGAGCGAACCAGGCAGTGAAGGCACAAATGTCCACAGTTCCATGTGTTAGGCAGCTGCTCCTTTTTGTAAGTGTATGTTAGTTTGGTATATTTTAAGTACTTGCGATATTCGGGCGGAGGACACAAATTCCCAAAACTATCATAATAGTCTATATGAGTAGTAGTAGGGAAACGGAAGTTTGGGAGCAAGGGCGTTGGGCATCGGATCCGGATTCGGGGGATCCGCCATATTGTTACGTCACCCGACCGCCATCTTGGATTACCTTGGCCTGTCACCCCGACCCATGTGACCTTTGACCTTGACCTTGTACCCGAGGACTTTAGACCTCAAATAACACCAAAAACCTTTAAAAAATTCCGAAAACTCTTCAAAAAATATAAAAAAATTCTAAAAAAAAAAATCCGAAAAAATCTATTATTATAAATTATCAAAACATTATTTCAAAAATAATTAAAAAGATCCACATAAATGACCCATTTTTTCAGTTATGGTGACAGGGATCGGCGACTCCGGTGACTGCGATCAGTGATTCCGAGCCAGGTGACCGGGAGCAGGACCTACGAATTTTTACCTTAACCTTACACCTTGAAAATGTAAAAACCAATGTTTTATCACAATAAATGGACAAAAATTAAAAAAAACTATTATAAAATTTTAAAGAATTTATAATTAAAAACTTTAATTTAAAACCATTTAAAAATGTAAAAAACTGTTAAAAATGTTATTTTTATAATTTCTATTTATGAAATTTCTTTATTAAAAAGGCTTTATCCCCGACGGATATTTTTCCCTTTTTTCCTTCGGATATTTCCCTTTTCCCTGAAAAAATTTCACTTATCAAAACATAAAAAAATTATTAAATAACAATACTTACATTTCCTGGGGTCTACCCCCCTCCACACCACCAATTACTCACCTCTGTAGGAATCCAGCAGATGACTGACTCCTTCGCACCCACTCCCCTCACCTATACTCATTCCGCCATCTTGATTTTTTGGTAATTTTTGGTAATTTGGTAATTGATAATTTGTTTATATGCTACTGGAGGCAGCCATCTTTGTTTATATGTTACTGAACGCCGCCATATTTGATTTCGTTTGTCATTTGTTTATACAGTACTGGAGATGGCCATCTTGGTAGGCAACCGACATCTTGGTAGGTGACCACCATCTTGTTATACATCACCCATCCACCATATTGGAAACCAATAACCTTGAGCTTGAACCCATGGTCTTGAAAACCAAGTAAGATACATAAAAGTCAAGAAGCACAGTAAATTAAAGACTGCCACACCCATATTAGATGCAGATTATCACGACCTTGACCCCATTGCTTTGAATGACCTTGAAAACAAAAATTCGAGAAAAACTACTTAAAAGTCATCAAGCATAATACATTGAAGACTTCCACCGCCATATTAGATGCAGACTATCTTGACCTCGACCCCAGAGCCTTGAATGATCATAAAACAAAAAACTCGAGAAAAAGTACATACAATTCAACAAGCATAATATATTACAGACTACCACCACTATATTAGATGCAGATTAACTCAACCTTGACCCCATGACCTTCAATGACCTTAAAATAAAACTCTAATAAATGCATAAAAGTCAACAAGCATATTACATCACAGTCTACGACGTCCATATTAAATACAGACTACCATGACATTGACCCCATGGCATTGAATGACCTTTAAAACCAAATCTCGAGAAAAAGTACATAAAATTCAGCAAACATTTTACGTTACAGGCCACTACCAACATATTAGATGCAGGTGACCTTGAAATTGTATGTTTATGTGACTAAACCAGACCCATCATACTAATAGCGACCAAATGCACAAGTATGTTATAATCATGGTATGGATCAGGATTTTATAGGCTTAATTAGTGTATAATTTAAATGTCTGTACTTCCAGGTCCCTGAAGACTTGGAATGTACGAGGGCAGTTAGGGCGATAATCATTCATGCTCTTATCAGACACCAAGCCACCACCAATCTGCCACCAATCCACCACCACCAATCCTCCAACAATCCTCCTCAATTCTCCTCACCAATCCTCCTCAATCCTCACAGATCCTCCTCAGTCTCTAGAAATCAATGGTCTTACCAGGTGCTGCTACCCTACATATAAGAAATATTCACCTACTTGCTCCAAAATTTTTACACGTCGACAGAAATAATGTTTGTGTATTCAATAAACTATCCATACGTTTTTATACTAAAGTCTTTATTATCATTATATTTACACTTCTTGGCGTTTATAAATGAGTGCTCATAGCATCTTTAAAGTTGTGAGGAATAAAAGGATACTACACAAAATAACAATTAAGGAAAAAAAAACATATATTTTATTATAATAATTTGTTATTATTTTATAATTACATTTTCAGAAGAAAGCAGTTCATCGCATCATCTGATATAACCTCGATCCTTATGTTCTCTTATGATCGAAATCACCTCTTTCATGGCCGTGTAATCCCTACATTGTTGTCTATCAAGCAAATATTTAAGTCTGTCTACAAGTTCTTTGGGATCTTCGGTAAACATATCGTCATTATACTCGATGTCTTCTGCCTTCTTCACATCACTTGTCTAAGGGAATTCCTTTGGGAAATGTGCAGGACCGTCGAGGGAATAATCATTGCCTTCAACACTATCACTGTTGCCATAGTCATCATCAATGCTATCTTCATGATCGTCTTCACTTCCTGCTGCATCCTCAATATCAAATTTACTTTTCTGTGTAGCAGGAATTGTATGTTCATCGGTATCTAAAGCTGATAGTTTATTTCGAAGTTCGTCAACTTCCCACAGATATCTTGCAAGAGTACATTCCGCACAGACCGACTGTACTGCACTCATTCACACTTTAGCATTAACTGTGGTGCCATTATCGTCTTCGGAAAGGGTATCCATCGATGTAGGAGAAGGTATTGATAGCATCTCTTTCTGGCTCCCAGTAGACGAACACTTGATATGCAAAAACATGGGTATTACACGGCCATGAAAAAGGTAGTTTCAATCATAAGAGAACTTAAGGATAGGGGTTATATCAGTTGATGTAATGAACTGTTTTCTTCTGAAAATGTAATTATAAAATAATAATAAATAATTATTATAAAATATAAGTTTTCTCCTTAATTTTTTTGTGTTGTATCCTTTTATACCTCACAACTTTAGAGTGGTGCTATGAACACTCACTTATAAACGTCAAGAAGTGTAAATATAATGATAGCAAAGATGTTCGTATAAAAATGTACATTGAATACACAAACATTAATTCTGTCGACATGTAAAAATTTTGGAGAAAATAGGTGAATCTTTTTTTCTTATGTGTATGGGTAGAGGAATACCGACAATCTCATTGATTTCTAGAGAGTAAGGAGGATTGGTGAGGATTGAGGAGGATTGGTGAGGAGGAATGAGGAGGATTGGTGAGGAGGAATGAGGAGGATTGGTGAGGATTGAGGAGGAATAGTGGCAGATTGGTGGCAGATTGGTGGCGGCTTGGTGTCTGAGAAGAGCATGAATGATTATCGCCCTAGCTGCCCTCGTACATTTCAAGTCTTCAGGGACCTGGCAGTACAGAGATTTAAATTTTACACAAACTAAGCCTATAAAAATACTGATCCATACCATGGTTATAACCAACTCATGCATTTGGTCGCTATTAGTATGATGGGTAAGGTTTAGTCACATAAACGTACAATGTTAAGGTCACCTGCATTTAATATGTTGGTAGTGGCCTGTAATGAAATATGTTTGCTGACTTTTATGTACTTTTTCTCGAGCTTTTGTTTTCAAGGTCAATCGAGGTCATGGTGTCAAGGTCATAGACGTCGTAGACTGTGATCTCATATGTTTGCTGACTTTTATATAATTTTTCTCGAGTTTTTATTTTCATGGTCGTTCAAGGTCATAGGGTCAAGGTTGAAGTAATCTGCATCTAGTATGGTGGTGGTAGTCTGTAATGTATTATTCTTGTTGAATTTATGTACTTTTTCTAGAGTTTTTGGTTTTCAAAGCCATTCAAGGCCATGAGGTCAAGGTCGAGATGGTCTGCATCTAATATAGTAGTGGCAGTCTTTAACGTATTAAGCTTGTTGCCTTTTTCATATTTTCTCGAATTTTTGTTTTCAAGGTCATTCAAGGTTATGGGGTCAAGGGCGAGGTGGTCTGCATCTTATATGGTGGTGGTAGTATTTAATGTATTATGCTTATTGACTTTTATGTATTTTTATCCGGTTTTTGTTTTCAAGGCAATGGAGTCAAGGCCAAGGACATTGGTTTTCAATATGGTGGATGGGTGATGTATAACAAGATGGTGGTCACCTACCAAGATGGCCGCCTCCAGTAATGTATAAACAAACGACTAACGAAATCAAATATGGCGGCATCTAATAACATATAAACAATGCTGTCTGCCTCCAGTAGCAAGTAAACAAATGACGAAAGAAAAAAATTAAGGTGGTGGAATGAGCATAGGTGAGGGGAGTGGGTGTAAGGAGTCAGTCGTCTGCTGGATTACAACAGAAGTGAGTAATTGGTGGTGTGGCTTAGGAAAAGTATTTTTTTAAATTAAATTTCTATAAATTTTTTATGGGAACTTTTCCAGGGGAAATTGATATTCCAAGGGAAAAAGGGAAAAATAGCCACCGGGTCAAAGCCTTTTTAATCAATGAATTTTTAAAATAAATCTTAAGAAAATAAAATTATAAACCATTTTTAAAAAATTTGTAAATGATTTTTTAATAAATTTTTAATAATGAATTCTTTATAATTTTTTAATAACTTTTTTATTTTTTGTATTTTTTTTAGATTTATTTTTTATTTTTGCATTCTCAAGGTAAAAGGTTAAAGGTCAAGGTCAAAGGTAATAGGTCTTGATCCCATTGATCACTGATCAGTCATTGAAGTAGCTGATCCCTGTCAGCATTTCTGAACAAAAAATGGGTCATTTCTGTGGATCCTTTTAATAATTTTTAAGATAAAATTTAATCATTTAAAAAAATACATTTTTTCGTAATTCTTTTGAATTTTCTGGAATATTTTGAAAAGTTTTTGAAATTTTTCAAGGTTTCTTTAGTGTTTTTAAACTATTTTTGAGGTCAAAAGTCCTCTGGGTAAAGGTCAAAGATCACACAGGTTGGGGGTGACAGGGCAAGGCCATTCAAGATGGTGGTTGGGTGATGTAACAAGATAGCGGCTTCCCCGAACCCGGATCCAACGCCCCACGCCCTTGCCTCAAACTTCCCATTTCCCTACTACTTTCATGTTTACCCTTTTTTATGTAGGCTACCCTGTGCATGCCGGGCTCTGCTGTCGTATCCAGATTAATTTTGGTGCATTCTTCTCTCTTGGGTTTAACAGGCAAATAATTTCTCATAAACACTCAACTAAAATGAGGTATATTTGCATGCAAACAGTTCCAAATCCACATTCGCGAGTGCTCATTACAGTAGATATTTCATAATTTTTTCTTCCGTATCCTACTGGGTAAGCCTTAGGTAGAGGCCCTGCCCGTTTTTTTTCCTACTGCGATAAATTCCATATTTGCGTTGCGACTTTGTGCCTCTGTCAACTGCTTCTGTTCGTTGGATGCTGTGTTGACGGCCCGAACGATACCACTTGTGGCCACCATTAGGCCTCCGAGAGCCCCAAGTGCAAGCAAAAGCAATGGAAATATCCCCTGGTAGATATTTTATTATCCTTGCGGGCTTTTCTTCTTTTTGTAGATACTTTTCTTATCACCTGTGCATTTCTTTTGCTCTTATTACCCATGCCCATATTCACTTTGGCATTCAAGTTGGAAACACCCCACACGCAATTTTTTCTCCAAGCCCTGCATCTGATGATTTTCTTATTACGTCTGCCTTCTGTGAAAGTATCTTGTGTGCTCTATGTCTGGCTTGCAGAGCCCTGTGCTGAGAATAGGCGATGCCGTGCTGCTTTCATGCCCCGTCCAGGGCATTTATGTCTGTCTTATTGTGTGACAGCCTTTTAGTTTGGTTCCTGGTCCGCAGAAACTGTATCCGGGAATGTGGAGCTCGAGCGGTAGATTTTTTATCAGCGTATTGACGACCCTGCTTCCAGCTATGGCCTTACCTTTTCGAGACATCGTGGTGGACTGAGCAAGAAAAGTATAAATACGGCCCTTTTACACATTTTTATTTCAGTATAATTCTAGACCTGTAACAGTACGAAAGCAATGATGCAATTGCTGTGTAGATTCTGCGGTAATGCATTTACTGGTTTTTTGGAATTTACGACTGCGCGAAATAACGACCTGCAAGATGAACATTTCGAGTATGACTTTTGAATGCAAACTCTGCCAGAAGTAGTTTTCTCAGAGAGAGGCTTTAAAGAGAAATTCTACAATTTGTAGAACTGGTTCTCCATATCCACCTCCACACCCATTTCCACCTCCGCACCCACCTCCATATCCACATCCACCTCCACATTCACTTCCACCTCTACACCCACCTCCATAACCACATCCACCTCCACATCCTCATCCACCTCCACATCCTCCTCCACCTCCACATCCTCATCCACCTCCACCTCCACCTCCACATCCACCTCCACATCCATATCCACCTCCACATCCACATCCACCTCCACCTTCACCTGCCCCAGAAGGTTGTAGTGGTAACACACATATTATCAAGAAAGATGCTACTCTATCCATACGCATTCATATGGAAAATAATTATACTTCTCACGAATCGGGGCATGGAAGCCTATTTCCGAATACACTGAGGTGCATAATAGCTGGACAATCACATTGCGGGAAAACATGTGTCCTACTGAGCCTGCTAGAAGAAGAGAACGGTCTCCAGTTCGAGAACGTATACCTATATTCAAAATGGCTTCAGCAACCCAAATACCGGGAATTGGCACTAGTACTGCAGGTCGTGGAACGTATCGGTTATTTCCCATGCAGTGATGCAGTGATAATGAAGCCGTCATACTACCGAACAAAGCACTGCAAAACTCGATATTTGTCTTTGATGGCATTGCCTGCGAGAAAGAAACTCGTATTCAAGAATACTTTAGCACGGGATGGCATGTGAACGTGGACTGTCTGTACCTCGCCCAAACTTATTTGCGCATACTCAAACAGATACTTCGCGACAACTCAAACATGTTAATGCTGTTTTGCATGGAAGATACAAATTTGCGACATGTTTATGACGATTATGTAAATATGGACATTACGCTGTCAGATTTCAAACATACGCGTGTTTTGTGCTGGAAAGAAAAGTATAGATTTTTGACGATCGTAAAGGACTGGCCCCTATATAATGGAACGTACAGGCGCGGCTTTGATCAGTTCATCGCCGACGGTCTAGAAGTTACAGCATATCGAAATTCGGGCAGAGTAGCCTCAAGATACGCCATCATAAAGACAACAACGGCGGTTGTTTCGTACCAGGAAACGATGGATCTTGTGATACTGGTAGATGAATAATTCAAAACGTTGGTGAACCAGAACGATCTGGGGATACTCCTACTAAACTTTTTGTCCTCGAAACTGGCAATGGCATTATTTCGGAATTGCGCAGTATGTTGGCCAAACACACATTCTTTCGAAACTACCTGTCCGAGCTTAGCATGAAGATGAAGCGTGTGAAGATGGAGATCGTCCGCGATATGGTGGCCATGGACGAGCAAGTGACCAGTGTTCAAAGACAAATTGACAGATTGAATGTACAACATATTCATAATGCTTGGGATGTAAACCTATGAAATGTGTGACTGAGCAGCCAGCACATTCATCTTTCATAATTCCGGTGCGGCCTTTGTTCTGTTGGGAGAATCCTTGCGGGTTATCGAGTGCATAATTATATATATCAAACCATGCTGTTAAATCTAGGTCAATTACTTTGTAGATATCATCGCAACCAACAAAATAGACCAATGAATAGGTTTCGCATTAAAGGAGGTGCAAGGTTGTTGGAGGAAATTTGATACTCATGTACTGATAGTGAAATTCATAAAGGGTTCATTTTGAGAGATCGAGAATGGCAACACCAGTGTACAAAGATTTATTAAATGTAACAGAACACTTTGACATCTCGTTAAGAACTAGTATTTCATCGATTATCTGTCTTGCCTGGAATTCAGGACGACCTATAAGCTCTCCAGCCCCATAGATTGTGTCATACCTGGAAACGACTGTTATGTCTCTTTCCTGTCAGACATTCTGCTAAGTTTTTCCACATACGGAATTATTCATCAACTTGAAAAACGATTTCTCGAATTCGTTCGCAGCCTGAGCACGCTTCTCAATGTTAAATTGGATGTACGGCTCCATCTATGCCTTCGTCTCAAAGTGCACAATGTGATGAACAGAATCATGTTTGGCCCCATACATCAAATAATGCTTCAGTGTTCCCCAGTGTCTAATATATTTCTGCCATGCCACAAGTGTCAAAAGAAGTTTTTTCATGCGAACCGTTCGGCGGTATGGCAGATACTGGTGTCAAAGGCAGATCTGATAGAGCATCATGGCATTTGTCTGAAAATGACAAATCCACGTCCACGAAAAAGCATGTCTCACAATCATTCACTGTGTTCGCGAAATCCAACGATGGAAACACATCAGCCTCAACCCACTCAAAATTACCAATCGGAAGCTTGGATCGCATTGTGTGTCTGTACAGCCCATTCACGTCGATATATCATATATATTTCGATACCACAATGAGGTCGTAATCTTCACCCATGTAAATATTATTGGCTTCCGCATGCCTTCTGGAAACCTAAGTAATGCCGCCCCTAACACCGCATTCTACAAAACATATGGTTATAAACCGAAATTCTTCTCTGCAGGGAAAACTCTAAATTAATGCTAACTTCGGCAATGATGTCTAACTGAGGTGAAGTATATGATGATTATTTTCCTCCCGAGTCACCAGTAGATATTATATGAGTAATATGACATTATTTGGGATGAGGGAGCATTGTGGACTAACATGTCAAATTTAGCATGAATACTTATTTGGTTTTATGTAAATCAATATTTTGTAAAAATTAATCAACAAGACAATGAAATCACATACTCGTGTATATAGAAATCAAAGTGTAAATGGAATATCAGCAAGTTATTTGCACATTGGAGTAAACCATTTAGAGCTTGTCTCAGAAAGAAATAGTTTTATTATCTTTGTGATGTTCTTACTGTAAACATATCTTTCTTCCACCCAACTGGTATTTACATTTTTAACTCAACTGTGCATTACTCTTGTTTGTCTAACAGAATAATATGTCATTTTGGAGAGATATGCGATGGACTGTTTCATTTCAAAAATG
Source organism: Dryococelus australis (assembly GCA_029891345.1). Classification (NCBI taxonomy): domain Eukaryota; kingdom Metazoa; phylum Arthropoda; class Insecta; order Phasmatodea; family Phasmatidae; genus Dryococelus; species Dryococelus australis. The sequence continues at coordinate 93,160,659 of CM057009.1, read as the reverse complement.
TCCAATGTCCTTTAGAGGCTGAAAAATGTAATTATTTAATATCTTGTCCAGAACTGAAAAAAATGCCCTGTGAACGATGTGGCCGAATACAAGTCTACCAGTGAGCATCGAAGAAGTGTATTTGCACTTTTATGAAACTTTTCTTGATTTACTAGAATGTATAATATTAAGTGCACTCAAATACACGAAAAAATGTTAACAATCAAACAGAAGAAAATACTACAATTATTTGTATTGTCAAAGAGATAATGGAAATGAAATGATATAAAATGTGTTTTAAACACCCACTGATGAGAACATTATTCTGTAAGCAAAATATTATGAAATAAATGGTTTGAAAATTCTTTTGTGTTTTACTGTCTTTACAAATGCATAAATTGTAATATCCACATATGATTTATTCTAAAAATGTAATGTTATGTCAACTTTATTTACATGCATATATCAATCAAATCTAAATGTGTTTGCACATAAAGGTTCTTGTGCAGGATATTGATTAAATATTCACTAGTAATTTTAAAGCAATTTAATACATAAAGCTCTGTAAAATATATGTAATATAATTCAGATGTATTGTGTTTAAAATAAAATAATATAATGGAATTTACAATTCCTAGAATTAACCTATTACTTGCATTTTGCACTTCCTAGCATTACCTATAACTGCTTATAAAATGTGTCCCACTTCAGGTTCTTTTGTCAGTTGTCTCCATACCTGTGTACATATCTACACTCATCATCAGATCAGACATTCACATTAAACTTCTTTGTATACATTTTTGTTTAGTATCATTCTAGACTTGGATTAGTACAGAAGCAATGAAGTCTTTGCTGTGTCGCTTCTGCAGTAAAAAAATTACAATTATGCAGAACTTACGGTGACATGAAAGAACTAGCTGTGGAATGAAAAATCCAAGAAAGCAGTTTCAGTGTGATTTCTGCCAGAAGCAGTTTTCTCGGAGCTATATTCTGAAGAGACATTGTAGAAGTTGCAACACGGATTCTATGCAATATTTACTTGCTCCATAATCTGCACCACATCCTAAGGCAGCTCTGCATGTTATACATCCTCTGCAGCTCCATAGTCAGCTCTACAGTTAGCTCCACAGTCAACTCTGCAGTCAGCTATGCAGTCAGCTCTGCAGTTAGCCCCTCACTTAAATCAACAGTCAGCTCCACAGACAGATCTGCAGTTAGCTCCGAATTTAGCTCCACAGCCAGCTCCACAATCAGCTCCGCAGTCAGCTACACAGTTAGCTTCACAGTTAGCTCCGCAGTTAGCTCCACAGAGTCCAACTACTGCACAGCACTTAACATTTCCAGCTCTATGCACCACATTTCCTAAAAAAAAAGCGACATGTTAATTCAGGGATGAAAAGTAATTCGATTTCCGACTCTCCAGCTTCATTGAAAAGTTTATTATCCAATATCAGATACGAGATACTGGCCATGGCATTCACTGGCAGGCTAACTGATGCACGGGTAGTTAACAATAGGGTTAATACTGATGTGGATTTTTCACCTTTTTTCTCGAGGTGCAGAGTTCCTCTCAGAGCTTTAACTACAGCATCACTTCGCCCTATTAGAATCTTGGTTACCATAGCATGTAAGTACTTGAAATCCATCATGGCAGAGGAAGAGGCTACATAAACTTTCTATTTTCAGACCAAATCCCTCCCTGTCCTGCATTGATCTGATGTGGGTGTAATCTATAGTGAGAGAATTTAAGACTTGCTGAACAGACTTGTGTTTAGGGCACGTGGTTCAGGCTGAAGTTTGCAACTAATATCACAAAAGGTCATTCATATCGCACAATACAGGGTATTCAGCACTGGTGGCAAGTACACTAGTAATACAAGTTTATTGGTGAGAAGATTTGTATTCTGGCACTGCTCCATTACTTGCCTTGCTTCACCCTCATCGGCTTCCCAGACCTCGGTTTGGAGAACCTCCGAAATCTCTTCACTCCCTCCGATGCACAGATAAAATTTATATTTTTGGTATAAGGTTTTAATACAGTTGAAAATCCATAAATTTCCCATTTCACGGAATCCAGAATGTGTAAACCTGCTGAGCTGTAAGCCTTTCGTCATGCCAGTACGAGGTGTGTGCCAAATTTCCTCCACCATCTTTGCACCTCTTGTACAATAGCGCTTAATTCAGTTGGAAGATGTATCAACTTTAACCTATGGGGCATTATAGAATCCCTGTCTAATTTTTTTCCCACAAACTACACTTAGTGTCATAATAAAATCAGCTCTGCCACCTGCAACATGGCCAATGTGCTAGTTAATTGGCACAATAGCATCTACAAGTTAATTAAACTTCTAGCTGTATCAAGAGTGAACCAATCAACAAGCAGATTGTGGCTTAAAATAACTAATTTGAAAGTCTAGTAGCCAACTCCTAATTTAGAATCCGCTGTGAATAACAAAACACAGATTTAAGAGTACTGAGTTCGTCTCTCTGTGACATCAACTAAATGTTATCAACATCGTTCCCCAGGTGTGGGATCACTACGTCACCAACTATATGACATCAAACACGTTAAGTGTAATGCTTGAATGTCTATTTAATGAATAATGAACTTTTGTGGTTGTTGTAAAAAAAGGGATACATTAAAAATGTTTTTCAATCTGATTGTTTGTTAAAAATTTTTATTATTTACCTTCAAACAATTTGTAGAACTGGACATATATAAAACATATTTCTTACAGAAATGAGTGAGTCAATGTTTTGGCAAAAAAAAATTAGCTCAGAAAAGACATTTGAGAATAGCAATAGAGTAAACAATTTTGTGTCTTAACAGAAAACAAGATGAAATAACTTATTTACCGATAATATATGGGGTTTAAAGACAAATGCAAAATGTAGTTAGTGGGCATAAGCAAACACTGACGAATTTCATTGTGATATTTTAAAAAACCTAGAAATGACATCCATTGTGTAAATCACTTAATTTAGTGTTTATTCAGAAAGCAAATGTGTTTGACGCTTTGTGTGAAGCCTGAAGGATTCCTACAGGTATGATGTGCTTAGGACACATATAAAGCCATGGCATTGGTAGTAGCAGTCCTTGTACCGAGTGAGACAGGATGGTCACTTGAAGATGGCATAACAGGGTGGTCCATTCCCCTTGACAAAGGAGCGAGGTAGTCGCACTGCCAACTTTCTGCTTCAGAGCTGGAAAGACAAACAATTATGAGTGGCGGAGGGGAGGGGAGTAGTAAACACCCCTTCCAACTGTCACCTCCCTTCACTGGCCAGCAGCAACCCAGAGAGGGTAGCTTAGTATCACAGTGACTCTCGCTCGAAGACCTGTCGGATGCTCCACACAACACCGCCAACCACTGTTAGGGATAGCATCTCACAGTCAGCTAGAATTTGATGCCATCTCACGTGACGGTTTTGGGATAGCGCCCGCAGCAGTACTGGGGTTTCAATCCAGCCTACAGAGATCATCCTCCTGCTTACGACTCCGCACCGACGTCGTGCTTCGCCTGGCTGATACGGTTACCCGAGATGCTTGCTAGGAGCTTTCTTCATCTGACTGGCTGTGATTCACACCTCACTCACAGTCTTCGTAGCAATATTTTTCGAAATATTTTCGAATGTTAATAATTTTATAGTTTTTTCTTTTTGTAATCATTTATTGTGTTAAGTGTGTTTCTGAGTTCGGTGTACGAGAGTTCATAGGATTTTCAACTGTCGCTGTGTTAACAATTGCGCTGAATTTCAGAAAGTGTTCTCCCAAGATTTAACGGAGATTGTGATAAAATAATTTATTTTCAGCAAATATTCTCACGCTAGGCAATTGAATTGAATTTTTTTTATAATTAAAATGTGGCATTGGGGGTAAGTTTTTCACTATCTATGTTTGTTTCCATTTTTTAAATTTCATTCCAATCTTTCCCTATTACATTGCGAGCTGAGGCAGGTGTGGATGAAGTAAGTGTATATTTAGTACACTATTGTGTATAGTTAAAATTTTATTAATTTATAACTCCTAAATTCATAGGGAAATATGATATGTTTTTACTTCGTTTTAGGTATAATTCAAAATGTGGGTTTGGAAATCTTTATTTGCCCATGTTTACTGGAAATGCTAATTCCATATTAAATCATAATTATATGATATTCCTGTTTTTAAGTTACCTCATAATTATACAGAGATGTCTTCCACACGATACAAATGGGTATAATTCACAATCTATATGAAAAGTGTGCAAGTCGTTTCCTTCGTTTGGAAATTTGCTTGCATCCGTTTTTTTTTTAATTAATCGTGTGATTTTTCATTTGGATAGGAACTTTAAATGTGAATTTCCGAAACTGATCTCGCGAGACTTAAACGAAATTGTTCAGACCGATTTAATGCATTTCTGTACTGCTATATTTTTTTTATTAAAAGTAACTTAGTATTGATCTCATTATTTTTCTTCCATCAAATGTCTGAAGCTTCAACGAAAGTTATATTGCATATTACTAGTGAATAATTTAAATTTTTTTAATCTTGGAAATAGGGTAAGTTTTTTCAGTACTTGTTCGTTGTTTAAAATGTATAGTGAAATATTTTGTTAGGCTTTGTATAGACCGGCGAATTCGTAAACAAGACATTTTGATTAATTTTAGAGTATTTCAATAAGTAAATTATTGTGCTAGTCAACTAGTTGCCTGTGCATTTCAGGGTTGAGAGCTGATGAGGTGCTTAAATTTTATAACGTTATTTTATAACATCTAGATTGGTAGTGAAATAGGGTATTTTTTGGCTTTGTTAATTACTTTGAATCACTTCATTAATATGTTTGCATATTTTGAACGTGTGCTTTATTCAAATAGTTCTTTTTTCATCTTGGGCATGAACTTATGAGATTACATCATGATTGCTGGGGGCAGTAACTGAGTTTTCATTTTGATGTGGAAATAGGCTCAGATGACTGTAGGGAAATGTTTGTTTCATCTAGTATGTGCATTGTAAATATAATTTTTATCCATTTGTCATAGTCACGTAATTGTGTATTTGGATGTAAATCGTATTCACCTCTCTTTTCAACAGCTATTTCCTAAGAATGTTTCAATCATTACACATTTCCGACCTTTCGCATATCTAGCGCTCAGTCTCCTACAATCAAATCCCTCCCGATACACAATTTATAAGTCACCACAAATCCTATACTGAAATTATTCCTACAGCAACCTCCCGATCGAACGGATGAATATTAAAATAATTTAATGTATCTGTAGATCTGAGAGGTGTGTGCATCAAGTAGAGAAATTCTACATATAGTATGTATGTGTTTTCAAATCCATTGTTAATGCGATTAGGAATAGTGCTGTTTAATACAAAGTCGTGTAATTTATTGTCTTAAATTATATATTGATAGAGAAATTGTAGCTATAAAACGTTACTTGATCTATTTATGACTACAGGATAGCAAGGGTCTGTAATTAATTTGAAATTTGTATTTGCGATTCGATGAGTCCTTTGTGTAAATTATATTACTAGCATACAGGAAATCGTATTTACGTCTCATTTTGCTTAATTAATTATGTATTTACTAATAATTCAATTAACTAAACCATAACCTCTATCGCCTGCCAGATGGCGGTCGAAGCAGACGTGTCTTAGATCTCAGTCGCCTGCCAGACAGGAAGGAAGTCAATAGCATAAAAAAAAATTAAAATTACACTTTACCTATATATACCCCTTCCCCAACACAGGCACGCCTCAGTACAACTACATATGTCCGAAAGTGCGGACGTACCATGGTGCTCTCCAAAAATAAAAAAATAAAAATAAAGTTCTTCTACACATACATATAAACACCTTCCCCACCTCAACACATCAAGACCTCCGAGAGTGAGGACCTACCATGCCGCTCTCCATAGAAAAATAAAATAAAAATAAAGTATCTCAGCACACTCTTACACCAAACAATATAATAATTCTCATGACATTAAAAAATTAATCATTTTTTTATTTTTAAATTCATTTAAATTAATAGGATCAAACACTCAAAATTATTTCATCGGTTTAAAATCGTATTTAAATATTTTGATCGAATAAAGATTGGATTACTCCTTAATCAGATAAATCAATTTGATATCAAATTGATAATCTGATTAACCAAAAGTGAAGTGAAACCATCCATCCCCTACTACTTTGCTTCGCAAAGTGTTGGAAATTACTCCCACACCAACGAGATAATTTCAATCATCGAAGAACTTAAGAAGGTGGTCTACATACAATGAGTCGATTGGTCATCACCAACTTCAAGGTTCGAGAAGGTGCAGAAACGCCATATCGGAAGGGGCATACTTCAAGTGGTGGTGTTTCCCTGCCCGCTTCAATTCCTGTGTCATCGAGGTGGACATCAGACGGTGAACGTCGAAGAAGATTAATAAACTTGTATATTTTAATTTGTGTACAATCAATTTTATGTAAAAGGTTAATGTGTGTTTTATTTCAAAAACCTCCCCACTTTATATAAAATAAATACTGCAAATTATAATTATTCTAAATAAAAAAAACTCGCATTTATGAATTTAAAAATAATTAATTTTAGTACTTTGCAGGAATGGTCAATGACACCATTCAGCACAGGCCGATAGCAGGTGGCATAATCGATATTAATTTGTGTTGAGAATAGAATCCAATATGGATAGTGCTATCAGTGCAACTTATACTTTAAACACATAAACAAATATGGCTGTCACCTGGTCATACATAGATGATGTAAACATATGTAATATATGGTTGTTGCACGAAGGTGACATACCAACTCTAAAACAAATGACAGTAAAAACAAATATGGAGAATTGCTCTTTGCAAGATGGCTGCCTTCCAACATGGCAGCCTCGAGTAACATGTATAAACAAATGACGAACAAAAAAAACGACAGCATCCAGTAACAAATAAACAAATATGGCTGCCTCCAAAAACATGTAAAGAAATTACGAACGAAAAAATGAAGATGGTGGAATAAGTATAGGTGAGGAGAGTAGAGGCGAGGGAGTCAGTCCTCTGCTGGAGTCGAACAGAGGTGAGTTATTGATGGTTGTGTTGGGGTTGAGGAAGGGGTGTCGGGGATCTCCGGAAATGTAAGTTCTTTTTAATATTTTTTTTTAAATTTAAATAGTCTTTTAATAAATGTTGTAAAGTGTTATTTTATAAAAAGGATGTCGTCTTTGTCTTATTAAGCTGCCCTCCTCTTATTCAATCGCTCGTATTTACAAGTCTAGGCAGCATTATACTTTAATTGCAATCAGCCTAATATAATTGTTTTAAATAATTGTAATATTTTGGTAATTTGGATATAATATTGTTTTAAAAATTGTATAATCTGCTGGAATATTCATTGTTTTATTCAACATTTTGAATTTTTTTTTATATATCTGTATGGCTTTAGAATCTGGTATTATATGTGATCACAGCATTAATAATTGCCATGTTGTATGTAATAATTTTTAGGGTGCTGCCTGTCATTGAACATAATTATTTGGCATGAATATACATATTAAATATGATTTGTTGTCTGCAATTATTTGTGCTCCAGCACAAAATAAAATTTAGATACATAACTTTTTTAACAAAATTATTTGGAAATAAAATTAAGCCATCAAATGAAATATTAGTATTATGGTTATAGACAGAAAATTCAAATCGCATTCTTGTTACAAATATTGGAGATACAAACTATACAATTGAAGAAGAATTAAATAGTTTAACCAATAATAGATCCATTTTGTGATAATATTATGGTAGTAAAAATGTAGATTTTGCAGATTTCGTAAGAGATTAAAGAAAAGAAACATGTAGCGAATGTAATAGTGTTTTAAAAAGAAAATTTTCTAATTTTAGTTTACGGTATTATTGAGTATTCCATTTTGGTTAAATTCCTACTTTAATACTGTAAAAGGAGTCAAACAGACTATAAAACAATATATAAAGGTATAATAAAACAAGCAACTCCAGTTGTCATTCATGTCAAAATCGAACTCCCAGATAAAAGATAAAAAAATGTTTAGTTCGAATTTTCCCAAAGAAATTGATAGAACAAGATTAAAAATCAAAATCATGGACATGTAAACGAAAATTTAAAAAAAATCAAGTATTTAATTCAATAATTTTTTTATAGTTAATAAAAATAATTCAAATATTTTAAAAACAGTTATTATACTGTTATGATTTATAAAATGGGGGAAAAGGCAACAAACTATTTGCAAATCCCTGTATTCTTAAAAAAAAATGTATTACAATAAGTTTATTGGGGAACTATAAATATGCAAATAAATTAACAGGAATACAAATGCAATTGCCAGAAAAAGAAAAAGAAGAAAAAGAGAGAAATAAAATTATAAATGATGTTATTACTGTTCTTAAAGAAGGCGAAAAAGAAACAATAGCATAGCAACAAACAAAAAATATTTTATTATATCTAAAATAACCTTTTTTTTTAGGTTGAATATTTTTTCACAATTCCTAATTGAATTAATATCGTAGAGCAAGAATTTGTAAAAACCGAAAATCGCATTTCTTGTGTGTCTAAAAAAAGAATAAATATTTCATAATATGGCATAATATCTATCTCCCTATAAAGTTAAAGAAATACAGCCATTAAATTCCACTTATTCGCAATCGCCGAAGACATGAAAATAAGAATTAGCAAATATAAAAACACAAGAAAGATAATTACATTATTAGAATGAACTAAAGCTATACAAGAAGAATGCAAATTAAAACTAAGTAAGAAAAATAAACAAATTGAATAATATAAAGTAATATTTTTGTACACTGATCGATTTTGGAAAAAACTATTGCCATAATTTGTATGTTTATGTGGTAAACATAAAGGGAAATATATTTATGTTTCTGGAATATGTGACAAAATGTAAGTAAAGCTGTATATTTTGTTAATGAAAAATTATAAAATATTTATAATTATATAATATAAATTAATAAAAATTTATATAATTTAAAAATGGATTGGTTTTATTACTAATAATGGAGTAGAAATAACTTATCATCCATTAGATATATCTTTTATGGAACATAAAAGACAAATTTTTGTTGTAATTTTTATCCAAAAAAAAAGAAATTTTTAAGACATTAAAATATTTACAGTGCAAAATTTAAAGAATTTGGAAGAAGGGGGAAAAAAAAAATATATATAAATTAGAAATAATTGGACATTCTCGTGTGCCTCAATTTTGGTTGGCTAAAGAAATAGAAGAAACACAATTTGATTTCAATTTAAGACAAAAATTTTAATGCAAAAGATAAAAACAACTAAAAAAATTCAATGAAAGATTGGATTTTGTTGACTAGTAGCTTTTTTAAAATTATTTTCAACACTTTCTTTTAAAACAACTTTTTAAAAATAAATTTCTTGTTTTAAATTTTTATTTAATGAAACCCTTAACAATTCTTTTCCATGTGCATTTTATGTTTGTATAGAAATAATAATGAATATATTAGGATACTATTGTGTTATTACAATTTATGCAGTATCTTTCAATATCGTGAAAATCAACAACTTATAAATATGTTTATTTTTATTCTAAATTTTAAAAATGTTCTCTAAAAATATTTTATACCTTTAGAAAATACAAACAGACAACACAGTCCACAGCGGATTTTTGTAGCTAAAACATTTTGGCATTCAAAGTTGTTAAAAAAATTATTATATAAATTTAGAATCTTAGATATTGCAGGAATTTAAAAATTCTGAAACATATAGGCAACTCCTTGGTTACCTTAATTTTCAGCCATATTTGTTGATGTCATAAATATTTGGAGTTAAATGTTTGTGAGAAAAACTGTATAATATCTGGTCTAAGACGGAGCCATATATTTATACTTCCAAGATTTAATGTCACAGAAGTTGTGAAGGATGATGGGTGTTTGCGGGGCAGGGTAGATTTCGAATTATTTAATACCATTATCTAACTCCTATAAAATGTTTTCACATAAAATTATTTTAGTAGATTACTTAACACGATTCACTGACCTTAACGATTATTCATGCTGCTTGCTCTGATAACCATCAGCCTATTTATTTTCATCATAGTATAGACAACAACATAACACGTCGTGACTTACTCACTGTTTAAAAAATACTCAAATATTGTCACATGCTTTCGCTAAATGGCTACACAAATGTTACACATTTGTTCATTGCTAGATAATTGGAAATGCAAACCTGCATGTGTGTTTGGGGCAATGCAGAGAAATGCGTTCTGCTGCATGGGGAGGCACATGTCACCTTGTATGGAGCATACAGAAATTTTAATTTTGTATTCCGACTTCACATGATCGTGGTGCAAACATCACACATGGAGTGAGGACCTCTTCTAATGTGTACATGTCTACCGTCCACTTTGTGATCCAGTTTCCGGGGTTGCATCTTGATACCTACAGTCCACCTCCATAGCTGCAAGCGGGCACTTGCACCACTGTTAGGGAGTAGTGCCCCACCGCCCGATGTCGGTGACCTGTCGGCCGCTCGCTCCATCGCTAAGGGTATGCCACCCCAGGTCTGCCACCCACTGCCCAACGCCCACTCCTGAGGAGGGTATGCCACCCAACCCACGTAAGAGGTAGTGGTCACCCATCCTCATTGAGGTTCTGCACAGACCCCATGCAGGCTGGGACAGCTACCCGCTGCGCTCGCTTCTCGTCCCGATTGCCTTCGCTCAGGACCTCAGCTGCACTGAGCGCAGGCCTCGTTCAACACTCTCTTCGACTACCACCTCTGGTAGTAGACTTTGTTTAAGTGAATAGGGTTAACATTTGGGGCGTTTTTTAATTATTGCAATTAATTGTCGCAAATATTTAATTATATTTTTTAATGGTAAGATATTCGAGAGTTTGTTTAATGAAACGTGATCATTAAGAAAAACTCTGCATATGTATTAAATATTTTTGATTAAATAATGTTTCTGTATTGTAAAATTACTGTTAGTTATTGCTATCTGTGATTATGTAAGACTTTTGGTTTATGAATGGGATTGTATGATTGATTGTGTGATTGATGGACTGAAAAAAATATACGAGAAGTACTCATACTCCTAGAGTATGTTGGGGAGTTCACTTACCTTTGCTTCTACATTTCGTACATGAATGAATTGCATGGTGATGGATGACTATCTCAAGGTGATTGGAATCGAGGATATGTGAAGCATGTGGAATGATTGAGAATGGGGTGGGATTTTAGTTGTGTTTAGATTTTAACTATTGTTTAAAATATTTGGAAAAGTACCAAAAGTCCAAAAAATTATTTTATTTTATTTTATAAAATTTAACTTTTTTTTTTAATTGAATTTATTTATTTCATGTGTTATTCTTTAGGTATTATATGAGTGTATTATTTGCTAGTATTAAGATTTATGTTAGAGTGTAATATAGTATTCACCTTGGCAAACTCGCAAAATATTTCTAGATAAAATCGTAATTAAACTTATTTTGGATGTTTGAAAATTTAAAATTTATTTAGCTTTTAATCAGTTTCAAATAATTTATATCACTTTAGAAATACTTTCTTTTCAAATTAAAAAGTCCAATTTAATGCAATATTTAAAGTTTTGTCTTAAAAAATCGTGATAGTGGAGAGTTCAACAAGTTGCCTAAAATGCAATCCAATAGTGCGAGTGATAGGTATTAAATATGGTCTAAACACAGCTCACCTGTTACGAAGTGAGGATATCGTAAACGAAAGACAAATCGGGCGGATCGCATGCCGTGTAACACTGTGTATTGGAGACTGCTAGCAGTGTCGGGACTTGGCTTGCTGCTCCATGAGGAGTTGCTAAGCAGGGAGGGGAAGGAAAGTGGTACCCATTGCTGTCGGTGCATGCACAGGTGGGAAAGGAGATGGCACAACGTTCATCACAAGGAGTTAGGGGAAGGGTGGTGGCGAAGCATAGCGTGCGGCTGCTTCCTCAACCACGTACCACACCCAATTCTCACCACCCTGCTAAATACTGCTTGCAGCAATCATTTATATTTATATAAACACACCCCAGGCTCACATACTTCGGGATAAAGTTCTTGTGTGCAGTGATTTTCAAACACAGCTCACGAAATAATGTTTAAATTTTGAATTAAATTATTTCTCTTTGTATCCTGAAAGAATATGTTTTTACTAATAAATACATATTTCTTTTCAGATGTATCTATACATCATTGTAAGTGTTTATAATGGTGTTTTTCTTTCTTTTTTCCAGAAAGAAGGAGGAGTTTATTTCTTTTCTGTTATTGAGTGTAGTGTTACAAGAAACAAAAAAGAATCTAGTTAGGAGTAACAATGAGTGAGCGAAAGCGACAAAGTCTTGACAGTTCGTTGGAATATCTTTTTTGTCTGCAATACAGAGAGTGAGTCTGAATCACATACACAAAGATGATGTCGCTTCGCCTAAGCATCGGCATTTCGATTTGCTATTGGACGACCTTTCCCTGAGTGATTCGGACACTGAATCACACATGGAAAGGCCGTCAACTTCAATAAATTGGGAAACTACAGCTTCCCCTGAACCAGATAAAGTGGATCTCCTGTTAGACGATATGTATCTGTCTGACATGGAAAATTCGTGCGATTCAGTTAGAGCTTCATCCGAGTCACAAGAGAGTTCTGTGTCAGATGGAGAGAGCTCATCTAGGGAAATGGAAAATAATTCATTTTCTTCTTCCTAGGCTTCAGTGGAGTCTTTGACAGACCTCACATATGAACTACTAGCGAGTGCATTCTCCACCGGGCTATCTGATGTGCAGATAGTTAATGACAGGTTTAATACAAATGCAGACTTTGAAAAATGTTTTACATTGAGCAGGGTCCCTCTGTTAAATTTAACATTGGTATCACCCCTGCCAATAAATATTTGCATCACCATAGCATGCAAATATCTGAAATCCATCACGGCAGAGGAAGGTGCTACAGAGACATTTTACTTTCAAAGTAAATCTCTTCCTTTCTTGCATTCGTCCGATACTGGTGCATTTTACAATGAGAAAATTAAGCCTTATCTAACTAACAGATTTGAGGAGTTTAGAGTGTGTTGGAGCGGCTGGGCTTTGTTACTAATATTGCATTTGGACGTCCATATTTCTCAATATAGGGCATTTACCATTGGTGCTACCCACACTAAGTTACCCAAGTTTATTGCTAATAGGAGTGCTTGTATCGATGCACATTCCCCGGAGGGAATCTGTTTCCAATATGATGTCATATCAACTTTGTTTCCTGCCATACGGAATCCCCACAGAATTACTTCATATCCAAAACCTCACAAGGTTCTGACTACAGAAGGTCTGTCGACACCTGTATTGATACAGGACATTTGTACATTCGAGGAGAACAGTTCTATTTCTATCAATGTCTACTGTGTTGTGGACAAAGATAGTAATATAATTGACAAAACTTGCAATAAGGATGAGATTATTGTACCGATGTGTACTTCCGCTGTATGCTATGCTTGTCAAGTAAATATTTTGGCTATTCATGCTAGTGATAATGCTGCACATTTTCATTTTGTTTCCACTGCAAATATGTCATGGCTGGTTGGTTGTCAGCTGAGTAAGAGAGCAAACAAAAAATTGTTTGCGAGCATTGTCTCCAGTAGTACCAAACTGAGTAAAAACTCGCAAGTCATACTATTATTTGCCAGCAATAGAATGCTGTTCACAGTACTTTCCCCACTAAGAGCGACAAGTACTTGGATTATAAAGATTACAGCAAATAGCAAAGATTGGGTTTCGTTGCCTATTGCGACATTGATAGTTGCTTGAAACCCCTGTCCACTTGCTTGCCCAGTAATGAGACGAGTAATGCCACTACAATTAACCAACATGTTCCGTATGCTTGTAGCATTTTGTTGGTCTGTTCATACAATCCAGCTTTGTCTAACTACTGTGAGTTTGTGGGTGAGGTCTGTATGTACCAATTACAGTATAAATTAGTTGAACTGACAAAGTGGGTTGCAGGGATTTACAGCATGATTGTTCCGATGAAGCCAAAAACCCCAGCTGATGAAGCTAGGTTGACAGCTCAAAAATGTTGCCACATTCATAAGGAAGAACTCGGTACAGATTCTGTGATCAATCACGACCATTTGATGGGCGAAATCAGAAGTCGCACACATAAAAAATGAAACTTGAACTTCAGACTTCCCAATAACGACCTGTCGCTGTCTTTCACAACCTGCAAAATTATGATGCTCACTTTCTCATAAAGCCTTTGGCTGAATGTCACATAACACAGCCTGACAGAACCATTGTAATCGAAAATCCAGGTAAAATCATGTGATTGGAATCGCCATAGAGAAATATAAACCCATACCAAACAAATTCTCAATGGGAATTATTTCAAAGGAAAGGCGCAATATTTCAAATTATCGTTTATTGATTCATTCCAGTTTATGAGCACCTCTCTGGAAACTTTGGCAGGTAATTTACATCCTGCGCTATTTAGTATAACCCACTAAAGGCTTCCAGATAGCACCCAATTTCAATTGGCCAAACAGAAGGGAGATTTTCCTTTTGAATTTGTTAAGTCGACAGCAATTTGATGTGTATGTCACTCCCCCCCCCCCCCCCAAAGGAGAAATTTCAAAATGTAATGAAATGCAAAGGTATTAGTGATGATGATAATGCTCATGCTCAAGCTGCATGTGATGCGTTCAGCTGCGTAAACTTGTTGCAGTACGCCATTCATTTATTATGCGTGGACAGTTGTTTGCAGGCAGATGTTTTTGAGAATTTCAGGACCATATGTTTGGCTCATTACGATCTTGATCCCACCATGTACATGACAGCCCCATCTCTTTCATGGGACACTTTATTGTCAATGACATCTGCGCGACTAGAGTTGTTGATAGACCAAGACATGTATCTTTTTGTAGAATGTGGGATTAGCGGCGGCATTACCCAGGTTTCCAGCCAATAATATTTACATGGGTGAAATTACAATCCCAGTGTGGTATCGAAATATATTTGTTATTTCGATGTAAATGGTCAGTACAGTCACCCGATGTGATGCAAGCTTCCCATTGGCAATTTTGAGTGGGTTGAGTGTGACATGTTTTCATCGTTGGATTTCGCGAACACAGTGAATAATGGTGACACATGATTTTTAGCGGATGTGGATTTGTCTTTTTCAGACGAATGCCATGATTCTCTATCAGATCTGCCTTTGGCCGCAGTATCAGCCATACCTCCGAACGGTTCGCATGAGAAAACTTCTTTTGACACTCACGCCGCGGAACAAATATGTTAGACACTGGGAAACACTGAAGCATTATTTGATGTATGGGGCCAAACTTGATTCTGTTCATCGCATTGTGTGCTTTGAGAAGAAGGCGTAGATGGAGCCGTACATCGAATTTAACAATGAAAAGCGTGCTCAGGCTGCGAACGAATTCGAGAAATCGTTTTTCAAGTTGATGAATAATTCCATATATGGAAAAAGTTTGCAGAATGTCTGGCAGTAAACAGACATAAAAGTCATTTTGAGGTATGACATAATCTAAGGGGCTGCAGAGCTGATAGGTTATCCTGCATTCCAGGTGTGGCAAATCATAGATGAAAATCTATTCCTGATCGAGATGTCAAAGACCTCCTTTATTTTTAACAAGCCGGTGTACACTGGTGTTGCAATTCTTGACCTTTCCAAATTAACCCTATATGAATTTCACTATAAGAACATGCCTACAAAATTTCCTCCGCCAGCCTTGCACCTCTTATATTGCAACACCGATCCCTTGGTCTATTCTGTTGGTTGTGATAATGTCTATACAGTAATTGCCCCAGATTTACAAACCCGGTCTGATACATCTAACTATGCGCAAGATAATCTGCAAAAATTCTCATGCGAGAACAAAGGATGAATGGGGCTTATGAAAGACTAATGTGGTGGCCGCATAGTCACGCACTTTAGAAGTTTACATCCCAAGCTTTAAACATACATTGTTGCGAATGATCAGTGTATACGTAAGGCAAAGGGTGTAAAACCTAACATCTTGGTGAAACTCCATTGTGAAGATAATCGAGATTGCCTAGCAAATTACACCAGCATTTATGGGATCCAATGTCACTTTCGTTTGCGTGATCATGAAGTCTACACCGAACACATGGCCAAAGTAGTTATATTGGGTTTGTAAGATAAGTACTACATTGAAGCAGATGGAGTATCGACCTTAACCTGGTGACGTCAACAAAAGTTATATTGCTTGTTAAAAGTGAATAATAAAAAATTTTTAAATCTTGGAAGTGGGGTGAGTTTTTTTTCGGTACTTGTTCAATGCTTAAAATTTCTAGTGAAATATTTTGTTAGCGTTTATAAAAACCGGTGAATTCGAAAACAGGACTTTTTATTGATATTTGAAGTATTTCAATAAGTAAATTTTTGTACTAGTCATCTAGTTGCATGTGCATTTCGGTGTTGAGAGCTGATGAGGTGCTTAAATTGGACGTCATTATTTTATAACACATAGCTTGATGGGGAAATAGGATACCTATTTGGCTTTGTTAATTACTTTGAATCACTTCATTTGTAAGTTTGCATATTTTGAATGTGTGTTTTAATTCAAGTCGTTTGCTTTAATCTTGGACACTAGGTTAAGATGTTGCAGCAGGATTGCTGGGGGCAGTAATCAAGTTTTCATTTTGACATGGAAGTAAACTCAGATGACTATAAGGATATGTTTTTTCTCATCTAGTACGTGCATCGTAAACATACTTTTTATCCATTTGTCATAGTCATGTAGTTGTGTATTTGGACATGAATCGTATTAATCTCTTTTTTTCAATAGCTATTTCGTAACCAATATTCCTACAGCAACCTCCCGATCGAACAGACATGTTCGTCAAGTAGTGTAATTTATATATATATTTGTATGTGTTTTCAAATCCATTGTTAATGTGTTTAGGTATAACGTCGTTTAATTAAAGTTGTGTAATTTATTCAGTCTTAAATTATACATTGATATGGAAATTGTAGCTATAACTCGTTCCTTGATTTATTTAGGATACCAGGATAGCTGGGGTCTGTAATTCGTTAGAAATTTGTATTTACGATTCGATTAGTCCTTCATGTAAATTATATTACTAGCATACAGGAAATCGTATTCACATTTCTTTTTCGTTTAATGTATTAAGTATTTACTAATCATTTAATTAAATACGCCATAACCTCTGGCGCCTGCCAGACGGCGGTCGAAGCAGATGTGTCTTAGCCCTCAGTCGCCTGACAGAAGGGAAGGAACTCAATAACATAAAAAAAATTAATTTTACACTTTTTGTATATATTCTCCTTGCCCAACACAGGCAAATATCAGTACAACGACAGATGTCCGAAAGTGAGGACGTACCATGGTGCTCTCCAAAAATAAAAAAAAACAAAAATTAAGATCCTCTACACATACATATAAACCCCTTCCCAACACATCACACCTCAACACGTTAAGACCTCCGAGAGTGAGGACCTGCCATGCCGCTCTCCATAGAAAAATAAAACAAAAATAAAGTACCTTAGGACACTCTTACACCAAACAATACATTAACTCTCACGACATTAAAAAATTTAAAAAAAATGTTTTATTAATTAATTCAATTAAATTGTCAGTTTGAAATCGGATTTAAAAATTTGAACGAATAAAAATTGGATTAATCCTTAATCCGGTAAGTCAATTTGATATCAAATTGATTATCCGGTTAATCAAAAGGGAAATTGTTAGGGAAAATGGCCGCTGGGGGAAAAGACTTTAACAAGAAAAATTTTTAATAAAATTTTGTAAAAAATACATTTTTAATTGATTTTTTATTTTTAAAACAAATTTTTAATCAAGTATTTTATTAACAAATTGTTTATTAATTTCTTAATGATCCTTTAATTTTTAATAAACATTTTTGTAGTTTTTATAATTTTTTATAGATTTTTTTCTTAATTTCTTTGGTTTTTGGGGTCAGAAATCATGGGGGTCTAGGACAAGGTTATGGGTGATAGGTCATGGTCGAGGTCAATGACATCTAAGATGGCGGACGGGTGGCATTATAACATGGCAGCCGGGCGTCTCCGGCTCCGACGCCCCATGCCCTTATGCTTTAACATACCAAATCCTACTACTTAACGTCTTTTGCGCACCTATGATTATTACATGTGTTTGTGTTAAAGAATTTTAAATTGCAAGTGTGTTAGGCATTCTGAGAATAATTACCTGCTGTTGTGTTAAGCACTTAATGTGAATGTCAAGTGTGTTGATATATTCTGAGAATATCGGACTTGCTGGTTTTGGTATTTTTTGTTGGCCACCAATTTTAGAGCAGTTTGTTCATAATGTTTTGTGATGTATTTCCATATTTTTAATGGACATAACCTGCAGTTGTGTTGAGTTAAATTCCGAAACTATCGAGGCATTCTGAGATAGCATCGTGAAATACCAAACAAATTGGGTAGATACCTGTTTCAAGCTTTGTATAACATTTTAGTAACCACTTGTTAATAAATCACGTGATCGAGGTTCACGTTTTACTGAATTTTTGGGCGCTGCGCAATAATTGATTTTATGCCCGAGGGTAATTTCTAATACGTTTAAATAAGCACATAAAATCTAAATGTGTAAAGCGTTTGTGCGGTGGTCAATTTAGAGGGGCCACTTTACAGCCCATTGAATTGTTAACTGATTTTTCAGAAACCTGTGGTTTCAATTGTTATCAGCTAATATATTATGTTCTCGAATGTTTTTAAGTTTTTTGAACAAACTCATTCTAGTCATTGAATGATTTTTGAGTGCTTTATTGGTACAATCCAAGTGTAAAAGAAATTTTGTATTTTGTTACTTATAAGAAAATGTCGGATTCTTACCCAACGTTGTTCAATATTTATTCTTGTACGGCACACAACTAAGGTCGTACTTTTTACGAAATAACCCAAAATACATAAAAAATTAGAGCTTAAATATTAGATTTATTTCCCCACAGTTGTAACAGGGTTAAGCACAGTCGCGCCAAAATACTAACGCATATTATATGTAATGTGCTATATCGTGTATAACAAATATGTCAACAATGTAAAATAAAAACCATGAGAACTATCGTCAATAAAGACACTGTTAAAAAAGTCATACGGTTAACCTGAATATGGTTATAGGCCTAAATTGTGAATATTAGTATGTAATGGATTTTGAAATATGGCAGAATTATTTGAACAGCTGTAAACAGTAAACAGTGCATTCGGCAGTTAAAACGTAGAATTCACGTGGCGGTGTTTCTTTTTACATGTAGCGGAAGGATACGTAATTGCTAACCAAAAGTAGACATTTAGCATGGATTCAGAAAAGTTTGAAGTAACCGTGAATGGACTTATAGCCATGAACCTTCTGCTTATCAGTAATAACAATTTTCATTGGATGTTTGTTGAAACGCGAGAACTCATTACTTTTAGTAGCGTAATGCTCATGCTTTGAAAAGTCACTCTTATTTGTTCTACGTCTTAAATGTTAATGGCAGGGAATTGTGTTAATATTCTGATGCATTCTGCGGCAGTTCTTTAATTATTTTCATATATATATTTTTTATAGAAATATTTCATGTAAGAAATTTAGTTAGGGCTAGAAACGTAGCCTGAAAGACTTTTCAGAAGGTGGTATAGGCTATTGTAGAGCGATTGAAATGCAGATGATTTGTATGTGTGTTAAAACAACACTGAAAAAAAGATAATAATAAACTTTATTTTATTATTATTGAAAACTAAAGTAAAGTTTATTATATTTTTTAATTGCCCTTTTTGGATTTTACGATGCCGATCAGAATAAAGAATCAGGAATATGGTTCTTGTATAAGTGGTTTATAGTAATATACAGGTATTTTGGTAATCAGGTTTTACGATTTACTTAACAACCATGTTGGCTGAAGTGCTCAAATGTAATCTGAAACGTAGAAGGTCTGCGCTAATAACAAGCATTTTAGAATGGGCACACGAATTAAACATTGTGTTAAACGCAAGGACCATATCAAAGCTTTGAAGGCACAGCACTTGCAGGAAAATAGGGCAAATAAGAATATTGTAGAAAATAGAACAAAAATGACTTCAATGACTAAAATTTTTTTTGGACTCCAGGCATATTTTCCAAGTGCAAATAGATATACAATTAAATACCACAGCATTGCAAGGAAAATAGCTAATATGTTGAGTACAACCCAAGTATATATCATTAATATTTCCATTAAAAATATTTATATCTCGTCGAGATTTTAATTAAATTGATTAATATACATTTTACCATTATATTCCTTATATCATACAATAATGTATTCATATTCTGCGAAATTAATTTTATTGTGTCTTCTTGGTAAAATGACTTTAAGCCTAATATCTTACACAATAAAATCTTTTCTAATATTCAAGAGTTCTTATAAACAATATTGCTAACCAAAAAATGTTCTAATTATAATTCACCCAATTATATATGATTGTTTTATTAAAATAATCAAGTTTATTTAGAATATGCATTTGATATTTACCGTAAAATTAATTATAAACATATATTTATACGAATGAATAGTTTATGAATATATCTAGAATTCGGAATTAAATTATAGATTAATATTGCCAATCCATATAATTGATTAACTTTATCCATCTAAATATAAAAAAAATTATACATCTTCGGTAATTCTTTTAATTTTGTCATAAGTAAGACTTCTTTAACTAATTAATACCACATTACATATAGTATGTTGCTGGTAAAAAGTAATTATTAAAAAATAATAAATTATTAGCCAAAGTTAATGAAATGAATTAACAGAGGGACTTTCTTATTAGCTAACACAAATTAAAAAAAAGAAGATCTTGAAAATGAAGATTATGGTAACTATACGGAAATAGTTTTTTCGAAAAACATGATATATCAAAAATATAAACCTAAAAAAAAAAATAGGTTTAGGTAGAATTTCGGCAGCACAAAAATATTATGAAACCCACTTATGAAAAATATATTTTTAGATATCATCTTGGTCAGAACCAAATTCACCAAAAAAACATATTTACGAAGAACACCAAAACCTGGTGAAGAAATAAAAAAATTATAATAATTTACCAAAAAAAAATTAATATGAATGGTGTATGAAAATCAAATGATAAATTATTAGTTATTCATGGAGTATGAAATTCTGAAATAAAAATTATTATAATGAGAAAGTTAGTATTATGAATCTTAAAAAATATATTTCATATTTTGTTTTTAATAATTCTATAGGAATTCCATATTTAATAAGAATATTAAATGTTACTCCTCATTCATGTTGGATTCCTAAACACCACGGAAAAGGAGTAATAAACCGGGCATTGAATAATTTAAATTAACCAGAAATGCATTAACCTGATAATTTTTGTGAGAATTCACAAATTTTTATGTTAGATCAAGATACTCAAATTGTTAAAAAAAAAAAACTCCCACGAATGTTGCTGGAATTATGTTCGGAAAAAGAAAATAATTTTGGGTAATTAAAAAGCATTACTTAAAACATATATTTTTGTTAAACTTGTATAAATTTATTTTACATAAATTGCGACATAGTACTCCCAGCGCTAGACATCTTCATCGTTTTCTACTCTGCATTGTGGCTTGCTCTATGCTCGGCTCGGATCCCATCCCTTTTTACTCCCCTTCTCCCCCTCCCTTGATTTCCACTCCTCTCGTGCATTAATATTTTTTGTTAATGCGGCAGTTAATTTAAGTCGTTTCACATCTTGCGCCTCTCATATGCTATACCTGGTCGTTGCCAATACGAATCTCTGAAGAAATGCATTATATGTTACGTTTTCTAATTTGTCGTCCTTCGGAAGTTTCGCCGTAATGAGGCACCATCTATTTTATTGCGTCTCCTGAGCTGCCGAGATTTTTGAGCAATTTAAAATGGCGAGTCGTGGACTGAGAGTTGTGTGTTAGCTGGGTATTTTTCAAAATGTTTTTAATGGTTTGTGGGACGTAGATACGTTGTTATGGGGATGTGATAAGTAAGTGTTTATTACAAATTGTTGTTTTGGATGCCAGCCCAAATTTTGTTTTTGGCTTAACTTAAACCTAGCTTAGCTGTGTGTTTCCTATATTAATGTGTAGTGTCTAGTCTTGTTTGCTGCCCAAGAATATTTCAACTTTTTTCAGAATGCTTCGTTCCCACGTCTCTTGCTTGGGCGTTGTTAACATTTTAATGTGTTTGTTCATTATAATTTTATTTGCTGGAGCTATGACGGGTCATTTGACTGCCTCCACCGAAACTTCATATTTTAAATAGCCTTTTAATAAATGTTGTGAAGTGTTGTGTAAATAGGAGCCTTTCGTGGTCTTACTAGACTGTCCTCCTTTCATGTAATTTCTCGTATTTACAAGTCTAGTCAACGTTTTATACTTTCATTGCAATCTGCAAAATATATATATTTTTAAATAATTTTAATATATTGCTAATTTGCATATAATGTTGTTTTAAATATTCTATATTCTGCTGGACAAACAATAAGATTTATTCTACATTTTGAAATATGTTTTGTCAACTTTTTAAATATTTCTGTATGGATCTGGAATCTAGTAACATTTGTGATCACAGCATTAATAATTGCCATGTTGTATGTAATAATTCTTAGGGTGCTGCCTGTCATTGTACATAATTATTTGGCAAGAATATAGGTATTAAATCTGATTTGTTGTCTGCAATTATTTGTGCACCAGCACAAAATAAAATTTAGAAACATAACTTTTTTAACATAATTATTTGGAAATAAAATTAAGCCAACAAATGAAAGATTAGAATCATCGTTATAGACAGAAAATTCAAATCGCATTCTTGTTACAAATATTGGAGATAGAAACTATACAATCGAAGAATTAAAATACCCTAAACAAATAAAATATCCATTTTGTTATAATAATATGGTTGTAAAAGTTTTAGATTTTGCAGATTTCGAAGGAGATTCAAGAAAAGAAACAACACGTAGCGGATATAATAGTGTTCTAAAAATAAAATTTTCTTGTTTTAATTTACGGTAACATTGAGTATTCCATTTTCGTAAAATCCTTATGTCATTACTGTAAAAGGAGTTAAACAAATAATAAATCAATATATAAAGTTATTATAAAAGAGAAACTCCAGTAGTTAGTAATGTTAAAATCAAACTTCCAGAAATAAAATTAATTATTATTTTTTAGCAGAATTGCTAAAGATATTAGAAGAATTAAAGAAAGAACATTATTATTTGTTAGAATTAGATATAACCCAATATTTTCTGCAAGTTTTAATAAAAAGAGATAATTAAATATTTTACAAATAATTTTAATATTCGAATATAGAGGTGATTTAAAGAAAATTTTATTGCAACTTTTAATTTCGATAATACTGCTGGAAAATATTATTTAACATTTATAAATATCATTTTTACAATTAAAATGTATATCACATTTAATTGCCAATTTACAGTTCCCTGAGTAAATAAACAAGTTTGAAAAAATATTGTAGATGTGTCTAAATTATCAAGGTAAAAGATAACAAATGTTTTGTTCGAACTTTCATAAAGAAATTGGAATTAAAATATTAGAAACAAAAATTTATAGATATGGAAACGAAAATTTTAAAAATAATTAAGAATGTGTTACAATGAAAGTTGTTTTTAGTTAATAAAATAATCCAAACATTTCGAAAATGGTTTTTATACCTTTACGATTTACAAAATGAGAGAAAAGTTAATAAACAATAAAAAAATAATAATTGCGTTATTTTTTAAAATGTATTACAATATCATTGTTGGGGAACTAAAAATAAAAAAATTAATTAACAGGAATACAAATGCAATAACCAGAAGACGAAAAAGAGAGAAGTAAAATTATAAATTATGTTATTGCTGGTTTTAATTCGAATAAAATACCAACTGATTATTTAAAGTTAAAGCAGACAAGAGAGAAACAGTAGTGTAACAAGAAAACAAATGCATTTTATTAAATCTGAAATAACCTATTTTTTATATTGAGTTTTTTCCACAATTCCCATGGTAATTAATTTCAAAGAGCAAGAATTGCCATTAAATTCCACTTATTTACAATCACCAAAGAAATGAAAACAATAAAGATAATTAAATTATTTAGAACGACCTGAAGCTATACCAAAATAATACAAATTAAAACTAGGTTAAAAAAAATTAGATATAAAATAATATTTTGGTACATGGTGGACTGATTTTGGAAGAAATAATTCTTATTATTTGTATGCTTTTGTTGTAAACAATAAACGAAAATATATTTATGTTGCTGGATTATGTAAACAAAATGTAAATAAAGCTGTATATTTTGTCGAGAAACTTTTTTTTTTTATAAATTACAAGAATAAAATAAACATTGGGTCTATTTTAAGAAAGGTTTGGTTTTATTACTAATAATGGCATAGAAATAACTTATTATCCAACAGATATACCTTTAATAGATTTGTGTTGTCATTCTTATAAAAAAAAGAAATTTTTTACACATTAAAATATTTAAAATGCAAAATGTAAAGAATTGGAAGAAGGAATATGATTAATTGTTTCTATAATAACTATAAAATAATGGAAATAATGCATATTTAACTTATAAAATATTTACCCTTGACAATTCTTTTCCATGTGAATTTTATTTTCGTATAGAAATAGTTATTAATATATTAGGAGGCCATTGTGTTTTTACAATTAGTACAGTATCTTTCAGTATTGTGAAAATTAACAATATACAAATCCTTAAATTTTAATTCGAAATTTTTAACATGTTTTCTGAAAAATATTTTTTTCTTTACAAAATACAGACAACATGGTCCACAAGAATTTTTTTTTTGTTGTTAAAAAATTCCGGCATTCAAAGTTGTTTAGAATATTATTATATAAATGTAAAATCTTAAAATTTGCAGAAATTTTAAAATTATTAAACCTATAGGCAACTCCTTGGTAACCTTAATTTTCAGCCATATTTGTTGATGTCATAAAATTTTTAGTAGGCCTAATATTAGTAAGAACAGTTTTTGGTTTTATTAAAAATTTTTTTTTTGAAATTAAACTTAAAAATATACTATCGATTTTGTAGAATTAATTAAATCTTTAAAGGTGAAAAAAACAATAAAAAGAAATATTAATATATTATTGAAATTTGGATCGTTTTATAGATAATTAAGAAATATTCTAATTTTACGACTACTTCAGTATAGTTTAATATATTTACACAATTTAAATAAAAACATATTTAATTAAATAATATTTATAAAACAACTTAATTTCAAGAATTTTTTTGTAAAAATCTTTTATTCATTAATTTTTGATAAAAATCAAGGTAACCAAAAAGTTTTGCATACAGATATTACAAAAATACTTAAAGTATTGAATTAAAAATTATTTGAGTGAACATATTTTTATTGAGATACAATTTTGAAATATAAATTTAAAATATGAAATTAAAAATATTTGGAGTTAAATGTTTGTGAGTTTTACTATATAATATCTGGTCTAAGATGGAGCCGTAAATTTATACTTCCAAGAGTTGATGTCACAGGAACTGTGAAGGATGATGGGCGTGCAGTGGAGGGGGAAATTTCGTATTATTTTATACCAATACTAGCGACCCGCCCCGGCTTCGCACGGGTGCAATTAAGATTAAAAAAACTGCTTAACCCGGCGTTAATTAGATTGGGTAAACTCTCCTAAAGCATTAAAATAAAGCACATTATAATTTAATAATTAATTAAATAATTTATAATTTAAAGTTTTTTTTGCAATTTTTATTTGATATTTTTTACTTTTTTATAATTTTTCATATTAATATACATTATATTACAATGCAATTTATCTGAGATATAAGTATTTAGTATGTTATTGGCTAAGACATTCTCTGTAGACAATGTTTGACGTCCTGTTATTGTTTGGTAGCAAAATGTACTGTTTCTCGGGACTTCCAACTCGTGATAAACCAACATATAGTTGGCCATGGGAAAAACACTCTTTTCGTAGGTCGATTCCAACCAAAGAGAAAGTTTGACCCTGGGACTTATTAATAGTAATCACGAACGATGTTTTTACGGGAAATTGCAACCGTTTGAAGATATTGGCAAATCCGTGGGAATCATGGGAATCCTCGGGATGTTTGCCAGCTGGCCGGCTGCTGGACCGGAGAACAATCTTGTGCCATTACACATGTTAGGAGGGCTTATATTCCTTAAAAGCATGATAGGAGTACCGACTTTTAATGATAGTTCGTGAGGTGGCAAGCCAGAAGGATTAAGCGAATTTAGAAAATCTTGAGGAAAGTGGACGACATCGTCAACATTGGTGACTGTGTCAATCGACTTATAGGTTTTGACTTGGCCGGGAACTCTTTGTATAATGAGATTGTTGATTTCATTAACAGTGTCGTTCCTAGGCGATACTATTGCCCTGGAACACAACCAGTGAAAGCCTCTTTCTAGTAAATTTTCGAGGCCCGGATATACTGCTTCTATAAGATGCTGCAGACTGTGGACTATCTGACCTAATGTCTCATTAAAAATGATTTCAGCAGAATTATTGCCCAAATTTAGAGAAGGAAAAACTCCTCCAAGTCTGAGCAATTGTTGTGTTAAATCTTTATGCGTGTCTCCACCAAGATAGGCTCTCATATTGGTTCTCAAATTTAGGTTATGAATAGAACTCCATAAGGGAGATGATTTAAGACATGCTTTGATGATATCTACACGCGTCCCTTTTGTAACTACAGGGAGTGTCTGCCGAAAATCCCCAGCAAACACAAAAGTAACTCCCCCCATAATGGCAGTAGAGCTTCTAAGGTTGGCGCCGTACGCAGCACACAGCACTATTTATTTTTCGAATCTGTCCGTCCTGCAAAGCCGTAGTACATTATTTTGTTCTATCATCAATAGTTTTCGCAGCGCACGCAATGTAAGGAATTTTATAGGTCATTTATTTACACTTTGGGTTACATTATTGGAGTTTTAGTAGGGATCCCTATTGATTTTTAAAATAAAATATAGCCTATGACACTCAGTGATAACGTAGCATTCTACTGGTGAAATGATGAAGAATTTTTAAAATCGGATGAGTAGTTTCGAAGATTATCTCCTACATCCAAACACACAAACACTCAAAGTTAGAAACACTACCTCTTTATATATTAGTATAGATCTAGCTCCTATGGAATTTTTTTTTACATAAAATTAGTGTTGTAGAATCCTTAATATAATTCACAGACATTGACGATTTTTCACGCTGCTTGCTCTGATAACCACCGGCCGATTAATTTTCATCTTTGTATAGACAACAACATAACACGTCGTGACTTACTCCCTGTGTAAAAAATGCTCAAACATCGTCACACGCTTTCACTAGACGGCTACACCAACGTTACACATTTGTTCATTGCTAGAGAATTGGAAATGCAAACCTGTCCGCGTGTGTGGCGCAACACAGAGAAATACCTTCTGCCGCGTGGGGAGGCACTTGTCACATTGTACGCTGCATACATAAATTTGAATCTTGTATTCCGACTTCAAATGATCGTGGTGCAAACAACATCACACATGCTTGCAGTTTTGTATATTGACCTAGGTGCCATGGTCGTTACAAATGATTGTATGAATATCTGTCTGCCGTTTGCAGTCCAATTTATTTTGCAACAATTCGTAGGCATTCCTCTATGCTTGGTTGCCATCTTCGTTGCTTACTGCAAAATACAAGATTATAACTCATTTTAAAAATACCTTAGGGAAGTAAATTTGCGTGTTCACCTAGTTTGGGCAAAACTACCTGCCGATTTTAAGATGCCACAGTATCCATATTTCCCATATACTGCTGTCCATATTTTTAATGCATACACTACGAAGAATGCAGAAACAAGTTCATAGACACATCTTTGTATTCTATTCAAAGGCTGTTCACAGTAAACTAACCACTTTTGAAATCAACCTTCTGAAAATATTGCTGACCCTACCTGAATATATTTAGACGGTAACATTGAGTGTCATGCGACCAGTAAAATCGATAACTATATCGAGAGGAAACAAGTTCCATTTTTTTACATTACTCTAAAACATTAAATGAATACTGTATATATTAGACATAATTATAATGTATATATTAATGAATCAATACAGTAATGAAAACTGAGATTATTAACTTTTGTTTTTGTTATACATGTTAGTGTAACTTTCTAAAAAAAAAAAAAAAATACTTTTGTAATTATTCAGTTTGGATTTATCGGCGTGTGAATAACGTGTGCAGGCACATGGCAATGATAATTTCACGTATGGAGGAAGTATACACAATGTGCCTACAAGTAGATCTTAATCAGGGATTTCTAAAGTGCTCAGTTTATCGTGAAAAGCCCATAACGATATAAATGCAGTTTCAAGCAAGTACAGCTGCAATTACTAATGTGATTATTTTTTATAATTCTCCTTATTAACGCTTTCCGATATTGTTCATGAATAAAATTAGTGTCTTGAATAAAATTAGTGGCACACTAAACAAATAAACCTTAATTTATTCTGAATGTGGCATACAAATTCCTGTATTTCCCCGAAACTTAAACACAAAACTTCATTTATCGAAGGCTGACGTCTCAGCCAACTTTGGCTGAGACATCTCAGGCGGACTTTTGAATTGCTGAGATAACTATATGTCGTTGCTGAGGAAATTCGGTATATTAAACAACTGCTCTGGTTAAAGAATCGGAGCGGTAACTGAACGCACCTAGACACTTGGCAGCAATCTAAATCATTTCCATAGAAAGTTACATTAGTTAACTAATCCTCTGCTTCCTTCTTGTCCCGTATAACTTATGTTTCAACTACACGTAACATATTAAAACGTTTTTGATCATGTAGGTTAGGCACTCATATTGTTTTACATTCATGGGGCCGCGGTGGTTTAGTGTTTAGACTACTCGCCATCCACCAATGAGAAAAAGGTTCGATTCTCGATGAGGTTGCCCCGGATTTTTGCCGCTGGCCGGCGAGTCTTCTCGGGAGCTCCCGTTTCCCCTGTCCTTACATTCCGGCCCTGCTCCATACTCACCTCACTTTCAAGACCTCGATGTTAAAGCAGCCCAAATCTCTTCGCTCGCTCAATCACTCGCTTTAATACATAAACTGATTACTCACAGCAGTAATCGGAAATTTTCAACCGTTATCAACTGAATAATAAGTCGCACCTCAAGTGTTGGGAGTATAGTAGCGCACACTGCGTCATCTCTCTTTCTAAAGTTATTTTTAACAATTCGGAATGACAAACTATCAAATTATGTCAAATTCTGGCCTGGGGGGGGGGGGATTTGGACCCCTTAACGGGAATAATTGTATAATATGCAACCAATTGATAATTATAGATCATTAGTGACTGTTATTTCAAATAATTTAACACTGCTCCAAAACACTTATTAAAACTACAATAAAAAGTTACAGAATCTATATAAGTATACTAAAGCAAATGTTAATGTTTATATTGCTCTTCTATTTTACAATAATTGTCATATATATATATACATAAAGCGTTAGTTGATAAAATACATTCGTAAGTAAAGTTCATGTCAAATATTTCCTTTTTTTGCATCACCTTGTGCGAAAAATTTATGTGTAAGTTAATGAGATCTTGAGAGCCGATGAGTTTACAGCCGATCTGGATATGGGAGATCACAGATAAAAACCTGTATGAGGTTATCGAGGCCTTGGGAGACGATGAGGCTGGGGAAGAACTGGAATGCTAGAACGGGGAGAAGCGGGATATCACCGAGAAAACCTCGCCAGCTATTCGAATAAGAATTTCCTACTTTGCTAACAGATTCACTTTAACGATGCATGAATAAAGAGATTAAGTCCATTGCAAACATATAGTGGAAGAATAAACACTGTGCAAACATATAAAACCTTCGGCAGGGCTTTCAAAAGTGTTTTCTGTTAACATCCTATACTTATTGCAAGCCGGGGGAACCTTATTCTTATTAAAAATGCCAGGAGTCATGCATATTAAGCTTAATATATATCTTGTATTCTGTCGTGTCTTGTTAAACTGCTGTGTTTTAGTGTGTTTCTTTGTTGTGTTGTCCTATTTTGTTCTTAGTTATTTTGTCACTGTTGTCCTAACTTTGTAAGCAGGTTTCTTGACTGTGTTGGTTTCTATATGTTACCTATTGGTCATGTGTATATACATATTATATTCTTCGTAATTAGTTGCTGTTCTGTTTTTTTTATTCTTTTCCCTCTTGGAATTTTCCAGTGTTGTATACATATATTAATTTTCTCGTCCATAGGTTGCTTGTCTTTTTTAAGTATTTTTCCTTGCTTAGTCCTGTTATTTCAATGACAGACATCTGCATTGCAATGGCGAATGTCCAAAAATCTCCATTTTGCCTTAATATACTGTCGTACATACATGTTTTATATACAACTAAATTTCATCTCGAAAACAGCATTGATAGTAGAATATAACATTCTTCAAAGCTTGTAGTCCGTTTCATATAACTTCAGTAAATTTGGACACTTCTCGAAAAGAGGCGCAGTCACGATGTATCCCCCAACCACAGCTGTTCTGCCGGTGATGAAAACACGCTACGAATCTAATGACAGTCACTGAAGAACGGACAACTTCCGTCCACTACTAATGCTACTACTATAGCTGGTCCCCATTCCCAAATATTATATTTTTGTTATGCCTACATATTATACTAGCTTGGGTTCTGTTTATTTTAAATTTTATTGGGTGGGAGTCGATTAGACCACGTACATTTGGAAAACCTCCTGTTATACGAAACGTTCAGCGAAATTTAACCTTCCATTTGAAAATCGTTAGAGATTCAATAAAATAAATTAGGGTAAAACAAGTTTGCTACAAAGTCCAAAATACATTTCAAATATTCTAACAACAATTTAAGAAAGAGTTATTTTCAAAATGCACGATCTTACTATTAACTTCATAATTCCCAAACATGTGCCTAACTTTTAGATGATTACTTCACTAAAATCACTTGTCAGCCACTGACGCGAAATAAGTTACTTGCTGACTTATGAAATTAACAAAACACTTAATTAAAACCAGCAAATTTATATTTAACAACGCAACTACATTTTCACTAACGCTTCGCAATGGTAGCAGAAAATAGCGGTCCGCAAAAAAAAAGTGGCTGGCATTCAAGCAGATAACACTTTAAGGCACTTACGACGAACTTATGAAATACGCAAATACAAACAAAATTATTAACTGAATTATGTATATAGATTATTTTTAAAGAGAGCTCAATGACATTTCACCAGGCGAATGGAGACCTTTCACATGCTCTACCGTTGGAAGACTTTTACCAGTTAATGATGGTGTTGGAAATCAAAATGCTACAATTAGTAGGGGTCGTGGTGGATGAGTGGTTAGACCATTCGCTTCCCACCAAGGCGATCCGGGTCTAATTCTCGGCCGGGTTACAGAATTTTTGATTGTGGGAATCGTGCCGGACGATGCTGTTGGTCGGCGGGTCTTCATCTGCGACCCCCCCCCCCCCCCGCGCGCTTTTCATTCC
This sequence comes from Dryococelus australis, assembly GCA_029891345.1. Taxonomy (NCBI): domain Eukaryota; kingdom Metazoa; phylum Arthropoda; class Insecta; order Phasmatodea; family Phasmatidae; genus Dryococelus; species Dryococelus australis. The sequence goes on along the minus strand of CM057009.1, from coordinate 93,129,114 downwards.
GACATTGCTCCATTATCACCTCAGTCACACTCATTGGCTCTCAAGACCTCGCTGTTAAGAGCCGCCCAAATCTATAGACTTCACTACAATTAGTATGTACCCTACTCCCGTGCTGTTTTCTCGGATGAATATTAAGTTTGTGATTGGGGATCAAATATGGTTATATCGGAAGTTGGTCGTTACTACTAGAAATACGCATGTATTGGGCCATGACAAAATTATATTTAATCCATAACCAATAAATCTATATTGGTCATAATATTTTGTGGTTTTTATATTTTTTTATATTTACTATTATTTATAAAATAATTATGATCCTTCTAGTATTGAAGATTGTTAGGATTATTATTATCATGTATTTTTTATTACAAGAGAGGTAATTACACAGACATGCATACATGCCACTAATTAACCCACGCCCCTGTGACTCATGGTAGTAGACGCCGATAGTGACTCCATGTTCCTGTGACTACACTAGCAACAGTTCCTCCCTGCGAGCCTTCCATGTTTATTCGTACAGAAGATTATGCTGTTCCCTTCAAAATAGTAATGGACTCTGATATGACGACTTCATGTGTGTACAAAATAAATTAGTAAGAAACTAATTTAAACTGATGTATTTAGTTCTTTTTTGTAAGAATCTGAATGGATATATGTATGTAAAACCTCTTTTTTTAAATAACTCATAAGTATATCCAAAAGTGTTAAAAGTTTAACTGGCGAGGAGTATTGAATTTTTTCATACTAATATAAATTTTTTAGAGGCTAATAAACACAAAGTCATTACAACACTTTACATGGTGGATTAAAAAAGACTGTCAAAACACCACCGGTTTAATCAGTCTTTTAGAGCTAGCTATCTCCAACCCAATGTCGTGTATTAGGACAGGCAAGAATAAAATTAATGTAAAGTAAGGTAAAGCACACCATTTTTTAAATTCTGTGGTCATGACATCACATAAAAAATAAATTACTAAGTCCTACTTCAGAATGTCTTTTTCGTCGACCCAGGAGTCATCACACTTCGAGTGTACGAGCTACCTCATGTACAAACATCCATTACGCCGTTTCAACACCTTTTCCACCAATTCCACATTTGTAAACGTCGTAGGCTGGATCTCCTCTGTGTAAAACCTCCGACGATGGGTTCGCCCCACAGTTCCTCCAGGTAATACATGCATGGGTACCAATGTCGTATGGGAACCACCTTGTACAATTCTGCCTACCAGTTGTGACGGAAGCCTTTGTGTAAAATGCCATGCTGGTTGGATATGTGCACCACGTCACCAATATTGGCTTTAGGCTTGCACGTGTCCCTCCTCACCGGAATAGCAAAAACGGACCGAAGCAGGGAGTCGTCCTCGACGTCTTCGGGTTTTATGTGAGTGGTAGAATGAATTGTAGAATTATACTCGCGAACGAGTTTCGGCAGTAGCTCAAGCTACTTGTAGTTTACGTTCACTATGAAATGTCTCCACTATTTGGCTTTTAGGGTCCGGTGAAATGCTCAACATTGCTAGCCTTGAGTCCAGAGTATGTGGAATAGTGATTTATGCCATACCATTTTATCAGTGCAAAGAAAGTAGCATTAAAATATTCTTTACTGTCATCGGTGTGGAGATATTTGGTGTTGTAACTTTCGCTCAACACATCCGCCATTGCCTCGGTGACGTACATTTTTCGACTTGAGCAGCCTGGCCCAGGCATACTTGGAAAACGTGTATATTATGCTCAAAATGTTGTGGTGGTCTTCATTCGCACGAGCAAAGTCTTGCATTTCGATCAGGTCGGATTGGAAAATATCGTCCAGCCCTTTCATGACGTACTTTCTCAGAGGGTAGTTCCTTCTGGTCGACTTATGCAATTCGCTGAAACCAGCATATTTCCTCATCACACGATATAGCCAGCCTCGACAAGTTCTTCGATGATGGATACAATCTCATTGGTGTGCGACTGATTGCCAGGATACAGTGAAGCGACAAGTAGCCATAGTCTATCGACGAGTTCGTTCGGATCGTCCCAACACACGTAGACTAGCTTGTGTTTGGCGTCGATCTTCTGCAGTAGCAGACCCGATACAATAGCTTCTGCCAATTAAGGAAACAGTCCCGTGATAATGCCGAATTTTGCATGGGCTGTTTCTTTAAATTGTCATGTTGAGGGGCTATCATTCATATAATGAACACAACTGGACTGCAGCATGCAACAGTACTTGTGCAAACCTGATTTAGTCTGGTGTATGAGATGCCTACAAAACAAAAGTTCGCACAGACCATGTATCACTTTCACCTAGTGCTTGCCGATCTGCATCACATCTCCTGAAAAAAAAACATCACTTCCTTGTTTCCGAGAAATCATTTTTCGTCACGGTGTTGCAGGCCATGTGTCTTGTCGTTGTTCCAATAGGAGTAGGAAGCGATGTAGTGCCCGACCAGCAGGCCCATCTTAGGTCCATGCTTTTGTGCTTGTTTCTGCTCCCGTGCACACAGAAAATCGATCAGGGGCAGATCGTCGCTAGTGATGCGACCTTCCGATTTGGTCAATTCCAGACTTCACCTTGATTTCAGTGTTGATATCTGTCTGAGGCAAAGCTTCCTCCTGGCATTGTCGACCAAGTTCGTCGAGATGGCTGGTTATTGGCTCGTAAGTTTCTACCCTTCGATTCTTGAGAGCCAGTTTGTAACTTTTCGAGAGTAGATATTTCGTGCGAACAGTTTGGATGACATGCTGCAACTCAGTCATCTGTTTGGTTCGGTACATCATCATAGTATAATGAAATAAACACACAACTACACAGGTTGTGTGTTTATACATATTCACTCTCGAGTTGTCGAAAGTAAATTTCCGATCCTTTCCAATTTGTCGAAGCACCCATCCAGCACCTTCTTGCAATGCCACATAACATCGGTTTTGGCAGCCAGTTTGGACGTTAACATATTTTGAAGAGTCTGCAATTCTTCCTGTCTCTGCACATTCGACACGTTGATCAGGTCTATTATCTATGCCTCCACACTAAATCTTCAACAACTTCATTTTTCACGCTCCTGATCTTTTGTCCAAGAAGCGACTGAACCCTGCAAACATCGGCGATGTGAGCTTCCATTAGAGTATTTCTATCATCATCGGAGTAGAGACCATGTCCGAACTTGGAAATTGTATTGCGACTCATGGCCAGTGTCTTACTATAAACTGATCGAAGCCATGACTGTGCATGCCATTATATAGAGGCCAGTCTTTTATGATCACCAAAATCCATATTCCTCGATCCAGCATAAGGTACACATATATTTGAATTCTGCAAATGTCATACCCATATTGACATGGTCGTCGTACGCATGCCGCAAGTTCATATCGTTCATGCGAAACAGTACCAAAATGTTAGCATTATCGCGAAGCAGTTGTTTGGGTATACACGAATAAGTCTGGCTGAGGTAAATGCAGTCAACATATGAATGCCGCCCCATGCTAAAGAACTCTTGAATATAAGTCTGTTCTCACAGCCAATGTCATCAAAGACAAATATCGAGTTTGTCAGTACTTTGCTCGGCGACACGATGGCTTAGTTATCGCTGCATGGGAAATAATCCAAGCCTCCAACGGCCTGCAGTATTCGTGCCAGTTGGTATTTCGGTTGATGGAGTGATTTAGAGTACAGGTACACATTCTCGAACTAAACTCTGTTCTCGTCTTCCAGTGGGTTCAATAGGTTGCATATCTTGCTGATGGTCCTACGATGATGCAGCACACAGTATTCGGAAATAGGCTTCCATGTCCCGATTCCTGTAAGATAGTTTCATCTTCAGCATGAATGCATATGGGTAGAGTAACATATTGCTTTACAATCTGTAAACTGTATTCTTCTGCTTTGTTTATATCATACATTGGAGGAGGAGGAGGAGGAGGAGGAGGAGGAGGAGGATGAGGTATCATAAACAAACTTCCCGATGACATTCGACACATTTAAAAATGTTTCTTCAAATTATCACTTCGAGTAAACTGTCTCTTGCAGAAATCGTACTGAAATATCATATTTGAATATGTGATACGCCTATACTGTTCAAAGTCGAGAATGATACATCTGTACTGTTCCAAGTCTATAATGATACTGACACAAAAAGTATAAAAGGTGGGTATCATAAGTTTTATGTCAGGTTAATTCAATGTGTCGTTAGGTAAAGACGTCGAAATCCGGTCGTGGTATCGTCGATATGCTGATCAACAGTCTACCATTCGATATGCACATTCCTGGATACATGCACTATGGGTCAGGAAACAAGGTAGCTAAAAGGTTTCCATGTGGGGCATGCAAGTGGTACGATATTGTCTATTCCCAGTACATGGATCTGCAAATCAGCCACCAAACAGACAAGATATTTGCACAGAAGGCCGACGAGATAAGAAAATCGCCGGCTACTGGACTTGGTGAAAAAATAGCTGAATCGGGTGTTTCCAAAACAATGAAAGCCAATTGGAATATGGATATAGTAGCGAAGACAGTAAGTCGAAGTTCCAAGTGGAGGGGAAAGAAAAGGATGGGAGTTTTCCTTCCTGCCTTGATACCTGCTATCGGTGCTCTTGGCGGTATCGTCAGGGCTGTAACAAATATCTTTTGTGTGGTGAAATGAGGCTTGAACGAACTTAAGCAATTGGATTAAAACCGTCGCCACAACCGGAAACAGGAAGCTATCACTAGGGGTAAAAAAAGTGGCCAAGGACTTTATATACGACAGTTCTACCGAGGTGGTGCGAGAGAGAAAAAGGGTCGCAGCAGGAGAAGGTGATAATGAAATCTATACCTAAACGACCACTCACGAATGCGAATTTGGAACTGTTTGCACGAAAATTGAAGACAGCTAATTTTACAGGAGTGTTCATCCAACATGCATTGCCCCCTAAACCCAAGAGAGACGAATGCGCCATGATTAATCTGAACATGACAGCTGGGCCCAGCATGCGCTGGATAGCATATAAATAAAGGATAAACATGCAGACTGTTATAACAGATTTGGGAAATTGCATCCTCCACCTGAACTGCAACTGTACATGAAAAATTGCAAACTATCATACAATTACGAAACGGAGCAGCTGTCTAACATGAGAAACTGTGGATATTTATGTATTCACTTTCTGGCACAGTGTAATAAAAATAAGTCATACACAAATCATTATTTATTAAACATTTACATAAAATGTGTTTGCACCTATATTCTCCAGTCAGTATGTCGGTGTCCATCATTCTAAGTGATAAGACATCCTGTTTTACCCACCCTTGGAGCTGGAAGGTGAGTGGGTCATCAGACTTATGGATTTTGAGAATTACAACTCCATATCCAACATAAAAGAAAATATGAATTCTGCATTCCAGTATATAGTGGCAGGAGATGTAAAGGAAATAAGCATTCCCACTGGCGCATATGCACTGTAGGACATCAATAATTCCATCAAGAAATCACTACTGAATAACATCGCATTCGCACTATGTGGTAACCCAAACACACTGAAAGCAGAAATATTTTGCAGTGCATATAACCATTTCAGCGAACTGGATACGATCAGACCAATACTGGGGTTTGAGATGCGAATCTACGAAGCTGGAACAATGCACAAATGTTTTCGCGGCCAGCGAATATATTTCTAGTGAATGTGATACACATAAACTGTGATTTGGCGAGCGACTGCTACATCAATGGTGAAACCAACAATATGCTGCACGAGTTCGCACCGACGGCCCTACCAGGTTATAAAATGGTCGAATTTCCGAAAAGTATCATTAATATTCCCGTGATCACAAAGAGGGCACACAAAGTGATCATATCAATTGTCGATCAGGAAGATAAGCAGACAGACTTCAGAAACGAATAAATCACTTTGTACTTGCACTTGAAACGATGGGATTGAGTTTCGCTAGCCATACAGTGCATAAAGTCGAGCGCAGCACCAAACCTGATACTAGTAGAACTCGAAACACCGACATGCTAACTCGTGCTAACGTTCAGTTTCTACATAGCGTAGGGTTGAAAGCGGGCATAATTCGACAACAGTATCGATAAGTTTGAGCTGCACTGATTACTACCAGTCATATCTGACTGGCCCCTATGCTCTCGAAGTTGAGGTTGGAATCCTGATACAGTGTAAAGGTGTCTACACCCTGCCTTCGCAATCATTCCCGCACATCCGAGGTATGCTCTCAAAAGAAGACAGGACCCACCCTACCACAACAGTGTTTGTTCGAAATGGTATACTTCACCTAGAGCGAGAAATGTATGAAATGAACAGCGTTACTATTGACGAAATGCAGGATGTGGGCATAACCATATAATAAAAAACTACCTCCTGCTCACTCCTAACAATCTCGACATGGTAAATATGACAGGCTAGGGAATGGAAGATGGGTACAAAGTTCTCATCTTCACAGAAGGCAAGTTCAAGGTGAGTGTGCCACTATCGATGCTACTTGGTTTCGTCGAAGATTATAGGACGATAATAATTGGAGCCAAGTAAGAACGGGTGATAATGCTAGCCACCTCTCATCTCGATACAGTGTTGGGTGTTGGAGAAAACCGCAGCCCATCGCTGTAACCCTGACAAACATGAAGTGGTTCATTCCCCATATGACTCCATGCCTCCAAGAATGGCTGCAGTAACTGAATTATGTCAAGAAAGAAAAAAATAATCGCAATGACCTTCAGGAATTGGAGTTTGGTTATGTGTCCGGTCCTGTCATTTGCCACGAGGAACCACTGGATTGTGCAGACATCTTCAGGCATGGAAAACCATGTTAGGTCACACTGGAATTTCAAACAAACAAGCAACACAACATCTCGGCAGACAAATCGACCTTCGACTACTGCAAAGTCCAGAATGTAAAAGTATTTTTGAATAGCAAAAGCTATCCATACGTGGATTTGAACACCTCCTTCGACCAAGAAGGATTTACATTGGCATATTATCTGAATACTCAGTTTCAAGCCTCCTACTACGGGCGCGAGCAAATCCTATCCTTTCCTGAGCCAAGAAATATTCCGTGGAATGGCACCATTGCTGGTATTCGACACATCCAAACAAAATAAGCTAATTCAAAATGGTGTGGTGGATTGTTGTATAGAAATTATTTCCAAGGAAAATATGCCGGCGAACACTGCTGCCTACTGTTTGATTTTGCACGACAGAGTAATGAGCTACAACTGCTTTCCGGGACTGGTGAACATGGTGAGCTAAGCATATATAAAGGAGATTATCACTACTTCTCACCTCAGTTTGTATCAGGAAGTACTGTAACATGGAAGGCGTCCACAGCCAAAGTGGCTATGTGCTCAAGGATATGGCAGTGACCTACGACAACAATGGCAAAATGTACACGTGCTCCTTCTGCCCCCTTATTCGTGGAAACTCTTGGACGATAAATGCAAGAAGACGAACGACTAGCTGACCAAGTACCACCACAGACTGGAGTGGTACGAAGGTAATATTCCATACCAAGAGGTGGAAAACATGCTGCGTGACTTGCTGATGCAGTATCTGCAAAGACTGGTTTACGTGGCAGGGCCTGAGCAGAAGAAATGGCTGAGCGACTTGGGCAAAAACAAAGTTCAAATCATCAATGTGCAGTGCGAGTATGAATGTTCTTATCTGCGCAAGCTGGCGAAACTTTACGACGACCAGCACTGATACATCCCCGACAGATCAAAATCTGTCTATACATGCGCGTGGAGAAAAGTACATCTGATGCACAAATGGTTTGCCTCGTCCTTGAACCGTGAATCGGTAAGTTATGACTAGACACAAAGTCACCCGAAATGTACAAGAATTATAGTTTTGGTGTGGTGGAACACTTGTCCATCGTACGTATTATATATAAGTAGGAACAATCGGTGCGCTCAATTAGATTCGGGTTCTGGCTCCCCTGGCGGACGGTTGTGTGCATCGGGAGCCTGGGTGGCCCAGTTGAAGATGGCTTCGCACGTCTGCTAGGGGCAGCCCAACGATCAAGGCGGGGAGACTGGGGGCAATCCAGAGGTCTGGAACATGCGAAGTTGAAAAACCACCTCACTGCTGGATTCTGCAGGCAGTCGACTGTGGATGCATGTGGAATGGAATGGAATGGAACAGCATCGGAACTTGGAAGCAATGGCGTCAGCCTTCACTCGTGGGCCAGCGGATTCGCCTCCACAACTGGTAACTCTTGGATGTCCCGCCGAGAGCTGCTCACCTACGACCGAGAGAGATTTTGGAGGAGGGGGAGGGGGTGGCTACCCGATCCGTTACTCCCCACCTTCACCTGCGATTTGAAGTTCCTGATTTCGGCGCAGAAGAGCTAAGATGTAGTAGGTGCTATGACTGAGCTGCCCGGATTTCTTGCGCCCTCGGCTGAATGCTTAAGGACACTGCCTGAAGTCACTGCTGTCCATATTGCTGTGCGGGCAGTCAGGCGACCTGCGCAGGAATATGGATGACAGTCCCACCTCAAGGGCGCATGTGCCTCTAACATGCTAGCCCACAAGCCCCGTCGCCTCTCTACTAGTTCTTCATCACCTATTAAACCAGCATGGATTCCATATCTGCTATCTCCTGTAGCATTTCTTAATGCTTCCACAAGTTTTGAACTCTTTCCTGTCGGGAGGGGTTTTACTGTGTCTATGCGGGTTTTGCCCCCCCCCCCCCCTTCTTAACTATAGTACAACTTTAGGTACACTTAAGGAGGTAGTGATGGCCCTAAACGCTGGCCATGGCTACCTAATCCCTCACTGCCGCGATGTCCGCCTCCTTATCATGCAATTCCCTCTCTTTTAGGTGTATGGTGTTCACCCTGAGACGCAATTAGAACCCGACCCTACCTTCGGTCGTACATTTAATACTTAGAAATAAGGTAGATAAAAAAACACGCTTAAATAGTCGTCGCCTAGAGGTCTGACTGTCACCATGACTCCATTCTGTCCTACGAACAATTATCCAAATACCAAGCCTCTATGTCAGCATTAAATAGTTTCATTGCAAAATATCGTTATCTGCACACCTACACCGAGACCTGCGATGGTAGCAGCATGAAGCATTGATGTTTTGCGAATTATCCAGTCGCCTACGAACCAACGCAGTTTCAGTTGGACTCTCCAGAACGTTCGGCCTGTGTCGCGTTCCACATGACACCGCAGATGCAGCTGCCCTACACCACCGACCAAATCATCGCCTCGGCCCAGCTGCCTGCTACCATCCACGCAACAGACTGTGCCGTAGAGCTGTACCAGACAAGGCACGAACCTTCACAGCATCCTAGGCCCAAGAAGAATTCTGTCAGCCAGACGACCTGGCATTTACTAGTACAGCGTCGATGCCAGACACTCGTGACAGTACCCACCATGGATGTATCTACCTCCATATTGGGAAACGAACCTGCATCTACCAGTCGGTACCACCCAGCAGTGAATATTCCTAGAGCTGTAGATGCTGGACCTGCTGTAGGCGGTGGTCCCACCACTGGAGAGGCAGAAGTCGTGGAACCAACTGTTAAGAAGGAGAAAGATCTGCAGTGGACTATGATGAGGTAGATGGTCGCCTGGGGACCGATGGACATCGTCATGATCCAGAGACTGGTGCTGCCTTTCGCAAGAAGGTTATGCTTACAATTTTTTCCAGAACTACTTAGCCTTGTATATGACAGTCTTCTAAAGTAGAGAACTAGAAGAACTCATATTTTTTTTAAATTATAAATGTGTTTTGAATTGACTGGGTACTAAATAAATAGTGAATGAAAATATATTTGTGTTTTTTATTTGGTTTTTCCTTCGTCATTTCTGTACAATAAAATTAATTTATCTTCTCTTAAATTAATTCCTAATGATAAAAATGTAATTTTATATATATATTTTATTACTTCAATTTTTATCTAAATGAATAAACAATCATATGTTCTGGGGTCGCTCCCGGATTTCGGACGATGCTGCACTATGGCCACTGACAGCGAACTTATTAACATCTAAGGTGAATTGTAGGGACAATACGCACTTGAGGTGTGTTTTGGTTGTAATTTAATTATATGTTTTAAGATACTGTGAAATGTGAAGATGCACTTATTACTAAATGACTCAAGTAGAACTTGTAAACTAAAAAAAAAGTACTCCAACACCATTTGCAAATTTCTGTGCCTGTTGATGGTTGTTGTAGGATGCATGTCATTATGTTGGTATTGTGATTGTAGAAGAAAATAATACTCAGCATTAAAGATTATAATGTAGAATTTTTTTTAATTAAAGACCAATTAGTTTCTTATAAATACTAATTACATCTGTCTAATTAAAATAGTAATGGCCAAATACAGGCTTATGTGGTGCATGTTGGATCTAAAACCAACTGTTCAATTACTACTGTATGCCACTATAAGGGTGGCATGCTCCTAGTGAGTACCCTACTGGAACTGATATCACTGTCGAATGTCACAGGGGTGTGGGTTAATCAGTTGCAAGTATGTAAGTCTGTGTAATTACCTCTCATAACAAACCTCAATATGAAAAGGATCATAATTATTATAAAATCAATCGTTAAAATAAAAAATTAAAACCACAAAATATTACGACCAATAAACACTTATGATTTATGGATTAAACATAATTTCGGCATGACTCAATACATGCATATTTCCAATAATACCGACCAACTTCCGATATAACAATATTTGATCCCCAATCTCAAACTTAATCTCCTTCCGAGACAACAGCATGGGAGTAGAGTACATACTAATTATATCATTCTGATTTGCAACACCATCATTAAATGGTAAAATTTTTCCAACGGTAGAGCATTTGAAAGTTCTCCACCCACCCGGTGAAATGTCATTGAGCTCTCTTTCATCATAATTTATCTACATATTTGCAGTTAGTAATATTTTTGTATTTGGGTATTTCATTAGTTCGTCGAAGTCACCTTAAAATGTTGTCTGCTTGAGTGTCAGCCACTTTTTTTGTAGTGGACCACCATTTTCTGCGAACATTGCGAAGCGTTAGAGAAAAGGTATTTACGTTATGAAATATAAATTTGCTGGTTTCAATTGTTTTGTTAATTGCACAAGTCAGCATGTAAATTATTTTGTATCAGTGGCCAACAATTGATTTTAATGAAGTAATCATCCAAAAGTTAGTTACGGTACGTGTTTGGAAACTACGAAGTAAACGGTATGTTCGTGCAATTTAAAAATAATATTTTCATAAATTATTTTAGAATATTTTCAATGTATTTTCGAGTTAAAGAAACCTTGTTTTGCTCCAATTTATTTTACTGAATTTGTAACGATTTTTATATGGAAAGTTGAATTTTTCTGATCAATTCGTATTACGGGAGGTTTTCCAAATGTACATTTTCCTAACTTGACCACACCAACAAAATTAACAGAACCGTAACTCGTATATTATTTGGGCATAACAAAAATAAAACAGTTGGGAATGGCTACCAGCTTAGCTTTCGTAATGGACACAAACTATCCATTCTTCAGTGCCTGTCATTATATTCGTAGTTTGTTTTCTTCAACGGCAGACCATCTGTAGCGGAGGGATACATCGTGAACACGCTTCTTTTCAAGAACTGTCAAAATCTACTCAAGTTATATGAAATGGACTATAAGCATTTAAGAAAATTATATTCTACTATCAATGCTGTTTTCGAGATGAACATTGGTTGTACAGAAAACATGTACCTACGACAGTATATTCAGCTTAATACGCATGATTCCCCGATTTTCATATATAAAAATAAAGTTCCCCTGGCTTGCAAGCAGTATAGGCTGTTAACAGCAAACTTTTTTGAAAGCCCTGCCCATGGTTTTACTTGTATGCACTATGCACAGCGTTTATTCTTCCACTATATGTTTGCAATGGCCCTAATCTCTTTATTCGTGCATCGATCAAGTGAATCTGTTAGCCAAGTAGGACATTCTTATTCGAATAGCTGGCGAGGTTTTCTCGGTGATCCCCCGCTAATCCCCGCCCTTGAATTCCAGTTCAGCCCTATATTCATCGGCTCTCAAGATCTCATTATCATACACCTTAATTTTTCTCACCAGGTGTTGCAAAAAGAGGAAATATTTGACATGAACTGTACGTTCGTCATTTCTTTTAACAACTGACACTTTAGGGCCTGTGAAATGATTTCAGTATGTTCTTGGTGCAAGCAGTAGCAAACAGCATTATCCAGGAAAAAATATCCTTCTCCAAAACTAATCATGAGTATTCTGCAACACATCATATGTGAACGAATATACTCGGTATAATATGTTAAGAGTTGCCCAACCAATTCATAAGATATTTTTCTAATTATTAATGGTTTTGCTAACTTTAATTTCGTAGCCACGGTTTATGCAAATCATTACAGATTGAGTCCCAATAGATTACGAAGGCCTTTGTATTGCAAAAAAATGTAATACTAAGGGCAGAATACGATTAACTCAAATTTAAAGATATCCAGCATAGACTAAAATTACTTTTTTTTTTTTTTTTTTTTTTTTTTTTCAAAACTGTTCGAGCTGGACTCTGGGCAGATAGTTCTTAACGTGCTAATATATTCCTACCAAACACATAACTGTGTGTCCATGTTAGATATAAATCTCGTTTTCGCAGTATTTTTCTCTATTCGTGCCCCCTTAATAAACACAAAAATATAATTTTAATATGCAGCTTGTGAAAGAGTAAATCACGGACATAAGTGCATATTTTAAACGAACATACTCGAGTCATTACAGTTATATAATTTTCTCATTATTTCAAACACGCATCTCTATATGTGCCTAGGGAAGCTTATTTGCTAATATTTTCGGGGTTCATGTGTGTGTGTGTATGTGTGTGTGTAAATAACTTTTATTACATATATACCAGTACGTAAAATAAAACTCCGTTTCCTACACACAAATTATAAATAATTTGTTCTGTAATAATTTAAAAACATTACGGGTTCAGTCATGTGGTTCACAAATATTTTACAAACACTTCTGCCATCTCAATATCTAGACTAATTAATTTTTTTTTTAATGATGTCAGTTCCCATCTCTGTGGCATGATGTAATCGCTGACTTGACACTGTACGCATGTGTCACCGACTGCTGAGACGTCACATTCGTAGCGGAATAATACACCTGTACCTCGCCGCTGGCATGTCGCCTGTCCCCGGCCAGCCCATGATGTAAATGCCTAAACATGCCGCGACGATTCTTTTTGTACAGCATGAGTCACCACGCCACGCCGCGACACTGTATGGAAGTGTATTTTACTATGTGACATACAGAAATGTTTTATATTGTACAGTTCAACAAATTTTAGTCTGATTTGTTTTCTATTAAGCTATGTTCAATTCCATTATTCTGGCATTTTTTGATAGTAGACAACCCTTAAAGGCAGTTGGTAGTATTTCATACTACCTAGAGTAAAGTCTGAAAAGCCATAAAAACATGTACCCATTAAAAGTAACCACTATACTCGTGGCCAATACATACCTCATAAACTTACAATATGTAATTATATAATGCCTCATAATTAAGTGTGAGGTTTATCAAATACATTTTCAACAGGAGGGAAAAGCTTGCTAATGACATACACTCAAAACCCAGGTTGGATCTCAACCTGTAGATGCCAACTGATACCAAATTAATTCAAGACAAAACTTACTGTAGAATTTCCAAACAATTTATATTATCTCGTTTAATGTTGCTCACAACGTCAGATTACAGGAGTTTTAAAACTCTTTTGTTTCATGATATTTTTACGTCGCACATTAATAAAAGTCACGGCTCGTGACCACAGTCACCTGATTAATTTACTCGTAAAACAATATAACAACGGTAAACACTTTACACAGCTTGTTTCCCAATCCAATCGAGCACCCGGGACCAAATATTTCATACATTTTAAAGTAATGTAAAAATTCACATAACAAGAAAGATAAGTCACCTGCATCGTGACTGACAGTTGCCATTAAATGCAGCACCCTTACTAAATATACTTTCATACAAACAAACGTTTTTAAACTGTCTACCTTCATATATCATGGACTTAATGTTTTCAAGGCAATAGTTTTTATTTAAAAATTACATAAACCTCATGCTCCAAAACAGCTCTGAAAATTTGTAATAGAACATGAGTTAATTTAATCCACAAATTCAGACACTTCTAAATAAAATTTAAAAAATACACGTAAACCTTTTATGTCCTGATCACATGTTTGGTTATTTTGGCAGTATGATAAAAGTTTAGCATCGATGGTGCGACGCTAATTATTTAATTGTGTGATTAGTTTGTAAGAGCGGAATAGTTTAATGTGATATCTAGTTAATATGAGAGAGGCAGAATGCTTAGCTCGTATGGTTGGTTAGCATGACTGGATGGTATCTAGGTATTAGGACTGTATTGTTAATAACATGGCTGAGGTAAGCTAATGTCATGGTGAAAGGTATTATATATGTTTTGGTACTCAGATTCATTCGATTATCGATATTGTTGACAGGTAAGACTGGAAGGCGAGGAGGTGAAGAGGGGTCTGGCGAAAACTGGAGTGTGGCGGTTTAGGTTAAGTGAATGTCGAGAGAGATAAAATAAAATATATTCAGAGTCCTTACATGGGGTAAAATAGTAGTTACTGAGTGAAAATATTCCGAGTTCTACACAATGTGAAAATATATTCTACGTCCTACAAAGTGTGTGGAGAGCATACAAGTCTTACTAGATGGTTAGGTTAGGTGAAGTTAGGTTAAGGGGAATGGCATAAGCCAATAGGCATGTGTGGAGCAAAAAAATTTACTAGTCCTAGCATAGGGGAAGAAATATTCTAAGTTCAAAATACGGTACAAAGTTCCTTCATGTAAATACTTAACTATCGGAGAGTCAAAAAAAATTATTATATATAAATAAAAATTGAAAAAAGTGCAAATAATAAACATTCATAATATATAACACTTGGTATATATTTACTTATACATTTATATGCTTATAAGATAATCCAATATGGCACTGTTCATAGTCACATAATCATATTTTTTTCTGGCAACATAATCTTATCTAACGAATACGAATCTGTAGACACATCACTCCATACACGTGTTTATAAAAGTTAAATAAAAAGAAATACATAACTTTTACTTTATGAAATTATGCTTTGAATATATGACTGTTGTTATCCCATAATAGAAATCTTCTTGATAATATAAATTCTTTGACATGTCGATAGATGCATTTGTTTGGAAAATTTAAATAAAATTATAATTTAAAAATACTTAAAAAATATCTATATTTTTTAAAATAAAAAAAAATACTTTAAAATTACATAAGTTAAATATAAATAATATATTTGTAAGTTAGAACTAAGTAATAAAATATAAATACTTAAAAAATATACTTAAAAACTTATTGTATGCAAAAATATCCTTAAAAATTATATAAATTAAATCTAAATAATAAGAAATTAAAATGTAATGAAGACATAACCACAATAAGATATTACTTATTCGTCCAAAAGCTATATACTTCTTATAAACTCTTGTCCTAGAGCATGTCGCGATAGCAAAGTGGCGACTCAAGGTCTGGTATTTCGATCCCACTCCATTCCAGATGGTATTTTAAGTTCTAAAAATAACAGCACCCTTAGTGGCCAACTCCAAAAGCAATGTGGAGGCCAGACGACTGGCACGCAACCTAGCGGCAAATGTCAGAACTAAGATGGCAGTCGAACAAATGTGAGTAACTAACTAATCGAACGACTGGCGTGCCACCTAGCAGCAGCCGATGTAAACCAAGGTGAGAAACAAATGAAAAACGAAAAAACCAAGATGGTGGCCTCTAATAACTTGTAAACAAAGATGGCAGCCACTAGTAAAAATGACAAACAAATAAACAAGATCGCGGTCTACAATAACATAGAAACAAATATAGTGGCCTACTGTAACATAAAAACAAATGACAAACTTAAAAACCAATATGGCGGGTCGAACGAATGTGAGAGATAAATGAAAGCTAATGTAAACATATGGTGAACAATGGGACAGAGAAAGAAAGGAAATAATGGAAGAGAAGGAAAGAAAGAGAAACAAAGAATGCAAGAGAGAAAAATGGGAGCACTCGGATAAAACCCCCGGATTGCAAGAGCATGAAAAATGACATACCGGTTACCAAAATGGCAGTCGAACGAATATGAGCAACAATACGGCAATACACTGGCTAATAATATGGCGGCATAATGGCTACATATATGGCGATGTATTGGCCACCAACATGGTGACGTACTGGCTACCAAAATGGTGGAACCCAACATGGTGGTTGCATGACCGGATTAACAGAGCGGGTAGTCGGGAATCCAAAATGACAGATCCACAAGCCACATCCCAATCCCATTGCCACCTCACCAACTTAATCCTACTACTGTTGGTCATTTTAAAACAGATTTTTTAAAACAAAATGTTCCTGGTTCGGCATTGCCAATATTTTTTGTTCTAACTGAATTTTACCAAAACAATTTTTGACATACTTGTGTTTGGGCAGTACCATTTATTAGGCACATTTAGGTTTCCCTTTAGATATATATATTGTTTAAGTGAGCGAGTGAAAATATTTGGACGGCTCTTAACAACGAGATCTTGAGAGCTGAATATTCTTTAAGCCTTGCACATTTAAGATATTCGTAAACCAAACTCCTTGACAAGAAAAAATCGGCCTAGAAGTGGATTTTTTAAACAGTTTTCTTGTTTATGTACATCATATTTATGTTATAATTCATCAACTGGTAGATCATGTTAACTGCAATACTATGCAGGTTGATCGTCAATAAACCGCGATAAATAAATTGTATTAATAGCTGCCGTCTTCTTTGGTATTCCTCTTATTTTTTTGATTAGTTTACAATCATTTCTAAATTTTTGTTTGGAGTTTAAGGAATAGCTAGGGACACCCGGATTTCGCGAAAATATTTCACGGCCAGTTGTATTTCATAACACTTAGCTCATATCCATTTTCGTGATTGGATGAACTAAGTGTCACGCATCTTAGGCGTATGCCTGCAAATCACAGACGTACAGTATCGAGGTTACCTAATTCTGATTGGCCAGTCAAGTAAGAAAATGTCTTCTCACAAAGACAAGCAGCCAATAATTCAAAGAAAACTGCTGGTACGCCCGTAGCGTATGGAAATCTAGCACGTGCGGAATTTTTTTTCGCGAAATTTGGGTGTCCCCAGGAATTGCTTATAGCAATGAACAAACTACCTTTACCAACACAGTGCCTGGTGCAGGGTTCTTGTAAGGTCACTTTCTCCTATGTTTTTTTTTTTTTTTTTTTTTTTTTAATCTGAGAGAGGTTTCCAAAAATGCCCCCTTAATGCAGTTATTAGTTGTCAAATTACTATAGTTTTCATGTAACACTCAACTTCCGACACAAGAGTGTTATAGGCAGGTTCAAAAAGTTGAATTAGAGTCAAAGTGCGGCATACTGCATTTGTGTTACAAACCACCAAAGGAACAAAAACTATTTTTTCTCTACAGTTTATGGTTTAAACTATTTTTAAAATGAATATTAACAGTTTCGCTCGAATGAACAAAAATATATTTATGACAAGTCTGACTCCTATTTTCAACACAATTCAGAGTGCCGATACTTGTTCAGCTGTTTATAAATCACACTCATAATGAATCAGTATGATCAGCGTACCATACAGATCGCATTAAATGCAATTTGATTGGGAAAAAATATCTAGGAGCAAAGTCTAGTATGCTGCAGAATTCGGGAAATCGAGACTTTTGAGTGTTATATTTTGAAAACTATAATTATTTGACTACTAATAATAGCATTAAGGGGGCACTTTTCGAAAACTCTTTCAGATAACCAAATAAAAATACTGTACATATTACCTTAATAACGAATCAATAAATTAAAAAAAATATTTAAGATATCCAATAAACATAATACTTGGAATTGTTTAGTATTGTGTGTTTATCGGGAGTGGCTCAAATTTCGCTCTGTTCCTGATACGGTCACGTGACATGTAAAGAACGGATTGTTATACATTTCACGAAAATAAATTCTGGTTTACGTTAGTACAGCATTTTCGAATGCCATGCTTTCTTTCTTATACTTCTCGCACTTTTAAATTTAACACTTTTACGGGTATTATTAATACTAGACGTGCGTTAATCTTGTAAAACTGCAATATTGTTGCACTATATTGCATTATATGTGTATAATTATATACATAACTTTAATTATCACACTTTCAATAAGATGTCAGTACGTGAGAGTAATATTCCTAATTCGCTGAAATCACGACGGGGCAATGTTGCGATGAAATCAATATATGCAGTTACAGTCTCTGAGTTTATTCGTGGTTGATTACGAAAGAGATCAGTATGCTGTAAGCAACTATGTATAGTTACAGATAAATTTATTTAATAATTAGAGATGTTGTTGACAACGATTGAGACGTGTTTTAAAATGCATGAGGACTTACTGATTGTGTTTTCCTAGTGTTCATATCAAACAAGATAAATGTACCTAAAATACATATCAGAATAAGGTGTGGTTAATGAGTGTGAGTGTCTACGTATAGCTAATATGAGAACTGCCTGTAGTAAAATCTGTGAGTTGCGTGTGATAAGACATCTAGTAGAAGTATCTAAAGAGTCGATCTGGTTTTATGCTTGGGCTCTGGATGCGTCATGTACTGCTCCAAGGATTGCATTTCTAAACCAGAGTACTTGTTCAGTGTGCTTTCCAGAACAATGCCATTTAATTATAACGTATTATTATTTATTGCCTTCCATCATTTCAACAGACCGCCTCCGTGACAAAGTTGGCTGAGACGCCAACCTTCAGTGCATGGGTCTTTGGATTTGAGTTCCTAGTTAAGCAAGGATACGCGTGCCACTTAAAGGGTCGATTGCACAATTCCATGAGAAAAATCTTAAGACAAAGGTAAAGGTAAGGTATAATATAAGAAACATCGAAGATTTTTCTTCAGTGTTGCGCAGTTCTCCGAAAAAGATTTCTTAAGTGAGAATAAACTTAAGTTGAAGTGGTACAATACACATGGGGGGGGGGGAATCTTCTGTTGCACCGCCTTGTAATCACAAAATAATTCTAATAATGATGACACTAAAAGGTAAAAAAGAAGTTTTGTTTATTTCTTTTGCCATCTTCAACTATATAATGACTTCCAGCAAATATTTTCTTCACTACAGAAGAAAAAGATATATTGTGCCAGTTAATTACAAAAATAAAATATATTGAAGCTAAGAAGAGTGAAACGCATTACGTTGCAATGAAAAATAAAGCGTGGGAAAAACTCACTGCAGAGGTCAACACACATGATATTCTTGCAACAAAGGGAAGAAACAGCATTATTTTGCTGTAACACAAATAACTGTGTGTTAGTAATTTTTCCTCAGTGTAGTTATATAAAAATTATTTTTTAAGTTTATGTGCGCCCATGCCTACGTAAGGCGCTAATTTCTTGGGTGAGCAATTTTTTTTTTGCGAAGTGAATTTGATCTGTAAAGCGAATAGAGGTAAGTGTGTGCAAATAAAATGTGTTCTTATATTACCATATTTTGCCGAGTAAGGCCGTGTGTGTACAGGCCACGTCAGAAGTTTTTGATAAAAAAATTCGGGATGATTATTATTTCTAGTAGACCGCACTAAATTTTTGTTTTCCCGTAAAAATTGCCGGACCTCGTCGTGCCAGTGCAGAGGCCAAGACACCGCCTAAATTTCGTAGAAATTCAACACATGGACGTGCATCGCATCTATCAGCATGTTCTTCCAACGGCGGGCCGCTGTTGCGAAGTGAACTGTGCCTGTAACGACAGCATTGGCGGCGGCTGGCGCCAGAATAATCTTATAGCGACCGACCGACAGCTGACCAGCCCCGAGGATCTAGGGCCGAACAACAGATGCGAGCCGTCGCGCCTGGCCGCGCTACAGAGGATCTAGGCGCTCACCCAGCTACGTGTGCAAACCAATGTATTCGCTGCCAGTCCCAGCACACGAGTGAATAATATGTATCTTTATATCTATTATAGATAAATAAAGTGCTATGTTTTGCTTCAAACATAAGGGATCTCCAACAGTGTGTTTAGTTACTGTTTTGTGCGTAATACATCCGATTTTCCAGCAATGAAATGCTAAATAGTCGGCCGACATAACCTATACCCCTTTTCCTCATAAAAACTTATATTCTCCGACCACGGTTTTTCCAACTACGGTGTTATTAAAAAATGTATCGCCCGCGGTTGGCGAGGGATTACTGTTCACTTGTTATGTAAGTATTACGCCATGAATTTGTAACATAATGACACTTGAATTTTGTAAATCGGTCCATTATTTCAATAGTTATGAATTTTTTAAGTTTTTTAAGTTTCAAGGTGGGCTAAGTTTTATCTAAGGGTGGTCTGTCAGTCCCTTAAGATAAAACTAAGATTTTCCTATGATTTTATATCAAACATGTTTCTGCAATGGATATTCCTTACATTTTTCTTAGATTGTGCTTTTCCTTAACTGCGTAATCGGCCCTAAGACTAAATTAAGGTTATTTTAGTTTGTATTCCACTAATATTCGTCTAGAACAAAAGTAGGTGGCGTGGGGTTAATAATTACAATGAAATAAAAATATTCACCTCTTTAACTACTGTTGTAATTTATTGAAGCTGCACTTAGGTTTATAGTGGTTTCGTACTATAAAGTAGGGCATTTGTTTTGTGAACTTGAGTGATGCTTGACGAATTAAATAAAGATGAGTCAAAAACGACTGAAAACAACTTTTCCAAAATAGGAACACTGTGACTTAATTTAACAGACACCAAGTAAAACTGTTAAATTTTTAGTAATGTAAATACTATCCAAATCTGCTCATTTTCACACTTCGATGCATTGAAAAAAACAGAAAGCGAAAGAAATAATTTAAGTTCTCACAGACGGTTACCTACTTTTTAATCGACGTTGAGATATATAACTATTTTCTAACCATCATTACCAACTTTACTTGGCGAATGTCACTCAGTGCGCCCATTAAAATATATGCGTTTAGGGGCAGTGACTTTTTCCTAGGGTTCATTTAAAAAGTGCTCACTTTATCGTGAACAGCCTTTATTAAAAATGTCCTTAGTTGCAATGCGTGAAATTATAAATTAAAGTGTGCCTGAGAGGGCCAATGTTCACAGAATGCTAAGCCTGCTCCCAATCTGTGTAAAAATTACTGGGGTATGAAATACATACCTAAAAGTTCGAATGTCCGACACATAGAAAATAAGTTGCAAATATCGTTGAGAAAAAAACATATGTGTGTCCTCACTAGGTACTATAAGGGTACCAAGCTTGGTGGACTACTTTGCAAAGGCAAAGGAATTTTCAAGGGACACACACAGACACACACACGCTTCACAGTTAAGGAGATAGCCTCATCAATCCCTCTTTCCAATTAAATGTATGTTGAAAATTAAAAAATTTCAAGACCGGGGAAAGAAAGCCAATATTATTCGTGTTGCGTTTTATTTTCTCTGATCTCAGCTACCCGTCAATTACACCATGCCAATCCCAAAAACTTCCAATGACTGCTTCATTCTGGAAATAAGTTTTAAATGTCATGGAAAGCTACCAGCAACATGGGCAAACTAATATTAGAATATACAGTCTAATATTGCCAGCTGATGTGTCGTTACACTTAATATTACGGGGGATTGCGGAGGCCGAGAGTTAACCTACTCCCCTCTTACAAATGCGAACCGGGTTAAATCCCCGGCCGGGTGACTCCCGTATTTTCGTATTTGAGAATAGTGCCGGACGATGCCGCTGGTCGGCGGGTTTTCTCGGGAATCTCTCGTTTCCCCCACCCGTTCACTCCGGCGCTGCTCCATACTTACCTCAATCACCCTCATCAGCTCTCAAGACCTCGTTGTTAAGAGCCGCCCAAATCTCTTCTCTCACTTAATTTTACGGCTAGGAACATCCAAATTCAGAGTATTTTTGCACCTCCTCCCGCATGTCTTGCACAGTTATCAGGTCATAGACCTTCACTTTTATACGTATTTTTGAGTAGTCATAAAACATCGGAGTATCTGCATATCCGTATGTGGTGGCCCATAAGTTAATTTTTTTTTTTTAACTTGAAAACCTTATGTTGAATTATACGGTGACGAATACTGATCATATGCCGATGAAACTCCAGTTGTGGCACAAATCAATTATTTTAATCCTGTATTTATCTCACAAAATTCAGTGTTCGCTAACTAACCACTCCACTTTCCCCCTCATTAACTGGCGCAGATTTTCCCTACAGGCTTTGCGCTCGCCCTTTCACCAAGGCGAACGGGTACGATTCTCGGTGGGGTCGAACCCGGATTTTCGCACGTGGGAATCGTACCGGACAATGCCGCTGGTTGGCGTGTTTTCTCGATGATCTCCTGTTTCCCCCGTCCTTGCGTTCCGGAGCTGCTCCATTTCCCCCTCGCTTCACCCTCAACGGCTCTCAAGACCTCGTTGTAAGTGTTGGTCAGCGAAAAATTAATTAATTTATACTTGTACGAAACATCATTCAACCTGTAGACGTTACTTGGGAGTACACTTTCCTGGCTTAAAACAATTTCGGATGGCGTAGTTTTTGCAACATGGCATATGTCAAAATCACAGTTTTGAGATGTTTTGGCACTTACAAATGAAATAAACGAACTCATTTACAGGAAATCTAGCTACGACGACTGTAAGGCCGTATACTAATTAATTTTAAGATATGCTTATCAAAACTCATTTCACCAAAAATTATTGTCTGGTAAAGGATGTTCACGATAAAGTGAGCACTTTTGAAGTCAGCCTTAGAAACATGTCACTGCCCCTACAGACTGTTTACGGTAAAATGAGCACTTTTGAAATCCCTGCTTAGGATCTACTTGTATACACGTTGTGTATTCTTCCTCCTTACGTAAAATTAACATTGCCATGTGCCTCGCCACTCTATTCATGCGTCGTTAAAATGAAACTATGGTATTATTAAGAAAGTAAATACTTAACTAACCTGCTCATTTTAACACTACGGTGCATTAAAAAAAACAGAAAGCGAAAGACATAATTTTAAATTATCGCAAATAATTACCTAACACTTTTTTATTCGACGTTAAGATATGGAACTACTTTCCATCCATCGTTACCAACTTTACTGGGCGAATGACACTCAGTGTGCCCAATTAAAATATATGCAAGCAGAAACAGTGACTTTTATTTAAGGTTTGATTCTAAAGTGCTCACTTTATCGTGAACAAACTTTACCTGCGTATATTTTAACCGGCACACTGACTGTCGCGCAACCAGTAAAGTTGGTAACGCAGGAGAGAAAGTAGTTCCATGAGTTAACGTTAAACTACAAGTGTTAAGTAATTATTTGTGAATACTAAAATTTTTAATTTTACTTTTTTTATTTATTTTTAATGAATTTAAGTGTAAGAATAAAAACATCTGTAAAATATTTGCTTTCCTAAAAAAAAATTACAGCTGCCGTTAACTGATGCATGAACAAAGTGATCAGGCCCATGGTAACGTTAAATGTACATATAGTGAAAGAATACACAATGTATATGCAAGTAGATCTTAATAAAGGTTTCCAAAATATTTTTTAAAATTGCAAAAATATTTCATAGAGTGATTTAAAATATTTATTGAAGTTACTCGCGATGTCTTGTTTCAATGTGAATTAACTCGTTACGGTGAATGAGTTAGTTTTTATTATTTTTACATCTCAAAAACACTAAAATTTTTATTTTGACCAGGCATTCTGTGAAAAATATGGAGTCTTAAAATTTTTTTCATCCGGGGAAATAGTTTTCGTATGTAATGGCTACAAGTTGGACAGTATAACGTACAAAAAAATAATAATTTTTCAGTAACCAGCTCTGTTAAGATCTCTACGAGCTTATATTTTCTAAAAATTAGGGCGTTGGGGGGGGGGGGGGGGGGGGGTTATGTTCTTTCTTGAAAAAAATAAATTCAAAAAATTCCCTGTGAACAGGTAATATATGTTATGGAAACATCTCCGCCGTAGAGAACTTCTCCTAAAAATTGAGTTTGGCTGTGTTAGGGACACGGCCGTTTGTATTGCGTGAATACGTCTACTTTGCCGCACTCAGACGCCTTTATGTTTATTTTACGTTCTTGGCACCGCTTCACTCGATTATATGGGGTTTTATGGGTATCACTGGATTGCTTTTTGAAATGCTCTTTCCAATCGTGTACGATTTCTGTATTTCGACTTAGCTTTTTGACGAGTATAGGCCGAAATTGTGTTAAGTTTTCTTAATTTTTTACATTAAACGCATACAATTTCACCATAACCACTCCGCACAAATGAATCCTAATTTGTTAAAATGGCATCAGTCACTATTTTGGTCATTTCCATGTTATAAACGTTTCAAATAATACAGTTGTAGAGCTCAGTTGGTGTTAAAACTGCATCATTCCGCTGCATCCTTCAGAATATGAGAGTTGGATGAAAATTACGTTAGTTGTTAAAACGGCATCAGTCTAGGACTGATGCCTTTTAAACAAAACACTGCTAGAGCGCTAGTGTTGTGTTCAGCTGTTTCCAACGTAATAGTTTTGTCTATTGTTGCAGCTTCTTGTTTTTTTTCTATGGTTGTTTTTCAGTTGAAACTTAGTATGGTAGTGATTATTCGTGTGTTATTTTATGTATTATTCTAATATGAACATGAGTGGAAGTGAGGCCGATTTAGGTGTGACAGAAGAAGTACAAGTACGCAAACGGAAATATAATCCCACTGAATAAAAGAGAAAATTAGATTGAAATCGCTAAAGTAAAAGGTGAAGTACAAACAAGCCACAAAGGAAAACACGTTCCAGCCAAAACACCTGGATTGTCATGCGGGTAAGTCATACTGTTCTTTTTTCCCCCATAAATGATGTAGTATTTCCACAGTAGGAAATTCATTTTTGTCAAGAAATAAGTTGTTCAATAATGTTTATATACAGTTTATGTTATGACACGAGCGTGTTTTTAAACTTGCGTGCAGTCTTTACATGCATGTGTTGGTGTTTGTGTACCGTATTCGTACATTTAGTGGAATTTAAATCATTTTGGCATGTTTTCAGATGCAAGAAGAAATGTTTGGAAAAGCTTTGGGAAAATAACTGCATAGATGTCTTCACAAAGTTCCATGACATTCCCACTAAGAATGAGCAGGACCTTTTTCTCCAGGGACTCATAGACATACAAGATATTAAGAGAAGACGTGCAAGGAAGGAATCGCCACGGGTAAACACAGCCAGTTTTAAATACAATTTGCTGGTAGACAATTCACAGGTCAGTGCATGTTTAAAAGCTTTCGTTTCTGGTTTTGGTGTAATGACCAAAAGGATGAGAAGAATTACTTAGCTTAAACAAGCAGGGAATCACCCCACAAGACAAAAGGGGCAAGTTTGTTACCTATAGCCTTCCTCGTACTACTAAACTCAAAGTGAGGGATCATATTGAGTCATTCCCATTTAAAGAGTCACATTATTGTGGGAAAAAGATTTATTACTTGAGTGCTGACTTAGATTTAAAAACAATGCATAAATTATACCTTGAGAAGTATAATGATAAAGTGAGCTATTCCTTTTACCAGTCATCTTACAGAGAGAATTTCAACTATAGGTTTGGTATGCCCCATGTTGACACCTGCTGCACTTGTGAGGAGCTTAACTTGAAAATCGAATCACCCCATCTAAATGAGGTGGCTAAACGTACAGCGGTGGCCGAGTTAATGGTTCATACCCGCACGAGTAGGAAATTCTATTCAGCATTACAATTTGAACAATCACAAGAGCTTAAGAAAGAAGGCAATGTGATCCCTTCATCATTTGATTTCATGCAAAATATTCTTTTACCTAAAGTACCAGTTCAGGAATTGTTTTACCTCCGCCAGTTAACTGCCAATGTATTTTGCATCACGGATATTAAGGCTGGAATCAGCTCCTTTCATGTATACCATGAAGGTGAAGGTCTAAAAAGTCCTGGTGAAGTCTGTTCGTTTCTACATGACTATGTAAAACAGGTCCCAGCACAAATCGCTGAACTTCGTATGTTTTCTGACAACTGTGCTGCACAGAATAAAAACCAGGCCCTTATTAGGTACCTTCTTTCACTAACTGATTTCGGTGGATTAAAAAAAAATCCAGCACTTCTTCCCTGTCAGAGGCCATAGCTTTGTGCCATGTGACAGGGAATTCGGAGTTATTTCGAAAAGATTGCGAAAACATGATAGATATTTCAGAATTTATGAAATAATTGAACACAGTATTATATGTAGCAGCCAAAGAAAATTAATTGTTAAAGAAATTAAAACATCGGAAATACTAGACTACAAGCAGTGGTGGCAAACATTCTATAAAAAGAATGCAATTTCAGAAGAAAGCAAACACAAACCAAGAGATGAAAGGGTAACATTTGGCATTAGTATTAGTAGCCTCTATCATTTTGTGTACAATCATGACATGAAAGGTTACATTATAGCATATGTAACAATTAAGGGCCTGATTCCACATACGTTTATTATGCTTCTTGGAAAGGGGCTCATCGTTCATCCAGAGAGACTTGCATACAAAGGAGGTAAAGTTCCCATCAAGAAATCAAAGATTACAGATTTACAAAAAGTTATGAAGTATGTTCCTAGTTAACACGTTGAGTTTTATGAGGACATTCTTGGGTGACCAGTGGATAACACCATTGTAAATGAGTAAAATCATTGTGTTCTCGAAGCTTGTTGGATAAGATGGGTAGACGGATATAAGGAGTAGTATGTACCCAATGACGGCAGTGTGTGAGCAAGTTTTTGTTGCTGTGGGTAGTGGATAAATGAAGAAATGGACAACACGTCTTAATAATGTTTGTTTTATATTGTTTTACTATACATATATATATTTGTAAATAAATTGCGTATAGTAAGTTACATTATTGTAAAAGCTATATACTAACCAGTAAAATATCTGTATGAAGAATAAAAAAATTTTTGACTAACAATTTATAATTATTTCATTGGGAGTAAGGGTGTATTTTATTAAAAATGCATTAGTCCTGAAAACAAAAACAATTTATAACAAAGTAATTATTACGAAAAATTACTATAAATGATTTACCGCATCATAATGACGCTCTTCATTCATACAATCAGCAAAAAATACTTTTAACCTACCACATGCAAAAATAATTAAATTTTTTAATTTCCCATAACTTTACTAATTGTGACTAATGACCTTTTAACAAATTAGGATTCAAATATTTTAATGCACACAATCAATTAATCTTGACGAGAGCTGTCGATTGAAACTTAAACGAGCGTCGTAATTTCTCCTAGTCAGAAGTTACACAATGCGGAAGTTATCAGACGCCGTGAAACGAACTCAAAATTGCATCTCCCTCCCCCCCCCCCAACCCTTACGCACGCGAAGCTTCGCAGCCCTCACTCAACATAACATATTCTTTGATCCTTTGGCAATCAAGTGGTGTAATTGAATTTTGATTGTAGACGATAGATTCGGAGCTGCAATGGCAAAAAAAGTTTTCATGGTACAGAAAAAAGCTATAAGGATTCTCAGCAAGAGCAGAATTAGGGATTCGTGTAAACCACTATTTAAAAAAACATCAAGTTCTCCCAATAACAAGTCAATATATTTTGTCTACTCTTATATCCTTAGGCAATAACATAGACATATTATAAACAAGTTTGTCATTTCATTGTTATAACAATAATAGAGCAAATTATGATTTTCACTTTCCTCGAGTAAGGTCAACAATGCATCAGAAAGGCACATATTACACTGTTGTAAATCTACGTAATAAGCTTCCACCTGTAAAAAAATAGTTTAGGAGCAAAGATAAAAAATTCAAGCATACTCTGAACGAGTATTTAATTTCCAAGCTTTATTATACTGTTAACTCTTAATTTCTGTATTATTTTAGTACAAACAAAGTATAGTTTGTATCTCTCGTTGGTAGACCGGCACTCCATCCCCTGTAAACAAGTAAAATATCTAGGGTAAACGTAATGTGTGTGCACATTTGCATGTATTACTATTGTTAAAGAGTGCGTATGTGTGTTTGCATTACATGTCTTAATATCTAATACAATTTAAGTGTATATAGCTTATGAACTTTGAATAAAACATTTTGATTAATCATAATGTCTGTCCACTTGTATTATAGACTATATTTTATATATATGTATGTTATACCTGTATGTTTGTATGTATGTGTTTATTAGTTAACTCTGTCATGTTCTACACCCTAGAGAAATTTCCATTTATTTTTGTGTCTACAGAACGCAATATTATAAATAAAAAACAAGAACTACATGATTAGTATTTGACGTTATAATGCTGTTTACGTTAAGTGAAGTGCTTTGAAGTATCTGAGTGTCTGTACACTTGTTATAACCAAGTTCAAATACAACTAAGATAAATTCAATTTGGTCAGATAATTTTATCCCTATGAGTGTGTCTGTTGAAATTTCAAACGTAAACGAAGACGTTCATCAATGTTGATGTCACTTTGATAGTTATACTGGCAATGCGCTAGTCGTTGGGGACATGCATAGAAGATGCAGATCGGTTTACCTCATCTTGCTAGTAAATGGGACCGAGTATTTGCTAGCGAGTCTAAAGTCCCTTTCACACCAATCAAAGTTCACTTCAAATATGCTTCAAATTTACTGACTTTCAATTCCTTGAATGTTTTGTCACTTCGCTCGGGCGTCATAATTGCGGCCAGTTTGTTTTTCAAGCAATCGAATGGCTTAAATTCCTTCAAAGTTTTTCGTATAGGAAATGTCTTATACTTTTTGAATACAATTTTTCAACTAGTACTCCGAACTAATACAACAGTGTAAATGTGAAGTGCAGTGTCTTAATACAGTAATTTACGTGCATTAAGGATAAATTTTTTTTTGCATATATTTATTTAATTCAATGTAAATTATATCACCTTAGAAAAAAATTGGTTTGATTTCGACAAATTATTTTTTAATAATATTGAAAGGAACAAAAAATAGTACCAAAATTAATGTAAAAAAAATAATATTTGTGAAAATATTTCAAGTTACCACTTCAATATTTATTGAATGCAACTGCGTGTGTTCAAAACCTTTCAAAACTCTGAAGTAATAATTCAGTTTATATTTAATTCAGTACGTTGTATTGCAGGTGAACACTTTCTGTAATAAAAAAGTCGAATTCACTTGGTTAAGTGGGGGTGGAGATATTTGGGCGGACCTTAACATCGAGGTCTTGAGAGCCGATGTGGGTGAGGCGAAGTGAGTATGGAACAGCGCTGAAATGTAAGGGTGGGGGAAGTGGGAGAACCCCGAGAAAACTTGCCGACAAGCGGCATCGTCCACCACGTTTCCCACATGCGAAGGTCCGCGGTTTGCCTCGCCGGGAGTCGAGGCCCGGTTCGCCTGGGTGGGAGGCGAATATACCACTGCTGCCCCTCAATTGGTTGAACTCAATGAAATATTTAATGGTGTGAAATGGCCTTCATTACGCAACAGCAGCGCCACGAGAAGGATCGCGTCGTTATCCACGAGGTTCCGGGGTCCACGGTAGGTGAGCGATTAGACTGCTCGGCTCCCACCAAGGACAACCTGGTTTAATCTCCGGTCGGGTCACTCCTGGATTTTCGCAAGTGGGAATTGTGCCGTACGATGCAGGTGTTCGGCGGGTTTTCTCGGGGATCTCCCGTTTCCCCCACCCTTGTATTCTCGCCTCGCCTCACCCTCATCGGCTGTGAAGACCTCGTTGTTAACAGCCTGCCAAATCTCTCAACTCGACCCCACAAGGAGCGGGGAAGTGCCGTCCCGCGGCATGCGTGTGTGCGCGGCGCGGCCGCTCACACTTACTCCACTTCGCTCCCCTCCGTCGTCTCCGAGCAAACCGGATCTGTGCTGCCTAACCCAGTGACCCAGATCCTCTTTTCGATGGAAACATGTTGTTCCTGCAAGGTGGCGGCGCGAGGCGACGGCGGCGTCGTCACAGCTGGAGAAAGTGAGCGAGCGAGTCGCTCGAGGAATCCTGTAGGCTGTAGGCTGTCGCCCGCCGCTGCTGCTCCCATTCCCAGCGCCCATTGCTGACTGGCCATGGGCCCCGCCTGGGAGCCACACACGTATCTTCTTTCTCCTCAGGGGAAACGCGATTTTTTTTTTGCAATAGCACGCGCACTTTCGCGAAGAAACACCAACGTCGTGTATATCCCGAAATCTTTCACGTGAGCGTGGCCAAAGCTGACCACTCTTCTGCTAAAGAGCGGCCCCTTTTCAAGGACACAGCCGCTTACACCTTAACATAAGATGGCTCTGCACGTACATTAACTTCAAATATGTCAAATTATTTCTACGAATTTCTGCAAGCCAACATAGGACAACTTAAAAATTGGGATTTGGCGGTGTTGAGGACACGGCCGTTTGTTTTGCGTGAATACGTCTACGTTGACGTGCTCGGGCGCCTTGATGTTTATTTTACGTTCACAGCACCGCTTCACTCGATCATATGGGGTTTTATGGGTATCACTGCATTGCTTTTGAGATGCGCTTTTTAACCATAAACTATTTCTGTATTTCGACTTGGCATTTTGACGAGTATAGGTCGAAATTGTGTTAAGTTTTCTTAAATTTTTACATTAAACTCATACAATTTCACCATAATCACGCCACACAAATGTTTTATACGCGCAATTGATTCATCTTGACGAGAGTTGTCGATTGAAACTCAAACGAGCGTCGTAACATCTCGTAGTCAAAAGTTATACTACGCGGAAGTTATGAGACGCGGCGAAACTAAGTCATAATCGCGCCCCCGCCCCCCTTCTCACGCCACGCGCGATGCTTCGCAGTCCTCACACAACGTAACATATTATTTGATCCTTTGGCAATCGAGAGGTGTAATTGAATTTTGAATGTAGACGATAGATTCAGAGCTGCAATGCCAAACTGTATCCCTCGAATTTGTTATTATCGGATTTTCTGGATTGCCTCCCACTATGGTTGCAAATTTAAAGACGTATTCGCGTCAACAAAGGGAAACAATCCTAAAAACAGTTTCGCCAACTGTGTGAGAGACAATTTAGCAATATTAATGCATTTATTCCCCTTATTATCTTGCACCGCGATCACAGGTAAAAATTTACGGCGTCGGTAATAGCTCGTCATAAACACTTCACTCTGGTAAAATATTTGTTCTCGCAGTCAGAAAGAATATTTATGTAGAATTGCCCTTGCTTCCTTTTTCTCTTTTGGCTTTCCAGAAAAATAGTAAAAGAAGGTCAACCTCTATGGCGTTAATTTACGTCCCCGAGATATGCGAGACCAACAAATAAATCAACGAATATTGTGAGCGTCGATCTATTTGTCACGAATGCAGGGGTCGTAAAGCACAGGGGGAAACAATAGTGTTATAACACTTCCATAATTGGTGGTCCTCTGGGTGCCATACGTCTATAACCTTTCACGTTCGAAAAATTTCACGAGAGATGCAACTATATTGCTGCAAGGTTAAATACTGGTATTAACGTATAAACTCGGTGAAAAGCTCATGGAATTTTAGAAATTCAGACAAGGTTTCTAATTGTAGCATTCGAGGCTCACTAGTGTGATATCTGCTCATTGGGAAAAAAAACCGCCTTTTACCTGCGACAACAACTAGTCCATTTTTGAAGTAGTTTGGAATGCTTGTGCTTCCAGCGTTTCTTATTCTGAAGGACATTTTCATAACTATACATTAAAATTATTTGAATAATTATAATTCATTAGCACTGCTAAAGAATAAAATACGTTTATGGGACACGCCAAGCAGGTGTAATTCCACAAAGTATTTTTCGTAAATGGGGGAAAAAAATTCCCTTTAAGTCAGGGCACTTTGTGTCTACATTAAGAGTGAGATGGGCCCCCGTGGGAACCCCGCGTCCAAGGTCAAGAAGCCAGGGAGCGATATGGGCGACGCTAGCATGCACGCCTAGTGCCTCATCGCTCCTACGCGCAAGGCGTGCAGTGTTTCTGTCGTAACGCTGTATTGTGCAAATTAGATCTGTAACATAGGGGTTTTATTACACGCGATGAAAGATCACAGATTAAACTATGCCTGTATTTTTGTACTTTTGTCTTGCCGCTTAAGGAAACGCCACATACAAGCTTTAAAAATGCGATCTTTAACCATTTTCAAGAATTTTTTTTCCTCCGAGAATACACGTAATATGACAAAAAAAAAAAAACAGGGGTGTAGATAATTGTTTTATATATTTTCTGACAAAAAGTCGTATTTGCAGAACATTTTTTAACCAAGATACGCGTATTCGCGCAAACAACTATTTCGCAAAAAATGCGGGTGTCTATCCCACTCTTAACCCTATCTCAAAGCGATCACTACAAAATGAAATTTAAAACATCACTTGGGGTTTAAATTTTTACACAGTATTTTTCTGAGCATGAAAATCGAATACCGTACTGTCATAAATAGCAATATCCAATACTATTCAAATCTTAAAAATGTTGCGTGGAAAGTTTTAAATGTGTGCTGCAATGGTAGCTTGAGGATCTAATTTTCCGGATTAGCTTCAAGATAACGTGCAGAAAATTTAGTGAGTTAATTTCGTGTTTGCCATGCCTTCTTCAGTGGGAGAAATACCATCCATCTTGGATTGTTTTATAAATCTTCGTAATTGAATTTCATAAGCGGACATTAAAAATCAAATCTATACTTGCCATAGGGGTGCATTTAACGAAATTTTTGAATATTGCGCGGTTTCAATTATATCCATACTTTCACACACGGGAGAGGAATTACAAAACAATGAGGGAGCAGTTTATCACGGAAGAAAAATAATTTCGGATTTCGAAATAACTATTAAGCTGTTGTCGTTGTTCCTGAAACTCGAAGAACAGCTACGACTGTAGTATGAGCACGTCTCTGTTCAAGAACGAAAATAGTTTTTTTCCTGGATTTTGAGAATATGTTATGGTTTTCTGATATTGTGTCAATGATAACTTAGTAAAAATACGAAATCATTGAAACATAATATTTACTATACTTTTAGCGAAAATATCGCTGTAAAATATTGATTCATAAAATTTTCAATAAGTTATTTTAAAACGAAGTTTTGTTTCTACTGAAGTGTCTCTGGAAGTCATACAAGTGGAGTGCAAAAATTTCCTAGAATTATGAACTTGGTTCACTTGAGATAAGGGCTTAACTTCTTGCTATTTTGACTTTAAATTTGATCTAAAACTTAAATACGGGGAGAACCACATCACCGATTCTCAAGGAAATATGCTTCACGAATTTCTGATGGCACGGAAAATTATTTTTAGCTGTAGCCTAAAGTATTGATTCTGTTATATTTTGAGATTTGTTAAAAAATATATATTAATTTGAAATGCCCGTAGTTTTCCATTCGTATTTAAAAAGCCAATTTTACTCCATTGTCGTACATTTTTAAGACTGTTTGTTCATATGACATTGAAAAGAAAAAGTGTAATATGGCAAAAATGAAGAAAATATTTCAATCCTTTTAAATACTCTTAAGAGAGGATGGCGAGTTTTGGTGACTATCTTGGTCTTCGTGGCACTTCACGCGCGTGCTGTGCAGATTATTTGTTCCCAGACAAGTTATCTGAATTCCACCTGAGCACTTTGCATTATCAGCTTACAAGAAGTAGACAATTTGTACCAATTTTAAATAAATTAAGAAATTATTTGTATCGCCATGTAAAAACATTCTTTCGAACTGTCGGATCTAACTACTAACTTATTATCCCGTGTATGCTCGTTCACATCTGACATATTGCAGAATTAGTAGAATCATGGTATTTTCTGTTCAAGGTCAAAAGGTAGCAACGATAAAGACAGAGCCTTTGCCTGGGTAGTGCTATTGGTTACCGCTTCCACGCAAACTATTTATTGATCGTTTACTTATTGTGGCGTGAATCTACTGAAACCCTTTCCATAGGTTCCAAAGTGTCAGTTGTAAGAAATTCGTAACTGAGGTTCGCACCATAAGTTTCCTGTTTTGCAACGCCTGAAATGAAAAATTAATGCTTGCCTTAAGGTAAGGTAGCCATATGTTCGGGTTTCCCCGGACTTGTGCTCTTTTCTCGGGGGTTAGAATTCTGTCCGGGCGGAATATGAATACTGGGCACTATGCCCGAGCTTTCTTGTTGTACACAATTAATAGGTTGTTATAAATCGATATCGTTTTCGAAGTTTTTTTTTTTTTACGTGCGGCATCACATATATTGTGCCTAGCGAACATCCTCTGTTTCCAAAATAACGATGTATCGCACGGGTTGTGTTGGTGAGCAACGGAATGCCTAAAAGAAAATACAAATTTTCTGTCAAGTTAGAGAAGTATTATTGTTTTAGAATAGGTTGAAATAAATTCGGTGGCGAAAACATGGTAAGTAAACCAGGTACGTCCATCTCTGTGGCAAATAAACGAGGACTCGGTCTTTAAAATAACATTCATCACAGCCATCTACGAATGGATGTAAACGCTGACAAATGCATCCGCTATTTTTTCTCTTCAGAATACGACAACAGTAGTTAAATGTCTTTGAAAACACAGGTTCAGCCAGCTCTGCATTTACATTGTTGGCTGATTGTGATACTCGGTGGTTTGGCATCCGGTCGCATTCTGCTCTCATCGGAGCTGATATTTCGCCGGATGTAGTCGGATTACACGTCGCTCACGGCCGGCGCTCGTACTTGATTCTGGGTGTCCTTCCTCTTGTTTCACGGGCACGGCCCACCGCGGGACGGTCGCCCACGCACTTTCTCCGATACGACAGTCGTGGTTGTGGTGACGCCACTGCTAAATTCTGCAACTTACCACGAGCTACTTTCTGTCCCCACTCCCCTCTCATATAGTCTAGTCGCAGTCGCTACTACTTTTTGAATCGAATCTTTGGAAATATCACCTCATATACGACGTGTTAGGCTGTCTCCTAAATATGTCATGTATCTTTACCGTTTTATACTTCTATTAATATAAAATTAATTATTTTTTACAAGTTAATTAAACTTCACTTGTTTTTATACACGGTAGGTGTCTGTGCGGTGTCTGTTCGGCGCCCACCGAATAACTAGCAATCACGATGTATTTAGTGGATAAGTTGTCGATTACTGGTGGCGTGAAGCAGTGCTGGGGAAGTCTTCATTTACACGTGGTTGTGTGGATAAATGGCCATCCAAAATTCGAAACACAAGAAGTAATTCAAATCATGACCGCGTATGTCTATGTAAAATGCCATTTGAAGATTCCGATCTGCGTGAACTCTTATTGAAATGTAAAATACATCGACATACACACATGTGTAAAATGAACAATGAATATTCAGTATGCCGATTCAACTTCTCGCAAAAAGAGTGCATTGAAACTCGCTTGATCACAAACAAAAACGATCATGGATGAGTTTGTGAATATTAGTAGGGTTTTGTATGTTCTAGCGCAACGGGATCGGTGATAGGATTAGGATTCGGGGAAGCCGCCATGTTGTGCTGTTACCCGACCGCCATCTTGGAAATCTTGATATTTTACCCCCGACCTATGAAATTTGACCTTGACCTCTGACTTTGAACTTCGGCCCCCAAAAACTGCAAAACATCATTAAAAAATCCCAAGAAATCCTTAAAAATCCAAAAAAAAATCCAAAAACTCCTCAAAAATTTCCGAACATTCCGAAAAAAATGTATAGTTAAAAATGATTTTATACATATTAAAAAAGTATCCCCAAACAATTTCAATTTCCCAGAGCAGGCAAGAGGGATCAGCGACCCAGGGCCAGGGATCAATGACACAGATGACTGCGATCAGTGACTCCGTACCAGGAGAGCAAAACACACGACCTTTCAATGTGACCTTTGACCACTTACCCAAACATACAAAAAATTCCCAAATAACTTTTAAAAAATTCCATAAAATGCCAAAAATAAATAATTAAAATTATAAAGAAATGTATTAAAATTAATAACTAAACATTATTTACAAATTATTTAAAAAAACTTAATTTTCCAAAGGTCACGTCTCACACATACCCATTCCATCAACTTGGTGGGAGCTACCAGCGAATATCATGGTAGGCGACCACCATCTTGGTATGTGACTGCAATATTGGTAAGCTACCACCATATTGATAGACAGCACCCATCTGCCATATTGGATGCCAGTGACCACGACCTTGAATCACTTTGAAAACAAAACTGCAAGAAGAAATACATAGAAGTCAGCAATCATAATACATAATAAACTACTACCATCATATTATATCCAGACTATCTCGACCTTAACTCGTGACCTTGAATGACCTTGAAAACAAAAACTCAGGAATTAAAGACATAAGAATCATCATGCATTTTGCATTAAAGACTGCTACTACCCTATTATATGCATACTACCTCGACATTGACCCCATGACCTTTATTGACACTTAAAACCAAAACTAAAAAAAACACTTAAAAGTCAGCAAGTATAATATATTACAGACTACCACTGCCATATTGGATGAAAATAACTCTTACTTTGACTCCATGGCCTTGAATGACCTTGAAAACCAAACTTGAGGGAAAATCCATAAAAGTCCACAAGCATATTATATTTCAATCACCACCATCTTGGATCCTGGTGGTATTGACCTTCAGCCATAACCTAAGGACCTTTAATATTGAACCCAAAAAATTAAAAAAAATATAAAAAATTGATTAAAGATATGTTTTTTTATCTACTGTTCCATCAATCTTTAGCAATCCTCCACCTCAATTGCAACATTTACACCAATCTTTAGCAATAATCCACCACAATCACAATCAGAACCGCAATTGGCACTGAAACTAGCATCACAACCACAATCTTTCCACCAAAATTTTGCAATAATCCACTACAATCCAATCAGCATTGCAATCAGCACCATGATTAGCATCACATACACATTCAGCACTGTAATCAGCACCATAAACACAATTAGCACTGTAATCAGCACCGCAATCCTCCATTTCAATCACAATATTTCCTTCAATCCTTCTCAACCCTCCCCAATCCTTTTCTATTCTCCTCAGTCCTTCTCCATCCTTCTCAGTCTCTAGAAATCGATGGTTTTGTCGTCTGCATCTATCCATACATATAGGAAAAACGATTCACCTATTGTCTCCAAAATGTATACATATCGACAGAATTAATTTGTGTGTATGCATTCAACTATCTGTGCATTTTATACTAAAGTATTTATTATTATTCTATATGAAGATTTTAATGTTAATAGTTGAGTGCTCATAGTAAAACTATAAAATTGTGAGGGATAGATGGATACAACACAAAAAATGAAAATTAAAAGCAATTATTTTATTATAATAATTTATTATTATTTTGTAATTAGAAATACAAAAGAGAGCAGTTCATTGCATCATCATCTGATATAACCCTGATCCTTAAGTTTTCTAATGGCCGCAACTACATTATTCATGTTCAAGTAATCTCAACCTCTCTGTAGCTCAATTAAATATCTAAGTCTGTCTACAAGTTTGTTGGGATCTTCGATAAACATATAGTTTGTATATGCGGCATCTTCTGATTTCTTCACAACACTTTTCGAAGGAAACTCGTTGCAAATATGTGTGGGATCATCGAGGGAATCATAATCTACACTATCACTGGCATCATAGTCATCATCAATGCTGTCTTCATGATTGTATTCACTTCCTGCTTCATCCTCAATATCAAGTTTACTTTCCTCTGTAGCAGGAGTTGTATGTTCATCAGTATCTAGAGCTGATGGTTGTTTATTTTTAAGTTTGCCAACTTCATGCAAATGTTTTGCAAGTGTATTTTCTGCACGAACCAACTGTACTTCACTCATTCGGTCTTTAGCATTAATTTTCTCGTCATAATCGTCTATGGAAACAGTACCCTTCGATGTAGCAGGAGGTATTGACGACATAACATGCTGGCTCCAAGTAGACGAACCCTTGCAGATCTTGGTATGTTCACAAATTTTTTCACCTTGTACAAATCATATGGTACCAATATCGTAATGCTTCATTGCGTAAAAAGGACTTTTCTTACGGGTTATTATATCATTATATCATGCCGAGGAGTAATTTAACCATAGATGAAACTAGATAGTAGAATCTATACTGATGGCAACCAGATAGCGATGATGCAGGTCACAGTACCATGTTAGTTGAGGTCAATGGCAGGCCTTCGTATTCGCAATTCATCTTCGTTGTTTTATGAGAGAGCACTTGCAAATCGATGTTCACCTCATGGTGTCAGAACGTCATCTGTTATTTTTCTATATAAATGCAATTATATTTTTTACAGTAAAGAGTCTAGCTTTTGCTCACAAAAGAACTTCCACCATAAAAGTTATATGCGAAAAATATGGTAGCACTCTTAGAAAACCCAAATACTCATTCACCCCACAAGAAAACATGCAGGTACTATCATATATGATAGGACTATACATTATGATGTATTTATATAAGATATGAATATAAATAATGTGTATAGTTCTTTATAAATGTGTATATATATAAATATGTAAAAATATAAAATAATTTCCAATTTTTTGATACATAATTAGGTATAGGTATATAAGCATGTAAATGTAAAATTGTTTTCTATTTATTTATACATACTTATGTATAGGTATATGAATATGTAAATATAAAATAATTTTCATTTTATGTTATACATAATTATGTATATGAATAAGTATTTAAATATGTAAATATAAAATAGTTTTTAATTTATCTTATAAATAATTATGTATAAGTATATGTATATAATTATGAATAGGTATATGTAAATAAGTATGTAAATATAAAGTCAATTTCAATATATCATTTACATAATTATGTATAGGTGTATTTAAATAACTAAGTATATTTATAGGTATATAAGTATGTAAATATAAAATAATTTTCAATTTATATTACACAATTATGAATAGGTTTATAAGTATGTTAATATAAAATTATTTTCAATGTATCTTATACATAAATATGTTTGTATAAATATGGGAATATAAAATTAATTCAAATTTCTATATTTAAATTTATAAATGTGCGTCCAAGCATATTTAAGTAACATATTGTTATGTTGGTACCTGCATGTTTTCTTCTAGGGCGAATTGATATTTTGGTTTTGTCAGCATGCTTCCATAATTTTTACATATTAATATTATGGTGGAAGTTCTTTTGTGAGCACAAGCTAAGCTCTCTAATGTAAAAAAATATAACTGCATTTATATAGAAAAAATGACATTTGATGTTCTGACACCACGAAGTGAACATCGATTTGGAAGCACTCTCTTGTAATACCACAAAGAATAATTGCGAATATGTATGCATGCCATTGACCTCAACTAACATGGAGCTGCAACCTGCATCATCGCTACCTGGTTGCTGTCAGCATCGATTCTGTAATCGAGTCTTCACCTATGGTCTAAACGTTCATCAGCATGAGATAACGTCCTGTACAAAAAGTCCTTTTCGCAGGATGAAGCATTACAACATTGGTTCAATGCAGTTTATACAAGGTGATAAAATGAAAGAAAATACCAAGATCTGCAGAGGTTCATTACTCGGAGCCAGCAAGTGATGTCGTTAATACCTCCTGCTACATCGGTTGGTACTGTTTCTGCAGATGACTATGAAGAGGAAGTTAATGCTAAAGACCGAATTAGTGCAGTACAGTCGGTTCGTGCATAATGTACACTTGCAAGACATTTGCATGAAGTCAGCAAACTTTAAAGTAAACAACCATCAGCTCTAAATACTGATGAAAATACAACACCTGTAACAAAGAAGTGTGAATTTGATATTGAGGATGAAGCAGGAAGTGAAGATGAACATGAAGACAACATTGGTGATGACTATGATGACAGTGACAGTGTTGAAGATGATGATAATTCGCTCGATGATCCCACACATTTTCCTAATGAGTTTCCTTCGAAAAGTGATGTGAAGTAGTCAGAATATGCCGAGTATACTGAATATATGTTTACCAAAGATCCCAACAATCTTGTAGACATACTTACATATTTGATTGGGCTGCAAAGAGTAGGGGATTACTTGAACATGAAAGAGGTAGTTGCGATCATTAGAGAAATTAAGGATTGGGGTTAAAGATGATGGTGTGATGAACTGCTTTCTTCTGAAGTTGTAATTACCAAATATTAATAAATTAATATTATAAAATTGTTTTTTTATTTTGTGTGTTGTATCCTTTTATCACTCAGATCTTTAAAGTGGTGCTATAAGCACTCAACTATTAACATAAAGATCTGCTTATAGAATGATAATTAAGACTTTAGTATAAAAATGCACACATAGTTGATTGCATACAAACACTTCAATTCTGTCGACTTGTATACATTTTGGCAACAGTAGATGAATCATATTTCTTGTATGTAAGGATAGAGGCAGGTGACAAACCCATGGATTTCTACAGACTGAGGAGGAATGAGGAGTATTGAGAAGGATTGGTGAGGACTGAGAAGGATTGAGAAAGATTAAGAAGAATTGAGAAGGATAAAGAAGGATTGAGAAGGATTGATAAGGATTGACGATAATTGATGGAAAGATTGGTATTGAGGGGGAGGAATGCGGTGATCATTGTGGAGCTGATTGTGGTGCTGAATGCAGTGTTGATTGTGATTGTGGTGCTGATTTTGACTGTGGTGCTAATTGTGCTGGTTGTGTTTGCAGTGCTAATTGAAGTGTGGTGTATTATTGAAAATAGAGTAATGGAAAGATTTTGGTTGAGATGCTAATTGCAGTGCTGATTGTGGTGCTGATTATTATTGTGGTGGGTTATTGCTAAGAATTGTTATAAAGTTGCTATTCAGGTGGAGGATTCCTAAAGATTGATGGAGTGATTGATGAAAAAACTAATATTTCATTAATATTTTCATATTTTCTGGAATTTTTTGGTTCAAGGTAAAATATTACCAGGTTGGTCGAAGGTCAGTGTCATCTGTATCCATGATAGTGACAGTCAGTAACGTAATATGCTTGCTGACTTTTATGGGTTTCGCCTCGAGTTTTGTTTTCAAGGTCATTAAAGTTCATGGGGTCAAAGTTAAGGTTACCTTCATCCAATATAGTGGTGGTAGTTTATTATGTATTATTTTTGCTAAGTTTTATGTATTTTTTTGAGTTTTGGTTTTCATGGTCTATGAAGGTCATGAGGTCAAGGTGTAGGTAGCCTGCAACTTATATGGTTGTAGTAGTCTAATATAATATGTGTGCTGACTTTTATGTCTTTTTTCTAGAGTTTTAGTTTTCAAGGTTATTCAAGGTCATGGGTCAAGGTCAAGGTAGTCTGTATCTAATATTTTGGTAGTAGTTTGAAATGTGTTATGCTTGCTAACTTTTATGTATATTTTCTCACATTTTTCTTTTAAAGGTGATTCAAGGTCATGGGGTAAAGTTCATGGTCACTGATTCCAATATGGATGATGGGTAACATATACCAAGAGGGAGGGTCGCCTAGCAAGATGGTGGTCGCCTACCAAGATAGCACTCGAGTACCAAGATAGTAATCGGTTACATCTCCCAGGATGGTGGAATTTGTATATGTGAGGGGTGACCTTTTGAAAATTAATTTTTTAAAATAATTTTTTATAATTTTCTAATAATTTCTAATAATTTTTTATAATTTTTAGTAATTAATTTTAATGATTGTCTTTATAAATTTTAATAATACGTTTTCTTGTATTTTTTGAATTTTTATTTTTTTAATTATATATACATTTGTATTTTCTGGGTCACAGGTCAAGATCATGGGTCATTGGTGATGCTTTTCTGGCTCGGAGTCACTGATGATGGTCTCCTGTATCGCTGATCCCTGACCCTAGGTTAGTGATCCCTCTCGCCTGCTCTGAGTAATATTGGAATTTTTTGGGGATCCTCTTAAATATTTTAAAAATCTTTTGTAATCATTTTTAATTGTACATTTTTTGGAATTTTTGGGATTTTTTTTTTTAATTTTAGAATTTTGTGGGATTTTTTTCAGAATTTCTTGGGATATTATTTTAGGATTTTTGCCATTTATGTGGTCAAATGTCAAGGCCAAAGGTCAAGATTAAATTTCATGGGAGGTAAAAGGTCTATGTCTTCCAAGACGGTGGTCCAGTAACATCACAACGTGGTGGCTCCTCCGATTCCTAATCCTTTCCCAGATACCGTTACACCAGAACACACCAAACCCTACTACTGTGAATGTATATATATTTTATACATATATATTTTTAAAAAAGGTGAAACATAAAAGAGAAAATAAATTAAATGTAAAAAACTTTTAAAACCATGCTTTTATTTATAAATGAAGTGAAAATATAAAAATAATTACAAGAGTAGAGCTTTTTAAGACATGGTTGAACATTCGTAATAAACTTTACTACATTTAATATTTTGGTATCAATTTATATTTAGTATATAAAAACTTGACGAAATATAGAATGTATACCTAATTTTCGTAAGCATAGTAAGCACATATATTGCATAAGGCTCTTTAATATTTGCAATATAGAATGTATACCTCATTTGCATAAGGATAATAAGCACATATTTTGCACAAGGCTCTTAACAATTTTTATACCAAATATAAATTAATACAAATATATTAATTTGTAGTAAAGTTTATTACGGCTATTCCACCACGTCTTACAAATTATATAAATTCCCTAACTACTCCTATAATTATTACACTCTTTTTATTTCATTTATAAATAAAAGCTTGGTTTTAAGAGGTTTTTTTACAGTTAATTTATGTTAAACTGAACCTTTACAAATATGTTTTATCCATGAATTATTATAATACTTAAATAAAAATTAATATGAACAAAAACAGAGAGTAAATTGGTGTGTTAGTATTGAATGACTACTAAAAAACAGTTATCATGAAAATTATTATCACAATTAATGCGCTCAAATGTGGTACGTTGTCTCTTTCTTTGCAATTATATAGGCTGGCTTAATCCTTTTATGCATGAGGCGGAGGAATACCTAGAAAGTAGAACTCCAGCTGGGCCTTAGAAAAATTGGAAATAAGCGTGAATGGACTATGAAGTAAGGCTAATTATCTAATACATGTTCCTGACAATGTGTTACAAAGTTTGTGAGGTGAATCCAAATGAAGTGAACTCCCCCTTTCCGATCGAAACTGCCCGCATAACGGCAAACCAGCAGTTAAGCCCAATTTTTTTTCTTTACAGTGTTGACAGTAACACAGATTCGTCAAAATAAGTATACAACGTGTCACAATGAAAAATAAGACAGAAATTATAATACTACTCATAGCCTAAAGTTATTACTGCAGGAGGATGCGTCCTAAAGTAAGAGGTTTTGTAGCATCTTTATTTAAATATATTTGAAAACTATCTTGGATTAAACAACAAATAAGTGGAAAATCCCTAGTCAAAGAGTCTTAAACCTCAGAAAATTTGGTTCGTAATATTTTTCCCTTTCATAAACTGAATTGGGGTTACCACATTATAATAGCAAAAAATGGGGCGTGGCTGTGTTGGGGACACGGCCATTAATTTTGCGTGAATACGTCTACGTTGACGTGCTGGGATGCCTTTATATTTATTTTACGTTCCCGGCACCTCTTTACTTCGACTTGGCTTTTTTGACGAGTGTAGGCCGAAATCGTGTTAAGGTTTCTTAATTTTTTTATATTTAATGCATACAACCTCGCCGTAACCACGCCACACAAATGTTTTTATAGAAGCAATCGATTTTTCTTGACGAGAGCTGTCGATTGAGACCTAAACGAGCGTCGTAGCTTCTCCTAGTCAAATGTTACTACACGGAATTTATGAGACGTGGCGAAACGAACTAAAAATTACGCCCCCCCCCCCCCTCCCCTACTCGATGATGATTCGCAGTCCTCACTTAACGTAACATATTCATTGATCCTTTGGCAATCGAGAAGTGTAATTTAATTTTGAATTTAGACGATAGGTTCGGAGCTGCAACGCCAAACTGTATCCCCGATTTTGTTATCATCGGATTTTCTGGATTGCCTCCCGCTATGGTTGCTAATTTAAAGACGTCTTTACGCCAAAATTATTTTAACTCATAGCTTTTCTCAGGTCTTGATGCTTGAAGTAAACATGTTAACATTAACAAATAGGGTCGCCTTAGTAAAACACACTACTATCAAACATACTCAAACAAGGATTGTATTGATTGTTATTGGGACAGTGGTACGCCTGCGTGAGTAGGTAATTCCTCTGCCGCCTCTGAATACTTAAGGGATCTGCCTAACTGATAGTTGAACTTCATTGTAGAGTGTATGAAATACCTATTTTCCACGA
Source organism: Dryococelus australis (assembly GCA_029891345.1). NCBI lineage: Eukaryota > Metazoa > Arthropoda > Insecta > Phasmatodea > Phasmatidae > Dryococelus > Dryococelus australis. Next base: position 93,084,770 of record CM057009.1, on the reverse strand, counting down.
AACTGATTTACAAAAAGAACACAAACTTTAAACAAGGGCTGTTGGGCTATTTAGTACTTTCAAGACGACATGCAGTTTTGAAAAACTATTTCAGAGTACTTCAAAATGGCTAAAAATGTCATTTCCGAAGCGCTGTATCCCAAAATATACACCTCAGATACATACAAAACTACTAAAGGACCCTGCATTAACCATTGCTACAAACTTTCCACCAATAAAATAATAGGGTTACCGCTGAAAGTCCCACAGGTGCACACAGTGCGACGAGAACACTGCACGCCAGCTCAGAGCTTTGAGCTTAGTGGCGGTGGCGCACATGATGTGAGTGGTATTGTCGCTCGTATGTCTCCCGCGCTTTTCGGCCTCAAACACGGAAAGAGCTGCAGTTGTTGCCTGCCCACACAGGCGTCCCACTATAACATTTGAATATTAGTGCACTTATTCCTTCGGCACGGTTGTCCGAGTGTGTTTCACTAAGGCAACCGTATTGGTTAATGTCTACATGCTGACTTCAAGATTAGAAATAGGAAAATATTTTTTTTGCGACCATAATCTGATAACCCCAATTTTTTTCATGAAGGGTGATGATTATATGAATCTAATTTTCTTAGTTTTAAGATATTTTATGAAGTAAGCATCAGCCAATGATTTGTTGTTCATTATCATTTAGTTTTAAATATATTTCAATAAATCCATACACATCTGTCTAATATTTTTTTGTCTCATTTTCCTCGAATAATCGCCTCAGAAAGATTGTAAGGTCATGGATACATCATATACTTCATTTGACGATTCAGTGTCACTGCCAGCTGGTTGACTGTTTGATTCTTGTATAGATATTTCATGTTTTCTAATTTTTTTCGTGCTACAGTGCTGCTTAGCCGTTATATGGGCATTAATTAGCCTGGAAATGTGAGGGGGAGGTTCCATCAATTTATAATTAGTTGTAGTGAAGACACGCTAGAAGTTAGTCGTCTTGTGTCATTCCCTGTAGGAACTTCAACTCTATTTGTGTTCCTCCATTTGACAATGTCTTATTGGTCTCCCCTACACATGATACATTTACCATAATGCACAATTACCAATATTAGACAGTTGTCAGCCAATATAGTCACGAGTCGATCATTTTCCATACTTACATTTTTAGCAGGGTATAAAGGCTCTCTATTAATTTAGTTATTTTACAGGGCGTTATTTATTTTGTTGTTACATTTCATATGGACGAAATTTGTGGTTGTAAATATAATTTATTAAGTACGCGAATAAAAATTAATTAAAACATAATCATCTGTGTTACGCCGTCTAGAATGAAGAAATATTTCAACCCTTCACAGCCAGTGCACTGACTTTTCAGTACAATTGTGTGAAAAGAAACATAATAAATAATAACAAATCGTACAAAATCAGTTTCAGTAATTTTTATTAGTCAGCCCAAAGGTTACACAAAGGACGTGCAAAGACGTAATACTGATTCGGTAAAAATCATTATACATTCAGAAATACTTGTAGTAAAATTTAATATGCCACTTAAAAAACCTTAAAACAGCAATGACTAAACAGAAGCTCTAAATTAATATACCTCCAATTAAACACTCAGTACAATTCACATCACGACGAAAGATTTCTTCCCCGGGGAAGACATGGAAAGCATCCAGGAAAAATCCGAGCACCAAGAGCAGGGTTTCTTCATGAGCTGAGAGTGACGCAGGGGTACAAAGTCCATGCGGCAGCATCTTCGAGTTGCATCCAACTCCACACAGGCCGACTACAGGTGCAATCTCCTCCGAGCCACTCATGAGGAAAACAGGTTAAAAAAAAAGGAGATTAATAAAGGAATGAATAAAAAGCAATAATATAATGGAAGGAACATGTGAAAGTGGAAAAGGGTGCAAAGTCATTATGGTGCATAACAATAACACTTGAACAGAACTGAGACAAGAGTCACACAAGTTTACAACCTGGGGAAACATTTTTTATCTGGCACACATGTGCTTTCCGATACATCCTACCTGAAGATGGGGAGATTAACTTAACTTTGTTGGGAGCGAGGAATTTACACACTTTCAACGGCCCCACAAATTTAGGTATTAATTTACTAGTGATATCGCTAGCGAGGCCGGCCAAATGATAATTTTTTTACAAGAACAACATCCCCGACAGAAAACTGAGTGGGAAAGCGTAAAGCGCTCTACTGCACGTTAACTAAATCTTTGGCAGATGCAAGGCATTTGTAGACTTATACCAACAAACTTTCTGGTCAACCTCAGAAAGGTGTGAAGGAATGGGAGGGATATTCCACAGGTGTAAAAGGGGATGGGTTAGAGGTCGACCTAAAAAGGGTAAAGAAGGAATCAGGACAAGCACTATTATACAGGCATTTATGAAATCAAGAACCTCATCCCAACGGGTGTCGTCCTGATAATAAAAAATAATAAAACATGCTTTAAGATCTTTATAAAATCATTTCTCTTAATTAACCTTAAGGTAATAAGGGCTGGACATAAAATGTTGGATCATCCATCTAAAACACATATCCCTAAAAATGGTCGAGGTGAAGTACCGGGCATTGTTGGTCAAGATCTCCACCGGAGCACTGAACACCTTCCATACCTGTTCACTCAAAACCTTAACTATTGTAGAAGACTTCATGTTTCTAAGTGGAAGTAGAATTACAAATTTAGAAAAAGAATCCAGAAATATGAGCACACAAATATTTCCTTTCCTCGAGCGGACCAGAGGACCAAACACTTCCAGGCGTACGGTGTCCCAAGGAGCCTTTGGAATATGAATCACACTCTGCCCAACATTGCCCTGCCTTGCTTGCTTACACTTCAGGCACACCTTGTACGACCATTCAAAGGCGGCTCCTTCTCTCCTAATGGTAGGACAAGCATAGTAGGAAGCAATCTCTTGAAAGGTTTTACTGATATCTTGATGACCACCGAACACAGAGTCATGAAAGTATGATATAACCATGGGGCGTAAAGAATACGGAACAACAATTTTACGTGCTCAATCATTTTTTCCTGTAAAATAAAGCACATCCTTTTCGAAAACATAAGGAAGAAATTGCCCACTGTTAAGATCCAAAATAATTTGAGAACAGAAATCATCATCGCCCTGAGCCTGCCGCAGCTTTATAAAAAAATCTCAGGAAACCTTGAATTAATTAAATTGATGGAAGCCAAGGGGACATCCTGATTCACCTCGAAATCCTCGACACCATACATGCAAGAAAGCGCATCTGCTACCTAATTGTCAGTGCTGCAGACATGGTGGATTTTGAAGCAAAACCTAGACAACATTAATCCCCACCGCCCTAGTGCCCCAGCTGCTGAGGGAGGTTCAAAACTCAACTAAACAGTTAGTTATCGGTGTGCAGAACACATTCTCCATGTTCAATATAGGACACAAACTTCTCCAAACCAAAAATACAAACAAGTGTCTCCTTTTTGTAAATCCCTAAGTTGCATTCCATAGCAGAAAGGGAGCGACTCACAAAGAACAAGGGTGCGAGACCGCTTTCCGCACTCTGACTGAGCCCAGATCCCAAAGCCAGGGAGGAGATGTCTACCTGTACTACAAAACGCTCGGAGAAGTCGGGTTGATGAAGAGTAGGTGGTGAAGACAAAATATTTTTCAAAGCTAGGAAGATGTTTTCCTGGTCTGGGCCCCAAACATATTATATGTCCTTTCTCTTAAGGTGGTTTAAAAGGGCAGCTATTTCCGAATAATAATCGATAAAATGCGAATAGTGCCCCATAATACCTTTTAAGGTTCTTTGTCGGGGAAAATTTATAATGGGTGCAACTCAATCTGGGTCAATGAACAAACACCCTTCGCATAAAAATATCCGAGAAATTTAACCCTATTGGAACCAAAAGTTACTTTTTTGGGGTTAACCACAAGACCAACTTTTCACATTCTAGTCTAAACTTGCCTCAGGTGGTCCAGATGGAAACCTATGTTCTCACTATATACAATGATATCGTCAATGTAAATAACACGAATTTGAACTTGAACTCTGGCAGTAAAAAATCGAGGACACGGGATAAGGCCTGGTTTCCGAAGTTCAACCCCATAGGAATCCACATGAACTCATACTGATTCCAGGGTGTACTAAAAGTGGTGTACTTCCTACAGGAAGGGTCCAACAGGCACTGATGGAAACTATTATTTAAGTCCAATACTTAAAATACACGAGCTTTACCAAGATGTTGAAGTGCGCAATCTATTATCGGCAACAGGATAGGATCTTTATGTATATGTTTGTTGACCAAAGAATGATTAACTGCCTAACTATATTTATCGGCATATTTTTTCGAACTAAAAACAGGGTGGACAATAATCAGAGGTGGAAGGTACAATTACACCAGCTACCAATAACTTGTCAATTATTTCACGAAAAGCTTTACGTTTAGGTGGAGGGCACACAAAATGCCTATCACATACCGGTAAATTATCTGTAAGAGCGAACTTATATGGGATGACGTCACATTTCCCTATGTGAGAGGTTATTACATAGCCGAATTCATCTTTCAACACTTCAAGACTGACCTTGAAATCAGCTTGACTACATTCGCTTTCAGCAAAGGTGGAACATAACTCTGGGACATCCTCGGTGCGTAAACCTATGTGAATACCAGAGGCGCAAAGCCAAAAGACAAGTAATTCGAATCGAAGATCACCACGGCCCTAGTTAAAATAAAAACTCCAAGACCAGTATTAGATCTCGTGAAAGAAAATCAAATTCCCAAAAGGCACATGTCCATGAGAAATGGCCGATTTTGAAGTGGAGATCGGCCACACCATTAGACTTTACGATATGACCGTTGGTTACACAAATAATTTTTCAGGCACAACACTAATGCACCCCTTTGTCAAAAATTTAAAATTCAAATGGCTATTGAGAATGGCCTGACTGATAGCAAAATGTGTGGCCCCGGTATCTAACAGTGTGGGAAATTTTTTTCTGCCACAGGTAACAGTGACAATACATTTAGATACATTGCGTAGCTTTCACCTACTCTTGTGACTGCCAAAACCACGCCCCCGTCCAGCCACTAGTAGTTACCCGCCCGCTTGCAAAAACAGCTGACATGTCCCTTCTCACCACAGCAGAAAAATTTTTCTTCCACCAGACTGTTCTTTGTCTGTCTACATTCAGCTGCCATGTACCCAGCATGTGTACAATTTGAACAGCGCACAACCGGACTGCGCTGTTCGCGCCTCCTGCCACCTTCCAAGGTCAACAGCTGTCTAGGGGAATTCGCCAATGCATTACCCCCATAAATTGAGTGGGAAATGTTCCCCACCATAAGAACCACATCGCGACTCCTAGGAGAGTATACCAACAGAACTACTAATCATGCATAAGATCATAAACATGGCTAGCCACCAGGAAACACGTATTGATTCTAGTATAGCAACATACTTTGATAGGCATGCGGTGCATGCGTGATGGCATGTCCGGGCGGATGTCGGAGAATTACTTTATGCAAACTTTTCCTGATTCCTGATGGGAATCAAATGTCTGTTGGCAAGAGGTTCTCCTTCTGTTCTCGTGAGCTAATCCTTTAAATTATATTTCCAGACACTTTGTGTATTTATCAAAACAACATATATTTAAATAAAATATGCGACCAATTCAATTTTGTTGTACATGAATGGTTTATTTACAAAAACCAAGAAAAACTACAAATGCGAGTCTTTTTTAAAATTCAGTTTGCCAGTCAAAACACATTCGTAAAAAATTATTAACAGTATTTGAAGTTCGATCCAATGCAGTAGAACTGGAATCTTCGAAGCATCTTCTTCCAAGTTTAGGTAGGTGATGGTCGAACCCGTATCGGCGACAGCAGCAGGTGACACCACACGTGGACGTTTGTAGGGGCGCACGTCACAGTTCAATGCAGGTGCCCTGGAATTTTTAAGCATTGTGGCATCGGCATGATGGTACGACCTTCGACATTTCGTTGGGGCAGTTTGAGTCGACACCTCGATGGTATTATTGTGCAGATGTACACAGTCCTGGGTGGAGCAGGAGGTCAGGGGCGTGAATTTCGGTGCTTGTAGAGATACCTCGGTTCGAAGTTTTTGCAAATTCTAGAACCTGGTCCATGGTTGCCAGAAGATGTGTATCATGCTTCATGTAATGAACCAAGCAATTCCAGTGAGTACAGCAAGTTATTAACTGTTGAGTAGGTTCGCCCGAAGTCACCGAATATAGCCATTGCTCCCATCCATCACATTTTTCTTCGTAGGTATGTTTCTATCGAGACTCCCAGAACAAATAGGTGTTTTTAGAGTCGTTTGGTTATGACAAGATGTACAGGTTCTCGGGATGAAATTGTGTCATCCTGCTTCTACGGTAAATCGTTCTCGACTGACGACTAATTTATTTTTGGGTTCTATTTATTTACATAATTCTTTTGGTGTCATGGAATAAGATCCTATTTCACACTACCATGTGTGTGCATATATATATGTGTGTGTACACACAACTATGTTACATCTCCAGGCATGCCATTTGTAAAGTAACTGCACATTTTTCGAAGTGTTCACCAAAGTACTATGGTTCTTTTCTTTCTTCTTTTTATGAAGAGAAGGGTAACCATGATTGTTCTGTATGTCAATAATCTTCACTTTTAATTTACACAAATTACTCAACCATTTTTTACTGTTCGGGCCTGGCCACATAAATTGGTTTACAAGTCGCGCAGCACAATGTGATGGTATGGAATCTTGCATTCGTCCCATTTCAGTCCGTGGTAGTAATTGGTCAACAATGCGTTTGTTTTCCTGCTCTTCGCATCCAACAGTTTCCAAGGAATATAGGGTGGTAAAATGGCGGTGAATAATTGAAAGTTGTGAGTTCGAGTCATGCCTTGACAATATATAACTGCGATTTTCTTGAGCATGTAGCCGCTCATGCAACCCTGCAAGTTACAGTACATTATTATGACTATAGCATACATCCCCATGCCAAGTGTATTTACATGCAAGGTGTTTATTTCGATCTGTTATTCGACCATGCCATTTTGCATGCGGTCGTTTTGCTTTGATGTTTCGAATACTAGCAAAGGGGCCATGTCTCGGTCATTGTCGGGTGTCAGGATGGGATGCGCCTCGCGTCCATAATACGAAGATTGGAAATGCGAATACATATAATATTCCAGGAGGTACTGACCATTTAAAAAGTTCGGTTCAAATCCATGTATGGGTAGCTTTCGCTATTCAAAAATAGCTTTATGTTTTCGACCTTGCAGTGGTCGAACATAGACTATGATGTTTGTTTGTCTGAAGCCCCAATATAATGTATCGCAGTTTTTCTGTGCTGGAAGACGTCTTCACGACTCTGAGATTTTGCGTGATGGCGGGCGGGGCTGGACAGGTGACTAGGCTCCAACTTCTGAATGCTATTTAGATCACTGACATAATTCAATAGCTTGACATGTTAGCTAGTGCTCGGGGTCACGTGAGGCACTAACGATTCTATGGCAATTAAAGTAAGAGAGAAGTACTGCAGGTTTTTTCCTACTCCCAACATGGCATCCATATTCGATGTGGCTAGCATCTAACACCAGCTCCTGCCTCGCTCCTATTACTATTTTCTTATATTATTTGGCGAATCTCAGTAGCATGGAAAGCGGAATGCATGCTTCTACCCTACCTTCGTCGTAAATGGGAATGTATAGTCAGCTTCGATTCCCCAGCCTTTCATTGAGTTTATGCCCACTTCTCGAGACTGGTCGACCGCAACGCAATTAATCTCATACATTATTCGCTCGAAAAGGTGCAGAATCCCATTTCGTACCAACTTGGTGGTGGTCGGGTGTATTCCATCCACCTTTGTTAGCCTGCCTCTTACGTACACAAAATACTGGCTAGGCAGAGTGTAGATATCTTGTCGCTGTATATGCATTCTAACCTCCCTTCCGAGAGCGAAATGTCCGGCAATGTACGGCTCATAACAGTACATTTAGGTTTTATAGAGTTTATCGCCGAATTTTAGGTGCTGATACACGGCGAGAATTTCGTCTGTCATGGTGTTTTACTTTTAAACCGAGGAAGTGGAGAAACGTCGCATTGTCAGGTGTTACTGCAATGCTTCTCTGCAGCTAACTTATCACAGGTTCGATATAGCGCAGGTATTTATACGTTTTTGTCTTCCTGGCGAAATTTAGTCCCAGCGTTTCAGGTGTAAATGTAGCGTAATTTTTGGTTTCGGAAATTTATTAGTTCCACGTTTTGGTCCACGATCGAAACTGCTATTTCGTGGATGCTCTTTGCAACGAATGGACTGTAAACGAGCGTTCTCTGAGATTCTACAATTTTATATCCAGGAATTTGGTGAAAGCGAACTCGTAAATCGTACTGCTCGGATTCCCATCCACGTAACTGCAACTCGCCAAGTTACAGTTAATGCATATGATGTTGACCGTAAAAAAATTTATGACCTGCGACAACTCGTATTTATTTCCTGCTTCGTACACTCTGGCATCGAACCCCAGTATAGACCCGGTGATATCCGGTTCCGTAATGTCTACATCTGTGGCGCAAAACATTTAGGCCTTCAGACTATTCGGATTACCGTGCAGTTCGAATGCGATCTCTTGCGGTAGCGATTTCTTTATGAATTATTCTGTACCCTTAAGCTCGTATGCCCTGGTGGGAATGGTAATTTCTTTCACATCTCCTGCCTCTATGTACCGGAATGCAGAATTCACATTTTCTTCTATATTGGGTAAGGAGTTGTAAATCTGAAAGTCCACTAGCCCACACACCATTTCCCTCCAACTCCAAAGGAGGGTATAAGATAGCCCTCAGCTAGGACGTTTTACCACTCACAATGATGATCGCCGATATACTGATGAGATCAATACAGCTGACACAACATTTTTATCCCCTCCACGTATTATCACTGGAAATCGCAATTGCTTAAATATCGCAGACACAAGTGCCTGCAGTTCCACATGTTGGGCATCTGCTCTGTTTTGTAATTGTATGTTAGTTTGGTACGTTTCAAATACTCGGGCAGATTGGCCGGAGGACGCAATGTCCCAAAACTGGCGTAGTATACCGCAAGTTTGCCATATCTTATGCAAACTACCCATTGCGTGCCAGGCCCGGCTGTCGTATCCAGATTAACTATCGCAAATTCCTGTATCTTGGGTTTAGGAGACAAAGCGTCTCTCATAAACCCTACACGAAAATTATGTATTTTCAATTTGCGTGCAAACAGTTCCACCATGCTTGTCAGTGGACGTCTAGGCAGAGTCACTTTGACTTCCTTCTTAGATTTTTTCCTATTTTTCCCCACTGGCAATTGATCCCCTTCCCCGATATGGGTGAAGAATGAAGAGTCCTTGGCCGTTTATTTACCCATGGCGATAGCTTCCAATGCTCTGTTATGGCGACGGGTTTCCTCTACTTGTTTCCAGTCGTTCGAAGCCCGCTTCAGGGTACTAATGATATTCCTGACTGTCCCGGTGATACGGGCCAGAACACCGATTGAAGGTATCAGTGTGGGCAAGAACCCACCTACCTTGTTCCTCCATTTTCTCTTAGGTCGCCTTTTGCTTGTAGGTAGATCCATGCCTAGTATCACCTTGGCATTCATGATGTTCGATAAGGCATCTTCCTAGTGTCCAGATCCTTGTTTAGGGAGTAAGCGATGTCGTGTTGCTTCCAAATAAGTGTCGTCCAGGTCGTTTATGCCCGTGTCGTCGCGTGACGGCCTTGATTGGCTCCAGCGAAGAGTTAGACAGGAAACTGTTGAGTGAATCGTCGATCCCACGGGCAGATTTCGTAGTCTTTACCTTACAACGAATTGAATATAAATGACGTACAAATTTCTAAATTATTCCTTTTATACATTTGTGTTTTATTATTATTCTATATTCGGAACAGTACGGAAGTATTGCATATTCGAATATTATATTTCAGTGCGATTTCTGCCAGAAGCTGTTTTCTCTGAGTGGTAATTTGAAGAGACTTTCTAAAACATGCTTAACACCATCAAAAAGATTGTTTATGCTTTCTCCTATTCCTCCTCCTCCTCCAATGAATGATATAAACCAAGCATAAGAAAACAGTTTACAGGTCGTCAAGCAAGATGTTACTCTACTTATACGAATTCATGCTGAAGATGAATATAATTCCCACGAATCACGCTACGGTGCCCTGTTGCCTACTAGCGTGCGAGGTATGATTTGCAGTCCATCGGGGCGGCATAATCTGCATCCTACCGAATGGTTTTAGATTCAATAATGTGTACGTTTATTCGAAATCACTGCAGCAACCGAAATACCAGCGACCAGCGTGTGTAATGCAGGCTGTGGAAGGTATAAAATATTTCCCCTGCAGAGCTAACGAAGCCGTCATACCACCGAGTGAAGCTCATCGAAACTCGATATTTGTATTTGATGATATTGCATGTAAAAAACCAACTTGCAGCCAAAGAAACAAAACTTTAGCATGGGACAGCAATTGAATATGGACTGTGTTTACCTCAGCCAGACTTATTCGCGCATACCCAAACAGATACTTCTCGACACTGCAATTGTGTTGATGCTGTTTTGCATGGATGACACTAATTTACGCCACATTTACAACTATCACGTCAGTACGGACATAGCACTAATAGATTTCAAAGATATGTGTGCCTTCTGCTGGAAAAACCAGTTTGGTATATTAGTGATCGTAAAGGTCTGTCCGCTACTTAAAGACAGTTACAAGCGCAGATTAGATCAGTTTAGCCTAAGAATGCAACCATGACTCACGGAAGAATTTCTAAATCTGGCGACATCGATCGTCACGATGACCTCGAATGTGGCCAGAATTGCTTAGCCCCTGCACGTAGAGAAGACTTGTCCCGTATCGGTTGAAAATTGGAAATTGTGAAGAGCGAAGTGGTTAGAGATTTGGTGGCCATCGACCAGCGTGTACGAGGAGGCGGAGGCGCGGATAATATACTTGATCAACGTATCGAATGCACAGAGACGAGAAGAATTGAAAGAGATACAAAACAATTTATTAATGTCCAAACTGGCTAAGTAAACCGATGTCACGAGGCATAGCCAGAATATATTGGATACGTGTGTCGGACACCTCGATAAAGCAATTTCGGAAAATCGAGAATGATTGACTACAAACAAAGACGAGTTTTTTTTCCACTCAGTGAATGATGGATAACTGAGCCGAACTGATAATCGAGCTTCAGCGAGCGATCGATGCCGTACGGGCCAAATACTTACTCGCGATAACTAACAGAATGGCCATCAAGACTCGAATGGAGGAAGCTCTCATACCTTTTACACTCCTGCTAGACAAAATTAGAAAAAACCAAGCGACAATTCTCGCGTTGAAATCAAATGCGAAATCAAGGTGGTAGAACCGACCCCCACGCATAATGGAAAAGAAGCTTGGAACTGAACGAATCGGAAGGAGGCATCACTAGCGACGAAGACGATTTGCCCCTGATCGATTTGCTGTATGCATAGGAAAGGAAACGAACCCGGGAGCGCAGTGCTGAGGTTTGGCACTCTTCTATCTCATTACATCACTTCCTATTCTGACTGTAATGCCGGCAAGTATTATAGTGTGCGGAAAAGTGGCGGAATATTGTTTCTCGGATAAAAGAGACTTTTGTTTTTACCAAGGGATGTACTACAGATCGGCCAGTGTAAGGTGAAATTAATGCAGATGTTGGTATTCTAGACACTAAACCGAATTGGATTTGTGCAAGTACCACCGCCTGCTAAAGTCCAGTTGCGCTCATTATGCCGAGAATAACCCCTCAACCCAACGATTTAAGAACGTGACACACAAAAAAATTCCCATTGTAGACAGACTGTTTCCCAAGGTATGTGAAATTGGTGGATTGGGATTAACTCAGAAATTGAAGCGTGAAGAAAAAAAACGACTTTCAGTATTGGAACGAGTTGGTAGGTAGGCTGAGACTTTTGGTCGCTTCACAGTCTGCAGGAAACCACTCGCACACGAACGAAATAATTTCCATCATCGAGATATGCAAGTATGCAGTTGCAGACGAGCTGCTTAAATACGCTAGGATAAATTACCCACGTATAAAATACGCCATGAAAGAGCTGGTCGAAATGCAAGACTTTGCTCGTGCGAATAAAGGCCACCGCTACATTTTGACCATGATCGATGCCTATATAAAATTCGCCTGGGCCAGACCGCTCAAATTGAAGAATGCACCAAACGTTGCAAAAGCTATGGCGAGCTTATTGCACAAAGGACTCTTACTGAAAACTATCCAACCCTACTATGGCAAAGAATACTTTAACGCTATTTTACGTGCATTGATAAATAAATATAACATTAATCATTATTCTATATACTCTGGGATCAAGACTAGCATCGTCGAGCACTTCGCAGGACTTTTAAAGCTGAACTGTGGATACATTTCACGGTAAATGGAAAGTACAAGTGGTTTGACACTACTCCCGAAACTCATACGCGAGTATAATTATACTGTTCATTTTACTACTCGCCTGATGCCCAAAGCCATGAACAACGACTTCCAAATTCGAACATCGTATGCTATTCTGAAGATCGGTGACTTGGTGCGGATTTCGAAAAAAACGCGGAAGTTTTCACAAATTCTTCTGTCAGAACTGGTGTGCAGAGCGTACAAGGTGGTGCGTAAACAACATGCCCACGCATGTTTTACCTTGAGTACCTATGCGGCGAACCCATCACTGGTGGACTTTATACCGAAGAGAACTGGCCTACACAGTTTCCATACATGTATTTGGTGGAGAAGGTGCTGAAACGACGTAATGGCCACATATACGTGTGGTGGCTGTGTCACTCGAAACGTGATGATTCCTGGGTTGACGATGAAGACATTTTGTCGTTACAACCCTGCTACAACTATAATGTAATGTAAACGTATAATTTTTGCTGTAATAAATGTTAGCATTTTTTGCTCAAATGCTTGTTCTTTCATTTATATCCCTTCCAATGCCTGCGGGTTTCTGTGCATGCGCCCGTGGGTGCAAGAAATGTACTTGTTTACAGTGAAAACTATGAAACTGAACTATATATTCTTCATTTAGAATGTACACGTATTTTTTCACATACACATATAAATGTTCCGTAAATTTTATTTTGGTGATGTGTGTAGTGGTCGACGAAGTTTTTTCTCGCAGGTGTTACATGCCTTTATATATAAATAAAATGTACATGTATTGTGTTAGTTGGCATTAAAGAACGTGTTTGGGTTTTAGCGAGTTTTGGAAAGTATTCCTTGTCATGACAAACACCAAGTAAAATTAAATTTTTTTCCCTGCAATTCTTTTTGAATGAGAATTAAATTTTTTTAAATTCAGTAAGCATACTTTAACCAGGTATATTTTGTGCACTGGTTTTACCATCGGCATATCACCCCCACTACTGTACCAGGTGTCGAAAATGGACCTCTCATATGTTATGTCTCATCGTGTGTAAGGTGAGGTCTATAATTTTTTCATAATTGAGTACGTTTCCACGTCTAATATTTTCTCGTCAGTTTGTTCCCCCGTCAGTATAGTAGCGTGTATTTTGTTCCACCTGACCATTTTTTTCATATGTGTTGCACCATATTTTTCTTACCAGTAATGTACCGTATGTTCCATCAGTGCCAAGTATGATACGCCTCTCCAGTATCTTTTTATTTATAAATGAGTATAGTTATGGAGATGTTATTTTTCGCCGTACTGTATACTCTTTTTTTTTGTTCGTATGTCTCCTTAGTATCATACAGTGCATAAGTTTCTCTCGTTGCTATACCATGTTCCTTTTCATAAGTGTTGTACCGCATGTATTTCCCGTTTGTCTCTGCATGTATTTTTTTTGCTAGTGTGTCTGAGGTGTACCAGAGGTCGAACCCAGTCCTTAATTATTCTCGACTAGGACTAGGGTTCCTCGGCATATTACGTGGTAAATGAATACGCAGATGTTGTCTGCTGGATCGTTAACTGTGTATTCTAGATTTTAAGTGTGAAGAATTTTCAAGCCTTGGTTCTTGGCTGGTGTGAAATATTCTCTCTGTCAGCCGGGGCGATGGCAACAAGAAGTAAGCTTCCTTCTAGCTGCAACGTGTGCGAAATTGCCGACGTGCGTCGTGAAAATCTCTGGCCGCACACATCTCACGAGAGGCGACAATTGCCGCCGCCTGGAGCTGCTCTTCCTTTGTTTTAAAATGTTTGTGATCTACCTTTTACTTTAGACTACCTAACCTTTGTATACCTTTGCCGATAGTGTATTTTTCAAACACTGATATAAAACTTTTTTTTTAATATGTCATAGCTGATGTCTTTCCGACAAGAGATACACAATTTCTTTTAACAAATTTATTTGTTTACGCATAAATAATATTGCTCTGCATTATACAAGGAATTTTTTTACACTTCTCCGAGTCTTTATTACACTTTTTTTTTATTTTTAAATTGTACCATGGATTCCTCTGAGTCTTAGGATTTGGGCATTGCACGACGCGCATCGTCCATTTTTTCGTTAGTGTGTAGTATTTTCCTATGCGTCTCTACCAGTTGCCTACACACTGTTTTTTTTTTCCTTGTACACTCTAAATCCGAATCAGTAAAAATTTACTGATTGTCAGTGAATTTATAGTGATTCAATTTGTTTAAACTGCTTCACACGGAATCAGTAGAAAACTACTGATTACTTCAGTTACGAAAATTAACTAATTCAATCAGTGAAAAATCAGTTGTTTCTAACTAATTAGTAAAAAATTGCTGTTTAGTAAAGAACTTCCAGCTTTCCAAAACAGTAGATTTTACTATCGAATCTGTCATTTTATTGGAGTTTTGTTACAGATTAATTTATGGATAATAAGTTTTTGAAATAGTACTTTCAACTGAAACATCAGCACTTCCTACTACCGAATCTGGAGTTTTGTTACAGATACATTTGTGAATAATAACTTTTTGAAATAGTACTTTCAACTGAAACATCAGCACTTCCTACTACTGAATATGGAGTTTTATTACAGATTCATTTGTGAATAACAACTTTTTGAAAAAAGTACTTTCAACTGAAAGATCAGCTCTTCCTACTAATGAATCTGGAGTTTTATTACAGATACATTTGTGAATTAAAACTTTTTGAAATAGCATGTTTGACTAAAAGATCCGTACTTACTACTGCTAAATCGGTACTACGATTACACAATTTGTGTATAATGACTTTTTCAAAAATTTCTTTCCACTAAGTGAACAGTTCGCACTGCTGTATTTAAATCAAATTCATTACTGGATAATTACTTAAATAGAGTCCACAGAACTGCACTCGCTCATAAGTGCATGGTAGTTTTAAGAAATAGTTTCTTATTTATGCTCAAATTCTAACTTTCATCAGGGAATCATTAGTCAGCAGTGATATTTTTTTATCTAGTGATTGCTACTCTGATAGTGCTATCTGTGATAGAGAACATTTAGTGAAATTTACAAGTAACTTGTGGCATCTGGATGGAATTTCAAAGGTGTACTATGAGTATGGTACTTACGAGTTGAATAATTTGAAATTGCAATCGCAAACTAAGAAACAATTTTAATACAATAGTTTAGCTTTGTTCTCTGCACATTTCCTGAACAATTAAGTAATAACCACACTGAAAAAAATCACATCTTGTGAGTTTAATATTGGGATGAAACTTTAGATGCTTATCTTTTCAACCACCAATTTCGTTTTGACAACATAGTGGAATCCATTTAGCGTGAGAAGCACACATTATCTTCACTAAAGAACCACTTTTTCTTTACTTAAAGAACCCTGCAGAAGTAAATGAACTGCTCCATATATTTAGTGAACAGCAAAGGTCAGCTGAGTTACCAAGAATGATGTACCTAAAAATATTTTTATATGGGGATTCAGATTAATTAAAAAAGTGAGACCCCACATTAAATACCCGAGCTGAGGGCTTTTGATAAATTTATGCCACTGGATAATATAAACATTTCTCAATTGTACACACTGGTAACTTTGATTTTTTTTTTTTTCGTGAATATCACCACTGATCAGCATACTGTTATGGATGTTGTAGTCTCTTTAAAAAATCCAAAATTCTAGAATTTTTTTAATGCAAAATCAAAACACTGCTAAAAATTGCTATATCTGATATCTAATTATAGCCTCTGACAGATCACACACACTCCATTGAAATAGTTCACTTTACTTTTCAGGTAGATAACTTACAAATAGTCAGTAAAAACACAATGAAACTTATGGTAATCTGCATTTATAAAAAAATTTTTAACAGAAAACATATCTCTCAATGGTTACAATTTTCATGTCATTAACAACTCAACATGTGTTTAGCGAAGTGTTGAAATTCATGGACTTCGACGCAATAGAATAACACTCAAAATTATAAATAGAGATGTGTAGATACTGATTCTCGATACGATACCAGTGGTATTGAGGCTTCAATGATACTGATACATGCTTAAAGAAATTATATACCTCCCCATGTACACAAAAACCAAAGATGACACAATTTGTAGTGTTCTTGAGTTACAGCTGTAAATGATACTTTGTTTCCTATTGATTAAATGTTATTTTACTTAAAAAGTTGATGTAATATAATAAAAATAACTTGTGTAAATATGACTGCGGATCTATGGCAAAATTAAGAGTGTAGCAAGGCCGTGAATCAGCCCAACATGCTGCTTCCAGCTTTGCATAAGGATTCTTGGATGTAAAGGAAATGTAACAGATTTCCTCTCAAAATGTTCTCGACTGGCTTTTTGGTCGGATGTACAGGAAAAGTGCGAATACTTGGAATGCCATTAAAACACTGAATCACAATTCCCAGAATAATGGACATCAACAAGATCAGATATTTGTAGTGGCAAATTATTACCACATTAGCAGCATAAAATTATAGTGACTACAGAAGCAACAAAACCTTGATCACACAACGATTATTGATAGTGTAGATTGCGTACTTTGGACTGCCACTTGAACATGAATTTGATTGTTCTCAACTGTGCTCACCAAGTTCACCATTCTAGAGAACTAATAAATAACTGCCAAATTTGTGAACACTAACCACACTGCAATTGGTACGGCGTGGAACTGGAAATAAATTTATGAGCAAAGAATCACCAAATGTAACATAAAATGCTTTATTTATTTGTGATGAACAAAATGTGTGTCCATGTGTGCAACATTGATTTCTAGCTGAAGGGTGATGTGCATATCATACACATAACTTAAAAATAATGTACACTTGCTAAACAATACACAGCAAAGAAATGCAGTATGAAATATTTTGATTATTATTACATTCTAAATGTTCTGCTACTAACTGGTTATAATTTTGCTACAAATGGTTTGTGTCACCAGTAAGATGCATTTATATTCTTTGCAGGATATGAGTTTATTCTCCAAAGTGAAGTTGACCTGCTATTGTGAGATTTTAAACTTTTAAAAGGTGTAGAAATTTTTTGTGAAAAAAAAAAATCATGCTCTTGATAAACTTTCAGTGTGTAAAATATTAATAAATACACTTAACAAAGCATATAGTTGCTACGTGCGATGTTCATAACATGCTAGGTGTATAAAGAATGGTATTGCACTATGGGATTTTCAAGCTCATACATTTACAATTCGTGAAAGCAGGGATGCTAAAAATTCCTTCAAAGTTGTTGCGATGAACAAATGCATTTAATATGATACATTTATTATGCGATGGTCAACAAAATAGTAGTGAACTATAAATGTTAATAGCAATGTAAATGATTTCTCTAACAGTTATAATGATCCCTATTTTGACATTCTAATAATGCCCAATTTTAGAAATAAATAACGAAGTAACAGTGTTGGTTGATTTGGAGTACTTCCATGAAATTCGCAAATTTTAATTTCTGTAAAATAATTTATAATAATTTTAATTTATACGTAGTTTTCTTATGAAAACTAAGAAATGACCTCTTATATGAGAACAGATTGCCAATAGCATCTACCTTCACAAAAAAAAAGTCAAATTGCACTAGTGGTAACGGTTTAATAGTCTTGCTCATGTAGTTGATTTGTTTTCCAATTCTTCGAAAATTCTCTTATTTTTCCACTTGTGGTGGTATTTTTGTCAGTTTAATTTTAACAGAGTGAAGTAAAGTAGGCATATTTGGAACATTAAATACTTTAGGTGCAGAATGACTAGATTTATACTGAGAGGATTTCCAAGGATATTTAATGTAATTTTAATGATTATCTGGAAGCGGGATTCAAAATTTTGTTTACGTGTCAGAGACAGCCCTGCACTCATGCTATTGAACGCCCTTCGAGAACCGACTGTGCAATGTCAGAGGCTTTTATTAATGGCTACTGACAGTTATTTTTTGATTTTGGAGGGGGGGAGCACGTCTGTGTTTGTGGTGGCTAGTTTGCATGGCTTACAGTAAAATCTAGTACAATCATTTGCAAAGCTAAATTAAAAGTAAAACTTTCTAGGAGACTATAAAAACCAGTGCGGGTGTATTATATGATAGGTATTGAGTATCGAATCTGTCAAGGTATCGGTATCAAGACAATCTGGTTATCAGCCCATCACTAATTATAAAATAAAACGAATGTCTCAATGTTAAGGGTGTTTTAGGTAGTTTGTTCTTTACTAATAAAAAGGTTCTGCAATTTTATGTACAAATATACACACTATCATTAATTGCAATGTATGATTACAGAATTCTTAACATGTGCCAGATAAATCACACTACTGAAAGGTATTAGTTATATATTAGGCTGTCTATTTAAGTACCCTAAAAAAAAGTTTCATTTATATTTCAGAAGCTGATAAAGGCACAAAATGTACACAGTGAATTCCATACTTAAGTTTTAAACAGAACAGTATCTCAGAACAGTTACAATTGTCACATTATTTTCATAAATCAACATGTTTTCTCTACCACTCAAAAGTGCCAAGTCTTATTGTTATAGATGTGGTATGTAGTACAAATAAAAAGGTTCTGAGATTTAATTTGAATAAAATATAAATATTATCAATGATTGCAATGTATTATTATACAATTCTAACATTTACCTCACAAATCAAACTACTAAAATATGTCCATTATGGATGTGACTGTCCATCAAGTACCATAATAAAGGTTTAACATTTGTTTACATTTCAAAACCAGGTAAGGGCACAAAAATAACACAATGAATTCTGTAACTTACTTATAAAAACAGTTTTACACAAAACTGTTACAAATTTCGCATTACTTACAGATATGTATACAAGTTTAATCTATAACTCAACATGTGTAAGTGCTATGTTTAACGATGTGTTGAAATCTCTTGGTTTAGAGTTTGGAATGTTGTAAACAAAACACTCCACAAAGTTATAAAAAGATAAAAGTTCGTTGGGGAATGTAACGTTGCAGACATAATAAACTTTAAACAAAATATCGAAAGCATTCAATGCACCTGCCCTTGAATGCAGGCAGATGATTTTACTGTCTGTAACTATAAAGAATGTGTTTCCAGTTCCTTCAACACATAGGATATATGGCTGAATACTGCCGCTGCTCTTACGCTGCCTTTGCGAAACAACTGTTTCAACATATGTTCCTTCCTGCAAAATTTAAAAAAAAAGACCATAAAAACTTGAAATATATTTTTATGTCACATACAAACTACTTCTACCAACAAAAAATTAATTCAATCCACATTATCATAACAAAGAAAGGCCTATTTATAACAGTTTAGACTATATACATTATACAATAGTAATAATGCTATGAAAACAGGGCTTTCAGTCAACATTATGTGCCAGTCGAAATATGTTAGGCTTCAACTGTCGGTTAACAAAGGATAACTGTATACATAGGCATTGAGGATGTCTGAAAGCATTAACTCACAACCATTATATGTAGGTAGCAGTCCTTATATGGAATGCTTCAGCAATGAACATTGGCACCACAAAGGAATTTTGATTTACAAAACAGTTTTGTCAGAAATTCAGTACTGTTTACAGTATTTAGCAAAGAAAAACCCCTCACTAACTAAAACATCATTTCAAATAAAATGCATATTTAAAACTATTGTGGGCAAATGACAGGGTTGTACATAAACCAAGTGAAGTACATACACATTCCCAAACACAATGATGACCATTAATTAATGTTATGTTAAGTTTACAAATGCACATGGCAAAAAAAATAATTATAATAGTTTATTGATACACGTGATCTGACAAATTTGGGATACACAAAAATACAGCAGCATGCACACACAGCAAAACTCTGTTTAGAAGTTCCCCTTTATAATATGTTAAACCAATTGTGTAATGGATTCAAGAAATGCAATCAATAATTCAGGTACAGAAGTACAGACTACCCCAAGTGCATATCACAATAACATTTGGTTTTCAGGAGGTAAAATACAAATTTTATATAAGTGTGAAGCAGCCTCCAAGAGTCTTCCCCAGAAAGCCAGAATTATAAATGAAGGCGTTTCAAGCAATGATAGAATTAAAATGATGGGGAGGGACTGCCATCTTATGCCACTGTACACAAATATTTGGAAGGTAAAGTCTTATGAAAAACAAACCCCCTTGAATCACACAAAAAAAGAATTCAATCAAGATAACAGTTCCTCTGGTTGGTCAATTCTGACAAACCAGTGATAATCAGTATTATTTATAAGGACAATAAACAGTAAACAATAAAATCATAATAAATTATCGACTGCCACCCTGAGCCTTCATGTTTTGTCGCTGTCACAGTGTCACCAGAATACATTGCTGGGTGTTTGTAATCAATATGCTTACCTTCATAAAGGTTGTAAATTATGCATCATTCACAATATACTACAGCAAAACCATAAATACTTCGTAAAAACATTTTCATAACCAGTCAACTTACATGACGAGATCGCACATTTAATGTTTAAAAGTATAGTACATAATGATTCAAATTACTACAGTGTGTATTAAAGGTTGCATATTTTGGTGTGCAGCTCATAATTTATACCTACTGCATTTTCTTTACAATATTTAAATTATGTGATTGTGAAAGTAAAATTAATTACAAGTGCTCATAAACACATAACCTATATGGTAAAAGATTGTCTCTAGATTTGTTCGAAGCTTCGCAGAAGCATAGTTTTCACTACCTATATCACAAAATATAACATTTGTAATATACATTTGAAAAACCTAGCATGTTCTTTTAAATATAATGTAATCAAGTGTTGTAGAGATACACTTACATTATCTAGGTTAGTTTTGGGCGCTGCTTTAAAAAACAAAACTTTTGTCTTGGATTTTTTTTGTCTACCATTGCTACAAATTTTGTTCAAGTAGTAACTAAATATTTAGTCTGTAATGGCACTTTTATTATGTTAGTATATTAACTGCATTTAATTAAACTTGGTGATCAGACCTTGAGTGTTTCCCCCTAAACTACTTATTTTTTAGTTCTATGCAAATAATAAATTGTTAAAGATTTCATTAGCAGTCCACTGATGTAATATTACTAACATACATTTATAGAAGTGAGTACATCTGAATTATTTTTGTGCTATATGAACTCTGATGGTACTGGGTAACTTTAATTTTATATTTCGAGTTGCCTACTTCATACATAATATTAACAATTATGTTTAAAAATGCTTGTTGTATATTTGTTGAAATTTTAAGACTCCCATTAAACTTTAATGAAAGTTCATTACTTTTGCCCAGCGCACCCCACCCCCCCCCCCCTTAGTTTCGTGGGGAAATGTCACTTCCACACAACAACCCTAAATCTTTGCACAACAGACTCACCTTCTCAATCATAATCAGTTCAAGACAGGGAAACGTCTTATTACTTTCACCAAGTTCATCACCAGTACGTGCCTGCAACATACAGAAAAAGCTACATTAAATATTTTCATACAAATCTAATCCATACCGCATTATCAAAAATCTTCATAGCTATAAACAAAACTGAAGTACATAAGTACAAAGTAGAACTCTTTTAAGAAGTTTCCCGTTAATAAGTTTTTCTGCTTAATAAGATTCCATAAATTTGCACCTGGTTTATAACATTAAGGTAATTGACCCTTTGAAGAAGTTTTCCTGGTTAATAAACCCAAATTTTTCAGTTCCTTGAGAAAATTAAGAGAGTTATATTGTATGAGTAATAAGAATATGCACAGAGTGTAATTAATTCCATACTATTTAAGAAGTAAAAGTATTATGCTGATGTGTTACATCACAGGAAGGTCTCAACAGATGCGATAAGAGGTTAGCATCAATTTGGTACCTGTAATTTCTGATCAGCCTCAAAAACAATAACATGAGCAAGATGAGAAGAAAAAAGGGCAAAGCAATGATAATTTGCATTGGCTGACCAAGTAAACCCAGATCGCTGTGGTTCTAAGCAAGCACTCTAGCTATCATAATAAGTGAAACTTGTTAAGATGAGAGTTGACAATGACTGCAAAAATTATTGTTATAACAGATTACCTTAATGGGTAATGTTAATAGTCGTTGCCGGGCGGAGGGAGGTTCAACTGCTGCATTTACGTACCAATCTCTAAATATATTTAAGTACATATAACATAAGTAGGTTGAATCCACAAAATGTTAGGATTTCAAGAGTCAAGCTACGATTTCCCTTACCAACACATTTAGATTATGCACTCACTTCGCCGCCGCGGGTAAAAACATAAAAATGTTTGTGAAAAAAATTACTTACTCCAAAATAATTTATTTAGGTCATATTTGCAATACGGGATATAGATGTATGTTCACCAAATTGGTAACGGAACAAGAAAACTTAACTTGTAAGCATTAAGACTGCCGCGACATTTGCAACTCAATATGGCATATTTTCCGTGGTTGCCGACCTTTAATGTCAAATTTCAGTTTACCATGCAGTTAGAATTATTTTATGCACAATTCACTTCCATTAGTTGTCTAATATTTATTAGAATAATCATTTAACAAATTTTTATCCTAGCTAAAATTTAAAAAAAATTACGCTACATATAAATAATGCCACTCAAATTCATTACCGAAAAGTTAACATTAATTTACTTTGAATACACTTCCATTCACCACTGTAGGCCTACATCTATTTCCGTGGTTGTATTGGTAACAAGCTGGTTACAAGAATTCGCAACGACAGTCACAAAAGCGAAAAAGTGCATAAACTAACCAAAGTTGGCAGACGTCGAACGGGAACAGTGAAATAGTGTTATTGCTGTGGCTCTCTCAGAGACGCAAACAGGATATACTGACAAACTGAACTGTCTGCATGCACAGATATGTATTTTTCAGTACGTATTATCGGTACATTTATTTCATTGCTAGAAGGAAGGAGCCGACTTAGCACACACCACTGATTACAGCGTGCTGCTGTGATGTCTTGATGTGCACTGTTGATACTGTCTCGCAACTATTGGATGATTGTTTCAGAGGTGCCGATATACAGTTATCGATGTTGCGATACTATGAAAATATATATGCTATTACATGGTGACCACTCAATTTCTATTTCAAAATTCTGTGACTTTTCCAGGTTTTCCAGACCAAATTTGTGTTTTTCCCTGACTGATCACTTTGGCTTTATCTTTGCTTATGATCATATAAATAATCTATACAATTATTGTACAATGCGATGAGAATAGTAAAAGTGCAGCAGCAGCCACAATAATAATTGAATTTAAGTTGGTAACCTAATTTTCACTAATACTATAATGGTGTTTGGTAAACAAACCCCCTCATGCCAAAAACTCTTATACACAATGTTAGGTTTAACAATGGCTATGGCGTAAGAGTTTGCGATACAGATTTATCCCAAATAAATTGTAAGCTTCAAACATTTCTTATTTGTAACATATCTACGTATCACTGCATTTATTGAGAAAACTACAAAAATATTACATTTACTATCACTGTAATTTGTAGGGAAAATTGCATAATTTCCTCCCCCCCCCCCCTCTTATGTTTGGTTTCATGAACTTAAGAATAAAGCGTGAAAACATTTCGAAACACAGATTTGGGCATGAGAATTTAATATAAACTCATCCACAAATCTAATGACTGCTACTTCATAGTAAAAAAAATTGACAGTGAACATGTAGAAAATTTTTTTAAAATATCATGAACATATATTGGATACATGCAGAGCTTATTTAAATTTTCCAACATAACCGGTTCAAAAAAATTTATGTTCAACTCCATATGAAAATACAAAGCTGAATTTTAACAACTACACAAAGAAGTGTTCTATAGAGAGATTAATCGTTTATTCACATTCATATTAATGATAAATACTAAAATTAAGCGTAACAGCTGAAAATAATTGAAAACTTTTCACACTAGTTTCTTTGTTGAAAAAACAGTTTCGATAATACTGTATAAGCCAACTTTGTCCTCTGAAGCTGTATTTTTGAAGCTATTTCTGAATCTGGAAACATTACCTAACTGAAATAATGTAACACTCGATGCACCTTCATGTATAGACTGGTGTGCATGATAGTATAAAAGCACCAAATAATTTCAGATTTAGTCACATTCTCCTTCAACACGAACACTTTAAGAATAAGATTTCATTTTTGATTAAGGCTGGCCACTTTCAGTGACGGTGTTAGTTACTGGCATGTCTGAACTGAACTTTATCTCACTTTCTGCTTGTGAAGATGGCCCTACCACATCTTGAGGCTGCGGAACTCTAGCCGCAGCACTGATCTTAAAAAATGCCCTTAAACTAACTGATTTTGCACTATTACTCATCGCTTCTGTGTGTTCTTTCCCTACCATGTGGCTACAGATTGCCCTTTTACCCATGTTACTAAGCGATAAAGATGTTCTGCAAGCGACACAATATGCAGAAAAATCTTCATTTGCCCGACGCAACCACACAGAGAAATTGCTGTCCAGCAACCACCGTTCATTGAACAGTTTTCTTACTTTTTGAACGAGACATTATTTGCACATAATTCTCACTTCTAACAAGTTAACAATTTAGACTGTGACAAACCATATTCTTCCAGCGGGTTTAGACCACCTTCCTTCGTTAAATTGCTAATATTGACAGAAATAAGTCTGCAGCTGAAGGGTTGAGATTCTTGAACACGTGTCACCAAAACGCTGAGCGGTAAAAAGAGTGTTAATAAGTGGGGGAAAAAATGTTATCAATGCACGCAAGCAGATATCGCAGTAACATGACCATTTGAAATTAGTTATATTATCTTATTTCAGAAAAGTTTTTATGATATACACAAACGTAAAAAACCGCAAATACCAGCTAGAAAACCGTTCAATAGGTGTATCATCCGCCATCTTAAGTAGCATACACTTAGCAAGTCGATACAAAAATACAGCGTCGTTAAGTCAAACATATGCACTTCACATAATAATTACATAACTATACTGCTTATAGGTACTTCAATATAAATTTTCCTGCCAAAATAACGAACAAAGCCTTAATGCACTAATGCTTGCATATCGTAATAATTTGTAACAAGCAACTTGTGTGTACAGCTCAAAGTTGCCAATACAACACAAAGAAATCTCATTTCGCTACGGCTCTGACTAAATTCAGACACTTCCCACTTTGAAATCACAGAAAATATGCGTGCTGGTTAGCATTACTACATTGCTCTCATTGCACAATAATTTTTTTTTAAATAAAATAAAAATTATGTTAAATAATATTTGTTAAAAAAAAGAACATTGCATTAAAAAATGTTTCAACTTATGCAAACAGATTAGACAAAGAATGCGCCTAACAAAACTGGAATCGACCGATCGATGATTCACTGGGTGTATCTATATACATCAACTCAGTCATATTGATATATGCTCTGAAGAATGTTCTTAACTGCACAGCCGATCAAACATTAGAAAAAGAAATAATTTTATCATTACAAATTATGGAAAAGATATTAGGCCTACTTGTAAGCAAAAGTAAAAAAATTATAATACATACACGAAATTAAACTACTATTACTACCTCAGAAATTCCCTCTATTAGTGCGAAATTCCCCGACTTTTCCCGAAGCATGGCCACCATGTAGTATCGAAAGTGGTATCCATACTAATTTCGATACGGCCATTGCAAGAATAGTATCGATACCGGTATCATATCAGTAGTATAGCAACGTCCCTATATACAGTATGCCACCTGTCTTATACTTGACACGTTCGCTGAATGTAAGCAGTATGCATGCTACTGTTTTTCTGTCATAGCGCATGTGCCCACATACAGGCTCTCGTTTTAAATGAATTAACCTTATAAATAGTAAGTAAATTGATAGTGCTTGGAAATGCTATCGTTACAGCCAAATGCTCGTCTGATAATAATGCATTGAAATTTTATACAAACAACTGCAATATGTTTCCGTGAGTGTCCTCTCGATAGAAAATTATTTTTACAGTGGAAAAAAAAATGTTTTTCTTATTGCGCAAAGTGCTCTCTTCAGAAATTGAGATTCGCACCCCTCCCCCTTTCCCTGGCTATAGAAAAATTCTGTTTACTTAACTGCTGCAACATAGTGGAAAAGTGCTAAGAGTTGTAAAGATAAAGCTACTAACTATAATCAATTAGGATGCCATTTTGTTTGTGAATTATGAGTTATTTACAAGGAACTGGTACCTACAGATGATGTCACTAGTTAATCTGCAAGTTTCCCAGTGCCTACATGTTTATGATGTTGGTAGGTATTTTCACATGCCACAATAATAATAATAATAATAATAATAATAATAAAAGAATAATATATTATAAAGATAATTTTGCAAGTGTATTGAACACCTGGATGTGCAGGAATGTTTTTGCTAGGTTAGCAAAGAAAAATGGAGAAATTGAAGAAAAAAAACTGCAACACTGCAAAACTTATGCAGTGAGCTTGAAAAAGTTCTTTTTCTTGCCCCCTGTTTTCGAGAAAATCCTTATGCCAAATTAGTGACTATTTAGACTACTGTCCTGTGTAGAATACGTACTACTCTTGACGAGTACGATATTTTGTACTGATATACAGTGTAATCTCTTAATTACGAGACTTGATGACAGTACAAAAATCCTTGTTTCTACGAGTACTCGTAGCAAACAAATGTAAGCATTAAAATGTAATTTGGAAAGCTAAAAACGTCATAAGTTACCAGGAGGGTGGGCGTTGTATAACAATAACGATTTAACTTGGTTGATATCTCTGCTAATAAGAAGTACACTATGCAAGTAGGATGACAGGTCTGTGTTTATTACAAGGAATGTGATACGTAATTGTTTAATGAGTTATTTCTGAGCTTTGGATTCCACAATTTTCACACGTTACCACAAAACATGACGAAAGAAAAATATATCCGGCCGCAATGAACGAGTAAACAGCAGAGCCACTCGCCCATCGCTTGGGATTGGCCAAAATGAATACCACCGTATCAGTAACGCTTCTTGTGATTGGCCCGACGAATGAGGTAGCACTGTTGTGCAAAAATTGCAGCCAAAATTTTCTTATATGTGAAATATTTGTGGCCGTGTTCCAACTCGCAGTTCTAGTTAGCTGAATGGTCACGTGACCTGTTTTAGTATACGAAAATGATGACTTATTTGTATTTGTTATTTAGTGTTTATGCTTTAGCATGTCATCTTTAATTTTATCCATATTTTTTAGGATAGTGAAGAGTGTTGAACTGCTGAATCCGAAGTACCTGCCGACTTCAGTTTTACTAGCACTCCCTTCTTCACATGCCTTCACAATTTCAAATTTTGTGGCAACATCGATAGCTTTACGTTTACCAGCACCAGCATTACTGGAACTCGCCACTTGAACAATCATATGTTGCCAACCACGTGTTAGATTATCAAACAACTGCGATGTATTGTGGCAGTACTATTATGCACGTCAAAATGTACTGTGCAAGTATAAACACCGACTGAAGTTGAAAATTGACGCCACTTGAAAAGTGATCGCAATGCGAAAACAACAGGTGTACACGACCACGATGACAACTAAACTTCTGACGCGAGCGATGCCAGATACAGACTGAGCAGGGGTGGTGAGATGGTACCTAGGTCAAGCAAGCTCATGGCAGGGTTGCCAGATGCAGCGGCCATTCCACTAAATTCCAAGACAATTTGTTATGAAAAGTTTGTTATTATTTTGTACGTGATAACTGCCAAGATATATTGCAAGTATTGTTGGGTCGAAAAAAGTAAACAAACATTCAGGAATTCTGCATCAGGAAAACTTAGCCAGTGTAAATAGAGTCGAAAATAAATAACTTGGAACGAGTAATTATGTTAAATATCGGTCTGGAAAACGGACTTAGAGTTAATGAATGTTTGCGTTACTAATAATAAAGCGAGTATCGATTCGTATCCAAAAGATCACAGTCTAGTACAAATTTTCAATCGCGCGCAATGCACAAATGTAAAAACAACCAATAAATCAAGGGTGAACGCTGCTCTATCTGTTGCAAGTCGAACTAACTACGCTTCACCAGCAAAGTACCGACATGTCATTATAACAGTATGACCGGCAATCCACCAGTTCATTGTACCAGGGCCTTTAATCACACATTTTTTTATGGAAAAATCTTCGAAGTTTACTTCTCTAAAATCACATTTGTTCGTCACTAGCACTAAATAAGTTATTTGCAGTGTCTTTCTGTAAAATTAACATTGCGCACATTTCTTTAAACCAACAAACTTAAAACATGAAAATTATATTTGTCTCTTTTCATTGCCGACAGCCAGCAAGGAAGATGGAGGAACGAGCAGTTCTATGAAGCAGTACACACGTACCGATTAATATTACACTTCACTCAAGAAAACTCTCTACAGCGATACCTACAAACAACTATGGTTAAAGAAAGGAACTTAAAAAAAAACTATTAACCACCGATAAAATATTCCGACTACACCAACAAGATATTCGTATAAACACGATGAGAAAAAAACACACCGCCATTGGCTGGAAACATTTACGGTTCATACGTGTCGACATGGTGTCATACTGTCATAATTGCTAAACATGCTGTTAAAATCAATTCACTAAAGGCAAAAAAAAAAATCACTAACTTAACAACATGAATCCCGCAGTAATTCATCAGCTGGTACTATGCTTTACAAACAAGAGCATTTACTGTTTACAGAGTGTGTAGGTTGGTCACATGAAATGAACAATACGTTTCCTCATGACATTACCTGCAATAATCAATTACCGTTGCATTTCCTGCTTGACCTATCAAAAAGAGATAGTGCGTATCAAATACGGATTACAATCTGGAGAGCGGGAGACAACCTAGAAAATCCGGAGTCTCCCGCCAAAATCGGGATGGTTGGAAGGTCTGTATATGCACAATTATTTCTTGCAAATTGTAAATTTTACGTTTTAGGGGAGATTTCATGGCAGTTTTAGGATTGCTTGTACTGGGTTAATGTACTAATTAGTTCATTTGGTTTTTGTGGTATTATGGTGTAGTTTGATTATTTCTTTGGGAGGCCTCACCTCCTGTGTTTTAGTCTCGCTCTTGCTCTGAGTTTTGTTTTCAAGTTCTACCGCAAAACACACTTATACTACTTCCTATCCTTCTGCCCCCCCCCCCCCCCCCAACTTCGTTAGCTGAGCGAACTGTTGTGGTGACTGCCTCCTCGCCCAGCACAATCTACTGGCTAGGTAGTGACATTAAAGTGGGTGTGTGTTTGATAAGTTTATGTAAAGATAATTCTGACGTGGTTTTTTCTGTTCTGTTGTGTCGTATGTAATAATATATAATTTTTTGTGGTAACTAGTTCACAATTGCAGCGGTAGTTCCACTTTGAGGAAGGGAGTGTAACACTTTCTATAAATTTACATTCAATATAAGAAATGTTATGCAGGACGCAGGAAACAATACCTGTACATGTCATCGTCATCCCACGTATTTTTATCCACCTCATAGAATATCACTGATATATCCACTGAACCTACAGTTATCCGTAATTCAACATGTGAATTTTCATAGACAAGCCATCTCTTGAGTGTACGTGTGAAAAGTTCAGGAACGTAAATAGCTTACTAATACAAGTGTTGTTTCTTGTAAGTGCATTAAATTAGCATAAAAAAAACTAAACAAATTCAGCATACAAAAATTTTAACAATGGGACATTTATTCATTGTTAATATGTGGGTAATTCTAAAGAACAGGGGCTTTCTCGAAGATCAAAAAAATAATACCTGGATATGTTAGATATGATTATTAGTAATCATAATTACTAGGAATGTTGGAGGGGCTTCAAGTAATTTTCTGTAAAAAAAAATTTGATAGTGCGGAGTGTTATCAAGATTGCTGTGTTTATGCTATAAAACACGAATAATTTACGTTAAATATATTTATATCGGGTCGTTGAATTGTTTTACATGCAAGATTCCCGTTTGAAACCAATATTTAATGTGGAAAAAGTCATTTAAGGGGTATATTTATGCGGTGGCGCTGAGGTTACACCTACAGGTAAACAACACGTCAAACAATGTCTGAAGATTATGTAATTATGGTGAATTACTCAAGGCTTACCTTACTTTGTCTATTTTCGCGAGGAATGTACTACGTAATGGATAACTAGTAGAATGAAAGAAATACACATAGTTCAACATACGCGATAGTTTCCGAGATGGTGTTTACACACAACGGCGACCGACCATTGTATTAGGTGACCAATGGTTTAAGAGCAGTAGCGTTTTTGACTCTTAGATATCGCAGTGCATTGTGGGAATGATCAGAACTTATGGCGGATATTAACGGTCGTAAGTTGTTTCGAACAGTGCGCGAAAGCAAGTTTTTAATGCAATTAATTCAGGTAGATGTGGTTAACGGTCGTAAGGTGTTTCGAACAATGCGCGAAAGCAAGTTTTTAATGCAATTCATTCAGGTAGACGTGTTAAATCAAATAATTGTGTGAAAGTACTGGTGTATGTGTGTGCTAATATATACACTGAATTATTAATGTGAGCGTTTGAAAAATCGTCGAATAGAGTACACATTGTGTTGTGTATGCAACGTAGTACCATGTATTGGGTCAGTAACGTAATTATTTCGGTAATTTTTAAGTACAGGGGCCTTTTTCGAAAATAAAGTCAAATCTTGAAAAGTGGTTTATTCCCACTACTAATTACACAATAGACAAATTTACTAGGGACATTAACATTTGACCAACAGAAACCCCAAAAACGATAGTGGGGAAGGTCGTGAATAGCTGGGAAATTATGGGATAAAACGAGTGAAACTTGTACATAATATAATATTCACGAATATAAATTAAATTGCAAAAATACTGTACACGCGTAGCCAAACATTATGCACAGACCCAGAGTCCCAGCACCAGCAGGGGAGCAAATCTCCAAAACAATGATTCATGCTAATCTACTACACACGGTAGAGTTTGTTACAAACGAAGTAACTTAACACACTAATTTCTGAGTTATACCATCAAGAAACAGGTGTCCACGCTTTACCACTATACGTAAAAGTTGAACTGCATGTAATTAAACCTACGGTAACTTTCAGGTAGGCTATTGTAGTGTCATCAATATGTTTTGATTTCAGCCATGTGGCTAACTCCTCCACATCAAAATTATCCATTAACATGTAATTAAAAGAAAAGAGAAAATTAATAAACAATAACTTTTTGCTACAATCAATTACAGACAACAATGACAAAATGATGCACACACAACAGTACACAAAACATGATGGAGGGGGAGGGGGATTTTTTTAAACAATGATAATTACCTGTGTGATATGTATTCTATATGGACATAAAAATTTCCTTCATAAAAATATTTAAATTCTGGTGCTAAGGGTACATCCAAACAATTGAAAAATGTGGATGAAGTTAACCCTTTTTTACACGTACAAGACTTTTCTTTAGTCCTACAGTATGTAAATGTGTGTGTCTAAAACACACGTGCATAAATATGCATATGGCAAGATAAAATCTGAGTGCACATTTTGTATAGGGCCTAATACATCGTAATTACTAGTTCCATGAATAGGTAGCTGATGTGGTCAACTTGGCAGCACATCCCTGGACTCACTTTTATTACTGTTGAACCCTTGTGTAGTTATTGTAATATAGGATTTCCAAAATTAAAATGTTTTACCCAAATTCCATGACTTTGTGTTATGTTTTAAGGCCCTGCTACAATGAACCGGTAGACTGCTGGTATGGTGCTGGTCTGGTGCCATTCTGAACTGTAATTGGCTTACCCTGCTGTGACGTTAGTGCTGGTGCCGGTCCGGTGCTGGCGCTGCAGAGTTGGCCAACTTTTAACTGACCAGCACTTTGCACGTGATTGGCTGTTATTCGTACCACGACGATCGATCACCAATGAAATCAATGTTAATGCCCAGGAGTAATGAAATTCGGCACTTTGCCGACCAAATAAAATTAAATACATTTGTAACAGAAGATCCCCACTGTCACTAAATTCCAAGACAATTCGTTATTAAAAGTTTGTTGTTATTTCGTACGTGATAACTGCCGAAATAGATTGCAAGTGTTGTTGGGTCGATAAAAGTTAACAAACATTTAGAAATTCGGCATCGAGAAAACTTAGCCAGTGTAAATACAGTTGAAAATAAATAACTTGGAACGAGTGATTATGTTCAATATCAATTTGGAAAACGAACTTTAGAGTTAATGAACTTTTGCATTTACTAATACTAAAACGACGATCAATTCGTAGTGCAATACACAAATGTAAAAATAACCGATAAAACATGGCAAATGATGCGCTATCTGTTACCAGTCGAATGAACTATTCTTCACCAGCAAAGCACCGACATTTCATAGTAACAACACGGCCAGCACCAGCAATCCACCAGTTTCATTGTAGCAGGGCCTTTAATGTGTAAACGAAGTATCACTTAGCAGTGGCCATATCGCTAGGCCTAGTATGCAGGGTACATGCATGGCTTAATGCAGGGTACAATCTGAAATAACGTGCACCTGTGGCGTTACCACCAGAATTTATGTTGGAGGGGGGAGGTGGAAGCAAGACTTAAAACTATATCAATTATTTGCAAAGTTGGGTAAAACTATTATGAAGGAAAATATGTGGTTTTAATCGTTGCTGTATTTTGCGATATGCAACCGCTGAAATGATCAATTTGATGTAAATATGATCAAATAACGTAAAAATAAAACGCTTTGCTAACTTTTGGGAAGAGGCGGCTTGGCCCCCTGGCCACCCGACTGGCTATGCCACTGACCTACACACTGTGTAGAAATAAATATTTTAGCCTAACAGCTCCTGATGGGAATAAATTCTGTACATATGGGAATTTTTAGAAGTTTAGCGACTAGTTAATAAGATACACGTGTGTACAATAACTGATTAATTTTTAGGTTGCTGGCTGATAAAGGTGTATACTGACAGATGTACATGAACTCAGACAATCATCCACAGAGCATGAAAATAGAATGCCTTAATTGCTTCACGCAAAATTTTTACAGTATGCTACTGTCGTCATCTTCAGAAATCCATCAGAGTTTGGTTTTAAGTTCCATTTAAGTATATGCAATTATTTTTAGCTAAAATGAGTCTCAAACTTTGGTACTATGGACTATGTGTAATATGTAGGAGAAAAGTGTACAAATTACAATAAATTTGAGACTGATTTTAATATACAGAACCAACATTGTGTATTTGCTACATACCAGTAACATTCTGTACAAGTACAAGTTTTCCGTAAATTCATCTCAGTTCCCAATCGCAAGTTGTGCTGGGGAAAGCCAGACCACCTGTAGCTTCTGTAACTCCCCTTGGCTTCTGATAGTCATAAATGTAAATGCACACACAAATCTGCGTAAATTTCTAAAAACATAGAGATGTCGTGCACAAAACAATTATTTCATTTCCAACTTGAAAATTTTGTGTGAAGTCTTAAAGGCAATTTATTTTCATTTGCTGTAAATGATTTGTCTCAGTTTGTGCAGGCAACATCACTCTACACATGATCAGCATGCAAACCTAAAAGTAATCCTCGAATGTTACATAAATATTTAAATTTTTTGTACCAATATGCACTTAAGAAATAATGCATCATTGTTAATTTCTATTACTACAGACATAGGTTTATAAATATTTTGACAGACGAACGCTACAGTCTTTAGAAATTAAATTTGCATTAGTCAGTCACACTATAAATTAATTTTAGTAATTTAATCTTAGTTTATGTTTCTTCCATTACAAAACCCATACCTAGCAGGAAAATCTGGTAATTCTAGGGCAATACGTCAGTACCAATTAATTGTAAAAAGATGTAAAATTGTACAAACTGAAATTTTTTTAACAATTTGAACTGTCTTGCGGTGCTAGGTTAATTTAGAATACACTAAACGCTTGCTCACATTTTTACTCCGTTTAAATTTGTCCGAAATGCTAGATTAGTGTGAACTGCAGTATTTGCTTATTTACTGGTTTTACTACAATAGTTTCAAGTCTTTCACTACGTTATCTTAGTTTTAAATGTAGTAACAGTTTATTCAAGTTTTTTACTGTGTTAGGTCCTACTACATTGTTTTTAAAGGTTACTTTAAAGTGCAAGATCAGCTTGTTCTCATTTTCACTATGTTGGTTTATACATGATATACTAGGTTATCTTAAAGTGCAGGAACAGCATATTTATAATTTTTATTAGGTTAGGTGCTGCTAAGTTAGTAACTCTGGCAAATTACTGCATTTTTTTACTAGGTTAGTTCGAAGTATACAGAAAGGGCTTATTCTGTTAACTCTTCGTGTACATATATTTCAATTTGTATTATTTTACAATTTTTTCTACAAACATTTCCACTGTATTTACACTGGACTGAAGTGAGCTCTATCCTCCGGCCCTATCCCGCTTCCCGGATGGTTCATACGCCCGAGCTCTTGGGACAAGGAAAATTGTGGGGTAAATACCACGATTTTCCTTGTCTTCATGGCCCTCCCGACTACCTCCTTTATTAGGATGTGTTAGTAGTAATTCAGAAAGGCCCTTTTGCGGAATAATAAAACAATATTAGTACTCCCCAAAAATATAAATTTCAAGTATTTTTTAATATTTGTTCCCGAGCGCCCATCTTAAAAATTACCTTTTTAACAATGCTTCATATAAACCATTTGCTCAATACATTCGTTATGAGTGTGAATTGCTTACAAAGGTAAATAAATTCCCTCATTTTAATACACAACGTGTCCGACCAGTTTGTGCTCAATTCATATTGTATCACACACTACTGAGCTATAACAAACGCGGCGTACCCAGTGGCCTGGCGTTATCTTTAATGTGTGTTGCAATCAAACGCGATATTGTGAATATAATAAATCAAAAATATCCTATAACAGTACTTACATGCATAAACCAATTATCACTTACCGGCCGGTTCAATCTCACCACGTGCTTGCACCAAGTTCGACTTGCCCTGACTTGCCTTGCCTCTCGCTTCCCCTTCGTGTTCGTCACCTGTTCCTTCAAAGAAAGGCTGCACCGGAAACACAGTGCAGCCAATATACTGATCTCAGGAATAGTTTTTTCTGCCGAAAATACCGGCTCGTTTCAATTCATCGTTTTCACAATTTTATATATATTGAGTTCACGGATCGTTGCTAAGGTATGGAATCCCGATATAAAAAGAAACGTAAATAACGCCGTGTCAGAATTGACAAATTTCTTTATTTCGTTATTTTGTAAATTCGTGATTTGCTAGGTACCAATTTGGACGTTGTCGTTGTCGACAGTAACTTGTTAAGCACTCGCGGCAAAATACTAACAGTGCAACCTATTTCTATCTCATTTTGATGCTTAAAACAGACATAATATTTCTGCAATCATCACTGCAATACTACAAATATGTTAATCAATAAGAAAATAATAAATTATGCAATAACGACTTTTAATTTTAAAAAATGATTTGCTGTCTCTCTCTCTCTCTCTCTCTCTCTCTCTCGTGTATATATATATATATATATATATATATATATATATATATATATATATATATATATATATATATATATATATATATATATACACACGCACACGCACAAGCACGCGCGCGCGCACACACTCACACACAGCACAACACGTACTTGCTTTTTATCGTAGCAAAACATGTAAATATTTATCTTTAAAATATAATTTAGTGCATTTCTTCGTTAAATCATTTTTTAAATAACACCACAATAGTTACTTTCTATAACACAATACTTTGTTAAAACAAACGCATAACTCACAAGCTGTATCTTGCAACTTGCTAAAAATTAATCGCCACTCAACTGGCGAAATAATTAAAATACGCACTACATAAAAAAAAACCTTGTCGAAATATTTAAGTCACCAGAAAAGTACACCACAACTTCCTTTATAAACAGTGAGATACGAATATTTTACTTGCAGACTACTGTCATATAAAACTGCCGCCATTTTATATCTTTACTTTACAGAGTGAAACTGTTGTTTCTAAACTACAGATGTATCAGTTATAATTGTACTGATTTTTCAGTGGAATTTTAGAACTAATTCAATCTGTTAACGAATCTGTCGTTTTTTCGCTATTTGACCAGTTAATATGCGGAAAATTACTGTTTCTTACTGTTTCGTCAGTTGCAAAATGTTGCAGCTTTTTGAATCAGTAGAAATTCTACTGATTCCAATTTAGAGTGTAGTCTTTTGTTTACATGAACTATGGATTATCATAAGTCCAGAGCCTTAAAGGCTTGGGCATTTTCACACTCGTGTAGCCTTGAGGCGTACGTCTCTACCAGCTGCCCGAATGGCAGGCATTGGCGATACCTGTAGAGATCCACAATGTTCGTACCGGCGGGACACGAACTGCGCATCGCCGAATCTTGGCGATTAACGTACACGGGGTAATGGGGTTTTATTGCTTCCTCCAACACTTTGCAAATGTCCCTGTACGAAATATTTCCATCGCCCCACCTAACCCAGTGCATCTGCAGGCGGTATGCCCGTTGGGTAGTGCGGTCGAGTTACTTCCATGAGCATGGTGGTAAATACGTAAACACTTTGGATTGCGCATTGTCGTCGCTGTACGAGATGGCAATCTGCTTCATGGTGTACGAGTATCCTTGATGTTGCAAACCTTTTTTCGCAGACACTGAATTTTTTAAAATGCCATTTCACAGTGTGTTCTGAGTTGGTTTCCTCGTCGCCAGGTAGTGCCTGCCAGTAGAAAAATTACACGGGGCGGGCGTCTTTTGCAGGTACTGCTTGCACGTAGAAACCTGGCATGGGGTCAGGCGTCGTGGGGGCGCCTTCTACAGGTACAGTTTGTGCGTAGAAAACTTGCAGGGGGGGGGGGGGGGTAACGTCGCCTGGGATGCTCAGCGTCGGGCCTTGCACCAGCCCCTGTGATGTGGGACCCAAGGCGGTGCAGCCCTCGAAACACTCCTTTCACGGGTGAAAGTCGCATATGTCTTCGTCCGGCTGTAGGTAGGTCGGTAAATACTTTAATACGGCCGAAATTTTGTACGGTGCGTACGCCAGCAGGAACTCTTTCGGCAGGTACGGCAACTCGTTCCGTTTGTCCAAGGCACTAAGCGAACACATCCTTCCGGATGTCAAAATAATCAGAAGTATTTTATGACCGCTTGGACAACATGCGTACATTTCTAAGAGCAAGGTACAGCTTTCCCGACAGGGGCTCGGGACACGTCTTATAAAGCAAGAGTTTAAGGGAGGATGATATAGTGTCTGCGATTAATGTAGCATTGTGTCGCCGATTGGTCGGGTATATTGTCACATGGTTGGAGGGGATGGTGCAAACGAATCTGATTGGTGGGGTGGAATTGTCTTAACTAATTAGCCAATGAGAAACATTGGATCGAACGAAGGTTTCCGAAGATACCTGAGAATATTAGCAAATTATATATATTGGAGTGGGTAAACAAAAGTGATTGATTGGTGGGGTGGAACAGACGTGACTAATTAGCCAATAAGAAACACTGGCAGAGGTTCAATCGAATGCTCCTGATTGGTCGAAACGAAGGTTTGCGAAGACACCCAAGAAATACCAATGGTAATAGTTGCCTGGGAGGGGTGGGAGACATAGGTGACTGGTGGGTTGGGGATAGGGGTACGGCAATTAGCCAATGAGAATCATTGGAGGCGATGGAGCGAAGGTGTCTAATTAGCCTATGAGAAAAATTAGCGGGGAGTGGTGGGGGTCGAATGGAGCGAGTAATTAGCCAATGGAAACATTGGCGTGATTGAGGCCAGCCAACATTCGAACGAATCGAGTAATTGGAGGGGATGGAGTGCCACCTATACTTAAAAAACATAAACTAATACACTAGAACTACCTAGGTGATGTAAATAACTGACACCAATACACCTTCCAATATGGTGGTCGAATGAAGGTGACAAACAGCCTACCAATGTGGCCAAATTCGAAACAAATTATGCCTACCAAGATGGTGGTAGAGCGAAGGTAGGATACAAACTTAGAAACAAATTATGCTTACCAATATAGCAGTGGAACGAAGGTGATAGCATAACAAGATGGCGTCGAACAAATCTACCAAGATGGCAGCCTGCAGTAATGTATAAACAAATTATGTTTACCAAATGGCGGCATCCAGTAACATATAAAGAAATGACGATCGAAAAAAAAAAAACAAATATGGCGGCCTCCATATGATGAACGAAAACATCAAGATGGCGGAATGAGTATAGTTGAGAAGAGTTAGGGTGAGGGTGTCACTCGTCTGCTAGGGATGGAATGAACGTGAATAATTGGTGTTGTTGGGTTAGGGGGGACCTCCAGCAGTTTAAGTTTATTAAGTAAATGTTTTTATACATTTTTTAACGGTTTTAATGATTTTAAATAATTTTTAAAAGTATTTTTAATAATAATTCTTCATAAATTTTTTAACCATTTTAGAATAAATTTTTTGTAATACATTTTTTTAATGATTTTTAAATAAATTTTTTCTTTCATTTCTAAAACGATTTTTAAATAGGTTAATTTTTCATAAAACATTTAAAAAACAAATTTTAAATTAGTATTTAGCAATAAATTTTTAATCAATTTTAAGTTAATTTTTTCATGATAAATTTTTTATAATTTTTTTTAACGATTTTAAATACATTTTTCATAATAATTCCTTTTATAAATTTTTTAATTATTTTTTGGGTTTTTTTTGTTGGGATTTGGGATCAATGGTCAAAGGTCATGGTCACATCTTCTCTCCACTTATCACCTCTGTCCTGAGTTACTTGTAAGGTGTGCTTTTGGAATTTCATAGTAGTTACAAGACTTGCCATCTCTCTTTTTCTAACTGGTTTTTTTTTTTGTTTACTGACTTACAAAACCCTCAGATGTATCTTCAGCACAAAAAGGCAGTTCTCTTTGAATTAAAAAATTGGCGCTCTTGATCGTAAATCTCGTGTTTGAGTCTCCCTTGTTTTCATAGCTGTAGCCACGCACTTCTCTCTAGTATAAGATTTGCGGTAACTGAAGTGCAATTTGACAGTCACGTCCTTGAAAGAAAATGTACTTTCCATCTCCTCTTTTCTTGCTACTCTCGATCAACGTTTTTATTCCCTTATCTTTCACAACTATTTTCCCACACTCTGAAAACATTTCTTCACACATAAAAGACGAGTCCGTCCTTGCGCACGCACAGGAACAAATTTTAATTTAATAATGGTCTTAATCACTGACAAATTTACCGACGAAAAGAGATTTCATCACTGATGAAACGAACCACACCGCACCGTGTACGTAGCTGGTGAATACTAACAAGGTGGTTGAGAAGAAAAACGAAGCACGGATGCTGGTGAGATGTTTTCAAGGTCAGGCGGGAGCATCCATCCACGCGCACGGCAGCTGCGCGCAACTGAAGCGATCGGACCCATCCTGCACAAACAAAGGAACCTCCGCATTACTTCATTTCACCACTAAAGCTTCACGTTTTTTTCGATAGTTGAACAATAGTAGCAGCATTGCTACCAATACCATGTTTGTTGAACAATACCAACCAGTTATTGAGATATTAGACCAATTTATTGGTTCAATCTGTTATTTTTAGGAAAAAATAACCTACTTTTGCATATACCCAAAAGTTATCTCCTATATATTCATATACCCCATTTTTTTTATAAGTATAACCTATTGGTTCTCATTTTGTGCAGAATTTAATGCACTACACCTTCTATTAAAATCGCTTTTGATTTAAGGTCGCTGTTTTCACATTATTCTTGACAAACCGAAAAAACACTCATTTTCGATCAGTTTTTTCTACCTACTGGCTTAAACTCACCTCGGTGGAGATGGAAAACCTAGTATAGTTATAGTGGTTCATAACTGAAGTGATTAAAACAATAAAAACTTTGTCCTGAATTATTTCCATATTGGCCATTTTATATACTCTACCTACTGGCCTAATAGCCAACTGCAAGAAATTTTAAAAAATCTAAATGCAATAATTATATATTTCATTTGTAAAAACACTGTCAATTGTAGAGAAAATTAAAAAGCATAATTAACTGGATAATTAATTGGTAAGAATTAAAATAAAATAATGCCGAATAAAAATAAAACAGATATATAAATATGGAAAAAAAAAAAAAAAAACTAAAATTAAGAAGGCTACAGAGAAATTAATTCTATTAGAATTTTCGAACACGAACTATGCACATTAAAAATGAATAAATTTGCATTAAGACCAAAAGTGGAAAGAGGTATGTACAAGAGAAAAGTAATGTACTAGAATCGGGTCATTTATAGATTAGAAATTTAAGACATCAAATTACTTCTTTTTCAAAAATTAATAGCAGATAAAAATTAAAATCTAGCAATGAAAAATTGAAATAAAACCTTTATTTATTTCGTAATCCGTCACATCATAACAATAGAGGCCATAGATTTCTTTAAAATTTGAACAACTTTCTGATCTTAACTCCATTTGGTTGATTTTGATAACTATTTTAAATATAATATTTCGTTTATTATTATTAGATGTCACGTATTAGTCTATTTCGAAGGAAATATAGGCCTTGGCAATCACTCGAATATCTGTCTGGAATGTACCTCCCCCCCCCCCCCACCATCATAATTCTCATCGTCCTCTCAAACACACAAATAACGCTTAAACCCTGTAACGGAATTTCACAAAGTTCTGCCCACATATAGTATTTAGTAAGTACATCTGATTTATACAGTTCTCAAACAGGCAAGATAATTTTTCAAAATGGCGGCAATTAAATATTTAGTGCAATTTGTTATATCTCGGGAACCGTTGAACAGATTTTAATCAAATTTAGTACGTTGACACTGCATGATATAAGCACTGAATTTAGGAAATGGTATTGTTATGGGTCCTCCATTTTGTAAAATAGTGCAACCATACAATCGATTCTTGCCAAATTTATCACGTGTGTAATACTATTGTAGACCAAGTTTATATATGCAATTTAAATTAATAAGACACTTTGTAAAAATGATGAATATACGAATATTTGATATTCATTCTCTAGATCTACCCTACCATTTTACCAATTTCGACTAAACTGTTTTGCTGTAGTAATATCTTATAAGCATTACAAGTGCCAGTACATATGTGTTTTTGTAAGTCTACCCTTTGTAAGATACCACCAACTGAAAAATAAAGAGTAACATTATATAAAGAGTGCGGGGACAGTGTATTTAAAATGGGGCATAGATGTGACGTCACCTAGCCGCAATGTTGGATCTGAGTAAGCTTGACTCATGACCTTGACTTCGCTCTCGTAACCTTGAATAACCTTAAAGCCAAAATTCTAAAAAATTCCAAAAAATAATACCTATATATAATAATTATTTAATTACTTACACGCAGGAGGCTCGCGGTTCGAAAGCAGGTGGAACTATTAAGCTAAGCTCCCAGCACTACTGACCCTCGAAAATTTGTATTAGATGTTTAGTTGGCTCCCTTACAGGCCCCTTCCTCACCGTACCACATCTACTGTTCATTTATTTTTAGTATCGCCCACTAGAGAGCACTGGTAACACATGATTTCGGCATCAGCCATCAGAGATAATTTACTGTCGGCAAGAAATGAATGGTACCGACCTTTACCGAGCGGTGACGAGGTCCGTACCTACAAAGTATGTAACTTGTCATATTTTATTTTTGTTTTATTTTCTCAACATAAATATTCTATTATTGAATGTCAATTGTAATGAAACATAGAAATTAAATGATTTTTGATGTTTCTTCAAAAATTATTAATAAACAATGATGACACTGAAATTCAAATAGAAAGAAAACAAAATGTACGAAGAAACAATTAATAACATGAAAACAAACATCAATCCTCAAATTAAAAATCAATATTTGAGAACATCTGAAACTATTATTAGATATGTTTTGCTTTGTTATTAAATGTGAAAGAAATGGGGTTAGAATACGATTACACACAACTCAATACTATGGGTATGGAAGCTGTGAAGAATTACCAAATCTCGAATGCGATGAAAATTTATATTAGTTTATATCAATGGCTGAACATAAACTGAATGGTAATTATTTTAAAATTAAAAACTGTATTTTTACGAAAAATGAGGTTTTGAAAGTAAATCAGCCATTGTAACCACATATTGAACTCCATGCAGAAAAAAATAACATCAAAAGAAAAAAAATTTCTTTATCCAAGAATTGTGGGAATTCTCAAAATCTAACTATTCTCCAAAATTTTATCGCCTTTCATTTTTATAATTTTATCAATTAAATACTAGTGTTTGTAGACAAGTTTTTAATTTTGAAATTCGTTTATTTTCTTTTTATTTCTTTATGATTCGTATATTTTAGAATATATCTTAAATATTAAAATATCAAAACTTTGGTAATTTTTAAAAATTCTGTCCACCAATGTAGTATTGTAACTTTTTTCGACTTTTCCCCCGTTTTATTGATTAGAACAATACCTCCAGATTTATATTTAGGATGAAGGAGTATGTTAATTTCACGCTCTGGATTTTAATTTCTTTTCTTTTCTTTGACTCCAACTTGTTTTATACCAATAGTTCTGTATTTTGTGTCATATTCTTTTACCAATTCGTCAAAAAAAATCAGCCTATTTGAAATTACTATTCAAAACAAATATTTTCCTCATTTTATTTTCCAAGTTTGACTGAATCAACACTGGCCTTAATTTCTGAAAAAGTTGAATAATTATTAATACAAAATATCTCCGCTTATTATGTAAAGTTTTAGTTGAAAAACCTTTCTTCCTTTTTCTGGCATAATTATTTTGGTTTTTGGATTTTTTTAAATTTTTGAATATATTTGTTACATTTTTAACAGTTTCTTCTTTGACTTGAATTTTATATATATATATATATATATATATATATATATATATATATATATATAGCGATAACTGACAAAGTGTATTTAAATCCGTGGTAAATTTTTCAAATTCCTTTCAAATACCATATCCGTTTCTACGAATTCAGTCATAAGCTCAGTACAATATTTGCAGAAAATATAGCAGCACTTAACATTAATGAAATCATTTTTTTTTAAACTTATATACGTAATTTTGGATATATTAATATTATTGTTTAGTGAAATTTATAACGTGTAGAAGAAAATGTTTTCTACATTGAAACCAAAAAGTTTATATGATAAAAAATATCTACATGAAGAGATTTATTATACTAAAATGGTTATTAAAGAGATAGTCCCTATATTATTTCTTAAACAAGAAAAAATATGTTTGAAAAAAGTAACAGCGCAAATTGTGTTTAAGTTTTGATAAGGAATTAAGAGGATTTATAACAAATTTGCTATACTTGCAAATGAAGATATCAAAAATATTACAAATTTCTGAGAAGATATGGAGCATATCCCCATGCCCGTAGCTATGTGGGGCGTCAGTGGTGTCCGAAGACCCCCAGAAATATAACGAAACTAGAATATAAACATACGATATATATATATATAACATGGCTGATATTTGAAATTTATTTTAAACACCACATTCTTCGACATTATTCACTTAAGTGTTTTGGTACTAATAGTGGCCTGTATTATATCACTATTTCTGGGGCCCTAACTGGCAGTAAATAGAAACTA
This sequence comes from Dryococelus australis, assembly GCA_029891345.1. Taxonomy (NCBI): domain Eukaryota; kingdom Metazoa; phylum Arthropoda; class Insecta; order Phasmatodea; family Phasmatidae; genus Dryococelus; species Dryococelus australis. The sequence continues at coordinate 93,040,700 of CM057009.1, read as the reverse complement.
TAAGTTAAAAAAAATCATCACTTCAAGCTAAAAACTATTTTTAATTTTTCTAACCTATTCTACAGGTCCAAATTGCTGATGTTAGTGGAAAATCTCGAACTCAAAAATTTCTAGAGTTTTAATCAACAACCATCCAATAAACAGAACCTTCGACTTCCACTGTTAAGGAACGAAAATTATGTTTGGTTAACAAGGTATAGGCCAGGTTTCTGAAAATATTTTAATTCCTCTTCCTCATCCCCAAGTTTCAATAATGTAGAATTATAAAAGCTAAGTTTTTTAATAGAATTGTTTTGGGGAGGACATTATTTAACTTTCTAACAACTAAAACAAAGAAATGATTACATTTCACTACAACTGGCTACATAAATGGAACTCTCTAGCTTATTCAAGGAAAATCGTTTGATCTTTCTGGAAATGCTGTGTTCTATTAGTTTCGGAATGTGAAGGAAACGGACCCCACCAAATAAATTGGTTTTTTAGTACGTTTTGCATGTATAAGATGGAAAGTTTCAATGGAAAATATTGACTGTTACTAAAAATCAATTTACCACAAAACACGTGTACTTCCTGTTGAAAACTCTTTGACGGTATGTATTGAGAAACTGGAATGTGTAAAATACTGCCCTAGTATCTTATTATAGTTTTAGCTTTAAAATCAGATAAACTTCCAATTTCCTCTCGGAAGTGATAGCTATAGTTGCCCTGTAACTATAGAAAGATAAGGGGAAAATATGAGGAATTTAGTACTCTTCTCAGGTACTGGGCACTTACCGATGAACATTTGAAGCATCATCATACCCTCTGTTCCTGAAATGCAATATGTGCGATTTCTAAAACACAAAATGAAGTAACAGGGATGTGCGGAGAGCTAATGCAAAAAAAAAAAAAAAGTAATTGGTGACATCAACAATGCTGAACGCTTTGCATTCCGTGGAGATTATAAATTAAATATACCAGGACCAGAGCCATTTTCATTTTGCATCAGATGTGTTGGCAATGAAAACCATCCTATGTTGAGGAATAATTTTGTCGCAACTTTCTGTTAAATATTTTTGAGCAGAATACATTAGTAGGATTATACCGATTCGGGCGCAAGGGGATAGGGGATCGGAGCGCCGGAGCCGACCTCCGCCATCTTGAATTTCCCTTTACTCCCTTTTTTCCTTAAAAATTTCCCCTTTCCTTAAAAAAATCCCTTTTTCCTTAAACTTTTCCTCCCCCCCTTTTTTTCCCCCTTAAAAAGCACCGAGCCTCTCGGATGCAAAAACGAGCTCCTGAAAGGCAATTATCAGCCTATTCAAGTTATTTAAAGGCTCGCTTCTCGAAGGAAGAATAGTGGTGGCTATTTTGGATTTATAGGTATAAGGTATGCTAAATCGATACAAGGGATCCAGGATCGGGGTCAGACCTACAATTAGTCATTATGGTTCATCAGCCATCTTAGCCCCCATGTTGGATGTTGCTATCCTTGTGACTTGACTCCAAGACTTTGAATTATGTTGAACCCAACAAACTCACAAAATTTTTTTAAAATGAAAAATATCAAAAAATCCAAAAATACCTTATTACATATCAAAAACTAATAAAACAGCTATTAAAAAAATTATCAAAATTTAAACGATCTAGTTTAGAGATGACGAGGGATTGCAGCCTACCAGCCATCATGTTATGACATCACCCAACCATCATTTTGGACCCAGGTGACTTTGGCCCATAATCTTGACCCAATAACCGGGACCTTGAATGACCTTGAAAACAAAAACTCGAGAACAATGGTAAAAATTGAATAAATTCATAAGTGAGCAAGCATGTCACATTACTGACTACTACCACCATCTTGGATCCAGGTAACCCATGACTTAGAACCTGTATATCCATGATCTTAAATGACCTAGAAAACAAAAACTCAAGAGAAAAAAGAAAAAAATGAATAAATTCATAAAGTATATCAATTATATTACATTATTAACTACTACCACCATCTTAGATCCAGGTGACCTTTACCTTTGACCTTTACCTAGTAACCTTTGACCTTGAAACCAAAAATTTCCAAAAACTTTTTTAAAATTAAAAAGTTCCAAAAAATATTTTTTTAAATAAAAAGTTAATGAAAAACTGGTTTTTAAATCAATCTTTCGATCAATCTTACAATATTTCCACCAATCAGCTCCACAATCACCTCAAAAATTGCAATCTGCTCTGCAAACAACTCCGCAGTCTGCTCCGCAGTCAGCTTCGCAATCAGATCCGCAATCGCAATACCCTCTGCAATCATTTCCGCAATCACAACAAGCTCCATAATCATCACCACAATATTTCAATCCTTCGCAATTGTTTGGATTAATCATCAATGTATGGGTATTTGTTTTGGTATATAGTCAAATATCCGTGCATTTTATACCAAATTCTTTATTAGCATACTACAAGAAGATCTTTATATTTATAGGCCAGTGCTCACAGCACCACTTTAAAGTTGTGCGGGATATAAGGATACGACAAACAAAAAAAGGAAAAATAATTATTTTATAAGAATAATTTAATATTATTTTGTAATTACATTTTTAGAAGAAAGCAGTTCATCATATCATGCGATTATCTCCGTTCCTTCAGTTTACTAATTATTGGATATATCTCAACAAAGCGCTAGAAATCCACCTCAATCAGATATATGAGTCTATCAACAAGTTCATTTGGGTCTTCGGTAAATAGGTAGTCTGTATTCTCGATGTTTTCTGCCTTCTTCGTGTCGCTCACTGCAGCAAATGTGTTGGAGAGGTATATGAGCGCATCGAGAAAATCGCCATCATCGTCTTCAACATTATCGCTACCTTCACGTTCATTTTCATCTATGCTGCCTTCATAATCGTCTTCACTTCCTGTTTCATCCTCAATATTATATTTGCTTTGCTTTGTAGAGCAAGAGATATATCCTCATTAATATTTAGGGCGACGACCATTTATATTGAAGTTCGTTGACTTCGCAAACCGAATTTACTGCAGTCATTCCATTTATAGCATTGAATCTCTTATCATAATAGCCCGTCGAATCAGTGCCCATCGCTGCAGCAAGAGGTATTTCCGGCAACACATGCTGTCTCCCAGTAGACGAATCTTTGCAGATCTCGGTATTACTTTCAATGTATCGCCTTGCACAAACTGCATGGGACCAATATAATGCTTCATCGCGTGAAATGACTCTTCATACAGGCCGTTCTCTCATGCCGACGAGAATTTTGATCATATGTGAAAATTCGATGGCAGAAGCGACACTGACGACAGGAAGTTAGCGATGATGTTTGATACGGCTCCATGTTATTTGAAGTCAAAGGCTGGCGGCCGTATTCGCAATTCATCTTCGTTGTATGGAGAGAAAGTGCTTCCAAATCGATGTTCACCTCAAGGTATTGGAGCATCAACCGTCGTTTTTCCATATAAATGTGGTTCTTTTAGCAGTAAAGGGCATAACTTGTGCCCACAAAAGAACTTCCACCATGGAATTTATATGTAAAAATATGGGAGCACTCTGAGAAAACCCACATACTCGATCGTCCCAGAAGTAAACATACAGATACTTACATAACAATATTATACCTAAATAATTTTTAGGCATATATATAAATATTGAAATTTTAATTAATATTATTTTCCCATATTTATATATACAATTCTGTATAAAATTAATTTAACATTATTTTCTACTTACTAATTTATACACCTATGCGTGATTATGTATAGAATAAATAAAAAATATTGTTGTATTCCATTAGTTATATATGCATAAACATGCATAAAAATAACTAAAAGTAATTTTGATTTATATATCTATGTAACTATTCATAACAATACATATAAAATTATCTAAAATATTTTTATTTGCATATTTCTAAACATATGCATATATTTATAAACTATACAAAACAACATATATAGAATTATCTAAAATATTTTATTTCCATATTTATAAACACATACAAAATTATGTATAGTATAAATTAAAATAATTTTGTAATTCTATATTTATATACATATTCTATATAAAATATTTTTAAACAATATTTTATTTACATATTAAATACACACACACACACACACACACACACACACATATATATATATATATATATATATATATATATATATATATATATATATATATATATATATATATATATACACATAATTATACAGAAATATAGGAATTTTAAATAATTTTATATTTCCATATTTATCTATACTTAATTATGTATGAAATTAACTTTAAATAATTTTTTATTTACAAATTTATATAACTATTCATAGTTGTATATAAAATTAACTCGAAATAGTTTTATTTGCATATTTATATACCTATACATAATTATGTATTAAGTAAATTAAACATAATATCATATTTTATATTTATATATACATAATTATCTGCATATTTTCTTCTTTGGCTAACGAGTATGTGAGTTTTTTCAGCGTGCTCCCATATTTTTGTATAGAAATGTTATGGTGGAAGTTCTTTTGTGGGTACAAGCTAGGCTCTTTGCTGCTAAAAGAACTGCATTTATATAGAAAAATTACAGTTGATGATCTCACACCGTGAGGTGAACATCGATCTGATAGCACTCTCCCGCCATATGACGAAGCTGAATCGCGAATACGAAGGCCAGCATTTGACCTCAACAAACATGGAGCCGCGACCTGCATCATCGTATCCCGGTTGTCATCTGTGTCAATTTTGCGATCAATTTTTCACCAATGATCAAAATGCTCTTCGGTATGAGAGCGGAGAGTCCTTTTTGCGCGATGAAGCTATATGACATTGGTCCCATGCAGTTTGTGCAAGGCGATACATTGAAAGAACATACCGAAATCTGCAAGTATTAGTCTACTGGGAGTCAGCAAGTGTTGCCTGAAATACCTTTTTCTACATCGATGGGCACTGATTCGACAGGCGATTATGATGAGACAGTTAATGCTAAAGGCGGAATAATTGCATTAGAGTCAGTTTGTGCAGAACGTACACGTCTTGTAAAACGTTCTCATGAAATCGACGAACTTCAAAATAAACAGACGTTGGTCCTAAATACTGATAAGAATACAACTCCCGCTACAAAGAAAAGCAAATATAATATTGAGGATGAAACAGGAAGGGAAGACGATCATGAAGATTGCATAGATAAAAATGAACATGAAGACAGTGATAATGTTGAAAACGATGATGGCGATTTTCTCGATGCACTGCACGCCCCTCCAACACATTTGCTGCAATGAGAGACACGAAGAAGGCAGAAGTCGTCGATAATACTGACTACCTCTTTACCGAAGACACGAATGAACTTGTTGATAGACTCGTATATTTGATTGAGCAGGATTTCTCGCAGTTTGTTGAGATATATTCAATCATTAGTAAACTCTAAGAAAGGGGATACGTCACATTATATTATTAACTGCTTTCTTCTGAAAATGTAATTACGAAATAATAATCAATTATTATTATGATTAACTATTTTTTCTTCGTCTTTGTGTGTCTTATCCTTTTATCCCTCACAACTTTAAATGACCCGATAAGGAAAGACTGATATGCATGAAGTTCCACCTTCGTTATGCTGTCTCTGAAAATGGCTGTCTCTTTTATGTTTAGGAAATCTTCTATGGTAATCGACCATGTAACTGAGACTGCAGAGACTAATCTCGCTAGTACGTGTTAATTCCTTGGAGACCTGTGATGCACTGAATATAGATTTAGCATGACATGTTCTTTTATTGCTACTGGTCGGCGTAAATCTTATTCCCATGTTATCAAACGCAGGCTTATTATGATTTCTTTGTTTCGAAAGTTCATCAATCCCCATGCTGTTCAACGACTGTCACGACCACATTGTGTGCTCTCTTCGCGACGACCAGAACGTAAATGATGATTTGCAGTGACACCACCAGTTTATAACCTGGAGGGACCATAGCTGAAAATTCGTGCAGCATATTGTTCGGCCAGCCGTTGAGGTATGTGCCGCTCGCCAAATTACAGGTTGTCCGTATCACATTGACTGGTTAAATATTTAAGGGCTGCAAGGACATGTGTGTCTTCCAGCTTCATAGATACGTGGCTCGAACCCCAGCATCGGTCCGATAGTATCCGGTTTCGTAAAGTCGATTGTATCTGATAACACTCTTCAAAGTATTGGGATTCTCATGTAGTTCAAATTCTGTGCTGGGGACAGCGAATTTTCAATGTACCTTGCAATGTTGTCTTATTTCATAAGAGCCAACGGGCAGCAAAATGTCATGGAAAACATTACTGCTTTTTACGAGGTATAGTTTGCAGTTTTTTTTTCATCAATGTTCGGTATCGCATTGTAGGTTTGAAAATCAACAGGCCTATGCTCCATTCCCCCTCCAGGTCGAGTGGCGAAAAATGTACCACATGCAGCTCGGAGTTACGACCCATCACAGTGTATAGCCATTTTATTCATATACTTGTATGAGTGAACCAGGAAGAGAAGGCACAAATGCCTGCAGTTCCGCATTTAGTAATTGTACTTAATTTTGGTTTATTTAAAATACTTGCACAATTCGGGCGGATGACGCAAATTCCCAAAATTATCTTAATACTCTGCGTGCTTACCCTTTTTTACGTACACTAACCAGTGTATGCCGTGCTATGCTTTCATGTACAAATTAATTACGGCAAATTTGTAGCTCTTGGGTTTAGCGGGCAAATCATCTCTCATTAACACTCCTATAAAATAAGGTAGTTTCAATTTGTGCACAAACAGATCCAAATCCACTTACGTGAGTCCTCGTTTCGGTAGAGATTTCATTATTGTCTCTTCCTGCTGTGTCGCTTTTGCACACTTCCGCCTCCTAATAGGCATGGCCTTAGGTAGAGGCCTTGGCCGTATTTTTAACAGTGGTGATAGTTTCTATATTTGCAGTGTGTCTTTGTGCCTCGGACAACTGCTTCTGTTCATTTTATGCTGTGTTCACAGCTCGGTCGGTACCGCTGGTGGCTCCGATTAGGTCTCCGAGGGCCCAGAGCGCAGGTAAAACAATGGAAAAATTCCGCCGCAGGTAGATATTTTCTTAGCCTTATATGCTTTTTAACCTATTGCCATTTTTTTGTTTCACTGGTGCCTTCCACTTGCTCTCTTTACCTGTTCCCATTTTAAGTTTTGCCTTTCTCTTTCTCTTATCACCCATGCCCATCTTTACTTTCACCATCATGTCGGAAATGTCACACACTGCTATATTTCTCTGAATCCGGAGTCTTGTGATTTTATTATTTTGTCGGCCTCCCGTGCAAATATCTTGTCTGCCCGATGTCTGGCTTGCAGATCCTTGCGCTAGGAATAGGCGATGTGATGCTGCTTACAAACCTCGTCCAGGGCATTTATACCTGTCTCGTTGCATGATAGCCTTTTAGAACCTATATCCGGGAATGTGCAGCTCGAATGGTTGATTGTTGATCAACGTATAGACGACCTCGCTTCTTGCTACAGTCTTACCTCATCGAGACATCACAGTGAACTGAGTGAGAAAAGTATAAATACACTCCTTTTACACATTTTCGTTTCAGTATCATTCTATACTTGGAACAGTACGGACATATCGCATTTTCCAATGTGATATTACAGTGCGAATTTTGCCAGAGACTGTTTACGCGGAGTGATAATTTAAAAGACATTCTAAAATGTGCTTAAAGTCATCAGGAAGCTTGAAATTCTATCTCCTCCTACTCGTCATTTTTTTCCTCCTCCTCCTCCCCCTCCACCTCAATGTATGAAATAAACCAAGCAGAAAGAATCAGTGTACAGATCGTCAAGCAAGATTTTATTCTACCCATATGTATTAATGCTGAAGATGAAGCTTTATCCCACAAATCGCGACATGGAAGCCTATTTCTAGATACAGTAAAATGCATAATCGCTGGACTATCAAACTGAGGGAAAACGTATGTCCTACTGAACCTGCTGGAGGAAGAGAACTATCTTCGGTTCGAAAATGTGTACCTATATTCGAAATCACTCTAGCAACCGAAATATCAGCGATTGGGATGAGTACTACAGGCCATAGAAAGCATGGGATTTTCCCATGCAGTAATAACGAAACTGTCGTAACTCCGAGCGAAGCACTGTCAAACTTGATATTTGTCATCGATGACATTGCCTGCGAGAAACAAACATTTATTGAAAAAATTTTAGTAAGGAAGACATGCGTACATGGACTGTGTATACCTCGGCCAGACTAATTCGCGCATACCCAAACAGATGCTCCGCGATAATGCTAATGCGTTGGTGCTGTTTCGCATGGACGAAACTAGTTCACGTCACGTTTACGACGATAATGGCAATATGGACATGATACTATCAGATTTCAAAGATGTGTGTGCCTTGTACTGGAACGAGAAATACTGATTTTTGACAATCGTAAAGGAGTGACCCCTATATAATGTGAGGTACGGGTGTGTGTTTGATCAGTTCATCGCCATACATCGAGAATGAGTTACAGCATATCGAAATTCGGGCAAAGTAGCCTCAAGCTGCATCCTCACAAAGACAAAGATGGAGGTTGTCTCGTATCAGGAAATGATGGAAATTGTGTTGCTGGTAGAAGAATAATTCTAAACATTGGTGAACCCAAATTATCTGCTGCTACTAAACATTTCGTGCTCTAAACTGTTAATTGCATCACCTCGGAAATGCTCATTATGTTGGCCGAACAAAACACATTCTTTCGAAATTGCCTGTCCGAGCTCAGGGCGAAGATAGAGTATGAAAAAACATGATTTTCAACATCAAAGGTCAATTGTTCTGAGTCCAGCTCTTCTGGCTCGGAGTCACTGATCCACTTCGCTGGTGTCACGAGTCCACCTCGCCCGCTATGGGTAAAATGGGAGATTTTTAGGGAAAAAAGAGACATTTTTTAAGGAAAAAAAGGTATATTTGTAAGGAATAAGGCATATTCTAAGAAAATTCAGTCGATTTTGGGGGAAAAGAATGAAATGTCGAGGGAAAAGGGAAATTGCAACACGGCTGCTCCCCCTGCTCTGGCTCCGATCCTAGATCTCCTTGTTCCCAGCTCCCATTCTCCCTACTACTGAGTATCCTCACAAATCTGTCGAAGAGTAATATCGCAAATATTTCTTCCTCCTTTTATAGAAGGAATTGTTGTTAATCTCCAGCAACGATTCTGTCAATATAAGGACAGTCTGTCTTAACACATGTATGAAAGTCATGTGAAGGGACTCTAGAAATTAAGGGCCTTATTCATAGTCGTATTTAGTCCGGAATGAGGAAAGATCATCCTCCGACCAAAATTTTTCGTATTTAGAGAGTATTATTATTGCTAGTCCAAGGATCATTTTGCTTTAGTACGGCCTAACTTTTAGTCCGGACTGAGGGTAGGACTGACAAAGTATTAAGGTCAATTATAAACTTGGTGAATATATAATACGACAGTTTCGTTAATATTAGATGGCAGTGAAAGCTAGATAAAGTTCACGAAACATAAAAATTACGTTTAAGGCCGATTCTGTCAATCTGTTTGCAAAAATATGCCGACCTAATGGATGAAATGTTCCGTGAATAATAATTCAAAGGAAATATACTTAATAAGCTTAATAATACATCAGCTTTTAGCCACAGCAATGCCTTTCTATTTCTGTGTCAATCAAATGCCTTCTCTGAAAACAGATTCTTACGAGAAGTTATATATATATAATAAAGTATATTTTCCTAACGACAATGTATTGGTTGAACTGCAGAAAGATTCAAATTCGAATCTCGTCTGGATAGTATAATTCTGACCTGTTTATAATGTATTTTTGTAACGTAATTAGCATTACAATACACATTTAACACCATTATAAAGACTAAATGGCGTAATAAAATGAAAACAGACCATATTGCCAGTGCATAGAGGTGTGCTATAAACATTTAACAAATCAATGTGGAATATTAAGATATTAGTATATTAATTTTATCGTTCTCTATTCTGCAGTATTACCATATATAATAGAGAGTCAGATATTACAATATATGATGAGAGTCACAAAAACAAGGTTAAAACGAAAAGTGACATTAATGTAGTGCATAACGAAATTGCTATTCTCGCTTAGCAAAAAGTTGTGGAGGAGTGTAAAAAGAGATTGTAAACTAAACTGTATCAATAATGTGATTTGTTTACACGGGCAGGCTGATAATACTCAGCATATTATCGAGAATGTCATATTTGAAAGGAAATAATCAAACCCTAATAAAGTGCCGAGATCTTTTATATAACCTGTCGCTTCCAAAATTGCTTCTACTTTTATTTTCAATTCAGCACACAATATAATTGATTATATTTTGTTTCTTCTTACATAGCGTAACGCTTATTGTAAATTACTATTCCATTTGAAAAGGAAAATTATTTTTTTTGAAAATAATTAAATAGTGTTTAGCGTTATCTAGATACTATTTTGTCATTAGTGGAACTTAAGGTTTCATTTGAGACGACAATCTGCAATGCGCATGCTCAGTAAACCTGGCAACAGTGTACTTCGATGATCCTTCGACTAAAGTTAGTCTCACTCTAGTCGGGGTTTATGAATACGATATAGTTAGTCCACCGTTAGTCCGGACTAACCTCAGACCAACTCCGAGGAAGATCATCTCTGGATCATTCTTGGACGAAGTTCTTAACTATGAATAAGGCCCTAAGCGTCTACTTTGAGGAGACAACTTCTCAGGCAGCAGTTTAAGTGGAATACCTCTTGTGATGTGAGAAGAGAAAAGGCAAAAATACTGACATACCTAATGGGATTATATCCTGTTTCGGATGCATGCGGTCTATCCAACCATACGACACTTGTTGTGTATTCTGATCACTTTGCCCATATCAACGGCTGAGGTTCGAAGTTCGTTTCCTTCAATGAAAAGGGTTAAGACATATCTAAGAAATTCAATGTGTAGAGAACGATTAACTAACCCGTCACTCATGCCAATTCACTAACCAGTACCTTTAACACCAGAGGATGTTGTAGATACCAAGATTCGAAACTGAGGATTTTAGGGCCACGTAGCTCCCTTAATAATCCCTTTAGGGTAAAAGTGGTACAGACATTTTCGTCTTATATTTACGTTAGGAATAACCTGCCGGTGTTTTTTCGGTGTTGTTCGGAATCACGTTGTATTATTAAACTTTAAAGGCAATTAAAATACCTACTAATAATTTTAGACCACCTTTCATTTCATATACAACGATGTGCTCCATTTGAGTATATTATAAAAAATGTTCCGTGATTTGAAACATGTTACTTCATCAATATTTTATTGGTTATAAAACTCTATAATTCGCAGAATCTCGTACAACTTTGGTTTTGCCTCAAAAAGTTTATCTTGTAAATTTATTTATCATAGCAATACTACTCATCTATAGTCAAGAAATATGATTAAAGTTTTATAATATTTATACATAAGGATCAGAATCAGATTTTTAAAATGAGACGTTTCTGTTCCGATTCTTAATGGAATAATTTGTATTATTTATAAATTCGGAAACTCGTCTCTTGATCCATAACGTGTATAGTCTCTTCGCGGTTTCTTCGCACTTTTAAAATAAATTCTTCGAAAAATCGCCCTACGTATGACGTGCTGGGTTATTTCCTAAATGAATCATAAACCACATGCGTTTTATAGTTGTATTAACATTATTTTTGCTTAAGTTGAAATTTTACTTATATTTTATCTATAAATTATAATATGTCATTTGTAAGTAATATGAATTTCAACAGAGGGAAAATAAGTGTGAAGGTAATGCCTAGTAAAAATAGTTATTATGTAAAATATCATTACACTGAGTGTAATTTTCCAGACTCTGTTAATTTTTGTTTGCATGAGGCGGAGAAATATCCTGGAAGTAGAAGTTTAGCAGGGCTTCAGAAAAGTTGGCAGTATCCGTAAATGGACCATAATAAGAATAAGATGTCATATAAAGTATTTGAAAATACTGAAGCTGATTCCGACGGGGGTGGGTATTCATTTCTGTCTTACGTTTCGAGCTGTGCATTTCTACTTGCATGAAGGTCGGCATGTCTCGCAGTTTAAATGCCTTGGCATTCCAGCTATACTGCCATCAACTTAAACCTCGGTAACGTTATTACTGCGTTCTTGTCTCGTGTATGTCAGTCTAGCTTTAAACAACTGGCCTTTGACATTGAACATCGATGACTTTGGCCTTCACTTTCTGTGAATATATTGCTAAACATACCTGAAAATCAATTAAAATAAAATACCCCAAAAAAATATTTAAATTATCTCTGTGTCATCTAACAAAAATATATTGTATTGGCTCTGGCCCTCTGAACATATTAACACCAAATTTAACTTAATAAAATTATTTATCCATCTTATATCGTGTATGGTGGTTTCCTTGCACGTTGTTGGTTTGGGATTGATCTTTAAAGTTAATTAAAAAATATTGCCTATAAATAAACCAAAACCCATTAAGGTGTTACATGTAGTTCCGTTCTGACAGCTGCGTATTAGTACTCCGGCGTTTAGGTTGGTACGACTTAAGGTCTCGTCCACAGAGGCATTATTATAAACAAGGTAAAAAGTACTCAGGCAAACAGTTGACGTGAAAGGAATGGGTCACGTTCTGTTAAGAGTAACCATTCTAGACAACCGTGAATAAACGGAACCAGGATGATTACATTGGGAATCGAACACGCGTTCTTGCGAATGCGAGCCTAGTTGTGTTCACACTAGTTGTTCTGGTGTTTACTCGGGATTGAAACCTCTTGAATGTATCCTGCCATGGAAACGACATCATTTAAATAATTACCTTGACTTTGATACCCTTGAAAACATCAATAACTCGAAGTTTTTAGAAGGGAAAGAGGGAGATGAATGTACAAAAAATAATTTAATTTTTTTACAATTTTTTTTGTTGTAATTTTCGAAAAAGTAACTTTAAAAATATGTCACTCCAGTTAGCAAATAGTATATTAAGAATGATGCCACCTCGTACTATTATGAAAATCACAGCATGTTTAATAAATAAGACACGTATATCACGTAAATATTAAGTGAAAATGTGTTTGAAAGTAAATAAAGAAATGTTCCTGCGAATATGTTATTACTGCGAAATACCGGTAGTCGGCATGGTAATAAGCGACGGGCTTTTGCTTTTCCCGGCGAGCTGAGCTCATTAGCCCTGCAGGAATTATTTCAGCTTCATAATGTTGCCATTTGTAGGCCGAGGAAAGAAGGATAAAAAAAAAAAAAACAAATTCGCTTTGCAGAGTGTGTCTGACGGGGTGCGAGGCGCGGATTCGGCCGCCGCGGTATGCGAATGGCGGGACGTCGACCTAAATTCTCGGCGAACTCGTCAGCGCATACGGCGACCGTGTGACGAGCAGGGAAAGATGCCCAGCTAATGACAAACATTTCCAAATGACCGAGTTGACCTAAAGAACCGTACCAGCCGAAGACCGGCGACATCAGCATCAGCCGGGAGTCTTCCGCGTTTAAACGATTCGTCCGTTAGCGTCCGAACCTGCAGACGCGCAAATAAATAAATAAATATTCGCGTGTTGTTGGACGTGCGACACAAACATGCCGGCGAAAATGGTCGCATCCGGTCGAATTGACTGTACATTAGTTCTTTCAACGATTTGATCGACTTTCACTTCACACAATGAAGATAGTTCTTTCTACTTTATAGGGCATTCTGAGGAAACGAACATGAAAATATAAGAGCACAGCGTTTTTATGTGCTCACTGATTGTTACGCTTCTCTTTCATGTAGTAAAATACTTTATAACCAAATTGTTACAACTTAGAAAATAAATTAATATATTATTTCCACACAGGAAGTTACATCACGTACCTTTATTACGCGTTCGTGAATGAAAACCAGAAATTTAATTTGAAAATCTATACGTACTCGTATCGGTCTGCTACAAATACGCAGATGTAACCAAGTGAAGAATAAGCAATGTTAGTGATTTACGTCCCACGGTTGTGCTAAGGACAGGCTGAAAACCATTGGCCATGGCTTCCGAAACACTACACTGAGCAAAAGGTTTTGTTGATTCAAACAAAATTTGTTCGGCGCAAACAAATTAATTGTTTGTGTGGGGCAATGAAATACTTTGTTTTTTCAACCAAATTATTTTGTTGTTCTTATTTATTTGCTCCAGAACAAAGATTTGGTTGGTTTAGCCAAAGATTTGTTTGGTTCTACGTATATTAAACATTATATATTGCTATAAAAATGTTGGAATTCCGACAGATATTCGTACCTAGGACCCCTTCGCCCTAGCTATATTCCTAGAAACCTCTACTAAACTGACTTCTGAAAGAACACAAATAGTCTTTAATGCATACATGTCAACTTCTGAAAAAAACATCCGTAAATAAATATTTGAAGTTCTGCAGCTTTACGTTTTAGTTTTCTGTTAAACTGGTTTAATTATGATGAGTATAACGTTATTAAGCATTAATAAATGAACTAACAAACACAGCTACTATCCTAACAGACACAAAAACGCAACCAAACTTTCGAGCTGAATTTTCGAACGAAGGCAGTCAAATGAGTGTCAAACAAATAATTACAGTTTACTCGACAAAATATTTTGTTGGCAGTTTAATTTGTTTTGGCATGTGTTGGTAGGGCATCTCTTTAATGTAGCTGTAACACAAAATAAGTTGTTGTTCCTGTTAATTTTAGCGTAATGTGACATTTGGTTGTGGCAACATTGCTTAGAGTCTTTATTTACATTAATTCTTCAACAGTACATTTCCAATATAATAATATAATACTTTGTAAGTTGTCAACTTTATTAAATTTGTCACGACATCGAGGAATTAATTTTACTACAGCACAAACGTTTAAATAAATGCCGCAATAGTATGTTTTTTGTTCCAAGAATATTATACTTTTTTTCTGTTTTCTTGTCAGCCGGCATTAGACCAGCCAATAGGGAAACATTTGCAGCACGAAGTAGCCAATAAGACAGAAGGTTCACTTACAGAGCCTTCGACAGCCAATCAGAGAATGGATATACCCTCTCAAAAGAACCGCAACGCCATTTCGATTCTGCATACTTAACTTTTCTGTGCTTTGACGTTACATAATTAACCTACTGAGTGTAAATAGAGGATATTAGTATGTCATTAAATATAATTCAAACTTCAAGGCAAAATCGATTGTTTAAAACAAAATTTTCTCCCGTATGGAGGCCTACATCTGTTTGTATAAGTAAATACTCAATTCTGTCTGGATGGAAATCGTGTCCAACAATAAAAATATTCATGGAATCCGAAAAAACCAAAAGACATCGCATTGTTAAAAATTATTTATATCAACAACTGCATTGTTTGTGAAGGCTATTCACGGTAAAGTAAGCACTTTTGATAATCCTTTAATTTGAAATAATAGTCAATAAATATATTTTATTTTAGCCGTAGACTTTAATTCCGAGTGCGGTGGGATGTACACTCTGTGTTTATTACTAACATGGCAATATTTATTTTAAAAGATGGCTAAAGGATAAAAATGGCTGTATTGAAAAAAGTTACTAGAACCTCAAAAGTACTCACTTTACCATGAACAGCCTATAGCTTAATTTCCTTGGAAACGTAGACTTGTGAAGTATTTCACACAAATATATATTGTGAAAAACGTACACAAATAAGTACTTTATGGGTCTGTAATATTTTGACTGGGAACATAAATGTATAGCTGTATATTTTATAGCTGTAGGTTTCACCATATGTAGGTTTATTTTGTAAATACTTATTAATGTATACATATAAATATGCATATATAATATAAAATGCCTTTTGGCTGTGGTAATGTAAACATAAGTGTATATTAGTAAGAACGTGTGTGTGTGTCTATATATATATATATATATATATATATATATATATATATATATATATATATATATATATATATATATATATATATATATATATATGTGTGTGTGTGTGTGTGTGTGTATGTGTGTGTGTGCGTGTGTGTGTAAACACTTACATGTATAATCTGGGGATGTATTTCTTCTAATAATCATCGAAATCATTCAAATTTCACTAACGTAGTAACTGAATCAGCGCATATAATTCTTGAAAACAGTATCACGTGTACAAGTCAGTTACAGGCGTAACGGAAAGTAATATTAAAAGATGAAAATATATATAACTCTCGAGGGAAACCGGTGATATATCCTTAAATAGAGTGCTGATCCGATTTTATATTTGTTTACTGACTCTGAGTGTTTAGTATACATATTCGTGTGTGTCTACTCGATAATGTGCACACACATATATTACCACCTGTTTCGTAATTATAATTAGTCTTTCATTCTGTATTAAAACAGCTTAAAACACTACTGTATCGACCCCAAAATTTGAGTTTTATTCCAATCGCCCTGCCAATCTCTCTCCCCCTCCCCAAACCATTCAAAAGATTCTGTTATAACAGTAAGGAGCAAGGACACGTAATGATATTACAGTGGACTCAGGTTCGATAACTGTTCCGGTAATACTGATTAAGGTTACCGATGGTTTCTCGCAGTCACTTGAAGAGAATTACGATGTTATTCTCTGATGCAGTACGTGACATTTCTTCTCATGCTCTTGAAAGTCCTCAAGGTTAGTGCTATCTCTTACGCTTTAAACCCGAAACAGAGAAAAATCACCGATTCACAGTCGATACCAAAAACACAAATCGTTGAAAATGGCTTCACCTAGAATCTGTGGAAAATAACTGGTTGTTCGTTGAAAACAAGATCACTGGTTGAGTAAGTGTCAGCTAACTGCATGCGGCGAATTAAATATAATTTTTGGAAATTTTCCGAATTATTACACGAACTCAACATATTTCCGACAGTCACAGTTGACTTGCGATTACACATAATTTATGTAATTAACAAAGATTTATTAATCTCGATTTGAACGCGATGTATTTTGTTGAAAATCTATCACCTTGCGAATCAAGCTAGCAAGTCGACGTTAACTTCAGCTGGAAAAAAAAATCATTTATTTTACAGAACATAAATTGTATGCAGTATTTTTTGGTTTATTAGTTAAATTGCTAACATTGGGCTTGTATATGCAGATACTACTTATCAACACACTCACTTCGTAACATTTCATGCAGTGTAAACATCAAAACTGAGCGCAATGATGGTTACGTTTGAATGCCCATGTTACCTTTTAAAACGGCATTATGAAAGGCGAGCACATCTTATTGCTTTCATTCGTTTATATGTGGTTTTTCGTATTCATCCGTTTATAAAAAAAATACATGCTTACAAGCGTATTAATTAAAATCGCAAACAGAGAAGTCGAAAACTTTATTTCCCAGAGAGACCAGTAGCACATTTGGTCAACACGTCAGTGTGAAATGGCACGTAATTAGTTAAGTGACGGAAAAAGGGAAGAAATTTCACTTAATTCCCAGATAAAGTGTTTGAAAGTAACTGTTTGGACGACGAGATGTTCTTCACTGGTTGTAAAAAAGAAAGAGAGAGATTCTCGTTTATTCTTGTTTGGTGTGCGACCCCTGCTGTCGACGAGACGTTAGGGAATAAACCAACAATATCGTTGCGACGTTATGTAAATGTTATGAGTAGAGACCGGCAAAATTCGCGTTTTCTTTCGGGGACATGATAGACTCTACTGCCTTATAATTGGCCGCTTCTGCTTGATATCCTCAAAAGAGATGGGCCACTCCACCGCTGAACTTATGTTATTGACTCAGGAGTTCTCCAAGGCGTGCTAAACATGCTTTTAGCCAATGGATGAAGTTGGTCAGACGCATATTAACCTAGAGTTCAGTCTATCCTTAATCAATAACGCGAATTTTGCAGGTCTCTAGTTATGAGTAGAGACCTGAAGAATTCGTGGAATCATTTTGGGACAAGCTAGAATTCAAAACATGTGTGTTTATATAACGTTGGCCATTGGTCCACGCGGTGTTTGACACCTCCTGGAGAACGGCGGCCCAATCGTAGCCTTCCACTGAGACAGCAAACGACCAATGCACAGCTGACATCGGCATATTTGTGCATAACGCTGTAGAGTATAGCCTGTAGGTCGTTGAACTCGCGAAATTTTCAGGCCTGTAGTTATGAGTCGTTTACACCTCATTTCGAGTTTAGCATAGTTTATTGTAGTCGCAGTGGTTTTTGGACTTAGGCAGTTGGTGTGTTAGGGGGGGGGGGCAGGAGGCCAGTGACAATTTTCGCGGAGTTGAAATGGAGAAATTCGGCACTATGTTATCGCCCGAGGCCCAGTCAACACGACTGAGAGCAGGCCAGCGACGAAGGAACCGGCTGCGCTGATCGAGTCGCACACGAATCGATATCTCGCTAACCTGGAAGATCGCACGAGTAGCCATGACCCCGGGGAATTGGCGCGATGAAGGCAGATGAGCCAGGAGTGGTCCTAGCTAATTTTATTTTACTCAGGTTGGGAAGCTCAGTGCTTTTAGGTTGGCAACTAAACATTTTCGCCGCAAGGTAGCACTGATGTCGCATGTGTACTGGATTTTTTCCCATTTTGTATGTAAGTAAATAAAATAATTGCAATTTTCATAAAATAAATATAACGCCGTAAAATCTTCCGATTTGTTTAGTGGTAGAACCTACGGAAGGAATAAACGTTGTACTTCGCACTAAAGTGTATATACAGAATGTATCTAAATTCGACCAACAAACTTTGGGTGTAGGTCAATCACGAAAAAATAATAATAATTGGAAAACTTATATACCACATATGGTCTAAAATTAATTCTAAGGGTGGTACACATTTTGTAAGTTGTAGAAGAAAAAGTTTATTACAGTACCATTTTAATGTACTTCTCTCTGGAACCTTCTCCTACCTTTAATAGCCCCAAGTGTGTGTTAGTGGGTATTGTGCGTGCCAAACCTAGCAGGTATTGGTTAATATTATTTTAAAAGTAAAACACGAATTACTCGAAAACGGTGAGGTTTAGGGTATTTGCAAAACGACACTTTTTTTTTTTAATTGTGACATGAGGATTAATAATTCATCATGTAATTCCTGAATAAGCTACCTCGACATGGATGCTAGTTCGAAATAGGGTTAGTAACAGTGATTATTTACATAAAATAATTTGATGACAGCGAGATGTGTTGTGGTATTTGAAGATCTTTGTTCAGTGAACCATTATCCAGACAATCGGTGTTCCATATTAAATATTATCTTTAATATTTGCAATAAAAAAGTGTTGCAAGTTCAACTTCAAATATGTGTACCACCCTTAGTATTCTCTTTAAACCATATATCGTGTATATGTTTTTAACATATTTTTTCGTTATTAATCTGCAGCCGAAGTTTGTTGGTTGAATTTAGGAACTTTCTGTATAACGAAATATATTCACGTGTTTTTTAATATTGTCATAATCTGGACTTAGCGAAATGCTGGTCTACTCGAATATTTCATTTAAATATGACAACTGACACGAAATTAAAAGTAGTGAAATTGTTAAAAATATTATTTTTAGGGCTTTCCTGTGCAGTTTCCTTTATGGGAAGGAGAAAAGTACAATTTTACTTTCGATGTCAGCTTTATTTATATCGCTCTTAAATTCCTGCCGTTTTTTTTCATTGAAATAAGCTTGCCTATGAATATACACTGCAGAACACAGTTGTATAATTTCTGTTTGCTCCTGTAAACCCCTTTGGAGGGCGTGAATAATAGTTAACAAGTAAAATTTGGCAGCGGCAAGTTTATACCTCGGTACGTGTCAAACACGAACTTTTAAACATGAATAAATATAATTTCTCCGTGCTTAAAAGCGACCTCTTTGGAACTCCAGCGCACCTCGAGGCCGAAATTTTCCCTATGCCAAACTCGCACGCAAGAAGTCTCGTATTGTTCCTTATCTGAGTAGAATAAACCTTATCCTAGGCAACCCCTAAGCCTCAGCAGCATCCGCCACGCTAGTGATACGAGAATTGATGTTTGCAGTCCCTGCTATTCGGTGTCCGATATGGAAACTGTGATTTCAGAAGTGAGATTGTGCCTAATATTTCCGTATTTATAAAATACTAACTACGAACAACACGTATATTATTGTAACTCCATTCACTACTAATGCAGTTTTAGATTATGATGTTTCCAGGCTCCATCCCTTTTTCAAATCTCCATTGCTCTAATTAAAAATGCTTTATTCAGCTTACATTCCTCTGAAACCATAGACTTACGAGACCATGTTCCTGTCTATGCGTGTTCCCTTAAAATGTTTGCCATATATAAGTTAATTTGTTACCTCTAAAGTATATAGAAATTATTTATTTAGAAAAATAAATAATTACAAATACATATCACAAAAACCGTGTGACCAATGTAAACCAAACTTGGTATGCTGACAGTCTCTTATGCGAGCATTAAATTTAACTTTTAAGGTCCTTTCTTGATCACAGTTTTATATTATTTGCCAGGAATAATTAACTCTCAACAAATTTTCCATACATGAAGTAATACTGTATGCCAGAAACCTATTTTCAAAATGGCAGCCTTAAGGATAATTGTAAGTTTAAGCCATAAGTTATAAATTTAACTAACAACTAAAAAAATATTAGCATTGCCTAATGCGATCAATAAATATTAAATAATAATCAACTACACATACCATCCTGGAAGGTAGCGCCAAATGAAAAGTTGAGAATATTTCGCAATATTGCAAGAATCACTCAAAATGATAATCCCAAAATTTACCATGTCATTAGTACTATGGTAGGCCAAGTTTTTTAAGGGAATTTTAATACATAAAATAAGGACTATCGAAATTACAGCCTTAAAATCAATATTTTAGGGAGAAGTGTGATTCCTAAAATAAATTGTTACCCACATTTGATTCAAACGTAGTGCGGCGACCGCTACTATTGTGTGAAAATAACATTTAATTTTAGCAAAACACTTAATTCAACAAATTTTGATTAAGATAGCATAAACTTAAAAAAAAAAGAATATGTAACTGTAGTATGTTTTGCGAAATATCCAAATAATTCTGGCAAACTTGCATGGGAAATAATGGTAAATCTTCACCAAATTTAAATCTCTAATTTATATATATATATATATATATATATATATATATATATATATATATATATATATATATATATATTCTAAACTAAGAAATTATGACATAACTACTTCAGCATTATAACGTATTTTTGAAATGTTTTATATATAAAGTCACAGTTGGTACTCTCGTTATATTTATTTGAATAATTCCATTTTATAGTTAATTACCTTTTTGTACTCCACCTACTCAATCACAAATGCCAGTGCTACAGAAAAGTCGTACTTATAATAATTTGTATGTCAAACACGATGAGACATATTTATTCGAACTTATGAGAAATTTTGAATCTATCAACAGAAAAAAGTGCGAATAATCAACGTCCATAATGTTGCTTTAGCATTCGACTTGAAAACACGCAATTCCGAAAATATAGATATAACACTTTAGTATATATTAACTAATAATATTTTATACATGCTTATAAAATCCAATATAGCGCTGGCAATAGTCAAATTTTTTCTGATGGCACCTTTTTAATCTGTCTAAAAAAATACGCATCTTTAGACATGTCACTCAATACTCTTCTTTGTCAATGTTAAATAATAATATATAAAATAAGACACATAACTTTAATACATTATAAAAATCTATATGGCTGTTGCAATTCCATAATCGAATTATTCTTAAAAAATAGGAGTTCGTAGACATATAACTCGATACACTTGTTTGCAAAAATTAAATGAAAAATATAATTTTAAGATTTTTTAAAAATATATTTATACTTAAAATAAAACATAAATACTTAAATAGTAAAACATTCTTAAAAATTATATAAGTTAAATGTATATAATAAATAAATACTTTAAAAATGTAACGAAAAAATAACCACAAGATATTTATTAGTCTTCAAACTATATACTTTTTATCAAATTTTGTCCCAGCGCATGTCGCAATAGCCTAGTGGTCTAAGACGTTAGTCTGACGACCTAAGGTCCGGCAGTTTGATCCCACACTATTTCAGTTGATATTTTGAGCTCTAAAAAAAGCAGCGCCCCTATCTGCCATCTCAAGAACTAATAGGGCAGTGGAGTGGATGCAACAGATGCAAGATTGACTAATCCAACGACTGGCGCACCCCCTAGCGGTCAACTCTAGAAATAAGGTGGTGGTCGACTAATCGAACGACTGGTGCTCCACCTAGCAGCAGCCGATGTAAGATGGCTGGTCGTACGACTGTGAGAGGTAAATGACAAATAAAAACCAAGATGGCAGTCTTCATGTAAATTTAAACAAAGATGGCGGCCAACAGTAACATATAAACAAATGACAAAATAAAAAAACAGATGGCGGCCTCTGGTAACATGTAAACAAATATGGCGAAGTGGAGTGCATGCGACAGATGTGAGAGATAAATGACAAACAAGTGGGAGATAAAAAGAGAAAAATGAAGGCAGAAAGGAAAGAAAGGAAGGAAGGACAGAAGGAGAGAGAAGGAAATAAAGCAAAGAAAGAAAGCAAGAGAGGCAAAATGGGAGCACGTGGAGAAAACCCTTGTAATGATAGCGAATGAAAAAAAATACTAGAAATATGGCGGCCTACTGGCTACAAATATAGCGATGTACTGGCTACAAATATAGCGATGTACTGGCTACCAACTTGGCGGAATCCAAGATGGTGGTCGCATGAGTGGATTGACAGAACGGGAAGTCCGGAATCCAAGACGGCAGCCGGCATCCTGCAGATCCTCGATCCTCATCCCAATCCCGTTTGTCCTCAAAGGATCTATATCCATCTACTAGTGAAAATTAATGACTCACTTAAGTGACGACGTTGACGTGTACATCTCGCTTAAACCCATTACACATGCAGGTGTGGGGAAGTGAATGTTACACAGTGCATGGCTTTATTGGGGGGGGGGGGGTTGCGACTGAGAAGTATCTTGAGGGGCACTACAGTTAATGATTAAAATTATGCTAGTATGGAGGTTTGTTTTTATTAATGTATATCTATTCGATTGTGCTCAATTATGAGAGTTGTAAGCTCATGTCTATATTGGAATCTGTATTGAGGTATAATTATGTAAGTCACATGGGAGACTTGAATCTCGGGAATAAAACTGTGTTTTAATTTATGAATTTCATAAAGAGTGAAAACTGTTGAAGCTTGCTGGTAGAGTAGAGATCCTATACATATGCTTGTTCCTTCTCACATTTCGTAGAGCTAAGAACTGGGGAGATGAAGTCGTAGGCAAGGACCTACCACTACTTAGATACACTATTTAATTGAGATAAAATGCACGTGTAAGAGTACAGTAATTTTGTTTACTAAGAGTAACAGTTTTTTACGGTTTTGTACTTTGGTAAGTGTAACTTTATACCAAAGTCTCCTCAAAGTATTTAAATTATTTCTCCACGTATTTTCTATATGTAATTTTTTTCCATATATATTAAGAGTTATAGATTTGTTCAGTGGTAGTTTACATTATCGCTGCACATGGAGTAATCGTACATACATTATTTTACCCGCTGCCTATATATTTTTAATGTATTAATTTTAGACTAGAGAGTAATGTTTCAATGATTAGTGTATATACCTTGGTGTGGGAATGTACATGTTCTCCACTGTGCATATCACAAACCGCAGAGCAGGGAAATTGTTTTTACTCTTTGGGTTATTCATGCTATGGCTACCTTAACGAAAGGTGTATATCGCATCCATAAACTACTCAAGATTCTTTCCAAAACGAATTTTTTTAAAAATTTAGGTGGGAATTGGTGATTGCTATTTCGTTCGTATTTACTCCCCGATCCATGCCATTTTCCCCCCTTCTTCCTCATGATGTATTTTTCCTATACAGGATTTTAAAGTATTTCTATATCACCACCTTCGTAAATAGCTTTATTTTTCGTTTCGAATACCTGCATTCTGTTGAATGAGGTCGGAGTTCGCAAAATTGTGTTTGAGTCATAAATTAAATTTTATTTGCGGCGTTATATGGAGAGATAATAGCGATTTTTTCCCAATTTGGGCTAAAAATGTGCAAATATCTTTTGACTACCCACTATCATTATGGACGACAAAGACCTTTATACTGTCATGGATTGCAGTTTCGGCCTCCCAGACTGTGGTTTCATTATTCATCCCAGAACATATTACTTTTGTGGGTGTATTATAGCCGCTCGCTTGATGACAAAATTTTATCTCGGTTTAACGCTGTGAATGGAGATGAATCACAATTTTAGCAGACGAAGGACTTCAAAACCTTAGTTATTCACTTGTCTCTGTGGATTATCGTTTAGTGGAAAAAGTGGTCGCGAAATTTCTCACACTTATGGGAGCCAAGAGCGCAATTCTGTGCATTACCAATCCTTTCGTGTTTTAGAGCACATTGGGTGAATGCAAACGAAGAGTCACAGTAGCAGTACTGGTATTGAGATATCGCCTTTGCAAATGAGATCAATCGTGCATATATAAATTTTAAATTACGAAGTTCTAGCAATCAATTTTACGATGTTATATATTCCCCAAAAGGCTAGCTGGCCCAAACAGATACTCCAATTTTGAGCAGAAATTTTAATTTTCCTGGAATATATATGCATATAACAAGCATACCAGAATATACCCTGGGATCTGTTGAAAAGGAATATCTGAAAATAAAATAACTTACCAGAGTGAATGCAAGAAAGATGAGGGACGAGAGAGCTTGATCCTTCACCTCTTGCATCAGACGAGAATTTTGTGAGGGGTTATTTGTTCACATTAACTACTTTCTCCCACTATCATGCTCTGGTGGAAAATGCTGAAAACAAAAAGCGATAATGGTAAGGGATTAAGCAATGGTGAATAATTGTTCGGACTATGTTTGTGGTAGAGAGGGAAACAGAATAAATACCCAATGAATAAATGGCAAAATCGATTGGAGAGAGGGGATTTGGTCACCTTGAGGAACGCTGGAAGAAGGGAAGGGTGGGTGGAGCGAAGGTTTTAGTAAGTGTGGTTAGGGGGAAGGATGGTGTCGGGTGTGATGTAAAATTAATAAAACATCTGATTCGTATAAAGTGGAAATGGGAACAATTTAACTGCCAATACAAATTGATCCTGATTGGGGCAGAGGGGAAATGAGAGTCTATTAACATTTTTGGTGGGGGAGGAGAAGTAGTATGATGTTAATCCAATGAGATGTTAGAATGTAACCGTAAAAGTATGTGGGGGGGGGGGGTAAAGGATGTCGCGCTATGGGCTGAAAGGGGAGGGGTGTGACATATTAACCAATGAAAAAATAATAGTGGCGGTTAGTAGTCTGCTGGTCTTCATTCTGGGAGGTTATGTACTCCTCCATATTTGTATTGTACCTCTGGGTGGTGCAAAGGAGACAAACATTGTGTGTATGTTTTTAGATGTTTTTTTCTTTTCAAAAATGTTTAATTTCCTTATAAGTTTTTGAAATTATTTAAACCTTTTTTTTAGAATTATAGGAATCCTTTAAATTTAATTTGTTTATGGTCGTTCGTAAGGTAACGGGAACCAACTCAAGGTCAATGGTACCCAGATCCAAGATAGCAGGTAGTTGACATCAGAACATGGCGGTTGGCAGCTCTGGTTCTGGTGCCCCGTGCCCTTGGTCCGGATCTCTCTTTTTAATTCTACTGTTTTGTGCATTGCAAAATCAAATTTTCGGTTCCACATGTTGGAAGTGCAGATTGTAATGAAATAATATTTTGTTAACTCCATATAATAGAGGGTTAGGTGCGTAGCTGAATTACAAGAGATGATATGTTGGAGCACTACTGTGAATGATTGGGTTTATTAGCCACATTGAACACACAATAACATATTACGTTACTATTACTCAATAAGGAGAGCTTATATTGAATTCATTCTATAACTAACCTAATATGAAATAGTTACCACAGCCACTAATTTGACAAACTAACTGGAATGTCCCCACCTTAATCATGGTTTCAAAGGCCGTTCTAGTAGGCGACTATTGGCGATCGGACACGCCCATTCTGCGATCTTCCCTTGATGACGGCCGTATGAGGAAAGACGATGCACCCAGACTTGTGCTGGCCTATATCGGCTTCAGTGATGGCTTACTGCTGAGGACTGAATCAATAACAAACTCCTTGTATGCATGGCTATATCGGCGTGTTGTTTATACATACTCATCCCTGATTGCTGGCCGGTGGAGGGGATTCCTACTGCTAACTCTTTAGCAATACTTTGTGGCAATGTCGCTCGTGTCCTGGTTTAATATGTGAAGGTGTGATGTCGTGTTCAGTCGGGCTATCGAGATAAGATTCGCCCACACCACCATAACATCTTCATCAATTGTTCACTAGCGAGGTGTCCCCATCTCGCTCTGGAGTCTGGGTGATTGTTGTAGTGGCCTGGTAGTTGTGGGGCTCTTGTTGTGTCAGTAGGAAGAAGGATTAGGTTGAAGTGATCTTCGCTATGGTAGGAAAGTTCTGACAGGATACAGCAATGATAGACGGATAATTGAGGCATAAGGAATTGCTGTTCAGTCCTCGAGCAAGGTGTTCCCTGGTTCAGGAGAAATGTTGTGGTTTGTTTATGCTGCGGCCGTGTAGGCCTTGAACTTCAATTTTGCTGGGGTGTGCAAACTGTCTTCCACGCGATCGTGGCAGATGCTTCGTCGGCGGTACGCGTATGCGACAGTCTGTCTTGATGTTGTCGCTTCTAACACTGTGTGTCGTGGATATGTCAATTACATTAACTCTTTAAAATTGAAATAGCAATTAATTATAATGAAAACATTGTTAATTAAGTGAAAGATGTAATTTAAAACTTTAAATAATTGGATTATTTAAAATTAACTGCTTTCCCCATTACAATGATTATTGTGTCTACAAAATTATTATGAAAACCTTGAAGAGAAAGTATAGATAACACATAGAATATTACATTCTTATCACAGTTAGTATTTAGGAGATACACGTGAAAACAATATACTGACAGCGATGTAATCGGAAAATTGTTAATATTAAGATGAGACATTACATTATGATGGTAAGAAGGAGATGGAATGATATCGAAACATAGTAGTTTATTAATTACTGAATTTACTTTCAAAAAATATTCAAAGAAAATAAAATATGGCCGGCAATAATTTTAATCCACCTTTATATATTTTAGCGAGAAATGGAAAGTATACTTAAAGTAACATATAAACAGTAATTTAAAACTAAACAAAATATATAAGTATGTTTGTTTTGGTTTAGACAAGAATGTATTCTTAAATGCAATGCATGCTGTTCCGTGTGACCACTTTTCTATCTTAAAACACACAGGATGGTTTTGCATATTATAAGATGATACATGAAATTCACTGTTTACACAGCCAGATCACAGAAATGCTGATACTATTTAATGATGGCCACGTTTACAATATATGAATGAATTTAAATAATTAGTTCATTGAAAAGTATAATTTAAAATTAAGTTTATGTAAAAACCAGGTGGGTATAATAATTAATTATATTTATAACAACTATTATTTCTTTCAACAAAAAGTTAAATCTGAAATTGCATGTATTATAAATTAATTACTTACTTTCTTAAGTATTACATTGCTTTTCTGTATTTTTTTGCCACAATGCAATAAAATATGAATTTTAAATTAAACATTTCGGTGTTTCTAATAACGCACTTACGACTTGTGTCTTTTGATAGAAGTAAGTAGTTAAATGTGTATTTCAAGGCGTAACTTCTACATAACATTTTTCTTTAATATTGCAAAAGTACCATTGAATTTTCGTTTAATTCCAAGAAGTGGAATATCATCTTGTTTTTTTTTTTACAGTTAAACGGTGTTGAATTTCAACTGGTTGGAATTTGTGTTACTTATATAACTATTTTTTTTTTGAGTTGGAAGTCTCCTGTCATGCCCCGACAATTTTAAATATTTTAAGTATTATAAAACCACAATGTTTTAAATGTAAGGTAAATGAATCGTTTCGCGGATATTTGTGTGGAGTGTTAGTGTTCCCTGAAGGGTGCAAAGTGCCAGAGGTGTATGTAAAATAGTGTTATCACCCGTTACCTAGACACAAAGTTACTACTCGTGAGCCGAGTTTGTGGGAGTGCTAATGCTATAGTAACATGCGTGACGTTACATTGGTTCGTGTGTGAGTGTGTGACGTCAGAGAGTTGTCGCTGCTTGCGCTGACGTCGTTCGTGCGGCCGTGTGATGTTGCCTATGTCGCCGCTGCCCTCTGGAGGGACATCGGTTGAGGTGTTACGTCACCACTGGTTACTACTGGTCTGAAACTTATAATGTCATTTATTAACCAGATATAATCATATTTTGGTCTACACACTTCGCTTAAAACTTAACTTAAATAAGTGGGCCTTAATATTTCATGTTGGGAATGTTTATTAAAATTAACTTCATCATTTAATTTATATTTATGTGTTATTATTATATTTATGGGCATATTAAATTTATGTGGGGGTATCCGAACTTGGGTGTTTACTATACTGAGACTTGCATTTAATTAATACTTGAAAGGTCTTTGTACTTTCTCTGGGACAATACATGACTGCTAACATATGTTACTGATTCAATTCGATTCTTAATCATTATCTATAAATGAAAACTGCCATGCAATTAATTATTTGGTATACAAAATGCTTCTCTGAAAAATAATTAACATTAGTATTCTGTGCACGCTGCTGAACTTTTAATTAATTAGTTATTATAAAGAACAACATATATTAATAATACTTCATAGCCCATATAAATCCAGACAGTAATAGGGATAAAATAGTACAAGAGACATAACAGAGGGAGGGAATTATAATTAAGTATTCATCAAATAGCACTTCCACACAAAGATTTGCATACAGGATTTGGATAAAATCGGCAATCGTGCCTTATGCCTCCCTGGCACGGGGTCATCACTCCCGCCCAGAGGCAAGGGTAAATTCCGCATCTCACGTGAAACGAAAGGGTTTTTTTTTACCTCCTGGCTCTAAGTACTCATATCAACTGTGTGAAATGTAGGTAACCTGCACATGCACAAATACAGTCCCAATGGGCTTCTCTCGAGTATAACTCCCATCTTGTAAAATACCTTTGACATGGCACACAATTAGTCTTTCGTCATGGCAGACTCCACACTCTGCGCATCAGTAGAAGAAAGGGATCGCAGAATTACATGAACCCAACGGACTTCGTTATACCCCGTGTCCGTAGGTCAATATGTGGATTGTGGGAAGTGTATGAGTATATTTAACCTACTGTTAACTTAAATCTAGAACTGTAAACTGAAGTTAAAGTAGGCGTGACGTGTTTCTATTGCGAAGCGTACGCTGGCATGCATTTTCGCAACACGGCTGCATTTGAGCTGCAAAGGAAGTGCTGATGTGCGAAGTGACAACATATGGTCATCAGAGGAGAGGGGGGGTTTCTCGGCTGCTCGCAGTCGCCGACGTGCCAACAGGAGAGAAAGAAACACGTGTTCGGGATTGGAGAAGAGTGCAAAAAAAGGGGGGGGGGAGGTACACAACCATACTGGAATTAAGTAGCACAATTTGTGTGATGTTCCATACTGTCACTAAGAACGTAATACTATTTCTAATTAGAAATATAAAATTCTTGTATAAGCTATCATATCTTATTTTGATATACATTACTGAAAGTTAGGTTGAATACTGTAAGCCTTAATAAAATTCTGAACATCTATGTATAGAGAGTAATATCATTTAAAATTTTTACATCCTATATGGAATTGATTAATTTTGCCTTAATTGAGAGTTAACTTAATGGCAATTTTCATGTGATTATTGATTTTTGTCACAGTAATACTTACATTTCAAAAAACTAAAAGGACTGCACGCAGGTCACTTATAACTTTATTAATATTACTAGAATGTTATTTCTGAGTTATTTCGTCACAAATATATATGTGTATATATATATGTGTATATATATATGTGTGTGTGTATATATATATATATATATATATATATATATATATATATATATATATATATATATATATATATATATATATATATATATATATATATATATATAAGTAACTTGCAGTTCAGACCGAATTCTGCAAACTTTACAACCATTTGTAAATTAGAATTCAAATCATTACTGGTGAGTTCAGATATTGTGCTGTAAATATTAACTATTAATTAAAACTTATATGTTTTCAAAGTACATTTGAATACATTATCTTAACTATACTCCTGAAATCTGAAAAATTAGTGTTAAAAGTGTACATAATTGAAACTCTAATTATTATTAATACTTAAATTTAGCGAGGGTGAGGGTGTGGATGTTAGGGAACTAATGGAAAATACCTGCACTTATGCCGAATGCTATGAAGTAATATTTTGTTAACTCTATACAAGAAAGGGTTATGGGCGTAGCTGAATGACAAGAGATGATATGGTAGAGCACTACTGTGAATGATTGGGTTTATTAGCCATATTGAACAAACAATAACTTATTACGTAACTATTATTTGATTGAGGGAGCTTATATTAAATTTACTGTATAATTAACATAATATTAAAGAGTTACCACAGCCACTAATGTGACAAGCTGACTGTAATGTCCCTACTTTAATCATGGTTCCGGATGCTGTTCTGGTAAGCGGCTATCTGCGATAGAACACACCCATTCTGCGATCTTCCCTTGATTACGGACAGTTGAGGAAAGACTGTGCTCCCAGCCTTGTGCTGGCCTATATCGACGCGTTTAGACATGCTAGTCCACGATTGCTGGCCGGTGGAGGGGATTTATGCTGCTGGCTTTTTCGCAATACGTTGTTGCGCTTCCGCTCGCGTCGTGGTTTAGTATGTAAAGGTATGATGCCGTGTTCAGGAGGGCCGTCAAGCTAAGGCTCGCCCGCGCCAGCATAAGAATATGTTACTGCTCATTCCGAAACTATAGGCACAAGAAGCCACAACGTGCCTCGGTTTCGCAACAGGATGTTTCGCAGTAATTTCGAAACGCGATGCTCGTTTGGTTTAACTTAAATATATTTATATAATGGGTCTGCAAACAGGCATTAATGGGTTGTCTACTGATACCATTGTCTAGTTTGCCTGAAGCCATAATGTTGTATACCGTAGTCCGCAGTCATAATAAAATAACCTAGCATGAATACATTATATTTTTATCATGTCTTCTAACCTGATTTATTTGCATTCATTCTTAATGTATACTTCTGAGTCAATTTTTGTATGAAGTTTATTTATATTTTGTAACATGGTATTTCTTACAAACTTAAAACATATGAAGTAAGAGTACTTTTTTATTCGTTGATGACGTGACTCACTTAGCAGCAAAGCGAAAATTACAAGGAAAACAGTGTTTCTATCATGGAAAGATCTTCAGCAAAAAATGCCATGCTTGGCGACATGTGAGAACCGCCTGTACGAAGAGTCCAGTTCACGGAATGAAGCATTACGACAGTGGCCACACACAGAATAAGCAAGGTGATATATTGAAGAACCACATAAAGAACTGCAGTGATTTGTCTTTT
This sequence comes from Dryococelus australis, assembly GCA_029891345.1. NCBI lineage: Eukaryota > Metazoa > Arthropoda > Insecta > Phasmatodea > Phasmatidae > Dryococelus > Dryococelus australis. Next base: position 93,009,131 of record CM057009.1, on the reverse strand, counting down.
GAGAACCAGCAAGTGATGCCGCCAATAACCCCTGCTATATGGGTCGGTACTGATTCGTCACGCGATAATGATCAGACAGTTAGAGCTAAAGACAGAATGAGTGCAGTAGAATCGGTTTATGTGGAATGTACAATTGCAAGACTTAAGCGGGAAGTCGGCGAACTTCAATATAAACGATCGTTGACTCTAAATACTGATGATGACCATGCGAATCCAAAAAGGAAAAGCGAACATGATATTAAGGATGAAACAGGAGGTGAATAAGATCATGAATACAGGATTGACGATGACTATAATGACAGTGATGATGAAGTATCTGATGAGAAGGATGATGATTCTCTCTGGGTTCCCATACATTTCACCAACGAGTTTCCTTCGACAATGGTGTGAAGAAGGCAGAAGGCATGAAGAACGCTTATTACGTATTTCCCGAAGACCCGAATAAACTTGTTGACAGACTCAGATATTTGATTGACCTGCAAACGTGGTGGGATCTCTAATACATTGCCGAGATGTATTAATCATCGATGAACTGAAAGATCGCGGTTATATCAGATTAGACTGTTGGCTACTGTCTGTGATCTGCAAATATCTAAGAAATGTAAAGATCGAATGAACAAAATAATTAGAAAGAGAGAGAGTATATAATAAGAAAACAATCTAAATTTATGTATACATAGCAATGTGTGATTAATTTCTTACGCAATAACTTTTGCTTCTTGAAAGACTTATTTATCCAGTGGTGTAAACAATAATTTACGAGAGCGAGTTTTATATAACATTCGTGCGAGAATGTATACCCAGAGGGCTATTGTTCCATCTGAAGTATTATGTTGATGCCGTGTGGCTGGATGAAAAGAGGCTGAGGTGAGTTTTCAGGGCCAATATAAAATTTCGTTAGTTGTTTCGGTGGTGTTACCCTACTAGGCACCAGACGTCGCTCGAAACCGGCGTCAATGATGATGGTGAAGTTGGAGCTGGAGAGTCTAGATGCTCTCTGGGTGCTGTGGGCCGTTCGCCTGGATGTAATTCTCCGCTGTTGACATCTGCTGCCCTTGATCAGTAATTAGTATCGGCACTCTGAATCATGCTGTTTCCTAAACGGTTCACCTATCGGCTGACCACACGCCCTTGCGAAGTTGAATTAATTACATGACATAATTAAGAATTAATCAAAACTACATCTGCCTGATCACTACCGGGTGACCTATGCTGACTGGTCACACACTGTGGAGAAATTACACACTTGCTAAGAGCACACAAATATTGCAAAAATGACCTAATAAATTACACTTGAATAAAGACATGTGGCACTGAGGTAGGCATTATAAGGGCACATATCCTGAAGAGCCATGAGACTAATCACATTTAAATAATACATGGATGTTCATATCACTCGTATATTTAGTGCGATGACTAACGTTTCATTACAGAAACAACTGTCATTGGTGTCGGGCACAGCCCACCGGCATGAGCAATATGGTTTTAAAAATGGTGCGAAGCCAATAAAGTATTTAAGTTGAAATTATGTTCCCCTAGGTGATGCAAGCCACAGGGGAGAAGGGCAGATGTCTCTGGGAGTGATAAAGCAAAAATGTTCCGAGAATATTTTGTTATAATTACAATGAATATGGTTGGCTCAAAAACGTGTTTGCCTCCGGAGCGCGAGTGACCGCAGCCATGCCCTTGCACGATCGAGATGCTACTTATGATCCAGCTTGGTGCCTGAACCGGCCAGGGTGGGGGTTGGGGCACCAAGTCGGAACTATTTTCTTGTACACTCGCTAACTATGCTTGTAAAAACATATGCAAACATTCTTTACCCTTGCAAAAACAATACTATACATCACTCTATATTTATAACGAAACAAATAGTATTTGCAAACAACTGTGGATGAGGTGAACGGTGAAAACACGTGGGGGGAAAACAAACAAATACTTATAACTAACGCTGACGGCAATTTGGGTGGCATGGTAATTACGGCGTACATTTTTCGCAGTTACCTTGCTTAGGGTAAGTTAGGCTGTCTCTGTTGTGCCCTTGTGAATGCGCCCTATTTTTCCATTGCACTACACTTGCTCTACTCTGAATACTCTGCACCTCTGACCCATTGCACTGTCACACACACACATGTTGGCACTTGCGGTGGTGCAGGTGGTCGATCGGTGGCGCTCGTAGGTGCCGCGCCATCAAAGGCACCTGGGTGGCTTTCTGACGCTACCTGTCGAATGCTGCAGTGCCAGGCGACTTCGGACTTTTTGTCCCCACTGCTGGTGTCATTATTGGAGGTACTGGTGTATATTCTGCTTCGGTACCACCCTGGGTCCGCTCGGGAGAGGCGTTGCCATGCAGACTCATCAGCGGTGGTACTCCTTCCTTGTCGCGCACCTGTTGGTCCATTGAAGACCTTCCTGCAGGAAGTGTCGACACAATTGTTTCTCCTCCTGTTGCCTGTTGCTGCATTTACATGTCGGCGGAGGGTGTAGAGGGCGGCTGGCAGGTTATCTGCCCACATGGCATACTGATCACCACACAGAGTTATAACTTCACCTTCTGCTCCTGGATACGACGCTCCATGGGGTTTACCCTTGGATGGTGGATAGCCGTCGTTAGATGTTCAACCCCCACCGAGTTCACAGGACTCCCTACTTTCTCGAGGTAAACTTAGAGCCTTTATCGGTTAAGGTTCTTGGGGTAGCTCCAACTTGCAAAGAAATCCTCGCTCAAGGCTTTAGCAATACTTGCCATTTGTGCACTGATTGCGTACTGCATATGCCTAAACCCACTTCAAAAAATTTTCAGTGAGAACCATGATAAAATGTTTTCCCCCAGGGGTCCTTTGGGTAAGGTCCCATGAGGTCTAAGCACACTGTTCCGAACAAACTCTGCGAGGCGCGTCGTTGCTGCTGTTTTCCATCACTTCACACAGTTGTGTACATACTTGTGTGTGTCTCTTGCCAGACCAGACCAAAAGAAGTGTTCCAAAATATTTCGCACTGTCTGGTCAACTCAGGGGTGTCCCGTCATGCTGCCACTGTGCGAGCATGCTCCCCCTTGCAAACGTGGGGACAAACAGACGCCATCAACTGAAGTTGGTAGGTGAGCTTGTCTCTAGCCATCCGTCTACTACACACCAATTCTCTACACTTTTCATCGCGCACATGTTTATTTTGTCTTTGGTGAGTGCGCATTACTGGTGCACGCATTCAACGTTGCAGTACAACTCGTTGATAAGAATGTCTGTATTTGCCACATCAACTTTCTGGATGTTTATCTCGTGAAACGGCTCTTGCATGACCGGGGGCAAGATGCCTCCCCATTCTGCATCATCCTGTACTATGACGTCCGCACAGGGAAAGTTGGAGAGCACATCTGCCAGGTGGTTTTCTTTTCCTGGCACATGTTCCATGACGAAGTCGTAGGCCTGGAGCAGTAATGCCCACCTTGTCAATTTACTGCGTGCTTCGAGGGTGTTGTGGAGACATACTAAACATCTGTTATCAGTATAGAGAGTAAACTGCTGGTACTGGAAGTATGCACATTATTTCTTGACAGCCCATACAACCGCTAAGAATTCACGTTCGTTTACACCACAACGACGATTGGTGTTGCCTGGTGCTAGCGAAATCAATTATTTTCTTCTCTCCTTTGTCGCTGCACAGGTAAAGCAGGGTCCCTATACCTTTTTGGCTCGCAAATGTCTGCAGGTATAGATGTTGGCTCGGATCATACCTAGCGAGTGTGGGACAGGACTTGAACTTTACCTGTACTACTTTGAACTCTCGCTGTGCTTCGCTAGTCCATTGCATTTGGGCGCTGCGGCGACAGCAGGTCTGTTAGCGGTGCTGTTATATCTGCGAAGTTTTCAATGTGTTCTCGCAGCCAATTAATAAGTCCGAAAAATTTTCGAACTTGCTTACGTGTAAGGGGGGGGGGGGGTAGCTTTCAATTAACCGCATCTGTTCTGAGCTTGGCTTGGTTCCTGTTTCGTCTCTAATGTGTCCCAGGAATTCGAGATTGGTTTTTCCCACATGACATTTTACTATGTTGCAGGTTATGCTGTTTATGGCCAATCATTCCAACACAACAGATAAGTTTTTTAAATGCTCTTCCCAGCTAGTGGACCATACAACAACATTGTCTAAATATGCCATGGTGTATTTCCGAATGAGGCAGTCCAAGATTCTGACCATCATTGATTGGAGTGTAGAGGAAGCACATTTAAGCCCAAATGGCATTGCGCTAAACTGGAATATTTTAAGGTACCAAGATGATAGTATTTTGGCGTAGTCAGGTGAACTTAAGGTGTACTTGACACTGATGTAGGGAGACAGTGCCGGTCCAGGTTGTACACAGTGTGTCTTTCGTTGGCACCGAAGTGAATTCGCTGTGCCGCATGTTCTACAGTAGTGTGCCGCTCTGTGAGTCACGGTACCCCAAGAATAGCATCTTTGCGATTTTCCTGCGAAACTATTGCCATGGTGTTTGTTTCTATGTCCCGCACATGCACAATGATTGTTGTCTGACCCAGCACTTTACTGCTATGTTGATTTGTGGCAAGCCTGATAACTTGGTTAGTAGGTATTACATCGCTTTCATTCACAAATTTCAGCTGGATGAAATTGTGAGAGGCCGCTGTATCAATAAGCGTATGGCATCGCTGACCATTTACATTTACAAGTATGCGAATCAATTCTGCTCTACTACTACTGGCCTGGTTAACAAGGTCTTTTTGTGTTGTCAATTCCTGTGGATTCTGCTGTGATGGGACCGGGGTGACAGGAGCGACAGGTCCCCTTATCACTGCTTTCCATTTCCCTACTGTTGTTTACTCGTGTCTTGATGCACACCGTCCAGATGTGGGTTGTTTGAGCATTGGCTGGCCAGTGATACACTCTAACAGGGTAATACCGACACAGATGTTTGAGTGGTTGATTCTTATCCCACATACATTTCTGATTTTCCGCACTGTTCATGGCGCTATTTTCTTTCAGCTTCCTATTACTCGCATTTGGTTGGTGAGAGGGTCCTGTAATTTACCGTTTTGTTTTATCCTGTTATTGACCGAAATGTTTGTGAGTTTGATTGCTGTGATTGTTCCATTGTCTTTCCTAGTTTCTACATGGCTGCTCTTGGTGTCATCGTACAGCGCTCGGATCGCATTGCGGTTGTCCGGTGTTGCACTCTAGGATGATAGTGGCATGCATAAGATCATCTAATGTACCATTAAAATACAGAATCAGAGTGGCACAGAACTCCTGGTCGTGCTGTCTCGGCGACGACTTCCAAGACTTCCCTCTCTCTGGGAGCTGCGCATAAAATCGGCGAACCAAATGTGTTTTCCACATAATGAACACAGTCAGTGACTCGTGTGGTTGCTGCTCTTCCAAGGTTAGTTTGCTTTGTGCCTGTAGCGATGTAAACACTCCACCGAACCGACACTGGAATGTACATAGAAACTCCTCCCACTGCTGCCCATAGTGGTTGAGTGACTGCCACCAGGAGCACACATCCCCATAGAGTGGTGCTCCAATGCAGCTGGCCCATTCCTTGTTGCATACACCATATCTGGTCAGCCGTTATGTGCAGTCGTTTATAAAGGCAGCCAGATCTTCAGTTGTTGTACCGGCGAATGTTGGGAGTATCAGGAATTGGCCCAGGGTTTTAAATGCTGTTGATCCTGGCGGGTTTGTTGTGGGGTTGGACACAGTGATTTTGCCTCTAATGTTGCTCCCTTGCAGTGTCTGGATGATTGGTGTCACTCCAAAGCTGTTTAGTTGACATGGTGTCATGGGCTGGAAAGACGAATAGGGCATGGCAACTTGCGGTAACATGGGGTAAAACATCAGTGTGGGATACATGGTTGGTAATTGCGGGTAGTTGGGTGTATGCTGTAGCAATGTGAGAGTGGATCTGGATAGGGTATGTTGCGGTAAAGTTGGCTGGTCAGGCGGCAGTGATTTGTTAACATTCGCCAAGTGCGTGTGCGGGCATGTGGCGGCTGCATGCTGTGCTGGTTTGCCGCTGTAAAGTCGTGACACATACGTCCTTATCTCTGTGTGATGGCCCCTTGGTGCAGTTTCTGTTCCACTCTTGCTCTCTAACTCCATAATTGCAACACTGAATATTGCTACCCTCGCCAAATTAACATTCTGCTATGTTGGGGATATCCACAGGTTGTTCACATCCCATTAATACATCTCGCAAGCTGTTATGTGTGTGTGTGATATTCTCTCTTTCACACTGCACTACCAACATGCAAATACTAATCTGATTGCGGCTGCTAGTTCGGCTTCGTTTAGCACTCTCGATGGTATTCAATCTGACAAGTGTGACACTTGAGGATTTTTGCCCCCTGCCCAGTGCACAGGAGGTTGCTGCACAACTTTAGATAATTGTAATTTGGGAAAACTAATGTTTCCAATTTTAGGGTGTCCTGAATTTGCACTGTCGGTTGTGAACTGACATTCCCTGCTTCACTCTGGTGGGTGCTCACGGTGTAGTTTTTTGTGGTGCATTTGCTCATGGGATTGGCCTTTCGGCGGCATTGGCAGTACTATGTTCCGGGTTCATACTTTGTGACCACGGTATCGGTCACAAAACTGAAAGCACAGCTGTGTAGGTGCATACGCCTGTGTTTTACAAGCCATTGTTTACTAACAAAGCCACGTGCTCACGTAGCAGGTGAAAAGAGTGATGTGGGGCGCGGCTGCGCAGTGTTGGAGGGGAGAGAACACCCTCTCATTTCGTGGCTGTCCCCTATGCTTATGCCGGAGGGTGCAACAACTGGACGACGAAGAGGTAGGAGGGTGAGTGGGGTGCCCATGTGACCTGCTCCACTGTCGATTGATGCTCTGCTCAGCTGGTCCGCTTGGCATGGGGGTGGAGGCACTGGTGCACGCCCAATATTTTGTTTGCGCTGGGGTGGGGCGGTGGGTGGCTGATGTCATATGCCATCCCAAGAAGGCCGCTCGCCTGCACATGCTGGCCTCCGCCACAGCAATGCCAGCTGCCCTGTTGTTTCTGCGTGCTTCTCCTGCTGGACCACATGGCACATTTTCCCGCATCCTGGCGACGTCCAGAAAGTGTAGTGGTGATGTTGTTAGCTCTGTTGATGGTCCTCGTCGTTCCCTCATTGCGGGTGGCCAGGAAATATTACAGGAATTTCTCTGGTAGGAGTAATTTCATAGGAAAGACTCTGGAAAAATTTTGATGTTTACTGGAAAAATTTTACAGCTGGGAATTTTTGATGACGGAAAATTACAACACACAGAAGAGCGACACTTTGATATCATGTGGCTGGATGAAAAGGGGTTAAGGTGAGGTTTCAGGGATGGAGGAGAATTTGGTTAGTTGTTTTGGTGGTGATACCCGACTAGACGCCAGACGTCGCTCGAAAGCGGCATCAATGATGATGGTGAAGTTGTAGCTGGAGACTCTGGATGCTCTCTGGGTGCTGCGAACCACTCGCCTGGGCGTAATTTTCGCTGTTGAAATCTTCTGCCCCTTGAAAAGTAATTAGTCTCATCGCTCTGAATCATGCTGTTTCCTAAATTATGGCCTATCGGCTGACCACATGCACTTGTGAAATTGAATTCATTACATGATGTAATTATAAATTAATCGAAACTGCATCTGCCTAATCACTGCCCTCCGCGTGACCTATTCCGGCTGATCACACCATGGAGAAAATGCACACTTCATTGGAGCACAAACATATTTCAAAAATTACATAATAAATTACACTTTAATAAAAACACATAGCAATGAGGTGGGTATTATAAGGGTCCATGCCCTGAAGAGTGGTGGGACTAAACACAGCTAAATAATACATGGATGTTCATATCACTAGTATATTTAGTGCGATATATAATGCTTTATTGCACAAACTACTGCCAAAGGTGCCGTGCAGAGCCCGCCCGCGTGGGCAATATGGTATAAAAACCATGCAAAGGCAATAAAGATTTTAAGTTTAAATTATTATGTTCCCCTGGGCGATGCAAGCCACAGGGGAGAAGGGCAGGCACCTCTGGAGGCAACAATGCCAAAAGGTTCCTAGGAAAATATGTTACTATTGCAATGAATATGTTTGGTGCAAAAATTGGGTTTGCACCTGGAGCGCGAGCGACCACAGCCATGCCCTTGTACGATTGAGATCCTACTTATGCTCCAGCTTGACGCCTCAACATACCAAGGTGGCGGTTGGCGCGCCTAGCTGGAACTATTTTTTTTGCACACTCGCTAACTATGCTTGTAAAACGTATGCAAACACTTTTTACCCTTGCAAAAGTAATACAATACATCACTCTATATTTATAACAAAACAAATAGTACTTGCAAACAACTATGGATTAGGTGAACAGTGAAAACCAGTGGGGTGAAAACACACAAATCCTTACAACTAACACTGAGGGCAATTTGGGTGGTATACGAATTACGGCGGACATCTTTCCCAGTTCCCTTTCTTAGGATAAGTAAGGCTGTTCCGGTTTCAACATTGTGAATGCGCCCTACTTTTCCATTGCACTACAATTACCCTACTAAGCACTTCTATGTACCTCTGACTCATTACACTGTCACACACATGCACTGTGTTGGTAGCGTTTGGGTACTCACTGTGCAGCAGTGACTGATTTGCGGCCGGGCAAATGGTCTGGGAGGCGAGGGACGCGAGCACACGTCAAAGTCTACTCGGGTCGTTTAAAATGGATGAGTTCTATATGGCGAACGAATTAATTGAAGGAACATTTTTTGAGGAATTTTTCGCAACTTGTTGGTTCGCCTTGTCAGTTGACTTGGTAAGTTAATATGACCCTTTGGTTTGGTCAGCTGTGGTAGAAATATTTTGCAAAAATTTTCCGAAAATTTTGTGCGAAGAGGTTAACTATGAGACTCTTATTAGAGACTTGTTTTTCGAGATTATCCATAATCGTTTGTATAGGTGGGTGGTGTGACAGGTTGGTCTTGTCGATTGGTCTAGCCAGTTTTGCATGAATTTGTCTTGTCTGGAGCTAGTCTTTAACTCAATTAGTCTCGCCAAAAATCAGTCTTAGGTTGTGACCTGCTAGTAATGATCAACTGTATGGACTGTGATTTTTCTCTATTTATCGAGTTTAACGTTATTGGTGTCGAAGTCAAGGGCGACAACAACCAACATGGTGGCTAAATCAATAACTCCTCTGGTAGCAAATTCGATCATTAATACACTAGTATCATCTAAGCGATGAAGAAGTAAGCAAATGACAAACGATGAAACGAATATGGTGGGTGTAGAGAGCATTCGACAGAATAAGCAGGGGTTAGAAGGTAGGGGAGGGGAATGTTAATACAATGAGAAACATTGGTGGTGGGTCGAACGAGTATGAGTAATCAACCAATAAGAAACACTGGGGTGGGATGAAGCGAACACAAGTAATCTACCAATGAGAATCATAGGTGGAGGAAGTGGAGGGGAACCGACTGATTAACCAATGAGAAACACTGGCGAGAGTCAGTCCTCTTTTTGATGTGGTGCTGAGGGAACTTCTGGAAATTTAAGTTTATAAAATAAACTTTTTCATAAACTTTCTTCTACATTTTTGTGTTTTTGAAGTATTTCTTAAATAATTTTGTGGAATTTTTGGGTTCAAGGTCATTCAATATAAAGGCATGTGGTCAAGGTCAAAGGTCAAGTTCGAGATCACTTGGATTGGATTCAATATTGTGGTTGGGTGATGTCATAACAGGGTGGCTGGTCGGCTCTAGTCCTATGTACCTCTTAAACCCAAACATTCTAAATTGTAATTTTTTTGATACATTTTAATAGTTTTAAAAAATAAATTGACTTTATTTATTTATATTTTTTGAAGTTTTTAGAACTTTTGCTATTTTTTAGGGTTCGAGGTCATCCAAGGTCACCGGGTCAAAACCAAAGGTCAGGGTCACCTACATTCAACATGGCGGACAAGATGGCTGCCGGCCAACTAGAATTATAGAACATGAACCACTCTGATGTTCCAGGGCCACACGTCCTTGCCCCCAACTCGGCTAAATCTTTCTACTTATACCATTTGCCATAATCATATTTATGATACCACGGAGGCACATCAAAGATCATCGAGTATATTTTTGAGCCCAAATATTCTTGTGCCAGAACTAAATTTGAGTCTATTGTAAATAATGTTTTAGTATCCTTAGTGCAGATATTCTCCAAGAAGAAGTGGGAAAAAGATAACTTTCAATGTATCTGTTAACAAAAGCATTAATCGCGCCACAAAACTATTCCCTGTTCTTGTACAATTCAGGTGTAAATCTAAAATTTATATTTTTTATTCTGTTGTATCTGCAACATCAGAGGCACTTTCCGCAGTACTGGAACATGTACTCCAATAACCATAACATAGCAGGGAAAGTAATTCAGCTGATCATATTAACTCAATGTTTGGAGCTGCTAAGAAAGGAGGGTCAAACAATGTATTATGTAAACTCGAAAAAAAGAAATCAAACATGCATTTAATAGGAATTGGTTGCATGTCACAAATTATTCATAACAGTGGGGAGGCAGCCTGTAGTCACTTTCCCTTAGATATAGAAACATTAATTATCAAAGTGATAAAATATTTTCACGTGTTTACTGTACGCAGAGAACGTCTCAAAGATTTCTGAGAATTTGTTGACGTACAGTATGAGAACGAGTTTTGTTATAGTAGCACTCTTTGGCTCTTTAAAGAGTCGTGAAATTCTTTCCTACACTAAAGGCATTTTTCTTATCAGAGGAAAAATATACTGTGGCCATTAAGTCATTTCTGGAACCAGAGTATTGTGAATTTGGTTCAATTTTGTTCACGAATAGTTAGGCTAGTTTGTTAAAGCAGTTCGAAATATGGCTATACAAGCTGCTACATTGTGTGAAACACTTGTCTCGTTTTAAACAGCTAAAAACACTGCTTGAAAATAGGAAAGAAGCTATTATCCTGTTACCACCAAATAATTTGAGTCTAATGTTTCCCCAGATAATGATATTGGAAAAAAACAGTTTCGTTCATTTATCCATGTAGGGTGTGCACTGTGAAGATTACAACAAGTTATGCTGGATTTTGTTGAAAGCCATGCCAGAATGGGGGATACTGAAGTGTATATTATAGTGGTTGAAATTTTTTTAAAGAAACTAATAGTTTCAGGAATTATTTTTCATGGATTCTCTGTTGAAAATGAAGCTGTAAAGGCTCTTGAAAATAGTTGGGAAGAGGAAATGATAATTTAAAAAATAGTGGAATATCGTGCTTAATAATGTGAATAATGAATCAAATTGTAAGTTGAAAGCGTTTATTTTTCTTGTTGAATTTGCAAATTCAATACCAGGATTTGACAATACTAGTGTTGAAATATTATTTTTAGTCATGAATCACTATGGGCACCTATTTATCACAAAATATTTTAGGACTAGTTGTGTTCAAAACTACTTTATCTCAGAATGACTTTCGTGATTGGATAATTTTAATTGTTACTCATCTTATCTGTCTGCCAGGGAATCACGAACGGTCAATATCAGAGAAACGTATTTCTGATTGGCTCACTCATGTAGCAGTCAGTATTTACACAAAGACAAGAAGCCAATAGACAAATGAAGACTGCAAGTTGCACATAGCATATTGAAAACTAGCCTCTGCGTAAATCTTTTCGCGAAAAATAGGCGGCGCTATGAATCAATATGGGACTTCTCGAAAGACTAACATGTCACTGTCAACTGTTGCCAGTACATTGAATGCCAAGTTTAGTATCAGTTATCCGTGTATGGAAATCTATAATAAACTCCTTCGAAACAAGCATTTGCTGAAAAAATCCACAGCAATGGAAAATATTACTAAAATGTTGACATATTGTCACAATTCTCTACTCTCTGCTCTTATTTGGTAAAATTGGAACATTATTTTTTAGTGATTTAAAAAATAAATTGCACTTTAAATAAACCAGATAATGGTTAGACTATGGGATGATAATAATAATTAAAATGTTTGATTTATATAAAGTAAAGCAGTTCTCTGACAAACTATTAAAATACATCTGAGTGCTAAATTTCATTATTTTGTCTATTTGTAATACGCTCTTTTAATTACTAATTTTTCACGTATTCAGGGAACCACCCATTTTATTATAATGTCATAATAATATTCTTTCTTAGGTTATACTTTGTAATTCAGTTTTTACAATGGAACCATTTGAATTAATGCAGAATTGCAATAACGTTTAATATATGGGCTTATATAAGTACTACTTGCATGTCACATAGAGTTACCGGAGGCACCCCAGTTTTCAGCTTGAGAAATCGGCCTAGGCTTAATATAAACACATTAACGTATAAATATGATACAACTTAACTGTTTTCATTTGTAATATGACTAAGAAAGTTCATAGAAATTAAGCCCATCTATCAATGTGAGTTTTAGTAAAATAGTTTTATATCTCTGTCTGTCTTACATCACCAATATCGTTATACAAATTACTATAAGAATTTGTGTTTAATATTTTACCAAAATAGGGCTGAAATTATTTTTTCGGGAAAAATTGTTGGTCAAACACTATTGCTTCAATCGGGCTTTAAGTGATTCAATAGGGAATAAATTGTAAAACATGTATTAGTAAAAATAATTTACTGCATGAAAGTGTAGTTATACTATAAAACACGTTCAGCGCCATAGAATAATTGCGTGATATTTGGTAATTTTTGAGAGGCCAAAAATTTTTTATGCAATTTTATGGTTTAGTCGTCTATGTATCACTACTATATTGATAATATTAATTTTTTCAATCGTAAATCGTGAAAAAAATGGCATTTATGCTAGCGGTGCGGGGGATCGCCTTGGCCAGGAGCTGAAGGTGTAAGCGAGTAAGCGAAGAATGTGGATTTCTTGGCGTGAGGGGAAGAGGCTGTATGTGAAGATGGTAAAATTTCACTGGCAGTTTTCATGAAAGGGGTGGATGTAACTCGTAGGCTGGTACCATACAAAACAAAACATATCGAAAATAATTATATAATTTGTGTTGCGAAAACAATCCTGTTTCTAATAATTATCCGAACGCGTATTCCTTATTTACCTACTTTATTTCCATTTTATAAAACAAACATATTCCTTTTTTAAAAACAACTGTACAAACACCAACTGTAGGAAATTTTCATACCAATACGTTTACTCTAAACGGCAACATCTGCTGACAATAAAAAAGGCACGTGTTGACTGCGTGGCCACGCATCAAGCATCAACGTCGCGCACTTTTATTGTTTGTTGTGCACGTCCCTTCTTTCTCATAGTTTAGTGTATTTTTAGAAAGTGTTTGCCAATGATGTGAGTGCATCATGTTTTCTTCCAGGAGTAGATATTTGGTGCAATTTGCACTGCAGCAGCGAGATTCTTCTTCTGGTACGTGAAACTGTGTATCATAACTGTTTTATATTGCGTCTACATTTTCCTTTGTCTACAGTTATGTTGTTTCTTGTAATATTTTTCAGATTCAGAACCTGAGGAGACCCGTGTTGGACTGGATAATTTTTCCGATGACCCTAATTATTCTCCGACAAACAGTTACGAAGAGGAAACGACAAGCGAAGATGAATGCGAGCCATCCCGTGTGCGATGCAGATCAGATGCAAACCTTCCTATTAGTTCTGAACTTTCCGAAAGCGTAATGGATACCAGTGTTTCGGAGTTGAATTTACCGGGATCAAGTGTGCTGAATGAAGCTATGAAGAGGCAAAGTGTTTTGGTACCTGAAATTATTGATTTACAATCAGAAAGGGTCGCTGATATTACAGATACTGTATGGAGCGACGTGCACGGTAGAAACCAGAGTTTTACTTTCGAACATGGACCTGTTATTGATTCCGCCCTTGAAGAAAAAATGTCCAATTAAGACCCGATTGATTTTTTTTTTTTTTGCTTATTTGTGGATGACGGAATAATTGATAATATGGTGATTGAAACCAACAGGTATGCAGAACAGACAGTTATTCAGGGTATTGCAGATGAGTCCATTATGCCATCATCCCGTCACAACAAATGGTCTCATACAGACAGAAGCGAAATGCTGACGTTTCTAGGCATTTTGGGGTATATGAGTCTCGTGAGTTATCCAGCAACGAATAAGAATGGAGCATCCAGTTTATATATATATATATATATATATATATATATGATTCAGCTGTCAGTCGTAATGCGATGCCACGCAACAGGTTTGAACTGCTTCTCAATATGTGGCATTTTGCAGATAATGAGAAAGGTATTGATGATGACAGACTACATAAACTTAGATATCTGTGCGAAAAACTGCAACACAATTTTGCCAATTTGCGTTTATCTGGTGAGTAGTGTGTGTGTGAGTGAATCAATGGTGCCGTTTCGTGGAAGACTAAACATAAGACAGTACCTGCCGGATAAAGCCCACAAATACGGTGTAAAAGTATTCGAATTATGTTGCAACAACGGGTACACGTGAAATTTTAAAATTGATGGGGGAAATGAAGCAAAGCCACAAGGAACAACGCCAGTGAACATTGTTTTGGGACTTAGTGAAAGGTTGTTAGACGAGGGGAGAACCATTGTTGTAGGCAACTGTTATACTAGTGTGGCACTTGCCTAGGTACTGCTCAACCGAAAAACTCATTTACTGGGAACGCTTAGGAAGGATAGGAAACATCTGCCCACGCAGGTGGTTTCCACTACACTAAAAAAAAGGAGAAACTATTGCCAAGCAAAGTGAAGAAGGAATAACTGTCATGAAGTGGAAAGATAAAAGGGCAATTCTAATGTTGTCATCAAAGCATGGAGACCAAATGCTCGAAGTCATGACGAAACGGGGGCCAAAATAAAACCCAAAGCAGTTATGAACTACAATACCGGAAAAGCACACGTTGATATATCCGACCAAATGTCAAGCTACAACACATCTTTGGGGAAAAGCCTTTGGTGGTATAAGAAAATAGCACTAGAGCTGATATTTGGAACCAATCTGGTAAATTCCCACATTCTTTTCAAACTGGTGACTAATAAAAGTATGTCAATCACAACGTTCAAGGAGGAGGTGGTAGTTGCCTTGCAACAACGAACTCAAACAGCGATAGAAACCCTCGTCCTCGAAAACGTCTTCAGCAAGATTTGAAACGTCGCGAAGGAGAAAACAGGAAGGTCCAGAAAGGCTGCAGCAGCTGCAAAAGAAAGAAGATTGAAGGAGCAATTGAGAAAAACAATATAAAGGAAGTGGTGACTTATTGCACCCAGTGTCCTGGAGAACCATTATATTGCCTTCCTTGCTTCAATGAACATCATTAGAGTTTATGTTATCTGTATAAGAGTTAGATTATATAGTAAGGTTATAATGTTTTTTTGTAGTGTGTGTTTTTGTGATGACTGTGTACTGCAGCTGTTCAGTGTAGAACAGAGAAGTAATGGTGTAATGCAATTTTTTGTACATTCTAACTAGGTTCCAAACACTGCATGTGATAAGTTTGTTATGACGGCCAGAGACAGCCCATGTTTCTCACAAAATAAATATTTTTGTACACGCACTGAAAGTAACTATCATTCACATACATGTTTATAAACAGTGCTCTGTGAAAATAAATTCCCTAATAATAATAATATAATATTTCGAAAGTGAGTTATCGCAAAATGTACAAAAATCATTCCTAATTATTGGTTCTAGGAAAATGCATGCCTTCATAAGAGCCTGATATTAAAAATTTTATTTATGGTTACATAAAATGATCGAACATAGGTTACTTCCAAGTATTTTTCTATGTTTTTAGCACTTCTTCACTTATTGGCCCACCAACGCTAAAGTAAAATGATGTCAAGATTGAAACCAACAATTACCAGCTATCGTTCAAAGCAATAGCGCTCCTTTAAAGCTAAGATTTCCAATATATGGGTTACCCTGTGGCATGGAGGCAATGAAGGAGCCCCTGGACCACCCTGGCACTTGTCCAAATAACACTTATGGCCAGGCTGTCCGAGGGACCACCATAGAGCTTTTTATTTATGTAAAGATAACAAACCAGAAGATATAATATTTATAAGTAATGTTGTTCTGTGTAGTTATAAAACCATGATAAAAATGATAAAATTATTTTAACACAACGACAAAACAACAGTAAACTACGGTCAAGGATAAATAATAGTATAATAACGAGAAAACTACGTAAGTAAAAAACCAACAACGACTGGCATTTTCTCACCGCCAGAGTAGTACCATTTACCTGAGAAATGCCACAGACGGGCGATCCTGTGGCGTGGAGGCAAAGATATCTCACGGACAGCCAGTCGGACAATCGGACCGCCCTGGCACTTGTCAAAAGAACAAATGAGTGCTGGGCGGCACGAAGGACCGCCATGCGCTTAACTTGTTTTAATGACTAAATTTTCTGAGTGTGCATTTTAATTTTTAGAACCCTTCTGAAGAAATATTTTTCTATTAAACGGACTTTAAATTTGTAAAAAAGTGGCTGTGTGATACACAGATAAAAATAAATGAAATACTGAAAATTGATCAATTTATTGTTATCAAGCTTCTTATGTGAGACAACAGATCCATTATATATTTTTTTGATCATAAGATCACCTCAAAACGAATGTCTATAATATTTCAAGGTTTGGTACGAAAGACACAAATACGATATTATTTAACGTTCAGCTTAATTGGTTTTGCAGTCGAACACGTATCACGTCAGTAAGCCTGTGGTACTCTACAACTAAGGCGAAAATTCCCGACATAAATCTGTAAATATAGAATAATTATATAATTTTATTTTAATGTAAAACTGAGTTCAGGGAACTGAGCTGCTGCCGACTGGTGGAATCGTCAGCCACGATACTCGCTTGCGAAAATCCGGGAGTGTCTTAGTATTTTCTTGTAGCATTTTCTGCCATAGCTTCTAGCTAAATAGATTAATACATTAATTTAATGTGTCCTATTATTCAGGAACTCCTTTTGTGGAAGTTCCGTTTCATGTAAGTTCTATCATTATAAAAAGTCTATTAATTTCGTATTAAAATTTTTTGTATATGTAAATTTAGAAGCGAAACCCGTCAGCAAAAAGTCACAAGCCTCCAATAAATGTAGTCCGCGATTTGATTCCGGATTCTAACAAACGAGAATCTTTACAAGCTGGCGCCGTCATGTTAAGAGGACTGTGTAGCTGTCAAGAAGCGAGGGCGCGATACAGGCGACAGTAACACGCGCACCTAGCGCCTCATCGCTCCTACGCGCAAGGCATGCAGTGTTATCGTCGTAACGCTGTACTGTGCCATTAGATCTGTAACAGTGGGGCTTTATTACGTGCGACGAAAGACCAGAGATTGAACTATGCCTGTATGGTTGTATTTTTCTCTTGCCGCTTAAGGAAACTGCATAGGCAAGTTTAAAAAATGCTATATTTGACCACTTTCACGATTTTTTTTCTCCATTAATTCCTGTAATATGAAAAAAGTAAAAAAAAAAATATATATAGGGAAATAAACAATAGTTTTTAAATCCATTCTGGCAAAAATTCGTATTTCCAAAACTTTTGTTTACTGCAACACGCGTTTACGCGCAAACAACGATTTCACAGAAAACGTTTCTGTACATAGTCCCCTTAACATGGCGGCGAATGCCATCACCGGATGGCAACGTTCTTTAAGTGTCAGTCGCGTTTCCAGCCCCGACTTGGTTCTGCGACCGCCCCTCTTTCCATCTCACTACATTCATTATCCATGCTAGCTGGGAGCGACAAGGACGTCTCACTAAAACGGCAGGCAACCCGCTCCACTTCATGTCGACTTCTTCCCATCACACCAGGTTGGACCTGCCGCAGACTGAAACCTACTCGGTCCGTTATGTTAGCGCTTTTATCCTCAACAGGGAAGTGTCACCTTTGGCGCAAAGTGTATTTTTAAAACCTAACGAAAATAATTTTAAGAATTTTTCGCGTAACCAAAATTGTTCTAGTGATTTGAAGAATGTGCTAAATACACCAGTGGAAACAGCAAAAATATAACTTTCGCATCGTTCGATTGTGTAAGTTAATTGCTCATTAGCACGATTTAGTTGATGTCTATTTACCTGTGTTAATTATACAGAAAATCTTTTTGCGAGCAAACAAATTCTGCAAAATTAGAGTGACTAATTCGATTACACTGTTAGCTATATCAGTTAACTAAGCTTATTGAATGATTGATCAAATAATTACAATATACGATGTGGGGTATTATTTAAACTTCTCAGCCTGGAGGGTTGTAAAGGAGACAACTGAACATTCCAGTAGAATAACTGCGGGAATGTTTTACTTGTAACATAAAAGCTACTCAAATTTTACTTTTTATGCAAACCCTATCATGTGGGTGTCGTTTTAATCGTCTTGGCATGTGCTAATTGTTAGTTGATATGTAGTGTTTGTTTAAACATAGTAGTTTCTCGGTATACGTAATTGGCAAAGATTTGCCAAATTCGCGTGTGAAAACGAAGTGACGGATGGAACTTGTCAAGTAGGTGCACATGTTACACCGATTGCATGTGTTTTGATTTGCGTTGAAATTAATTAATTCTGATATCATACCTGAGGAAAATTCAAGAGTGATTCGCATTATGATAATTCAAAATAACATTTGTCCGTACCTCACCGTGGGGGTATTTTATTTTCAGTTCGTCTTTAAGTATTCTAATGCTGACTTTGAAATCGTAAATACCTAATTTTAATTCAAATGTATCGCGTATAAGAAGTAATCCTTATATGTACGTCATAATTACTGCAGGAGCCGAATCGCAATATCAGTAGCTGCGTAGTGAAACCAGCCAAGTACGGTTGAGGGATAAATGTGTGTGTCTTTCTGCGAGTAGTTATACAAGGTCTGGTCTGCTTGAATTGTGTGTGTTTATCGTGTGGCAACAAGCCAAACACGAATTCAGCCTGAAATACGAGTGGCATTTAGCGAAAGAGTCACGGCATGTACTTGGTGCAATCTTCTGTATACCGAGAACACACTGACATAACATCTGTAAACGATGTTGTTGTAATTTGGCTAATTCTTCTTTTCTGGCGAGCTCCCAAATTCCATCACGCCTGCATGAGCCGATTACATATTCTGTGGCCTCTCTAGCTTGCAAGTTAGTAGTTAAGTTTGGCATGAGTATGGGATGCGTCTCAGAGCAAGCCATACACGACGTATGTCGTGATCATTATGCCAAAAATACGCACGTATCGTGGCTGAGCGTGCTTTTCTGGTGCCAATGCCACAATTACAGACACGGTCACACCTCCAAAGAGGAAGGATCTTGATACAAGGGCACAGCAATCACACAGAGCGGAGAGAGCGTCGGAGAAATATGTGCGACAGTTGAGGTTCTAATATTTCGCGTCTTTACAGTTTTAAGGTCAGGAGAAAGTAGGGTCATTGTTACTTGGCGAAGATAGATGTTACAGTAAGTAGTGCAGGGCGATATCAAATGTATCGAGCCGCCACTGGCATGTAAGAAGAGGCGCGTTGGCGGAGGTGGCGTTGTAGATGAATTGTGTTGAGAGATTTGGGCGGCTCTTAACAACCAGATCTTGAGAACCGATGAGGAAGGAATGAGGTGAGAATGGGGCAACCCCGGGATGCAATACCGGGGAAAACGGCAGATCCCCAAGAAAATCTGCTAACCAGTGGCATCGTCCGGCATGATTCCCACTTGTGAAAATCCAGGAGTGACCCAGCCGGGGATTGAACCCTGTTCGCCTTGGTGGGAGTCATTCTGTCTAACCGCTTGCCACCGCGGCTCTGGTGGCGGCAGACATAATTAAGGCTGCGATCACACGGTACACAGAACTACTTCACTTCTAATCACGTCCAGCATTGCACAATATTACAGTGGTTCCGAACTTGTTCCGATAGCTGTCACTTCTTCAAAGCAAACATGTTATGTAAGTACAATGGAACGACTTTTCTTCTGTGGTGCGCTCTCAGCGGCTGCTATGAAGTATATCGGAAGTATGACTAGAATGGCTGAATTTGGTAGGATTGTCTGCATTCTTTGAAATAAATTGTATGACGGGTCAGATAACAGTATTCGCTATACTGTTACAATTAAAGTGAGGTGAAATTATTTAAAATTAATTAAATACTCAACCTAAACGAGTGGTGGAAGCAATTATAAGTGAACATGGCAACGTGTTCTCGTGGTTTGTATTTACCTTCGTTTGCATTACGTTATAGAGGTGTAACCACTGAAACTAGTTCCGCATGCAAACATGTTCAAACATGGATACTGAACGAATTTACAATAAACAGCCGTGTAACCGCGGTCTGAGTTGACCGCCCGATAGTTGTTAGTCATCTCTCCGGTCTACAGAAAAGTTGTTAGTATATTCCAAACAAAAGGTAAAGAACATACTAGGAAAGGGAAAGGGGCTGGTGTATATCTAAAGTAATAAAATAACGCGTATGGTGGTTGTGTTGGTATGGTATGCGTGTAGTGTGTGTTGGTGTTCCTTCTCATAATTTCAACAGGTTTTGTTTAACTCTCTGCAGTTAAGGTAAGTGGGGTGCACACACAGGATCGCAATGTTGTAAATACGTAGAAATTCCGTATTTCGGATGCACGGAGCTCAGTTCCATCTTATGACATTACAGAGCGCGTTTCTGTGAATGTACGGACATTTTTAATAGTGTAGTGTTCTTGTAATGCTAAAAATGCCGTATGAAGCCTCGGCGCTTCTAATCTTAGGTCGTTATAACTTGCTATTGAAGATGATAGTGTTGTCAACATAACAACCAAGCTGCGGCAATCTGTGGCCTGGGTTAGATAGATCGTTAGTTCTATTATACCGGGACCGAGAATGCTACCTTGGGGCATGGTGTTGTTAACTTTGTTAATATATATATATATTTTTAAGAATCACGTTTAGACTCGAAGCTTATTAGGATTTTAAATGCAGTAAAGTAAATTATATTAGATAGAAATGCCTCTTTAAGTGAACAAATTGATTCTGCAGAAGTAGCTAATACAACTGCATAGGAAACGGAAATTTGGCTGAGGCACAAATAAGTATTAATTATTTAAACAATATTGTAAATGTTATAAATAAACGAAAATGTAGAAATTAATATGTAAAAAAAATTATGTTTATTATATTTGATAATCATACTAACACAATTATACTAAATTATAGATAAATATTTGACTGAAAACAAATATACGAAATGAATAAGCGAATGATAAAAATGTAAATGATATACACTATCGTTATCATTACCAATTAAAAGCCTGCTACGTCCTTGACTACAAAGACGCAGCTACATGGATTTCCAGAGGATTCCAGCAAGTTAAGAAAAAAAACTCATTGAACAGGGCACAAAAAGTACATAATAAGTGAGAAATATTACAGCTGAACAAAGGACACGTGAAATATAATATGAGTAAATTAGTTGAACTTTTCTTTGTTTCTTTTCAAGTTTTCTTAAACAATAATTTCCATTACATTTAACTCTAGAATTTCCCCATATTCCAGAAAAAATATCATACGTTAAATTATTTTGAGCATTGACAAGATTTTTTTTCTTAGTGTCAATTAAATACATCTTCATAATAAAACCCTGAATGCAAAATTTCTATACTCAGACCATTCCAAGTTACAAATATTATTTGGCCCATATTAAAATACAGTTTGAGTGAATGCACTATTTAAAATGCAAAGGTACGACTATGTAGTTTTGTTACATTAGTTATACAAACCAAATAATGGCCACACCAAAATATTAATTAGAATAGGGTTTGAATCAATAAAATGTTAAATAAGAATTTTTAATTACATTACTTACCAGAACACAGAGATTATTCACCGTTAGAGAAAAATATATGTGTATCATTGGCATTAAAAATACACCTCTACAATCATTTGTGAGAAGAAATTTTTAATATTTTGCTTCTAGACAAGTCTCCAATAAGGGATATACACATAACAAAACTATTAATTAAATTTTCAGCCAAACTCACAAGTTCTAGGAAAATGTTAAATTTATTTCTTTTCTCGTTTAATTTTATAGCTTCACATAGCCGACAGAGTCCAAAACAAGGGCTTTTTATTTTGAAAGATTTAATTCTCACATTTAATGTTTAAATGTATCTTTACACATTAATAATAAATGCTGGCTGTACGACCATACGGACTCCAAAATAATTGAAAACTACATATCATTTTCTTACTAACCAAATGTCATTCTAATTTGAATTTTGCACATTAAATACTTAATAAAAAATTGCTGGATGTACGGCCACACAAAGGGCTAATGATTGAAAACTGCTCATCAGTTTCTTTCTTATCTAGGGCCATTCTAGTTTGAAAAATATTGTTTCATTTTTAACTTTCCAGGGATGACTTCAAAATGTTATCTTTAAAAACAAAGATAACATTAAAATTCTTGGCAATATGCAATTTTTTGGTGTTAAATTACATTTTATTTTATATATTTGCCAATTGTAAAGCATTCTAAACATAGATATTTATATATTTCCGCCATCATGGCCCCTTTTGTTACTATCACGGAACCAAGTGTGCCTGTCCTACACTTGCCATAATGGCCTAAAATTTTGTTATTATTTTACACAGTTGTATTTGGTTCTTCTCAATTTATCTCTGTGCAATAGAGCTCCTAGGGGTGGTGATCGACCCCGACTGACCCATGCACCCATTTATATAAAATTTTGTCATCAATAACCCCTTAGAGGGGATTCTAATATTCAATTACCAATTAGGGGCCAAATGCCCAAAATCCAAGGGTTGGTCAATGACAAAACACATGACCTTTTAAGGAATATTTAGTTCATTTGGACCGAGAGAGGATCTTGAATCACCGACAAATCACAGCAATCTTGCCCAAATGTAGTGATCTGTTTTTTTCCATGTCGACACACTTTCGGTGCACACACATGCTTGCAGGAAGTGACATCGTGGGCCAGCTTGATTTCCCCAAAGTTGGTACTACTGCGTGAGCATGCACTGCAGGTGTGAGGCGATGACACCAGCTCCCAGCTGGAGCAATAAACAATGCTGCTACCTTACCCCCGACGGTGGCGCAGCCCTCATGTATGTGCGGCAGCGACTTCAACTACCAGAGCAGAGGCGAGGAGACAGTCAAGGGTGACGGGTGTGTTGTCATGATGCTGCCATTTCTCCACCACGCCGGGCTGGGTCAATAATTTTTCATGACGAGTCACACTTCATTGTAGGCGCCCAGATCTTCCAGACCTCCGAGAAACAGGTATGCTGAGAGCAATTATAGGCTAAATTGCTAAATTGCTGTATTGGCACATAATGTTGTAGGTAGGCATATTCCCAGGGAACGAACTCTTATTCCGTTGTAGACGAGTTCAATGCAGTCGTATTGGGACACCGTCACAATCCTACCGCCCCTCCCCCCTCTAAAAGGGCGAGGTCAATGGCAGATCACAGCCAGAATCTCTGCCGAATTGGCGTGCCCCGGCAGGAGCTCCGTAGGCAAACTTCCATCAGTCCAATTGGGAAGAAGATGAGGACCTCCAACCATCATTTCAGGTCTCCAGTCAGCATCTGGCACCAGAGCAAACAATATATGACTTGCGCAAGCATAAAAAATGTCAACATCAGGATTAGGAGTACTCCAATATTTTGTCAGTAATCAATAAATCCATTCTTTTGAAATCTCACTGCACTGAGGTACCCTGCATTTTAAAATAATTATATTTTAATTTAGAAAATAATTCAAGCCCAAAAACCCTACCTAAAATATCACTGATGAAATACACGAGAATCCCAATCAGTTTCTACCTAAAAACATCTTAAAGTGAATTGAGCATGGACACAAATGTGAAATGAGCATGAGGACACTCTTACATCTACATGAGCATGGACATCAAAATTAAATGGGCATGGGAACATCTTACATCTACATGAGAATATATAGCAATATGAAATGGGTATGAGATTTGGACGACCACCACCCCAGAGGAGAACCATCCACAGACCTAAAAAAAATTTCAATCACTAAACAAAATTATAAGCAAGATCATTACATACAAAAGATGAATACTCTAAAAATACTCAAACCTAACATATCAAAAAATAACATTCTTCAGTGGTTTTCAAAAAAAAACTTTAAACCTCTATCGGGAGGTACCTAATTTTAACTGACTAAATGAGCTTTACAATAAATTCCCGGATGACTTTAATCTTCTATCAAAACCGTAACAGATGTCAGGAACTGCTTAACACTAAATGGCCCTTCATACTTGGGAGCAAGCCTTGTGCAAAATTTAGATGCCTTATTGCTAAGATAATGTGTTTCAACAAACACTCTACCTCCAATCTTAATGGAAATAGATTCACTATCATACACCTTCCTAGAGGCTATTTTTGTATGACACTTATGCCAAATTTGAGCAGATTCATTCCAGAATTCCTCCAAGTCCTTCTTACCCACACCATCCCAACAGAAATCATGAAGTCCCACACATTTATTAATGGATGGAACAGTCTTCACCCAGAAAATATTCTTCAGGGACTTTATTGTTGCATCACTAATGACATTGATAAATGCAAGTGACAATTAGTACAGTGCAACATCACAATCTCTGTGCGTTCCAGTCTGAAAGACTCCCAAAGCTATTTTTAAAATGCGGTAATATCCTTCTACCAGATGTGATTTTGGGTAATAGGAGGTAGGTTGAATCAATTTGACTCCCCAGGCAAAGGCGAGATTCTTAATCTATGCTGACATAAAATAGGTGTCTTTTTCTTTCACAATGTTTATTGGCGACCCAAACACAGAAAATATTCTCTGGCTAAGAATTGTGCAAATTTCTGCAGATTTCATACTCCTTAAAGGGGAAAAAAACATACATTTAGTAAAACTGTCAACTACAACCAAAATCGACGAAAATCAAGCATAAGTATTCTAGGTACACACGTTCCCAAGGGAAAGTAGCTACACTAGCACAATAAGGACGCTTGATTTTGCATGATGGGTTTTCGCCCTTTGGAACTCTATTCCTTAACAAGATGTTTAACATCCTTACACAGGCCTGGCAAGTAAAACATTACTTTAATCCGAGCCACTATCTTGTCGTGTCCCAATTGATCCCCGAAATAAGTATTATGATGATACTGGAAAATGGATCCTCTAAAGACTTGAGGAACAAAAAATTAAGAATTTTCAGTCTTTGGGTCGACATTTTCTATCAAACCCTTCTTAATTTCATACATTCCACCATTTCCAGCTTCAATATCAGCCTTGATATTGGCACATTCTGAGTGAATTCTCTGATGGTGCAGAATTTCAGGTATGCTTGGGGGAAATCCTGAAGAACATTTACCTGTTCCACATCACTCTTAATACCAGAAACTAAAGGTTCAGAACAAATTGGTACATCTAAATTTCCTATCGGATCTGTCTGTACATATACATGACTACATTCCTCAGATAACATTAATTTAGAGACATCAGCCTGAAATACATTCACTGACTCAGGATGGTCTACCAAAAATTCCTCGGAATCAAACATCCTAGATAATGTGTCTCCCACCCCTTTATCAATTCCTTTCACATGTTTATACATGAATTCAAAGCAAGTAAGCCTAACAAGCCACCGAGCCAATCTACCAGCTGGTTTATTTGTAGAAAGGATCCAGCTCAAAGCATGATTATTAGTATGTAATATGAATTCTGTATTTTACAGATAGTTCCCCAATTTTTCCATGCCGTATATAGTGCCTAAAACATATTTCTCATATGCTGAGTGTTTCTGTTCGGCTGGCGTCAGAAGTCAACTGGCATAGGAAACTGGGACACCAGACTGTTGTCTGGTTCTTGACATAAGACAGCACCTAAGGCTTTTGAAACATCCTACTCGGGCATTTTTTGATCAAGTGGTAAATTTACTTGATTTTGGGGTAAATTTGCTAAGTGCTTTAATTTCAAACCATGATTTTGGAGCAAAAAAAAACCTTGATTTAGGAGCAAAAAACAGCGCTTTCCAATGAAAATGTGGCGTGGTCCAAACCCTCCATTATATATCTACTGAAATTATGATTGAAAAAATTGGGTAAAGGTAATTTCTTAACAGATGATCAAATTGCAAAAAATAAATAAAAAATTACAAGAAAGCAAAAATTTAAAATTATCTTTACCATTACCAACAGTTAAAAAAATGGCTAAAGAAACAACCATCAATGGTTTACATCATGGCGGAATGATTGCCATTGTACTCGCCGCTTTAGGAGTGGCCGCCGCAATTTATAGTGCTGTTGAACAAACTAGTAAAAATAAAATAGAATTAGAAGAACAACAGAGACATAATTGAGCAATGGAAAATAAATTAGTAAGTGGATTAAAACGAGGAAGACCAAAAAAAAAAAGAATGTATCACCATTATCTAATGTCGATATTGAAAAATAAGTAAAAAAAATTAATTAAATATTAAATTGTTCAGAAATGTTATATGATTGATGAACTACCAAAAAATATGCACAAAAATGAATGTGCTGTGGTTAATTTTGATATTTTAAAAATCCTTGCACTCATTGGGTTTGCTATTTTAAAGAAAGTAATAATGTTAATTATTTTTACTCATTTGGAGGCAATATTCATAAATATTAAATTAATTATTTCAAAAACAAAAACGTTTGTTATAATGATCATCAAATTCAGACTTTAATTCAGTTATATGTGGACATCTATGTTAAATTGTATTACATCTTTTTTCAAAAGAATTTAAGTTTAACGATATAATTTCTATATTATTAAATGCCGGAGCTATTTGGGAAACTATTTTTAAAATATTTAAATAAAAACATTGACAATATTGCTGATGATTTAAAAATATATGTACATTCACAAGGCAATTCGAGTGTTTCTACTTTGCAAAACAAACTAACCACCTGTTTTGATTTTACAAAAAGTTATGTTTCTTTTTTTGGGCATAGAATTGTTAATATAGCTGACCCCATTGATGGAAAATATGCAGTTAATAAAAGATTTTTTGATATATATATATATATATATATGGATTAAAAAAGGATGTTATACAAGATATAAAACTATTGTTTCTGATTATGCTCTAAAAGAAATATAAACTTACAATTAAATAACATTATTGCTGATTATATAAGACAAATAAATAATGCAAAACAGGCATTAAAAAAAGAAGCAGATTCAAAATATAAAACTATTACTGATTATGCATTAAAAAACGATGTTGAATCAAAATACAACACTAGTGTTTCTGATTTAAAAACATATGTAGATTCAAAATATAATACCATTGTTTCTGCTTTATGAGATCAAATAAGTAAAGTTTTTCTTTATACAATATACCATGTTTCTATTCAAAATCACAGAATTAATAATATGGCTGATCCAGTAGATGGAAAATATGCCGTCAGTAAGAGATATTTCGATAAAGAAATAGCTGATAAATTACAAAATTTAAACCAGTCAGTTTCAAATTATTGAGAGACACTTGAAAAATTTAAGGAAGAAAAGTCTCATATATTTTATTTGAGTGAAAAGTGGAACAAAACTAGTGATATTTTTCACTTAGAAAATAATTCAATTTTCTTTATTTTTTGATGAATTGTAATGTTTATAAAATAATTACTTTTAATCCCAATTTATCTTATGATACTGTGACTGTTATTAAGGGAACTACAAAAACATATTATAGTTAACCATTTGATGTTAACATAGGTGATATTTTTACTTTTAAAATAAAAAAAACTGTAATATCTGAATATGATGATGGTTTGATGACTACAATAGGAATATTCGTAAAATATAAAGATTAAAATTTTTTTTTAATATTGAAAGGATAACACTTGGTGCTTGAAGTGTAAGAAAGTCAAAAAAATAATAATATAAAAAACTAAAAGACAAAAATGGACGATTAGTTCAAAAATTAAATGCTCTATATGTAATTCTAATAAATCAACATTTTAAAAAAATTGTCCACTGCGAGAGAGGGAATGATTAATTAATTATATAACACTACGCGAAAACATTTTCCAAGACAAAAAATAACTTCATACGGATTGATGATTTATGGCAAATTGATCTTGTAGAAATGAATACTAGTATTTTAAAAGGTATATAACATATAAACAATAGACACAAATATATTAGAACAATTATTAATGTTTTTTTTTTTTTTTTCAAAATTTGCATTTGCTATACCAATTAATAATAAAACAGCTAAAAATGTATCAAACTGTTTAGAATCTATATTAATTAAAACGAAATCAAATAATATACAAACTGATAATAGTTCAAAATTTTATAATAAAACATTTTATGAGCTTATGGAAAAATATAATATCAACCATTATTCTTCGTTTTCTTAATTAAAATATAGTTTTGTTGAAAGATTTAATCGAACTTTAAAAAATTTGCTTTGAATGGTAATTATAAATGGGTAAATATATTGGATTAATTAGAATGGTTCGCAAGGCAAGACCAACTAGAGCTCGTAGACTGTCCACCTTAGAGTGCCGACATAAATCCAATTGAGAATATTTTGTCGGAGACGAAGCGCATGATGGCGGCAAACTGTCCTGATCCACAGCCAGCAAATAAAGATGCTTTCTGGGAGCTAGTAGCAGATGCCTTGGATGTAGTAGCTAGTAGCGAACGCTATGCTACTTTTCTGGTAGCCTCTTTACAATGATGACTGCAGCAGGTGGTTGAGAATGAGGGATACTGGTCCTCGTATTGAGGTTACGCCATGACCCTTTTCAGGGCCAAATAAACACACATGTAAAAACTGTGAAAAAAACCATTGGTACACCACATGGCATAATGACCACATTGACATACAAACTAAATGCGCGAGGTGTGTTTCAAAACCGAAACAGAAGGCATCAGAACCATACACGCGAGACCATATTTGTTTGTTAGATGTGTTTTTCATATGGATGCAAAAGTATGCTTACAAAAGAAATACATTACATGATACAGTAACATTTTGCATTACAACGAGAAAAAATAATATAACCAGTAGGAATGAAATTCAAGGTCAAACTGCAGAAACCTAATGTTATTTTATGAAGGGGAAATGCCATTTCTTCGGCAAGTTCGACAACCATGCGCACATTGCGATTAGCAGACAGCTGGCAGCATGGACTAACAACATAATATCATTCCGGTTCCAGTTGAAGTCCGGCCTTCACTGATATTTATTTGTCCAATTCTGTATTTAATTCCAGGTGAATTTAAATAACATTAAACTATTTCTCGAATTGTTATTCTTTACTGCGCGATTTTACTCAGTCTGGTATTTTAAGTCTGACGGATAATGCCCATGAATTGCCCTGAACTTTAAGAAAATGTGCGATTTCATTTCCAGTTCACTGCAGAGGAAAAATTAAAGAACTCTTTCTCGAACTATATATCCTACTTCCTTATGTTATTATTGTCCTATATTTTCGATTCAAGGTAGATAATTGCAAGACATGTTCATGGCCTACCATGAACTAAAATTATGTTCACGGTGGCATTTCTAGTTCATTGCAGTGTAAATATGAATTAAATGTACCTCGGACTATATCTCGTACTTCCTTGTGTCATTCTAGACCAACATTTATAATTCGAAGTGGAAAATTCCAATATATGTCTACTACCTGCCTTGAACTAACACAGTGTTACATTTTTAATTTCCAGTTAAGTAAAGAGGAAACACTAAAGAACTGTACCTCGAACTGTATTTCGTACTTCTTTATTTTGTTCCATTCCTACATTTTTAACATGAGTATCAAAGTCCAGCTAATATTTACAGAATCATACAAATATATGATAATTTCTGGTGTAAGATTCAGGAATTTTGATCCTGGAGTTAATTGACCACGGCTCATGTTCGATCAATTACTCTATACAGCGGCCGTGGGGGCTAAGAGGTTAGACTTCTCGCTTTCCAACTTGGTGAACCGGGTTCAATCCCTGGCTGGGTAACTTGATTTTCGCTTGTGGGAATTGTGCCGGTTGGTTTGCTCGGGAATCTCCTGTGACCCCCGCCCTTCCGTTAGGACGCTGCTCAATTCTCACCTCATTTCGCCCTCATCTTTTCTCAAGAACTCGATGTTAAGAGCCGCCCAAATCTCACAATTCAACTACAACGGCCATTTTTAATATCCTTAACCTTGAAAGGTAGCCATGGTCGTGACCCACCGATTACTTCCGCAAACGGCGACCATATGTGTTTTATAAGCACAGGGTTTACAAATTCGAAAAACTGTGTTTACCAGCCAATTTAAATGTTCCTATTTATTCGACAGCATACTTACATGTATAACAACAAGATGTAAACGTGCTATATATGATTATTGATTATATATATATATTTTTCATTGTAAATATTTAGTATCGCTGGAACTAATTTGTTTTCATTTAGACGTGTGCTAAGGTGTAAAACAAATGTTATGAGAACATTATGCTAACAATGCCTATTGAATTATAATTTAAATTAATTTGGTGTTGTTTTGAATAAAGAAACAACGGACAGAC
The DNA here is from genome assembly GCA_029891345.1 of Dryococelus australis. Classification (NCBI taxonomy): domain Eukaryota; kingdom Metazoa; phylum Arthropoda; class Insecta; order Phasmatodea; family Phasmatidae; genus Dryococelus; species Dryococelus australis. The sequence goes on along the minus strand of CM057009.1, from coordinate 92,978,618 downwards.
TAATTTACTGATATATTCTGCCGCATACAGCTGCATAATGCACTAAACGTGTTGAATGGTGCGACTAGTTGGCTACAGAACGATAAAAGGTCGCAAAGGGAAAGAAACTACTGGGAAAGGAGACAAGCCATTGTTTCATTGCACTGTAAAAACAAATAATACCCTGAAATTCCAAACATACGTGTACAAAGTTGTGTAATCTAGTGATTTAGAGAGTAGAAAGCTTTAATAAATCGATCAAGATTAGGCCACCCACAAAATCTGGCCGATTGGGCAACACAGCAAGTGGATTTATTCACTTTGAATTTATGCACTATGTAATTAAAACAACCATATATCGCGAATCATTAATCCAATTTCAATGACTGATAACTTATTGGATACCCCTTACATTTCTCTACGAAATGAGATGTAAATGGATACGATTTAGTGAGTAGTTGTCTAAGCATTTAACCAAAATTCTCAAAAATTAACTTATAATAGCAGTACCACTTATAACACCTTCATTAACTGGAAACACATTTCAATAGAAAGAGAACCTCCGTAAGTATAGTAATATGCAGTCTTAATTGCACATAGTGATAAAATGGAGATAAGAGAAAACGAAAATGAAATTATCGATGTCTGGTGGGAAACCTCTATGATGATGATCATGAATGATAAAGAAAGATGCAAAAGTTAAGTCTTCTGCATTATCCGCGAATATGCAAGAACAGTTTGGAAAGCAAGTAACACCAATAACAATAAAACTATTAACGAATATCACTGAGAAACTGGGTTTAGGAACCTAGTAGGATAGCCGAATATCGAACGTTTTACTTATGATGGTAATGTATTTACATTTTTGTATGATATACTACACTTATATCTGCGAAGTGCAATTATAATTGTTTGTTCCTAGAATATATAAAATATTCCCCCACACGAATTTGCCTTGCAGTGGCATAAAACTGAAACTGAAATTGAACAGGAAGATGTCGCTTTGATTACATCTTTTTGTCAAGCCTTCACTTTGAGCCCAGTGCTACACTCTAAAATCGGATCAGTGGTAAACCATTGATTTGCAGTGAAATTCAACCACTCGAATCAGTGCAAATTGTTTCAGTTAAAATCAGTGGAAAATCACTGATTTTTTTCAGTGAAAAGCTTTCACTTATTGAAGTAGTGACGTGAAACAATTTCACTGAGTGAATAGTTGACGACCGAATGCAGTGGCGAATTAAATATTGATTTTATTGAATGTAGCCAAAAAAAAGTAAGTGAAATAAACATACTTAAGATAGCTTAGTATTTATATTGCACGATTTACCATAATTTACAGAAGTAAAAACAATATCGGAGGTGGCCGGGATTGAACACATACACCATTTCCATTTCTCTTTCAGGCCGTTACCTTACTATCTGCATTACCAGGTTAAGTTAAAAATGAGAGCAAAATATATGTCTTGTACTTCTTATCGAAATCGTTAATATTTAAATTGTATTCCCTTACTTTTCGTGTGTGGTTATTTTGGTACTGTTAGTATTGTTAAAACGAATAATATGTATGAATGCACTCTCTTCGCCACATTATATGCAGTTTAAACCTTCAAACAGAGCGTTGTGGTGATTACATGAAAACGAAATGAAAGAGATAAAAATGAATTTGAAAGGCTGAATGTCCATATTACCACGTAAAAAGGTGATTTGAAAGAAGAAACACATTTTAGACAATATTTTGTATTGGGTTTATTAATTTATTCGTTGTTATTTCACTTGATACTCATTGTTAAATGGCAATTTTTAAACGTTGTTTCACAGCCATTTCTACACGCTGTATAACTGATCCATCAGTCAAAAAACAAACTACTAAAAAAGTGACTGATGAATCAGTGGAAAACATTACTGAATCAATACGTGAGGCAAATCTGGCATGTTTTCACTGATTCATCAGTTAAATTTACTGAAGCGCCTGTTGAATCAGCCAGGTACTGATGACTGATTGTAACAGTGACATTCTCCCTGATTCAGATTTAGAGTGTATTAGCAGTTTTTTGGTGGTATAGGCTATTCACAGTAAAATGAGCACTTCTGAATGCTCTACTCAAGATTTACTTGTATGCATTTTGTGTATTCTTCCGCCTTATGTAATATTAACATTGTCATGGGTCTCATCACTTAATTCATGCATCGGTCAAATGAAACACTGAAATTATTACAAAAGTTAATAATTTACTAATATGCTCATTTTTACACTTCGATGCATTAAAAAAAAAAGCCAAAGAAATAATTTAAATGATCAGAAATGATTACCTAAAACTCTTTATTCGATGTTTATGATATGGAATTACTTTCCCAGCAATACGGAAAATACCGGCCAGAATCGGGCCGGTAAAAGTTAGCCGACAGACTCTGGCCAGCCAATACGGCCCACTGGTCTTATGCCGGAAGTGGCCCCATGGAAATTGGACTGACGGCTAACTGTTAGCCGCAGTGTCGATCCTGGAAAGGCTGGATGTTGTTGCGATGCTGGGCCTGCGACGGCTAGATGTCGCTACGATGCGGGCCTACGACGCTGGGTGTGTGACGATGCCGGGCCTGCGACAGCTGGATGTGGTTACGATGCCTAGGACAGCGATGGCTGGTGTCGTTACAATTCCGGGCCTGCGACGGCTGGATGTCGCTACGATGCCAGGCCTGCGATGGCTGAATGTCTTACGATGCTGGCCTGCACGGCTGGATGTCGTTACAATGCCGGGCCTGCGATGGCTGGATGTCACTACAATGACGGACCTGCGATGGCTGGGTGTGTTACGATGCCGGGCCTACGATGGCTGGATGTCGCTACGATGCCGGGCCTCGACGCCTGGTGTTGTGACGATGCCGGGCCTGCGATGGCTGGAAGCCGTTACGATGCCGGCCTGTGATGCTGGGTGTCGTTACGATGCCGGCCTGTGAGGCTGGGTGTCGTTACGTGCGGCTGCGACGGCTGGATGTTGCTATGATGCTGGGCCTTGACGACTGGATGTCGTTACGATGCTGGCCTGCGATGGCTGGGTGTCGCTACGATGCGGACCTGCGACGGTTGGTTGTTGTTACTATGCGGGCCTGCAACAGCTGGATGTTGCTACAATGCCGGGTCTCTGGCGGCTGGGTGTCGTACAATGCGGACTGCGACGGCATGATGTCCAGAAATAAGCAGTATAGCAATGAAAAAAAACCTTATCTTTTCGATTAAATATTTTAATAATAGTAACTTCTTCTTTGCAATGATTCATTTCATAGACTTGTCAACATATTATATGAAAGTGTCTTGCTTGCTGAGAGCAGGACTCGACCCTAAGACCCTTGAGTTATCAGTCCAGCATGCCATCCTATATACCATGGGGTTAGTTGCTTATATTCCACAGTAATAAAAAATATATCATGACAAATATTATTATATAAGGGAAAACAAAATTAATGACCATATAACAAATACTTTTAAAATGCAGATTATTTAGAAACTATTTCTTCGGAGGCTTGCAAACCAAATAGTTTTTGTTAGTTTTTAATATATCTGTCGGATGGTTGCACCAATGAAAAAAATTTCAAAGTCAACAAATGCCATGGGATACCACGTGACACATATATAATAACGAGAAAAAAACATGCTAACGGTTAACACACTGTCTCAAAAAATTCATCATACCATTAACAGATAGCTAACATCTTGCGTATTCAAAACACTTTCCAAAAGTTTAACATCATATTTATATCTTTAGTGTGATAAAAAGCCTTGTCTCGAAAACCTTACCTGGCCAGAATAAATAAGATCCTGGCCAGCTTACCGAAAAAACAAAGATGCTGTATGGGACTCGGGCCAGAAACATTTTTCAGCTGTTTGCAACATGTTTGCTCTGCGATATCATGCCGACATATTTTCGGTGATATCGACCTTTTATTCTAAAAATACAGTAGGCCATTTTTTTCTGACGGCAAATATTCTGTATGAAAAAAGACATCATGCCGTTAACAGCCAGCAAACATCTTGCGTACTCAAACACTTTCCAAAAGTTTGTCGGCAAAAATACATCATATATGTATCTTTATTGTGATAAAGAGCCTTGTCTCGAAAACGTTACAGGACTGGAATAAATAAGATAATGGCCATCTTACAAAAAAAAAAAACAAAGATGCTTTATGGAAATCGGTCCCGAAACATTTTTAAGGTGTTTCCAACATGTTTACTCAGAGATATCATGCCGACATATTTTCCATGATATCCATCTGTTATCCTAAAAAATGCACGGGGCCATTGTCTTTTTTCTAACAGCTTGCAATCTGTCTCAAAAAAGACATCACTCCGTTGTCAGATGGCTACCTTCTGCCATTGAACTGACAGTTGCCGACAGTACAGGTATCGGGCAGACAATTTGCCGACACTTTGCCGACAGGTTGTGTTTGCTGGATTTCCACTCATCGTTACCAATTTTATTGGACGCATGTCACTCAGGGCACCCGTTAAAATATATGCAGGTAGGAGCAGTGACTTTTTCTAAGGTTGATTTCAAAAGTGCTCACTTTATCGTGAACAAACTTTAAAATTAATGGAGCCCCAAAGAACATCAGTATAGCTTCAATACCAGTCAAATATGCCCAGGCAGCGCCCCAGTGTAGTGAATCTGCCGCTCGCTCCTGCCGACCTCCGCAGCAGACACGGCTATAAAGTGCTGGTAGTGCAACGTTGCCATGTTAACAGATGGTCAGGTGGTAGGAGGGGAATGGGGAATGGGGAGGGGGGGCTAGAAAGTTGAACATCGTCCTATGCTTTTGTTGCTGTAGTACTCAAGTGTCGCGTCTCTTACGAATGTTTCTGCCATACAAATATTTTCATCTTAAATAGGAGCGCAAAAAATTTAATTTAAGGAATGTGAGAGCCGGTAAAAGAAATGACGAAGTTCAATAATAAAATGAATACCTTTTTCTGTGAGTAATTATAGTCTCCATTTAATTTTGCGCTTTAAATTTTAACAACCCTAATCACACAGTGCCGAACAACAGAAAGTCATCAAATTATAGATACACATAAACATGGTGACTATCTTTTGTGGTGTGAGTATATTCAGTGCCTTTAAAAATAGTATATTTTAATTTCGTCCAAAAGCCAACTTGTAAAGTATGGCATTGAAACAGTAAAATTATTGGTTAGTGAAACTTTGACACAACGAAACTAAACGTTGTTTAGAATCAATCGGATACAATGTAAGTTCAACCTGTGAACAAAAAGTGAAGCACGTGAAGAAAAACTGATACTACACCCGCCATCGACAATATCCACCACAGGTCTCGTATGCCAGTATTCGAATTCCTGTGTGTTCGAGATTCAGATCCAATGCCGGACTGGCTGGTGCACTTGCCACTAAACCACCACATCCCCTTTTAGAACAACCACAGAAAGATCAGATAATAATTATATTTCAATCTGGAAAATTACATTGAATAAAATTATTTATTAAAATTTCTGAATATTTATATAGCTGGAAAATATTTTTCATATTAACCACTGAAATAATAATGCAAATTAGTATTGTAAACCCTTTTCGTTCCAGACCAAAAACATTGTAAAATTAAACTTTAAAATCTTAAAATTAAAATCTCAACGCTTTGTTGGAAAAGAAAATTAATTAGAGAAACTTAATATTAATTGCAATTGTTACTTTTAACATGCATTTTTCAATAGGCATACGACAAATTTAAGCACCAGCAATAAGAACACATTATTTTATGCAGTTTTATGTTAACAACACTATTAGCGAAAAGTAATGATAACTACTATTTTTATAGACCATGGCATAACACATGTAAAACTGAGGGTTACATTTAATATCTGACAAAAGCGTGTTCAGGGTTGCCACAGGTCTCGAAAACCTGGAAAACAGGGAAATGTCAGGGAATTTCAAACAAGTTAGCTAAATGTCAGGGAATTGTGGTATGCATAATATATTTTTCAGTTATTTAATCAATCGTGCACCGCTGCATTATCATATAAAGTTGCTTTAATGATTGTGTACTAAATGCTTAGGCATTTTTTTTTGCAGTCTATGTAGTGATTAATTTTGTAAGACAAGAGAAGTATTTTCGTTTAAAAGTGTGTTATAAAGCAAAATACAGAACCAAAAATGTTAGATAAATGTCAGGGAAAAATATTATTTTTGTCTGGAAATCAGGGATATGTCAGGGAATTTTTTAATGGAAAAAAAGGTGGCAACCCTGAAGATGTAAAACTGCACAGTATTTTGTACTGCCAAGTAATACCACAAACTGTCACTATAATATATTTGTCACCATTAAAATGCTCACTATTTTAGATATTGTAAACAAAGTGTTTGGCATAAACGTACATGAAGTAAATGTGCGTATTGAGTAATCGACAATTAAAAATTAAAGCCGGCGACATACCGAGAAACACTTTCATCAAATTTTACTGCGTATAAACTTCCTAAATAAGCTTTTATAGATATTTCGTTCCAAAGTGATAGCTGCTTACCAAATGTAGGTTTAAAGCTAACTATTCACCTAAGCAAAACTTACAGTTATGTGCAGCTCTACTGATCTTTTATATTCGTAATTTGTCTATACCGTCTAAAATGAAATTAATTTCTCTAACCCTGGTCATGGAGGGATCTCGCCATCTACAATTTCAGGCAATATATATATATTCGTAGTAAAATTTAAGCATTAGGGGATGTAGTATTTAATCCTATAATTTATTGTCACGTTCTATACCTCCCAAAAATAGGTCTGCATTCAAGAATACGATGAAATAATAGCATTTCCTGCCTGCAGTTCAAAAGTAACCCGGTATCTGTAAGTCAGCCTAACAGTCTTTTTTCTTGCTCAATTTCAGTTTCCGTTTTTTTGCTACTGCATGTTCCCATTCAATAGTGACAAATTAGAAAATGTATTCACCGGTTTTTTTTAAACTAGATCTCCCAAAGTCTGTCGTCTCCTACAGTCTCAAAAGTACTTGCTGCTGCTAAATTTGTCTGGAATAAAAGCGACTATCGTAGAGGGCAGGTTTTTTTCGTTTGATTACATTCCTGAAAATTGACGCTGTTAGCTTGTACAACCTCGATATTGTACAGAATTCAGTGTCTACAGAATTTGTCTATAGGTGAGCACGATTGCGTTGAGGAATTACTTGGCCTCGAAGATTTACAATATTTTCCTTACATATAATTTTCGTACATTTCATAGTTTTCGCGATCAAATGGGGTACACTGTTGTGCATTGTTTTTATCTCGTTGTTGTATATACATATCGTCTTATAGTTGTGAATATATCATTTCAATTAATATGTAGTATCACTGAATCAGCTGATATGTATGAGAATCACGAGTTTCATTACAAGTTTTTACAAAAAGCCAAATCGCAACGCAGATATCAGTACAGAAGAAGAATTAAAATAATATACAGAACATTTGTTTTATCCATTTGAAGAAAAACAAAGTACAATCTACATTGATGTTCATTGAATTACGGTTTATTTCACTCCAAATTAACCTACTCTGATCTAAGACTCGGTACTGCTTTCCATTTTCGTATATAGGAACTTAGTGCACTTACGCATCATTATAAAAAATATTTAAAAATATTATTTAGGGAAAAACTTTTAAATCAAGTAATGATTTTTCAAACATTTAAAATAAAGAAAAATACGACACTATCTAGAAACAATTCAAAACTAACCCAGAATTAACATTAGAATGCCATAAAACTGTTTATTACCTTCATTTACTCTGTTAAGCTCAAAACTCCAGAACGAGTACTGTGTGAATACCCGTATGAACGCTTAGGTAAGCTCGCATCGCTTATAAAAGTAATACGCTGATTTACTTATATAAAATTCTGCTTCATGATGACACTTTATTCATCTTCTGATGCTGCGTTCATCTGCAAGATGCTTCTCCAAACATTGTTTGCATTGGAATCAAATAATACTGTATGCAATGCATATAAATGGTCAGAAAAGTAAATATTATTTCCGAAACTTAAAATGGCAATCTTAACTTTCATAATATTAAAAAAATGTAAATACAGTAAACCGTATTGTCCGTCGTGCTTGGTGAACTTATTTACGTGTAATAATAATGTTCTTGAAAGAATGTGGAAATTGACCACATGTTTTTAAATACAGCATTGAATCATGCTTAAGCTACAATTTTTTAAAATATGTGGCAACATACATATAGGTACACTTTTAATTCGTATTAGTGGAAAATCACTGATTCACAGTGAAATTAAACTGTTCGAATCAGTGAAAGTATATCCACTTAGAATCGGTGGAAAACCACTTATTGTCTCAGTGAAACAATTCCACTTATTGAATACATTAAAACCAACTGAGTGCAGTGAATTAAATATTGTTTACATTGAATTTAAGGACGTCATTAAGAAAAATTAACATATTTCCAACACTCGCTGATTATATTTTGGTATTTTAAGTAATTTCTATACCGAATTAACAATCTTTCGTGGTGTCCGGGATTGGAACATAAATCATCCAGCTTATAGACCATTATCTTACAAACAGTGCTACCAAGTGAACGTTGACGTCAGGAGCGAAAATATACTACGTATTATAATTATTTTAAGAAAATATTTAGCTTTGAATTGTATACCATTTCTTTTTGGGTTAGTATCATTGGTAAAATTAAGGATTATTTTTACCCTAATGTGTATATACAGTGACGATCATAAATATCCAAACGTCCTGTTTCTTTCACGATGACTGTACAATAAGCAATTAATTTGATACACACGTATGCGTCCAGCTGTATTTTGTATTCCATTTCATCAAATTCAACAAATAAAAAGACAATCCTTATAAAAGAAACAAAGCAATATATTAAACAAATGTAAATAAATGCACGTTTTTCGAATCAGAAATATTCATACACCTGCGTACGAAGAACAAATGTTTTCGTACATCAACATAAACAAAATAAATTCTCCATGTAATATTTAGCATGCCCTCACTTTTGCTTCAGAATACTTCTGAAACGCGCTGTCATTGATTTTACTAATGTTTGTATGACACTGGGAGAGATATTGTTCCACTCATGAAGGTTTTTCTCTGTCAAGTCCCACCGCGTGCTTGAAATATGATATTTTTGTAGCTTTATGTTTAAGAACGCCCAAATATGTTCTATTGAATTTAAGTTTGAGGATTGGTATGCACTTTGAGGACAATTATACAGCAGCCATATTCGTGTTGCACAGGATTTACGCTTAGTACCATCATCCTTGAAAAATGTGCATTACTATATCAAGTTGTATGGCATTATGTCGCAAATTATGTTTAAGCAGGCCAATATAATTTTATTGATCCAATCGTCAAATAAACGTCAGTTCACCTATGCCACATGCACTCATGCACCCTCACACCATAACTGAACCCACGCCATGTTTGACGGTAGGACGAGAATGTTGGGGATGTATCTCTTTATTGAATTTTCTCCACGCTTTGGGCGGACTGTCATGACTGAAAACCTTGAATTTACTCTCATCTGGAAATATTACATCAGTCCAATAATCGTTCCGTAAATATACCTTCGTGAAGTTAAGTCTCTTCTTATAATTATATTTGCTTACATACGATTACTTCTGTGATGTTCTTGCATTAAGCACTATAGTCACTTTTGCTGAGCACTCTTCTCATTGTCATTGGCGACAGTGGCTTTGAAAGTATTTCGTAGGTCTCTTGTAATAGCGCATGGACTGGTAAAAGATCTCTGAGGAATTTGTTTCACAATATAACTTTCTTCTCTACTCGAAAGTAAGTTTGGCCATCCACTCCTCGGTTTGTCTCAGCATGTTTGTACTTTCATACCGTTTTATGATACATCGCACAGTCGCCTAGATGGGTAGTACTACGGGAGTCATTAGAGCTTGTGGAAATATTTGTTACTTGTAACAGTTTGTATGAATTCTTTGGGGTTTAATAATGTTTGTTTTTGTAAGATGTTATTTTATGTTTTTGTGTGTTTCTCAAACCTACAATTTACTGAACCGATGCACTTTGTTTTACTTCCTTTGATTTTTGTTTGTAAACCATTCCTGCAAAATGTCTGAAGTATGTATACAGAACAGCTTGGTTTTTTGTAAATCATTGATTGGCACTGTATGTCTTTCTACCTCCCACTTCACATGCTCAGGGATAGAATGCGTTCAGTTTAACTGCAAAAACCCCTTTGCCAAGAGCTTTTATTTTGCAAATTGGAGTGTTTCTGTCTACGTTGTGTTTGCCTGCATTTTATAGGCCATTCACGGTATATTGAGCGCTTTTAAAATCCCCTTTATATGGAATAATAGTCAATAAATATATATTACTTCAGCCTTAGATTTTAACTTCAGAGTGCGGTAGAATATATACACTGTGTTTATTACGTACATGGACATTACATGGACATATTCATTTAAAAAGGTGGTTATAGGTTAAAAATGGCTGAAAGAAAACAAGTAACTAATGACTCAAAAGTGCTCACTTTACTGTGAACAGCCTTTAGCAGATATGTACGTAAGTCGGCATGCATACCAGAAATAAACAATACGTGAACTGATTTCCCGATTTCTTTACGACGAAAAATCTAACTACTTCACTTTCAATGTATTTTCGCCGTGGTTATGATAGATATTTAATTGATATCTTGTCCGCGTGGTCAGGGGAAATTAAAACACCTTGCCACTCGCCACGCGCCTCGTAGCATGAAGTATGGGTTGTAGTAAGTTCCAAACATTGACTCAAACGGATTTTTACACCTGGCAACACTGCGAGTTTCTTGCTCTCTGTACACTTGCCTCTCTATCTTCGTGTACACTAACCACATTTATAGCGTCAGTTCAACTGCAGTGACATTCAGAGTTTACAATGTTTAGTATTTAGAGCATCCTATTAGAGATAAGCTCTCGCCAACTTTTTTAATCTGCATGTTTGTAGTATATTGCTTAAAATCGTCCCGCTGAATTAATAGTATGTTTTGTCTCTAGGATAACTGACATCTTAAAAAAATAAATTTTATTTGTTACATTTAAAAAATAAAATATCGAATTCATTACCATTATTTTTGTTGTACGAATCTTGTCAGAGTTGTTGGATTCAAATTGTTATCTCAAACAAATATCAAAATAACAGGGATCACAATTTCCTTATGTTAAAGCTAAAAGAACAAACAAACGTAAGAAAAAACTTGTGTTGTTATAGTCAATAAGAGTAGATGCGCTTCATGAACGCCTTGGGGTAATGGACTGCATTCAACCATTTTTAACACTGTGTCTAATTTGTACTTCATTTCTACCCCTTCGAAAAACTTAAGCAAGCCGTTATATTGTTATATAGTCAATGTTGCTCAACTCTCGTAATAACGTCTTCTATGGCGATTGCCAAATATTTGTCGATTAACTAAGTACAGAATATAGTTTGTGTAAACTGATTTGTGTTGTCTGAGCATTTATAGTTGTAATGCTACTGGAATATTTTCAAATGTGAATAAAAGCTCAGGTTTGTTGGGAAACGAAATATTAAGAAATGACCTTGCCATTGTTATAACATGTTATTTTAGCAGTTCTCAACATGATTCGCAAGTTTATATTTCTGATTGTTCTGCTTCGAAGAAATCAATCAAATGTTGCTATTCAAAAATGGTTGCTATGCAGATGGAATTGGTTTCATATCCCAATTCACTCTTCATTGAAAATGACGCGTGAGATTATTAACCGCGGCATAAAGTGTAATAACACATTATGTACGCACAGAGGACCCCATAAGAAAACATAATATAGCGTGATATGTTTCACTGACTATTTAATTATTGAACCTGTTTGGATTTAATAAATGTTTGTTAATTTTTTTTGTCAGTGAGACAGGTTAATTTTTATCCGTACATTTTCGTTGCGTAAGTTCACAAAACATCATCGAGAAAACATTCGAACCTTCTTCATTTTCTTAGGGAATTGAATTTGGACATTTTCCGAAATGGGTTTTAAGTATTTATATAACCAACCGTTTAAAGCAAAGATCATGGCTATATCTTATCAAGTTAATGAGCTATTGAAGAGTTTTCCAAAACACATTTTACTTCTTTTCGTCCCCTAAGGTAATGACTTTCAAAAAATAACCTACAATGAATTATTTAGCATTTGTATATGTAGCTTTTTGAAACAAACAGAATAACAATATATTATCGCTTTAATGCACGATTATGGAGACGTTGATAGCATATTTGAACACTTTTCACCCTCTTAATGGTTAGATTTTAAAATATGTTTATATGTTATCGTTTAAAGTTAAGAGCATAGCGATATCTCATTATGTTAATAAGATATTGAGGGATCCTCGAACATATATTTTACCGCTTTTCACCCTCTCAGCTGTTGGATTTCAAATAATGCTGAAATCAGTTTTGTGGTATATGTATAGGGTAAATTTTAAAGCTAAAAGCACAATCATACCTCGTCGGATTAATCAGCTATTAAGGAATCCTCAAAAACATGCTTTACCTCTTTTCACCCTCTTAGGGGTTAAATTTTTAAAAATCCTTTCTCAGTGGGTGCCTGTATCCAGAAGGAAAGCCAACACTACATTTTCAAACTTTGCATCTAGCCGTTTTGTCTGTATATTGGTGATTGAGTCAGTCAGTCGGTAACTTCATTGTGCACACAGATATTTTAATTCAAGAATTGAAAATAAATTACTTGTTATCTTTTTAGTTCGACGGTACAGTACATTTTTCCATCCAATGTTCACATTTTGCCAAAACACAACATCATTTATCCAAATACATTTACATCAACAAAGTGTCAATATCAGGCAGCAGACTCAAATCCTACATGATGATATTGTGAAAAATGGAAGTTAATCTGTCGTATTATAAATACAATAAAGAAATTAGTTATGATAATTTCATGAAGACCGTAGAAGGAGAGATATCATAAAAAGGTATCATGAACAGAAATTTGCTTTTACCTTATTTTCCGGTCCAAATATAAGTACATACTGCATATCATCCTAACATGTGCGTCCAGTACGAGTCCTGCCATATTATGTTGTTTTCAGTTACACAACATATAATAAATATTTAATTTGCCCCTTTAATTATACACCTCTTTACTTCAACGATTTTAATACAGGATTCACGAACGTGGCTCTGAGTTTCTAATTATAGATTACTGATAATCTGCCATTTTGGTTCTGTAGCTGGCATATCTACTGGCTTTTGTGACCTTGGATTTGTTACATTTTCACCTTGAAAATTCTAAAGGAAAAACTAAAGAAACAGACCATTCTACATCGAGTTCAAAGCATATCAATAAAAATAACAAAAAAAACTTTTCCTCGCTTTGCAGTTACAGTCTAATGGACATCATCTTGGAATTAGTTGTTTATTGCGCAGTCAACGAATAATTCAACAAATCCGGAACCTTATACGGTGTAAACTTAACCGACGACTAAGTTATTTATGTATTATAAACGTATTCATTAAAATGTATCTAACTGTGATCTCTGAATATAGTCTTGCAGGACAATGTTGATTATACCATTTGCGATTCGAAGACTTAATCTTAAAGACTTGAGAAGAATTCGCTTGCTGCATGTTAACCTAATTGTCATTTCACGGTAGTGGTAACTGTGAGTATAATTGTAGCTCTGAGAAAGTTAGCGAACTGTAATAGATATTGTATACAGTGCATATTCGAAACAGCAATATCAACTATCGATTACTGTGTTTGGGTCTGAGAGACGGTGGCGAACAACGAACGTCATTGTACTCCACGCTGTCAAAACGGCAGTGTAACACTTAGATCTGCGAGGGACCCACGTAGACAGGCAGGCTGCTACAACAGCCTGGCCAACGTGGCCTCCGCCATCTAACGGCTGTATATGCTCTGGCACCTACCATGAGCTCTGCACACGTCGCTGCGTGTACCGGCCGTCATCATGACAGCACAAACTGTATGTTTCATTATGTAGCATGTATATTGTACGTTAGGGAATCGCATTCCTGACTTCATAAACTCCACACAGAACTAAACAATCATAAAGTGTAACGTGTGAATTCATCGTGAATATAAACTTAAATAGGATTCGAACATGATTACATAATGTATTGTCCCCATGCCAGAGATCAGTAAATACTTGTTATACTGGTTGCGAGGCAAGAAAATGATTTATTACCGCATGTTTTAGAGAAGGCAACAAAAGCAACACAAAATTTTGGAGAGTAATTCCAGCGGAGATTTTTGGTTGTGGCGTTACCTAAATTATCTCTCAGTGGAGGCAAACTTTCTTCCGCCAGACTTATAATCCTCATTGTTCTCTTCTGCATTAGAGTACGAAGCATGAAGTCAAACTGAATATTTTAGTTTAAACGGTATCTCATTGTATCGCTGAACCAACAAAATGTTAAGTGCATATCATTAAGCTATATTCTTTAAGGAAAAACCAAAATAATGACATCCACAAATAATTTTGTGAAACCAAGATATGTGAGTAAACCTAACAGGGTACGCCCCCAGTTTCTGAATCCATTTAAACATAAAAAAATCCTTTATACTCAGCTTATAATATTAAAACCATTTATTTAATTTTTCTTACGAGAAATTTGTTTTCTGTCATAAACAATATATTTCGAAAAGAGTGTGATGCTACTGTATTTAATGGTTGTTCTATAATTCTAAATAAAGAATTTTTCCACCATATTTCTTTGATTAACTAGAAACATTCTATTCAATTTAATTTTAAGCTACTTTCCTTGGGAAAATGGGCTTATGTAATCACGCAAATGTCTGTCTATGATGTACTGTATGTCCGCTCATAATAACATTCGAACTCGTAAAACATATTTCACCATATTAGCTACACATAAAAATTAGTAAGGACAACCAATTTTGCAATGTCCTGCCAAGCCGTTTGCTTATTTTCCAAGAGGTTGCTATTTTAATACAATAGGGCACTATTTCATTTCTGGGTAATTAATTTCACTAAGTAATGCCAAATATTGTATTTTCACAGCTAGTCATGTACGTCTTTAATCTAGGAAGGTAGGTTCTTATTGGTTCGCCATTGTGGAAGGTAGCACATCATGAAAACAATAAGCTTTTTCATCAGATCTCGGAAATTACAGAATAGATTCCTGCCACATTTTGAAGGTAACTAATACGTTTAAGGCCTATAGTAGACCATGGCACCTTATACATTTAAGATTAATGTGGAACTTACTATATTTTCAAAACAGTGCTAAATATTTCTTTTTAAATTATATATATATGTGTGTCTGTGTGTGTATGTGTGTTTGTATATCCACACACATACATATCATCTAATTCTATTAACTTTGATATGAACAACATATCGCCTAACCGTTAAGTATGCCAAGAAATTACCATTTCGATCACCTTTTTGTAATATAGCACAACGCGGAAAAATAATATCATTGTATCCTAACTCGTAAAACAATGAACACATTCTTACCAAATTTGACAAACAAGATGTACGCTGATATGAATTAATTGGGCCACGCATTTATTTTTAAATTGGTGATAATATAGACATCTTGATAATTATTCTGTGTCTATGAAACGATGTAACCAATTTCAGCCAAACTTTGTATACTCTATCTAATACTGTGTATGCCATGTTAACATATGCGATTTAAAAGTGTAAGAAACTTGTTTTCGACATGATGAATATAAATATTTTAGATTCACTTAGTATACAGTGTACCATACTGTTTGACCAATTTCAACCAAACTTGGTGTGTTTGAACGTATCACCTAAATGTATTAAACATTCTGGTACACTGTCTCTTTTGTCCGCTATATTGTATGGAAGCGCTACACGACAATATCTTGTGTCAAATGTCGGGAAACAATAAACCTATTACTACCTAATTTGGCAAACAAGATTCACCACGGTGATCAAATAAACATATGTTTCACGTGGATCGGTCACTTATTTTTATAATGGCGGCCATGCGAACATTTTGATTACTTATCTATAACCACGGAACCGTGTAACCAAGGAACGAAAAAACAAAGAGAGAGATAGGGGAGAGGGGGGAGGCCATACAATTTTGAAATATTGCACATGTACTAGTAAATGTTATCGGAAATTCGGAAATTTGATCGAATTAACACAGCACATTGAAAATAAACATTCGAATGAAATGAGGCTTTATCAGTGCTTTAACAAAACATGTTAAACGTTACAGAATATCTGGAAGAATTACTTTCTGGGTCCATATTGGTGGGTTAAAGGTTGTTTAACATAAAATAATACACTGCATGCATCTCTTTATTTTATGTTAAACAACCTTTAACCTACCAATATGCACTGCATGCATCTCCGACCTGAAACGCCACCTCCTCGCTTACTTATCACAGTAGAAATCGGTATATTTGATTACCATGACTTTATTAGGCAGTCTGTATTAAAACATTTGACATAAAATGGCATTACAATATTTTATGAACTCAACATGTTTTTGTGTACTTTCCCCTAATTTCTGTCGTTTGGTGTACAGCAAGTGTTAAAATTTTTCCATCTGTTCTGTTGTGGTCAAAATTGTTTATAGCGCAAGCTCGATCAATGGCCACGTGACGTCGCCTGGATTGGTTGCTAGTAAGTTATCAAGTACATGTTTGGCAATGTTTTTCAGTTGGAATTTTATTCTACGGCATTTCTCCGCATCATTCCATGCATTGATTTCAGCTACGGCCTGAAAGTTCTCTAGGAATTCCTGAACATTTTCGCCTTTCTCGCCTGAAAATGTCGGTGGTTTTTCCTGCTGGTTCAACACTATTTGAAGTGGATTTTGTTCTGCCATCGTGACTAGTGTCTTTGTATGTTGTGTACATGCACTGTTTGTGTAATCATGTATGTTCATGTACGTGTGGTGTGTCTGTAGTGATGGAAATAATTCTTTAGGTTTTAAGTACCCTGATTGTAATTCGGTGCTGTCGTGTGTGTGTGTGTGTGCGTGTGCGTGCGTGCGTGTGTGTGTGTGTACCAATGCCTCGCTTACGTGTTGTTCAGGACGTGTGTTGAAGGAATAATCTAAGCTTTGATACTGTTCTGTTTGAGAAGTTTTTGGCGCGTTTTCGCTTAGCAATTGCCTTTGCTTGTCGCGAATGTCTACTGCACGTTCTACTTCGCTAGTATCTAAAGTAGCTCGCATGATAAATTTTGTTACTGGCGCTTGTATATATTTGCTACGTGTTTCCATACAATTTCCCTTTATTACAATGCATTTAAGTGATGTGTGTGTGTGTGTGTAACACTGTCGCACTTGTGAAACTTAATTTATTATACTACTACAAGCACTAAGAAATATCTCCTTTTAACTACACTCTCTCTAAGATGGAGACTTTCTGCGATTACAAATGGAATCGAAAGATCTCCACATGCATTAATTCTAGCATCAAGCAATTACAGTACTATTAAAATAAAGCGCAGGCTAATGGTCGGTGGTTGACGTATGAATTGCGGCGCTTGCAAGGTTGCGCACCGACATGACGTAGAATGTGCTCAGTTACGTGGACTGAATGAAACTGCTGGCGTGCGCTACCATATGTTACGTTGCCCTGCGTAATTCTCGAACTCAACAACTTTATTATCACTATTAATTTAACACTGCTTAGTTAATCTATTATTATCGCTACCAAGGGCTTTATTATTGCAAGTTAAAACAATAAGATTCCTAATTCGCAATTTCGCAGCTACTCGCTCTACCCACTGTACTGCGTACACTGCTAATTTTAATCGCTCGCGAAAGAGGTGGAAGCTCCGGCGCCTCTACCAGTGTTCTGCTCTAGAAGTCAGACTAATATAATTAATATACTGAAGTACCACAGAATGCTTATAGGCGACTCCGCCATGCAATACTTCCTCTTCAGAGCTATACTTACTTCTATATTTGCTCACATATTTGGACTCTCAATACAACATAATAATTCACTCTAGGACGGTAACGTGGCGGTAGCAATTACTCTTATACAATTACGGTAGGCGACACAAGTTTTTATAAAACACTTAAGATTTATTCACTCAATTATACTCAATCTGGATACTGAATTATCGTTTGATTAACACAATGCAACTCTACACAATACTTTAATTTGATCACTAATTTTATTACTGGTTCCTCTCAAAGAAGTCCCTAGCCTTAAGTGAGCTGATCGCACTAGTGACTATAAGTACCGCCTTAAGGATTCTCTCGGCCTAGACCGGCACCGTAGCATATGAGTCGTCTTACCACTGTGTACTATGTCGAACGGGCAGAGGCTCCTCTAGCCCCAGTTCTCGATGTTGGATGTCGTGCAGTCTTCAGTGGTCTCGCCCCTGGATCGCAGCCCTCTGCTGTTCTGCGCCACGACACCTCCGTCGGGTGGCAGCAGCCTCGGGAGCTCGTCGTCGGTGAGGTGACAAAAGGGTCGGGGCGGCGCCCTGCCTGCCTCTTATATATGCATGGTGTTTAGTAAACTACCTTGCCGCCTGTTTACTGGGGTGTATTAGAATGCGGGGCGACTGTGTCCACTACAACTTGTAGGTATTTTCAATAGTCTGAGCTGTTATCCTGTTGGAAATTTCACATAATTTATTTAAACTACAACACTTTTGTATTGCTTTTGGATGTTGTATCCTGAAATTACTCCCATGGCTAATTAATCGACACAAATGTTTATGGCATATGATTTCGCCATGACAAACAAGAAAGAAACTGCTTATTTTATTATGATGTTACAGAATTCCAAGGGTTCGTACCAGGACAACTAACCGAGGTATTCCTCAGGAGGTGATGGACGCAGCATCTCATGAGGTAACAGAAAATGAAAAAACCAGTCAGGTCAGAAGCAAAGCAGTTTGACATCTGTCATGTAAGTCTGTACAGATTTGTAAAAAAAAAAGTGCATACAAATTCGGAGAAACAATTGCCTAGGCCGACAACTGGATATAAACCACACAATAAGGTATTCACGGACGAGCAAGAACAAACACTCAACAATTATATAAGTAATTGTGCTAATCTGTATTTTGGACTTACTCCAAGAGAAGTTAGGAAGCTAGCATACGAATGTGCTGTTTTGAATTGAATTGAAAGTTCCGTCTAGTTGGACGCAAACAGGGTTAGCTGGGGTGGATTGGTTCACTAGTTACCTCAAGCGTAACAAAGATTTGGCTATTCGCAAACCAGAGGCAACTAGCCTAACAAGAGCTATGAATTTTAATAAAGCCAATGTGAAGTCATTTATGGATATATATGAAAGTGTTCTTCAGAGAAACAAATTTGAAGCTCACCATGTATGCAATATTGACGAAACCGGAATCACCACCGTACAAGCACCAAACAAAATTGTTGCTGCTAAGGGAAAGAAACAAATTGGCGCAATAACTTCTGCAGAACGGGGTAGTCGTGTTACAATGTACTTTTCTGTAAATGCTACAGTTCCACTAATGTTCATATTTCCTCGTGTAAATTATCATGAACATTTTGTCAGTGGTGGTCCCACAGGGTGTATAGGAACAGTCAATAAATCAGGATGGATGCAAGGAAGTGATTTTCTACTATTCATGAAACATTTTGCTAATCATGTTCGCCTTACAATCGAAATAAAATTGCCAGTGTTATTAGATAGTCATGAGTCACATTTGTCTCTTCCAGTGATAGATTTCTACAGAGATACTGGGATTATTCCACTCTCATTTCCTCCTAACTGCTCTCACAAGCTACAGCCATTAAACCGTAATGTATATGGGCCACTGAAGAAATATTTATCCCGAGCTATGGACTCTTAAATTCTCATCTTGGGAAAAGAATTACAATTTATGACATTCCTGAAGTAGTTTCCACTGCACTCCCTGAACTGCAACTCCTAGGAATATTATAAGTGGTTTTCATGCTTCTGGAATCTGGCCATTCAAAAGAAGTGCTTTTCAAGACTTAGACTTTTCCTCAGCATCTGTTACATTCCAAAATTTTGCCTGAAGATAGGTCTATCGCAAATGTCTTTGAAAGATAAAATGGAACTCCAGACTCCTTTTTGGACCAACCACAAGCAATTAATCCTGAACGGGATTTCCCCCCCCCCCCCCCCAAGGCAGGTACATCCGACTTGAGAGCGGCCAAATTTTCTCCAGAGAGTGTCCGTCCCTGTCCAAAGTCAGAACATAGACCGAAGTGTTCATAATACGGCCGGAGAAAGAGAGGTAGAAGTGCTGTTCTTACTGATACACCAGAAAAGAAATAACTTGAGGAGAGAGCCAAAAGAAAGATGAGCAATGTGCCTGTAGTTCGTAGAAGAGGACTCAACAAAGACGAATCAGGAAACGATATCAGATCAAGTAATAATAAATGTGAGGAGGAATGTCCTAGGCCTACACTGAGCTGTCATCAAAATGAGGAAGATGATTGTCTCTGCTTGGTGTGTACAGAGAAGTTCAGCAACAGTCGTCATCAGGAAGAATGGATTCAATGTACAAGCTGTCACCTGTGGGCACACGTGACATGCACTGATGACAACTTACCATTTTACATGTGTCATGACTGTGCCGATTGATTCTGAAGTGTTTTTTTAATGTATTCTTATCTCCAGGATTTTAATATTTTAGCTTTATTAAGGATGTATTTGAGAAATCTGTAAGTATTGTCTAATTCGGTATAATTAAAGTGTTTATAATGTTACATGTAACAGTGTTACAATTGACCCAACCCATGTCACAATTTACCCTATACTGGGGTCAAAAGTAATAATTGGTTTATGTACATATTTAGTGTTACAGATTTTTTCATGTAACGAATTAAACCTGTTATAATTTTTTTTAGGTAATGGAATTTACAATTTTTTTATATTTTGTATTAACATCTCTTGTATCAGATAACAAATCGCGAAAATGCGAAAAGTGTTACTTTTGACCCCGGTCTCCCCTAGCTATAACTGTGTAAGTCATAACCTTAACTACATCATTTATTCGCTTGCGATTACAAGAAGAGTGAAGATATTTGGGCAGCTCTTAACATCGATGTCTTGAGAGGCATTATATAATATATTTAATTACAGTTTTAAGTAGTAAAATATGATACATTAGAAATATAACATAGTACAGTGAACGCTAATGGTACTTTATATTCATATTACTTCAATCATAGAACAGAGTTAGTATGGTGTAGAAGATAATACAACGGACTGGTAAATAAAACGGCGTGGGTTCGTTCAACTCCCAAGTAGAAATTCAGGATGCAAATTGTAAGGGAGTGTATAGTCCAAACCGACATACAGCGCAAGTAAGTGCAGAAGTTTTGAAAAATTTTAACAAGTTGTTAAAATGTACCACTAACGAATGTTGGGAGCATATTGTTTGTTGTTTGGCATTATGTAAGTGAAAACGCATCTTTTATCTTTAAAGTTTAATGGCAATGGTGAGTTCATGTTATTATGTTGATATGATTGGACTGTGTTCATTGCCGACTATGATACTAAATAAAAACCACACACAGAACTCAGCAAAGCCAAAAAACGAAAAAAACCTTTTCCAACACCACAGACAGATCATTAGGAAATGCTGTTTGTTTCCTTGTCAATAGAAAAAACACACAACACACATACACACACACATATATACATATATAAATTTAAAGACAAGAAAATACAAACGAACAACTTGTTATTACAAAACAGGATAGACAACAAAAGCAAAACCAAAATTAATAAAGACAACATGATGACGAAAACGACGAAAAAAATGACAACACAATAACAATTACAAGTCTTCACGGCATTTCGGGGCATGGAATACGTCACCTTCTTCGGGTGAGACACTGGAGACTGTGAATAATCGCAGCAGAGTCGTTCTGTGTCCTCTCTGTTGGTTTTATCTGTTTTTTTTTTTTTTGTGGTTCGTGTTTAGTTCGTAGTGTTGAATTATTTGATTTCATAATCTGACAAAAAATAATTTTCTCTGACTTATGTATCATTGTGGTTTTTGTGTGTGTTTAAAGATTTTATTGTTCAGCTGTGTCCACTGATATTGTTTTTGCACAATATTTTTCACTTGTGTAGTGTTTTAGTTTTCGTTGTCGTGTTGTCTTTTATTTTAGTTTGCTTTTGTTGTCAATGCTGATTCGTAATGACAAGTTGTTCGTCTATCTTTTTTGTCTTTTAAATTATATATATATACTATTGATATATATACAAATATATATAAATACATATTTAGTCTTTTGTCAAGGAAACAGCTTCTCCTAGCTATCTGTCTGTGGTGATGTAAGATGTTTTCTCATTTTCTGTATTGCTGAGTTCTGTGTGTGTGTGCGATTTTTAATTAATCTCATGATTGGAGATCGACACAGTTCAATAATGCCAACTTAATAATAAATACACATCATTCCAACACATTACCAATGCCGTAAAATGCCAACAAACATTTGGTGGTAAATTGCTGAATATTGGATGTCGTCCGACTAATAACATGATGTTAGGCCACCGTAATCCCAAAAGTAATTTTAATGTTCAGGCAACTTTTTTTCAACGTTGTCAAACCTTTGAGCAAAGGATCGGTCAACAGTGGTCCAACCAAACATTGTAGCTGGGGTTCTCATCATCATAAAATTATTTAATTTCAGAAACCGCCTTTGCTACTGTGATGATGCATTAAATTTTGAGAAGCAAATAAATAATTGGTTTCCAAACGTCGGAGTATTAATCAACATGCCCACCTTAGCAAAAATGTCCCCATTGTTTTGTGACCTTATTGCCATCAATTAAAAAAAAAAAATCATACATTCCAATAGGAAGAACTGCAACGCCTGTTACGTGGGCATCTCTCACCACGCTTGGTTATTATAGGCGTAAATTTCGTAAACATATGCTGACAGTAGGCCGTATCACTACGTGTGGAAAATGAATTACACATGGCAGGTAGATACAAGTCAGTGAAGGTTTCACTGACTAATGCACTCATTCGAACAAGCCAAACTTGCGGGGCATTTCTTGCGTTGAAGATGGGTGTGTGAATTTCGAGCAGTCATCACGAACCGAAGTACTTTGTGTTAATCTGTTTATTTTTGAAGTTTATGAGTGAAACCTAATATAACCATTTGTGCTTACTTATGTTGCATGCATATGACATTTTACATTTCACGTAGGACTGTCCAATTTACATTAAATATGTTCACAAAGTAACCCTCTCATTATTATAAATTTTTTCCGGTGAGATGACTGCTGCTGAGCATTGCATTTCTTTGCGTGGAAAGTTTTGCATGGGATCATAAAAAAAAAGGAATAATATTTGCGGCAGTCGCGTAAGACGACTTTGTCGTTAATTTTACATGCTGATTAAATACTCCCTAACTCAAATTATCTGTGATAAAGTGTCAAGAAATACAATATTTTAAGGTGATAACGAAAATTGATTTTAGAAAATAATTTGGTATCAACCACAGTTTTGAAGTGCTTGAATATGTAAATTAATTTACCCTTCATCTACTACCTACACACTTTTTGTTATATTTTCAATAATCTCTATTTTCAGCTTCACTTTCTTGGGTGTATTTCTGAAGCCTTCATAAATCAATGTGTACAACATATCACATTAATGTTAAACACTTTTTTAAATGACGACTATGTAAACACAGAGTGTCTGTGATTTTCTGTTTTAAACTTTCCGTAGAGTAGATTTTAAAAACCTCAACTAAAGCTGAAGTCCTGTAAAAATATGTGTGTGTGTGTATATAATATATATATATATATATATATATATATATATATATATATATATATATATATATATATATATAATTCTTCTGTGCGTGTGTATGTCACTGAACTCCTCCTAAACGGCTGGACCGATTTTGATGAAATTTTTTGTGTGTGTTCAAGTGGATTCGAGAATGGTTTAGATTCACAATTCGGTCCACTACAAAATGTTTTTTAATGTGTTTTTAAATGTGTTTTTAAAAAAGTTTGAAATTTTCGGATATAAGACATATGTACAGGACAACGTCTGTCGGGCCCGTTAGTGTATATATATATATATATATATATATAAAGCTAGCTACCGAAGAAAATTTAACTAACGAGGTTTAATCAAGAGCAATTCAATGTCATGGTGTTAACAGAGTCTGAAAGATCCCATTGAACTAGTCTTCAAAGGTACCACAATGTTGAATAAATTATGCACAAACCAGAGAGAAAACTTAATTCAATCATTTTAACACACAGCCAAATAGGCGTAAGTTTGTTACGCTTTTATTAAAAACTAAAAACACTTGTAATTAATCATAGATATTACAGAAACAAATTTGAAGATTTGGGACCATGATAACAAAAAACAGGCAGGCATATGGCAAGGCATGAGAAATGTATAAAAAATTAATATAAATTTAAAAAGCCAATCATAATTTTTTACACAAGAAACAATATTTTGTTTTGCTACACAAAGTATTTCTGATCAGATTTTCTTACATTTTTATCACAAGCAGGAGATAGCGCAAGTTTTAGTGCTGAAATTTTTAAAAAATCTCATTTAAACGATAGTCAAACGAAAAGGTTAAAAGACAGACAAATGGACTAACAGAAAAATTAAAGCCTGTAATAAAGAATATATTGAATGTAAATCGAATAATTTGGTAGCAGCTATATGGCATGCCCATGCCACATTAGAATTACAGAAAGTTGGCATTCGTAAAATAGCATCAGGCTTATATAAAATGTTTAATAAGCAATTTCTATTTTCTTCTTATCAGAAACTGGGTACAAAATGTTATGGCTACAGCCTAAACTCATATATATATATATATATATATATATATATATATATATATATATATAAATCAATGCAACACAAGTTTGTGAACGAAAGAAGGGAACCGTCCGATTAAAAATAAGTGTTATTAGTGTAATGGCAAATGTAAATGAAAGAATTAAGTGACTAAAATACCCTTTCATCAGACAAACTTTCGTCCAATAGCGGTACAGAATAAGTGCACATTCTGTACCACGTCGGTCAGACCCGTGCTGTATTAATACGTTGTTACGATTGGGACATGAACCAAATAAAAGCCATACGCTATCTTGCGGCTTATTTGCCCATATTTGTTGCAACTTATGCTCCAAATCACGAATACTTCCAGACAGACGCTGCCGTTCCAGTTCTTCTACAAATGTTCAATGGGCGAGAAATAAGGAGAAGGAGCAGGCCATTAAAGTGTTGAACTACGAAGTAAACACTTTCAGGGAGAGATACATACATGCGAAAGTTATCTGGCTATTAACTGACTCATAGGCTTTAATTAATGCACCCAGGTATGAAAGGTAGCAAATGAGACCGTATGATATCTTCTATTTACTTCTGTGCATTTATTGATTCTTCTTAATGGTGAACGACGACCATATTCGATGACTCCCGAGACCTCATAACCAGTATTACGGGATGTGTGTCACTATACAGTGGGAAGTGGATCAAAGTGAATAACAGGGAAATGAGTATTTACCATTAACTGGCTCTTGGCTGGGGATCCGGGGAGCCACATCGGCCATCTTAATAATGTCACGCTGAATCTTCATGCCCTGTCATTTCTCGCCAATGGCGTCCATCTTGTTTTTCCTTTTCAATTTCCCTTTTTCCCTTCGAAATTCCCCTATTCCAAACTTCCTGATCTATCATTCCACTTGGTTTTTCATGCTCTGTCACTCCATCTAGGTTTTCTTATGCTCTGTCATTTCACCATGTTTTTCATGATCTATCATTCCATCATGTTTTTTCATATTCTATCATTCCTTCTTGTCTCTCTCCCACCCCTTTTCTCTCTCTCGCTTGCCTTTTATGTCCTTCATCTTGTATGTCCTCTCGCAATAATCTGCTGTAGGCAGCCATCTTTAATCCCGCACCCCTTGCCAAGCCAATTGCTAACGGTGTAGGTGACTACCAGCGTGTGCCACCATCGTCATCTGCTGTGTACGACCGTCTTTAATTCTCGCGCCCACTAATAGAGAGTGTATGAGCTGATCTCAAGTTCTGTAGTTCATGGCTAGGAGCGCTGATATCGGTGTAGCCATCTTGTGTTGCTAATCACGTCGCTTGTACGAGTACACTTGCATTGGCGAGTTTAGTTCTATCGGCGGCCGCTAGGAGAACTGGAATTATTTTAATTAGTTGTTTCGGAGCTCAAAAATTGCCGGGGCGCGTAGGATTATACCCGCAACCTTTGGGCTGTCAGCAGAGCATCCTGATCACAATGATGGCCTCTAGGAAAGGAAAGTTTTTAATGTTAAATACATATAAATATCTCCATTCCGTCGTTCAGAAAAAAAATTTAATTTATGTATAAAAATTATGGACAGGTTTGCGAATCTATATAAAAAATACTGCAGGCCATGCATGCGCCCACAGTTATATATATATATATATATATATATATATATATATATATATATATATATATATAAAATTCTATTTGCTTCTTCGATGCGGTTGCCGAAGGAAGACAACTTCTGGTGTTGGCCGCCGCCTCACCCTCACACTTTACCGTCCACATGGCATAACCATGGGCACTGCTCCCGGGTATCGGGACCGAGGGCAGTACACTATGCAAGCAAACAGGAACACCGTTGAACTTTTTATATGCAAACATTTGCATATTTGTATAAAATAGCCAACAGTGGTGTCGCAAGCATAGTGTATTGATGGTTTAGAAGTCACTGAAAAATAAAACTCCCGTCTAAAAACAAAAATCAAGCAGACACAGGAACGCACAGAAATACGGCAGTAACAGAACAAGAGTCTTGCAGATAATCAGATAAAGAGATTATTTGAAGGCAGTACAGTAAAAATGCTGAATAGCAAATACGATACGACTGCCAGTTACCGCAGTGCATGTGTGCGCGATACGAATACAATTTCGCACCCACAACACCCACTAGGATAAGCATTGAGTCCCCTGCGAAGTGGCTATATACCCCAGGTCGACGACCCAACATAGACGTCAAATCCTGTGCACTAGTAAACAGGTCGCATCGAACACTCTTCGGTATTCCTTTGTCTCGTTTCACTACCGTATACTTTGCATTTATACCCGTGTAGCTTCGCTCTCATCCCAATCCATTCAAACATATCATTACCACCGCTCTCGTTAATTAAAAAATTCCAAATAATTATAAAAGATTATTTCAAAAATTGATTTTGAAAACTTACATTTCTAGAGGTTCGCACATCATTACGTCCAGCAGAATACTGATCCCCTCCAATTAATTATCATTGTATTAACATTCCACCCTACACCATGCTCAACTGACACCTTCCCCACCACAACCCCCTCACAATTATAAAAAAAACCGATAAGCAATACAAAAAAAAAAACAAAAAAATATAAAATTCGAGGAACTAATAATGGTAAACTCACACTCCTCTTGGCCACCATCAACACCACCCCACAGCCATCACCCCCTCCTACCCAATAAAAAATCCAGAAAAAAAAGCACAAAATCCCCACAAAAAAATTCAAAATCAAGGAACATATAACGATACCCCACCCTCGACCGGCTCGCCCCCAACACCCTTACCATCACCACCCTCCCTTCCAATCATAAAAAATCAAGAAAAACACAAAAATATAGAAATAATTTTAAAAATCTAGGTAAACGTACATCGACAACTCTGACCAACATGTTGGTGCTTGTCTACTTGACATTGACCCCAATGACCTTGAATTATAAAAGTAAGAAAAAAAATCTGAAAAATTCTAAAAATAATGGTAAAAATATCGAGCAAAAATATTGACAGTTACCCTGAAAGTTCGATTCACATAAATGTGGCAGAGCACAGCCACTCCCTGGTACGATGGTCAGCAGGTGAATAAATACTCCCCAGTTTTTATTGACCGTTTAGTTTGCAAGTCTTCAAGCATACAAGTCAGAAACGCCAGCTTAAAATACGAACTGGGCATGTCAGTCAACAACACCCCTAAACCATACTTTATCCCAGCCATCCAGTCTAACAACCATCAAGTTAAGCGAACCATGACTTCTGCTAATGCCAACAAGTCATACAGCCTGACATCCCTAGCTGACCAATACCAGAGTCCATCCCGAAAAACCATACCAGCCGACCAGGCCAACCAAGCAGACCAGCAAACCATACCAACCATCTATATTAACCAACGACTGCCTCCTACAGACTAACTCCTGCCGACTGACACCTACTGACTGACTCCTCCTCCTGTATCCTTCTCGATTCTCCTCCACATCAATCCCCCTCCTCAATTCTACTCTATTCTCCTCCTCAATTCTATTCCTCAATCCTCCTCTTTCTGCCTCCCCAATCCTCCTCCTTCGCAAACCTCTGCAATTCTCCTCTGCAATCCACAGCAAACATCCGCAATCCTCACCAATCAGCACCATACACTCCACAATTGTTCCACAATTTATAAGCCTGCTCTGCAATCCGCTCCACATGATCTGCAATCAACTCAGCATGCTCCAAAATCGCACCCTAATCGTTTCACATACTCCACAATCAGCACCGCACACACAGCAATCTTCCGCAATCCTCCTCATCAATCCTCAGGAATTCTCCACGATCCTCTGCAAACCTCACCTCACCAATCTTCAGCAATCCTCAGCAATCCTCACCATTTCTCTGCAATCGTCATCAATCCTCAGCAATCCTCCTTCGCAACCCTAACCAATGCCCACCAATCCTTAGTAATCCTCCCCTGCAATACTCTGAAAACCTCCACAACCCTGACCAATCCTCAGCAATCCTCCTCCGCAATCCTCCTCTGTAATCCTCACCAATTCTCACCAATCCTTCGATCAATCCCAATCCCTCGATCGTTCCTTCGATCAGTCATTCGATTTGTTGCCTGTCCCCATCCATACAAATAGAAATTAAATTAAATTACCATGCCCGAATTTTAACATTTTGACTGAATTAATGTTTTGTATGCAGTCCACGAACCATGCATTTATATATTTCATTTGTAAACTGTATGCGGATCATTACCTTAATAGTTGAGTGATCATAGAACCAATTTAAAATTATGATGGGTAAAAGGATACAGAAAAACAAAATAAAACACAATTTATTTATTTTAAAATGTTATTCTTATTTTTGCACATTATAATATCAGAAAAATGCAGTTCGTCACATATTGCAATATAACCCCGATCCTTCAGTAATCGATTCAGTAATCGTAATATATCTCAACAATATGCGAGAGATCCCCACGTTTTTGCAGGTCAATCAAATGTGTGTCTATCAACAAGTTCATTAGGGTCTTCTGGAAATATGTAGTCAGTATTCTCAGCATCATCTGCTTTCTTCATGTTCCTCTTTGCTTTAAATGTGATAGAGGGTGTGTCAGATCAACGAGAAAATCACCATCGTCTTCAGCACCAACACTGTATTCATGTTCGTTTTTATCAATGCTGTCTTCGTGTCCATTTTCATCAATGCTCTCTTCATGGTCATCGATGAGGAGGATTGAGGAGGAGGATTGCATAGGAGTATTGAGAAGGATTTAGGTGGAAGATTGAGGAGGAGGAAGAGTATTGAAGAGGAGGAAGAGGATTGAGAAGGATGAGTCATTCTGTAGAATTCAGTCGGGAAGGAGTCAGTCGGCAGGAGTCAGTCGGCGGGAGTCAGTCTGCAGGAATCAGTAAGCAGGAGTCAGTCGTTGGTTATTATGGATAGTTTGTATGGTTTTCTGGTCTGTTTTTTTTGCCTGGTCGGCCGGTATGGATTGTCGGTATGGTTGGGAGATCGGCTTGGTTGGTCTAGTGTGCTGGTTTTTTTTCGGCATGGAACCTTGTATTGGTCTGCTAGGAATAGCCAGCTTGTATGACTGTTCGGCTAGTCGGCATTAGCAGTAGTTATGATTGCCTTAACTTGATGGCTGTTAGACTGGACAGCTGTAACGGCTGTGTGATATAGGTGGTTCGCAAGGTTTGAGGGTGTTGTTGACTTGCGGACTAAACAGCCAATACAAACTAGCAAGGGTTTGTCAGCTGCCGATCCCCGTACCAGGTAGTGGCTGTGCTCAGCCATCTTTACGAGAATCGAACCCTCAGTGTGAAACACATATTTTTTTTTTTTCACATTAGATATGTAATTTTTTCCCCTTGATATTATTACAAATTTTTCCTTTTAATATCCTTTTTTTTTATTCTGTCATCGAGTCAAGGTTTACAGCAACCAACATGGTTGTCAGAGTCATCAATGTATATTTTTCTTCGAGTTTTAGAATTATTTTTCAATTTTTTCCCTTGATTTTTTATGATTGAATTTTGGCCAGTGTGTTTGGTGGGCAAGGGGGGGGGGGGGTAGCAGTTCTGTGGTTAGGATGTTGCGTATGGACGAGGTGAGGGTGGGATATCATTATGTGTTCCTCGATTTTTAGAAGTTTTTTTCTCGATTTATTGCGATTTTTCTCGAATATTTATTAGGTGGGAGGGGGCGAGGGAATGGAGGGGGGGGTTGTTAATACTGGGCGGGAAGAGTGTGAGGCTAACACTATATGTTCCTCGAACTTTAGAATTTTTTCGATTATTTTTTCAGTTTTTCTCGATTTTTATGATAATTAGGGGGGAGCGTCGTGAGCATGGTGTGGGTAGGGATGCCAATGTGATTGATTGGAGATGGTCAGTATTCTGCTGGATGTGATGTTGGTTGGGGAGGCCTCGAGAAATGTAAGTTTTAAAATAAATTTTTTAAATAATTTTCTATATTTGTTTTAATTTTTAAACTTTTTTAGATATTTTTTTTATAAATGTTTGGAAGTTTTGAAATGGTTTTTGGATTAATGGAGAAATTTGCGATTTTTTGGGTTCAAAGTTGTCGGGTGAAGTGCTCCGTTTGAAACCACACTAATTCCACCTTAATCGTAGTGTATCCCCGGTGGCTACTTTCCCATGGTTCACGAGCCTTCGTCGTGACTACACCATGTACAGCGTAGAGCTCTTATTTCGTATCCGCATACTGTAAACACGTCACGCTTTTATTGCAACCATTAAAAGCACTGATCAAAGCACAGCATTATGATGGAAATCGAAAAATTCAGGTATTGGCTGTCCAGTAAACCAGGCGTATGCGAAAGTGTACGAATATTAACGAATCCAGAGAACCCGCTTTCGTCAAGGTTAAAGTGGTGTAGGTGACTGCTGTATTAAGATTTTCGCTACTGTTTATCACATGCAAAACTGGCATACATGGTTTTAGGGTTTGACTTCAAGGACAATTTACAATTATACATTGAAGAACGACGACGGTTCCTTTTTCTCAAACGTATTTGTATTATTTCTCCTTTTTCACTAACTAGTTTTAAAATCAACCGTGTCAGCACACATGAAGGTATACATGGTTAAGGTTTACTAGAGTAAGGGTTGGGAAATTCAATGCTAATAGTTTGGCAACAAAAAATTTTCGCCACCAGATAACACTTGGGTCGCATGTATACGGGATTTTTCCGTTTTGTATGTAATAAAATGGGATAATTGTAATTTTCATAACATGGATATAATTCTGTAACTTCATCCGAATTGTATTGTTTTAGAGCTTATTTAGAAAATAAGCATACTATAATAACATTTCTTTATTTCAAACAAGAAGAATTAAACCAAAAAATTGTTTTTAATCTGTGCTATATTTATTTTGTGTTTTAATTCGTATTTTTGTTTTTACTAAAATAAGTAAGTTTACGAAATCTCAATGCCAAACACAGCCGCATTTGTAATAATTTATATTGTAAACAGTATAAGATGGCGTGGATAACAGTTAGGAAATAAAGCTAATAATTAATATTCTGCAACGATCAATTAACTATCATAATTTGAACCAAAATAAAAAATATGAAATTTCTCGAAATACTGCCAGCTTGAAAGCATAATTTTCTAACACCACTGCATTTTGCGACAAAAATTTTCCCTATGCTAAATTATACCATAAGAAATCTCCCCCCCCCCCCCCAAATCAGAGTATAATAAACCTTACACTGAGAAAAAGGTTTCGTTGAATCAAACAAAGTTTGTTTTGGTGCAACAAAATTAATTTTTTGTATAGGGACAGTGAAATATTTGGTTTTTGTAACAAAATTATTGTGTTGTTTTTATTAGGTTGCCCTAAAACAAATATTTGTTTGGTGCAACTAAAATTTTTTTAGCTCTATGTACATTAAAGAGTTTCAATAATTCATATAAAAGTAATTTTAGTATTCTGTCCGCTACTCGAACACAGATCGTTTGCGTCCGAGTGCTACGTCCTTGTAACCTCAGATAAAATGAATATGTGTAGAATTTTAATGTTTTTTAATATATAAGCAGATAGTGGACAACGTAAGCAAAAAAATATTTCAAGTTATTATAGCCTTACTTTTTATTTTCCTGTTGAAATTATTTTACTATGATACTTATACTATAATTAAGCATCAGAAAATGCACTAAGACGCACTGCCAATATCCTAATTGTTACAAAAAAAATGCAAAAAAAAATCTCTCGATCTGTATTTTCGAACGAAGGCAATCAAACGAGTAGTCAAAGAAATATATGTTGTTGATTCAACTAAATATTTTGTTGGCAGTCTAATTTGTTTGTCCCAACACAGAGGTTTCTTTTATTCAAACCGGTATTGTATTAGGTGAGAAAATGAATTTAGTTGATTTTCATGTTGGGAAAACAAAAAAAATTTTACACTATATAAACAAATATTCTCTTGGCTTTTCTCTCAGTGTGGATTAGTTTTGCAAACAAAATCGTTGATCGCTGCATATAAATTCTTTGTTCAAAATTTTTAGCGTGTAACTAAACACATAATTTTGTTGGAAAATCATAACGGTATGTTTGCTTACACTGAATATCTATTTGACAGTTTGCAAAAAAAAATATTTTTTATAAATTATTTGGCTTTGTGAACAAATTCCAATCATTTGGAGAAACTAACGCTTGGTTGTATAATAAATTATATTTCAGCTGAAACAAACGCCATGCAACAATTATTTCCCTCAATGTAGTATGACACAAAGCAGCAAAATGTACAGGGCAGCAACTGCGTAACGATCTCTCGAAGCAACGAATTTGATGCTGCATAAGTTGTTGTGTATTAAAAGTGAAATAGTTTTTCTAAATCACTTAACCGTAATAAATTGAGCAAAATAATTTTGGTTGCTCCAAAGTTTAGAATTTTAAATATGGACATAATTTAGTTTTGTTTTGGTGTTGGCAATGTGACTGCGACTTGAGAAAATAGTGACTCGGTAAGGGTAAGGTTAAGTTTGCTCTGGTTGGGAATAAAATGAGTTTCCTTTAGGGAGAGTTTGGCACAGGAAAATTTCTGCATCAAGGTGTGCTGGTGTTCCAAAGTGGTCGCTTTTAATCTGACGGTAAATGGAGAAATTATGTCTATTAATATGTAGAAGTTAATTTCTAGTACTAATAGTAATATGTACTTTTCCCAGCAAAACCAATAAACATTGTTCGCAACTCATCCCATTTGCCTGGTATTTTCCTTCGTGGATTGAAATATGCCAATATTATACCTATACAAAGGAACTGTAATAAAGCTAATGTAGTAAACTATTACTTTATTAACAACATTTCCCAAGGTTTTCTAAAAGGTCATTTGTAATCGTTTACCCAACCATGTTAATAACAACCATATTTTATCAATTTCACAGTTTGGTTTTAGAAAAACAAATATATTGAGGAAGCAGTTTTCAAATTAATTCTGTATGTTTTTTAAATGGATTGGATAATCACGAACATGTTATTGGAATATTTTGTGACTTCGTAAAAGCTTTTGATTGTGCAAATCACAATATATTAATAAATCAGTTGAATTTTTAAAACCACGAATACTTTTATCACATTGTTAAAGTCGTATCTTAATTTGAGGGTTACAGTTTTAATTTTAACTTATGCAATACTAAAGTTCTGAAGATGGAATTATTCAATTTGGAATTTCTGAGGAATCAGTCCTGGAATACTTTTCGATTTTTTTGCTATATAAATGATTTTCCATTTATTATAAGGGAGCCCGTTGCAACAATTTTTTTTCGCCAATGATATAAGAATCTGATGAGATTTTTTCTTTGGAAAATATTGGGAAACAACGAAAAATTCTCTAAACTCACTAACTAGGTGTTTTGATTCTCACAAATTGATATTTAAATTTTTTTTTATTTTCGACGCTAGTAAGTCTCAGGAAGATGCAAACCTTTTATG
Organism: Dryococelus australis; assembly: GCA_029891345.1. Lineage (NCBI taxonomy): Eukaryota > Metazoa > Arthropoda > Insecta > Phasmatodea > Phasmatidae > Dryococelus > Dryococelus australis. Next base: position 92,944,393 of record CM057009.1, on the reverse strand, counting down.
GGCTCAAAAAGATTTAGCACAAACATACGCTTCTAAGTTTTTCGGACTCGCAATATACAATGGATTGAACTTGTATTTGTGGATGTGAGTTCCAAAATTACATTTTTCAATTATTTTTTTTTCGAGTTATATTAGTAATGATGTATCTCTTACAGCCCTTCATCGGATTATGATCACAGAATTTGCCAAAACCCTTCCTTCCTAGTAAAATAAATAGTTTAAATCCATATGTCCTTCCAAAACTTTATTCTTCCACATTTAATACTGTTTCAAAACTTAATTCATCCACAAAATGTTCTCGAGCCAAAACGTCATATTTCCTCAGCAGATATTTTCTCCACCATAGCGATCTGTTCCATAGCTGTATTTTTTCACAGTTTGTATTCTTTGAAGTACGAGCTGTAAACAAAGTTAAGTAATTATGTTTTACGCATGTGGCATTATCTTCTATTACTTCAGATGATCAGCTGTCTACAATAAACACTTCTTTCATACATGATTATTAAATTCTACTTTCTACTGGAACATGGATAGTGAAGCAAACAATGCACAAACGCTAGAAAGATCACGAACGAAACAATAGGACAAATCAAACTGGAAGAAAGAGAAGGTGAAACAGATGAGGTAAGTCATTAGCATTTTTACGTAGTATGTCTGAAAATGTGACGTCAGTTCACATTACGTTTGCTGTGGTCAGCCACTCGTTCATACGCCTGGACAGAATGTTTGACCGCATAGAAAAATTGTGTAGAGAAAGGACACTATCACTCAACCTGAAAGTATGAAGAAATATTTTGAGGGTTTGGCAGAGAAATACGTGTTGGCGATGATGTCCCTGTGTGTAAATGGAAGGTGGCATTAACACCAGTCATAAAACAGTAAGCCAAACTGCAGTTCAAATTTGCTGCCTCAAAATATTTGTTTTGGTGAAGAGCTCTGATAAACCACAACAAATCCCAATCAGAGGGAGGCATACCGTAGCACAGATTTGTCGGAATTTAAATCTCTATTAAAACATGGAAAACAATTTAGTGCGGTAAACTTCGATGTACTATCCAACAAAGTTAGTGTCAAAGCTGAAAAAGTGACAGATGTAAGGGCACTGCTGAGAAAACACTATGGTGACGATTGGGAGTCAATGGCGAATCTTCTTTCTGTCGTCAAAATACTGCAACAACCAGAGATTGCAGACGGCGGTGAAGAGGTTGGAGACATTATATGGGAGCAAACTGAAGATCTGCGACTTAAGTGCCACATGCTTTACAGCTTTACATAGTACTATAAGATATTTTAATTATTTCAGTAACAAGAAATAATGTTGTTTATGTTTAGAAAACCTTGCACTCTTTTATTGTATTAAGGACTTATTAGTGTGTATGTAATACTTGATTAATTTTATTATTCAGTTTGTGAAATGTATTGTGAGTACAGATGAAACACATTTTAATTCCAATTGAACGCACATATTATTGGCCATTTTGCATAATGATATCATTGGTGGTTGCCTCCAAAGTTGTAACACTCTTCAGGTTCATATTCCAAAATTTCACATATTCAGCGTTCTGCACAACAACTAAATACAAATTTATGAACATTTGAAAATAAAATGTACATCACTAGGATTATTTTTGCTTATGTAAACCCAATACAATTACTGGTTCTAATTCAAACAGATACTTAAAATATGCTGTTGTTTTCAATATACACGTTTTTACTCTTTTTCCCATAATTTTTCCAGAGTGGAAGAATGAAATTTCGGAACTCATATCCTCGTATAATCGCGTGAAACTGGTTTACGACAAATTAAATTCAGCATGTTTTGCACTACACTGCTTAAGTGATAAACTTTATATTCAAGCATTAAGATCAATATATTTTGCTTGCATTCACTCAACAATAAAATGTGATATCTTAGAATGGAGAAATTCTACTAAAGCCGATAGGATTTCCATAATAGAGCAAAAACGTTTTAAGAATTAAAATCAACTCTTGATCTAGTGAGTTATGTATGCCTTTGTTTATAAAATATTAAATTCTTCATCTTATCTATATTAAATCTGATATGCACTAAAAATTCCATGTATCCTTACACCACTATAACAAACAAAACGTACCTTGTTATATAATAAAATCATGCCATTAAGTTATTTATTACTCAGCAGTAAAATTATTAATCAAACTTTTACAAAACCGTGTATACATTTGTCGAAGTATAAATAATGAATTCTAATGAAAACTAAAAATACACTTATTAGAAAATGTGTTGTATTCTTAGGAGGAGTATGTGTATTTATAAGGTATTATATTACATTTAAATTAATTCACTTTTGTAAGCTGTGTCCCATAATTCTCATATTAATGCTTCATGTTTTGTGAGTAAGGGTTTTTATTCCCTAATATATGTAATATCACCATTGTTTATTTTAATATTATATTGCTTTGTCATTAATATTTTTTTATCTGTTACCTTGTAATTTAATATAAAAATTTATTATAAAATTTCTTATACCTTGTAACCTTAAAAGAGGTATGACATTTTATATACTTTATTGCTAATAACGTACAGGTACTTGTCTTATTTTGATTGTAATTACTGTACTATAACTTTTTTTCCTATTACTTTGACCTTTTTTCTTGTATTGAATCAAAAGAACACAATAAAAATGAAATGAAATATATAAATACTTACTTGTTGTGCACGCCCTTCAAAATTGTTTACTGCTATAAACAGTAAGAATACAATTATGTTTCTGATTAAGATTTCATAAACACGCTTGTTTCAATGTTATAAAGTTGGTCAAAAATGTGTTTTATTTTAGCCTTAGACGTTGAATTCCGAGTACTGTGGAATATACACATACTGTTTATTACTTACAGGGCAATATTTTTTTAGAAATGTGGTTAAAGAATAAGAGATGGCTGAAAGAAAAAAGTAACTAGGGTCTCAAAAGTGCTCACTTGACCGTGAACGGCCTATAGCTGTTATCGAAAGGCATTTTCGGATTACGATGTCACATTTATAATGTCAACCAAAGTATTGCTAAATCCAGTTTGACAACAGAATATGAAACATGTTGATGTAGAGTATTTCGTTTAATTTCCGCTATAACTCTAAGAATAGAGTTTATTTTTTAAATACGATTTAGCACAATACAGATCGAAAGATTTTGCACGATTGCATTTATTTTAAGAAAATTGCAACTATACAAATTTTTACACACCAAACGGAGAAGATCTAGCACGCATATTCATTGCAACTTGGGGGCGAAAATGTTTATTTGCTGATCTTTTAATAATTGAATTTTCCAACCTGAGTAAATCCCGTGTCACACTGTCAAATTTTTTCCGTCAAACTGCTTCCAATAAGTTTAGTCAAATAAAGTTAGACAGTTATGACATCATCGAAACGTCATAAACGCCGCAATTTTTGTCTGAGATAGTTTGATCGCTTCAGTTTCCATCAAATATTTTTTCATTGGAACGGTTCTAAAATTTCTTTGATATTTGATGGGCTCAGCCAATCAGAATCATGCGCGACAAAAATGGACGTCAAGAAACTTAAAATAACGAACAATTGCTGAAAAGAATTAAGTTATGAAGATAATTAATTTATGTAGAAGCTGTCTGGGCATGAATGCTATTTTAAGTGAATATTGCACATAATATTACGAACTCAGAGGCGTTTATTTTATTGTGCAGGAAACATATCTTATAAATAAAATTTTAATTTAGTAAAGAAACGAAAATAAGTTACAATATTACTTTCATTTCTTCCTGGAATGGACCGCATGGAAAAACAGCAGCAATATCTCACTATGAAAATAATTTTGAAATAATATTTCAAATTAGATTCTCCCAAAAGAAAATTTGACAGTGTGACACATAACAAAACATTTTCAAGATTATTTTATAACATTTGTTGCAAGGAAAAATTTGATGGCCGTATTTTGTCCTCGAATTTTATTGTCATATAGAGTTGAAGGCAAAAATTTGATAGGGTGACAGGGACTTTACTTAACCTTAACAAACCCGAGGATCATAAAAAAGCAAAGTCGCAACTCGCCGGTATAATGAGAGAACCTTATCTTATTCATCTGTGTACCAAAGTACGCTTTACGATACTGCCAACGTTGGTTATTATTATTTTAACGTTGGACTAGGTTTTCAGGAACATGTATTGATTGCATAATTTAACCACAGTAATTTTAGATCAAAAGTGCATTCGTGAGAATAAGAATGATATTCATAAAGATGAAACACCACTTAATAAAAATTTTCACGAAAATATTTATGAAGATGCACGTGACACGAACTAACTGATGCGAGAGGAACAAAGACAAAGACAACTGTGCCATCAAAATGAAAATATATGTAACAAAGCACGTTTTTCTACAATAGCTAAAGATAAAATTTACATGATCGTTTGTTGCATATTAACGGGATGCGCAGGTAGTAAATATTCTGTTAAAATACGATTTTTTTTATATATCGAAGGTTGTAAGTCCGTAGAACCTGGACTTCGGATATCTTAGGTAAGGATTATTTTTATATTAGAGTTAAAGAGGCCTAACAGACAGATATGCAAGATCTTTAAAAAAAAAATCAGATCTTCCGAATTTTTTGCGACAGCCGGAAATACGGATTTTTTTCAGAAACCGTCCGAATTTTACATGATATCGCTGTGATATCTCTTATTTACAATTCAAGCGTACTGAAGATAATTAACTTTTTACACATTTATGGAAATATATATTTTAAAACTCGGTATTTCTGGATTACCCACTCAATTAATGTAACCGTTACTTCTGGACTGATAAACTGATGCCAGTGGTGACGATTATAGCCACTACAATTTATTTACTGTGACATCACCATTGATAAAGGGAACTCGGAGGAAGTACAGTAAAAAAAAAAAAAATCTTTACTCTCACCGCAGCTGCAGCAGCTGTTGTTGGCTGCTATTTATAAAGCGCGTCATTTTACTTTTTGAATTGTGTGTTCGTGTGCCTGCAATTAGCATTTCGCTGTGCCCTACTTACAATTTTTTCACAACTACGAGGAAACCTCGTAACTCCATTTTTGATGCTTTTATTTTAATGCTGTTTATAATCCAAAACAAGTGTTATAATAATAAGTTAAAAAGAACCAAACCAAAAAATTGAGGATTTACGAATTCACTCTTGAGGGTAGTTTGTTAGAAGATAGCATTGGTATTTTTAAATCATGGATGCAGTTGTTCAAGCGTTTTCTAAATTATTTCAAAGTACAGAATTTGCTGGGAAAATTTTTAAATTTTTTTGGAGAAAGTGCCGAATTTTTCTGATGAAGCGTCCAGAATGTTTTGTCTGTCGTCTGGCATCACTGTTGATAGGACTAACAAAGGATGTATCTCAATTAAACCGGCAAACCTTGGCTGCAGGTTAATCACGAAGAAAGAAGGTGAAAACATATTTAATATACTACATATTTTCTAAAGTAAATCCTTAGCGCGGTGTATATCTTTAAAGATGTACCTGAAGCAGGGTTGTATTAAACATACTGGAAGTGGAACACTCAGTGAAAGGATAATGTGTAAAGTTAATTGCGTCATGCGGGCTAGTAATAATTTTTTAAATCCCAAGTATACCACAGCCTCATGGAGATTAAGTAAAAATAACGGTAGTAGCTGTAGTAATTTCCATGATATAATTTGGTTACAGTGACAGACAGTTGTTGCGGTGTTTACAGACCTTTCTTACGTTACACATTATCTAGACAGTGAATATTTGTTCATCTCCACTAATTGTGATACGCTCGTGTTTCAGCTTCAACATCAAATGTGTACACCGCACTAAGGATTCACTTTAGACCGTGAGCCGTACATATGTTTCCGCCTTCTTTTCCGCTGTATAACCAGCAGCCGAGGTTTGCCGTGATATACATCCTGTATATTGTTGGCGTGCCTAGGACGGCTCGCGGTGCGAAATGCGTCACCGCTCGTCTCCGCTTGCCCCCCACCCTCCAAGGACTTTCACGTCTTACTTTGGTCGCGTCCACGTCAGAGCGCAGGCAGCGGAGAGAGTGAAAATACCGCGCGACCACTTGCCTGTGTCGACAGCGCGGGCCAGGTGAAAGTGGACGTCGCTTCCGTGTCCTGCTGCGCGCGACGTCACCCGGAGTGGCGGGCGTTTCCCCCGCATCTCGTTCCTATTCAGGAGCGCGGGGTCTCCCAGCGCCTCGCCGTCCAGACAAAGCCCTCAGCCTAGGTTCCTCCGCCCCGACGCTTATGCACATGTGCATGCATTCATTATTTGTATAGGCTGTCCACGGTCAAATGACCACGTTTGAAAGCCCTGCTTAAGATCTACTTGTATACACGTTGTGTATTCCTCCGTCTTATGTACAATTGACATTAGGCGTATTTTCGCGGTTGAATCGGTAACAGCCTGGTCATCAGCGTTCATTACGATATTATCACATCGAGAAAATGCTTGTTGTAAATACAGACGGCGAACCTCAGTTGGAGGGAACTCCATAACTGCGCAATCGCTGTAATCGTGTCAGAAATGTACATGGGATATACGGACGTGGTATTGTAATTGGATGCAGAGACTTACCAGTGGTGTTTATTCCATAGACGCAAGGTAAGCAATGCTTACGCTACAGATATCGGAAATTTTTGAACCTTTATAGTTTTCGCAGTAACTACATATTTCATTCTGACTTTCCCGTTTCCGATTCGAGAAACAGAGTTTTCGTAACTCCCGTACTGTACACGTATAGTGCTGCTATCTAGTAATTATTTCTACAAACGGTAGCGACTAGAACTGAATCGAAATCGCAAGCAACAACGCGCCACATGCTCGACCGCGTTCCTTCGGCAGGGTAAGCAGTCGTTCTGTTTGCGTCCTCCAGTCCTACATTTTCCCTTCGAAAGTGGATGAAAGTGTTCGGGAAAACGGGAGTTTTCCTATCATTTGTACTACCTCTCAAAATAATATTCAGTTCCATTATTATTACATTCATTTCGTTTCCGTTTTATAACTAATGTTAGGTATTATAAAATGGAAAATATATGTGGAAGGTAAGCAGAGTTGGAAGTTGGGTTTGTTAGTAGAAATTGCTTACCCTGTAAAAAAAAACTCACTACACGCCACTGAGACTAACATGTACTTCTCACCTGAAAATAAAACAATTTACATGTTAGATATGCAGTTCGAGTTACAACGAAGAAACGCATATACTAAAACTTCACTAAGACTCGAATTATCGTAAGTAAACTACGTACATTGAGTACAGATTAAGGTTATACATGTTTGTAACACTCACCTCCGACCCATGTCAACAAAACTTTCCAAATTTCGTCCCGAAATAAGGTACCATCTTCATTTCGAACTACCGAATATTCATCCATTTTGAACATTAAAAGGCAAGCATGTGATAATGGAAGTTGCAAATGCAATAGAGAAACTCGGAATTCAATGTGAATAGCCTATACAAACATGAAATATTACGCAATACAAATATATTCGCAATGTGCTTATAATATAATGCTGCGTGTGCTGTAGACATTTATAGATGTTTCGAAATCGTGAAGTGGTGCGATGATAAGTTATACAGTTTTATAAATTCTTCTACTGAAATGCTCAAAAAAAGGGGGCGGCAACTCTGTTATTGCTATAGTTCACTAGTTGCACTTCTCGTTGTTGTTCATGAATATGTATAATGCATCGTTACCATACCTTACATGATGACGCTTCACGACAAAATGCAGTAAATAAATGTATTACCACTTCGCAGAGAATTTAAGGATAGTTGTGATTTATTAACAGTCGCTTATTAATTCCCGTGTTAGTAAATGTGTTTCCTAACCAAAATATATTTATCTTGTATCTGTGACAATTCCTGTCTATTCATAATCATTACTCATTACGTCGTAACCATCTAAGAAAAAAATATAAAGTTTTCCAAATCACGTGCTGTTTTTAGACTACACAAACAGAAAATAAGACAATTTCTAATAACTCAAACACGTACGTTAGAAATGTATTTCTTAACATTCATTTTAAGATACGCTTAGAAAAAATTAATTTTAGAGAAATTCAACTATGGCCATAAAGAAAAATTATGCTATTAATTTTATACTTAAACAATTAGTAACTGCACATTAACTCTGTTTGTAATAACATAAATATCTTTAATGGCGTGAAATGCCTAGTGCTTGTGAAATAAATTTAATTATTTGTAAGTTCCATTTAAGAAGTTACTTATGTTACTAAACAGTCAAATAATGAATTTAATGCCCTTCTAGGTTCTGCCAAATCACAAAGTTTCGAACAAATTTGCCTAATTGTTCAGTAGATATGGCATACTAATGTAAATATCTATAAAAAAAATCCTCGTTTAGAATAAGCAACTGGCTTATTATAATTATACAAGTTTAGGTAGCTTACCGAACCATTATTTGTCTACCAAAATTGGTGGTCATCTGTTGAGTATTTCTCGATATATAATAACAATAAGTCTTAGAATACTTGTGTGGGTAATATTAAAAAATGGCGAACAGGGAAATGTTATGCAATACTTTTTTTAATACTCGCAACAGATACAGACAGCTAACAAGGTTTGAACTATTATTACGTGTAACGTTTCAGTTGATATGTTTTACAAAATCCTAGAAAAAATTGTTGCAGATTAGCATATTCATTGCTTGAAATTGGAGCACCACACTACAAAGTGGCTAATATAACAGGCTGTAAATTATCATACCTCATGTGTGCAATAAGTATTCCTAGTGAACCAAGTATGTTTGAAAAGGGACTATTTAATTGATAGAGATAACACAATAAAATAAAATATTTGTACGGCGGATGGACTATTAAAATATTCAACAATAATCGAGAGTGAAATTGGCTGGAGTCGTTTGCGTTGTTTTTTAGACATGGCCTAAAAGCTGTATATTTTTTTTCAGGTAGCGGTAAGCTATCTTGGTTGGCTTACGAGAGTATTAGTTTGTTAATTAAATGCTCACAGCGTGAGATCCTATATTCCAAATATTGTTCAAATGCATTCAAAAGTTTCTGAGATAACATTGCGTCCGAAAATTTAAATGACAGCTCATTAAAAGAAGGCTACGGGTCTTGTTTATTTAAATTTAATTTTCTTGCTAACTCTACGAACAAAATTATTATTTTATTAGCATGCATATAAAAATCACTCTGGCGAATAATGTGTTCAAAATGGGCCAAAGAAACTGTTGCGCGATACTGCTCTTTCTGCGTTTCCACAATTGGTATCTGAACGTGTACACTACAATGAACGTTTTACAGCTTTAGTTTACGTCTCCCGTGCACTAATGGGGGCGATTATTCGAGGCGAATCTAATCGTTATTCGCCGGTTGATCGAGACAGTAGTCAGAAAACTTTCACGGAGCAATTGCTTTAAAGAGTATCTTTGTAAGCTAGTTTACGAACAGATGACCGGGCGACTGAAATATGCGAGATCGATTTGCTTCTCTCGACGCTTAATGGCGAGTTTCGTATTCGGATGCGGTATACGTTCCGCGTAGTTAGAAACAGACGGGAGTCAGGCGTCTCACATCGACAACTCTACTACAAAGTATTACATCCAGAATGTCTAAAATTCACTTGTTTATGTTCAGTTTACATACGCAAATTTGTTAAAAAGATGGAAAATATTGACAGAAAATGTTAGAGTAATCATCAAAGTCAAAATATATTGTTTCTGTGCTTTAATTAATTTTTTTAATGTTAAAATGAAATAGGTATTTTTTTAAAGCACCGTCAGTTTTTGCTTTTAGTTCAGTGACCTTACGCGCGTGTTTCATAATTTTGCAATAAGCAATTATTATTGCAGACGTCTTCAGCCTTCGTATAATCAACAATGGTTATTTTGAAGAAATTTCAAACACATAGGGATGTTATACTTTTCTTAGGGGTTATTGTCACGTGTAATTTTAGTATAAATTTAGAGTATCGCTTGTGATATAATTTGGGGAAACAAGATTATTTTATTGGTAAAGTTTCGATAACAGCTTGCGAATTTGTTCAAATTTTCCATTTCGATGCCAATCTAGAGAACAACAAAATATACTGGAAATATGAAAATGTCATAGAGATTTCATGATTCACGTATATTCATGAGGGTTTGGTTTAACAGCTGGGGTCGCATTATCCCCCTAAGAAACTTGAGAGAGAGAGAGAGCAGCAAATAAGGCACCTTTTTCTGTACTAATATTGTCGGTTTGTGGTTGATTAAACAAAAAAATCCCTGATGTTAATTGCAAGCATTTCTATGGCGTCGCTAAATGGCATGCTCCCGGTAGAGTTGCACCGAAGAAAGGTTGTGTTGAATCAAACAAAGTTTGTTTGGCGCAACCAAATGAATTGTTTATATAGAGACAATGAAATATTTTATAGATGCAACGAAATAATTTAGTTGCTCTTATCTGGTTGTCCCAAACAAAGATTTGATAGGTGCAACCAAAGATTTGTTTGGCTCTACGTGCATTAAACAGTTTAGTTCGCAATAAAAAACGGAAACCCGAGTGTGATTAGAACCTAAACCACTTGAGCCTGAGTGAGCGAGTATAGAGACTTGGGCGGCTCTTACCAGCGAGGTCATGAGAGCCGATGAGGGTGTTGAGGTGAGAATGGAGCAGCGCCGGAATGAAAGAGCGGGAGAAATGGGAGATCCCCGACAAAAACCCTCGACCAGTGGCATCGTCCGGAACGATTCCGACATGCAAAAATTCGAGGGTGGCCCAGCCGGGGATTGAACTCGGTTTGCCTTGGTGGGAGGTGAGCATTCTAACAGCTCAGCCACCGCGGTCCCCACTTCAACCCGACCATTACTCTCTAGCAACCTAGGCTAAAATGACTAGGGTGAAGCTGCAATTTTTTTAAAATGCATATATTACATTTTTGAACAACGTGAGCTAATAATTACTTCACATTACAGAGTTTTTTTTTGGCCCAACACAGAACATTGTGTTTATTCAGACATGTACTTTGTTAGATGAATCAAATTAATTTTGTTGCTTTTCAAGTTTTGTTTACTCAGCAAAATATTTTTTTGGGGAAACATGATATATTTATGGCCCTATATAAACAAATGTTTGGTTGACCTTTCTCTCAGTGTGGCAGACACGCCCGAAACGTAATTGCATACCTTGTTATTGTATTAAAGGGGCTAAGTTTAAAATTGTGGGTACTGAATTTAATTAAGTTTCAAAGTTTTTTCTACTCACTTAAAATAAAGAATTAGTACATTATAAAAATGCTTAAATTCCTAGAAATTTTACGGTTAGACTTGGCCGGCAGCTTATACGACGTGAGAGTTTTAGGGTAACTTGATATAAATTGCATTTATTAAAGTTTTAATGAAAATTCCAACAATATCACACATTTTTAGAACGAATTTTTAAAATATATGTTAGTAAAACAATTTTAAAGGTACGAAAAAAAAATACACAATTTCGTATTTTAATTACAGTTCCCAAAGGAAAGACAAAAAAAAATGTATTACAGCTTTTTAAAAGTAAATTTCAAGATATCATTTATAATAGTGAAGTTTTTGTATAATAAAAGTAGACAGTAGGTTCAATAAAATACGAAAAATAGTTTCAGTGAAATAATTAAAACTGTTTTGATAAAATATAAAAATAATAATTTTTGTAAAATTAAAATTTTTTTGATAAAACAAACCATTTTATAAAAACACTTTAATTGAATTAATTCCCTATAAATTAGTTTTTTTTTATATTATGACGGTACCTACGAATTTTTAACGCATAAATATCATGTGTTATATTATTTCCAGCCAATAGAATTAGAATGCAAAGTTTTGGCATATTCACATTATAAGAATGAAACTTTTCTGGGTTTCAGACTACTTTTCAAAGGAAAGATAAGCATGTGAATTCACCTTTCTATCTGTGTGTGTTAAGTGTGTATGTTGTGTGGGTCTCGTAAATATTTTGATCTCGAGCACCGAAGCTCACCAAACTTCGTACAATTGGATATAGTGGTGAGGACACCTAACGTTTGAACTTTTAAACAATTTCAGACCGCACATTTTTTAACTCTTTCATACCCGGTTTAGTTTATGCTTTCAAGTGTTGCAAATGAGAAATTTTTTGATACGTACTACTGTTCTCCAACAGTGAACATTTATGCTTATCACACACAGAAAGAAATATTTGTTAGTGGCTACAAAAACTGTTCGGTTAATGTTTTCTAAGGCGACATTTTGTTGCTGGTAAAAAATAGATTATAGTGCCTAGTAACGCGTAGATTAACAAGTAACAAAGAGTATTTAGTGCTCACTAGCACAGTTGTCCATTAACAATTAATTTATTTGCTGCCACCAAAACATTTAGTTGCCAGCAATAGCATTAATACCATACAGAGTAATAAAATTTAGCTGCGACTGCAAAACTGCATCCATTATATTCTGCACGTGCGCCCTGGCTGGCATATTCTGACTGGCCATGACGCCATATTTGTCCACGTTCGTTTCTTTCCACCAGGCTAGGAACAAATTCATGAGGGATACTCTTCTAAATATGTAAATGTTACACGTTAATTATTTCAGAAATTTAACTTTCCATGAGGAGTGTAGAGGCCTTGTCGTGTGTTCCACATATTGAACTTAGGTTACACACATGTTCCAGAGTGTGTATTTACGTCAAAGAAGATGGTGCATCGGTTCCTGCCCCCATAGCTCAGGTGCAGGGTGGCCGGCCTGTAGTTGAGGGATCACTGTTCGCGCCCCGTCTCCTCCGCGGCAAATTTTCAGTTCGCTTGTCGCACTGGGAATTTGTCAACAAGTCGGTCTGAGCTCTCTTCAACACAACAACAGCAACGATGACAACCTACAAAATATTAAAAAAAAAAACGGTAACACTCGGAGCTCGCATCTGAGAGGTCCAATGTTCGAGTCTAGCACCTAGAGTTGGTGACCACAAATGTAATTTTGTATTGACCACTAAATACAGTAAATACAAAAAAAAAAAACTTTTATTGGTGCAACGAAATATTTTGTGATGTCTATATTGACAAAAGAATTTTGTGGCCACCAATAAAATGTTGTTGGTAACCGCAAAACCATGAGATGTGCGCCTTGTCGGGTTTGCGACAGTTATGTGTGCCAGACATTAAGTAGAATAATTGCAATATTTGCGAATCAGTTGCCTACAGGAAAGGTTACTGGGCAGTCGGCCTCCCAGTGAATAGTACTTTTAAAACAAGAATTTTGGACATCGATATTCAATATCACGCCATTCCCCACTCCTCCTCTACCCAGAGGAAAATATATATATTCTTGACACGCCAACGGTCGACGCACTTTGAACCGTGCACAGTACAAAAATTGTGGAGGGTGTATATACAAAATAGCCCCCCCCTCCCCCGGCCATCCCTCCGCGACCAAAAAAAAAGAAGGAAGTTTTATATGTTATTCACACATTATTCAGTACACACAACTCCAACAACAACGTGTTTATATTTCAAGGAATGGAAAATTTTTGCAAATACGCATTCTTCTATACTCATGTACAGTTTCCCTTCCATTCATTATCTTTAGCGTTCCATTTATAGTTCATTCACGGTTACGTCCATCTTTCCGGATATTCCTCTGCCTCATGCATACGAAGATTAACCGAGTCTTGAAAATTACTCGAAGGGAAAATGCACTTCTTTTTCATTAGATCTATTTATCACAAGCCATTACCAGCACGCCCATTTCATATCTTTTTTTTCTTCATATTAATTACAAATGAAATATTATAATTTATAGATGAAACATAATTCAAAATTCCAATTTAACCAAAATTAAGGTACTTTTATGTTAACCCAAGTGTTAAACTTTTGTGACGATATATTTAGGAAACAACCGACCACGTCGTATATAGGGTAATTTTTCAAAGGTTGGTTAAGAAAGTGCGAAGAAACCGTGACTAAACTATACACGATCGCGTCCTTTCTGAGCGATTCGTGGGAGGAAAGGACCTTCCCTCCCCCTCCCCCAACCCAGAAACCACATTATGCACGGTCCTGCGCACGTCCCGTTAGTCACTTTCGATTCTTTCCCCCGTAGTAAGAAGCCTGCGATGACGTCACTGATCAGCGGTTCGTCAATCGTCTCTCTTCGCACCTCCTGCACTCGCAGCCGAAGTCGCACATAGTGTCGCAACCACGCTACGCTAACTCTCCCTTCGACCAATAATTACTCCCCTCTTCACCGCGCCCTCATTTCCGTCTTGGATCCGGTCCCCCTCCCCCCCAAATTCTGAGTAACAATCGATGTCATTCATCACGCACATCCGGTTTGTTTCCTAGCAGAAAGAATTGCATAAGAAGTCGCCGAACATCTTCGTTGCCTAGTAAAAGCTATTCACCGTAAAGTGGAGTGGAGAGATTTTGGACGACTCGTGACATCGAGGTCTTGACAGCCGATGAGGGTGAAGCGAGGTGGCTGTGGTGGGACCGTCGGATTGAAAGGGCGGGGGAAACGGGAGAACCCCGAGGAAACCCGCCGACCAGCGGCATCGTCCGGCCCGAATCCCACATGCGGAAATTCGGGTGGGGTCAACCCCGCCGGGAATCAAAGCCGGTTCGCCTTAGTGGGAGGTGATTAGTCTGACCACTACGCCACCACGGCCCCCTTCACGGTAAAGCGAGCGCTTTTCAAATCAACCTTTGAAAAACAAATCATTGTTCGGTAACTGAATGCATGTTACTGAACACCCTGGCATGGAGGCTCGCATTTAAGCTGGCAGGGTATTAAGTAAAATAGTTTCAAGAGTTGAAATTTTTATTGCGAGTGTAATGTTTAAATTTGTAACATGTCATGCTAGTGTTTCTTCGTTATGCATATTAGAGTATGAATTTCCAAATTAGTAACACACTGAGGTTTCAAATATCTTCATGTTTTCACACGACTGGCACATGAATAAAGTTATTAGGCCTATGGCATTCTTACATTTGGAGGGAAAATACAAAATTGCGAGCAAAGGAAACTTGATCAGCACTTTCATAAGTTCTCACTTTACCGAGAAAAGCCTGTTTCAAAACTGTGTCCCAATCGGCTACCTAGCCAATCTGTATCACAAAAACCCTTTTAACTTCAAGTGCCTGACAAGAGAGAACTTTATCGGCTTGAGCCTCTCCAAGTTACTTTTACTGCAGGCTGTTGATGGTTAACTCGGCACTTTTGAAAGCTCTGTATAAGATCTACTTTTATTCTATATCCTTGTGTGACTATAGCAGATATTGGCGCAATTCAATTATTTAACTAAAATTCAACCATTTTGACGTTAAATTCAATCAAATTTCTAATCCCATGTCAAATCTTTCGCAGATATTGCCCAACTGAAAAATCTAACTAAAATTCAACCAATTTCAAACAAAATTCAAACAAATTTCCAATTCCCCGTCAAATTTTTCAAAGCGCAAATCACAATCAAAATCGGTTTTCAACTTGTGTTCACTCTTTGTGCGTGGTTCTTTAAACACTAATTTTCGAGCTAAATCATATTTTTGATGAAAATCCAAGAATTTCCATACTTTTCTTGTGATATTATTCAAAATTTAAGCAAATATTTGCCTTTTTGACCTAACTTTAGCCTCATTCACCCTGAAAATGGACCACCGATCATAGAGTGAATAAAGTAAGTTTAAAAAAAACGCTTAATTGAGAATGCAGATTTGGGTCAAATTATCTTGATTTTGGGGGTGATATTGAAGAGATGAATCCTTTTTCCGAAGATATTGAGAAAATGATGCTTGAAAGTGAGAAATTTTCGCGAATTTTAGTTAAAGTATTGAGTTGCACCAAGTCTGCTATAGCCTTCTATTGAATTTATAAAAAAGTGTACATACTTAAAAAACACAAAATGTTTACGAGCAAGCTAAAACTCCACCAGGGGCCTTGTGTTTTTGGTATTTACAGATATTCCTATCGTGCTAGGGACTCTATTTTAAACTTTTTCGGCCATATTTTAGCACCAACAAAACTCCAATTGGAGAAACCCATCCCCTCATCCACCGAGCTGTCTTTTTTTTATTTATTTATTTAGTGGAGAAGTGATGGCCTTTTTATTTCCTTCCTTGTATTCTCTCATATGCCATAGGCGCCTTGCACCATATGGGGAATATGCACATTTTTTTGCATCAATACTCATATACTGAGTATATAGGCAAGAGCAATTAATTTTGTTTTTACTCCTTCACATTTATTAAATCATCCTCTCAACCAGGAATCAAACCCCGAATCTCGAGTTACAAACCAAGCACCCAACCACTGAGCCAAAGTGGCTGGGCTAGCGAGGAGCTGATAAAAATGCTGCATGTGGTGAGCTACAATGTTAATAATGGGAGTGTTCGATGCTTGGCGAGGAAATAATTTTATTTACTCTTGCAGCAGTGATTCGTAGTGTGTTCTCTGAGATGAGATTATTTTCCTCATCTGCACTCATCGAGAGTAGAGCGGCCGAGATATTGGCACAATAGATAACATATTTCCTGTTGCAGACAGAGCTCACTGCAAGCTCGACGAGGAAAACCTGAACCACTGAGGCCAGAATACGCCGCAGTTCAGTTGCGAACGAGAGTGTAGATATGCCTTTTTTTTTCTCATTACGAGAGTACGCTGAAGTTCAGTAAATGAAGAATATAAGCTAATTTGTAAAACGTATTGGTAGTCGCAGCTGCGCAACTACACAAATATTGGATTTGCAAGAGAGAGAGTTTAAATTTTAAATTTTTTATTTGATTACGGTATTTCCCACTGTGTATTTTTAAAATCAAATCTAATGTTAAAAATCATAATTTTCGTCCGAGCACTTGGTACAGATCTCTATAAATTTGTCAAAACTCATGTCTCCTCCAACAAAATCGCAATATGTATGTCTCAAATTTGTTTTGTCTTGTCGAAATATACACCGAAAATTTGAGTTATCTCATACTAATTGCTTGGGGACTCTGGAATATGTCTGCTCAAGATAAAAAACATCAGTATTTTTATGCCGACCTCTAATAAAATATTTGCGGACACCATCTTGCTCATCCAATATTACATCATCAAAAATTACAAGACAATTATTTTCACATTGATCTAGTGAAACCATTTCACCATTGCTACTTAGATTCTGTGAATATCACTTGAAAGTAATCTTGTCATTGAATATATTTTGGTTGATTCAAACTTTTAGAGCAAACATAGAGTTTATTAAAATTTAGCCATCCTGTCTTATAAATAAAATTAATGATTAAATTTGTATTCTTGCTGGTGTTTGGCCCTACAATCTACCCTCTAATATTATTGGGCAATAACTCGCCATTTTTCTTATTCTTGGAGGTTTCCTCAGAAATTAAAACACCAGCACCCCAGCCAACTTTTTTCATTTAATTACAATAATTTTTGTAATAAATGGGTAATAATTAAGCTTTCAAGTTAACAAACAATAGTTCTATTATAAAGAAGAAACTTCACTATGATATAATTCATAAAGATAAATCTATAGCATTATTTAGTTTTCAAGGAAAATTTTTAACTCTAAATGTGGAGAATAGTACTATAACTACAATTGGAAAAAATAGTCCTGTTGTTGATAAAAAATACCGTTATCACAATCCCCAGAGGCCAATATGATGTTGAATCATTGAAAGAAGCTATAAATTCAATTGAGCGATATTCAACAAATAAAATAGAAATAACAACAGACAATGTGAAAAATAGAATAACAATTAAAACCAAGTTTGATATTAAACTTGATCATCCTTTGTCTGATATTCTCTGTTTTGAAAGAAAATAAACTATTGAAAAAGACAAAGTTGTCATGGGCACTAAATTGCCTAATTTTAATCCATATAAAACAACCAATGTTCATTGTAACTTGGCATATGGCATATTTAAAAAATATGATGAATTTAACCACTTGGAGACTAATATTATTGCTAGTTTTCCACCAAAAACTATGTTTGGTTTTAGAGATTATATAATTTATGAGCCACCATATACAAATTTTATATAATTAATAATGAGAAATTTAACAACATTGTTTCAGAAATTAGAGACAAAAATGGAAAACTGACTGATTTTTATGGTTCTGACATCTATATTGTTTTGGAAATTTAAAAAGTTTAAAATGTTATTTTTTTTCATAAATAAGTGTGATGAGTAATTTTTGTATAGCACTAAGTGTATGTGATTCACTAACACTGAATTCATCATATGATTTTTAATATTTTTCTTAATCATCGGTTATCTCATTAATAATTTTTTTCTTTCAGAAAAATGTGGTATGCAAAATGCATACAACCTCTAATTAATAAAATATAAAATTATTCTTTCAGAAATAGGTAGGATGAAAAATTCATCCAACCTCATTAATAAAATTATAAATTTTGATATACATATGGCAAAGTATCTCTTTAATTTTATAGTATATTTCTCTTGTTATCACAAGGAGTCAGATATATTTTATTACCTTCTACTGTATATATTTTGTGTTTCTCACTCCTCATTAAATTAATTGTCCCATATTGAATTTTCTCATCAAACACACATTCCTTATTGTCATCAAAATTAATTATATTATTGACAACACATTTCTCCACGCCTTTCACTATTTTGTTTTGTTTATCCTCAATTTTGTATGCATACATCTTTGCTCGTAAGTCAACAAATTCTTTAATTACATTGTTATTACACTCTTTTTTTCATTTTGCCTAAAATGTTTTTATTTATTTATGGCATGTTATAAATATAATATTTTGGAAAATTGCTATTGTCAAAGGGACTGGCTTACTCTGGACGTGGGGTTGGTACCACTGACAGGGAATTATACTCAACCCTCAACACTCCTGAGCACACCCTAGACAAATACACCCCTTACACATAGAAAACCTGCAAGCATCATGCAAACCAACGTCAAACATATTTGCTTTCTGAACAAACAATAAATTAGCTGATTTACACAATAAGTCAGATACATAGTAAATGGCATTTGTAGATGTTTTAAATATCCAGTGAAAACCATATGTGTTTGGTAAAACACATTAGTTACATTTTACATATGCCTCTAAATACTGTATAATATCAGTAAATTATTTATTTATTTCGCATTGTGTTCGGTAGGGTGCAGTTAAGGCAATATAAATTGTTTGCTCTATTGCGAATCTCCATAAACAAAAGTCTTCACTGTGTTAAATATTAACAATTTCGCTGTTATAGGTGATATTCACGCAAATGACTTCACAGTGAGACAGTATAGCTCACTGATATGGAATGCGGTCGGCTAAAGTGATACGCCAGTTTTTGCGAACACACTCGTTAAACCGAGTGAATGAAAATTATGTATTGTGTTCACAACCAAGTATTTCTGCTCACTGAAAAATATTAATTAACCAGGTATTTTTGTTTTATGTTGATACACATTTTTCCAGATATATATGTAAAAAGGTTACATCAACGAATAATTATGTACTCTTCAGACAAACAATGTGGATAGTTATGACCCTTTGTTGATAAAGCAATACATTATATTTTATTTTTGTGTATATATTAACTCACTCACTTTTTCTCTAAGAAATATGTTTTAAAAAATTCCAGATCTACGCTGTGTTTGGAGGTAAATGAAACAAATATTCAGTTTGAAATACATTTTTAATATAGCCCATTTTACAACAACCACAACATTAATTTACATATACAAAATACAATCAATCTTCTTTATATACCAGAGTTTTACAAAAGTTCTTTAATCATTTAAATAGACATTCAAGCACTATACTTTGCATGTTTTATAACATATAGTTGAAGGTGCAGTAATTCATTGGTTCCAAATCTGGGCGACAATGTTATTAACATTTAGTTAAAGTTGTAGGGAGACGAACTCGTTACTCTCAAATCTGTGAGAAGTTTTTATTCGCAGCAAATGCTAGGTGAAGCATTGGTTTGCTGGCTGTTAGACTTTCAGATTTTATGTTAGTCATTGTAAGCCACAAGCTGTCAGTTGATTGGCTCACTCGTGATATGGCTTGAAGTTTGATTGACTAGTAGATGACATTGTGTCAGTTAACTAGCTCACTGGTGGGTGTTGTATGTGTTAGGGCTGAATTTAATATGGTATTGAGTGTAGTGTTGCAGAAAAAATATAGTTAGGAATTCTGTAATGCCTCCAGGGTAAAGTTAATACGCCATCCAACAGAATGAAGTGCCGCAATACAAGAGGTGCAAGGCTGGCGAAGGAAGTTTGGTAAGCTTGTACTGATAATGGATTTTATAAAGGCTAAATTTGGAAAGGTCGATAATGGCAACACCAGAGTACAAATTCTTGTTAAACATTACAGAGCTCTTTGACATCAAGATCAGCACAAGATTTTCATAATTTCATCGATTATTCGCAGCACCTGGAATGCAGGCCTTCCTATCAGCAATAAACTTGGGCAATTTAAGTGTTCAAGGCACCGACTGTAAATGTCGTATATTACGAGATAAAGATGCCCATATGCAAAATCCATAACAAAGACCAGCCAATCCCTTCCACACTAAACTCCTCAAGTGTGTTAGTCAGGTATGGCTTAATTGTTTTATCATAAATTTTGCCAACATTGGATGAATGTCTCTGTAGCATCTTCCTCTGCCACAAAGGTCTTTATGTATATACATGCTACTGTTACACTATTCATAATAGACCAGGGTGATGCTGTAGTTAAGTCTAAGAGAGGGACCCTGCATCTTGTGAAAAATCATTCAAAGTCCACATCAGTGTTTATCCTGTCATTACGTACTCGCGCATCAGTTAATCTACCAGCAAACACACTAGCCAGTATCTCGTATCTGAGGCTGGATGATAAACTCTTCATTGGTGAAGAAGAGTCAGAAAGGGAATTACTTTCCAACCCTGAATAAATGTATCGATGTTATGGAGCAGATGTAGGAAATGCAGTAGGTGGAGCAGGAAATTCTAACTGCTACTGCAGAGCTAACTGTGGTGCTCATTGTAGTGGTGCATTAGGATGTGGTGATGCCTTAGGATGTTGTGCTGTTTGTGGTATTGCCTTAGGATGAGGTGCTGTTTGTGGTGTTGCCTTAGAACGTGGTACTGTTTGTGGGCTGCCCTAGGATGTGGTGCTAATTGTATTGCTGTTTGTGGTGCATCCTTAGGATGTAGTGCTGATTGAAGTGCTGGTTGCAGTGCTGATTGTGGTGCTGGTTGCAGTGCTAATTGTGGTGCTGATTGTGGTGGTTATTGCAGTGTTTATTGTGGTGCTAAATGTGCTGCTGACTGCGGTGCTGGTAGTGGATGTGGAGGTGGAAAACCAAGGCTATAAATTGTATAATGTATCTTCAAAATATCGCTCAGAGAAAACTGCCTCTGGCAGAATTGGCATTCAAAACTCACAGTCGAATTGTTCACCTTGCAGGTAGTTATTTCATGATGATGGACACTGTGCAGAGCTGCAAATGGTTTCCAATAGAACTGACACAGCAAAGACATCATTGCTTCCATACTATTCCAAGTCTAGAATGAAACTGCAAGAAGCACACCTTTTATAGTCAACGATATGTAATTCTAGGAATAGCAAATGCAAGCAATAGGAAGCAATTTGCGTACATTATTCGTTTTTAAAACAATACATTCTGAATCATAGAATGTACATTTAAAGAGTTTTATATTTTTAATTGCTTTCAAATTACTAATGTTTAATTTAATCATTATCCCACACACTTACTTTAACATTTATATGAACACATATTTAGATTTTATTGTTAAATGTATGTAACCAAAGTTTATGAAACATTTTGTTTCAGTATTATTTATACATGAATATTACAATTCATGCATTTGTTAAGTCAGTAAAAAACAAAAATTTTTCAAACCATTAAATTTGTTACATTTTTATTGCAGAGTAAGTACATTTTATCAACACTAGGTGTTTGCAAAATTATTTTTATATTATATTTTTACCACTCTCTCATTGGCAACACAAATACTCATAGTCTTCTTATGTGTTTATTGTTAACATTTTTTATGTATTTGGGTGCATGTAATATTATATATTCTGGTAAATCAGGAAAAGTTTCATAAAAGGGTGAATACACTTATTCGATGCTCTCTGGTTGACTTGTATTCGAACACATATTGTATACAGGACATTTTTTCAGATCTGGACAAGATATTATATCATTGCATTTTTCACCCTATAATGGGCAGTGGATATTTTTTTAATAAAACAATCCATCGCAAGTTTCTCCAAAATGCTTTAATATTCTGCTAGACAAACAAGAGTAATTCACACTTGAGTTTCCTAGGGTGACAGAGACATAAATACTAGTTGAGTGGAAGAAAGACATGTTTACAGTAGGAATATCTCGAAGATAATAAAACTATTTATTTTGTAAACATCTTCTAAAATGTTTACTCCATTATACAAATAACTTGATAATATTGAATTTACACTTTGATTTCTGTATGCATGAGCATGTTACTTCATTTTCCTCTTGATTCATGTTTATTTAACTTTGGTTTACATAAAACCATATACCTTATATACTAAATTTTACTCGATAGTCCACAATGTTCTCTCATCCCAAATAAAGCCATATTAGTTATTAAGCACCCACTGGATAATCATCTTCATCCACTTGACCCCAGTCAGTCATAATTGCACAAATTGTCATTAATTTAGAGTATTCATCTACAGAGAAGAATGTCGATTTATATTCATATGTTTTATATAATTGTTTCAATGATAGACAATTGTATTATTTTTGAATATCTGTTATTTCCTCATTCCACAAATTATCTAAAATGCATTTTTGCTCGACTCCACATACATATATCTCACATTTATTTATGCATTTCTTGCAAATATATTTTATATTATAATACTCCATACTTCCACTCCCCCATTTTAAACCATGGTGGTATTTGGTGAACCATATATTTGTTTTCTTGTATTTGGGGCTTAGATATTTCCAGTCGAACGGTGATTTGAAGCTGAATATCATGTGTTCTTCCATATTTGTAATAGCTAATTTTTTAATTATAAATTTATCTGGATATTGAAATCCTTTCACATTGCAAAACATCTCATTGGAATCGTGGTTTGTTGTCTACTGACACAAGTCATTATCTTCACTAGCTTAACTCTGTCATTATAGCTTGCTAATCTTTATGAATGATCAAAGCATAATTTTGCATATATGCTGCAATGGGTGTATTGCACTTATTATTTCAATTTATGGATCAATAACATTATTGCCAATGCTGTCATATTGTTTGCTTACATTAAATACAAATATTGTTCCTCTAGTTTTAAATGTGTTGGGTTCTACTATTGGTGAGCTAATTTGGTTGTAACATGTTTCCTGAAACATTCTATACATATTTTTGCAAATAAGGAATTCGCTGTTACCAAAGTTTATATTACAATCAACAAAGGGATAAATTTGACTGTTTAGATACAGTTTAATATTTTTCATATCACAATTATCGAATAGTGATATGTCTAATTTTTAATTTTTTGTTGGTTTGTTTGAAAACAAATAACATATCTTGGCTTTTTGGATGGAAAACTTGATTTCACATTCCACACTAATTTTTTTGATTTTCGTAGTGTTGGAAAAGTCTGCAACCCTGACAATCTGAATGCAATGACTAAATTCTTCCCTTTTTGATATACTTTAAAAACTTTACATATTAACAGTTGTTAATTTCTATATATGGCATTAACCATTTAACACAGTTTAATTCAAATATTACACATTCCTCATGACTAGCTGTATCATATATAGCTTTCAAATGCACATTAGCAAATAGAATAATTAATTCTTATTTAACATTTAATTTAATGTGTTTAATGTCTTCAGTGAGCCAAGTACCATACTTAATAGTTTAACAACTTCATATTTTCTAACTGGGTTTATAGACAGTGTATAATCGTTAGCCTTGTTCCACCCAACTATAAGCCCTGTATAAAGATTGTTTACAGTTTGTGAGAGATAGTTCTTTATTGTGGAAGTAATTTCAACAAATTGTGTTTGGTCGATTTCAACACCATTGAACAGATATGCAATACTGTAATATATCTAAGTATTCCATTTATTAATATTTCTATAGTTACTGGATTAGTTGCATTTGTTGTCTATTTAATTGTTCCTATAGACCTCAAACTTGATTTCGATAGTACTATGTAAATATCATTATTTTATATCGAAATCCTTATTTACAATGGAAATGTGTACAGGCTTACTCAGAATGATTCATACACATGTATTTCTGCATTGGTCATTGCATCTTCATAACTTATTGGTTCTTTAACATTAAGTATGCCTTCCATTTCTTTTTACCGTATAGCCTAATTCCTTAAAAATATTGTTGCCCTGTGTTAAGATCACATATATCTTATTTGAAGTGAGCATTTCATGTTTATGTTTGTCTTTTAATATTTACTTTCTTCGAAGTACATTCTTTAGAAATATAGTTCTTTAAATAACTGCCTACCTTGCATCAGTATTAACTATTATACACAATACCTATATGATTGCAATGCACATGGATGGCAAGTGTTTGTATACCTTTTTTTTAAATGTAAACAGCAGTAACTTCTTAGTTTATAAAAATATTAAGTTTACCATCTTGATCATCAATTCTAACAACTTTTTCATCAACACAATTAACTATTACTGGAAGATATATATAAAAGTATTGGGTTTTTCAATTATTTTATATCACAGAGACACTGCATGCGTGAATTCATGTAATATATTTGTCAGTTTTCCATTCAAATATGAATCTCCTACAATATTATCATTTATATGACATACATAAACAGACAATATATAAACTTGTTTTGCTGATTCATGCAATTAATTAGCAGGATACACTTCCCTTGTAACTAACATATTTGCTAATTGAATTGTCTTCTGTGCAATCAATATCGACATTACTGTACATAGCACTAGTTAATGTATTTGGATTTCAACATAATTGGAAATGTACAACTTCAGGTATGGCCACTTTAATGAACATTTCAAAATCATCTAACTCATAATATCCTACCAGTAACACAATCATATAGGTTTTTCCACCAATGTTGACCATAAATGATTGGTTGTGCATATCAATGTTTGGTATGCTGTTGTAAGTAATGAATTCGATTAGACTTATTTGCCGCTCTCCATCCAACTCCAAACCTGGGAATTACACAGAGCACAATTGCAAAAATTTCTTCTTAATATCGAGATAATTGAAATATTACTAATAGGTCTTACTATTGCACATACTTATATATCCTATTTATATCCAGAAACCGTAAACATAAATGTCCATGATTGATTTTATTTGGTAATTGTTCCATTATGTAATTGTATCTTAATTGCATGTTTTTAAATATTAAAATTTTTCCATTAGAGTACATAAATCACACAAACTGTCATAATACAGTGATTGATTTTCGTTTTTAAATAGTGCAACCCAATATATTCCTTCTTTTTGTTTCAAATCTAAATTAACAACCATTCATTCGTGAAGGTTTGGTTTATATGGTAAATCATCTCTCATATACACACCTTGGAAATAGGGAATATTCAGTTTCTTTAGAAATACAAGAAGGTATTTGTTTGTGAGTGCACATTTTTGAAGACTATTTAAGACTTTCTGCATTTTTTTTCTGCATTTGGAATTTTTTTGTCCTTGTCCAACTTTATATGGTTTAAGATACTTTCCTTTGCCACTTGATTTAACTGCTCTACTGATTGCTGAAGCTTCCCCAAGGAGTGATCTGAGTGCTGTTAATGTTGGTAATAAATAGTAATATCCTACCTTTCTTGATTTTCCATTTGGTCTTAGGTTGTATGCTCATGCCTCTTTTCACTTTTGCTTACATTACTTTGTCCACGACCCAAGTGCCAAGCTTTTCAGCTATTGGTGTTGATGGATTCTTCCTTATATTTGCTGCTTCATCAGTTAAAATCGTATCTGTTATATACCTTTCTTTCAAATTGTTTGTTCGAGCTTAAACTATGTCATGCTCTTTACAAACATTATCCAAAGAGTTTATTCCTTGATTTCCCATGACAGATGTTTTGCAAGCTTAGTTCCAGGTCCATAATAATTGTATTTTGGTTAATACAATTCAAATGGTAATTTATTAATCAATGTATTCGATACTCCACATCCTTTTTTGATACATTTAGTACAAGCAATTATTTTCAACTGAATGCAAACCTATATATGTACCCTCATTTATAATTTAATGTTAGTATGTTACATTGTACTGTGTCGAAATGAATGTTGTAAAACAAAAAACAAAATGTGCATCTTTTCTTTCTTCTCCTAATATACATTCAATAATAAGTGGTCCTAATTCATTTGGAAACCCTTGTGTTATTATGTCGTTGGTGGAACATCTGAATGGACTTAAGTTTGAAAATGTATATGTGTTTTCTAAAACAATATAATAAGAGAAATATCAATGATTTGTAAGCATCTTGTCACTAATTGAAGGAATGTGATATTTCCCATTTACTAATAAAGAAGAAATTGTACCTCCTAATGAAGCATTACCCAATTCCATATTTATATTTGATGACATTTGGTGCAAACTGCAGGGTGAAAATCAATATTTTACTTTTGGTAGACATTCAAATGTTGATTGTTTTGATCTATCACAACATTAAGCATATATTCTAAAACATAGTTTGCACAATAATGCAAATATGTTAATTGTGTTTAAAATGGACAATATGAATATACAACATATTTACAAAGATCATGTTTTTGGTGATATGACATTTACAAAGTTTAAGGACTATGTACTTTTTTCTGTTGGAAAAACAAGTATGCTTTTCTGGTAATTATGCCAGCACTTCCCCTATATAAAGGGAGATATATGAGCAGATTTTACAGATTTTTACTTCACGACAATGAATAGCGAAAAAGTCAAAGTTTCGACATAGCGATATAACACACAATCATTACAAAATCTGTTTAACCAAAAATCACGATTGGAATTGTGATTTGAAAATACATATATTACATAATGTGAGTATGGTTGTGAAATATACTGATGTGGTAAATAAATGTTACATGGGAGACTTAAACATTATTTCACTAAACATATTTAAATTGCAATCGACCAATTTGTAATAGAAATTAATAAAGTTGAATGATGGGAATGATAATGTTCATAAGAACACGAGTGTAATTGCAAACATTTTAAACAACATTCTGAATGAATTGCAGAGTAATGAACTTAGAATAGAAAAATTTAAGGGGGTTACCTAATGACTTCAATGTTATATTAAACACAATTCTTACAACACAACTTACAGAATTGCAAAATAATCTAAGAATGTTAATTAATGAAATGGTATATTCTGCTATTTAAAAACTTCTCATAACACAAATGGAAGAGATGGCACAATATGTAAGTGTTGAATTGATTAATAAAACATTTAGTTTAGTTAAACAAATAGATCTGTGAAAACAAAGTAATGATTTGGAAAAATGAATAACTAATTTTCTTATTGTCTTGAGAGCTAAAACTGTAAGTAAATTAGACACAGTTTTAAGTAAAGTCGGTAAGATTGAAAAGACACAGGCTACTCCATCTAGTGTTACACCTAGAAAACCATTTCATTAACTTATATAAATACTGGAATGTTAATGTAACATAATGAAAAAATGTCTGACTCCTCTTTGGAATTACATAATATTATATCTGCTGTAAAAAAGAAATATTTACCAGCTCAACAAACATGAATGGAATGGGATGTTTTAAACAAAGAAATATTTAAACCTGTTATGAGTAAAATGGATACACTACACTATGTATTAACTACTTCTGAAGAAACACCATTTGAAATTAAATCAGAAGAAACTCTAAAGAAGGAAAAGCAAAATCTTTCTCATTTAACATGATGTTATTTAGCTTTAAAACATTCTTCACCTACATGCGATAGAATATTTGCTGTATATCGATATGGATACATATAATTCCTGGGAAATTCAGTAATTTGATTTTTGCCTCCTGAGAATAGAATTCAAGTAGGTGATTACATAACTGATGTGAGTGATGTTCCAAACGGATATCCCAACACTGATTTGGAGAAATATAAAGGGCTTATCCGCGTACGAATGCAAATAATCGGTCAGGTGATGAAAACCACCCGAAACTACATTTATTAAGATATATTGCTGAAAGTGGAATAAATAATGATGAAGTTGGCAATCGATTTTCTGCTGCATTTTTGAAAAATCCTAATGAATTGGCGAGCAGATAAAAACTTTCCAGCACTTCAAGAGAGTCTGGGAATAATTCATGTACAAAGAAAACTTTTTATATAATTTAAGAGCTGATGGAAGAGGTTATATTACTACTGAAGTTCAGTGAGATTGCTCAAGAACTTCACACCCCTGCAAGGATAAGGTTACCCAGAAGAAGAGTTATTTCTCATTGTTTAAATGATCTTTTTCAAGCAGATTTTTGTGAAATAACATTGTTTACAAAATACAAAAAGGGATACAAGTATATTTCAATGGTAATATATGTTTATTCAAAATGTGCTTGGAGTATACCTGTGAAGAACAAGACTGGAAAACTAGTTAACATTGCAATTAAAACCATTTTGGAAGAAAGGACCCCAAAATTGCTTCAAACAGATTAAAGGGACCAAGTTCATTAACATTTCTTTCCAGAAACTAATGGCTGAATATGAGATCAATAACTATGTAATGTATTCTGAATTTAAACTTCAGTTATCGAGTGATTCAACAAATCGATTAAACACCTAATATACAAACATTTCACATCGAAGGGGACTTACAATTAGGTAGATGTTTTGTCTGAAATACTTAAATTTTATAATTCGAGAAATCATCGAATTAACAAGATGGTGCTTGAAAAGGTTACAGACAATATATTGATGAAAACCAAATATAATAATGTTAAAGTATTCGATGAGAGAAAGCAAAAGTTCAATCTCTAAGTTGAAAGCTGTTTTTTGAGAAAAAAAGAAAGGTACTACTAATTGGTCATATGAAATATTTAAAATTATTTAAGTTAGAAAGTGGTTTCCTAGAGTATATTACCTCGAAACATATGATGGGCAGCTTATTAAAGGCGGTTTTTATGAACATGAATTGCAGAAAGTTGCTTCTCCAAATTAATATTCAGTTGATGAAATCATAAAAAAAAGGGAAATGCCCTTCCTGAGTCCGCTAGAAAGGTTTCTCGAAAGCACACAATTTGTGGGTGAAAAATTAAGATTCTAAAAGATTGTAAGACAAATTTTGTATAATTATGGTAGTCAATAAAACATTAAAACATTATAGATGTTTTTTTCTTTAATAAACCAACCAATATTGATGAGATTTTGATGTACAATAATTGTGTATTTAATTTATTACACTTATTGTGCAATCATTCCACTTGTTTGATTGGCTTACTGTGTCATTGGATAAGCATTTTATCGGATTACTATTTCATTGAATTAGCATTTGTTTGGATTAGCATTTAAGCGGTAATTTATTGAATTTGTTTTGTAATTTAATTGGTAAATATAATAGATTTGTTTAATTGGTAATTTGTTTGATTTGTAATTCAATTTATTGCATTTGATTCCTTTTAAATGTGATGTAATTGATTGTTTTAAACGGTATTAAAATGTCTTTTAAATGTGATATATTATATTTCTTTGTAATTATACATTTCCTGGAATTTGTTTTGCAGATTAGCTTTCTGTGGGATTTCGCATTTTTAATGTTATATTTCTTGGAAACAGGATACAATTTCATGGAATTTTGCCTATTAAAAATAATTTCTTGGAATTGAAATATATTTTGTTTTGCAACTTTGTGGATTAAAGGCATTTGGGGTGGAAAACTTAATCTTGAGGAAATAATTTTTTCAGTGGTAATTGTTAAATTTATATTCGCTGGTATTAAGCATTCAAAGACAGTGAAACTCTGGTGCTGCTATCTTTTTCAAAGTGGCCACAAAGGCTTTGAGTTTCTTAAACCCGGCAGCAGCATTCTGCTCCAGGCTTGTGGCCAGAGGGACGGTGGGTAGGGCTGAGCGGGACAAAGCAGGGTAGTGCTGAGACCGTCCTGTAATGGTAAAAGGACAGTTGTTCTTGGTGACCTGGGTTGAGTGGAGGGCGGAAGGCGGAGCTCTGGAGATCATACTTAACTTCCCTTTGTAACATTAAATGGGAAATTTCAATAACTTTTTACACATGCGAGTATAATAATTTCGTTTTTTTTAAATGTGGATTATCGGGAAACTTACATGTGAACTACGTTTCTGAAACTGATCTAAGTTTGGATAAAGTGTTCACTATGATAGTTGGTAGGCTTTCAACTGTGTTTGTGTTAAGAAGTGCGATTCTGTTAACCTAAAGACATGTAACATGTAGATCCATCCTTGATTTATTAATTGTAATATTGTTTTTAAAAATAAAATAATTTTTCGAGGAAATGGGTGGGATGTGTAATTCCAGAAGTTCAGCTAGGTTGTAGTTAGCTAGTCCATGTTTAAAAATTTAATTTCAAATGTTTCGAATATTTTCCTTTTTTCTGAGTTTTTTACTAATTATATGGGTTAGGAAAATAACGTTGTATGTTGCAGATCTGAGAGCTGATGTGGGAAGTATGATTACTGTGGGCATCATTAATTTATAACATCTAGATAGGTAGGGAAATAATTTTGGGATAGTAAACTGTTGTTTTGAATTTGTGCTCCATTCGTAAGCAGGGATAAATAATTCTGGGCTTGTGCATTTTTAGTAAAACGCCTTTGTTAATTACTTTGTTGTAGGATGCATCGTTCTTGTGTTTATGATTAGTGTGGTTTAATTCAAGTCATTTGTTTTCTATTTTGAACATCTTGTTAGGATATTAATATAAGTTTTTTCCAATTCTTTTATAACACCAGGTTTGCGGGATGGTAACTGAGATTTTATTTTGACATAGAAATAGGGTAAGATATACATTTTCTTTACTTGTTTGCATGATTGATTTTATAGTAAATATTTCCTTGTCTGTTGTTAACATTTAATTTCAAATGTTCCATTTAATTGAACTGATGACGGTGCGGTACATTTGTGTCTAGTACGCTATTGTGATAAGGTTCCATTGGAAATATAAACCTCTGTTTTGAATTCTTAAGCAGGATTAAATAATTTTCATTGAGTTTTTCATAACTTAACTTTGTTAATTTCTTCGTTGCAGGATACGTCATCATTCTTTTGTTTAGGATTAGTGTGGTTTAATTCAAGTCGTTTGGTTAACAGTTCATTCATGTAATTTATTCCGTTGTTTGTCATAAATTATAGCAGTTGGGAAAATGATTTTTGGAGTTCTTCATATTTCATGTTAAAATTATTTTTAATTCATATTCTCGCGCTAGAGAAATTTATTCTGACTGGTAAACTATGTTTGTGGCAACCTCGTTTGTGAGTATATCTTTATTTAATTTATTTGTCCGTGATTCAAATTTTAATTTCAAATGTTCCAAATAATTTTAGTTTCTCTGAGATTTTTTAAAAATTATATTGGTTAGGTAAATAACATTGTTCATAGTTTAAACATTCTGTTGTAGATCTGAGAGCTGATGTGGGAGATATGCTTTAATTGGACATCATTAATTTATAACATCTAGATTGGTAGGGAAATAGTTTTGTGATAGTAAACTGTTGTTTTGAATTCGTGCTCCGTTCGTAAGCAGGGATATATAATTTCTTACTTGTGAATTTCTAATAAATCACCTTTGTTAATTACTTCGTTGTAGGATATGTTGTTCTTGTGTTTGCGAATAAAGTGGTTTAATTCAAGTCGTTTGGTTAACAGTTCATTCGTGTAATTTATTCTGTTGTTTGTCATTAATTATAGTAGTAGGGAAATAGATTTTTGGAGTTCTTCATATTTCGTTTGTGTGTGGTTCTGCTGCGAGATACAATTGTATTCTTTGCATTTGATTAATTAAATGTGTACTATTGGAGTAGTGATCAAGATTTTTTTTAACATTACAACTTGTTTGCATTGCAATCGGGGTAAGTAATTTTGATTTATTATTGATGTGTTATAAAATGTAATGTTTCGTACTGTGTTATTTTAAATCATCCATTTATTATACATTTCCACCATTTCGCATATTACCTGTCTTATCCCTCACACTAAGAATATTTTAAACAGTCATGTGTTACCACACTTTTATTCATTCAATATTTTCTGTTTGTCGAGGACTGAATATGATGCATACAAGTCTCTGTTGTTTGAAATAAATCATATTCCTAGCATACAGGATGTGTTAGTAAACTGCCATTGTGGATTTCAGCATATTATTAATTTTCAATAGAATATGCATTTCCGAACTCTGCCATAACCTCAGTCGACATTCAGATGCCGGCCGCACTTCACCTGCCTTGGTGCTCTCTCCCCCTCCCTCAGTCGCCTGCCAGATGGTAAAAGGGGAGGAACTCATACGCCCCCTCCTCAATACCATTATTACATATTACACTATATATATATATATATATATATATATATATATATATATATATATATATACACCCCTTCCCCAGCACATCACACCTCAGTATGACAGACGTCCACGGGTAAACATCGATGCTGTTGCTCTCCAACAATAAAAAAATTAATTACCCTTACCACACATGCCAAATATATACATTCACACACAAATAAAAAATTCATCAATGAAATTTGATACAGTTACTTTCATCAATTTTCTTTGATCAATGAAACTTAAATGAATCACATTAATTTTATCGGATTAAAATTAGCATATTAACGACTATCCTAATTTATGATCGGATTAATTACCATATTAATAGGGTCAATCAATTTGATATCAAATCGATAATCCGATTAATCAAAATAGGAGTGAACCAGCAAGCCTCTACTACTAAACAGTGTGATGCAAGACATAGAACTGCATCAAGTGACGAGTCTTTATGCAGAGCTAAGTGACAATCCGAGGGCTGCATCTCAAGGTAGCGGCGGAGTGCAGCTACGAGTGAGGCGAGACTGCAGGAGGCCGATAGTCAACAGCTACGAGGGAGGCAGATGACCTGCTGAACAAAAGGGTCAGCTTCAAACCTTTCAACTCAGCATATAGTCCATTCCCGACTGGAAGTGACTTATGAAAATCAACCTTTGAAAAACACTCTAGCCGTTAGCTGCGAGCATAGCCAGTAAGAAAATTAGCTGGCGCGTGTACAATTCGGTTGCCAGTACGAAGAGAGAAAATAGTTCCAATGTTTTAATTTAATTGTTAAGTTACTGCTTACAAATGGGAGTCAAAAAGATTTGTCTGTATTTTGCCAGTTATTATAGAGTAATTAATGACGTGGTGCTGACGTATTTATAAATTTAAATGTCTTACACAGCCGCGTGTTCGGCACAAGGAGAAAGTAGTACGGCCACTGTTTACTTCCTTCACTGTTCTTGGCTGGCTGTGTTTGATGACACTTGTGCAAAAGAATCTGTGCGACAATCTTTTGTACCCTATAATAATTTATTTGTCTGTTGTTAACTGCTATTTATTATTAGGTTTTCAATAACATTTGGTGTAAATTTATGCTCATGTTCACAATGTACTGATTCCTTTTGTTTCTTGTGCAGGCTTGCTACTGAAGCCTGTTTAAAACATTACTTGTAGTGCGTTCTCGCGTATTTAATCATTGTGTGTTCTATTTTAGGTTAGCTTAAATTTTAGTTTACTTGGTTTCTCGCCGTGTGTTGCGGCAGTGTTTGTGTGCAGTCATGTGTTGTAGCAAAGTGAAGAAAAGAGAAGTCACCACTCATCAACGCCGACAGGACATGATTAATGTCACCGAGTCGTTGTATGCATCAATGAAGAGAGGAGAAATGAAACCCTGCTACGTCGCAGCAAGAGAGGCCGAAATTATGAAACTCTCCAGAGCCACAGTGCTAAGGTATGTTAACACATTTGTAGTATTAACCATTGCGTTAGTAAATTGTGAGTAGTATATGGGTAAATTGAGGACAAGACATATGAGGCCATAAAATGCATGAATTGCAAGCTTTTTCCCTCCAAATTTCAAGTTTTTTACCCCGAAATTCAAGCCCAAAAAGTACCCCAAAAACAAGTGGTTTTTCAAATCTAGCTGTTGACTCGACATGCAAAATTTAGACCCAAAATCAAGCATATTCACCTCGATTTTAAGCAAATTCCCCTTTTTTCTATAAATGTAAAAAAAAAATTGTATTCTGAAAAGTAAACCAATTTAAGTTAAAAACAATTGAAGTAAGCTAAAAATCATATGTTGAAAGATAATTGATAGAATTTATAAATTTATTCAACAAAAGTAAAACACCAATAAGACTTTTTAAAGTCTAAATATAAAGAATAATCTGAAGCATAGCCATTACTGATTCTATAATCCCAACCATCACAACATTACAAAACATAAACATGTTCTTTAAAACTAGAAAATATATCTGATCTTAATTCATTTTTATTGATTTTTAAAACAATTTTGAAATGAACAGTGTCAAATTCTTTATCAATGGAAGTTGGTGTTTTTGTAAAATCATATCCAATAGCCCAAAGTTCTAAAAGATATATAATTAGATAAATTTATAATATTAAAAAATTTATGTGTTTTATATAAAAGTGATACTATGAGAAGATTTTAATTAGAATTACGATTTTTTATTCGATAAAATAATTCATCTATATATAAAAAATTCGTAATTTTTTTATGTAACCACTCAACTATAAGTCTAAAATATTGTATTAAAATATCGAACCAATTTTTTGTTTCTTCCATTTAATAAAATAAAAAATTTATATATTTTCAGTAATCCTCTCTTTAAATAATCATAAGTTAAATTCCGTTGACTAACTAGAACAACATTACAAATGGTACCTGCTTCTCTAATTTCTTTATTAAAATCAACACAAAATTTTATGTTTGTTTTATCTTTAACTACAGTTGTTTTTCTATATGAACAATCAATAACATAATGGCCCCTCGCCCCCAAAATTAATAAAAATTGGTTTTACCATCATAGTTCACAGTAGGATTATAATGAAGTTCATTATTTCTTAATATTTGATCTAGTTTTGTTTTAGAATTTTTAAAGTCATCATAAGCAAGAAACTGTTTACTGCAAAGACCCTTTTCAATATCTAGATTCCAATTTCCCTTTGGAAAAACCTCTTTTCGTCCATTTTTAACATTAACATTTCGTTCATCACAATAATCAAACATAAAACCGTGCTTTTGTTGATCAGCATGATTTTTTCTTTTATTTTGAAATCCTGCAATTAGAAAATCGGGCATGTCGAATTGTAAATTATTAAACTGATCTTTTATATCAAAATTAAGAGTTGATCCTTTAGGTACTTATTTTTCTAAAAATTGCCAATAATTGAAACTGATAGGAATTTTAGGCTTTCTATATATTTTTTCTTTAATCTCAATGGCTGTGTTATATTCATATTCAACAATAGGCCACATAATTCCAAATTTTTGAATATCAATTCTACCTGAATCGGCATAAGTTGTCGGAGGTGTGACAACTTCGCCCTCGTATACATATAAACAATTCTTATCAGACGAATTATGGAAAAAAAAGTGTTTTTAACACCACCTTTCCAGTAAATTTCAGCATTATCTCTGATAAAGCCAAACAGATATATCAGTGTATCAATGGGTGAACTATTTCATTTAGTCTATCTCTATGTACAGATTTTACTCGGTATTTATTATCAAAGCCAGTAGCCTCTAACTAATTTTGCTCACCTGGAGATCATAACAAAAACTTCACCACTGTTGAAGTTAATCCAGGATTATTAACAGCTTCAGTAATATTACCATGTTTTGAGATTTGTACTCTAGAAAACTGAAATTGAAAAAGTCATAACAGACATCAATATTGACTTCTTTTTTATATTTTGCCCTATCTTCAACCTTATCTCTCTTTAGTAACTGAAATTGCTCAAAAACATAAACATCATTTGGGAAAGAAAAGCCGTCTCCTATAGAAATATCAATTTCAATTCTATTATAGGAAACATTTAAAATTCCCTTCGTTTGATCAGTTGGGGGACAAGTTTGCCTCTCAAAACTCTCCATACTTTTATGACTCATTTATAATAAAAAATTTATATAAAGGAGGGATTCTAAGAACATTTCTCGAGTTAGATTACTGATCCAGAGATACAAGAATTATAAAAAACACCATGAAGTTGAATATGAAAGAAATAAGAAAAAAGAGCTGCAATTAATTGACGAATTACGAAATATTGGTTAAAAAAAATTAGACAGAGCAATTGAGGAAAACAAAAAAAAATTAATAAACACACTTGTTCCTGTTGCAGCAAAAAAATTATATTATCCGCCAACTCCAAAAGAAACATCATTTGAAAGAGAATTATTCCCAAAAATCTCCTAATGTAGAAGAGCACATGGGAACTGTACCATTAAAAGATTTGCCTTCTATAAAGGATGTTGCTAGTATAAATCTCGGAATAGAAATTGCAAAAAAAATAATGTTATTAATGAAAAATATGGTTTACATGGAGCTGGACACAAATTTTACATCGGCGATACAAATGTAATGTTTAATAAAGATACGCTATTTGTTAAAGAAAAAGATAAAGAATATACTTTAACACCAGGACTTTGTAATTTGTAAACAAACAAACACAATCAGATATTGAGAGTAAATACACTATTAATGACCTTGAAGATTATTCAGAAAATGTTTTATTAGCCAATGTTTTATTTAAAAATTATATTCCTAATGAGAAAATGAATAATCCAAGTCCAAATATTGGTTGGAAGTGGAATAATATAATTAGTCAAATTTATAATAACTATATGAAACCTCAATCAGCACCAAGCACAGATGGATTTGAGGGTTTTACATCTGATTTTAAATCTGGACATGGCATAAAAAATACAATAGTTTGCCAAAAGAATATATTTGGATGGATGATGTTAGAAAATTAATTGATAGATTGTTAATTATTCATGGTGAATAATAATAATTATCACAATGAAAAAGTAAACATAATTAATATAATAAACAATAAATTTTCTGATTTTTGTTGTTAATAATCCGAAAGGTATTCCATATCTAATAAGCGTTTTAAACATAATTCTACACTCGTTTTGGAATTCTAAACATCATGGCAAAGGTATAATAATTGAGCATTAAGTAATTTTAATTTGCCCGAATTGCATTTGCCCGGTTATAATTATTGTGGTCCATTTACAAAATTAAACGAAAGATTAGAAAGAGGGACTCAGG
Organism: Dryococelus australis; assembly: GCA_029891345.1. Classification (NCBI taxonomy): domain Eukaryota; kingdom Metazoa; phylum Arthropoda; class Insecta; order Phasmatodea; family Phasmatidae; genus Dryococelus; species Dryococelus australis. The sequence goes on along the minus strand of CM057009.1, from coordinate 92,907,074 downwards.
AATAAATAAATTAGAGGAAGCGTGCAAATATCACGATATTGCTGACAGAGATCATAAAGATTTAGAATCTACACATAATGCTGTTAAAATTTTACAAAAAGAAGGTAAATAAATTATGTGAGATAAAAATACTTCAATTGAAGAAAAAATTTCCTCTGCTGCTGTTGTTTCAACAACGTTTACAAAAAGAAAATTAGGTTGGAGTATTAAAACGTTTTATTGAATATGTATATATATATATATATATATATATATATATATAACTTATATAAATGAAGATAACAAATATAACTTTTGATATTCCCTTTTAGAAATTAAAAGATTTGGGTATAGATAAATTTTGAACAAAAGATCAAATTGAGAGGAAAAATAACAAAAATTGAAAGAAGTTAAAAGTTTAAATTAACTTTAGCATTTCCAACAGTCAAAAAGATGTCCAAATAAAAAACTGGCAAAGGTTTACATCATGGAGTCTTTCTACCAATTATATTGGTTCCTTTAGGTTCACTTGGTGGTTTGGCTGGTGGAGCTACTGCAATTTATAATTCTGTTGAACAAATTAGAAAAAAAATAAAAAAGTATTAGAAGGATGAAAAAGACATAATTTACCATGGAAAATAAATCAGGAAGTGGATTTAAAAGAGGAAGGCCAAAAAATTTTGAAAAAATACCCACTATCTAATATTGATTTCGTGAAATATGTAAAAAAAAATAAATATTAAAAATTTCATAAATTTTTTAATGATTCATGAACTACCAAAAAATATGCTCAAAATGAATGTGCTGTGGTAAATTTCGATATTTCAACTAATCCTGGTACTCATTGAGTTTGCTATTTTAAAGAAAACCGCTATGATTATTATTTTCATTCATTTGGAGGCAACATTCATACTAATTTAACTAATTATTTCAAAAACAGAAATGTTTATTACAGTGATGATCGAATTCAGAATTTTAATTCAGTTATATGTGGACATCTATGTTTAATTATTTTACGCCTTTTTTTTTTTCGTGAGAATTTAAGTTTAATGGTATAATTTCTTTCCTATCAAATGACAGATATATTCGGGAAACCATTAATCAAATCTTTAAATGAAGACATTGACAATAGTACTGAATATTTAAAAACATATGTATATTCAAAATGCAAGTCGAGTGTTTGTACTTTACAAAGTAAACTATCCAACTGTTTGGATTACACAAAATCTTATATTTATTTTCAAGGACGTAGACTTGTTAATATAGATGAACCTGTAATAATACAGATGCAGTCAATAAAACATATATCTCGACATATATATAGCAGATTATTCAATAAAAAGGGATGTAGATTCGAAATATAAAACTGCTGTTTCTGATTGTGCTCTAAAACTACAAACAAATTTACAATTCAGTGATACTATTGCTGATTGTATAAAACGAATTAATAATGCAAAACAGACCTTAAAAAAAGATGTAGATTCAAAATATAAAACTATTGTTTCCGATTATGCTTTAAAAATTGATGTAGATTCAAAATAAAATACTAGTGTTTCTGATTTAAAGCATGTGTACATTCAAAATAGAATACCATTGTTTCTGCTGTACAAGACCAAATAAGTTAAGTTTTTGTTTATACAACACATTATGTTTCTATTCAAAATCGTAGAATTAATAATATGATTTATCCTGTGGATGAAAAAGATGCTGTCAAAATAAGATATTTCGATAAATCGCAAAGTTTAAACAAATATGTTTTGGATTACTGCGATACACTTGTTAACTCAAAAGTTGAAAAAAGCAAAAGAAGCTATTGATCAGGAAACTGATTTTAAATTGCAAAATTTAAACTCGAAAGTTGAACAATTTAAGGAAGAAATTTCTCATATATTTTATTTACGAGGAATGTGGAATACAAATAATAATGTTTTCCCATAGACGATGATGTAAATTTCTTTTCTTTTTTGATGGAGAGTACTGTTTATAAGATAATTACTGATAATTTACCTGATGATACTCTAACTGTTATTAAGGGAACTACAGAAATAGATTACAGTAACCCTTTTAATGTTAACAGAGGTGAGTTTATAACTTAAAAAAAAAATTATACAATTATTTTGCAGATGGAATGTTGACTACAATAGGAACATTCGTGAAATATAAAGATTATATATATACATATATATACTATTAAATGGAGAACACTTGGTGTTTGAAGTGCAAGAAAGTCACCAACATAATAATATAAAAAATTTTAAAAAAATGGACGATTAGTTCAGAAAATTGAATGTTCTATGTGTAATTCTAATAAATCAACGTTTAAAAAAAGAAATTTGTCCGAAGTAAGAGAACGAATAACTAATGAATTAAATAAGCCAGTGAGAAGAAATTTCCCAAGCAGAAGCATAATTTCATATGGAATTGATGATTTAAGGCAAATTAATCTTGTAGAGATGAATACTGGTAATTTGAAAGGAATATCTCATGTGAATAATGTATATAAATATATTATGACAATTATTGATGTTTTTTCGAAGTTTGCATTTGCTGTAGCTATTAAATTAAAACAGCCAAAAATGTAGTTATTTCTTTAGGAAATATTTTGATGAAAAGAAAACCAAATAATTTACAAAGTGATAATAGTTCAGAATTTTATAATAAAATATTTAAAGAGCTTATGGGAAAATATTATATCAATCATTATTCTACATTTAGAGAATTGAAAGCTAGTAATGATGTCAATTTAAAAAATTAAGAAAATTTAATTTAAACATATATGGCTATTGAAACCAAGTACAAAGTTAGAGATGTGGTGCGTGTGAGCAAACTGAAAAAAAAAAAAAATTGAGAAGAGGTATACTGCTAATTGGACAACAGAATTGTTTACTATTTGCAGAGTTTTAAATTATGATTAGCCAACTTACAAACTGAAAGATAGTAAAGGAGAAGAAATAGAAGGAAGTTTTCATGAATATGAAATCATGAAAACAAATTAAGCTGATGAATATTTAGTTGAAAAAGGCTTAAAAACTAAAGATAATAAAATTTATGTCAAATGGTTATATTTTAATAGTTCCCATTACTCTTAGATTAATAAAACTGATGTTTGTAAATTTAAAAATAAAAATTAGCTTCATATGCAATTCGATAAAGATTATTATCATTAATTAATTGTTGTTATGTATAGTTCCCGACAATACTAAAATAGTTGTGATAACAATCAAAGCGATTATTCAATGTTTCCTTCACTCTTTGGTATAAGTTTATAGAATTTGGAACATAATCAAACCTCAATGATAGTTCACAATTTGGATGTATATCATCAATTCTATTGAATTGTCTTTCAACATACTTTCTTTGAGCTCTAATAACATAATAATCATAATATTCAATATCATGTTGAAAGTATTATCAAATAACTTTATAGGAGTGAAAGTTGGATTTAAATTTTTGATTTTGTGTTTGTGGCATATGTGATTTCCTCATTTCTGCGAGCTATTATTTTGAAAGCCATATCAACAGTCCCTCTTAAATTTTCAATATTATAATCTTTAATTTTATTTATATCTTTTAAATGATTTATTTGGCCTTTGTATAAATACACTACATAATTTTTAATCTTATATTCACCATGTATTATCCATGTTTTAAACGCTTTAAAAATTTTACAGTGCAAGCATAAAATAAGTTCATATAAACCAAATTCAGATATAAAAATTGCTTTACGAACATGGCAGCCAAGTTGGCATGCATTTTGTATACCAGTTATTTTTGACAAAGTTTTCCTATATTTTGGAGTAACTTTTTTATAAAGAGCATCTTATATATTTTGATATTCTAATATTTCAGTAATATCTTTTCCTCTAAACCAAGGATTATTTTCCTCGTAATTTATCATAGAAACTTGATTACCATTGTAAATAAATTTATTATTAATTATGTCTAGAATTGACTCCATTTTTATATGCGAAATTATGAGCATATGAAATTGGTGAGTAGTAATAAGTGTATCTATATAAATATATACTTTTATAAAGAAATTAAAAATCTAAAGAATATAGTTTTATAAAATACAGACCAAATTCATTGATGAATATTATATTTTATTTAAATGCATTACAATTAAATTAACCACATCGGCTACATCAAAATCTATTTCATCTGTATTCAGTCTTATAAATATGCAATTTAATTCGAACTCTATATCCTTTGGCTCCTTATTTCATTATCAATATTTCTATCTTTATGATTTAATTAATCACATGCATTCGCTAATTGTAAATCTGAAAATTATAAATCTAGTCTATAATTATCTATAGTGTATTGCTGTTTATAATTTAAATGTTTAAAACATTTAATAATATGAGAGATATATTTTGTTTCCTTTGTTTCTTCGAAAACAAGTCTCTTAGAAATTAGTTTTACCAATGATTTCTTTTCTTTTCCAGATATTGTCAGTAGTTGTATTAATCCTTTTTTATTGATATAAAATGTATTACCAGCATTAAAATCATTAAAATGTTTGTTAAGATTTTTAAGTATTTCTGAAATAAAAGTTTTATATTTTGGAGAAACATTTTTATAAATAGTATTTTTTAGGCCTTTCATACCCCAATTTTTCGGCTATTTGATTTCCATTAAACCAAGGATTATTTTCTTTATATAATATGACAGTTTTTTATCACCAAAAATTAAATTATTTTAATCAAATAATGCATTTGATTTGTTATTATTTTCTAGTTTTTAATTCTCCAGATGTTTCTATAGTGATTTGGCCATCTTGTATGTAGAGAATTCTGTTTTTTAATATATTATTTTTATCAAAGAAAATGAGGAATTAAAGAATAATCTTCATCAATATTTTTAAAATTTAATAAAATCTTTAATTTTGTTTCTATACTTTTCTTGTTTTATTTTTCTACCAAAATCTATTGTAATAAAGCCATTATCTTTGTCCCAATATTTTGAACAAATTTCTTTAAATTTTCCCTAAGACATATCGCCACAAACAAAATCATTATAGATGTGCTTTAAATTAGTTTCATCTTGTCTAAATATACACAAAAAATTAGCATTATCTCTTATCAATTGTTTTGGTACTTTTGAATAAGTCTGAGCTAAATAAAATACATCTAAATTGTTGTCTTCCTCTAGTAAAATAATCATGAACAATATCTTGATTCTCTAAAATAACATTATGAAATACAATTAGAGATTCGTTTTCACATTGATCTAAAGGGACCATTTCCTCAGTGTTGTTAAAAAAAAGTATGCCATTTTTTTAACTATGAGCGTTTTGGATGATATATTACAATCATTTTGTAACTCAATATATTCTTGTTGATTTAAACTTTTTGAACAAACATACAATTTATTAAAATTTATCCATCCTACATTATAAATAAAAATCTATCATCGAATTATTTTTGCACAATTGCTTGGACCTACTACTATAGCCCTCATATTATCAGGCAATGATTCACCATTCTTTTTAATTTCGGAATTATCTTCATGAATTAAAACACTGACACCCCACTTAACTTTCTTCATTTAATTACATAATTTTTGTAATAAATGACTAATAAGGTATTAAAATTAACAAATAATAGTTCTATTTTAAAGAATAAACTTCACTATGATATCATCCATAGTGAGAAATCGATTGCATTAGTGTTTTCATGCAAAAATTTTAACACTGAATATAGATAAAAATGAAGTTATCTATTCTTAGAGGTCAATACAATATAGACTCTCTGAAAGAAACTATAAATTAAATTCAACCATTTTTAATAAACAACATTGAATTATCAACAGATAGTGTGAAAAATTGAATATCTATTAAATCTAATTTTAGATTAAATTTGATGATCGACTATCTGATATTCTTGGTTTTGAAAGAAATGTGACTATTTAAAAAGACAAAGTTGTTGAAAGTACTAAATTACCTAATTGTGCCCCATTTAATACAATAAATGTTCACTGTAATTTGGCTTATGGAATGTTTATAATCTACTACGAATCTAATCATTTGGAAATGGTTATAATCGCTAGTTTTACACCAAAAAACTATATCTTGGAGATTATATTTTATGAGCCTCCATATTCAATTTTTAATCAAATTAATAATGAATGGTTCAACCACTTTGTTTTATAAATTAGAGACAAAAATGGTAAACTTATTGATTTCGATGGTGTTGATATCGATATTGTTTTGTAAATTAAAGATGTTGAAAAATATAATATAGAAATATAATAATATTGAATATAATAATAACAAATTATTTGTTTAATATCCCCATGGTAATGTATCTATAATTTTATCTTTCTAATTCAAAATCATATATTTGTCATAGTTAAAATCAAATTCTTTTGCCATAAATTCATTCACCAAACTTTTTGTTTTCTTCTCTCTTGTAATCATATAGTTTTTTATAAACACACTTGTTTTAGTTTTTTGTACTGATTCACTCATAGATTTCGTATTTAATTGTAAAGCATTTTCGTGATTTAGAGTGAATCTTTTAATTCTTGTAACTTGTTTTCCCAAAAAAAGTTTAATAGCCATAGCTTTTTGGCCCAGTACTCACGTAATTTATTCCATAATATTTTTTCCCAACTTCATCTGTCCATTCACCAAACATACATCCTGTTTTAACAGTATTTTTCCATTATCAATGCAAACTACACTATCTGTGTCATAATATACTATTTTATCAGCTAATTTATCAAGCATTTTATATAATCTTAATCTAATATTGGAAGTAGTAAAAATTGCTATAAATGTATTTGTTGCAGTGCTATCTTCTACATCGTTGTGTTTATAGGAAACTTAAATTATTTTGTCATTAATGTAAACAACATTATTTATTTCAATTCTATTGTTTAATAACAATTCGTACCAACAAGTTGGTTTAATAATATATTCTGTTTGTGTCAAATTTTGTCTCTGTCCAAATTTAGCCCAAAGTGAATTCAAACAATTTTTGCTACAGCCCGTTTTCCAGGATTTTGTTCAATTTCTTCAAAGTCTAAATCGATATGTTGTTCTTTTTTTAATAACACAAACATATTCTTCTTTTGATTTATAATCATCTTCCCATGAACTAGTTTCTAATTTTAATTTCTTAAATGTTTTAATATAATTTAGGAACATCTTATTAATTTTTTGCTTAAAATACCAAACTTCGTGAATTTTAAGTAATTTGAAGCCTTTTTCGATAAATGTATTTAATTCCAATGTTGTCCATGTTCCATTTATTGCTCTTTCGTCATCACTATGTTTACAGTCTCCTTTTTTTTCTACAACACATTTTGAACATAAAGTAAACAATCATTCTTCTTTTTTAATATGTAGTACTGGGTGATATAAATTTCTTGTTGGTAAAACTTTACATTTGATCAAGCCAAACCAATTTTCGTTGTAATTTTTAGGATTAAATATTTTAATAGGATGACTAACTGGGTAATAATCATAAAACATCACTGCAGGATATAAACTACATATATCTATTATATTTTAATTTTTCCCCTGAAACTTTCAATTATTGTAGCATTAGTTCTACCTCCAAAAATGCATCTATTGGTTGCAATGGCTCTATTACATATTTAGTTTTCTCTAAATTACTTTTATAAGATAAGGTTTTTTTTTCATTTGCAAGCCCTTATTTCCATTACTTTGTATCAATTTTGTCTTAAAATTGTAATTTGAATATTTGCTTTAGTAAATAAGTTGTCCATGCTTTCATTATTAGATTTATTTATTGTATCTGGTGAATAGCCATCAGGACATCCATGCCAAAAACAACCGTGATATTGATATATTGTTTTAGATTTTTCATCATAACCATAAACTTTTGCTCCACAAATATTTACTTCTCCGCCATTAAATGAGTATCGAACATTTGGAAATGTGTTCAACCACGAAATTTATTCTTTACTAAACATATGTTTTTTATCGTCTTTCACTACTGCAATAATATTTTTTGCAAGAAATTTTGATCTATAAACAGACATACAAACACCAGATATTGTTATATATTGGAAAGGATCAATGTTCGCTATTTCTAGAAAAGATTATCTAAATTTAAGACATCCACATCTTAAAATATAAACATCGGAATCACAATATTCAGAAAGTTCTTTTTTCAAATCGAAGATATTATTCTATTTCACTTGATCAGCATGCCAGTTTAAGAAATCATTTCATTGTTCTTGTTTCATTGTATTGAAACCATAAAATTTTGTAGCTGGTATTTTTCCAATATAATTTTGATTTTCTGGTATTTTAAAAAGTGTGGAAAATATCCTTTTTTTTAGTTATTTTAAGCCAAATTTTTTTTGGAAATGTTGCAAGTCTTACTTGAATAAAGTTTATACTATCAATTATTTTGATATTTAGACTCGATATTATAACTTGCATAATTTTTTAACCTTGATATATTGTATGAGGATGTATACTATTTCTAACACAATATTGTAAAATAAATAAAATATAATTCGCAGGCCTTTTGAATCATGCGCAATAAATGTATATCCTATATTTTCTTCACATATTGCCCATTCGCCAAACTCATAATTTGTTTTAAAAACGTATTTTGTTGCCATTAAAACCATGTACAGATATAAAGTCCGGTGTGTGAAAACCAGTATCTTGTGTTGCTTCATAGTCAAACAAGTAGTATTTTTCTGTGTAAGAAGAGTCCTTACCTTTTTTGTTTTCTTGGCCATTACAAGCACAAGGTATTGTTCTAAAACCACCTTTTTGCCACATCTTTTTAACATTTATATTCATCAGTTTTCACAAATAATATAAAATTCCAACATTTGGCATAGCCACATTCGTGTTTTTTATATCTCAAGCATATTTTGTTGCAAGTTTTACACTTATAAGTTGTATCACACACTACATCATGTTTCGGAAAACATTCCTGTCCAAAACAATATCTATTACATTTTTGACAATATATTTTACTACTGTCTTCATCTTCGTGTTTTGGATTTTTACACAAATTACATATAGTTTTATTATTTTTCTCACACTCATGTTGATCTTTAATATTGTATGGTTTGTCATAATTTTAACTACAATAAACTTTACCTAAAAATGTTTTCATATTATTGATTACATTGTAGTGTTCGTCGTTGATGGTTGATGGTTTTTTGTTCCAGAATGAATAATTGAATTGAAATGTGCAGCTGAAACAATTTTAATTTTAATATCCAGGAAATTTTCTGAGTCCATAATATATTCTAAACTGAAGCCAATTTCGCAATTTTTTCCCATTCGTGCGCAAAGTTCACGAGCTAATTTCGTCTTGTAATTTTCGTCATTTTCTGATGTAAATAAGTTCATTATTCGTTTATTCTCTATCTAAAATGATATTAATTTCGTATGTTAAAACTGTAATTATCACTCTGGGTACACATAAATTATCATCATTGTTAACTTGATTAATACATTGGTTTTCTTTTATATCTTTAGTTAAATTGACAATTTATTTGCCTCTTGTGCCATTACCACTGGGTACTTTGTAAACATCACTATCGAAAGCAGTTTAATTTATATTTACGTTTTCATTCTATATAATTATTCTTTTAATTTGATTAAGTAAATTTTCGGCATTTAGATTGTTATTTCTTGCAGCCGAAATAGTGTGGTGAAAATTCTGATTATTTGCATATATCCTCATTTGATCTCCTTGTTTATAACCAGTTAATTTTCTTACTGCTTTCATTGTTACGCGAAAAGCATTTCGAGCAGCATTCATTTTTTTCTATTGGAGTTCCTTGTAAATTATTTATGCGAATATCATATTTTGTTTGCCAAATGTTGAATCCTTCAATAAAATTACGACTAATTTCCCGAATTTTGAATGGTTCTCTTATTTACTAGCGTTCATAAAAATTTTTTTGTTTGAAAGGAAAAATTTGACCCAGACGTTTATTTTCTTCTTTAATTTTGGGGATAGGAAAAGTTGAATTTTCGTCAGTTTTATTTCTTGGCTGTACAAATATATGATTAGAAAATGGGAATATTTCTTTCAATTCTTTTTTAGTTTTTCTGTTTATTTTATAACCAGTAAATGGTAATTTTCTAAAATTATTCTTTCTTTCTTCATTTAAAATAAACGGTATAAGAGTTGCAATTAAATCATCTTTCCTTAAATTAGATATAGGTAATATGTTAAAACTTTTTGCTGTAGTTCTTAATTCTGCAACAGTTAAATTTTTTATATTATACTCGATAGGATTTGTAGATTTACATTCTCTTATTTGAATAATGCTTGTAATAAGATCGTCTATATGTAATTTACATAAATTGCTTACATTTAATTCTCTACCATATATTTCTATATTCACTCACTCTCCTTTCGCACAGATTTGCTACTGAATAACTCATAGCCATATGTGTTTAATTTTAAAGAACATAAATTTGTACGTGTTCCAAAAAATATTAAAAAATAAATTAATAAAAATATAGGACTGAAGTTGGAAAAGTGTTTAATTTATTTATAATAATTATATAACTACTTCTGTGATAATATTTCTCATTACAACATTTTTTGCATATTGTTGTATGTTTTTCCTAAGTATTTTAATGAAGAGAAAATAATTTTATAGATTTATTCTCACTACATACTGTACAAGTTTTTGTTAGGTATGATCATGTTGAATTTCTTTTAGAATATCTAATGTTGTATTGTGTGATTTAGTTTTTTTATGCTCTTTGATATATGAATTATTAACAAATTTTCCACATTCGTACATTATTTTCTCACTAAAACATATTTTTTACATTTTGCTGTAAGCTTGTCTATACTTGCTTTATGAGGATAAAATGAATCGATAGATTTATTCTTATTACATACTAACATGTCTTACTTGAATAATAATGAATTTCTTTTGCTATGTGTTATTTACTATCTTTATGCTTTTTGAGTTTTGCGTTTAAAATATGTTTTCCACATTCGCATAGCATTTTTAGCATAATCATTGTAACATTTTTACAGCTGTTAATATGCTTATCTTTCGTGTGTTTATGTGATGGAAAACTTTCTATGTTTAATACTTCGCCACACTTTTTGGATTACTTGGTTTCCATTTTGCAAGAGGGGCAACAGCTTTTTTATTTATAAGAAAAATTAATTTATTAAGAGAATGGAAATGTTTTTTTAATAGATTTTTTCCCCTTATAAATAATACAAAAATGTAGTCTCTGCTCGGCAGTTAAACAATTCGTATGATTTAACTAAACTAGGAAATCTCGAACAGAATAAATGGTATGCTGCTACAGATTTTTAAATTTGTGGATTTAAATTTGGTAAAAGAATTAATTGTATTCTAGATAGTATATATAATATTATATTACATGATCGCTATGTAAAGATTTTGATAAAAATGCTTCAAACCTAACAAATAAGAAAGACATTTGTATAATGTATAAAGGCTTACAAGAAAAGAAAATTGCCAGTTTATGCACGTATTGGATTCTCTTAAATTCTATCAATTATCTTTTATCATTTGATTTTTAGCTTATTTCCCTAGTTTTTTTAGCTTAAATTGGTTTACTTTTAAGAATACAATAAATTTTTTACATTTCTAGAAAACCTGGAAAATTTTGCTTAAAATCGAGGTAAATATGCTGGATTTTGGGTCTAAATTTTGCGTGTCGATTCGTGCAGCTGGACTTTAAAAAACCTTTGTTTTTGGCGTTTTTGCGGTATTTTTTTTAGCCTTTTTTGAGGTTATTTTTGGGCTTGAATTTCGGGGTAAAAAGCTTGAAATTGATGCATTTTATGGCCTCAAATGTCTTGTCCTTAACCTACCCATATACTATTACTGTGTGTTAGGTTAGGCTGGATTTACAATTCCACGACGAGATCGTACCGACAGTCAGACACGACGTTACAGCGCGACCATTTTCTCCACCGAAATTCGTTTTTTTACAATATCCCGACAATTCCCTTCTGACAGTTGTGTTGCGTGGCTTTCGGAAAATCCCGTAATAGCTAGTAACTTGCTATGGAGTGAGAATAAATCACAAGATATTGAACACTATTTTGTCTTGATATCTTTGTAAACTAAGCATTTTTTGGTGTTGGAGCAATTGTTTTTCCAGGAATATTTTTTTTCGTAAATTCATTATATTTATGTTGCAAGATAACCAGGATGTATACATAAATACATAAATAACTTATGTTTAATGAGAAATTTACCACAGTAGTGAAATTTGCACATCTTGTTTTGCAAGATTATGTTTACTATAAGGTTAGAAATAATATAGTACAATAAAAATATCTTTGCTTAAAAACATATCATAAAATATAATAACAGGCCTACATAAAAGGGAGTCGCTATAATAAAAAATAGGGCATGCTTCAGATATATTAAGATATTAGACACAGAGGTTCTTATAAAGGTTTCTGTTGTTAAAATCAAATTCAAATCTACGTCATAAACTGTTTCAATTTTTACTAGTGATTTCAAGCAAATTGTCCTACCAAGTGGAAGATACTGGCAAAACCTAATAGAGTCCTGAACAGTTTTAACCTAGACAGGGTTCCCACGCTCCTTGAAAGTCCTTGAAACGTGCTTGTAATGTATTCAAGAAATCAAGGGCCAATTTCAAAAGTGCTTGAAAATATGTCGAGGTTCCTAAAAGTGCTTGAAAAATTTTCATTTGCTTAAAGCCCTTATTTTCATAGTATTGATTTACATGGTATTCCTGATAAATTAAAAGTGGTGTGTAGCCATTGTATTTACAGGAAAATGTATTGTATGTTTTAATAGTTTCTATAGAACTGTTTACCTTTTTTGATTGTGTGCAATACTAGGCCTGCATGTTTCTTCTGTGTATTATCAGCAGTTTTGATGCCATACTCATATTTTTAATCCGATAAAATTTATTTTCTAGCATTACCAAACGTAGGAGAATTCTAGTACACAGACACGAGGATGTAGGGTTTGTGTGCAATGTATGATAACAAATGATCTCACATGCTTTCGTACGAGAACTTCGAGAACCTATCAAAATTGTAAAATAGTATTTTATTCCCTAATCGTGGCCCCCCCCCCCCCTCCACCCAACTGTATTTTCCAATATCTGATGTTGGTATCTGCCACTATCTAACTACATTATACCCTATATCTTTAAAATATGCGACATTCTTTTAACGTTCAATCATATTGATATCCCATCTGTATATGGACTATGATATGTTGTGGTCATTGTAGTTGTAGCATTATTATCCATTCTTAAGGAATTTATTTCATATTCCCAAGTATGCAATTTACTTCTTTGGCTTTCAGAAATGATATTGAAACACGCTTGTAAAATGTTTCTAGTAATAGACATAGGACAAGTATATTGGTTCCAGTATCTGACATTCATTATTAATGTTTAAGATATTACAAGAAAAATGTTGGTGAGGCAGCCACTCCATATAAGAAGAGGAAGAAGACACCGCAAGAGGGGAAATCCATCGCGAGCATCGATGACTTCACTGTCGGAGTGGATCGAAAGACCATTTACAGGATGTACAGCGAAGGTACAATGTGTTAAATGTAATTACTATGTAATGCTATACAGTAAGACTGATGAAGCTTTACAAAGTAGTATCGTTGTTCAGGAAATGGGTGTTGGGTTGTAAATAATCGAGAATGATGAAAAATAAGCAATAAATGACTATGAATGGGTAATTATGAAGCGCAGGTGCCTTTTTGAACGAGAGGTGATACAATTGTAAAACAATATGTTTGGGTTATATGCATAATTTTTAAAACAAATGTATGAAGGCGCGAATTTGACTCCTGTGGGGAAGTTACGGGCATTCTCTTATGCAGTACGAAGGATGCTTGACTACAGCTGCGCTGATCAGGGCAACAGTTCTAATAAATACTAAAACGTTGAGATGTTTAAAATCAGGAATAGTTTGAGGTTAAGATGTACATTTTAAGCCGTGAAAAAATCTGCATTAACATAACAGCTTAGGTTAGCTTGAACCCTAAGTTAACATGCAGTTTAAAATGTTTCTCATTTTGTAATTTTGCGGTACAATTATAGAACTGATGTTGTTAAATACACGTATATTTTAGCATGTACTGCTTATTTTCCTGGTTTTTAACAAATATTACCTCGAGTGCCAATGCCCCCCCCCCCCTCTACCATTTGGTGGGAGGGAAGTATTGTGTTAAGCAAACGTCTGTGCTCAAGTGAATTTGTTGTTTAACCTATAAAGGACATAAGAGCGTACATATAATGTTTGGTATTTGAGGGATGAGCAACTGCACATAAGTTACTCTATTTTCAAAATATTGTACACACAATACCATCTCGTGTCTTTGGGCATCTGTAAACTTTTGTTTTCATATTGACTGTGCAAAAAATGCTTCTGCAGAACTATGGTGAAATAAACATTAGCCCTGCAGCCAAGACAATTTCTCTGGCATTTCATACTTAGTACTATTACCTGCTTTTTGCAATTGTTTTATCTTGGTCCCTGGAAAAGTGTAAAATTGAGGTGTTCCACTGTATTTACAACATTTGTTGTCATTATTTTCACAGATAGTGATAATACAGCTCGGAATATGTACGTATCTTATAATATATTTAATACTTTCAGGGGGAATAGTACAGTTCAGTGCAGAAACTTACATAATACTGTGCTAATACAAGATAAGCTGTTTTAGATTACCTATGTTGTGTGATATAATGTCTGTCGTATTATTTCTCACATAATCTTACAGGTCGTCACATCACCCTCTCAACACTTCTGAAGGAAATTCAAGAAAGTGCACAACATGGGCTTCAAGTGGAAAAATGTTGACGGAAGAAAGGCTACGCTTGAAGATGAAAACATCGCGATCCAAAGGTGTTTCTTTTTGAGGAGGTACATGGAGGAAAAGGCGAAGGACAACTTTTTTTTTATCGACGAAGCGTGGATTTTTGCAAAAGGTATGCTATGCTGTACAGTGTATGTTTTGGAACCATTTCACATCTATGTTATAATTGGGCACTAATTTGTAATTCTGCCTTCAGGCACCACACCTAAGAGCTGGCAGAACGATACAGTCCACACAGCAAAGAAGCGGTGTGTGGGTGAAGGTGAGAGTTTTGTCGTCGTACGTGCTGGAGGGCGTAATGACTTCCTGCCGAAAGCAGGTTTGTTGTTTGTTGCAGGTCAAGCGAAAGGGGACTGCCATGGAGAGATGAAAGGTGACACTTTTCAAAAATGGATGAAGAAATTACTGGGGTGCTTGCCGGAGCCTATCGTCATCATCATCGACAATGCACCATATTACAGCACATAGGCCAGTGCTCCAACCTTTTGTTTTTTAATTAATAAAATTTTTATTTTGTTTGTCGCATGTTAGATTCATTCTGTGCTAGTCAACACAAGCATCATAAAAACAGTTACATGCAATGTGATATACCGCTGAAGTATGTCTAGTAGAGTAGTTCTAGACATTCTAAACACTTTCGTGTTGTAGAAGTCTCCAAAAATGGAATTTGATCTTCAATCAATACCTTGCAACCAACCCACTATTTAAAACATAATGTTTTGGAAATAAATGCGTTTAATTCAAACATTCTATACAACAGATGTACTCTCTGCAATATTCATAGGTAATTATTTTTAATTTGTTGTATCTTGTGATAATTTCAGCTGGAGAAGGTCCCCAACAGTAGCTGGAGGAAGGATGCTATCATCAATTGGCTGCAGGAGCACAACATTCCGTTTGCTTCTACAGCCTTGAGGCCGAACTTGTTGGGGTGGCGAAAGCGAACTTGCCTCCAAAGAGGTGAGTTTTCCTCTCTGATGACATAGTTACTGTTTCTTTTCTGCGACCTAACTTTTCATTTGTGCTGATTAACGTGTTGTGTGTTACACATAATTACCAGGTATGTGATCGACGAGATGGCTCGTGAAATGAACCATCAGTTGATACGTCTCCCTCCCTACCATTGCCACTACAATGCAATTGAGCTTGTGTGGGCCCAGGCGAAGAAGCACTACAAGAGCCACATGGGCAGGGAGAAAAAGTTTGATAATGTAGCGGTAGAGACCATGTGGTAGGAGGCCTTTGATGTGGTCACCTCCGAGAGATATTTTTGTCGTGTGGGATCCCAGCTACAATTTCATGAGTTTCACCCAGTAGTTGTATCTGTGTTATGTCCCTATGTGTTATCTTGTGAATTACACTTGGAGTTATTTCAGGATATTGTATATTACTAACATTTATACTTCTGGGAGCTGGTTCGTGTACACTGTAGCACCGTAGCATTGTTCTCCTCGCCCTCATACCCTTGTGCAACTCTTCAGTCCATCAGTAGCATTATCTGGGTGTAATGTTGTGTAATAAACGTTGTCTAGTCTTTTCCAGTAACCTCTGCTGTGACTTTCTCATTTAAGTATCACTTTTAAATTAACTTATCTGTGTACTAACACAAACTATTTACTAACTTATGCATGCTTGTGGATTTTTTTCGAACTATTCGTGTCATTTTCTGGACTGTTCTGTTGCCTCTGATACACACTTCAAAAGCACATTTACATCTATTTTGTTATTGTTATGATTGCAAAGTGCTCTATTAACAAATTAACTATCTTTAATGCTTAAATATCATACTTTCTGCATTTCTTTTTCTAAGATTTCCTACTGCACAATTTACGTAATTGGTACATAGTGTGTTCAGCATATCTAAACACTTCAATGCACAAAAAGTATTCCTGACATGAATAATATTATGTACTGGTGATCAAAATTTGTGTATCATGTGGAGAAGCTCAGAAGAGGACTGGCAGAAGGAGGTCCAGCAAGACATGCAAGATATGGCTCCATTCATCATTCTTTTGGACTCGTATTTGGACACAACAGATGAAGAAGATGCTGGAGGTGATGACGGAGAGGTTTTAGCAGTGCCACTGAGTGAGGTACCAGGGTGTTCTAGTTGGTCAGTATGATGATAAGTTGGGTACACTCAGCAGGCACTACACCCTGTATCTTTTTGTTGCAAATTGTTTTGTGAAATGTTACATGTTACTATAATAATGTTGTTGAACGTTATTTGATAGCATTAAATATTACGTAAAGTGTATACCAGAGAGTAGCTATCTAAGAATGTCATTTTGAATAATTATTTCTAGTTTTTGAAGTGGAGATGTGTGTGTTCTTCTGTTTTCATAGCAATCCCGTTTTATTACAGGTGCTGCTGTGTTGAGTGTTTCATGTATTTTTTGTTTTAAAGTATGGCAATTTTGTAGCAAAAGGAATCAGTACAATCCAAAAATTATTACCGGAACTTCTAACTCATTAATTAATTAACAGTACTTATAAGTACTGCGCTTATGCCTTTAGATTGTTTATTATAGCCACATTCTTGTGTTATATTTTATTTGATATCCTACAACTCGCTGCCTGATGAAGCTGGCTTAGCCAGTGAAACGTCGCGATCGTGCAACCGTGTGGAAAATGTGTCCTACTTTGTGTGTATGTGTGCCTGTCAACAAGTATTTACTCTAAGTACTTCAATTCCTGTCCTTTCATATATTTTTAGTAGCCTAGTGGCCTACTTGCAATCTTAAAAAAAATTGTGCCACACTTATGTTATTCCTCCTTTAAGCATATGTTTATTAACATGTTTAAACTTCGTTGTTTGAACATTATACATGAGTAAAACCGATGGATTTTGTATTGGGAATCTATAACCCATATAAAGGAGAGGAGTGCAAATACGTATCTGATGATTTATGAGACTAACACATCCCTACTGGAATAAACCACATTGTGTTTCTCGCTCACCCCCATGCATACACACAACACAAACAAGACATCAAATTTATCATTCTCACTTTTTTTTGTTTACAGTATAAAAAATTTTCAGCTTGTTTTTTTTAATTTATAATATAAAATGTTTTGAGCTTGTAACACATGTAATTTTGTGTGAACTTCTCAAGATTAACACTATAAACTTGTAAAATATATATGACTTGTATAATGGGCTCGTCCATGTACGAACACATGTACCCACAAACACAGTGGAATGTAAACATTGCCACATGGCAATATTTGTTTACATTTGGCGGAAGGATACAAAACTGGCCTGCAAGTAAATCTTTAGCAGGGCTCCTAGTAAGTAGCTTCCAGTGGGAAATGGACTATAGTTCCTGTCTCCAAGCCAGCATTCTCGTCTCGCTGGGGAAATACCATCCCATCCCTGAGCCGCGCAAACCATGTATTGCCTCTTTTCCACATCTCAACTCAACAAATGTTCTCATTGCAAGGTAAAATGTAATGTTTCACAGATATTACTGTGACAATTGCAATGTCCAGTGCTCTCGTGTTTTAATGACATCTTAGTGTTCGGAAAGAGTAAAATATTATTAACTTTAGCCATTCAGACAAACTTGTTTTTCTGCCAAATGAGTTTTTAATATTATATGCTCCACACGAGATAAAATTTGTGATGAAAACATTGTATCTTATTTGACCTGTGAGGAGTGTCCCCATGGTACACCTGCATTTGCTAATGATCTTAACCAAATACACATGCGATGTGAATGCATTATATGCGTCAAATAATTTAAGCAGTCAGAAGTTATGTTGCACTTGCATCTGAATCAGTTTTAGATGAGGTATATTCAGAAGCTACAATAGATACAGTGTAATTTAACCATAAAAGTGAGTCTAAATTTTCTGTGTGTAAAAATTAATTTAGGAGTGAGTGTATTATACTTGGTTGCAATACATTCTAAATATTAGTCATGTAAGCTTGTGTGAATTATTTTCAAAATCATTTCAATAGAACATTTATCATTAAAGAGATTTCAATATCGTATTCTTGCGATAACAAGATCAGCAAAGTGTTATGTTTCAGTCCTCCCTATTCATGGAGTGATTTGCCTCCAGATTTGAAGTGTGTTTCGACATCAGACATATAAGGAGCTTGGGCTTAAATAGGATTCTGGCTCTCTGCCTTATTCTGACAGAGTCCAACATGTAGATAACATTATTGTCAAAGGCTATCCGATTTATATATTAGGGAACTCGCAATAGCGAATTATTAAATCTCTAATAAATTCTGAAGTAATTAATATCAGGAAATACTATGATGTTCAAACATAAATTTATTAGTTAAACAGTTTAACGTTCATGGTTGTTCATTATTGATGTTTTGCACCCAATGTAAGAACGAGTTATTAAGAGCTTTCATGTATGCCAACCCAGCATATTTCTGAAGTTCATTGATATATATTTTACTATAAGTAAAATATTTACTCATAAACAAAATAATTTGTGTTGTAAAAATTCACTTGTGTTGTTAAAATTACTCTTCCGAAAAAATCATGTGTATGTTGTAAAAATACTCATAAGAAGAATTCATGCGTGTTGTAAAAATATTGTTCGTCAAAGCAAAAATATATGTTATTAGTATTAGAAACTCATGTATATATTTTATGTAAAATAATGTTTGATTTTAACTGTGTTCAGAGTATGTAAAAATATTCGTTTTGAAACTTTACCAAAAGCAGTGTTTATCAAATGCAAATAAAAAAATATTACAATGTGTGTACAGAATGTAACATCATTAATGATTTAACAAAAGAAGTTTCACAAATAACAGGATTTTTATTCAACAAAGATTCGCATTGGAAAAGATGATCTTATTTATTATAATAAATATTGACGTATTATGAATAATTTCTTGAAAATATAAGAACTGCCTTCTTTCCTCACTGTACACGAGACTATTACATCGAAATGTTGCTCAATTTTACACTGAAAAACTTATTGAATATAACTGTAAAATGTTTGCAGATCGAAGAATGTTCAAACATTTTTTTATTAATACTTATAATAGGAAAAATGTTAATAATTACATTCTTGTCATTGTACGCACTTGTATAATATATGTGGTGTATGTATCTTGTGTATGACTGTGTTAAGTACCGGTACTATTGAGTTTAACATCATGTTAGTGTATATGTTAATAATTTTTCTCCGTGTTACCTCTTAGTGCTGTGTTGTCTCATTTCGGAGCGTCGCTGTTGCATGTTGGTGACGTCACAGTGGGTGGCTGTTTGCTTGCACGCTCAGGAGATCGCAGTGCCAAGTGGCGTATACGGCATGTCTGCATTTCGGCACTCGTTGTTGTGTTGTTCTTCGTTGCCCTGGAACACTTCCAAGCTAAATGAACATTCTGAAGGAATAATTTTTAATAGATATATAACATTAACTCATTGCATTTATTGTATGTCTAATACTTTTGTTTTAATTTACTTAATTTATTTGCCTTTATGCATGCTTTAATTCGTTGTTGGTTTACGCTGTTAATTTTTCATTTCTAATTGAATATTTCATTGTGTAAAAAAGGGGCTTTCGCATAGGGGCGCTTGTTTGAAAAACAATGAGGCTTGTCTCAAACACGCGGTGTTTTGACAGAGTGTCTGTGCTGGTGTGTTTTTAAGTTGCAGTGCCTGCTGCTTGTGATGCGGAATTCTGCGCATCATGTGGCCGGGGGGGGGGGGGGGGGGTGGGGTTGGGTGATTGTGGAATGTGTCGACATGTGGTAACGTGGTCGCACGGCTACTGCCTGCATCCTTGGTGCATGACTGCATGCTTTTCGGCGCTCTGAAGCATTCAATAAACACGTACATTTAATTTAGTTTATTCTTCCGCTGTACGACTCTATGTTATTGCACAAAACTTTTAACACGCCATAGTTTATACTATTTTTACTCCTTGTAGAGATATCTGATTTCTGTCAACTTATAATCAATATACATTATTATTTAATTTATAAAATATAATTTATAAGATAGCTCTATATTTTATGATACCAACATATATACATATGTCTTGTGTAACCCTTCCATTTGAGTTTGCTAGTTACATATTAATGTGACAACTCTTTTCTGTAAATAATAGTATTTTAATATATTTACACACAAAATGACTTTATGGGAGTGTCTCCTATATAGCGACATACTTGCATTAATATATATATATATATATATATATATATATATAAGCGACCTGGATTAGTTACTTGAATGGCCCTCTATGTTTTTAAGCTTCTAATATTATACTATGCTTTGCTTCGTTTATATATATATATATATATATATATATATATATACCACTTGTTGCTAATATTCTTAAAGATTATTTTATATTTAATGACATTTCAACTTCGTGCACTTCGTAATACATTTATTTTTTATTTTCAAATTTCTGTAATGTGCACAATGCTAAGCCCTAATTTTAGTAAAATACCCAAGTGTTACTCTTTTATGTGTGCTTCATTTGAACTTTCTAATTATTTAATTATACTTTACTTATCACTACTATTACTTATGGCAACCCATTATCTATGTAAGACACTCTATTCGTGAGGGGTTTTTCACTTTATGATAACCACGTTGTATTTTTAGTGGCATCTGGTACATTATCGCAGCACACACTGTACGCGACGAGCCGTTTCTGTACCGCTCGTGCGACATATTGGTTGCAACATTGTAACGCTTTTTCACATTTGCTTTTCTTTCCGTCCATCGCGTCCTGGAATGGCTCCCAATTTTCCCTCTGGACAATGACACGATTTTGACTGAAGTCTGACTATGTTTTATTTGTTGTATGTGCCTCAAAATTTCCTCGCTCAGGCGAGAAACAATATCCTTAGAGTATGCCCGCTTTATCTAATGATAATGTGAATGAAATTGATGTGCATTGGAGGGCAGCGTGGCAGTTTACGCCCGTGCGTGCTCGGTCGCACTCGAACTGCTTGCTCGACAAGGTCTCTGCTAGGTGTGCTCTCGTAACAGTGTCGTCACCTGCCCGCTCGTGCACTTGACATGTGTTTATCTGAACTATGTGGCTGTGCATGTGGCCTTGACAGTTAATGCACACTAAATTTGATCTGTACTACAGTTTGAGACACTCATTCAAGTTTCTATTAATTTCGTGGCACTGACTACTTGGAATATGATAAACATATTCAAGTGGCGCAATATGTGTGCTAACACTTGCGATGGCACAAAATAACAATTCTTAACTTGATTATATTGAAACCTCGTTTCATTAATTTTACGCCTTACCCCCTTTATATTCTGTCACCAAAATCAATTATTTCTCTTGTGTGGGCGGGAAGGGTAAGTACTCTAGTTGGGGGAAGTTGGTATCTACTATTCCTCACAACTGATTTTGTCTCTTTACGCTAATCAATGTCATACATTTCAAGGCCAGTATATTTGATTATACCAAGACTCAGCGTGCTTTGAGGTCAAGTAAAGCCCTAGCTTCCAACAATTTTGTACGGTTGTTAATTGATTTACTTTCTATCTTTAGCTCGCGAGTACGGAAGAACACAACTTTTCCCGCTTTTTAGTGTTTCTATCAATTAGCTATTAGCTATTAACTTTACTGGCTTAGCCTACGAAAGTTTGGAAAGGCTCGGTACCTCCACCACTTGCTGTTACCCAACCTGTTGGCTTGCCGGTCACGCACTATTAAGGGATAAATGCGCAGCTCAACAACACAGAAGGTAAAGCCGGAATAAAGACCTAGTTGTGCCTAACTTTTTTATGTGCTTTAGCCAATATACAATTAACACAACTTGTACATATTATTGCAATACTCGGGGGAGTTAATTAATATATTTAATTAACTATTAATTAAAGTCATGGATGTCAAATCTAATCACTCTCTGACTGGAACATGTTTACCTGAATGTAGCCGAAGGCTGCTGTGCACAGGTCTCGAGTCGGCGGCAACGGAACACCCTCTTGCGGTCCGTCTTCAGGTGGCAGCTGTCTAGAGGTTCGCCGGCGGCGGGCTGGCGACAGGCACTTCTTCGATGTCCCGCGCGCATTAAATACCCGCCGCGTGTTTATTAAACAATCCGCTGCTCAAGGCTTCGTTCCGGATTCAATCGTGGTCTTCCAGCCAAGCGTCGAATACTAGCTTGGTAGATCACAGCATCCTGGACATCATGAACATCATGTGGTTATGTTAGCCATTCGTGTTAGTAGTAATGACGCTCACTTGCATTTTGTAATGATCAAAATTTTGTCACAACTGCTTTATAATCAGTTGAGCAAGGGGCACAACAGAAGGTTTGTTACTGATTACTTTTCAATTATTTTGGAACTGAGGATAAGATCACAAACAATAACAATGAATGCCTACAGCACGATGCTGTGAGGTGTACTTTCCCAACTGAGGAAAACAAGTACCTTGAATTTAAGAATGTTGCCAAACAGCTAAGGTTGGGTTTTGTTGCGTATAGTTAGACAAGTAACAAAAGAACCTTCTTCATTTGTGGGGCCAGGGTATCTGAATGGTTAGCTTGCTCGCCTCCCACCAAGGCAATCCGGGTTCAATGCCCGAATCCAGATTTTCGCACTTGGGAATCGTGCCCGATGATGGCGTTGGTCGCTGGGTTTTCTCGGGCATCTCTGTTTTCCCCCACCCTTTCATTCCGGCGCTGCTCCATACTCGCCTCAAACACTCTCATCAACTCTCAAGACCTCGATGTTCAGATCCATCCGAATCTCTGAGTCTGAATTTCCCCATTTGTCTTCTGCGCAGTGGTGGCCTTCCCCTACCTTGGCACAGCTAGTTAGGTGGTAAACCACTTGGAGGCGTTCGATTTCATATTACATGAGCAAAAGTGAAACTTGCGCATTTTATTTCATGGCCTGTTTATCACGTTCACCTACCTAGATTTTGAATCATGTTAATTTTGTCAAACATACCCAGCATAACTTTAACTGTTTTTCCTATTCTTATAGTGGTAATAGAAGACTGAACAAGTGATGTTAAATTTTTGTGTGTTGATTCGCTGTTTGTGCCACAAACCGTTATATAAACGTCTTTGAGACGAGCGTAAAAGTCACTTCGCACCGAACCTCAGTGCTGGGAGGATATCCTCCCAAAGGCCTAGCCTGTCTCCCTCCTCAAGGGAGCTGGTCAGCCATCGAGGTTTTTGGTTGTAGGCGAGGTGCTTGCGACTCGACACCACCGACTCTGCGAGGTCGGACGGCGGACAACAGGACGTTGGAGGAAAGGTAATTGTGGCATTACCTGCTCATTCCTCTGATGACTCGAATAGTTCACAACACAGCACACAACACACATAATTTCACAAACCGAACAAAAAACACAGTAAAAAATTTTAAACAAATACAGGATAGTGAATCAGTTCCAACTGAGAATTCTTTTTCTCCTTTGGAAGAAGCAGACACATTAGACGATAGTCATAGTAGTACAGGCACAGTAGTATCACAACAGCACACGTGTAAAACATCACTTGCTCCGCCGCTTTACATATTAAATAGCAGTATAGATAAATGGTTGATTCACCAGTTTAGTGAAGAATTTTTCATAAAATTCTCAGTAACTAGAAACCAATTTCTGAGGGTAATCGTCAGGAAGAAGGATCACACTCGTTTCTGTATATTCCTTCGGAAAAATTTCATATCATATTACACATATGCGGATGAAGATAAAAAGCCAACGAAAGTAGTCATAAAAGGGCTACCACATGGCATAGACACACAATCCCTTAACGAGGAATTCGATTATTATGGCTTTAGGGCTATCCATGTATGGCAATTTAGAACACCAGAAGACAAACCTGCAGTCTATGGGGCTGTTATACGTAAAAACAAAGAGTATGATGTACTAAAAATTAGAACACTCTACAGTATATCAGTTCGATTAGAACTGTATAAACCCCGCATTGAGGATGTGGTGCAGTGTATGAGATGTTGTACACTGGGCAACACTCAGAAATACTGCACGCTTTTGAAAGCCTGCATTTTCTGTACAAAGGATCACAGAAAACCAGACTGTCCGCTTAAAGAACAAGACAAATCAAAGTGGGTTTATACACTTTGCAAAAAAACGGGACACGTGGTTGTGTGGAAGCAGTGCGAAGTGATCAAGAAACATATAGAAATACGAAAACAAAATATGGGCCTTAAAACCACCAAACAAACACAGAATATCAGGAAGGAAACGCGAGCAAATATTCAGTCAAAGGCTGAATTTCCTCCCCTCCAAGTAGGGAAAACACAGAATGAGCAAGGAAATGCACACAGGAAACAAGCACCTACACAACAGAAAAGGGACAAGCCACAAAATCACGAGATAAGGGACATCAACACAACAGAAAATGCGACCATGTTCTCAGGATTGCAAGAACTGGCCGCCTTTCTGCGGGAAACACAATTCACAACACTTTTGGACCACTTTAGGCCCATCATTACACAGGCAAAAGCCTTAACAACACTATACGAGAAGCAGATGTTGCTACTCACAGCACTCGCCACTTTACCACGATAAATAAACAAATAGTTAAGGATTATTTGACTATCAAATCACCCCAAACTGACACTGTCGTTTTTAAACACACATATATAAATATTTAGGGCTCTCTGCCCAAGCTGGTTATGTGGGAACTCGGGAAAGGTGGGAAATAGCCCCAACCACCACTCGTCTTCCAGGTCAAGTGACACACATGCCAGTCGAGGTAGGGGTTGGGGGGCTAATGCAATATGACATAGCTATTTTGTCTATCTTAAACAATTTAATATAGCTTAAGCTGCTACGAATATTTCATTATATTAAAATAACTTGAATTTCAAATAATTATAGTAAAATTAAATACTAAAAAAACAAAATTTAAAAAAATTAAAAAAATATACATATAAAAATAAAAAAATTAATACAAAATACAAAAACACTTTAAAAAATAAATAATTAAAACATATAGTGTCTTATATGTTACAAACACTATTATTTACTTGAAATAACGCACCGACCTGATAGTCTGTTTCAGGTCGGGGAAGAAGATCTTTGTTGAAGAGTTGACGAGGGGGTTGGGGGGGGGGCTCTGCTTTGACTAGGATCTGGCAGACTCTGGCAAAGCCTGCCAGTCTCTGGTCCCAAGCCCCTCCCCCCCCCTATTGTTTCTGTCACTAACATTGGGTTTCTTTCCTATGTCACAACACTCTGAAACGATAAAACCTACCCCGAGGGTTGCTCCCGAGCGATTAGGGACTCACCGACACACTACATGCCAGACTAAATAGCACATTTGTATACAACATAACAACACGTTTGACAGACATCACGACACTTACACTCACTCCAGCCGGGAGGCTGGAGAGGAGCTTCACTCCCCCGCCGACAACATTAACATGTAAAATCACATAATAATAGGCACTAAAACAAAAACAGCCTAAATGTGGGCCCGGTGCCCTAGACTTACACTGACATGGCCCCCACCCGCGGACCCTATGATTAGTCCAAGTGTCGAGTGGCAATTGTTTTTACAAACACCCAGTGATTTATGGGAGCTGCGGCTCCCGGTATCACGTCACATGTGTCATTCCGGTGGCATATCAGGGTCGGCGGCGGCGTAAAAGTGTATAGGCACCTCCAAATTTATGTAACTAACCAGTATATTAGGAAGTTAAGCAAAAGTGTCTAAATGGTACTCTAGGGCTAATGAACCCACTAAAATAGTAAAACCCTGAACCAAGATAACAAATTTGAAACAAACAGAATCACACCATGTAAAACTTGTCTATTTTTCTCCGCACAGCACCACATGTACAATTGTCTACTTCAGTTAATTTTATGTATCGTTTTCCTACATTTAGGTATTCAAAAGTCAGACTAGTTTTGCTGTTTACGCTCTGCCATATTCGTTTGACCATTGATTCTGAACTTAATGTTGCGGAATTTTCTGCTTCAATGAAATACGTAAATTTAAACAACTTTTTTCGTTCAGTGAAATGCGCTGCAACATTGTATACAATCTCCCATACTTGTCATTACAATAAGGGCGTAGAAAACATGTTTACATAGTAAGGGTTTGTCTTTGAAAGAGGTTTATTTTTACCATAACAACTCGGTTTCTATGCCCACGACCATTAGAAAGAGAAGTCCTTAGTGACAGAGCTTTCATTTCAGGTGTATTGAATGTGTTTGACAGATCGCAACATAATGTTGCTGATTACGAAATATTAACGTCGTGCCATTGTTTTATTCCATTAAACCTATATATGCTGACTGGAGTAGGTTAAATATTATCTCCTCTATCCATATGCCTCTGAACTAGTGTGCAGTTATTTCGTCATGATCGCAAAATTTCAGGAATTTAAGTGCTGACCCTATAATTTTATTGGCTGCGCCTCTGTGGCAAAGCCCAATGCATAAAGCCCAATGCATTCCTCTGTCAGAGCTTCCCATGTATCTGATTCGCATATTGTGAGATACAGCAGTCTGAATAAGCAGTTCATTAGCTAGTTTAGAGGTTATGAAAATAATTTTTCCTATGTGCAGGATGTCTTAAATGTATTATCCCATCACCGTTTGGGATGTGCTTTCTTTCCGTATGTGGATTGCCTACGGAAAGAAATAGTTCTGTCAAAATACACATTTTTCAAACAAGATACAAGAGATTTTAAGCACCAGGTCTATGACCGCCTTAGATACACATTGTTATTGAGTTACAATTCATAAAGTTGTTTTATAAATGTCGTAGTAAAAATTCATGTACGCTAGTTAGCCACTTTTATTATCACTATTATTTCTAAGTGAACCTAGATTTTTGACAAAGTATTATATTATTCTTGCCAAATAAAATTTAAGGATCAGTACTCTCAATTAAAAATAACAAACCTATGTGTTGTAAGGTCATACAGCTACCATACTTTGTTGTGATCGTGTTGATATACAGGAAATTTATTTAACGTTCCATAGTAGTATATGGTATACTAATACCCTACAATATCTTGTGATGCTTGCCACACCTCGAATGCATACCTTATATTATGTCCGATAGTAAAGTAAAAGAACAAAGTGAATGGAACTGTTATTTTTAGGAAATGGTTGAAAAGTCATAGTAAGTAATGACTTTCGTTATAAACATGTTTAAGGTGTCTATGGGGATCATCATAATTCCAGTGGAAATCCTCATAAACCCAGTGGGGGTTCGGAACCACACGTCACCGCATTGGTCTACCGAACTTTAAACGCGAAATAGATGCAATGGAGTTAAGTCACACCGTGTAACTCAGGCCGCCCGACAACCGTGCCGGACCGATCCCGTAGTGCCGTGAGCTGCTTACTGTCTAATCCCCTCCAATATCTGGAGTGGTGTCACGTGACTGCCTGCTGACACTGGGGTCTGTGCAAGTTATTTTGTTCCTTGTCCCCCTATACTGTTATACTGAAGCTTATCTGAAACCCATGTCCACTTGCTTTCCACACAATGACAATAGCAGCTCAACAACCATCAGTAAGAATGTTCCATATGATTGTAGCATTCTGCTCATGTGTGCTTATAATTTAAGTTTGCCGCAATACCACGAGTTTGTGGGTGAAGATTGTATGTAGGCCTATAGGATGGTTGCCAATTTCGTTAAATTGATAAAGTGGGTTGCAGACATATACAGCGTAACCATTTCAATGAAGTCAATGACAATAGCTGATATAGCTAAGCTTTTGGCTCAAAAAAGTTGACATATTTGTAATAAGCCACTCGGCAAAATTTCTGTGGTTGACCATGACCATCTGATGGGCGTAGTCAGAGGTTGCTCATATAATTAATGTAATCTATTGTTCAGAAAGAAAAAGAACCAACTTGTAGCTGTATTCCATAATCTGCAGAGTTAAGATACCTTATTATGAAGCCATTTGCTAAGAGATATATCACGGAACCCTACGGAAATATGGCAATCGAAAATCCGGGTGATATTAAAGTTCTTGGAATGACCTTGAAGAAATATAAATCCATTATCAAGCACATTTGCCATGGAAGAAGCTCACAAGGAGATATGCGATCTGTGCAATTGGGTTGCATTGACTCTTTTTAATTCATAAGCACATTTCTGGAGACATTGGCAGGAAATGTGTCATCAGCCCAGTTGAGTATCACCTGCTCACAGTTTCCAGAGGACACCATGTATGATTTGGCTCAAAGAAAGGGAGTATTTCCTTATAACTTTGTTAAGCCCATGCAGAGTCTGAACTGTACCGCACTCACGCCCAAGGATGCATGTCATAATATAATGAAAGGCGAGGGCATTAGCAATTCAGATTATGCTTATACTCAATACATGTGGAATGCGTTCAGTAGTCAAAATGTTCTAGAGTATGCAATCCAGTACTTGTTTGGGCAGATGTTGGTTGGCTGATATTTTTGAAAATTTCAGAACCATATATTTGGCAAAATACGATCTTGACCCTGCAATGTACGTGACAGCTACCTCTTTCTCGTGGGATGCTTTTTTGCTCAACAGAGATGTTTGGCTGGAGCTGATCATTGATGGAGATAAGTGCCATTTTATAGAAGGCACGGTCAGAAGGGGTATTACCCAGGTTTCCAAAAGGCACACAGAAGCCAACAACATTTACATGGGAGGAAAGTACGACCGCAGTGTGGCAGACAAGTACATTTACTATTTCGCTGTAAATTGCCCGTACAGTCACACAATGAAGTGTAAGCTACTTATTGAGAATTTTGAGTGGGTTGAGTCAGACATGTTTTCAATGTGGGCTTTTGCCAACATGGACAATAATAGGGACACATATTTTTTTTCGTGAAGTGGATTTGTCTTTTCCGAATGAATGTCATGATGCCTCCCCAGTATCTGGCATACCTCCAAACAGAGAAACTGAGAAATTACTTTTAACTCTTGCGCTGCGAAATAATTATGCTATACATGTTGAAAAACTGAAGCACTACTTGGAAGTATGGAGCCAAATTCGACGCTGTTCAATTTGTTCTATGCTTTGAGCAGGATGTGTGGATGGCTCTGTATATCACATTCAATATTTAGAAACATGCTCAGGCAACGAATGCTTTCGAAAAGTCGTTTTTAAATTAATGAACAACTCAGTCTATGGAAAAACTTTACAGAAAGTCTGTCGGGAAAGGGACACCAGAGCCATATCGCAGTATGACACTATATACGGGGCAGCAGAACTGACTGGGCGACCTATTTTCAAGACAAGGCAAATTATCGATGAAAATCTAGTCCTGTTCGAAATTGAAAAGGGCTGTGTTAAATTCAACAAGCCTTTGAACACTAGTATAGCCATTTAAGATTTGTCAAAATTGTACCTCTATGATTGCCATTTAAATAATTACATGAAAAATAAATTTTCTCAGCAAACCTTGCATCTTCTATATTGCGATACCAATAGTTGAATTTATGAAATTCACTGTCAGGATGTTTACAAGAGTATTTCCCCTGATTTGGTTACACAATTTAATATTTCCAGCTATGCGCCAGATAATCTGCAAATTTCCAATTGGTGAACAAAGGTGTTACAGATGTTATGGAGGATGAATGCACCGGTTGTATCATCACCCACTTTGTAGGCAAATGTCATAAACTTTACTCGTGCATTGTTTTGAATGAACAGTGTGTGCGTAAAATGAATGGGGTAAAGCCTAACATGTTTGCAGTATCTCGTGTACGGGGATTATGTGGAATACCTCATTCGAAATTCAAGGGTTATGGGGACCCAATTTCACTTCTTTTTAAATGGTCGTTGCCTACACCGAATGCGTAACAAAATTTGCCTTGTAAAGTAATAAAAACAAACGGTATGTCGGATCGGACGTGTCGACATTGCCGTGGGGGCACTATAAGATCCCACAATAAATATCAATAAATCTGCCAGCCACAACATCTGCCACACCGTCTACCAGAACTGACAACCACCTCAAGACCTAACATATGCTGCGAGGGCCTATCCAACAACTAACTTCAACAGGGATGAGACCATCGACTTCGCCCCCGTCTCACATCAAGACCAAGTACATGTCAATGTCATCAACATCATCACTGTTCCCCAGGTATCGGAGCACATATGCACTCCACCCGATTCGAAGGGAAGACAGTCTCATTGCAAGACCAACTACATGTCAATCAACAGTTTTCCTGGTTTGCCATCCAACTGCGAGGACAGTGTTACTGCAGAACTGTCTTAAATCCATAACATTAATCAACAGTGATTTCAGTGTTAATAATTCTACGCCAACTACATTCAATGAATAGTTGCAGCTGTGAGGGTAAGTCCTCCAGACTGACGGGTGTAAACTCATACTTCGATTGTGGTAAAAGAGACACCAAGTACATCATGCATTTGTAATTAATGTAAATAAATTAAAGTGAAGAACTGTGCTCCTGTGTATAAATTTTTGTATATTTGAAAAATAAAGTTACTTTTTGTATATAAATGTTATAAGAAGGATGATTTTTTTTATCAATTATGACACGGAACTATGATGCAGAAAAGTGTTGTATAAATTTTTGTCTATATGTTAAAGAAGAATTTTTTTTTTATATGTGTAAATATTTCTTTGTCGTTGATTGTAAATAAAAAGTATTTCAATCTAAATGTTTGTTTCATTTATTATTTACCTCAAAATATAACAGGGTGGACATGTAGCTTATAAAACAGGTCCTCGAGAAAAGAGTGTGTGCCAATTACATACAGTGTTGTGTTTAAATATCTTCTAAAAATATTTATTATATGATGTAATGGAATAATATATCAAAGAACAGTTGTTACTTATAATTTTGACACACAAGAGAAAAGATTGAGTGAGTCAATGTTGAGGTAAACACTAAAGTAAACAATACTACAAAATGCTTTAATATAAGCAAAAAATGGAAGTATTTAAAAAAATGTGAGGGAAAAACAAGAGAAGTATATATTTAATATGGGTTTTACAAGAATAGGGATATCAATCACTTACACACTTTAAATGGGAAGTTATCATCACCGAATTATTTTATTGAGATATCAAATTAATAAGAATGTCAGCAGGTGATGTGCTGGTAGTAAGGGAACAAGACGGCAGAGGAGCCACCCAGCTGCAGTAGTGTGTGGGCAGGAACATGATCCAATATGGCCGCTGGCCGACAGAAGTATTTGTATTACATATTATTAAACTCAGCTCAGTTGAGACCTAGCTGTGGTAGGTAACGGATGTGTATAGGGATTTTTACTTAGTGTATATATATATATATATATATATATATATATATATATATATATATATATATATATATATATATATATATATATATATATATCTGCACGTGCAAGCGTGCATAATAAGTCATTACACTATTAAAATTATATAATTAAATTAATCGAATTATTTATTCATTGCACAATTCAAATTATCTATTTACACGTACTATATTTAAACAACTACATCCACCCTTCCGCACTTGCCATCCAGCTGCTTCACACCTAAATGAATTTCCTCTTCAATCCTCCTCGTCTGCCTCCAATTGCCGACCTGACAAAATGTGGATTAACCCTTATTCTGCAAGTGCGCAAATAAAATATAAGTACCCCAACGAGTTTCGAACCAAGCACAGGTCACTGCAACTTCAGCCTGGCGGACACCGACCCCACAATACCCCGCCAAAGCACCCCTTAAAATCTCCAGCACTCACACAGGGTCCAGAGGGTAGGTAAAATGTGCAATTACAACTTCAATTGCAATTACAATTCCATGCACAAATGCACCTGCAATTGATCATATACATGCAACTGCATGTGCAAGTGCACCAGGTATTGGAAGGAGGGAGAAATGCAACCTCATCGCCACCATTTAGAATAAATTAGGGGCCAGTATCGGCCAGCACCCCCTACTGTATGGGGAGGGGGTGAGGTGAGGTTGGGGAACCCATCACACAACACCACCATGGGGGTACCCATCGCCAGACAGCGCCTAAAAATATGCGGGGTGGGAGGGAGAGAAATGCACTCATTCATCACCGCAATTTAGAATAAACTAGAAGACAGTAAGTCTACGCAGCCCCTACTGTCAGTGGTCATGTTTGTTTACATTACTGATCGCAGCCATCATGTTGGATGTGGATGACCTTGACCACATGATCTTGAACTGAAGAATAAAAAAATAGTATAATATTGAAAAATTTAAAATCGAGGCAAAATTACATTACTGACACCAACCATTATGTTGTATTATGGCGATATTGACCCTGGCCCCAGTGACCTTGAACTCGGAAAAAAAGGCAATATTGTAAAAAAATCCAAAACTTGTAAAAATGTAGGAACAGTGGCCCCGACGCCAGGATGGATGTTGCTACCCTTAACCCCAGTTACCTTTAGCTTAAAAAATCGAGAGTATATTGTAAATACCAAGGAAATTATTGCATAAATGATGCCAAAAACCCAATTGTATGTGTGTGATACTGAATGTACGAAACTCGTAAAGATGGCAGGGCACAGCCACTCTGTCACATGACGATTAGCAAGCGACTTATAAATCGGGTACCCTCGGCCCCTGGCCCAATTAATTAACAATATATGTAGTTGACCAATCTGTGTACTTTCACTCCCAAGCGAATTATTGGCTTTTCGTAACATACACATCCCCTTTCCCTTTCCCATTATTGCACACTCCCAACCCAACAACCTGAATTTCCACTCCCTTCACCGTTAACTCGCAATAACTCGACCCCCTAAACATCAACCTTCACTCCTAACCAACCACTCGACTCTTCACCCCCTCACTGACAGATCCCCAACCATGCACTCACCCGCCGACACCCAATCCCTCCCTCTCACTACAGCTTGTTTCCTGCACTCCATTTGCTCACTACAGTTCGACTAATTGTTCGGTTCCCCTCCCCATCC
This sequence comes from Dryococelus australis, assembly GCA_029891345.1. Lineage (NCBI taxonomy): Eukaryota > Metazoa > Arthropoda > Insecta > Phasmatodea > Phasmatidae > Dryococelus > Dryococelus australis. Next base: position 92,873,387 of record CM057009.1, on the reverse strand, counting down.
ACCAATAAGCTGACCTACCTCATCTGATAACTCGTTAAAATACGACTTTCCCCCCTCCCACATACCGCCACGCCGCGATCCCTCTCACACTTAAATAAATTCAGCCAGCTCCAGTCACTCACTATATTTCACCCCCTCCACACCACCACTATATTTCACTGACTATTTGGTAGGCACCCTTCACCCCCTCATCAACATTCGTGATTAGTTGTTGGTCGCACAGTATCATGACCTCTGCATATAAGTAATGTGGCCAAAGTCGCACCACATCATAGTTTTTCGCTGATGCTACAGATGAAATATCATCTTCCGTCTCCTGACCTTCGTAGCTATAATTCTGATAAGATATATTCTGTTCGACACTTCCAGCAAAGCATGGGTGTTATTATCGGTCGTGCTCGTAATCACACGTATATTTTCGAAACGAAGTAAAAATCTGCTCACATTTTACGTACATACTGCAATCAGCGAGCTATTTGAGAGTAGATATCATGAAGAAGTGATCGTTTAATAGCGCAAGTTTGCGACTGCCGCACACACAGTCTTCGTCTTTGGTGATACCATCACTGACTCCAGCTGGACTGCTTACATCGTCAGTCATACCGTTCGCAGTCCATAAGGGTTAGGCCTATGAAACTTATAATGTGCAAGGGCTAGCATAAGCTTAATCAGCCCGTTATATCTCGGCCATTTACAAGCCCAGTATACCAATGTTATCAAACATTTTGTAAGATAATTATTAAAACATGCAATGTCACAAGAATTGGTGAGATGGTACTGGAGACGAGTGGAGCTCTTTCGGTTTCCTAAAGACTTTTTTTTTCAAAACAACTTTTTTATTTTTTTATTAGTTGAATGGTAATTTGCAGATTTCAACATATCATCCGGAATTCAATTTGGTGGCAGTAAAATTCTGGCAAAGAAATATCACAAATTATAACTATGATTCTTGGATAATTGGGAACGTTTGAAACAACAAATAATCGGGATTAAGTTCACTAAATATTTTTTAAGGTTGTGATCATGTTGTAATAGCAGAGACGAAGCAAAGTAATATTAGATTTGCTGGAAATTGTTCAGATTTTTAATAAATAATAAGAATTTTTCGCATTTTTCCGGATTTTCAGTAAAGACGTCACCGAAATACTTTCATCTCAAAGAAAACGAAGTCAGCAAAAAATCAGTACTACCAAAATTTAAAACAGTGGCAAACTGAATTAAAAATAGAGGCTTGCACAGTAACTTCCCATCCAGGATCTGGCAAAGCCCCATTTAAACACGGGCACTTCATCCCTAAACTCGTAAGCCCCAGCTACTAAATATAACTTACTACTACCAACTAAGTGTCAGAATACGACTCACCCAATCATTTATTATGCTCAGCATTGTCTTCAGCATGTTTCTTTTATTTTTATTTAAATATCAAGTTCGACGTTATCGTTGCTGTGCGATCTACAAAGTCATCACAAAGCTTTGCGTATTTTTAAAACTTTATATTATTTGGAATGCTACTAGATGTTAATCGAATCGTTGTGATAACGATGATTTGTGTACAGTTATTGAAAAAACTAACGCTGAGCTAAAATTATTTTTTTCTGTAATTTTATCTGTTATTTAGCATATTTGTGTTTGCGTTAAAAGAGAATATGTATCTTCTGGAGATATCCCAGATACTGTGAACTTCCACAATTGTTAAAGTCTAAATCTTCATTCGGCTCTCAAGACCTCGATATTAAAAGCCGCCGAAATCTCTTCACTCACTCTAAATCTTCCTGGGACTATAGATTGTGTATGCATTTATGTCATTAACAACGCAGAAGCAATATTCAGCACGTTAAATATGAAAGTCGCAAAATAAAAATGACATGATCACCTATAGTCTGACGTTCATAAAAATAAGTTCAATTTAAAAAAATTCGTTGATGTCTGTACATCGTTGACAACAGCGTCATTAGAGATAGGACTCTTAGACCAGACAATCATGGTAATGGAAAGAAGTGGCCATGGCTGAATTTAAAAAAAATACACCCAGCATTCACCTGGACTAATTTTTGAAAACCATGGAGGACCCCAGTCAGGATGGCTGGACCGGGAAAAGACCCCGGGTCAACCCGAATGACATTCGGTTAAAGAAAATCATATTTTAACTATTTCAGAACTGCCGACATCATACGAAGTCACCTAAATTCAGGTGAGTTGCATGGAGTTTGTCGTAATATTACGATATCCGTATTCTTTGAAAACACTCATGATGAAATATTACTTCGCCAAGAGTTTTCTATGTAAAGGAAAATTACGCGAGCAACACTCAAAAGTTTAAATTGTTGAAATACAGAGGATGGATGGATTCTATATTAGTCTACGCACGAAAGAACAGTTGGTGGGGACACATTCAGCTCGGCATTATATTGACAGAAAATCGGCTGGTAAAGAACGTTAACGAACAAGGTGGTGGCAAATGGTACTGCACAGATAAAAAGAACTGGTGTTCATGCAGTTATAAACATCAGCCACTTGTAGCTGGTATTAACAGTTCGTTAATCTGTGCCTCACTCAAAGTGAGGAGATGGAGAGCGATTGTGGTTTAAAACATAACAAACACAATGATGGAATATATAGGAAATATTTACATGATCTACGCATTAACAAATTTTTGATATTCGGCATGATCACACGCATTTGACAGGAATGCGGTTAAAAATCATGAAGCAGCTACAAAATATAGTGTGGTATTTCTACCTGCCCGATTTTTTTCTGGTGAAATCAGTATTTTTGTAGTGATACCTTTATAATGATTATCAATAACGAACAGTTTCGTAGTCACAGCGATACAGGCTAATTATATAAATAATGCCCATCGTTTAATAACTGGGAGACGATCACAGTTTGAATGTAAAGCAGCTTGACCTATTTTCGTAGGAAACATCTACGTAAAGCTATTAAAAAATAAGTTTATTACAGAACCTCATGACGTTTCATTTTTAGCCTACTTTCCTTGGAAAGATAGCTTATGCATTCATGCGAATGTTATTTCAACCCTTAAAACTAATTCCACCAAAATCAGCAAAAATACAGTACTTAATAAGAATATAAGAATTATATTTTTTTCCCATGCAGTGAACTTGTTTTCAAAATGGTGGCAATTTTAATATCTATGGTGTCATTTCATATCTTGGGAACCATTTAAACAATTAAGACCAAAATACGTATTTTGACACTTCATCGTGTACATATTTAATTGTGAGAGGTATATTTTTATTGGTACGCCATTTTGAATACAGCACTACATGATAAAATTAAACTTCTACATGGTTCCCGGAAACTACCCAATAGATTAACGCAAATTTCGCAGGTATCTAATACTTTGGTATACCATATTACCAAATGCGACTTAAAAGGATAAAGAACCAATGTAAACATGTCGGCCATGAAATATATTTTACTTCTACGACTTATACTTTGTACATGCGTCGTACTGTTTAACTACACTGGTGGAAAATGAAAAATTAACACCACTAAATCAGTGATGTAGAAAAACCATATGTGCATGAGGCACTGACAGAGGTCGGTACATGCAATGATTAACAGTGTTGTGATGTGGACAGAGTAGGAACCGCGTACTAGGCATAATAACACCGCTGAGCCCAATAGCCTACAACTTTTGTCGACCCTATGAAAGAGTAGTCTGTTGTTTCAAATATCGGCCTGTGTGTAGTAAGCATTGTAGACATGACACGACGGCATAGACGAACACACTTCTTGCAAATCAACAGACTTTGAACGAGGTCATATTGTGGACAAGTCATTTGGCCTAAAATTATTTGGCATAGTCATTTATCCTAAAATAATTTGGCCTAGTCACTTGGCCTAAGATTACCCAGCCTGCAGGCACTTGGCCTAAAGTCACCTGGCATAAAATTAATTAGCCTAAAGTCACGTGGTCTAGAATTGTTATGCCTAAAGTTATTTTACCTTAAATTACTTGGCCTAAAGTCACGTGGCCTATAATTACTAGGCCTAAGGTCACTTGACCTAAAATTATTTAGCTTAAGGTCACTTGGCCTAAATTAATTTGGCCAAAAATAATTTGGCCTTAAGTCACTTTCCCTAAAATTACCTAGCCTGCAGTCACTTGTCCTAAAATTATTTAGCCTAAAGTAATTTCGCTAAAATTATTTAGCATAAAGTCACTTGTCCTAAAATTATTTTCCCTGTAATCTTTTGGCCTAAAGTCCTTTGGCCTAAAATTAGTTGGCCTAAAATCACAGCCTAAAAATATTTAGCCTAATTTTAGGCCAAATTATGAGTACCTCAACCAAAGTGTTTAAGGCAGCGACATACAGAACCAACTCCTGGTATCATGGTCTGGGGAGCAATAGCCTACCATGACCGTACACCTATGGTGTTTTTTTTTTTTAGGGAACACTGAACAGTGGACGCTACATCCAGTACATCATCAAGTCAATTTTGTTGCCGTTCCTGCAACGTCAAGGAGAAGTCGTCTTCCAGCAGGACAATGTCCGTGCACACACGTCTCGTGTTATCCAACGGGCTTTTGAAGGTATTTGTCAACTCCTCTGGCCAGCACGATCACCCGACCTGTCCCTCACTGAACATATGTGGAACATGATGGGACGTCTTTTGGTGCGGTCTGCAATACCGGCAACAAACCTCCCCAAATTGCAACAACAGGTGGAATTAATGCGGAACACTATTCCCCAAGAGGACATCCGACACATTTATGATCGTCTCTACGCACGACTGCAGGACTGCATTGTCGCTAAAGGAGGCTGCACAAGATATTGACATTGTTCGAGACACTCTGTGGCCTCTGTCCTAAGTGTACGACCTTGTGATTATTACCACATACAGTGTACAACCGGTATAATTATTCAGTAAAAGCATCTTTTATGTGAACCATTGCGTCCGGGTGTTCATTTTCCATTTACCACCACTGTATTTTCGGCCAAACTTGGCATGTTGAACGTATCAACTAAAGAATTGAATTGCTGGAACATTACATTGTTGGCAACCTTTAGTAAGATAGTGCGATTCCTACCAAATCTGGCAAGAATTAAACATTATAGTAGGTACATCATGTAAACTGATATGTTTTAAATGACTCAAAAATTAATTTTTTGAGGGCTACCATATCTACCTTTTGATTACTGCGCTATACAAGTTTTTTCATACCAAATAGGAGAAACGTAGTGAGATTATTCTTTATGCAAATTTGGAGGAAAATTATAATACGACTTATAGCCTAAAGTGATTATTGAGGAAGGAGTGGCCACTTAATGCAAGAGAGTTGTAAGTGCTGGTATATGCATAAATAATAAACTACGCAATAACAACAAGTTTTAGTAAAGCGTTCATGTGAATGAAGCTGTTACGTTTAAGGATTTTTGTTTCGTAATGTCATCCATCTAAAATAAGTCAAGTTAGGCATGGTATCAGTGCAATGTTCTAAAATTAAATAATACATCCCTCCAGCTATGCAAACTGTTTGACTAAAGCTAAACCGTTTATCTACCGCACCGGCGCAGTAAAAAATAAACTCATCTAATGCAATGTTATTGGGTCGGCATTTCGTCCATGTATGCTGTTTCAATCACACATGCACAATGTGACAATTGCAAAACAACGTCAACAATAATAACAAAAGAATAATAAAAATAACAAAATAACGTAGTACATTACCGAAGACTGTTAGAATTACTTACAACAGTTATCCATACGGTTTTTGTGCTAATTTAAAAATAATTGTTCAAAGTGACGACCTTGGCAGTCAGCACAAAACTGGAAACACCGTAGCAAGGTATGCCGGGTTCATCCCAACTTGTCTGGTGTGTTTATAATTAAGTTACAGGCGTCCGCGATATGCGGCAAAAGGTCCTCTTGTCGTTCCACAGGCATTCCCTACAGCAAACTATTTAAATTTCTCCACGGGAAAAATCAAGCGAACTTCGGTGGGGTGAGCTCGCAGGCCATTCGATAGGGCAGCAATATCAAGTCATTTGGTTATAAAATGTGGCGTTCAAGTGTGCCTTTAAAATAACGATGGTATGTGCTGGAGCACCATCGTGCTGAAACCGCATATCACGTCTGACAACTGGTACATTTGCCAATAACACAGGCAATGTCTCAGACAAAAAGTCACGATGCAAAGTTCCGGTCAACTGATTAGGAAGTACAGTTGATCCTACGAGGTGGTCGTCTATGATGCCACACCACACATTGATTGAGAATCTCACTTGATGTGCTCGTGCAGACCTAGCAAGCGGAATTCCCTCAGCCCAGATGTGTGCTGAATGGCTATTAAATATCCCGCCCTGTGAGAATGCTGCCTGGTCAGTAAACAACGCCAAAATTTCTGAGTGAGGATAATGCTGTACATGCTGCAGGTGATAGGGTAGCAGCAACTACTTATGAAGAATACGCCAAGTTGTCGTATGACTCGCCGTAAGAACAGTTGTAAATTGCAAGTGTACTAGTCGAAGGTGCATTACTCACAGCCTCGAGAACGTCGTCTTCAAGTGCAGGTGTCCTCACGGTCCACACAACATTTTCTGTCTTCTTTGGCCAACAATGAACCGGTGCCCGGAAGCCGCTGGTGTAGTCGTTGGGACATTTCGTGGCCAGGATGACAACATTGTGGAAACATTTCTGCGTACAGCCGTGCTGCTGAGATACTCTTTCAATTAGCTGCATCATGCCCTAAATGCATATCGGCGAGCTCTAGCGAAGTGTACTGGTCCATTGCACCTATCAGAACACACTGCCACGCGCACGTTACCAGTCATGTACAACGCAAGGTTATCGACAGCAGGTTCGCAGTTGTTATATAGGGTGTACCGTCAACAACACTGCACCGGATTGGGAACCTTTTTACTGTGCCTCCGCGTGCTATACAAACAGCGTAACTTAACCTGACAGGTTGCATAGCTGCAAGGCGTTATAGCTCAACAATTAAAAGAAAAATTGGGAAATTCAATAAGAACCTATGATCTGAGAACGTTACACAAATTCAACCTTTTTGTTAATTTGAAAACGGTCGTTATTAATCCGTCGAGAAATATTGATTAAATTGCATGGCTACAAAATTTCGAGTATTACACTAATGCTACGCTTAATTTTACTAATATTAGATGGATTATATTGCCAAACAAAAATACGCACTTTCAACAGCTTCGTTTACATTAATGCTATACCAAATTTTGGCGTTTAATATACCGTTTTTTTTCTCATTAAAGCATTCCCAAACGTCTTGCATTAAGGGTGCGTAACTCCCTGAATAATTACTTTCGGCTATAAGTCGCATTATGTTTCTCGTCCCATTTTGTGTAAATAGCCACCTCACGAGAATTGTACCACTTGATTTGAAACAATCTGAATAAATGATATGATTTCCAATTTCAACATAACTTTCTATGCTGGTATGTATCTTATGCTATGGTATTCCATGTTAACACATGCGATTTAAATGGAGAAGAAATTTATTTTCAACATGGTGGTAATATAAATATTTTATGTTGAATTTGATGTAAACTAAACACTTTAACCAATTTCTGGCCAAACTTAGTGCACTGAAAATATCAAATACAATTATCAAATGTGTATTAATACATTGCCTTTTTGTCCGTCGTTTTTAAGATACCGTCACATAAACAAAACAAATATTTTGTGTCGTATTTTGGGTAACAATCAACCGATTACTGCCACATTTTTCAAACAAGTAATGTTATGGTACGCCACATAAATTGGTATATTTTAAGTTTGATCAGACAATCATTTTTAAAATGGAGAGCTTGTGCATGTTTTTATTACTGTACTAGTTATATACGAAACAATATAGGTAAACAATATCAATCGGATTTTGAATACTTGAAGTATATTATATTTAAAAACATCAAATTTGTCTAGGCAGAGCCTCTTTTTTCCACCCTTTTGTAAGATAGCTCTACTGTTAAACCATATCTCGGGAAACAATGAACCTATTCCCACAAAATCCTGACAAACCATTATTACTTCTGCTAGGCAATGTGAACTGGTATGTTTTTTAAGTGGATCAGACAACTTCAAAAGTATGGCAATATAAATATTTTACTTTAACACACATGTATTTGTCACAGTCAGGCGAATGGAGGGGGGGGGGGGGGTTGTAGAATAATATTCCCTTGTATGGAGGCAGTGGATAGGCTCGTCGTCGCCCAGACAGGCCTACCCACCCAGCAAGAAGCACTCCTGAGCTTACTCAGAGAGTGCTACTGACGCAGAGGAGAACGTTTCGAGGAATCAGAAATTTTTAAGGGTGCCGTTCGTACATAAGGGAGGCGTACTTTTGATTACAATAAGCCCTTCACGGGGTATACTGTGGTCAGGTACTGGTCCTTTAAACCCGGCCGGCATCCTGTCATAAGACGAGCAAAATCACGGAAGTGGCAATTACTTTTCTAAAGGGAAGCCGGATTGAGCGAGGGTGAACCCGGTGGGAGGGGGATCAAAAAGGAGTCAATAGGCCCCCCTCTCGGCTGTGCCAAACTCGGAACGGAAGAACCTGAACAGGGAAGGAAAACATCACAAGAGTACCTCTCTCCCATCTCATGCCACTCAGTCATAAATGCACAGAACATGACGAACAACCGGACACGACCAACATTTCCCTGGACAAAAATGTCCCGGGAAAACACCAATGACGACAGCCATGTAGGACCCGAAATGGATTTATAGATGTAACTTGGAATGATGACGACAAGGATCTTCATGAAAGATCACAAGAGTGGGTATGGAATAAGTGTGTGTGTGTGTGTGTGTGTGTGTGTGAATGTGTAACGTCTCAGAAAAGAAGCAGTGTGGTTTGACTATGCCCTTTGCCCCCGGAGGCCAGGGTGACGGGGGATGTTTCTGGCTACCGGGTATCCCCCAAAACTAAGTCCGCCTGTACCCGGGCGCACTGGGCTCCTAATTGCAGTTAATGGGGATACTGTCATGTTTAAATTAAATCGTGATGGACAAGCGCGGAGCGCGAGTAGTTAGTGAATGTGTGAGTAATTAGTGTAATTTTTTCTTTTTCTCTTTCGGACAGTATGGCGGTTTCAAAATTACAAAATTCCGGGTGGAGCCTGAATATCAAAAGAGCCGATTTAGCTTTCATCTTGCGGGGGCTAACGTAATGATAGAAAGAAGAGCTCTAGGTATGACCTTTTAATAGGTATCGGCCACCTAGAGGAGAGGTTCGGTGAGGCCAGCGCCAGTTCCACCGGGAACTTTATTACAGTCTCAGATAAGGCCTAATTCTTAAAAATTTACTCGCATCTATATGTAGAGGAAGGTAGGCTCATCACTTATATTTGCAACTTCTTGTTATTTGCTGTACAATCGTATGTTTCGTGTAATATTTTTACTCTATATGTTTTATAGCAATACCAATTTAATTGTATTTACATGAAGTGCCTTGTCATTAAATCATGAAGCATATTGAAGTGTTAAATGTACGGACTGCTTTTTTAATATATAACTGACGACACCAATGGTTGACGGATTCAAAATAAGGCCGCGAGGGCAGCCAAATCTTTGTAAAAATGATAACAGTAATTTATTTGTATTTCGTGTGGCTCATGCATGTCGACGCTTCAGCGCTCTACAGCCAACAGGCGAAATATTTCCTCAACGTAAAGTGCCAAAGGAAGTGGATGTGTTGCGGAGGTTTCACTGGGTGGCCACCAAGGTCCCCAGACTTAAACCCAAACAAACTCTTCCTGTGGAGGAGCTTTGCAATCTGTTAGGTACGACAGACGCACACTGTAAGCTGTTCAATAATTCAAACAGTGTCTTGTAAATGCTTGTGAGACGTTGCACTTGGGAATGTGTATTCTAGGAAAAGTGCAACCGTCATTACTTACACAATTGTACGGGGTTAATTTAAAAACTTACTGCGTTATGGATATCTGTGTACATTTTCATGAAATGCTCTTCGTTTTAAGAATTTTTTTTCAACTTTTTCTACTGCAGTTTTATTTGAGGACTGTTAAGCAAGGTTTCATTTATTAGAGACTTGTTCTTTTTTCTCAGTAGAGTACTTGTTAAGAAAAGTGTATGTACGGAGTAAAAAAGTACTTATTTAACATTTCCTCCCAGAAATGGGCGAGCTCAAAATGGAGACCTGTTTCAAGTTCATCACTGCTGAAGACCAGATAGCCCACGCAAATTATTGTAGGTGAGTCCATCTGATAAATCCTTGCAGAATTTGTTTCCCCGTCTTCGAGTTGTTCATACTTCTGCTGGCCGTAACCATCTTTAGTGGAGATAAAATAAAAATAATTTTCGTCTGTCCGAGATAAGTACATGAAGATAAGGTCCATGCCAACATAACTAGCCTTTGAGGTTTCAGTCTATCAAAGAAAAAAGTAATTGGTGGTATGAATTTCCATAAAAGTTTTTCAGTGTGGAGTGTAGATAGGTACGTAGATATGACTTAACGTCTCGTTGAAAGTGAGTTGGCTTATGATGCAGTAAGGTGGATAGGGAAGCAGAAACATGGAATGAATCGGCCATTGTCTGTAGTGAGGAACTATCCCAGAATTCGCTTGATATGATTTTGGGAAACTATGGAAAAGTGAAATTAGGATTGCTGGACCGGAATTCGAAACGAGGTCCTTCCGAATGCGAGTCCATGTTTTAGACTGTAAAACTGTTAATATGTACAGAGAGGTTCATATTGTAACTGCAAAAATAATGGTGTATTTATTCTTTGTTTGAACATACAAGAAGTTGGAAAAATAAGTTTGCTGCATTTTAAGTTCTACGTTTAATCAAAGTTTTGGTCTACCTAAAAATAAAAAATAAAAATTAAGCCTTTGCTGAGATTATTTCCAGAATCATTTTGCAGTGCAGGCGATAAAAAACTAAAAATGGTTACTAGAAAGAGGATTGGACTGTAAATGCAACAATCAGGAGCCCATTTATTCATCATTTGTGCATATCGACATGAGAAATAAGTTTACTGCCTTCAAAGTTATCATTTATATACTAGGTTTTAAGGGCTGTGGTATTTTACGCTGAAATAAAACATCACTACAAATAGCTTATTGTGTAAATTTATATTGCATTTACATAAAGTTGGATAGATGTCGGATTGTTAGTTTAGGAATTTTTATTCGTGTGTGTTTTTCAAGTACAGGCAAAAGAGAATGATTGTAATTTAGAGTATGTAGTAATTTCCAGGTGCTTGTTAAATGAAACGTTTTATTGAAACCAATTTATACTTCTAAGTCTCAATACCATAGACCCGATATGTATCTCAGGAAGGCGTAAATAAGAAGACAGAATTAATTTTTGTATTTAATCACGAAAGTAATAACAATTACTAACCAGTTTTGTGGCAGAAATACTTTAAAATATTTTCACTTTTGCTGAAACAGTTTTCAGCTATTATAGTTAAGTGGACATTATTTTCCAGTACCGCAGACTAATGAGGCCGTCAGTAAAATATATGTTCGTTCCTTCTGATTACTCATAACTGAAATAAAAAAATCTTGCTCCAAATCGTTTGTATGTATATGTATATTTATTTGTCAGTTCATGTCAAGCTTTGTGAATTTTCTGGCGTACGTTGTTGCGAGTATGCGTATGTATATTTATTTGTTCATACGTGTGAAACTTTGTGACGATATTTTAAAGGCCATAACACAATTGAAAATTCTAACATTTGACTTCACGGTTTTTTATCAACAAGATGGTCCTCGGTCCTTATGGGACATGATACAATGGGATCGCCCCCGGATCCTCGCACTTCTCGAACCTCGCACGTAGAGAGGGGACGTCCGAAGAGCAACAACGAGCAACAAAGAAAACATGCCTAAGCGCCGTAATCCGTCCACGTGCCGCTTGTGTACGACTTCTCCATTAAGAACTCCTCCTTCGATAACATTTACCCTAGATATTACACTCGCAAATACAGTTCAAGAATTTTCTTACGGTTATGTTACTCATAGTAGCGCTATTGTTCGTTTAAAAATATGTTCTAAGGTAGCATTGACATAGTTGTGAACTGTATGGGCAAGTTAACAACAAAATAAGTAAGAAATCTAACATTCTTTTAACTCATTTGATATGATTTTTATTTTACTTCATAATGCCAAGCGAATACATGAAAGAGCTCCAAATTTTCTCCTTACTTTCACACGAAACGGAAATATTATTAAATCGGCGGCAATTTGAAAACATTTATGCCCATACAACAACGACACGGAAACGAAAGAAAGAAACACGAAACACGTAATGGTAAGAAAGGATGTAATAGGATGAAAAAATAAAAACACGTAGTTTTATAGCAAGTCATTCAGAAACGCGTTTTTCAACCCATAAAATGCGGAAATACTACGTACATGTCACGTAAAATTCCTATTTAAAAAACTTATACTAATTTATTGTAACAATATAAATAGTTAGAATAAACCACAATTGTTTTGCTTAAAATTGTTATATGCCTCTTAGACTACTATATTATAAGTAGGCCTAATAACTAGGATAGGGGTAGTACAATTTCGCTAAAATATTTCAAGACAAGATATATTTCAAAACAGTAGGGTTATTTACCTATTTTGATTGGCTGAATTACTTTTTGACACGTGTCAACTGTCTGTACTCGAATCACATAGTAGCCGTGCTGATTTCGCCAAGTTCTAAGTGGCCCGGTCAAATATGAAAACATATTTTCAAGCAGACAGCAACCAATGGCAATATAAAAACTGCGGTTGGGTGTTTATAGTATTGAAGTATACCGCGTACTCATATTATTTCGCGAAAAATTACTAGCTCTAGCATTAACATTATTCGCCACAAAAATAAAATTCTACAGCAGTGAAGTTATGGTATAATTTTTTCCTTCTGATTTTTTTTCATCTCGTGAACCTCGCGTTTATATGAGTTTATAATGGAAACTATGGTGTTGATTTGTTTTAAGAATATTGTTGCATTAAGCTCAGATATGGGCGATTTTGCTGTAGGTAAATGTAGCAGAAAAAGAAGTTATAAGATATGCTGGCTCGGAATTAGGAGATTTTGCTGTACGTGAAAAATGGAGAAGTTGTAAAGTATGTGGCATTGATAAATGAAATAATTAGTTTTGTTCAACCCGTTCAGTAGCGAATAAATTAATGAGCTCAAGTGTTATAAAGGTTCATTTTTTTTAAGTGCACTGTACTTGTGTGGAGCGTGCTTCTCGCAACCAGAGAACATGCCGTGTGTTACTTAAGTCAGCATTAACCATTCACTAATTAGAGGAGCAGAAACGTCAACAAATCAGATTACTCACGAGGACAACGTTCAAAACACAGGTCACTGATGTCTTGTTGTACAGTTCCAGCCTCCATAAGCAACATGTCCTCAAACGTGAATACAGGAATTAAACTGCTTGAACTGGGAATTTTAATAATTCAAATTTATGTTGCTTTGAAAATGAAATTAAATGGTTTTGCTAAACATGAATTATTTTAAGATTTCGTTGAACGACATAGATGTTATTAAGATATTATTATAACTGTATGGAAAAAGTATTGTTCCAGGCATATTTAGCAAAAAATTACCTAGAATTAATTCGGGGGCAATTTTTGCTCTAAAATCTGAATTGAGTAGGCCCTAAATATTTTACAAACGAACAATCTCAGTATTAAAAAAAAAATACACAGCTTTTAATTCATGATTAGGTACTTATTTAGGTTTAAAAGAACAATTTGAGCGTTTAAAAAAATACACAATTCCATAAGTTAATTGAGTACACATTTTAAAATCTGACTATTTCAAATTTAAAAAAAAAAAGTGTTTTGAAAGCTTCGTTTATTTAAATAAAAATTAAAAACTTTCAGCGATTGGTAAAATGCATTCCCCTGAAATCTGAATCACAAGTGTGCATAAGAAATAGAATTTATATAAATATAATTTTGTTATAAAACATTATATCGGCACATAAAGAAAATTAAAAGTACTATACTTAGCTTCGAAATTTTAATTAAGAGTACATTAAAAATTATTCCTTTCGACATGTTATCCTAAATGTTTAAAATCTGAACTGAACTATATGTTAAGGATAACGTCCTTGATAGTAAATATAAATTCATTTCAGTATTCGAGATAAATACTGACCCAATAAAATCAAATAATTTATTAATAATTGACTTACGTCAGAAGATAAAAGGCAACATTAATATTTTTAAGAGCGAAATTGACCTTTTTTGAAAATGTACCATGATAACTATGTGAAGTTGTGAAACAAATGACAGATTTAGTCACTGAAAATAAGTACATACTCAGCATAAAATAAACTTGGTGTCACATAAAATATCATTTTTGGATTTTTAATTTACACATTATTATTGGGAAAGAAACACAGCGGTTTTTAAAACAAAAAAATATATGCATTTTGTTGTTTTCAGTGATGCAGTGAATTTAAATAATTTTCATCCAATGTAATACAAATCATATATTTAACTGGAAAATTAACAACTGGGAAGAGAAATCAATTTCATGGAATGTACAAGGGCTTAAATTAATTATATTCTTTATGATACGATTATTGCAGAATTACAGTAGATGTTCATTATTCAAGTATTGAAAAATAATGTTAAAAATTTAAGATATTAAAGGATATAAAATTATATTAATAATCGTTGGTGGAATTCAAATTGCTCAAGGTTTTTAAATTAAATTAAATTATGTTTATCTTTGCAGAAATATAATTCCTTTCATTAGTAAATGACTGACTACGTACATAAATATTAGGACTAAATTTTCAATACCACTAGATAACATAAATCACGTACCTAATAAGACATAAATAGATACAAAAAAGAAAGTTTGAGAGAAAGCATTATAAACTAAGTTGTGAAAGCCATTAAGATTGATTTTCCCTCGAAGTATCATTTTCTAATGGTACATCACATCTAAAGCGAATGATATCCATTATTTATTTCTGCATTACACAAAAAATGCACATCACCAAACACCTGTACGTCACCAGTGGTGGTCCGCGATAGTGGAGTGGACAAGCTACTCGCCTTCCCTCCCACGACGGTTCGCCTTGGGGGGTTCGATTCTTGGTGGAGTTGCTCCCAGATTTTTCGCACGTAGGAATCGTGACGGACGATGCGCTTGGTGCGCTGATTATCTCAGGTTCTCACATTTCTTCCATCCTTTCAATCCGGCTCTGCTCTATACTGACATATCGTCACACTCATCGTCTCTCAAGGCCTCGAAGTTAAGAGTGGCCCTAATATCTTCACTCGCCCTAAGTCGATTTCATTCTAGCATAGTAAAAATATTTGCTCATAAATCTAATATGACTAAATTGGTTAACAATCAAAATTGTAATAATTTTGAAAGATAAATTGTTTTAAAAAATGAAATTAATGATTATACTACAAATGAAAATTTTGTAAATTTTGCTGAAAGAAGAAAGAATAAAATTGCCATAGAAAAATGTTAAATAGTCTTATTCCTAGCAAAGCTAATTTCAAAATATCTGAACTTTAATATAAAAAAATTAATATAGTTCATAATGGTATGCTTTAAAACCCGAATGCAATAACTGTTATGTCAGGATGGATTTTTGAAGAACTAGATTTGTCGCTATTCTGTGTTCGTTTTTCTTTGCAGCAAGTGAAGAATTTGCGGAACCCGTAAATAAACAGAAGGCAGGGCATTGATTATGTGGAATTTACAATTCACGGAGGGCGCTGGCTGCCCGAGAGTTCAGTGTTGTACTTCCGCACAGGTTGCGGTTTCGCTGGCGCAACGCAGCCCAGCATGTTGTAAAACGTGTGTGCTTGGGTTACTGGCCAGGCGCGCAAGTTCATCATCTGGAGTCTGGCAAACAGTGGTCTGCACCGCAGGGCGCGAGAGGGCGCCTTAGTAAGAGGTCGAGGAGAGTCGTTGACCAGACACTAACCCGAAAGGTCGCCTTTGGTGCTGGGTTAAGGATAGAATGCAGCTTAAGCCTAGGCGGGCTTTGACCTGGTCAAGTGCGTGGGTGATTAGTTATGCGTTTGATTTGTGGCGCCGCGGGAAAACGTAGAAGCCGCTGCGCGCAGGATGAAATGGCAGGATCACAGTGTAGTGAATAGTCAGATATGTGGTCGGTCCAGCCACTGAATATATTGCCCCTTCTTGAGGCACACGAGGGGCAGGCATGGTTAGTGAGGGACGAGAGAACAGTAAAGTTGTAGCTGCTTGTGTTAGGTTTAATGTGGAATCCCTTAAAGGTAGACGACCAGCTAAAGTTAATTTGTTAAGATTATTCTATACAGTATGCACTGGCAACGACACTTAGGCTTAGTGATACTCAGACTTAGTGATACTCTGATGTAATTGGTACTCATCTGTTTAAATGTCTAGCGTAGTGAGTTAATAACTAATGATGCTTTATATCTGATAGTGGCTTGTGTGATAAATCAAGCAAATTAAGCCATTATAAAGGAATTTACTTTGGAGATGAGCATCATACCTTTACTTTATGGTTTAGATATCCCCACATTTCTTAAGTATGACTTAATGAATTGAAAGTATAGACTTATTGATTATGACTAAGCAACTCCCACGAAAACCTCTCGTAAGAAAGCCAAGTAAATAATAAAAATGAAAGAGAGTTCTCTGGGGCATAAGGCCTCCGGTCTACCAGTTAAGTATTTTACTACGTGCGTTGTAGATATGTAAATGATTAAGGGCAGCAGCCTGCAACGTGACAATATACAAACATGGTCAATGATATATTTTTAAAAAATGTGGCTTTCAAAATAAAATTGATTGTACTACGAAGGAAAAAATTTATAATTGATCAAAGATGCTGTTTTTTTTATATAATCAAGTGATAGAAGGGCTACCTACTCCAAATGAAAGTTTAATAACCTTGAAGGAAGTTATAAAATTTATAATATAAATATAAAAAAACTTAATTAAATGAAATATTTGATCATGTTATAAATTAATTTTTAAACAATGAATTAAAAAAATCATATAAACTGAAAAAATTAATCGTTTTCTAGAAAGTCTTAAAATGTATCATAAAAATGAAATAAATTCACTTAATTACTAAAGTATATAATTTTTAAACGTGTAGCTTTAAAACTTATATGGAACTATTATATTAAAAATGGACATTATAATAAAATTAAAAATTTTGATTATTATTATAATAAATTTAAATGATTAGGTCTATATAAAAATGAAAAATTTGATAAATTTAAAAGTGATATGTTTAAAATAGAGATGAGTTAATATGTTGAAAACAAAAAAATATATATATACATATGAAAGCTTATGTTGGGGAAAAGGTGATTTAAATTAATTTAGTACATGTAATGTAGATAAATTAACTGATCTTGTAATACGAAATAAATTATTTGTGAAATAATTCAAATTAAAATTTATACATAAGCATGTATATTTTGTTGGAGAATCAATATTTTATAAAATGCTATCAAAATATTAAAAAATTACTTTGTAAAAAACTTTAACAAAAATATTATTTAAAGATTTTTCTTAAACAATTATCAACATATATGAAACGCATTTAAAAAATGATACGAAAAGGTGTTCTTATTCCTATTCATCCTAATGATGTAAATTTAGAATCGTTTCAGTCGAATAGAAAACAAAATTAAAATAATATACAGAAATAAATAATAATAAAAAAACTTTTCAATTTACTTTACATGCAGCATTAAGTTATATTTCTTTTATATTTTATTGTAGAGTCTCGAGATTAATACAGATATTGATTATGCTACTGCTGCTTTAAAGATATTTAGAAAAGGACCATATTTGGATTTTTCAAAACAGTTTCCTATAAAAATGGCGTTCAAATAATTTAATATCAGTTGATGAAATTCAAATTACAATAAGATTTTCAATTAATATATGTATGTTTAATATATTTAAATATAGAAAACTTATATTATTAAATAGATATTTGATTTATTTTATTATATGTAAAAGAATACTTATTTTTAGAAGTGTAAGAAAGAAACTACAAACCTTGATATAAAAAACTGCCAATTCAACTCATGGAAAAACATATAACCAATAATAGTTATATAAGTAGTTCTTAAAAAATCATGAGAAAAAGTGTTGTTTCCTCATGAAGTTATAGTTGATAATCATGTTAACTGAAATGAAAAATATTCCCTTGAAACAAAATTATTAGTTTTGCAATTGATTTATGGCAACCTGATTTATTGAAAAGGATTCAGAAAATATTTAAAAATGTTATTAAAAGTTTTATAAATCTATTTCAACCGTCTTTGATGTTTTTATTTATATGGTTTTGCTATTCCAGTTGAAGGTAGATCTGGTGAAAATGTTGTAAAAGCTTATGTAAATAAAAAAAAAAAAATTGCTATCTTCAAAACTTACAAACAGGTATCCTAATGGGATAGAATTGTAATATGATATATTTAATTAAATAATATGAAATATTATAGTAATCATATTGAGTGAAATAAAAAAACTTCAAATATTTAACAAGTGAAAATAATGCTACAAACACTGAATTATGAAAGTGTAACTTGCATTTGATGATAAACAAAAATTATTCTTAAAATAAAACCAGATGATTAAAGTTTATCTGCGATCACTGAATATAAGGTTGGTGCTATAGTTAGATTTAGTAAAATAGAAAACTATTTGAAAAATTTTATACAGCACATTTGTCAACAGACTTTTTTTTAATTGATAAAGTTTTAAATTATAGTGTTCCTACTTATATTTCACAAGATATGTATAATTAAATAATTAAAAGAAATTTTTATGTTTGTGAAATCATGGAAACAAATTACTCAGATATATATTTAGTTGAAAATGTTTTATGGCATAAAGATGAGCAAAATTATATTAAATGACTTGGAGTTGATTATTCATGTATTAGTTAGATTATAAAAATGATGTTTCATCAAAATAATTTCAAATTTCTTTTTATTGTGACAGCACACAATCCGAGCGCCACAGTGGTCCGAAATGTAGTAGCCCGCCCCAAAAATCAGAAGAACCTTGTGAATCAATTGTCTCTAATTACATCACACAAAACCATATTATAAAGTGTATTCATCTAAAACATTACCAGGGGTAACACTTTTCTGTGCTGTGAGGAAATGATTTTACTCTAATACTTCACAACTTGTTAAACTGCACAATAATGCAACAACACGTCGTAGTGTTTTATTAACATCAAACGAAACACCTTGAATTTTAGACATGTTAGCAAATATTAATATAAATTTGGAACTTATTTTCAAAACCACAGAAGCTTTCGGAAAGTAAAAGGATTATTCATTTTATAAGTGTCTCTCTCTCTCTCTCTCTCTCTCTATATATATATATATATATATATATATATATATATATATATATATATATATATATATATATATATATGTGTGTGTGTGTGTGTATATATGTATATATATATTTGCAAATTGAAAATAAACTTTTTACATTATATCTAGGCAACCATTTAACCAATTTTAACCAAATTTGGTACATTAGCATTACATGAAGTAAGCTATGGATTTAGAATGTGATAATGGTATTACTTGGCCATTTGTAAGATATTGTTACATGAAAAATAAAAATTTTATATTTCGGCAACTGCACAACCGATTCCTGCCATATATGGCATGCATGTCATAGTTTTGTAGACCATGTGCATATATGCATTTTATAAGGTTCATTTGCAAAATCTGTAATAATGTTTAACTAATTTCGACCAAATATTGTTGTGCTGAAAGTATATTTTACAAGAATCAAACGTCTCAAAACATAGCCTCTTTGGCACGCCATTTTGCAAGATAGCACCACATGAAAAATAATTTTTTAATGTCATATCTCGGGAAACAACAAACCGATTCCCTCTATGCTTGACACTCTAGTAGTACTACAGTACGTCATGTAAACTGACATGTTTTATTGGGTTATACTATTATTTTCGAAATGATGGCAACATAGACATTATAGACTACTATAAAATATCTATGAAACCTTGTAACCAATTTCAACATAACGTAGTACGCCGGCAGCATCTATGCAAAAATTAAGTAAGCTTATATACAGGATGTCCCATTTTTCTTGAATACCTACAAAAAAACTCCGTACCAGGGGCGCCAAATGAAAAAGGTTTTCGCACAAAGATTGTATAACTGGAAGGGGGAAATAATATTGCTGCGGAGTCAGCTTTATAGCATTATTTATTAGTGAAATGCAATAAAAAACATCAGGTGTTTAAATGACACCATGTATCTATTAGTCAAAAGTTCAATGAAGTTCGTCAAGACCAATTAAAAAATGTATCATAATATACGAGTCTAACAAACAGAACGTGAAAAACTGCCACAGACATTGGGATTCATAAGGGTTCATAAAGACCCGTTATACGAAGCTTTGCAGCACGATTGCGCTGTATGGTAAAGTACAGCATGATGTTAACGCTCTGTATTTGGTGTAGAGGTGAAGTAAACAGTGCAGTTACCGAGAGTTTCGTAACCCGTTCCACAGAGGTTGCGCTTAGAGGAAACAAAGGAATACACATGACGTGACGAGACTACTCAATCAGTTATCCATGTGCAGTCGAATACAGCACACTGCAAGGTGAGAGTTGTTGTAATGGAAATGCACTCCAACAATCGATACAAAAGAAATGCTGTTCATGTATGGAGATGTAAGTTATCAGATGAATATGTCCGTATGATTTTACAGTTCAGTGTAATACGTTCAAGTGAATTGTTCTAAAACACACACACACACATATACACACAGTTCTATTACACAGGTGGAAAATTAAAAATGAAAACCACTGAAGCAGTGATGTAGAAACACCATATGCACTTGGGACACCGATAGAGGGCATTATATGCAATGATTAACACTGATGTGCAATGGACAGAGTAGGAACCGCGTACTAGGAATAACATTTCTAAGCCTGAGAGCAATACAATTGTAGTTGACTCAGTGAAAGAGTTATCTTTTGTTTAAGCATCGGCCTGTGTGTAGTAAGAATTTTAGACATGTCCCGACGGCATAGACTACCACACTTCGTGCAAATAACGGACTTTGAATGAGGTCGTATTGTGGGTCTGAGGGAGGCTGGACGGGAGCATAGGATTTGAAGTGTCTGCTGTGCATCATTGGTGGTGCCAATGGTCCAACGATGGTGCACATGCACGTCAACCTGGTTACAGACAGCAGTGACATACGGATTCCCACCTGGACCGCCACATCACATGAACAGTCATTGTTGATCGCACGGCAACCACCGTACAGATTAGGACCACTGTTGTGCACATAGTCTCAGCTAGGACCACCACCAACCATTTGCTGGATGCTGGGCTACAATCAAGGGTGTCACCCAGCCGAATTCCTCTCACACCTCATCACCGTGCAGCCCGCCTCGAATGGTGTCGTGAACGATGCAACTGGAGAGACGAATGGTGCGGAATTGTGTTAATTGATGTCAGCAGATTCTGTCTTGGTGCCAGTGACGAGCGTTTGCAAGTGCGGCGTCGACCAGAAAAGCGGCAACACCACAACCAGAGTGTATACGGCAGCGACATATAGGACCAACTCCTGTCATCTTGCTATAGGGAGCAATAGCCTAAAATGAACTTACACCTCTGATGTTTGTTGATGGAAAACATAACAGTGAACGCTACATCCAAAACATCACCCAGCCCATTTTATTGCCGTTGATACAATGCCAGGAAAATGTCCTCTTCCAACAGGACAATGCCCGTGCACACTAGTCTCGTGTTGCCTACCATTCTCTCGAAGGTGTTCGTCAACTACCCTGTTCAGAACGATCACCCGCCTGTCTCCCATTGAACATGTGTGGGACATGTTGAGATGGCGTTTGGTGCGGATTGAATTGCTGACAACAAACCTTAACCAATTGAAACAACAGGTGGAATTAGTTGTAACACTATTCCCCAAGATGATATTCGACACCTTTATGATCGTCTCTATGCATGATTACAGGACTGCATCTTCGCTAAGGGAGGCTACACAAGATAATGACATTGATTTTCAAGACACTCTGTAGCCACTGTCCATAGGTGTACGAACATGTGATCATTGCCATATACAGTAAACTACCTGTATAATTATTCAATACAACCTTCATTCTTGTGGGACCATCGAATCCGCGTGTTCATATTTCATTTTCCACCAATGTATTACCATCATAAATTGTTTGGTTTGCTCACTCGTAGTTCATTCTGTTGAAGATCGGAGTAATGTTAGTTAGACGGAGCAACTATACAGAGAGCAATAGCCTGACAAGAACCCAACATCCAGCTGGCTGTTTTGTCGTCTCGTTGTGAAACTTTGTGAAACCGGCAATTTGAACCCACAGCAATGCATTCGTCGTTGAACTCACACAGATGAAGCTGTTGAAGTTGGTGTTCTCGCTGCTCTAACAGTTAATCCACACATCAGCACACGCCAACATGAAGCCGAAATTGGCATTCCGAAAACAAGTGCACATTGCATTCTTAGGTGCCATAGGTTCCATCCTTATCATGTACACTTACACCAAGAATTGCAAAGAAATTATTTCCATAATCGCGTAGAGTTCTTTCAGTGGGCACAGCAACTAAGTATCGCCAAACCGAACTTTTGTCGGATGTTATCTTACCGATGAATGGCCATTCTCCAAATCAGGCTAAGTGAATACAAGGAACATGCATTATTGGCCCATCGAGAACTCATGATGGTTTTGACAGGTAGACCATCAGCATGAATGGGATGATTGGAAATAAGATTATAAGGTGTTATATTGTGAATGGTAACCGAAACGACAGGAAGTATGCCCACGATGTGCTGATCAAAGAAAATAAAACATTCTTCAGACGAGTGCTGTTAAGTGCTTTCAAGACATCACACATATTATAAACACAATTTCAAAGTACTCCAAAATGGCTAAAAACGGGTTTCTCAAGGTACTATATTTATACACTATCTACCAAAAAGTATTTGGGCACCTGTCCACAATGTTTGCTCGGTGGTTGTCACCCCGTTAGAATCTCGTAGGGCCACCTCTTGCGGCTATAACAGCAGCCACCCTATCTGGCATGCTCTCTACGAGTGTGTGCAGGACATCTACCGGGATTCGTCGCCATTCCTCTTGCAACCATTCCATGATTTGAGCAATGGATTTTGGCCGCGCCTGACGAGCCCTCACCCGGCGATTCAATTAGTTCCCAAAGATGTTCTGTAGGGTTGAGGTCGGGGCTCTGGGCGGGCCAGTCCGATCGGCGAACATTGTTGTCGGCGTACCATTGCATAGTAGGCCTTGAAACATGGCACCTGGCATTGTCATCCTGGAAGTAACACAGGTTCATTCCGTAAAAACGCCACAATGTTGGGAGTATTTCACTATCCAGAATGTTACAATAGGCCTCTGTGTTCATGCTACCACGGACAAACACCAGCGGTCCTACGTCGAAGGCCGTGAAACACAAGTCAACTGACGTACTGAATTACCTATCTTCACGGTTGCACAATTACTTTTTGGTAGATAGTGTAAATATATGAGTCAAAACATACAAAACGACTCAAGGGTCCTGCATTGAACCTTTCAACAGACATTCCACCATCATAACAATAGGGTCACAGCTAAAAGAAACACAATCATATCAGTCAGTTTTGAGGGTAAATTTAAGGCGAAAAGGGCGATAGGGGTGACTTTGCCACGCGTATCAAGTGCGCCATCGCCATTAAGAGCAAAGGCTCAGAAATGGCGTGCAGTGTGCTCGTTTGACTGGGTATATCTATGGGACTTTGAGCGGTATCAGAACAGGACGTACACGCACAACTGCAGAAGGCATATTGTAACGAGTAAGGGTAAGCAAATAGGATGCGGCCGTATACACGTGAACGCACTAGGCTACGCAGAGAGAGAGAGAGAGAGAGAGAGAGAGAGAGAGAGAGCGAGCGAGAGTAGTACTTTTACCATGTTAGCTCCACTTGAGTTCCATAAATGAATTTTTTTGGAACCAAAATTTACATTTACCCTAACAACTCTATTTGATATCTAAGGAATGCCGTCAATTCCCGAAGGTGAGCGTATAACTGCTTTTAAATAAGTGAAATTGATCGTATTTATAAACTCTAAATCTGAATAAGTGATTCCAATCAGTACAATTATTTTACTGGTTCTACGGTTAACGAGCTGTTATCTACTGGCGAGTCAATGGAATACAGCGAGATTTTATTGCTAAGCCAGTGCAATTCGCTAGTAACCAGTATAAATCACCGTTTGATAAGTGAATACCAATAACTAAGTGATCAGTAGAATTATACTCATTTTACTCATCTACAGTCAGATTAACTGATTTAAAGCGGTTTTTTAACTGTTTCGATTTTATAGTTAAGGGTTGCCTACCCATACATCTATAGGCTGTACACGGTAAAATTATCACTTTTGAAAGCCCTGCTTAAGATCTACTCGTATACACGTTGTGTATTCCTCCGCCTTATGTAAAATTAACATTCCCATGGGCCTCATCACTTTATTCATGCGTCGGCCAAGTGAAATTGTGAAGTTATTAAAATAGTGAATATATTATAAATCTGCTCATTTTTACACTTCGATGCATTAAAAAAAACACAGCGAAAGAAATTATTTTAAGTAATCACAGATGGTTACCGAACACTTTATATTCGACTTTAAGATATGGAACTACTTTCCATCCATCGTTACCAACTTTACTGGGCGAATGTCACTCAGTGCATTTGTTAAACTATATGCGCGCAGGGGCAGTGACTTTTTTTCTAAGGTTCAATTATAGAGTGCTGGTTTAATCGTGAACAGCTTTTAGACGCACATACTTGTATAATAACAATCTCTCAGCGTTGCATGCGTAAGTGCAATAAAAGAGAACTCCTAAACCTTTGAACTAACACACTGTTGGTTTCGCAGTGCTCCTTGATTGTAACGAGACTGCAGGCGAGTCAGAACTCTCCTACGTTTTCACACACCGCCTGACATCAATTCCTATACTTGGAGGCCACTACAGAATGTGGGCCAGAGGCGAGGAGACTGTCAGAGTGAAAGTTGCAAAGGACAAAAGAAGAAAACAAACGAGACCAGGACTCCGCGAACTGCAGACGCGAGGAGTGCTACATCGTGTACGTTGTCTGGGCTACACGTTCCTCTTGTGATTCACGCGCAGTTAAAGGGTCCTATGTACTGAAACGTTTTCCGTGAAATCGTTGTTTGCGCCTAAACGCGTGTCTCGGAAAATAAATGTTCTGGAAATACGAAGTTTTGCCAGAAAGGATAAAAAATAATTGTCTATATCGCTATATTTTTTACTTTTATCATATTAAGTGTATTAATGGAGAAAAAAATCGTGAAATTGGTCAAATATCGCATCTTGAAGGCTTGACTATAGCGTTTCTTTAAGCGGTAAGAGAAAAGTACTATTACACGCAGGTAGTTTGATCTGTGTACTTTCATCGCGTGTAATAAAACCCCACATTTACAGATCTAGTTTACACAGTAAAACGTTAGGACGGAAACACTGCACGCCATGAGCGTAGGAGCGATGAGGCGCTAGGCGTACGGGTTAGTGTCGCCCGTATCGCTCTCTCGCTTCTTGACCTTGAACGCGCCGGTATATAGTACCCTAATCAGTTGTGTGTTGACATGCCTGGCGACATTCTTGATGCCCGTGGATTCAACTCAACTATGCAAAACTAAACTGTCCCCACTGTAAGCAATTTCATATCTGGGAACAGACCCGACTTCAAAACACATATGCTTTCTTATTATTTTTCTTACTGGCTCACAGGACAGCGGTCGTTTAGTGGTTAGGCTACTCGCCTCCCGCCTAACACCTAAGCGAACCGGGCGGGGCGGAGTCGCTCCCAGATTTTCGCATGTGGGGATCGTCCCCCCTTTTTCTCTTTCCAGCGTCGTTCCACACTCACCTCGCTTCACCCTCATCGGCTCTCAAGACCTGGTCCACAGTGTATTTGATACGCCTTGGAGGACTCTTAAATAATTAGAAACAATCAACGATGGAATTGCCAAATCACAGAGTAGACAAATAAACAGTGGCATGGCGTTTCCTTTGATGTGGCCGCACCCATTCGCTGATTGGCGCGCAGAGCTCTGGAACGGGCCTTGTTACCGACTGGCTACTACGTGCTGCGAACACGTTCTCTATTGGTTGGCTTGTCGTTTGCCAACTATATTACTAGGCGCTGATTGGCGAACGGAGCTCCGACGTGTTTCTGCCCTGTGGAGCCACTGTACTGGCGTGTGCGGCTGGAACTCGCGGGATATGCGGCTTTTGCAACTCTGTATTACTACGTTCTCTGTGGCCGAGTGATGTGACACCAAATTAGTACGGGACATGAGTTTTCTTCGGAGCAGAAGCCAATAAACAAATTACACATGCCCTAATTTACAGAGGACCTTGAAGTCTTGCGCGATAACAGAAAATATCGTAAATTTCTCATCTCTCTTCTCAAGTTATTATTTTTGCTCACGCCTTTATTGCTGAATTTTGCAAGAAAACCCTTTATAAAGCAGTGTATGTGATTTGCTTTAACGGTGTAATATCCCAAAAATTAATAATTTTGTTTTTGTACCGAAAATAGTCCAACTTGTACACATGATATGTAATGACATTTTCCTCGAATAAAAAATTTTACACTTTAAATTTTTTTTAATAATTTGATGTCATATTAATTCTTTTTTTTCTCATTTTGCTACAGCAATAATAACAAATAATAACTAAGTTTTAAAAATAAAATAAAAAATACTATGTAAACTAACGCCATATGTTCATTAAAAATAAAAGTTAAAAATATGCAAAAAAAGTTTATATTTAACTATTTTTTAAAATATATATGGCTGGTTATTTTGTGATGATATACATGTCATGCGGTAGCCCATGGCGTTAGTTTTCAATTGCACAACTTAGTATTTGTTATTATAGCTGCAGCAAAACAGAATAATTTTGTATTTAAATAAAATTATTCATAAAATATAAAGTGTAAAAATGTTTTACTTAAGGAAAATGTCACGACATATAATGCGTACATGTTGAACAATGTTTGGTACAAATATTAAATTATTTATTTGTTGGAGTCCAATACCGTTAAGAGTAGGATAGACTGATACATTTTCTGTAAAATAGTTGTTTGCACGAATACGCGTATCTCCGTATATAAATGTTCTGCAATAACAACTTTTTGTCAGAAAAGATAAAAAAATTAATTTTCTATGCCCGTATTTTTTCACTTTTGTCATATTAAGTGTATTATTGGAGAAAAAAATTCGTAAAAAATTGGTTAAATACCGCATTTTCAAAGCTTGCATATGCAGTTTCTTTAAGCGACAAGAGAAAAGTACAAACATACAAGCATAGTTTAATATGTGGGCATTCATGGCGTGTAATAATGTTCCACTGATACGCATATATATAATTTACACAGTACAACGTCACGACGGAATCACTCTGCACGCCTTGCGCGTAGGAGCGATGAGACACTAGGAGTGCGTGGTTTTTTTTCGCCCGTATCGCTCCCTCGATTCTTGGCCTTGGACGCGCAGCTACATCCCACTCTTAAGGGGTCTCCCTAGAAAAAATCTGATATGACTCAAGGTCACGCCCGGCCGTTAGGAAACATTGCGAAAGGCCCCGCAAAGACTACGAAAGTTCATTCTAAGGAAGCTGAATTTCTCAAAAATCAGATTTGTAACAGTAAGATAAAATTACACAAACAGATGGAACTTTGTACTTTTGTCCTTTGCCTTAAGGAAATTGCGCAGGAAAGTCTTAACACTGCTATTTTGTTTCGCAATTTCACTGTTTTTTACTCTTTGAATAAATTTGATACTATACAAGTAATAAGTGACGCCTAAGTTAAAGGCTGTTTGCGATAAAGTGAGCACATTTCAAATCAACATCAGAAAAAAGTCACTGCCCTACCTGCATATATTTAACGGGTGCACTGAGTGACATGAGCCCAGTAAAGTTGGCAACAATGGAGGGAGAGTAGTTCCGTATCTTAACGTCGAATTAAAAGTGATAGGTAACCATTTGTGATAACTTAAATTTTTTTTTTGCTTCCTGATTTTTTAGCATCAAAGTGTATAAATTAACACATTTTGTAAAATATTTACTTTCTTAATAATTTCACAGTTTCACTTGACCGACGCATGAATAGGCCTAATATGATGAGGCCCACGACAGTGGAAATTATACATAAGGAAGAAGAATACACAACGTGCATGCAAGTAGATCTTAAGCAGGCTTTTCAAAAATGCTAATTTTACCGTGAACAGCCTATAGTTAACGTTTAAGTTTCCTGAAAAAATTTCTTTCTGCCAAAACATTTAATTACTGAGATTGGCGTATACGTGTAAACGCCGAATTAAAAAAAAAAAAATATTTTCCTGGGGAGTACCTTTAGGACTCCCACCAACCCAGATATCATTCATACGTTCGTAGATCATAACTAGACCAGCGATAAGGGCAATTCTTGCACGTGCATCAAAGAGCATGTTGGACTCCACGCGTGCGTAAAAATCGGTACTAGCGTGTTGCAATTAACAATGAGACTTCAGAGTGGCGAAGTCGATCCAGTGTTGCACTCAGCGAAAACGTAACTTTTGGAACCTTATTTGTGTTTTGCCAATTCCACTTGTGGCGGAACACCAGAATGAACCAACAGTCACGCTTAGTAACAATCGTTGTGCAAACCATGCAAAGTAAGCCGCTGAAATAATCGGAAGTGTTTCAATGATCACATTGTTTCGAACATGCGTATATCAAAGAAGTTTGTTCGGAAATGTTATTTTAGTAGGAGGAAATACGGAAACTCTCAGAATATTATTGATATTCATGGGCCAAGGACGAACAATGTTGAACACTTTTGAAGGATTTTGCTCTAATGTAGCAATTTCGATGTTCACGCCCCGTATATTTTAATATCAAATACTCTCGCAAATTACATATTACAGACCACAGCACTTCAAACACTTCTATAAAATGAATAACTGAAAATAGGCGTATGTCAATTCCCCGTAAATATTTACTTTTCGCTGCACTGTGTACTTTTATCCATTGGGTGTGCGTGTGTATGGTCTTGGGATAAATATTGTTTTGTTCTATTTCAAATAACGATCAAGAAATTTAAAATTGTGTAGTTTTCATATTTATATACAGAGTGAGACATTCACACGACCAAAATAAAGTGTTTTTATTAGTACATATTTATAAACCACGAGAGTAATAAAATAATTGAAAAAGTTTACGAATAATTTTATAATTTTCGGGAAGCTTCGTGAAATTCACGGAAACTCATAACTGTGAAAAACAACGTCCGAAGTTTGCTAGGATATTTCTATATATATTTTTTAAATAGTACTCATCCTTTGCTCTATGCAAATTATTTATCGGTGTTCTTATTAACAGATCTCCGCTGATTTGGAAAATTTTATTTTATGTGAAGTTTCCCTTACCCAACAATTTTGAAGTGCATAGCAATGATCGGCTCTCAAGACTTCAATATTAAGAGCCACCCAAATATCTTCACTCACTTACAGCAATGAATAAAATGGCCGAATAACCTCTGTTTTATGCTAACACGCTATAGGCAGTATATGTAAAAACCTTAGGAGTGATAGACAGGAAGAAATTATATTTATGTTTTAGTTTAGTGCTAGGTAGTCCCATTCTGAAGAATGTGCTTTCTCCTACAATCGTAATGTCCGTAAGGTTCAAGAATGGGTGATGCCACGTTTTCAGAAAATTGGTTTCGCAAAAACAAATTAGATAAAATTAGTTTGTACATACAAAAAAAGACAATAACTGTAAGGATCGAGAAAAACGTAAAAAATTTCTTTCTTTGTATCTATTGTCACAAAACAGAATAGAAAAATAGTATTATGATTTTAAGATTTTGTTTTCACCCTGTTTAATGTTAATTTTTAAAACCATCAGTGCAGTAGGGTTGCATATTTCAGCGTATTATTATAACAAATATAATACAATGGAAGTACGCTGCATAAATTATTTGTTTAAAGTTGTAAGAACATAACTATACAATCACAATAACGTAATGCAAAAAATTAGTATAAAAACACCAACGTAAATGGCTTTATAAAACCGTTGTATCATAGTCTTTTTTGAAGCTCTAAAAGTAATATTTGTTTCAGGTTTTTGTTACTATGCTCACTCGAGAAAAACTCAACTTTCGACCTAAAATATGTAAAGTTATATTTAAGCACAAGGAAAATATGCACAATAATGTGCGTACAAATGTATTTATTTATACGTCACAGCATCTAAGTATACCCACACGGGTTTAAAAGGATATGCTTATTAAAGTTATGGCAAGTCTCTATATAATTTTACACTTTGTAATTAGTTAGGTATGCGCATAATCCTTCTGCAAAAATCACACATTTGAACATAGGTCTTGCACAGTAACTAGTTAATTAAAAAATCTAAATCATCCACAATTATCACGATAAGGGAATAAATTGACGTAGAAATACCGCTGAACGGTCATAGAATTTTAGCCACAATCTTTCCCGTCTACAAGTGACCAGAACTAGCTCCCCGAAAATAGCAAGGCAAAGCGTATTAAAATCCAATTTTCCATACTACTCCTCTTGCCTTCTTGACTTCCATACTTGCCAATAAATCTGGTATTAATTAATCAATACAGAGCAGTAAAATGAGTAGTGAAATAAATAATAATTTTATCAAACAGTAGATTTCAGGGTTTCGATTATATCCGTAAACGCACTCTTACACCTAACAGTTTTTTTGTCAACAGCAGCATGGTATTACATCAATGCCGAACCCCTGTGACGTAGCAATCTTTCAACCAACAAGCAGATTCTTCTTAATATTCAAAGATTTCTTAGGCTTCCCATTACATACATCACGTGCCCAAGAGAGACGGGCGAAGACTCCGATGAAGTGTGCATCCGAACTGACCATTTATTTCTACCAGAACTTCATCTTGCCATGTAGGGCCACATCTTCGGTTGCAGAAAGTTCCTTGCGTAATTTCGATGACTTAAAAAACTGCGTACCGTTGTTCCGTTGTCCAATACGTCCATGACTGCACCAAGGAACGGAAGCGATACGGTGCAATTGTTTCCAACGAAGGTGAAGTGTATTGAAATCGGAGAGATTTGGGCGGCTCTTAAAGGGAATGGTGCATTAAAGCAGTATATTTACCCGATTTTTACATAAGTCGTTTTCCAAAGGGTTTATCGAAATTTTTGGCTTCACAAGACGTAAATAACCATCTTCAACGCCTTTTTACGTTGCTATATATTCACTGCTTTCATTATTCTCGGATCACTGATGGAATAAAATAAACATTCTTTTTCGTACCTTCAATCAGTGCTCCGAGAATAACGATCGCAGTGAAATCGTAACAATGTAAGAAGGTGTTCAAAATTGTTAATTACGTCTTGTCGAGAAAAAATTTCCAAAAATCCTCTTCGAAACAAGTTGTGACAAAAATAATGTAAATATACGGTTCTCCTGCACCATTACCCTTAACCTCGAGGTTTTGAGAGTCGATGGGAATGAAGTGAAGTTAGTATGGAGCTGCACTGGAATGCAAGGGAGGTTGACGGGAGTTCCCCGAGAAAACCCCCCGACCAGCGGCATCGTCCGGCACGATATTCCCATATGCGAAAATCGGGAATCGAATCCTGTTTGCCTAGGTGGGAGGCGAGTAGTCTGACCACTACACCACCGCGGCCCCGCAAAGATGGCGAACGTACAGTATTTAACCTAACTTCGTGTAAGTTGTTGCTGTACGTAACGTAACCTAAACTCACCGTTTTGCAAAGCATACAAAATATACGCGCCATCTATATACACATACTAATTAAGGCTCCATTCGGTAATTTTTTTCCAGCTCCCTAGCTTCCTTGCAATTATTTGCGCTAGCGTGACATGAGAGCACGAAGCATATGTGTGTGCTCTAGACCTCTTGCAGCTGATGAGGAGATTGGCCTGAAGTAGAACGACGTACGATGTCCACTGATGCGCTTGCTCGAGGAAACGGAACGACTTTCATCTCACATGAGGAGCATTGTAGAGGTAGTGGAGTAAGGCCTTTCCTGAAGGTAGGTTACATCCAACATCGCGTTAGCACCAAGTTCGAAGCGTTTAGTTTGCTGATGTAATGCCGAGTTTCTCGGGTCTCGTATAGATAAGATCCTTCGCAATCGGAAGAACACTTGTTCTTATTGTGTGTTGTTTTACAGTGGCAATCCTCGGAAATAACTTCTCAACATATTATATTAAGATCGTAATTATATTTTTTAATAAAAGATAATTATGATTATTTCTTCCTTTTACTTTGGCCCTTTGCAAGCGTCCATCTTTACAGTGGTTTTCAATACTGTAATTCTTAGACTAATATCTTGGCAGCAATATCAGTAGTTATAGCACATTCGCGTATTTTCACACTTTTTGAAAGAACCTTTGAAAAATCACCCCATGGCTGACACATCTGGTTCTGTCCTAATTACGTAAATCATATATCAGGGTATTTAATACTTCCGTATTAATACAACGCGCCTTCGTTTGTAGTGAACGAATCTTTTAACAATATTTTGTCTAAAAAGTATAATGTTTATTTTATAGTCATTATGAATTGTAAACTGAGAGAAAATGTGTGTGTTGGCAGTGGTTGGCAAGAAGTATTTCTTAGGTAAAATATTTTTGAATTGGGGTTATTTATATTATCTCTAAAGTTAACGTTTCTGCTTCCACAGTTACGTTTCCAGGAATGCAAATTAAGAAACACATTTCATTGTTATGTGCAATAGTATTTATTTCTGATTGTCAGTTCAGCGGACATTTGCGGTTGGAGTTTTCCTCCGCGGATTGAAAATGATGTGAAATACAGATATCAGCTGCCCAATAACCAGTCTCCATGTCCCAAAATTGGACTGCTTTTAATCCTATAGTCATATAAATACAAACATAAACAGTATTTGACTTTACAACACTCTCTACGTAATTACAGGCTTTAAAGTTTGTATAAATTCTCCGAATTAATTTTACTGCAGCTAGGATATACTCAAGTTATCAAAATATTTCCCCCATACTTGTTCACGTTTTGTTTACATGTGGTGGAAAAGTACGTACTGAGTAACTCGAAAGGAGAACTTCAACAGGGCTTTACACTAGCTGGAAGTAACCGCGAACATACCATAAAAGTTATTTCTTGAACGGTTATATATGGATATCTGTTCTGCTTTACATTGTCATTTCAATATATTTAAGTTTGCAAGCTGAGCCATAATAGACAAGTATGAACAAAATCAGACGAGTTAATAAGTGTACTGTAATAAGTGAAAGATTAATAACAGAGGTAATTGAATTGGAATTTTGATTGGATCTCCATTGCCTATAATGACTAAAAAAAAATTACCAAAAACATTTTTAGTTACTTTTTCGTAGTCATTGTAGGCAATGGAGAACCAATAAAAACTCGAATTTAGTTTCACCACACCATTGCCATTTAACTTCAGAAACAATAACAAATGTTATGTTCTCTACTTGTTTACCGCAGGGATAAACGATCAATTGATTCGTTGAAATAATCCATACGTTAACACCTTATGGTTACAGCACTTGTGTAACGATCGTTCTTGCATGAACTCGTTCACATCGTTTTGGCGTTTTCACAAATTGAGAAAAGTTTAAGCGTATTTGTACCTCATAATTTAAAAAACATCAATAAATAAAACTGTAATAATGATTAACTGCACTAATAAACATTAAACTGGTATATATTGCAGTGACTTTCCCAACGAACAGTTTCACACAGTAGGACTAAACAGCTGTTCTCATGAAACATCAAAGAACCTGTTGTAATAGTCCTTCAAATAAGACAAGAAATTCTTGGAATTTCATGGTCGCGTTAGGGAGTAAAATACAAATATTTGATACGGTAATCACTATTTTTCCAAACAAGCAGCCTAAAAACCTTGATACCTATGGGCGCTTTTGTGCGATTTTCATGATCACATACAAAATTGCCATTGAAATATGGATTCCACGACAAATTTCAAAGTAGACATTTGAATTGTTTATTGCTCTGCCTTTTTAAAAATATGCGGATACAAACTGAATTCCTGCAGAAGTCTCACGGTAGAATAAAGAAAAATAATTTAGCCTCTGGTTGTGATCAGGTATGTTCCCGCAGTATCAAGCTTACACTCCTTAATTCTATACAGAGATTTTTTCAGCGTAATAATTAAGAAACGTGAATATGACAATGAAATGCATATATAGCATTGAATATACTAGAATCATTAGCTTCCTATTACACATTTATAAACTTCAACAACTGGGAAACACATTACTGCACATCTACGGTTAATTTCGTCAGTGTTAAAAACCCTGCACTCTGTTCTTGTAATTATCGTTCACTAAGATTTATAAAACGAATTATTCATGTTTAGAAATTCGCGGAACCAGTCTCAGTTATTACCTTCCGTTATGGTTATACAAAATGAAGTGCGTGATAAGCAAACATACTGCATCAATATTTTTAATTCGGTGGCGTTGTCTTTCAAGGTTACTTCACTTACATTATTTCGCAATGTTAGATCTGGTAGAGTGAGTAGTGCTAGAGATAACAAAACTTTTCGGTTACTTCCATTCCTTATTGTTCTAGGCAAATGATGGGATCAGTGATTTCTACTGCTGTTTTAAGAGGACTATGTAGCTGCGCGTTCAAGGTCAAGAAGCGAGCGAGCGATACGGGCGACACTAACACGCACGCCTAGCGCCTCATCGCTCCTAAGTGCAAGGTGTACAGTGTTTCCGTTGTAATGCCGTATTGTGCAAATTAGATATGTAACAGTGGGGTTTTATTACACGTGATGAAAGCCCACAGATTAAACTACGTCTGTATCTTTGTACTTTTCTCTTGCCGCTTAAGGAAACTGGATAGTCAAGCTTTAAAAATGCGATATTTGAACTCACTCACGTTTTTTTTCTCCATTAATATATTAAATAT
The DNA here is from genome assembly GCA_029891345.1 of Dryococelus australis. Taxonomy (NCBI): domain Eukaryota; kingdom Metazoa; phylum Arthropoda; class Insecta; order Phasmatodea; family Phasmatidae; genus Dryococelus; species Dryococelus australis. Next base: position 92,838,320 of record CM057009.1, on the reverse strand, counting down.
GATAAAAGTAAAAAGATAGGGATAAAGACAATAGTTTTTATCCTTTCTGGCAAAAAGTAATATTTCCAGAACTTTTATTTTCCAAGATACGCGTGTACACGTAAAAAAACGATTTCACAGAAAACGTTTCAATACATAGTACTCATAACTTCCCTATCCTAGCCATTGTTTTTCAGCGTGTTTTGTGTGCTTTTGCGTGCCATCGCATATTTTAACATATTCGGATTGTTTTAGAATATTTCTTCATGTATTCGCTTACTCAATGATGTTTAAGTATTTTTAAACCGAGCCGAATATTTGAGTAGATGCAGGTACGTAGGTACTGCACGTGGTGCATGGAGCTGGTATAATGACATCTGACGGTGACGATTTTGGATTGTGGTAGTGTTTAAAACCATAACTTTCAGCAATGGTGTTCGTAGACACAAACATGGATGCATTAATAACTTCGAACAAATGTCACAACAGTGTGCCAAATATGGTGCACTGCATTTTAGAAGACAACTTACAAATTCATGCATAATGCCCAACAGTACAGCTACTCCAGCATCTAAGAAATGATGTATTCTATCACCATCTCTACAATGAACGACTGAGTTTTACACCATCAAGAAACCAAGATGTTCTACTATTACTGTGCGAGTGAACATCACACGCCAGAATAATAAATGTTCTGGGATGATCAACGAAAATTTGTTCGTCGGGGCAAAGAGTGCATTTCACCATAGAAAATGTTGGCATTTCTACCAAGGACATCTGCAATTACTTGGCCAGCACAGATAACCATTCTGTAGATATCCAGATTAATATTTAAGGTGAGAAACATGAGCCATAAGGTTTCTGCTAGAACCCGTTACTGACCAGAGATAGGGATGGTCAAAAACACAATTTTACTCTCTAGTTTCTTCGGTGCTAAACGAGACTCGCTCGTTATGTTGAGTCTAGCTCGTTCGAAACGTTGGCCCAAAAACCCTAAAGTGGTGATTGTCCACGGCACAATTTCATTGAGTAAACCTAGTGAGACCAGCATGTGCGAACTCACTCGTTCAACCGCAAACCCATTTTGCAGATAGCTGGTGTGACATTGCCACGACACGCGCTCTCATCGCAAATGCACACAGCGTCCAAGAAACACTGTTCCTGCGTACAGATACATAAACCACTTAGAGTGAGTGAGTGAAGCGCTTTGAGCGGCTCTTAACATCGAGGTCTAGAGAGCCGATGAGGGTGGCGCGAGGTGAGTATGGAGCAGCGCTGGAATGAAAGGGCGGGGGAAACAGGAGATCACCGAGAAAATCCGCTGTGGTGGTATTGTCCGGCCGGATTACCACATCCGAAAAGCAGGCAGCGACCCCGCCGGGAATAGAACCAGGTTAGCCTTGGTGAGAGGCAAGCAGTCTAACCACTACACCACCGTGGCTCCTATAAACCACTTAGCGATCTTGTATATTCTTATTAATGAAAGTCACATTAATGCCGCTTCGTTTATTTGATAATGATGAACGTAACATACAGGTAATAAGAAAAGCTAATCTTTGTACATTTATCATATAGTTTCCCTTGAAGCAAACAAATGGGACAATAAAATAAAATAAATAGTAATGTCACTACTGTTACGTATACAATTTCTCATGGCAGTTTACAATTTAATTTTCATATGTCGCAACATGTGTTATGTTGTCGTGGATGAAAAACAAATCATCCACATGTTCAATCAATATGGAGCACTCTATGTTGCTAAAGATTTGTCCGACATTGCTTTAAAAAAAATATTAAAAAAAACACACACACACTTTCGTTTGATGCACTGGTGGCAGGTAAAGGTGGTTCACGATAAAGTGAGCATTTTGAAATCAATCTTAGAGAAAAGTCACTGCTCCAACCTGCATATATTTTAACGGGCGCACTGAGTGACACGCGCCCAGTAAATTTGGTAGCGATGGATGGGGAGTGTTAGGTAACCATTTGTTATAACTTAAATTATTTCTTTGGCTTTCTGTTTTTTTTTTTATGCACTGAGGTGTGAAAATGAGCCGATTTGTAAAATATTTAATTTTCTAATAATTTCACAGTTTCACTTGACCGACGCATGAATGAAGTGATGAGATCCATGGCAATATTAATTTTACGTAAGGCGTAATAATACACAACGTGCATATAAGTAGATCTTAAACAGGGCTTTCAAAAATGCTCATTTTACCGTGAATAGCCAACGCATATCTTCAATTTCAGCGAATTTGTGGCACACGTCATAAAATTTAAACCCTTAAGCAAGAGTGATATTTTGAAAGTACCATTCCGTCGTCTCCAGTGGTATGTTTTCTTTTCGTGGGCAAACATATTAGTATGACGTTAAATAGATTTGTCAAAAAAACATATTTCGAACATAATTCAACGCAGTTGAAGCGCCCGGCAGGCGACTGCCTATGTACCGAAATGATGCAAGGCGCGCTATTGTTAAAAGAGACACAAATTAACTTTTGTAGAACCCCGCAGAAGTAATTAAGTCAGTAATCACAAAGAAAATTATAAAAAAAAAAGGACCAGGATGAGTAATCGAACCAACAATGGGGACAGCATGGGTGTAGAAGCTATGATGTTTGTGTGGGCCCGTCCCTCACTGGAATTATGATGATGATCTCGGAATGTGGGTCGCATTTACCTACAGTGGCCTTTCATATTTACAGTTACTTTTGTATCATCGCTTCAAATGTATTTAGGTAATATAGAATAATATAATGGGTAATTAAAGGCTTTCTTACGTGAACTGTCCACTACAATTGGCGTCATCAACTAGGCAGATTAAAACCACCGTGCCGTATGATGTGTTAAATCTTATGAATTAAATTAGCTCTATCTTAGAAATGTATAGCGATGTTCTTCGTGTTTGGAATAAATTAAAACAAGCCACAAAGAGCTGCTGGATTGCAGGTAAATTCAGTAGAAGTAAGCTAAATACTTGTCTTGAAATGACATTTTGACCATCATGTTGACGAAGATGGCAGATTTGTAGCTGGTAGGAACCACAGGAAACGGCGTGGTGGTGTAAACAGTGAGTGTCGAGGACAACTAGGTAAGATGATTCAAGGGTGGTTTGCCGTTGCGTTCCGCAGTATGAAGGCGAGTCGGACCTTCCACCCAGTTGAAAATTTCCAAAATCGCCGGGACTGGAACCCGGGGCCCCCAAATAAGACGCGTCGGCACAACGGAAGTGGTGAGTATAGCCATGGTTATTCAGATATTTCCATACGTGGAGAATTTCATTAAAGCACTGCAATGTAACCAATACACTCTTTCCTCAACTTACCGCTTTTGAACATGCGAAATGTGTATTCAGAGATCTAAGTCGTGTGGAGAGTAGGTCTATCTAAGGGGCATTTGACAGCCAATAGCATTACGTTTATGGATTGAACTTACGTTAAGGCATATTAAGACAACGCTCATGAAAAGGACTCCAAAGAAATATTTTTGTGAAGTAGACTGCATGTTGAAACAAGAGCTCGGAAATATGTCTGCAGTCGATATTACTTTATTTATTTATCATGCGTTTTGAATGCCCCTGAACGGCGACCAGTCCTTAGTAGTGGAACACTGGACATTCAGGAATGGGGGATGAATCGGCCAGGAACTATCCTAGCATTCGCCTAAAGTTATTTCGGAAAACCCTGGAAAACCGAAACCAGAATGGCCGGACAGGGAATCGAACCCGGGTCCTCCCGAATACGAGTCTGCTGCTTATCACTGCTTCAAATATCTCGTAATAATGCAATAACGCACACAAAGACACCTTTCCAGCAATCTGTACTATAATAAATTAAGAAACTGTAGGTTATTTTGACCCAGAAGTTTCGAAATTTGAGGATAGAAACTTCTAAATAGATTCTGATGTATTAAAAGTTCTCATCTTTTGTACAAGCAGCTACCAAACTTCAATTTTTGTTTTTGATGTTAATAAATTACATGGGATCTACATTATCAAATTAGTACATAACCTTTTAATATGAATTGCTTTTAACAACAAATACCAATTTTTTTTGTAGGTGTTCTACATATCCATGGAATCGTATCACTCTGTATCAAAACAAACATGGGAATTAAAAATTAATTTTTTTAATGAAGTTTTGCTTCCCAGCACGCATTTTAATGCACATATCTTTGATGTATTAGCTTATTGTTACATTTCTGTTTCGTTATGTTGGTGGATTGAAGGCAAAGGGTAAATAATCATGCGATGTCAGAAACGAGCCCAGCAGTGTGAGTTAGACCACTATGTTTTTTGTTAATAGCAGGTTGCTGTACATAATTTGACGTGGTAATCACAGTAATTCCGACGAGCGAAGCCATGGTTTATTTATTAATTAGTTTGTATTCATATATTTTAAATACATTTTTTCATTAATTCGTTTTTATTTATTTAGGTCATTTAATTTTTATTTATTTATTTCCATTTTTTATTTTTTATTTTATTATGCTTATTTATTTTAGCTATGACAAAAACAACAAAAAAAATACCTGTCCCGTTTGGTGTTAGGGTAAAAGCTGTTTTTATTTTTTACCTACCAGATTCTGTACGAGTTGTCGACTATCTTGAAGTGTGTGTACGATATTTTCGCATATTCAACTGGATTTGGCAGGTAACAGTGTGTTTCTTTCCTAAATATTATAATTTACTTACATTACAAACTAAGTGTTAGCCATTAGCTAGGGATGAAGACTGTAAATTTGTTATACATGAAATGAAAGCTTGAAATGTGTGCATTACTACGTACTTGGCGGGAACCAAATGCCAGGTATGTGATTCTCTCTAACGGCGGATACTTGAACTAACCACAAGGGGGGTAAGAGTACGGGCGTACTCTTATATGCACACTCGCTGTGAGTATTACTTTCAGTGGTACACCAAAGTCGTTCTTTTTTATGTGAAGGATTTGGTATATACTGTTACATATAGGTAAATACAAAACAAAAACCAGACCGGAAGCTGGTGTTCACTCACGAAAATTTAAAGGAAGCTAAGAGAAGAATTGATAATGGTGAAAGCAAGAGATAAGTTGCCATTTCGCTGGGAACAAATGAATGTATACTGGGGAAAATTCTTCAAGCTCTAAGTATTCTTTTTTTAACGTAAAAGTAATAACTATAATATTTTTAAACCAATAAATGTACAGAAAAATATCTACAAGCCTGAAATCATTTCTTGCTAGTGTAGTTACGCATTTAGATGTATTTAATTCTCTGATTAAGGGCCGAGATAACTAAATCTTATGGGTTGCTATTGCTAAAATGAGATAAAATACTCAGAAATGAGATTATTACGGAGATAGATAGTTCAATTCCTATATTTTATAGCTTAAAAATCTTATAAAATATTTCCTTAATTTATATTAACATTTATAAAACACATTAGTGCATTGGTTCGTGATCACAGGAAGAACTTAATAAAAGTAGGTATTGATATTTTGTAAATTAAATATAAATTTTTTAATAGTACTACCCAAAGTTAGTATCCTTTCTATTATTATGAAGGCCTGCTTCAAGTCTGATACGCGTGTCAATTAGCAAACTGAAGCAACTTTATGTGAGTACTCCTGTCCTGCCTGAACAATTTATTTTTCGTCCCGCCAGCTGGTGAAATGTGTGATGCCTATATTTTTCTGGAGTACGATTAAATGCTGCTAAAATGGGATTGGTGTGTTTACAGAACTACATGACGTTAATGAACTTTGTTAGCAAGTCTGCTTGGTTATTTGCGATGTCTATATTTGGTAGCCCAGATTTATAAACTGTTATTTTGTTTGAAGAGGGTTTACTATTTTTGCAGCAGAAAAAGGTACTTCGTTTTTCTTCGCCCCCCCCCCCCCCCTTCTCCCTCACCCACCCCGGGGTGACACACGTCTGAACGCTTCCAAGCGCTGATCCATACTGAAGAGATGCGCGTGGCGCTCCTGGCGCGGCCGAGCGCTGTCTGGTGGCTACTACTGGCAACGAGTTCAGCCTCTCGCACACTCTGGCACCTTCCATACTCCTCTACGCTATTCCTGCCGCCTCCTTAACCTTCCCGAGCCGCGTTTTCGCGTATAAATGTTCGTTCCCAGCTCGAGCAAGTGTGCAGTGTTCCTCTTCGAGTTGCGCAGGCTGGCCGACGATAGATCATGTCTACACCACTTCGTACTTCGGGGCTTCAGCATACTAGACGCGTTTTCGCGTAATATGAGTACTACTCAAGTTAAGTATTGCAATGAACGTTGTTGTTATGCTGGGGGTACAGTTTCCCTTTTAGTAGTGGTTTTTAGCGATTTATGTATATATGGATTTTTGTAGGGGAGAGTTTCTTCACTGTTTTGATTGTGTGAATTTTCAATATGGTATTTTTATGGGAATGTTTGTAAGAGGTGGATTCTTCCTTTTTTGGCGTGCTGTAGGAATGGTCTCCTGGACTACGATTTGCCAAAAGAATTTTAATGCCAAGCAGTCTAGTGGATATTTAATTGCGTGCCTTTATGCTCATGGTTAAGTGTAAGGAAGGTTTTTGCTCCTTCCCAATGGTATTCTTAAAATTAGTATTCCAAGTTTTTCCTTTTTGTGAATCATCAGGTATGCTTTACTTTTAAAGTTGTAATAGTGCTTGCTTTACTCAGGGAGACATTTTACCTTTTTTAATGGGATTTCACAAGTGTTTATTCAGGTTGGGTGATTTCTCACCATATATTAATATTGTTGTTTTTCTGTTTGTTCCAGTGCATGTGTGTTCTCTGCTTCCCCTAGTTCACCGTTTGGTAGCAAGCAACAGAAATTTATAGATGCAATTTATATTTTTCAAATCAAGTTGCAAAGTTGTTGTTCTTGGTGATAATGTATAGCTGAGCTTCAATATATTTGTATTGATTTTGGAATTTTTGTGTCCATTCTTTCTTTATTCTTTTAATGGTGTGCATCCTTATCCTTGCCTTCATTTAGTCCTGCTAAAGGGGCGTAACAAATAAATATGTTTCATATGAATTTTAGTTTTAAAAAAATGGCGTTATTTGTATTTCAGCTAGTGTTGCCAAATAATTTATCTAATTCAAAATTAATTCGTACCACACACGATTGGTTGCCTTTTACCTTTTTCGTGACCTTCTTGTTGCAATTTTAGAGATGCCACCTCCCACCAAGTCGATCAGGCTTCGATTCCCGTTCGGGGTCACTGCCAGTTTTTCGCATACGGGAATCGTGCCGAGCGATGCCACTGATCAGTAGGTTTTCTCGGGGTCTCCCGTTTCTCCCGCCGTTCCATTCCAGCGCTGCTCCATATTCGCCTCAATTCTCCTCAACGCCTCTCAAGACCATAGATGTTGAGAGCTGCCCAACTCACTCAAATAAACTGCAATTTTAGGGAAAGTAGAGGACGCTTAGGCTTATGGTCATTAAAAGATTTTCTCGGTCACTCTCGCGTACTATTTTCGTTTCATTATTGTTACAATTTCGTTTTATTCATCATCAAATTTTGGCAACAGTGCAACTATCCTTTCAACTTCAAGCACTGCGATTTGGATATTATCTTTCAAGTAGTTGTTTTTAGTATCGTGTTAATTATTTATTATTTATTTTACATGGCACGGTTTCCAAATCTCTCGGAAGATTCAATTGGATATTTACTGATCAAACGGAGAAAGAACTTGCAGCTCATTGCAGAGATTTGGACCAATGACGTTTTGGATTTACAAAGAAAGAACTCACGAGGTTGGCTTTGGGATTTGCCGATTAAAATGGTGTTGGGCACAGATTCTACAACGAAAAAAAAATGGCAAGTAAGGATTGTCTATCAGAATTTTGCAAAAGACATATTCTATCTCTTCGTGCTCCTGAGAAAATTAGTAGAGATATGATTATTGAATTCAATAAGAAACAATCTGTAACAGTGACAACTCCAACAGCTTTTACTGATGATGAAAATATTAACTAAAAGGTGATTTATAATTATGTTTCCATGGTACAGCCAGTTTCAAACCTACCAATTAGGCCTACTTCATCAACAACTATTTATTAATGCCACCATTCTGAAACAAAAAGGCTTACCGATATGATTCCAACAAAAATTACGGTTCAGTATATTCATACATTGCCTAGAAGTAAAGTTGCAAGAACACGAAAATCCACTTCGGAGAAATCGGAAATCTTATCAGCTTCTCCTTATAAAAATGCACTTATGGAAAAGTTAGTGAAAATAGGAGACGAAGAAAAGAGTAAAAGAGATAGAATGGAGAGGAGGAAATGATAACAGAAATTGATATTTCAGCACCATGAACATCTTCTGGTTCAGTTTCAAGGGAAAAAAACCTTCATCTCAAGTTCTTCCTGCTTCAAGAAATGCCCTATCTCGAGTGACTGACAATTGTTCAGGTTGCAATGAGGTGTATGAAAAACCTATTTCAGAAGAGTTGATTCAGTGCCTACTCGGAGTAGTGGCATGAATATTGCACAAGTTACGAAGGAACAAACATGTTTGTGTGTGATTACTCTTAGTGCGTACTCTTTTCCAATGATCTGCGTACTCTTACCCAACGTTGTGTCTAAGAGTACGCATTTACATTGTTTTATTTAAACTGATATCTAAAATTTTGGACATTCTCGTAGGATTATTGCTTAGTGTTCCAATATTCTTGAATGTATAGAGATTATTTGACAATGTGCTAATTATCTAAAATCGTAGTAGATTAATATTTATATCCACAGAAAATTTAAGTGCGTATTCCTACCCGCCTACGTATAACATCGGAAATTCCCGCCTTCATGCAAATTACTACAAAATCTGTGAAAAGAAATATTTGTAACATTAAGTAATGCAGAATGCCAGATGTTATGAACTGAATAGTCTTCGTTCTCAAATTATCGACCATTCGCGAATTATCAATTATAATTTCAAAAGTTGGGTTATTAAATACTCTATTAATTTTGTAAACACGAACTAGAATTATAGACGACTTTGGGCTCTTAGGGTACGCTAAACAGCAGGAAACTTAGAATATTATACAAGTTCACTCTGTTGTGTGAAACCTGTCTATATAATGAGACATTGATTACTTTAGTTTCCCATGCTTGCTTCTAGGGCACAAAGCCCACTCCTATTTAAGTGGATATTCTATATACTTCTATTTTATATACTCACTCATATACAACGTACATGCCCACGAATACGTCCATATTTCATGCAGCAGTTTGTACAAATTGCATGTATCTTCCTTTATATTCGTATTTGCTCATACCCGAACCACTGTCTTTTTTATTAAAAGTGGCAGTGCCTCAACAGATATATGTTTAGTCTTATTGGATCCGTATTATTATAACTGCAAAAGTTACACCTACTCTGATACTATTGGCATTCAAGCATCATAAATAATATACAAATTAATGCACATGCCACAGCAATACAAATTAGGCATTTATGCTCCAGTTCTACATTTGGAAGAAGAATCTATAATTTTTTTACAAATGGTGTGGCTCTTTTTTCCTGATTTGAATAGTCTGTTTGAGGTAATTTTAGTAAGTAGGCTACAACCAGCAGAAGTCGTTATTTGCGCTGAAAAACAACTTCCTCAATTCACATAAATGAGTTTTGTTTATAACCGGTCGCAGGACTTGGTGGCGCAGAAGGTAACGGATTAAAAGCGAAGTGGAAAGAGTGTGTATGTTCAAACCTGGCCACTACCGAAACTTTTTTTTGTTTTTACTTTTTTAAGTTACGGTAAATTGCGCATTATAAATAGTAACCTATCGTAAATATGTTTCTGTCATGTAAATATATGGTTAAATTCAATAACAGCAATATTTAATTCGCAACTGAAGTCGGCCGTCACTTATTCAATCAGTGAACATGTTTCACATCACTAATTCAATCCGTAAAATTTTTTCACTTAAAAAATTAGTGGTTTTCCGCTGATTCTAGGTGGAGCCATTTTAACTGATTCGAGTAGTTGAATTTTATTGCGAATCAGTGGTTTCCTACTGATTCGAATTTAGAGTGTACGAGACTTTCTTAGTAAAATGTTCAATGACATCGTTAAATTCAGTAGTGGTATCATTAGATAGAAGCGATATCTGTCAGTATACTGGTTTCAACAAACAACGATTTTTATAGAAATATCAAATATATGCCATTAATAGTTTTATGAAATGTAAAGCACGACGGGGAATGTAAATAGAAAATGAGAATTTGAGATAAAATTTTGTTGCAAAGTATTTCCTTAAGTTTACATAACCGCTACAAAATATTGCATATTTTTCATTAGAAAGTGTACAACACAAAACACGAACCGAAATAATGTTTTCAGAAACATAACAAATAAGCTACCAGCTGCATCTTCGCGGTTAGCGGACATGAATAACAAAGTCATGTGTTTAGGTTAGAGCTGTCTTGGCGATGATATGTCAAAAAAGAAATTCAAGTAAACAAAGTTGTCAAAAACAACTCGCTATACACTGAGAGTGTTTTACAATTTACAGAAAAGACACAGGTTTTAAAAAATTTTGGGACATGTAATTATAATTTTTGTAATGAACTGTATTCTTACACAGGCGCACATAACCATATATATTGCTGATGAAAGCATAGGTAGCCATCAGTAAGCCATTTGATGGTTGTGAAGTAGTAAATCAATGATGGACCATTACCGGTGAAACCATAGCTTATTTTGGGGGTTTTATGGCTCTCGCTCTTCGCAGATTGCTACTTCAATACAATATGTATTTTTCTAATATAATAAATATAGATCACATTATAAAATGAGTACGTAATTCGTAAATATTTAGTGATGTAAATATCAGTGGCAAAATACTGTAAATACACTATTAACTGGGGCTTCGTGACTGGTATCGAATAACTTGACATATATAATGTTTTACATGTACGACTGCATATAATTAAAATGAGTAGTTACAACAATCAAGCTAACTTTGAAGGGGTTTTGTTTTTTCACATCTCGAAAATATTAATACATGCCGACTGTATTTCAAAGTCATATTTTTGAGTTATTATAGCGATTCCGGTAGGAATTTTCTCTTAACGACACTGTTTTTTTTTGTTTACGGCATCTCCAAATTTTAAAAAACTGGTTTGTTTGCTTGGTAAATTTTAAAGGCCATGGGATAATATACGTAATTTATATTACATAAATGTTTAATAATTCAAGTCCGAATATATTACAAATTACTTCAACTGAACATAAAAGTACACAGAGAGCGCTGGACTAATATGCTGGGTTGTCACTGCTAGGGGCGTAAGTAAGTGCCCCCCCCCCCCCCTTCAAAGGTGGGCATATGATTTTCTCATATAATGTGTTTAATAGTGGATTAAACGAAAGTCAAAAACAAAGAATAGTTAAGAATGACACTAAAAATAATTATTTTAAAGAGAGAGTAGGCCATTTGATGGCTGTGTAGTGGTAGGCCTACGTTGATGGACCATTACTGTTTTAAGCACATGGGCCATGCTTGAGCCATTTGTGTTCAATACAACTGGGCCAGTTATGAGCAGAGTGTGACTAATTAACTGGTGCCACTTGAGAACCTGCGATGGTGTTGGGTGTATGCCAGCTGTTGACCAGCTTTTTTTCCGGCTTGGAATCCGACTCTAAACCTTTAATGGGCCACGTGTGGTTTGCTACATGGGCAGCAATTGGCAAATTGGCTTTTAATAAAGCAAGAAGTCTGATAACTAATGAGCCTACTTTCCTCTGCATGGGTGCAAATAAATTTTAGTGAAATTCTTAAAAGCTTAGATGGCAGGTAGTCGTTGACGTCTCATTGACTGCAATACCATTAGAGATGAGACCAGAAACATGTGAAACAGTACCAAGGCAATAAAAATACACGAGTGATTTACCCAGAATTCGAGTTCAGAAAAACTCGTAAAATTAAAATAGTGTGCATTCAACTACATCACGGATGTAGGATTCGGAGTGTCAACTTTGGATGTAATTAGTCTTAATGTTTTGAATGATAGGGTTCATTAACCTTAAATATTTTCACGGCCAACATTTGGAATATAAGTATCTGAGCCACTAAAAAAATATAAGTTTACATGACCTACCACAATGCCACGTGTGTGAAAAATTTGGTGGAAATCGGTTGGTTGGTTTTAGAGATATGGCATAAGATCATTACTTTTATAAACAGGGATATCTTATAAAAACCACCTAACAGTTTCTATATTGGCTGTTTATAATATGTAGAAACTATTTGCATTAAAAGTTTGATTGAATTTGGTTAAATTGTTAAATAGATATGCCAAACATTTCTAAATATTTATATGTCCGCTATTTCGAAAATCAATGCCTGGCCCTGTTTAAATAATATATCTTTACATGGACTTCTGTAGTTGTTAAGCATTTGATGGAAATTTGTTGAATTGTCCCGTAAATATGGTAAACTATCCCACGTACTCACTTAAAAGTGCATTGAAAAAAAAAAGAAAGGATCTCTGTAAGTATAAATTATGCTTCTAGTTAATACTGTTTGCATACAAAAATTGGTTGAAGTTTGTTGAAACGTGTCGTAGATAAAATTAACATAAATTGTTTATATAAACAACATTTAAGCATGAATGCGCACATCACACATGTTAATTTCCATATCCTACTGTAGCAATATACATCGTGAAATTTTTGTATGAATCGGTTGATTGGTCCTCGAGATATGGCATAATAACTCCATTATTAATGTGGCGATCTTCATAAATAGAGGACAAAATGTTTATATATTATAACGTTCAATTATTGAAATAGATACAATATACAAAGTGAAAAGTAAATACGTTACATGGCTTCGTAGATATAATACACTAAGCTAAAATGTTTGAATAGGCGTCATTACGAAAATAAAAGAATTGCACACTTAAAACACATAAATTATTAGAGCATACCACAGTGTAACTCCATCGCCAGATCTCAAAGAAATCGGTTGATTGTGTCCCGAGATATGACATAAATATTGTATTATTTCATGTGGGAGTATCTTAAAAAATGGCGACGAAATGAGCCTTTGCATAAACAATTTTGATTGATATAATTGATCATGTCAGTATACAAAATTAATTTGAAATTTGTTTTGTACTTTCGTCGATAAAAAATCATGAGCTAAAATGTTTATCTTGCCGCCATTTTGAAAATATGTGTGTCTACCCATTTCAAAGTTTATAAGTTTACATGGCCTACCGTAGTGCTACTTATTCACCAAATTGGTAGAAGTCGATTGTTTTTCGAAGATATCGCGTGGTTTTAATTTGTCATCCTACAAAACTGAGGACAAAATATATTTTCCGTGGACACATTTTATGGTTGTAATATATACAGCTAGCATACAAAATGTCATTGGACTTAATTACATGCTTTCGACAACATAAAATACAAAACTAAAATAACTATAGTCTCAATTTTGAAAATAAGTGTCTGACATGCCTAAAACATATAAGTTAACATCACCTCAGAAGACTGTACACGAGCGTAACATTGTAATTAACATAACAATAAGCTAAGAAGAGCTCTAAATGTAATAAATAACTGTAAGGACAAAGCTCAAAGACATTACAAGACGCTTATAGAGAATAACTTTCAGCAGTCGCTATAAGGAGAGTTTTGTTTCCTATTTTATCTATCGATTATGATTACACATCGAGCGTAAATATCACCAAGACAAGTTTTTCGTTATCATATTTACAATACAGCTGAACTAATAAAGATGTATAAATAAATAAAAAATTGCCTATTGCATATTCGAACCATCGAACCATGTATGTATATACCGCAGCGCCAACCACTCAGCCACCACTACATTATCAAAGAATATACATACGTACTGTGTATAGTTGCAACCATTTTTTTGTGCTGTTTATTTCCAGTAACATTTTGAAGTACTTATAATGCATATTAAGACGTTTTAATACCAAAACATGATTCGATATGAAGGTTCTGTTGTACTACGTACATTTCATTCCATTTCTCACCTTATAATCGTTAGAATCGTACATTAAAACAGCAAGAGGGAGCATCTACTACCCGAACGCTTGCCATATTGGAACTCCCATACGACAACGCTGGCCCGAACCGAATGGTCAACACGTATGCGAGAGGTTTTGGCTCCAGCATAGCAAATCTCGGACACATGAAGCCGCATAGGGGTTTACCACTCTACTCGGCTCGAATGGTCTGCGGAAGCCGAACCATCTCGAGCGTAAAGCCCCCTGGACGTACGATGGAGCCACGGGTATACAGGGACGATTATCGAAGCACCTCGTTTCGGGACACGAATCCACGTCCGGAATTCGCGGAGAACAATGCTAACGGTTTCCTCCCTGCCGAAGTGTCTTGTGCGCGGGACGGAGGCAGGCGGTGGGCAAGGTCGGGCGCTGCGGTGACCTTGGGGGAGTGAAGGAAGGCGGAGACTTGCTGTGTCCGCGCGGGGGTAGGGCAGGCCGGGCCACAGCCAGTAGGTCACCGGCGCCGCGGAGAAAGTTCGCCTGCTGGCCATCCTCCCGCGTCACTGGCAGCCCAAGAAACGTATAAAAAAAGTCTGGGGCGGGGGCGGTGACTCGTGTTGTTGGGAAGGAAAAGGTGGGGGGGGGGGGGGCGGAAGCAGGAATCGGGAACAGCTGCCGCTCCGTGAGTCAGGTGGTCGGCATTGTCCACGCGGGCTCGCCCATTGCCCAAGATGTGAAACCCCTCCTCCCATGCGAAGCCCGGAGTGAAACCAAACCAAAACCGTCACAGACCCAACCTGGGTCTCTTTCGTGACGATTCGTCACAAGCCCTGCTTATTCAGACATCCACGAATTATGGACTACTTCCTGGGGTGGAAGTCGGGTGGTTGTTTACAAACTGAACTTACACAAATACACGGTAATGTCTAGATACCTGCAAAATTCGCATTTATTAATTGGTGGCGTTTTACTTTAAGCATTTGTATTTACGCACGATGTTCGAAATTTGCCCTTGTTTTATTCAAAATGCTGTTGGTAACCCTGCAAGCCCAATTCTGGCTCGATGCAAAATACCGACGCCAATTTCGCAGGTCGAATCCATGAGTAGAGAATTGTAAATTTTTCGAGTTCATTCGACGGCTAGGCTAGATTCGACACCATTGAGTACAAACTGAGTACTGCTATTTGTTCTTTGGCTGCTGCCTTCATGACACACCGAAGAAAAAGTTCTTGTTGAGGAAAACTATACTCATCTGCCGCAAACAAAATTAATTGTTTTTATAGAAGCAATGAAATGTTTAGTTTCTGAAACCAAATTCCTTCTTTTTTTTTTTTTGTTCAAATTTGTTTGCGATTAACTTGAATATTTTCGCCGGTAAAACTTAAGTTTTGTTTATCTAAATGTATATTTGAATTTCGGTTGTAACGAATGTAACTATGAGCAATACCGAGATTCGAAGGTGGATGGATAACTTACGACCGACCAATATGCCTCAGAGATCTCGACCACCCACGTCACTTGCAGACCCAGTGTGCGAATGTTATTTTTATATACCTACTATCGAAAGCATACCATTCACATCAAAATTCCAAGTTTTAGTTTTTTTTTTTTTTTTGTTTTGCTTTGAACATTTTTATTCTGATTGTTTGTGCCTTCATTAAGCGTCAATAATTAAACGCACGAACACTGTTATTATCATTTTCGCAACAAAAATTATAAACTAACTGTCCAGCTGTAAATTCGAACAAAAGCAATCAAATCACCTGATTGCCATACAGCCAACTAAATGAATGCTGGTGTTAGATCAAGCAGATTTTTAGCAGCAACAAATTCTGTAATAACATGTACGTCAGCTGGTTCACGAAAACCAAATTCTTCGTTGAAACTACTCGTAAAGTGGTTGTGTGTGTGTGTTGAATACATGAAAATGGCGCTGGAACCACCAAATAAATATTTGGTTTAAAAACTTATTTCTAATTGTGTATATCCTGTAAAAACACTTTCTTTCCATTAACACATGATGTTTTTGGAACCACTACAAATTAGCATTGCCAGAAATATAATTTTTGTGTGATTTATAAAGTAATTATTAACTATGATATCTGTGCATTGTTGTTACAATAATTAATGTGACGTTTTTGTGATAACATCAGATACATTGCAAATACAATTTGTTGTTTGAAAAATAACCGTCGTTATGATATAAGAGAGAAGTAACAAATCTTTTAAAATTATATTCATTAAAAAAACTGCGACGGCTCCGAGAATCGAACCCCCACCATCTGTGTCGTGAGCTCAAGGCCTTTCACCAAACGACCAGAGTTCCTTGTTAGTTTTTGGTTACTTTTCATAAGCAGATTCTCTCAGGTAGTAAAATGGGCCAGAATAAATCACTTGTTGGGAGTAAAAGATGTTAGTAATTTGGAGAATCACTGCACTTCAGAATGACATTAAACGTCTTGAAGAGAACTACACGAGTAGTAGTAGCCGGGAGAGCTTTCACTTCACTTTTGATTTATCGGATTATCAATCTGATATCAAAGGGTTAATTAAATTGATTGAAAGGGTTAATCCAATTTTAATCCGATCTTAATACGATCAAAAATTCTTAATACGATTAAAATGTCTTAATCTGATATTAATCCGATCGAAAATGGAAAGGGTTAAATTTATTGAAAGGGTTAATAATTTTCTTTCATTCTTTTTGGGTTGGAGGGGGAGGGGGGCAGGAGTTCTGGCACGTCCCAAGCCTTGGAGCTCTGGCAGTCAATGACCAGAGTGGTGGGTTACAATGTCTTATATAGGAGTAGAGTTTAGTGTAAGAGTGGGCTAATGCAATTTTTTTTCTAATTTTGAGGTGTATGGAGGGATGTTGGTAGTAGATAGGCGAATTTTACGAATATATTTAACACACGAGAGAAATTCAGAGTGGTTAAACGATTTCTAAGAGTGGCCTAAGTGTAAATTGTATGTTTTTTGGGGGGATATTGCTCATAGGCGGTAGATAGGCGACCTTGAAAGATGCGATTTACATGTTAAACGATCTGTTTTCGGAATACAATTAAACATTAGAGAGTTTCAGAGTGTTCTATACATGAATAAATTACACACATCGAATTGGAAATTTGAAACAACTATGTGAATAATAAGTGGAATTACGTGAGTCTGAAACATAATGTGAGTCTCGAGCTTAGAAATATAAATTACACGAGAGCTAGTATTTTAACTACGCGAATAACATGAGTGAAAAGTATAAAAAACAACTACTATATTTAAACGAAATCCAGCTAGTCAGTAGGAATAAATAACACTTTTCAGAATGGAGAATGATACCTTACAGCAAAAAAAAACACTGAATACAATATAAACCAGACACAATCACATACCTGAAATATTAAATTAAGTCCACTCGAAGTATGATTGAGTAGCACTTATGTCGAAATGTGAGTTGATATACGTAGCACATTCGACAGGTAACTGTGTTTAAATTACAGTAAATGTTTATGAAATTCACTGCAGTTGTTAACACAAATGGTATTTCCGTAGGCCGAACACAGAAATCAATTACTATAACAAACTCAGTATTTCGATCCGAAAAGAAAAAAATTAGTTAACACACGAAAATATATATTTTCCAGATAAAATACTTTCATATTAAATCGCGACTATCACTAGAGATGGTCTATAGTTGAGCTACCTACATTCATAAGCTCGTCGGCCGCCAAGTGTCTAGAGGTGCAGTGTTTATGAAGGAACTGACAAGGAGTACGTCTGTCTTCCATAAGCGTTCAAGAACAACAGAATATGGCGCCGACTGGGATTGCTGAGGTCACTTCGCTTCCTGCACCCTCCCCTTTGCCCTAGTGCGACCCAGGGCTGCCTGCTATCATCAAATGATTTTGGCAATTTCTATATATGGCATCAACTGATTAGTTGCATTCCGATCTGAGGAAACCTGCCTGCCTACCCCTTTCACCCTACCCTGCACCATTCAGAACCAGCCCGACTCCACGGATCTAACCACCCCTATGCCTCCTACTACCCCTCGCCAGAGTGCGAGGTCCTGGGTTACGTCACCCATCTGTCCTAGATTCTCATTTTTCGCAACCGATTCAATATGGCGACAAATGCCTAATTGTGTGCACATCGGCAGCAGGGCGCTCATAGGCACCCCCTCCCTCCACCCGTGATCTTCAGAAGCTGCACCGACTCCACAATGCCAGCCACCCCTTCCCCTAACACATGAAGCTGTCTTTGCGTGAAAAGCGAGTTCTCCAAAAAAAGGCTACGAACCCCTCCCCCACTACACTATACAGAAAGCATCTTTTCTAGTGTTGGCTCCCTGCTTCAGCTTGTTGGCTCTTAACCCCAGAGCGCTTCCTCAGTTATTAACGGAGCTTGCTTCAAGGCCCAAACAATGGTTTCCCTAGGGGGGTAGCACTGGATCTTGAACTGACCGGGTCTATTTACCCTCTCCTGTAGCAACTATTATTTTTGCTCAGACACTGAAGCCTCCACCTACGTTTCGCAAGACAAGAGCCTAGCACGTTCTCGGCAAATTTTAAAAAAAATTCACATCTTCCGCCGATAAAAGTTTGTTTGTCCTCATCTCTAAGAAATACATTCCAAATGTTTTTAACACACAATAAATTCAATTTAAATTATGAACCATTTCCCACAAAACTATTTTTTCCCCATTTTCCAGCAATCTTTATTCCAGTTTCCAGCAATCTTATTTATGTTTAAAATGATCACTTTTTAATTTTCATACCAATACCATTATAAAATATAGTTTTAACTCGCTAAGATTTTAAACATTGAAAGAACACCATTTTTCAAACACATATTTTTGTTCAAGTTGTAATTATTACGTTGTAAGCACATACTCAAGAAAAAAATTTATTTTTAACCATTGAAAACATATGTTAACCATCTTGGAAAAGTTGTTATAGTTTCAATCCAATGTATATTTATTCGTCTAACAAATAAAAATATGTATTTTACATATAGTTTTTCCTAGCTCAGAATTTTTTAGAGTACTATCAAATAGGAAAATATAATCTCGGTAATGTGTTATTTTATGTCAAGTAAAAACTCAGTTCCAAAATTTATTTAGGAAAGGGAGTCGACAACAGCGACGTGATTTCACAAAAGATATGGGTTTGAGTCGTTTGAAAACCTCATGTACAATACCAGTTAACGAATAGCCGAGAATTGTGTGTATGCGGGAGATGGCGAAACTTTGATCTCAAGAGCCAATGAGGGTGAATCGCATGTGGGAATTGGAGCAGTGAACGAACTTTGTGCAGGCAGGCCAGACTAGGTCGCTCACAGTTGGGAGATATGCTTGCGACCCGTCGGGTGAGGGATTGCTTCAGATAGATGCTGCAGCTCACGCCACGCACCACTATTGATTTTCGCCGGTTTCCATCCACCCAACAACTTTCCCTTCACTCAGAGTCTGATGCTCGCCCCTGCCACCTATACAATAGGACTAGGAGGGAGAACTTCCCCTTTCCCTCCACCCCCTGTCACACCCACCAAACTTCACTCCATGTTGCACGTTGCCCTGGCTGCAGCTCACGGCCACTGAACACCGTGCTTTGCGACTTGTCTTGCCTCGCTTGTTTTTCCCAGCACAGAGCTTTTGTGTTTTGTAAAAAGTGAGCGGACTATGTTTACAATAACGCATTTAAATTTTAAGCATAGTATTAAAAAAACTTTAAATAAAAAAATAATGTGATATACTCGACAGTGTAAAAATTTATGAAACTCTGAACTGTCAAATTTCTACACCATCAAAAAATTACGTCCTAGGACACACCGTCAAAAAGATTTTTGGCATGGGGAACAGTATTTTGCTCTCTTACAACGAATCAATTTCCAAGAACTGTATAATTACAAGCAAAGAAATAAAACCTAGCACAAACAATTATGAAACCCAGAAATGTATTCCGATAGACTAATGATTAATGACATCACAAAGGAAAGGATTTAATCAAATAGGATTATTGCTCCATCATTAATACAATAAACAAGGAGATTGATTCCACAATAAATTGTACATCTAATCCCCATCCAAAGGTTTATTAAATTAAAAAAAAAACACATCAAATATAATTAAAAATATTTCATTTAGTTCAGAAATTTTTACAAACAATGTATTACAATCTTTTAAGATCTTGATTCTTAACCCAGGAGTCATGTGCTTTTGAGAATTCTCTCTATCGAACCAAGGACATATCTTTCTTCCTTTTAGTGATTTTATCAACCAAATATTCTTTTGGAGAACTGATTTTTTTGCATATCATGTTCATGAAATCCACATTTTATTGGTTCTCCATAATATGTTTCTATGTAATACATTCTGGGATGTGTTTGCCTAATTGAAATAATTTTAAATATTTCAAAAGAGCAATTCACCATAAATTTTTTTTTCAAAGATCACTTTCTGCTTCGAGATACATATTAATTCGCCAACTTTGTACTTTGGTTTCCTTTCCTCAAAGACTTTAACATTATTATAAAAAGCTTTCAATAAACCATTATCTGTAAATACATTAGGAGCCATCTTGATAACTATTTCAGGCAAAATGTCACCCCATTTGTAAGTCCCTCTTGATGGGAAATGTTTATGTATTAACTGCTTAAACGATTTGTTGTAACATTCCAGAACACTCGCTTTAAGCTCTGAATAAACTGTGCAGTGATCAATACTATATTTGGTAATTAGTTTCCGGAATGGTGCAGAAAAAAATTCAGACTCTCTGTCTGCTTGGAGCAAATTGGGTGTTCTCACTTTGAAAACTATCTTCATTGCATTGGTAACCTGTTTCCCAGTTTTGTTTTTCAAAGGTATACCCCAACCATATTTTCAATGAACGTCTATTATGGTTAAAATATACTTCTACCCTTTATTGTATTTTGAAAGCAATGTCATTTCCCACAAATCAGCTTGAAAAATATCATTTAAACCATGAGCTGTAACTCTTTTTCTAGGATATCTTATCCTTGCAGGAGCATGATGCTCTTGAGCAATCTTACTAAACTTCATTTGTAATATAACCATCTTCTGTTAACTATTCAATAATATAAACAATTTTGTTTGTATGTGAATTATTTCCAGACTCTCTCGAAGTGATCAGAAGTTTTAATTTCACAAACAATCCATTAGGTTTATTCCAATATACAGGTGAAAAGCAGTTTTCAATTTCATCTTTAGATATTCCACTTCCTACTCTATCTCCTATTAAATGTATTTTTGGATGGGTTTCATCTCATGAACTAATATTAACATTCGTTCGACAAATAAGTTCTTCATATTTCTGCAAATCGATGTCAGAATATCCATTTGGAAAGTTTTTAAACAATAATTCAAATAATCCTTCACTGACATCAGTTACGTAATCACATATTTTGATTTTATTTTCAGGCAGAAATTTAACTAACGATTCACCCAGGAACCAATTGTTTTCATGTCGATAAACACTAAATGTAGATCTCCCAAACTTACATGTACTTAAAGTAACTTAGTGTTGATTGAGAAAGGGTTTGCTTTTCTTGTTTGAAGCTTCATTTTCCTTTTTAATTTCCAAAGCTTCTTCTTTAGGTTTATTCAACACAGAATGCAATGTATCCATTCTACTGGTAACAGGTTTAAATATTTCTTCGTTTAAAACATCCTGTTCCATACGAGCTCATTTGACTTGTAAATATTTCTCTTTCACGTCTGATATAACGTTATGTAATTCCGAAGCAGAGTCAGGCATGTTTTTATTATATTACATTAAATTGAATCTATTTATATATGATTTTAGACTTCTTTCAAACTGATGTAATAGCCGATTACTTTGAGCTTTAAAGTCTTATCGAATTTACTTAAAACAACATCTAATTTTGTTAAAGTTTAATATTTCAAATCAATAATAAAATAATTGATTTGTGTTTCCAAATCATTATTTTGATTTCTCAAAATTGTTTGCATAACTAAACCAAACAATTTTTTAATAAATTCATCTATTATATATTGCATTATTTGTTCCATTCTTGTTTCAAGTTGCTTTGCAATAGTAGCATTTACAATTTCATTAATTACAACTCTTAAATGTTCTTGGATATCTGTAAGTTGTGTTTTAAAATCTATGTTTGTCATATCGAAAATCATTACTAAATCCATTTAAACAGTCTTCTATTCTAAATTCATTACTCTGCAAATCAGTGCTAATATTGCTTAAAATGTTTGCAATTACACTCGTGTTTTTTCAACATTATCATTAAAATCAATTAACTTTATTTAATTCTCTTGAATATCGTTTCACTGTGATTTTAATACATTTAGCAAAATAGTGTTTAAGTCATCCACATAATGTTTATTTGCCACATTGCTATCTTTCAAAGCCATACCCATATTACATAATATATATTCGTTCAAATCACAATTCCCATCGCGATTTTTGGTTAAACAGCTATTTTAATGATTTTGTTTTATACCACTATGTCCGAACATTGAAATACTCAGATGTATATCTGCCTGTATATAGGGGAAATGGTATAATCACCAAAAGCCATATTTTTCGTTCCAACAGTAAAACACATACCTTTAAACTTTGTAATTGTCAAATTGCCTAAAACATGATTATTGTAAATATGTTGCAGTTTCATATTATCCATATTTGTATTATCATGTCAATTATGTTTTGGTATGCATGCCTAACTTTGTGACAGATAAAAACAATCAATGTTTGAATGTCGGCCAAAACTAAAGTATTACTGTATTTCACCCTGTGGATCACATCAGACATCGTCCAAAATAAATACGAAATTGGGCAATACTTCATTCGGAGGCACAGTATCCTCTTTATTTGTAAAAGGGAAAACTCGCATTCCTTCCATAAACGATGAAATGATCGCTAGCTGTTGATATTTCTCTTGTTGTACTGTTTTAGAAAACACATATATGTTTTCAAATTTAAGTCCATTCGGATGCTCCAACAGCGACATAATAACACAAGTCTTTCCACATGAAGAAGGACTGCTTATAATACAACATATATTTGATGGTAAAATAATACCATGTTTCTGTTCAAATACATTTTCTTTCATATTTACATTTACCAGTAGATGTACATTTAGTTTTATAACCTTCATTTCTACACATTTACACCGTATTATGTAACATACTAATGTAAAACTATAAATGTAGGTCTATATTTAGGCTAGCATTAAATTGAAAACAATGCCTCATACTAAACATATAAAAAAAAGGACATGGTGTATTGGTGTAAAGGACATGGTACTAAACTTGCAAAATGTTTGGCGCATAACAATCAAGGAATTAACTCTTTGGATAACATGTGTAAAGAACACTATATGGGTTACGATCGAACAAACAATTTGAAAGAAAAACATATAGTGGATACAATTCTAGCCGATAAAGCAGCAAATTTAAGGAAGAATCCATCTACATCTACAGGTGAAAAGCTTTGAGCTTGAAATGTTGATAAAGTTATGAGCCCAAAGGTGAAAAGAGGCATGGGCTTAAAATGCAAAACCAAACGGAAAAAAAAGAAAGGAGGAATCATTCCATTCCTATATCCAGCATTAACAGCTCTTGGGTCAATCCCCAGAGGGGTTTTGGCAATTAGAGCAGTTAAATCAAAAGGTAAAGGAATGTATTTCAAACCCTATAAAGTCGGGCAAGGGTGAAAAAACTCCAAACGTGGAAAAAATGCTGAATGTCCTAAATATTCTTCTAAAATGTGCATTAACAAACAAAGATATTAATGCATTTGTAAAGAAACTGGATATTCCCTAATTCCGAGGTGTGTATATGAGAGAAGATTTGCCAAAAAAAAACCAAATCTTTGTGAATGTATGATTGTTAATTTAGATTCTAAATTAAATGAAAGAACACATTGGTTCACATTAATAAAAAAGTTAATCAATCATTGTATTATGACAGTTTCGGCTATTTACGCCCTCCTAATGACATACATAATTATTTAAAAAAACAAGCTATTCAGATACTATTGCAAAATGGAACAATTACCAAATACAATCAATTGCAGATATTAATGTTTACATTTTTTGGCTATAAATAGGGTATATAAGTAATTGTAATAGTAAAACATATTAGTAATATGTCAAATATGTTGATATTAAGTCGAAATCCATCGCAATTGCATGCAGTATATTTCCATGGGTAGAGTGAGATGGAGAATGGCAAAAAAGTCTAATAGAATTTGTTATGTACAACAGCATACCAAACATTGATATGCATAACCAATACTTTATGGCCAATATTGTTGAAAAGCATACAATATTGTGATACCGGTAGGATCTTGTGAATTGGATGACCTTGAAATATTCGTTGAAGTGGCATTACCTGAAGATGTACATTTCCGATTACGTAGAAATCCAAATATGTTAACTAGTGCAATGTATTGTAACATTGAAATAGATTCCTCGGAAGACAATTTAATTGTAAATATGTTAGGTAACGAACGGAGACTGTATCCTGCTAATGAATTGAGTGTATTGTCAAAACAGGTATATATTTTGTCAGTAAATGTATGTTGTATAAATGATAGTATTGAATGGAAAACCGACAAATAGACTACATGAATTCATGTGTGCTGTGGCTCCAGGATAGAAAATAATTGAAAAACCTAATACATTGATATATATCTTCCAGTAATAGTTAATCATGTTGATGAAATGGATCTTACAATTGTCGATCAAGACTGTAAACTTATTAGTTTTAGAAATGAAAGAATTAGTGTTCATTTACATTTTTAAAAAGGTATATAAACACGTGCATTACATTGTGCATCACAATTTTAATGGGTATTGTGTATAATAGTAAATTCGGATGGAAAGTAGGTGGTTCTTTTAAGAAGTATGTCATTAAGGAACATGATTCGAAGAAAGAAAATATAAAAAGATGTAAACACAAACATAAAACTCTCACTTCAAATAAGATACCTGTGAAGTTAACATGACGCAACAAATTGTATTTAAAAGAATTAGGATATAGTGCTAAAAGAAATGAAGACATACTTAATGTGAAGAGCCAATTAGTTATGAAAATGCAATCACCAATACAGAAATACATGTTATGAACCATTTCGAGCAGGCCCATACACGTTTCCTTCGGAAATAAGGATTTCTATACAAAATCACGATATTTATACATTATCACCGAAATCAAGTTTAAGGTTTAGAGGAACAATTAAAAAGACATCCGATACAAGTAATCCAGCAACTGCAATAATAATAAGAAATGGAATACTTCATTTAATTGACAGAATTGCATATCTGCTAAATGGAGTGGAAATTGATCAAACACAAGATGTTGGAATTACTTCCACGATAAAGAACCATCTCTCAGGAACTATATCGATTACAGTTCCTGAGAGATGGTTCTTTATCGTGGGATTTGTTGAAGACTACAAACATGTCATATTAAATGCTAAACAAGAAGTAGTTATTCTATTCGGCAATACACATTTGAATGCTATGTACTATTCGGCTAATAATGAGGAAGATGTAACATTTGAATCAAGCAGTGTGGAATGTTAATGGCGTATATTGAAATTAACACTCATGAATGTGTAAATTTTTTAAAATTTATCGAAAAATGGAAGAATCTAGACATTCTATTCAGATCGTAATCTTTAGAGGATTTTCCAACACTACCAACATCACAAAAAGTCATTTGGAATTTGAAATCCCAATTTTCGTCGGGAAAAAAACAAGATGTGGTCATTTTTTTTGAAACAAATTGACAAAACAATTTTAAAATGGATCAATCAGTATTCGATAATTATTATATGAAAAATATTAAAATGTATCTAAACAGTAAACCTTACACCTATGTGAATTTAAATATCAACTTGACAATGGGGAATTCCTTATTTTGTATGATATGTACACAATGTTTTAGGATACATAAAATAACAAAATTTGTTTACTGTACCTAGAACCCGAATCATTTAAAACCATAGGAACATTATTTGTGTTTGATGTCAGCAAGGAAGATGACAGAATTACCGATGGTGTGATTGATTCACAAATTGAAATTATTGCAAATACACCATTTTCAGCAAATAGCAAGCTTATGCTCGTACAATTCAAGACAAACTAGCAAGTTACAATGTAAGATATAAGCTGGTGAAAATAATTAATTGAGTCAGTAGGTGATGAACCATGGCTGAGATGAGATGATTTGCAATGTGCAAGAATTTGTCTGCAGAAAAAATTGTGTCATTAAAGAATTAGCTGTCACTGGTATGGAAGAACAAACTACTATAAGCAGCTTGAAATCACCATTTGACTGGAAATATCTAACTCCTAAAACAAGAAAACAAATTTATGGGTTACTAATCATCACCATAGTTTAAAATGGGAGAGTGGATGTATAGAGTATGAGAATATTGAAGATATTAGCAAACATTTCATAAATAATTGTGAAATATATGTAGGTGGAGTTGAGCAAAAATGTGTTTTCGAAAGTGTGTATAACAGGAAAATAATAGATATTCAAAAAGTATACAATTGCCCTTCGTTGAAACAATTACATAAAACATATGGAACTAATTCAACATTTTTCTCTGCAGAGGAAAACTCAATATTAATGTTAAGTTGGGCAATGAGAAATGACTGGGGTGAAACAGACTATGATGATTCTCCCTCCGAATCACCTGTGGATATTAGTTGAGTCATATGCCGTTATTTAGGAAGAGTGTAATTTACTATAAAAAGTATTTGCTTGCATGTAATCCACTACTTTGTAAATATGGATCATCAAGACAATAAAATCACATGCTCATGTGTAAATAAATCAAAACATTAATTGATATCAGCAAGTTATTAGCATGTTGAAGTAAGCCAGTTGAACCTTGTTTCGAAAATAAATAGTTTAGCAACTATCTTTTTAACAGCTTATGTTTGTTTAGCATGCTAATGTTTCGAGCAAGTTCTACTTGGTAGTGTTTTGTATCATCCTGTAGTTACTTGTGTTTGTTTAGGAGCTAAATTTATCTACTTGCTTAAATATGTTACTTCGGTGTTAAAAGGTTGTACATAAATTGTGGATCGCCCATTGTTTGTATATATTTTTGTAAATAAATAACATGTAAAACGAATTCCTTTCTTAAAACTTATTTACCCTATTCCTTTTCTAAAGTGTTCTGTTTTGCTACGAAAAATATTTTCTCCACAAAGAGGGAAAAGTTCTCGCATAAGGCTTGGTTAATATAAGTTGGGTTAGATTCTTGGTTAGGTATTATTGTAATCATGTAAACATAAAAATAATAAAGAACGAATCACATATTTAAAAAAAGATAAATTCGTTCATGTATGTGAAAAAGGTAGGTATGCTCAACTTTAGAGATGTTTAAACTTAAAATAAATTGCATGGAATATTTCTGATTAAATGTTATTAAATTTGTAATTTATAGTGGCTTCGAAATTTTAGAAGTATCGTGTTTGCCAATATCTCAAAAAACCATTACGTTTAGAGATCTGAGGTCTTAGCAGTGTGACCGTTCCTTCAAGGTTAAATTTCAATAGTAACAACTAAAGAAACCGAGATTTCAGAGGTTGGCAGTCTGAGTCCAATAAACCCCCCGCAGAACGCGTTCTGGTTTATTATATCCTGGAGACAAGCCCGGTGCCTAGCTTTTCACGAAGGAAGCGACTAAGGACACCCCCATCCCTGGAGGGGAGGGCCTTTCACGTCAACGATTTTTTCAACCATCGAGAATAACAAGGTCAAAATGTCTTCCTAGCTGTTTTAAATCTCTCGAGCAAAATATTTTGTCCTCTACTTGATGAAAAATTGATATTCACTTTGCAAACTCTATTCCATGGGAAAATATAGAGACATTATTAAAAAATACATAAAACATGTACAAAAATTAACAGATATTTACAACAACAAGTTTTTACTCCCCCATACTAACCTGTATAAAAAAATTAGATGGAAATATCTGGTAAAATAGAATTTTTACCCAATAGGAAACATGTCCGGACACATTAATGGAGAAAATATCTGTACATGTTTAACATAAATATAATTATTAATATTCAGATTAAGAAAATGGGAACATATTTACTAAATTAGATCATATCACGTTTCTTGATTTAGATAAGATATATTGCAAATAAGAAAAAAATATTTCCTTCAGAAGATTAAAGTAGTCTTAGAAAAGCTTAAAAAGCGATTATATCTTGTTTTATATGTATAATATTACCTTTTTCTATAAATTATAAATGGTTATATTAAATATACTGATCTCTAATACGTTGCTAATAGTTTTTAATGGGTTAGTAAATTCACTTTATTTATTTGTCATAATTCAGAAGTTATTTTTACTGATAAAAAATTTTTATTCATTTCTTCGAGCAAGAAACTTAGCAGAGAGGTTTATCTCCGAGGTTGGGGATGCTGCTTTGAAGATATTTGAAAGTCAGGGGTGCGGGAAGAGAGGGGAATGGGTGTTTTATTTTCTGACTTCTGGTTAGAGGGGAGAATCAGGCTTCTCGAACGTTTTACCTGGGAATTTGAAATGTTTATAAACAGTGCTTCATCCCCTATGCCCCTTCCATTTTTTATAGTTGTTTGTCAGTTCGGTTCGCTTTGCAATGTCATGGTAGTATGAAGACTACTTTCTTGGCTTATCTACGCAAGATTTTAACAAAGAGCTTGGTGATTTTGATTGGGAGTATTTCAATAAACTATTCAATGGTTCGGATTATTTAGCAAGCGGTTTCTTAACTTCTTTAGAGGAAAAGGAGTTTACCTTCACATTGCAACAAGTGATGGCATCATTATCACCATATAAGAGTGTCTCCACAGCACCATCAGCCACTGCGTCCACATTTTCCAAGTTTGTAGCACCATCTGCCATAGTGCCAATGTCTAAGAGAGTGACCACAGCTACTGCATCCACATCTTCCAAGTTTGTAGCACCATCCACCACGGTGCCAAGGTCTAAGAGAGTGTCCACAGCTCCATCAGTCACTGCATCCATATCTTCAAAGTTTACAGCACCGTCCACCACAGTGCTCCGACTTACACAGTTTGGAGCTTTAGACTTAAGAAGAATAAAAACAGGTGCGCAACATCTGCCAACACCCATGATTTGCTCCTGTTGAAAACTGTTAGATTTAACGTAGCCCTCTCTGAAGGTCTCCAAAAGCTGTATTTATTAATGATAATTTAGTGCAGGAATTAGACAAATTTTTAGATTTTAATTTTGTTTTATCACCTGCTTCAAGACAGATATCTAATGAAATATTGTCACCTGAAACACTGTGAGATAAATTAATTTCACTGCCTCCGCCTATATTCTATCTGTCGCTGCAAGAAATAATTTATATCCCAATCTCCTTACTTCCTTCAACTCCTTCACCAAAAGGTGTTATTCCAATTAAGAAACACAAATTAAGCTTAGGTCTTAATTCTAGATATAAATTTTATTGAAAATTCACATTTTCAGTGATAAAGGATTCCTTCTTTGGTATAAATTCACAAATTTTCTCACTATTAAAATATTTTAATGTCTTTTTACTTGCAATAGGGCGACATAAATGTTTACAGTTAAATGATTAAAAATATAAAGTTCCAACAATTTATAAAAAATTCATTGATTTGTAATAATTTTAAAAAATCATTTGGCTGTAATGATTTAAAAATTAATTTCATTAAGTTGTAATGATTTTAAAGAAAAATCATTCATGTGTAACAATTGATAAAGAAAAATCATTCATGTGTAACAATTGATAAAGAAATTTCATTGGTTTTAAAGAAAAGTCATTAAATTGATAAGCATTTCTTTAATGTCGTAACAATTTATAATGAAAAATCGTTGATTTATAACGATTTTAAAGAAAAATCATTCAAATTGGTAAAAATTTCTTTCAAGTCCTAATGATATTTAATAAAATCTCATTGATTTATAATGATTTTTAAAGATACTTCATTGATTTTAAATAATCATTCAAATTGATAAAAATTAATTTCAAGTCTTAACAATTTTTAACGAGAATTCATTGATTTTTAATGATTTTAAAGAAAAATCATTCAGGTCTAAAGATTTATAAAGACATTTAATTGATTTTAAGGAAAAATCATTTAAATTGCTAAAAATTTCTTTCGTGTCTTAATGATTTTTAATGAAAATTCATTGATTTATAATGATTTTAAAGGAAAATCATTCAAATTGATAAAAATATTTCAAGTCTTAACGATTTTTAAAGAAAATTCATTGATTAGTAACAATTTTAAAGAAAATTAATTAATTTTAATGAAAAATCATTCAAATTGATTAAAATTTATTTCATATCTTAACAATTTTTAATGAAAATGCATTGATTTATAAAAATTTTAAAGAAAAATTTTAGGTTCTAACAATTTATAAAGCACTTAAATTGATTTTAAAGAAAAATTATTCATAATGGAATGTTTATTAAGAAACTTTATTATTTCAATCATATAATGATGTAATTTTTTTTCACTGTTTAAACCTTATGATATCGTAATGATATAATATGGAGGTTTTTGGTTTAAAAAATCTGTTTGGCTTATACATGTAAATGATAACATGAACAAAATAAATTTATTGTATTTATTTCATAATTTGTGATGTTATATACATTAACGATTTTGGTATGTATCATTTTTCAGAAGTTAGTGCTAAACAATGTTTCTAATTTGTTTATGGTTGTGATGTATTATGTTTATTGCCAAGATATATAATTTATTCTATCTTGAAAGTGATTCTGAATTTTTAAAAAATTTTTAACAAATAGCGAGAATTGTTATTTATTTTTATACCTCATTTCACTAACTTTTTTCAATAATATATTATATAAAATGAGTGATGGTTTAATAGTAGTGAAGAGAAATGAGTAGATGTCTATCAGTAATGGTGAGCTGATGATTTGTATTTAAAATTGCAGGATGACTTTTTACTTGCTTTCTTGACTTAACAAAAACCTTTAAAACATTTAAATTAAAACTAACTTTGTAGGGATGAGGAAAATTATAAAAAAATTATGGAGAAAATCAAACATAGCTGAATGAATGAATGAATGAACCTTTGCAAAGAAACGAGGCAGCAGGTTAGTATTTTGGGAGAATCTTCATCCAATCTGGCTATTCAAGTTTAAAGTTGGAGTATAACACGATATATATTGGCCAACTTTTGTGACACCCCAGGGGAATATATGTAAATTGAACCTCGCATACCTTCACAGAGGTAGGTAGCAAAGACCTCTGTCCTTCCTTGCCTACAATCTACGACTGCACCATACATAGTCCAGCAAATGTTTTAAATATTTAATTTTATACAGAAGCAAAATAATTACAAGAGTTCATGTTCAAGATACAACAGGATGATGTCTGGAGAAGAAGATAAATATAATATTTTCAAACTAGTTTTTTAATAAATAAAATTCAACTCAAGTTAAAAAAAAGAAGTATATTTTCCAGTAAATTTACAAGAATTTGGCTCTTTTGGTAATAAAATAAGAATAATGATGAAATCGCTATTTTTCAACTCTGAAAAACATTATTTCAGGCTGTATTCATAATATTTCGTTAAACTTATGTCGGAATCAGTTAAAATAACAACTAAATTAAAATATACACATTTTATGTTACATGGAATACATTTATGCTGTTTTAAAGTTTTTGGTTAAACATAAAGAAAGGGAACACATTGGTTAGCACGTCGCCTCCCCAGATGGGTCACAGCACAAAAACAATTTTTTTTTCCAATGTGTGGATGTCATGTTAGATGTTGGTCAGGCGATGTTGCTTGCCAACATTTTTTATAGGAGATGTCTCCCATTTTCCCTAGTCTAATCTTCTCCCCTTGTTTCACCCTCATCGGCTCTCAAGACATCGATGTAAAAAGCCAACTAAATCTCTCCCAATATATTTTTTTCTCTCCTATGCATCGAATTGATAGTAAAAGCATTTCTTAATGTCAGAATACTTGTAGAAAACATTTCTTAATGAGTGAATAAAATATATCTTGTTTAAAGGCTTGTAAAAAATAGTTCTGTTTTAACAAGTAAATAAATCAAGTCTAGTGTTTCTGTGTGATTTCACATATCATAGTTTGCTTGATTCAAATATACATTTGTTGTTGTTTGAATTTTAAATCTGGGGAT
Organism: Dryococelus australis; assembly: GCA_029891345.1. NCBI lineage: Eukaryota > Metazoa > Arthropoda > Insecta > Phasmatodea > Phasmatidae > Dryococelus > Dryococelus australis. Next base: position 92,806,185 of record CM057009.1, on the reverse strand, counting down.
TATATTGGGAACTTGCTTTCAAGGGCTTGTAAAATATTTTTATTTTCACTGTTCGTATGGTCAACATGTTGTGTAAGGTTGAAACAACAGGCGAAATTTCTTGGGGTACGCATTCAGAGGGTTCGACGATGTGAAGCGGGGGAATCAACTTCAGAAAAAACATGTCCTGAATACTCTAGCGAGGAGGGCATGTTGTCTTGAAACAGGTACTGCAGGGATGCCAACTCACGAAAACATACAAAAAAGGATTCTCATGGCTGATGCTGGGATGCATAAAACTGGTTTTGCGAAAACCAGGTTCGATCGATAGCAGATGTCTTCAGAAATGTAGGATTTCAAGGCGAGAGAGCTTCGGGAGTATGGGTGGTAGGGAACACATTTCTCTGGAGAAGGGCCCATTATGATGGGTGAAGGTGGGAGGGGGTGGTTGTCATTGTGGAGTCAGAGCAGCTCTAAAAATGAGGGGTGGAGGGTAGGGAGGGAGGGGGTACCTATGAGCACCCTACTCCCGATGTGCATGCAACTAGATAGTTGTCGCCATCTTGAATCAGTTGCGAATAATAAGAATCGAGGACAGACGGGTGACTGGCCCCCAGGACCTCTCACTCTGGCGAGGGGTAGTAGGGGGCATAGGGGTTGTTGGCTTTGTGGAGTCGGATCGGTTCTGAGGGGTGCAGGGTAGGGTGGGAGGGGGTGACAGGCAGGTCTCCACCAATCGGAACACAACTAATCAAATGACGCCATATTGATAAATTACCAAAAACATTTGACAATCGTGAGAAGCCTGGGGTCGCACTCCGGCAAGGGGTAGGGAGGGGGTAGAGGGAGAAAAGTGACATCAGCAATCTCAGTCGGCGCCATATTCTGTCGTTCTTCAATGCTTGTGGAAGACAGATGTGCTACTTGTCAGTTCCTTCATAAACACTGCACCTCTAGACACTTGGCGGCCGATGGGTTTACAAACACGGGTTAGCTCAACCATGGACCATCTCTAGTGATAGTCGCGATTTAATATAAAAGTATTTTATCGGGAAAATATATATTTTCGTGTGTTAACTGATTTTTTCTTTTCGAATCGATATACTGTGTTTGTGATAAATAATTGATTTCTGTGTTCGGTCTATGAAAATTCCGTTTGTGTTAACAACTGCAGCGAATTTCATAAACATTTACTGTAATTTAAACACAGTTACCTATAGTATATGCTACACGTATCATCTCACAGCTCGACATAAGTGCTACTCATTCATACTTCGAATGGACATGTTTTAATATTTCAGGTACATGATTGTGTCTGGTTTAAATCATGTTCAGAGTTTTTTTTGCCATAAGACATCATTCTCCAGACTTTATCATGTTATTTATTCCTACCGACTAGCTGGATTTCGTTTAAATATAGTAGTTGTTCATTATATTTGTCTCTCGTGTTATTCACATAGTTAAAATTCTCTCTCGCGTGTAAATTATTGTTCTAAGCTCGAGAATCATGTTACATTTAAGACTCACGTAATTCCACTTATTATTCACATAGTTGTTTCAAATTTCCAATTCGATGTGTGTAATTTATTCATGTATAGAACACTCTGAAACTCTCTAATGTTTAATTGTATTCCGAAAACAGATCGTTTAACATGTAAATCGCATCTTTCAAGGTCGCCTATCTACCGCCTATGAGCAATATCCCCCCAAAAAACATACAATTTACACTTAGGCCACTCTTAGAAATCGTTTAACCACTCTGAATTTCTCTCGTGTGTTAAATATATTCGTAAAATTCGCCTATCTATTACCAACATCCCTCCATACACCTCAAAATTAGAAAAAAAATTGCATTAGCCCACTCTTACACTAAACTCTACTCCTATATAAGACATTGTAACCCACCACTCTGGTCATTGACTGCCAGAGCTCCAAGGGTTAGGACGTGCCAGAACTCCTGCCCCCCCTCCCCCTCCAACCCAAAAAGAATGAAAGAAAATTATTAACCCTTTCAATAAATTTAACCCTTTCCATTTTCGATCGGATTAATATCAGATTAAGACATTTTAATCGGATTAAGAATTTTTGATCGGATAAAAATTGGATTAACCCTTTCAATAAATTTAATTAACCCTTTGATATCAAATTGATAATCCGATAAATTAAAAGTGCAGTGAAACACCCTCGGCCATTTCTACTTATACATTCGCTCAGTTGCATTTTCGTAACTACAGAATTTATTTTTTTATAAATGTATGTGTCAGAAGAAAACCTATCTCTACTATCGCTATACTGTAACCATTGGTACGAAGTAATATTCCTTTACTGTAAACAAAACAGCTTAAAGAATGTTTATGTATTTGTTTTACAGTACTGCAATGTGGTCATATAAATCCCCAAAGTCTAAAGATAACTTTTATTTACAACAAGCCTGTTTTGATGTGACTTTCTCTTCGAATTAAAATAATATTGGGTCTTTATGAACAAAACAGCCTCGAAGAAATGGATTTCTTTTTTGTACAGAAATCTTTAAACGTATTTTTTTTTACAGGGAGTACCGATAGTACTCGCGAAATTCTAGTCCCGACTCATAACTACAGGCATGCGAAATTCTATTAATTCTAACTTTACAGTATATTTACGGTTTCTTCACACTTTTTTAATCAAACGTTAGGAAAATTATCCTATGTAAAACATATTTGGTTGTCTCCTAAATACGCCATGTATCACTAGAGTTTTATACTGTACGTTTGTTAACATAAAATTACCTTATTTTTGGTTAAATTGAATTTTTCTTATATTTTATCTACAAATTATTACATTTAAATAATACTGAATGCGAACATAAACAGATATAAAATAGGTTTGTCGGTAATGCCTAGTAATAAATAGTTGGAGATTGAATTGGAGGATCTGGGCGGCTCTTAATATCGTGGTCTTGAGAATCAATGAGGGTGAAGCGAAGTGAGCATGGAGCAGCGCCGGAGTGCAGGCGCGGTGGAAGCGGGAGATCCCCGAGAAATCCCGCCCACAAGCGGCATCGGCCAGCATGATTCCCATATGCAAGGATCCGAGGGTGGCCCCACCGGGACTCGAACCAGGTTCGCCTTGGTGGGAGGAGACTGGTCTACACCACTACACCACGCGGCCCCAAGAAGTTGTTCTATTGCAAGATATTATTACACTAAGTATCCACAAATGCGGTGCGTCGTCCCTTTGATTTTATTTTTCTAGATTTAATTAAGCTTTGTTTCCATGAGGCGGAGGAATATCCTGAAAGTATAAATTTTTGCAGGGATTTAGAAAAAGTTGGACGTAACCATGAATAGACTATTGTTTGGGGCAAGGATGTAAGTTTTCTCTATGCCCTATTCATACCTGAGAACAATCTGGGAGTTCAGTGGCAGCTGCCAACCATATGATATATTTCACGTGTGTGACCGCGTTAGATGGGATTGGTCACTCCTCGAATGAACTTTTATCGTTGGATTGAGAGTCCTTTCAGGTGTGCCGACCAATTGTCGGTCAACTACGTACGTCAAGCGAGCATATAGAATTTAGGAGTTTAGTCCGTTGTCAGAAAATAACGCGAATCCCGCATGCCTCTACGTCACGATTTACCGCGGGATTCGAACTCAGAAACTCGCGCTCCGGAGTCGGCGAGTGCACTGCAGACACCTGCGCCGTTGCATTCGGCTCTGAGGGCAAGTCGCTAAACAGTTAATGACTAAGCGGCTTAGCCTCAAAACGCGTCATTACCGATAGCTGTCGCCCGTAGCCCGAAACTGCGGCCCGAATGTGGGTGTCCAATTCCTCTTTATTGTTGTTGGCCCTGACGTTAAGCCAGCACATTCCTAAGACTTCGCACGAGGAACTGAAGAAACTAATTTATTTTCATCATCTTCTGAAGACTTTTTTCCATCTACTTTTGTTTTCGAGGAACCAATGTGCATTCGCGAAAAATAAAGAACAGAATGTTCGTAAATTAAACCCCCAAACTACAGGAGGAAATTAGGCTCATATCTACTTTAACATTCCGTTTAATTATACGGTGTCATATATATTCCGCTAGATTCCGCTGCAGCAATACAGTGCCTAGTATGCAGGCAGTACTACATGCGTGTATGGCCACAGCACAGCCGATGGTGGCAGACAAGGTTAACACCTACTGTAAACAACGCGTACCATGCACGCACGTAAGGTATTTTGCCCACGTACGAGGCACTGTATCGCGGCAGCAGAATCTAGCGGAATGTTTGTGTGCGTTTTAAACGAAAACAGTAGGTCCTAGGCAGTTGCATCGAGGGGACAAATTTTGTTTCGTAGGTTATACTGCCCAATAAACCAACATCAAACGTTCACAATTCCCGACGGTAACGAAGATGCCGGCAATAAGAGGGTTGCCACACCTGTTATTTTCGTAACGGGGAGTGTTATTATTGTGACCTTACTCTGAGGTTGAAGATCTCGATAACATAAAACAATACCGCGAATTGTACTTTCATCTCACCTAGTTTCCGATATTTCGAAAAAATACTTTCAAAAATCTCCATTTTTGGGGATTTATTACGCCTTTAATATTCAGTTAAAGTACAAAGTGTCATATATTTTTGCCACTTTTGATTTTGTGTGTATATATATATATATATATGAGAAATAAAGTCGAACACATACACACACGCTAAAACACACAAACACACACTCATATATATATATATATGAGTGTGTGTATGTGTATGTGTGTGTGTGTGTTTTGTGATCGACTTTATTTCTCATAAGAAATGACCTCCAATAGTTTGGACAATTAATTTCCGAACAAAATGTATGTTATGCAGTCCATTCATTATTACTTCCGACTTTTGTAAAGCCTTGCTTAAGTTCTACTTTCAGTCTATTCATTGGAATTGTGAAAAGAAAGCTTAACTTAGGTTAGAAAATAATGCTATTGAACAACGCGCTGTATTTCGGCGCACTCAATTTTATAATATTTTGCACGGGAACTATTTCTATCTAGGCATTACCAACATAGGTTTTAGCTCCCTTTTTTTTATCTCAATTAAATAAAATGAATTACATTGATATATAATGTAAGTAAAGTTCTAATTTAGACAAATAATTAAATTTTTTTATGTGTCAGGCCTGTAAAATCCTCTGATACATGGCATATTGGTATTATTGTAAGGGCTACATCTTAGACCGTATATTATATAGTTAAACTCATTCTATATTACTTTAAATGAAATTGTTTTAAATTTAATTATTTAAATTTATATTCCAAAACAGTATTAAATTACATCATATTTTCAACTTATTAATTTTATTTTTAAATTTTAAATTATTTTCTAATATCTCTGTGCAAAACTCATTGGTTACCTTCATATTCAACCAAACTTGTTAATTAAATTAGTTTTATAAAATGGTTTAATATCCTTAATTAAAAATAAGTTGATTTTAATTATTGGATAAATATTTAGTTAAAGTAAAGTTGTCTTAAAATTAAAATTTCTATCTATTCAACTAACAATTTTCGCATTTCCAAACTTAATTTAATCTCTGTTTAGATCATTTTTTTTAAATTAGCCTGTTGTGTTTTTTCTGTCTTTCAAGATTTAATTTCATTAATTTTGTAATATAATTTTATATAACTTTCCAATTCAAATAAAGAAAAATATTTTAACAAAATAAAATCTGGTCCAATTAATACTACTAGATTAATCTGGCTAGAAATTAAAGAAGCCAAGATTTTTATAAACTGATATTAAAGTCATTATGAATTTGGTTTTAAAATTAATTAATTTTATAATAATTTTAATTAATATAGGTTTAAAATTTAAACATAAATAATTAAATTAAAAATATTTAGATGTAAATTTGTATACAGAATGTCCCAGATATACGTAGCATACAAACGTTTTTCTCGAAAACGGTGCATTCGAGACTTTAAGGATAAAATTCAGTTTAAGCAAACCTATAAGTACGAATTGAATGGTGACCTGTACATTGACTGAAATCTGCTGGAAACCGGAGGAAACGAAGTCAATTTCAGAATTGCAAAGGTAAAGATGGTACCAAATTAGTACAGTTGAATAGGGTTCGCAAAATTGAACATCTTTTGTCTGGAAAGTGTTTTGTTATGTTTTGCAATTTTGAAGATATCAAAATACTCTCTATCTGGCACACCCAATCTTGAATCGCGCCATGCCATACCAGCATGAATGAGGTGAGCGGGGACTGTTTATGCTAGATAGCAGAACTTGCAGTTCCCCTTTGTTTGTGCCATTCCTCATGTCGAACAAGAGGCATTTTAGCGGGACATGCGCTGTGGAAGGTTTATAGCATGATATCTACTTTGTTTATGTGCTCTCTCTGCACGTGTAATACGTAATTAAATGTTGCATATGCAATGATGTACATACCCCAGTACACATGCAAATGCACGTAACAGGTTATTGCACTGTTAAAATTACATAATTAAATTTATCTGATTATTAATTCATTCCACGATTCAATTACCTCAATCCTAGCACTACACAATTGCATGCACCCTCTCATCCCTCATCCAACTCCTACATACATTTCTCTTCCATCTACCTCCAGTTCTCGACGAGACAACACCTACATGCATTTCCCCTCCAGCACTCGATGAGACATCTAACGACCTCCTCCATCCTCCTTATCTGCTTCCAGCTCCCAACCAGTCAACAGGTGTACTTACTCTTATTGCTCATTGTGAAAATGCATAAATATCATATAAGTAACCCCAACAAGCATCGAACCAAGCATCGCTCGCTGCAACCCCCCAGTCTGGTAGCCATACTCACACCACGATGGCTGTCTAAACACCCCTCTAAATACTCTGGACACTCACAGGGTGATGGGGGTAGGGGGTAAGTAGGTACATGCGCAATCGCAAATCTAATTGCACATGCAAATGCCATTCTAATGACAAGTACAATTTACCATTCACATGCACCTGCATGTGCAAGTGCACCAGGGCGATGGGGAGGGGGAAGTGCAATTACATCGCCACTATTTTGAATAAATTAGGAGCCAGGACCTCCCGACAGGCACAGCACATTTATGCAGGGAGGTATCATGATCGTCCACGCTGGTGAAGACGTGTTCTTTCAGCGATTGGAGAGCTTCTTTCCGTTTAAATTCATCATATTTACCATTTTACAAACTTTTAAAGGCCACATGTATTACTAATCTTTCATTCTTTTCAGTTAGGGTCTGAGTATTAAATCAGATTATGAGCATATACTCATATTGAAAGATTATTATATATTATTTTCAAATAATAATGTAGGAAGTCGGGCTATAAGCAAAGTAATATTTATGGCCACAGGTGAATATAATTTGCGAACTCTTAGGCAGAAAGGCTCGCGAAATTCAGTATGCAAGTAAAATTTCTAGCTCCAGGAAGTATGTTTAAGCCCTTTATAACCATGGTAATTAGCTTAAAATAAATCTCCATAGTGCTTTTCTTAACGATATCTGTTTATAGCAGACTGGTTATGAAACTGGATTAAAATAAGAAAATTAAAAATATTCAAGTATTTTTGTTTTATATATATTATTTTATATTAATAATTTTTTTAAAGTTGTAATGAAATTGTACATAAAGTATAACAAAATGGTCTCTACTTCATTTTATGTATACTCTCATCAAGACAAAATAGTACAAAATGTTAGTTATTCACTTCTTCATCTACATTTTTAGGCATAACCTTCCTACTCGGATTTTATTAACTGTAGGTATATGTGAATAAACCAAGCTCTATTATATTCTCTACACATCAGGGAAAGCAGGTAAGATATAAAACCAGCGAGAAATTAATCACCTTTTTCATTCATATTATATATATTTACATACATCTCACTACAAACAAAAATATAATTTTCAAACCTATTCCACACAATTTATGTAGTTTCTTTACAGTAGAATACTCACTTTTCATGTACTGAATATAATCTGCTTATATGCAGCTCAAGACAGTTTATGCTTGCAAGCGTCCAACCAGATCCTTGGCCAATAATTCTTCTTCACGACAAAGTTTCATGATTGCCACTGTCATACTAAGCTTCCTAACTGGAATCCGGCTGCTTATATATTCTCGCAAGCAGGCACCATACAACTAACCATAACTCAAGTTTACAGAAAATATACAGTTCAGACCAGCCTAAACACAAGCATCCCTGCCATCTGTTCTACCAACAAACACCATATGAATTATACTCATTGCTCTTACTATAACTCGAGCATACCTCAGCCCACACTGACATTGCCAAAAATTTAGTTACTGCTCATACTTTCTGCTTTACTGTTCGACACCAGCAAAATATATACTAGTCACTATACCACCATACCAACCATTATAACCTAAGTTATATTAGACTCCCCCCCCCCCCCAACTCCCCATCACCTATATCCAAAGAAAAATTCTATTCAACCACACCACCCAATACACCATGCACAATATCCGTCATAACTCGAGCAACTATACAGCTGAGGTCAGCCCATAACCTAATATCCATTCTACTTGTTATACCAACCAACACTACTTATACATTAGAACCATATCACCCACTACAACTCTAGCATACTTCGACCATTCGTCTATACAGACCATACAAAGAAAACATTCAGACCATACCAGTGATATAATCAAATTCTTCTCATACCATCCACCATTCCAGCTGACACCAGTGAAAATACACTGAAAACCCATACCAAACACTTTTAACTCATGGATGCCTTAGTGTTACAGGACTCACCGACACACACATACTGTCCACACCTTTCAAAATATACCAGCAATCACAAGACAGATATACTGGAAAACATATCACCCAACATACCATCCATGATAACCCAAGCATACCAAGCAAATTTATAGTCCAGACTGACCCTTGACACATGGCATTAAATTTGGGGCTATGTGGTGCCTGCAGTGCTAACTGCAGTGCCTGTGGTGCTAACTGCCGTGCCCTTGGTGCTAACTGTAGTGATAAATGCTGTGCCTTTGGTGTTAACTGCGGTGCTTGCAGTGCTCAGTGTGGTGCTGGCCCCTAAAACCTCTGCCATTCAGCCAACACAAGCATTACCATAATGTTCCTACCACCCATACCCTCTGCTCTAACAACAGTCATGAGAATAAATATACTTACCACTCATACAGTCCACTATAATTCAAATATACCTCAGCCGACACCCACTAAAATATACAAAAAATCGTAACTCCAACATGTATGTCATAGCGTCATTACCATCAGACCCCAGTCAAATATCATACTTCTGCAGATGCAGCCTGTGCAGCGAAGGCATTCCAGGCAGGTTTGAGAGCCGGAGTGGGCAACCCAGGAGTGGCAAGCGGTGTTTGGAAAACTGGGTAAACCAGATGTGGCAGGAAGAAGGAGGTCAGTGGCTAAGCGGGAGTATATAAGCGTGTGCCGAGTACGTGCTGACACCACCCCCCTCAAACTGCAACCAAGACTTCATAACAGTGAGATGCTGTCAGAGGTCAGCATTGTTTGGCAGGAGCCCTGTCGACCGCTAAGCGAGACACTTCAAATTATTTCAGTGGTGAGCATAAACCCTCCTTAGGCGCTAGCCGCGACATTAGCGAACATTGATATGCCAAGAAGAATACTATATTGTTAATTAAATTAACTATCTAATTGCTATCTGGGTCTACTAGATCAGAGTAAAGTTAGCAATACTTGCAGATTATAGCATTCATTGAATTGTATTAACATAAATGGTATTGTATATTAGAGTCACAATAAAAGAGTGTTACCAGTGGTAGTGTATTCATAATCTTATTTTGTGTCTAGCTACTAAACCCCCAGATCATACTTTCTGCGGTAGCTGATAAGGCAACCGTAACAATACCACCCATCAAATAAACCGCCTGATTATCCCAACCATCACCAAACTAAATATACTCACCACTCATACTGCCCACTATAATCCACGTATACTTCAGCCCACACACAATAAAATATACCAAAAATCGTAACTCCAGCATATATGTCATAGCATCATTACCATCAGACCCCAGTCAAATAGCAAACCAACCATCAAATAAACCACCTAATTATACCAACCATAACCAGACTAAATATGCTCACTGTTCATTCTAGAATTCAAACATACCTCAGCCCACACCAAATAAAGTACCAAAAATCGTAACTATAAGTGTGTCATTACTATAAGACACCAGCCAAATATCATAACAGACATTAATATAAATCACTCTATCAAACATCCATGCCAATAAAGGCTAACTACCACACTTGAGAGAGTAACCCTGCAGACTAAGAGTACTGGATACTATACCAACCATAACCCCAGCATACTTCAGTCATGTCACACAGATCACATTATAGTTATACAATGCAGCATAATTACTACTCATTTCAACCCCCCCCCCCAACCATCCATTAACCCCACCAACCATAACATACTAGGTGACAACCCTCCAGCATACAATACAAAAATATAAATCACTCTATTAACCAACAAATCCACTTACTTATGCCTGCCAACCATACCAATATATGCTCTTACAAAATCTACCAGGTAAAATACCTCCAGCATACTTAACAACCATATTGATAACATAATGGTACTGAGTACTAAAACAGTAATATAATAACTTTCACCATGACATTAGCTTGCCTCAGCCATGCAATGTCGAAATCCATACAACCCAGCATACCAACATATCATACCACCTGCAAACTCTCATTTGTGAGCCGCTGAACCCATGCTGTACGAGTACCTGAAGCCATTACAAGTACATATTCCAATCTAAATTTCACCAAAACAAAAGTTTACTGATCTAAATAAATACTCCACATTTCCCAATTTGAACAAGGTAAGTTGCACTACCATATCAATAATTAGCAGAGTTGTGTAGATTATTCGTGCTCCATTTCCCTCAGCTCCTGGTGCACAATCTCACACTCAACCCTCCTTTCTACATTTCATAAAAGGACTCGGGATAAGGAAGGGTTCCTTGAACATCAACATCACAAACAATTCAGCAGAGCATGTATGTTTTGTTAATCTGAGAGCAGTTAACCTTATCCAGAATAATCGGGAAGAGTCTCTACTACTACTTGGACCAAAACTGAACATTTCAGAATAACTGTCTTTACTTAAGACTCCAGAGTTCATTATTATAAAGCTTCGAACTTTCTCCAAAAACACAAATACTTTACTTTAAAACACTTTTAACACCGCACAGCTAATAAAATTTTATCTGTAACACCACACAGCTATAAAATATTTGCCTTTCCAAACCCCCCTTTATTTGGGATATCATTATTTCACCCTACCGTGCAAATTGCGACAAGTTTTTATTACTCACACCACCTGTTTTTAATTCTTGTCTCAAGTTTTTGCCTTTATCGAAACATTAATTTTTTTCGGCATTCTTATTCCCCACATTTTCCTTGATAGAAAACTTTAAAAATCTATACAAAACAGGAGACATTCCCTTTAAAAGTAATACATTCTAAAAGTACGCACTTTTCCTCCTTTTCACCTTACAGGGAGATCACAATTATGTATAGAATATAATTCTGCCTACAAATATACCAAAGCCCCTTAAAACCTGGGAAATGCCTGCTGGGGTGTTGGTATCTTTCGATTTTTAGCTTCTTTGGAAACTTTCCCTCAACACCCACGAAAACACTTGGGAAAACCCATTGCATTCACTCAAGCCGCCATCGCACATCAACATCCAGCACAACACCATCCAGGTCATTCAGGGCTGGGGATATTCTCCCCACCAATCAAGGCTACCCTCAATACCTCCATACACTCTCCACTTACAGACAAGCAAGCCTGGGTATATTCTCCCGGCCGATACCAAGGTAAAGGCAGTTCCCCCTTAACTCCAATCGACACCAAACACTCCAATATGATGGAGGAGCAAACAAGGGATATTCTCCCTACCACTGGAGTGCGTCCTTTCCTCCACTCATACATTCTATCTCCAAACACCAACGCATCACACATGCCACACCAATGTTCCCAGAAAATAGCGAAAATTTAGCAAAATCCCATTTAACGCCATCTTCCTCACCGCCGTAGAAAGTCCCAGTTTGCACTTTTACACACCAAAGCACACGTTTCCCCTCTCGGATGAGTCGCAGGACCCCCGCACTCCCACTACTTTAACCTTAATTTGTCACTGTTCCATCAACATTTATCAAAATAAACACGACCTCAAGATTCCATCTTCAATCTTCCGGGGAAAGCAACATTCACACAAAAACTTCCTTATCATTTCTTCCAAAAGTCTTCCAGCTCCACATTTACTAAGTCCGAATCTAGCTAAAATACCCCGAGAATATGAACACCGTGGCATCTCATCCTGTCTCTGAGATATGAAAACTGCGGCCGCACTGCTATCAAAACATTTTTCTTCAACCTGCAATCGCTTGCTCCAGCTAAGTTTACACTGTCGGTCAACACTGCCTAACTCCATTTATTCTCAGCTGTAACTATGAGAGCCAAATTCCTAAGGCCAAGTTTCATACGCGACACACTTTCAGGAAAAGTACCCAAGCGCGCTTCACCAGAGACTAAGTTCAAATCGAGGACAGAAAAAATATTCATAGTCCCACATGGACAGAAAACTCGAATAAGTTCAATTCCACCTCTGCCAAAAACTAAGTCCTGCTTTTCCATTCACGATGACCTTTTTTCTAAATCTCGATTATTCACACTTAGCGGTTAAGTCCCACACCTTTACACCTTGATTTTTTCTAAGTTCGGCGGCGGTAGCTAATATGTTCAAAGTCCCACTAGCAGTCATACTTAACTTCTTGCAGTGCAGAAGCTCTCGAAATTCTTTCTCTCGGGCGGAACCATATCACCCTTGAGCTACTACCAGCACACCAGCTGGGGACGATCTCTCAGAAGCAGTTCACTCATGCAAATTTATACGCACAAAATCCCTACTCCTCGTCATTCCTTCCCCGAGAGGCCTGCACTCCAGCGCCATCTTTTCGATCGGTGCGCCCTCTATTTGGAACCAGCGCCCTCTTTTCGACGCCAGTGCTGCCTTTACAAATATTATTTTCGCACTGGTGCGAAACCAGGTGCCCAGTCCCGGGCAAGCAACATAATTTGCTCCTTAATTTAAGCAGCAGCAACCATCCACACCCCACTCCTAGGCGGGTAGACGGACGCTGGCCACCTAGGTGTTTTTCTCACTGCAAAACAAATATTCCTACAGTATCTCATCATAATGTGACAATCTACCCATCACAAAGTATTCAATTTCATATCTGCTATAGACAAACATTTTAATCTCTCCTCGCAAACATGTTACCACCATACCAGTATATTCTATTTACTAGAGAGCGTTCGCTATTAGAAGTAGTTATGTTAGAGCCATCTCATATCCTACACACCAATCACTTAAAAACTTCATTTTAAAATCCATTATATATTATTATTGTTTAATGCATTTATTTATTTTTCAGACATATATAATAATTTTTTTACACATCCCGATATGTTAATGCTTCATTTACAGAAACGGAGACCTCATCCACAACACAATATTATTATCAATTGAAATATGTCGACCAACTTTCCCCCAATACCCAATCATAATTTTATGTCACATCAAACAACTATAAATCTTAAACCTCCATATACCTATCGACATTTGTTTACAATAGCTAGTAATATTTTCATATCGTTACAATGTCGCTGCTAAATAAAATACCAAACATCCATTGCTACATAATGTTCCAGACAAAATACTCAAACTTTCAATATTCTAAAATATCTCGACACTACCTACAATCAATTCCATTGCATCATATCGGTTATACCTAACAATTCCTTTCGTACCATCCATGACAACAAAGCAATTATATAAGCATTCCTATGAAATAGTCCAGCGAATTTCTCTGATAAAACATTTCATCATGTAATAGCAAAACACACACACACATACAAATAATACCAACACTCATTTAGTTTACCATAGTCAACGATCCAACCTTAACGACATCTCATTCCAATAGACCATATTACCAAACCAGAAATTCCAAATGTTCCTGCAGAAAAACCACAGTATATTCGTCCATTAGAAACACCCTTACCATCAAACATTACCAGCAAAACTAACATACCATATAGACAAGATATATTAACCATTGAACCATGTATTAAAAATACCATTACCATCTTACAATATGAACAGTTTAGTCAACCGGATGCTACAAAATACTCGTACTATCAGAACATTCCTATCAAACAGTCCTGTGAAAGTTATTAAAACTAAATCATTGAGAACTATATCATACAAAAGTCTTTCTTCTAGTATATGTTACACCATTTCGATATCATCGTAGATGTTCAGAACTCAGTACTACTTCAAACATTCGCTCCATACTCGCCATCAGTTAATACTAAAACATTTATAGTAAAAACGCGAGTGTTATACTAATAAATAGTGCTATAATAAATGTATATTTGATGATAAAATGAATTAAAACAATATCTTCCAACACTTTAACGTTATTTCACACATTTATCAGAAATACATAGTATTATTTACATACACTCGAACATGTTCTCCATACAACAAAAATATTTATGCTTTACTCTAATTATAAGTACACATCATGTTGTGAGCAGTCAAGGTAATCGTATTCGCATACACAACACAATAATTAACACATGGATATATATTGTATGAAGTGCTGAACACACAGTTACTAGCTTCATCTTTTCTAACGCCAGTGCTAGTCGCGAATGTCTTGCTGCAATATTTGCACTCGCTTCTCGATGAACGACGAACATTGTCCTTACACTTATTCTTATGCCTATACAAGTTATCACTGCGAGTAAACGACATGATTTCACTTATCACAGTGGAATGACTTGTATGCTGGACTGAACAAGTAATGACTACTTGCATGTTGGTGAGCATACAACTTTGGATATAAGTATTTCTACAATAACAACATTGATATCGTGTAACGTAAAGCTTGTAACGACTCTTAAGAAACCCTTGCTGTCGACGATACTGATGATGTTAGAGAAGAAAATATATAGGAATATATAAATATCTATTAGATAGTAAAATATATACTAAAAGGGAGTTTATTTACAATATAGGAATATATAATTATCTATAAAATTGGGGTGTATATATATATATATATATATAAAACAATATAAGAAATGGAATATATTTAAGATAGGAATAAATATGTATAATTATCTACAATATAGGAATGTATATATAATTATCTATAAGATAGCAATATTCATAATTTTATATAAAATAGGACTATACATATAGCATGTTTTATTCTGGGTGAACATGTCTTTGGGTTTTTTTTTCAGAATGCTCCCAAATAGCGCGAAAGTTTTTTTTATATTTTTTCTGCGAATTTAAAATTTTGCTAAAAAATTGTGTTTCTTTTTTTTAATTGTAGATTTTGAACAGATGATAAGTAATATTAAGCTCCTATGGCATCATTCAAGGATAAGGTTAAGAGTTTTCATTATACAAACTTTTTCCTGAATTTGTCAGGTTGTCGAGCAGCATGAGGCATTGGATTTAAGCCCTAGTTTCTTGTAAGAGTAGCGTGGGTTCGAATCCTGGGCAATGCAATTAATTTTCAGGCATAGATTGAGACAGTCGAGATGGTCTCATTCGCAGTTCGTCTGTCATTCGAGTGAGAGTTCTCTTGCTCTGACTGAGTTTGAGTAACTTGAGAATTAACTACATCATTTTTAGACATATAAAAGCAGTGTGTGTGTCTTCACTACAAATAATCCAAAACGTCTTTCTCTCATTGTGAAGGGATAGTGAAGAATTACGGTTTGTTGTTCTGGCGGCCAGATATCAGCTAATGTGACATATGGAAAGCTTAAATTATTTGCACCACTCGATACAATTACTGAACTCGCATACCTACCTAAAGAATTCTTTCTGACGTATGCACGACATGAAATAAAATGGGCTTCCAAGAGAAAAAGAAAAAGTATATCCAACATGGAAAGATGTATACGTGTAATAACGAATTGTTGTTAATGGATGAATTCGCAGGTTAGATAATGAATCGGTTTATTATCATTTGTGTAACAATGAATTAAGCATAGTACTTTTTACATATTCATACACAGCAGACCTATAGTGAGATAGTGGAAATGGATAACATACACAAATTGTTCTGTTGTGAAAACAGTATAAAAGCATGCATCATATAAGTACGGATGTAATTTCGCCAACAACCATGGCGTAAGGTGGATCGTCACGAGTGGAATCATCTACTACGACTGTGTACTCTGCTAATGATGGCATCAATGGTCGAAGACTTACCATCTGTAACACCGACAGCATCGACGACAGTAGGGGTTTCTGAAGAGTCACTACAGGCACTACGGTATCAATGTTACTACTGTGATAGTGTAATCTACTATAATATGAAAATGGCCAAAGACTCACCATTTGTATCACCGTCAGCATCGTCGACAGCAAGGGTTTCTCAAGAGTCGCTAGAACCACTATGGTATCAGTGTTGTTATTATGGAAATACTTATAGCCAAAGTTGTAATGCACGCCGACATGAAAGCAGTCATTACTTGTTCAGTCCAGCATACAAGTCATTCCAATGTGAGCAGTGTGATTATGTGTTTACCCGCAGTGATAACCTGTGTGGGCATAAGAATAAGTGTAAAAGCAATGTTCGTGGTTCATCGAGAAGCGAGTGCAAATATTGCAGCAAGACATTCGCGAATAGCTCTAGCGTCAGACAACGTGAAGATAGTAACTGTGTGTTCAGCGCTTCACACAAGATGTATCCATGTGTTAATTGTTGTGTTTTGTATGCGAATAGGGCTACCTTGACTGCTCACAACAAGATGTGTACTATAAGATTAGAGTAAAGCATTAATATTTTTCTTGAATGGAGAATATATTTAAGTGTATGTAAATAATATGATGTATTTCTGATAATTGTGAGAAATAAAGTTGAAGTGAATGAAAGACTATTGTTTTAATTCATTTTATTATCAAATATGCATTTTATCCTAGCAATATATGAAAGGTATAACACTCATGTTTTTATTATAAATCTTTTAGTAATAACTGATGGCGAGTATAGAGCGAATGTTTGAAGTAATACTGAATTCTGAACATCTATTATGGTATCGAAATGGTGTGCGATTTACTAGAAGAAAGAGTTTTGTATGATATAGTTCTCAAGGATTTAGTTTTAATATATTTCCCAGGAGTAGTTGATAAAAATGTTCTGATAGTATGAGTGTTGGGTAGTGTCTGGTTGACTAAACTGTTCGTATTCTGTGTTGGTAATTGTATTTGTAATGGATGGTCCTATGGTTAATATATATTGCCTGTGTGATATGTTAGTTTTTGCTGGTAATGTTTGATGGTAAGGGCGTTTCAAATGAATGGTTATAATGTGTTTTTCTGCTGGAACATTTGGAATTGCTGGTTTTGTGATATGGTCAATTGGAATGTGATTTCGTTAAGGTTGGATTGTTGACTATGGTAAACTGTATGAGTGTTGGTATTATTTGTATGTGTGTGTGTGTTTTGCTATTACATGATGAAATGTTTTATCAGAGAAATTCGCTGGACTATTTCATAGGAAAGCTTATATAATTGCTTTGTTGTCCTGGATGGTATGTAGGGAAGTGTTTGGTATAACCAATATGATATAATGGAATAGATTGTCGGTAGTGTAAGATATTTTGGAATATTAGTTGTTTTAATATATTGTCTGGAAGAATATGTGGAAATGGATGTTTGTTCTGTTATTTAGCAGTGACTATGATATGACATCAAAATATTGTGACAAAGGTGAAATCATATCGAATTTTTTTTTTGGGTATTTTCAATATATATATTTTTTTTTTTTTAAGTTTCTCCCTTTTTGTTAAGATCAGTTCCTGATATAGTTCAATCTTCTCAGTTAGGTATATTCTTCTTTTTTTGTTCGAAAGCATTTAACTTATCTGAGAAGCTCTTAATTTTTTGTTATGGTGTGCGTTTATTTTATTATTTTTCATTGGGTTTTTAGGGTTTTAAATTATTTTGTTTAGTTAGCTGTGTCCCTCTTTTTTTGTTTGGATGTGAGTCCTTCTTTTGTGGTTTTTTGGTAATGATTATGTAATTTAGTTTTTTTAATTCGGGTTTTAGTTATAATTTTGGAAAATGGTTTTGCTTTTGATTTAGTGTTTGTGAACTTAGGACTTTTTTGAACTCAACATAGTAGTCATGTTTTCGTTTGGATTTTAATTTGGTAGTGCCTTTTTAATATTTTTTAATTTATCTATATTTTACAGAGGCCTTTAATTTTTATTATTGGAACGAATTCTTTTTATTTCTTTTTCTTTTTGTGAGGGGTTCAAGTGTTATAATTTATTCTCTTCGAATGGTTTAAAATTATTTTGTTTTAAGTTTAGGGTATTAAGTTGTTCTCATTGCCTTCCCGGGAATACTTCTTAAGTTAGCTGAATACAATTCTAGAGACTGTCCTGGACATGTTTATTTAACTTGCCACAAGCTAAGATCAGCCTCCGCATGTGTGCCGGCTGTGCATGTTTTCCTTCGCCGTTACTTCAGTAAAGTTGCCGTCATTCTTATCTTGAAAAGTTTATGTGTGGTCCCGTGTTGTCTGCGAATGTTCCGTGAGCTTTTTCTGATAAGGACTTTTAAGAGCTGGCTGCTGTGAGTTTTCAGGAGGTGTCAGGGGAAGAGATGTGATATCGTGCTGTTATAAGCTGTTCAGGATAAAGTGAGCACTTTTCAAATCCATGCTAAATTTTCCCATTCAGCTAACTGCTATCTTTTCGCCACTTTTTAGTATAAACTTCGCCATGTGGCTAATAAATACAATGTACACAATTCAACACACTCAAGAGTGAATGCCTCATGCTGCAATAAAATATATTTAATAGTGATTAATGCCTATTGGGAGGGCCTTAATAAGTGCTCACTTTACCATTTATAGTCTATAACAGCAGACAGAAAGTGTAGGACAATCCGGGGTAATGGGGGTTAATTTGGTGCTGATATTGGGTTTGTGAGCCGTCGCACATGTGTGTGGTAGCTTCTGATTGGTCGGCGTCATGTTACCGAGAGCCACGACATCAGGCGAGACCAGGTGCGCCATGTTTATTGAAGACTAGACATCGAGGCGGACGGTCGTGAGGCGAGAGCGGTTCAGATGAGTCCATTGGAGAATCGTCATTATGCGATAAGTATTTTTATTCCAAGTTTGTTTGCTTTTGCTGGGTCGGAGCACTTTTCTCTGCTTCGCAGGAAAATTGGTCCTTCCTAGCCTTTAAATAGTCGTATTTTTAGGGTTTAGAGTAGAGCAGTATAAGAACATACTTTGTTGAGAGAGGGAGATGTCATGGCAGTCATCTTTTAAGGTGATTGTTCGAGGGTAGAAGCTACTCTAATAAATGGATAAGAGGTCTAGTGCTGATACGACCTGTTGCTAATGAGCTGTGACTTCCTTTTGCTAGACGTTATAACTGATGATGCTACTGAAGTGGGGAATATATTTTTTGCTTCCAGTAATTTTAACTTTGGAACTCTTATGAGCGTTGGTGTTTTTGAAGAAACGTTCTTAAGTTGGCACTGGGATTTTAAATACTTTCTTGTAGCCAACAACAAGCGAACAACGACGGTATTTTGTTAAGTACTCCTATAGTAATTATTTGCATCGAATGAGATTTATATTTATTTGACTTCCCCCTTTTACTTATAGATAATAAATATTCAGGCCTATCTCTTTCTAAATGTGAGTTATAATCGGATTTGAAGGAGTAAATAGCCACTTATTGTTCTTTAAAGGCTTTCCATGTTTCCATATGCAATTATGTTTAAGGTTGAAAACGAGTTAACCTTGTGACACAAAGGGCCCACTTGCCTAAAACGTAATTGAGTTCTTTAATAGTTAACAGATTCTCATTTTTTGGATTTTCTAACTCCTGATAATACTTTACTGACTTTTTAAAGAGGCCTGCGAGCCTACGCTTAAATATTTTCTCTCGTTTATTGTTTTCACATGTAATAGATAATCTTTTTTTCTGATTGTGAATATAAGATTATTTGTGTTTGACAAAATAAAGGCATTCACTTTGGTTAACAAACCATCATAATTGGTTTTAATTACATAACTACGACTCCACTCATAAAATCAGAGGAAATTCTATAAAGTCTTCAAATAAAACTGTAAAGTATCTTCCAAGTTTGATTTTTACATTGTGTGTCAATTTTTCTCTTATACTCACAACTAATAACTAAATGGTAACTGTGCCTATAGTATGATTGTGTTTTTATTTTTAATATTTACATGTTGATTATTCAATTTAAATGTTATTATTGTTTCTGATTATTATTAATAAACATGTGCTTTTTTTTAACTGTAGTGTAGTCATTGTTCTACTATTTCTCTAACACACAGTTGATTTCCCATGTAACCTACCTCCTCTCTCGTGCAAGAAGATGTTTTTATTTTTTTTGGGGGGGGGGGGGCGGATATATTAGCTAGTTACTTTAAGTACATGTAAGTTTGGGAGACCTACAAGACACCTTGTAACCTACCTCCTCTCTCGTGCAAGAAGATTTTTTTTTGGGGGGGGGGGCGGATATATTAGCTAGTTACTTTAAGTACATGTAAGTTTGGGAGACCTACAAGACACTTTGAAACCTACCTCCTCTCTCGTGCAAGAAGATATTTTTTTTTGGGGGGGGGCGGATATATTAGCTAGTTACTTTAAGTACATGTAAGTTTGGGAGACCTACAAGACACCTTGTAACCTACCTCCTCTCTCGTGCAAGAAGATTTTTTTTTGGGGGGGGGCGGATATATTAGCTAGTTACTTTAAGTACATGTAAGTTTGGGAGACCTACAAGACACTTTGTAACCTACCTCCTCTCTCGTGCAAGAAGATGTTTTTTTTTGGGGGGGCGGATATATAAGCTAGTTACTTTAAGTACATGTAAGTTTGGGAGACCTACAAGACACCTTGTAACCCCCCGCACTGGTACTGAAAACCATGAAACGGTCCTAGTGTATCTCGCAGCAAATATTTTTTCCATTTCTTTCCTGGCTTATATTTTTTATTTTAAATTGAAGCTATATTTAAATTAATGACCAGCAGTGTTTTGAGACATTATGTGCTTCTAGGGTCTCATACTAGCCAAGAGATTTGTGGTCGTCCTATTTTACAGGTAGTGAAGTTAACCTCTTTTTTTTATGAGTAAGTTTATTATTGTTTCAGGTTTATTGCGAGTCCAGGGATTACACTTTGGGGCATTTAAATATTCATTGACTCTTACATGTTCCCCCTTTTAACAATTTACTCTTATTTACATTTTCCGACTTAACAATTGATTTGGAGTCGCCCATTATTGGTTTTAAAGTGTTGTCTAAATACATTTCCTTTCTATCCCCTCCCCACCCCCAAGTTATAATATTACGAGATATTTTAAACACTATTTCGATGGGTATATGGATGTTTGGTCTATATAGTTGTTTTATATGACATAAAATTATGATTGGGCATTGGGAGAAATCTGGTCGACATATTTAACTTAATAATAATATCGGATGTGGGTGAGGTCTCCGTTTCTGTAAATGAAGCATTGGCATATCGGCACGTGTAAAAAAATTGTATAAAAGTCTGAAAAACAAATGAATGCATCAAACAATCACACTATATCATGGATTTTAAAAGAAGTTTATAAGAAAGTGGAATATAGGAGTTGAGATGGCACTAACATAACTATTTCTTATAGGGAATGCTCTCTAGTAAATAGAATATCATGTTATGGTGTTAACATGTTTGCGAAGAGTGTTCAAAATGCTTGTCTATAGTAGGGATGAGATGTAATACTTATAGCGAATATTTTATAGTAAACGGAATATCTTGTTTCTGTATAGGTAAGGGCTGGTAGAATGTTTGAGCCTACGTCCTTCCGTACATATATATAAATATAGTATTTGCCTTCGTGTGATATACGAATAAGGTATAAATGTTATTTATTTCTTGTGTGTAAGATGTATTTGGAGATACTTTTTTTAAGAGTTTTGCATAAATGTTTTTTAGAAAAGTAATGCAATATAACCTTTATGATATGTTTAATTACCCATTGCTGGATTTTAGATAAAATATTTTCTTCCCTCGTATGTTACTTCATTCACGAAAGATATAAATGGTGGGTGTGTTTAGGTAAACCAGACTGATAGCAAGCGATGAAGGTACATGTATTTACTTCATTCTGTTTTTGTGTGTGCATGTGTGTGCATGGTTGTGTGTGCAATGGAGTTTGCATGTGTGTAGTGATGTATGTTTGTGTGTGGAAAGTATATTAAGAATGGAGATTTACTTTTCACCCTAGACATGTTGGTTCGTATGAGTCGTTGACAAAACGATCAGTGACAGCCATTCGCCTGTTGGGACATTTGCATAGGGTTGTGCGTTATGGGCGAGATCTATGTAAGTTTTATGTAATGCGATAGCTTGTTAAATTTGTTCTGTAGAGAACTGTAAAGTTGCTATTTCCAAGAGTTGTACTGATACCCTCGCGGGCTGTCATATTAGGTGAATGTGATCTAGTCGGGTGGTGGGGAACAAATGTAATGTCGTCGACACACACCCCTCCTAGCGGTAATGTTGGAACAAGTCTAGCCCTGCCCTGCCTTTTGCCTTCATCTCCTTTGCAAGTTGGTCGGCCGTACTCGCGTCTACCATTCGAGAGATCTAACCCCTCGAGAGATTTGCTAAAGATGTGAGTGTGATCTCTCCTGTTTTTTAAACTATTCTATATGACGACCTGGGTATATTCATTGGTTGACTGGTTTGGTGGTGTGTCTTGCTTGTATGGCCTATCAGTATGGCAGCAGCAATGTCTTAAATGTGTGATTGGGACTATGTAGTGGTTTGGGCTGATGGTAGGAGGGAGATTTTTTGACAAAGTAGCATTGTCTCTGGCTGTAACATTTCTGTATGGATGTTAAACTGGAGGGAAGGAGATATGATGTCAGGTGTGATGTTTAGTATAGACGGTCGAAATGTATGGCTTGAATATTATGTTGGTCAGTGTGATAATAATATGAATTGTATGTAGACTCATAATTGGTAGAGGTGCTTTAGAACGTTTTTACTGTAGGACCTTTCTGCATTGTTGTTATAGGTAGCTTGTTCTGATAATATAGTTAGTAGGTATGCCTGACTAGTTTATTTTGTTTGGTATGGTCTCTGGACATGTCTTCGTGGTTGGTTTTCTCTTGGAAGAGTTGAAATGGATGGAGTAATATGATGGTATTGGCTGCTGGTGTAGACTGCCTGTATGGTTTTTTATGGCTGGTACATCTTGATGGCATGACTTAATGGAATGACTTGGTTGTAGGGTTTGCTTGTATGGGTAGTATACTCATTAAATTGATTGGTATGATCTGATCCCATGACCGATTGCTTTGGCAGTGTGACAGAAGTGGAGCTTCGATGGTGTGGGGAGAATTTTTTAATTGTGTAATTAGTTTGAAAGAGTGGAATTGTTTGATGGGAAGTTTAGTTGGTAATGCTTAGCTGGTATGGTTTTTTAGTATGATTGGTTGGTATGATATGGTATCTGGGAATTAAAACTGTATGGGTGTCATAGATGTTTACTTAATAGTATTGATCTTATGATAGCATAGTTTGAGCTTATGATTGGAATATTTGATTGGCTCGGCTGCTGGAATGGCTTGTTTATATGTGTAACTGATGAAGTTAGATGGGATAAAATGGTAGTCAATATAATTGACTCTTATGACTGATCAGTAAGTCTGAGGTATGGTGGTTGATATGGTCTGTATCGTTAATAGCATTTAAAATACAATTTACTGTATATTTTACAGATTTTTTCCTGCATTTTTCAAATGATAAATTTTAAAAAATTAAATAATTCTACTTATTTATAAAATTATCTCTTCATAGATGACTGATTGACAAGGCCGGTCAGCCGAGTGCCTCACGGTCACCGGCCTCCCTTGCTTTCGCCGCACAGTGCTTGCCTACGGCACTGCACGTACATCTCTCTTCTGGTGTGTTTGCCCTGGCGGACCTGTCGGCGCCTGTATGCGTGTGTGATTATAAGGCTAGGTGACTTAATTTTCGTACAAAGGTAAAAACAAATTGAATAAGGTAAAATATTAAGAAAAACTGTAAATTTTTTTTTAAAATAAGGTATTGAAAATTGGATATGTTTTACAAAGTCCTGCTTCGAATGTACATTACAATAATTTTTATATACCTTTTCCTGTAAGGAAAGTTACATATTTAAATTCATAAATAAATATACACACTGACGATTCGTGCACTCTAGCATGCGATGAAGGAACTATGAAAATGGCGTTATGAAGAAATGCGACTAATCGAACTATTGTGAAAGACAAAAGAGAATGGAAAGAGAGACAAGAGAGAAAGGAAAGAGAGAAAGCGAATACCAGAGACATGTGAGAAAGAGAGAGAACGAAACAACAAAAAAATGGCAGGACTCTGAGAAAACCTATGGAATGAAAGATATAAGAGCGAAAGAGATGGAATCAGAGAATAAGAGAGAAACAAAAGAGAGAAAGAGATGGAGAGCATTAAAAAAAGATACAGAATGGTGGTATGAAATCACGATCTTATGCGTCTTTAAAAGACGAGTCCGGTGATATATAACACTTAATACGTACTTACAGGTTTAAAGGTTTTAATTATCAAAATGTATTAAATTCTATAAAATAATTATTAAAATAATTTTTATTTTATAGATTTCTTAGATTCCGCATTGTTTTGGTCTAGAAGCAATAACAAGCCCCACGAATCACCTTAATTCGTATAGTTTTTCCCAGAAATGGGGGTTCGCTACTGCATATTCTATGGCATGGCTTTTTGAGGGAAAATAGGGAGATTTTTAGGGAAAAACGGGAATTTTTTTTTTTTAAGAAAAAGGAGAAATTTTGATGCTTTTTTTGGGCTAAATCATACTATTTAGAGAGAAAATGAGCGATTTTGGGTGGAAAAACTTAAGGTCAAAGTCAGATTCTCGATCCTCCCCTTAATCCCTGTTGTGCTGGAGTTTATATTTCCCTACTACTATAACTTTTGGGTTATACGGTAAATTTCATTCACGGTTACTTCCAACTTTTCTGAAGCCCTGCTAAAATTCTACTTTCAGACCATTCGCAATAAAGTAAATTATAATTTTCATTATAACTCAGTTGTACTAGGCATTGCCAACAAATATATTTTATCTCTGTTTTAATTCATATTATTTATAAATGAAATATTATAGAAGGAATAGATAAGATATAAGAATAATTTCATTTTGACCAGAAATGAGATACTTTTATGTTAAAATGACCATAGAAGAAGTTACTGATAACTAATGAGTCTACTTTCCTCTACGTGGGTGGAAATAAATTTTAGTAAAGTTCTTGAAAGCTTAGATGGTTGGTAGGCATTGACATCTCATCGACAGCAACATCATTAGAGATGAAACCAGAAACATGTGAAAAAGTACAATGACAATTAAAATACACGAGTGACTTACCAAGGGTTCTAATTCACAAAAACGCGTAAAATTAAGCTCGCTTGAAATAAACTGTATAACGGAGGTAGGATTTGGAGCATCAACTTCAGATGTAATCAGTCTAATGTTTTGAGTGGTAGGGTTCACTAGCGTGATATATTTACACGGGCATCATTTTAAATATAATTTTCTGAGCCACTAAAACATATAAGTTTACATGGCCAACCATAACGCTACTTGTGTGAAAAATTTGATGGAAATCGGTTTATTGGTCTCCGAGATATGGCATGAAAACCTGAAATTTTTTCGTAATACACGTATATTAGAAAATGTTTTGAAAACATGTTCTTTAAACGACATTTGTAATAGATTATGTCAACATAAAATGTTTGATTGAAATTGTTAAATAGATATGCCAAACATATGGAAATATTTACATGGCCGCCATTTTTTAAATCATTGCCTGACACCATTTAAATTATATAACTATACTTGGCATTTTGTAGGTGTGCAAAATATTGTGTAAATTAGTCAAATTATTTCGCGAATATGACAAAATGTTCACTTTACTCACCTGACACTACTATGCAAAATATCCAGCAAAGGAGGATCTCTGTATGCATATCGGTTGTTTGGTCCTCGAGGTATGGCATAAAACATCCATTGATCATATGACGATTTTCATAAATGGAGGGAAAATAGTTTATATATTAGCACATTCGGTTAGTGTCATAGATAAAAACATACAAAGTTAAATTTAAATCTCTTACAGGCTATTCACGGTAAAGTGATCATTTTTGAAAGCCCTCTCACTTGGAATAATAATCATTAAATATCTTTTATTTTAGTTTTATATTTGTCTAGCCCTCTCAAAATTTATCAGTTTACATAGCATGCCAAGGTGAGAATTTTTTTCCAAAGTTGGTAGATATCGGTTTTTTTTATTTTTGTAGATTACATAATTTCAATCTGTCAATTGATATTATTTTACAAAATGGTGGAAAAAAGAGATTTTGTGAGTACACATTTGATTATTGTAAAATATACAGCCAACATACAAAGTTTCGTTAGAATTAATTACATGGTTTCGACGATATAACATACAGCACTAAAATATCTATATGGTCGTTATTTTAAAAGTGTCTGACATATCTAATAAATTTAACATTACCTATCACAGTACTACTTGTTTGCCGTATTTGGTAGGAATCGGAAAATTGTTTCCCGAGATGACACAAATATTTTATTTATTCGTGTAGCACTTATCTTACCAAATGGAGTACAAAAGAGGCTCCGTGTAGACACGTGTGATGTTTGTTACATCCTACTCCAAGCATGCAAAGTTAAGTTGGAATTGATTAATTGTTTTCGAAAATATAGCATACTATGCTCAATTTTGAAAATAAGTGTCTGACATACTTGAAAATATTTGTACTTATCAACTGCGGCAGTACTTCTTGACTGCGAAATTTGGCAGGAATCTGTCAATGCCCCAATAAATTACACAAAAACTTGATTAATTCTTGTAGCGCTATCTTACAAAAAAGCGGACAAAAGTTTTTTTTTGGCTTATTTGATGCTTGTAATACACACCGTCAGCGTACGAAATTTGGTAGCAATTGGCCAAATGGTATGATATTTATACCAAATAACCCTAAAATATTTGAATGGCCACCATTTGAAAATGAGTGCCCAATTAAGTTTATTAACTTATATTTGCCTGGCCTACCATAATATAATTTATTTGCAAATTTGAAGAAAATGGGTTATGTAGTTTACCTAGATATAACATAAGACCTTTCTTTTTTCATGTGGCGTTATCTCCAAAAATGGCTGACAAAATTGGTTGTTGTTTGGTTTATATGAAGCTTGTAATAGGTACTGTCAGCGTACAAAATGTGATTGAAATTGGTCAAACGGTATTGTAGTTATGTAGAAATAAACCTTAAATATGTGTATGGCCGATATTTTGAAAGTAAGTGTATAAGTAAGTTTAACTACTCACATTTACCTGGCCAAAAGTTGTGTAATTTTCGAGCCAAATTTGGAGAAAATATGTTTAGTAGTTTTCGAGATATGACGTAAAATTTTTATTTTTTCAGACCACGCTGTCTTACAAAATGGTGGATCAACAACTAAATTCACCTCTGAAGATAATGCTTACAACTTGCGCTGTCAGCATACAAAATCTTGTTAAAATAGGTTGTATGGTTTCCGAGATACATCTCGCCCTAAATTTTAAAATGATCGCCATTTTTAAAGTAAGTGCCCGGTGTTGTCTTAAACTATAAAAGTTGGGCGTCCTTACTTAGTACTATATGTTTACCGAGTTTGGTGATATTCGGTTTACGCGTTTAAAAATTGAAGGATGGGACACCACATGCATAGGCAAACAGACACACACACACATACACACATCTATATATACAGGAAAGTGATCTCATAAGCCTTTCTTTCCCTCGAAAAGTAGGCTAAAACGCTTGTGATACGTGACATAATTAGGAAAGAACAAAACACTTCATATCGTCGTTAGTCTGACCAAGTGGCTTAAGTGCCGCATTGACAGTTTTACAGGATAACACTTTAAAGAAAAGTGATATTAAATGTACCCCTCTGGTTTAATAAGTAATACGTCAGTGTGCAAGGTAATGGGCCATTCTATAGTACAATATGTTGGTGTTTATACCATAGTATGAAATGTTCGATAGCTGCAGCCATTTTAAGTAAGAAAAGGACGTAAATGGAGATACGCCAGTCCAACTGTCCTGAATTTGTAGTTATTGTATCGTTCTTGGCAATTAAGCTAATTCATATTTGCTTTTAATAAATGTTTTAATAGAGAAAAATTAAATTCAATTACATTTTACGCGCACTAAGGTACACTAAAGATAAAAATGTGAAATTGTGACGAATAATACTAAACTATAGCACTGGTTATAGTGTTTGTCACGAAGGTAATACTGACACAGCACAACAGTGTTCCACTGAAAAGTCACTTATTTATAGCAGATGTATTCGGGGGCTGTGCAAGGTGTGGTAGCCCTTTGTAGAACTGCTGATACACAGGATTACGAAAAACAGAATTGGGGCCGACACAAAGTGTGACCAAGTCCTTGTACTTTTCGTAGGCCAAAGGTGTGGGAGTAACATTGACTTTGGATACAGCGTATATCATGGAATCCAAAGCGTGACGTTTGATGGATAGCTTCTCATAGGTTGCAACAGAGTGACTACTTTTGATGTAAATACAATTGACATCATCTTTGTTACCAAAACTTTGCAGATCACAGTCCATTTGACTGGTTTTCCTGAGACGAACGTATTTATAAGTCTTGGTTCTAATGTCTTCAGAGAGTTTCTTATAGTCTAAGAACTCATTTGATAGGATTTCTCTAAATTCATATGGAGCAGCAGGACATGCAAGAGTCACTATTGATGGCAGTTGGCATGGAATGAAAACATAACTGGCGTGAGACAGCGCTGTTGAAATCGCACTGTGCGTATAATCTCCTTCGATTCGTCCATGGTGTTGCCTCAAAGAAGTTGAGGGTGATCGCACGAAAGCTGGCGGAGTGCGTCAAGACATACAGGAACATTGTAATGACTATTCCTTCTGGATCAAGAATGTGATGAAAGATAGCAAGACATGTAAGGTTGTATGTTGATGGACGACGCTTTTAAAATATTGCACTTTCTTTCTAAACAGATAAATAGATAACCTGTTGCAAATCAAAAACTGCTGCAGCAACTTTATCTGGATGTTGTTTCGATAGCTTCTTGGCCTTGGCATTATACTGTCACAATCAAATCACACAGATAAAAGTGTCATAGTTAACACATATTGCATATGTTTAAATATAGGCCTACATTAATTACCTAAGACATAATAAAGCAGTTAGTAACTTTATGATAATAGAGAAAAAAAGACATTGGGATATTAAAGCTTCGCCAGCCACGACGTAATCGCCATTTAAAAGACAAATGTGGACTGACGAAGTAGTGTCAGCACAGTTACTGGCACTTACGCCACTTCGTGTGTCCAAGAATCGTGTAAATATGCCGCTTACGCTTAACAAACGATTGCTCCCTACAGCAATACAGACAAGATGGAGATACGCCACTTCATCAGGTGACACTTTATAGATCCTTAGGTGAAGTAGGTATCTCGCTTATGGCGTATTTGGCACTTACGCCCCTTTGCCAGTCTAACGACGATATATGGGGTGATTTTTCAAAGGTTTGATTCAAAACGTGTGATGATACCGCGAATAGACTGTACTTAATGTTTAATCTCCAAGGCAATATGGCATCGCACTTAAGACTATAGAACTGATTTATTAATGTTTTCTTACGTACAATAAACGTAATTCCGTAATGATTTACTTCTTAATTACGATGGTGTTCTCACCTCCTACCAAGGCGAACCAGGGGTCCCGGTGGGGCTGCTCCCGGATTTCCACATGTAGGATTCGTACCGGACTATGCCACTAGTCAGCGGGTTTTCTCGGGGACCTCCCGTTTCTCCCACCCTTACATTCCGGCGCTGCTCCATATTCACCTCGTTTTACCACTAGTGGTTCTCGTTGCCCAAATCCCTCCGCTCCACTCTAATTATTATTATATAGGCGACACGCAGTATAATATTATTTTGCTTGACAGCAGAAGCACTTCTAGACAAAGACAAATTATTAATACAGTACGTTAAGGTCAACTAAACATTTTCCTCGAAAGTTGTTTGGTTTGCAGTGAAGCAAAAATATGTATCATCTTGAGCGTGTATCGCCACTGATTATTTAAACAATGGTACGTTTTAAAGAGTTTCGAATCTAGAAACTAAATTGCGCATGCCGCAAACAGGTTTGTGTAGCTTTAGAACAAAATACCAGAAAATGCCTTCTCCAGATAAACTAATGACGCGAATTTTTCATACTCCTAGATAATAAGTGCTCGACACCAATCTATATAACGAGATATATGTTGCCATAGCTAACATCATTTACCACAAAGAAACGGGGTACCGTATATTTTGCTTAACTACTTATCAAAATCATGCTTTTACTGTTTCTATGTCACACAGGTAAAATAAACCAAACTTTCTGCATTAAATAAAACATGGCAAATTGAAATGTATTTTCTTAATTCATTCCAGTACTATTGCTTACTCAGAGGTGTTGACCGAAAATCATTAACAGTGACAAAAAAAATGGACAAATGTCTCCTATAATGTACAAAATGTAAATAAATACAGCTACCTCTGTATTACTACATAGATGTCTTCAGTGTGCAAATGTCACATGTTTCAAATGTACATTTACTTCCTTCTTCAACAAGTGACTTAGTTGTTATTGTTTGTACGGCTCAAAAAGACCAGTACAAGCGTGACTTAGAAATATGTTAATATAAAAACCCTTTACAGAATAGTTTTTTTATTTTCTGGTAGTTGACAGTGCGTATAATATCTACGGGTCGAACAGTTTTCCACTCAAGTACAATACGACTATTTTTTTTTCAGTTCAACGCCTTTAAATATCATGTGTAATGTTTTTTGCAAATTGCTCTTAGTCCTCTCCATGCTTAGTTCTTGTAAATGTTTATGAAAAATAACTTTAAATATAGGCCTACAGCACGAAAAAAATTGTTTAATATTTATTGATGTTATTATGTTTTATTGTGAAGTAGTCTACACAGTAAAAACATAGAGGAATGTTTTGTATAGCTTACACGCGAACATTGAGAACGCAGCCAAGAAATAGTTTTAATAAAGAACTTTTTCCGTTAACGCACGTCTTTTGTGCCTTTTGTCTGCCGCACGCATAGGCGCACGTAAGACGAGGATTAAATAGAACCGCGCTTGAGAGTTGCCTCTCTCCCCTTGTAAGTTCCGCCACTTGTCTTTTTCTATTAGCCATATTCGTAGCCTCACGAAGCGTGTTAACGCCAGGTAATTAGCGAGAAGAATAAAAAAAGTAACGCGTTGAAAAGCAGTTTCTCTCCACTTGTAACCGTTAAAAAAAGTTCCGTATGTAGTAAAGAAATAACACTCGCTCTGAGAAAAGTGCTAATTCATAAGCGGTCTTCGGTTATTGTTCCGTTTTACTTTACGCACGATGGTCTTCAGTAGTCAATTGAATCGGCTACAGAATGTGTATTGACTCAATTACTATTAATTTCGTTACCTGCACATTGCAATAACTATATATCACGCATATGTCCTCTCATCATATGAAAATCAGCGACGAAGTGTTATTTTCTGCTGTATGTGTAGGTCCGCCTGCATTAACAGAATACCAACTTCCTCCATATAACCAATGGACATAAACATGTTACGAAGTGAGGGTCATGGTCAATGTGCGTTCTCTTAGTTGCCTAATTCTAATACAAATATGTTTCGTGTTTTTATTAAGATTGTCATTTATTTTCATAAATATTTTTGTAAAGATTATTCTTTTCAGTTTCACTGTAAAGTGAAAATGTTACTTTTTGAAGGCATTTATACAATTCATTTTATGACTTTCCATTAAATAATTCAATAAAGACGTAATATCATTACATTTGAATTCGCATGGCAAGAAGACTTTTATTTACGTTTCCGCGACTACGGGGAACTATTCGTGGAGTTATACTACTCGCCTCCCACCTAGGTGAACTGGGTTCGATTCCCGGCGGGACCGCTCCCGGATTTTCGCATTTGGGAATCTGCCGGACGATTCCACTGGTCGGCGGGCTTTCTCGGGGATATCCCGTTCCCCCCGCCCTTGCATTCCGGCGTTGCTCCATACTCACCTCGCTTCACCATCATCGGCTCTCAAGACATCGATGCAAATAGCCGCCCAAATCTCTCCATTCCCCTCTGGAGTTAGAATTTAATGGGAATTTTGCTAGTGCGACAGTTTTAACTGGCTTTGCAACTGACGTACACAGAGAAAAAGAACTGTCGTCTGAACTAAATTTCTGTGCCCATAATTATCCTAGAATGTAAATAAAGTGACGATAATTAGATACGTCAGTGAACCATTTAAATATAGTCGATGCAGATTGAAATATCAACGAATTTCTCTGTTGCGGTCCAATCTGTAGTTGTACCTGCAGTCAAATGAGCGCATGCTTTTTACGAGAGAAAATAGCTCATTCATCAAAACAGATTCAGCAATGTTTAGATTGTTACTGCGAAAATAATAACTGTAATAAATTATGGAACATGCTGATGAGCTTTGTTATTGTAGATTGGTTGCAGTTACACAGGCAACCTCATAAAATATGCAGAGATTTTATTCAATCAAACAAAGTTTGTTTGGCGCAACCATGGTTAATTGTTTGTATACAGGCAATGAAATATTTGGTTGTTCTTATTTGGTTGTCCCAAACAAATATTTAGTTTGTGCAACCAAATATTAGTTTGGCTCTGCGTATATTACAGAGTTTTTGTTAGTATAAAAATGAACTGGAAGGCCAACCAAGATTAGAAGCTAGATCAGTTGAGCCCGTGCGCAGTGCCCTGGAAACTTCAGGTAAAGTGACTACATAATAATTTATAATGTTTTTAAACACACACATTTCAAACACTGGACACCGTGCGTAAATAAATATTTCCATTTTTACAACTTTGCTTTTTAGTTTCCGCCGAACTTGTTTTATTGTGATGTTCATACAACTATTTAGCATCAAAAATGCACAAACAAACACCGTTAGTATCCTAATCGTCACAAAAATGCAAACGAGCTCTCGATATGTATCTTCGAACAAAGGAAATCAAATAAGTGACCAAAAAATATGCATACAGTTGATTCAGCGATATATTTTGTTGACAGTCTAATTTATTTCGGCCCAACACAGAGGTTTTGTTTTTTCCAAACATGTGTTTTGTTAGTTGCACAAAATTAATTTTTTGCCTTGCGAGTTTTATTTGCTCATAAAAATTATTAGTTGGTGCAACTAAATATATTTTTAGCACTTTACAGGCAAATATTTTGTTGGGCTCTCTCGGTGTGATCTGTAAAAGTTTCATTTGAGATTTTTCTTAGTTTCTGGACGTTTTCGGCCTGAATGTTATATTATCTAGTCGTATCGCATTGCGGCGCTTCGTCGAGTGATGTCCACCTATAGTTTTTTTTTAACGCTTTCGTAGCCCAACAAAAAATAAAAGTGGTTCCTTGCCATAACAGTATCCTATGTATTTTGACGATCACGCTGCACTGTAAAAATCTTCCGTATTTTAACAACGGAAATTTTTTTTTTTGGAAACAAGTTGCCAAGAGAGTGTTTGTAACATGCAAATTACAGAAAATTGTACCACGTGATTTTACAAAAATAATGTTAAATATCCACTAGCAGGTACTTTAGACTTCGGGATTACTATTAATATGGCGGTAAAGTTTCATTGAACGATGTGTTGTAAAAGTACAGTATTTAACTTGTAGAGCTAATAAAATTCAGCAACTAGTATCGAAAGACTTGCCTGTGAAACGTGCAAAAGTTTTTGTTTGCTTGTTGTCGCTGTGAAGTTGGCAGCAACGTGGCCAAATCAGTTCCACGTCTTGACGTCGTATTTTAGGTGTAACGTTCAGAATTTGAAGACACCAAATATAGTCAAACCATTCAAACCCAGTGTACGCAAATGCGTACATGACGTACGGTAATATTATTGACGTAAATACGTCTTTAAATTTGCAACCATAGACGGAGGCAATCCAGAAAATTCTATAACAAAATCGGGGGATACAGTTTGGCATTGCAGCTCCGAATCTATCGTCTACATTCAAAATACAATTACACCACTCGATTGCCAAAGGATCAAATAATAGGTTACGTTGAGTGAGGACTGCGAAGCATCGCACTCGTATCGTAGATTTTGGGGGGAGTGGTTAGGGGGGGGGGGCCGCAATTTTGAGTTCGTTTCGCCGCGTCTCATAACTTCCGCGTAGTATAACTTTTGACTAGGAGAAACTACGACGCTCGTTTACGTTTCAATCGACAGTTCTCGTCAAGATCAATCGATTGTGTGTATAAAAACATTTGTGTACCGTGGTTATGGGGAAATTGTATGTGATTAAAAAAAAAGAAAAAAAAAAATCCTTCACACAATTTTGAACTATACTCGTCAAAAAGTCAAGTCGAAATACAGAAATCGTATAAGGTTGGAAAGAGTATCTCAAAAGTAATCCGGTGATACCCAAAACCCCATATGATCGATTAAAGCTATGCCGGGAACGTAAAATAAACATCAAGTCGTCTGAGCGCGTCAACGTAGACGTATTCACGCAAAACAAACGGCCATGTCCCCAACACAGCCAAACCCCATTGACGGGCGTGAATAACAGTTACAAAATAATTTACTTCATTAAAATTTTGTATATTATACTTCCAGCCAAAAAAAGAACTTTACGCACAGATAAATATAACTTCCCTATTTATTGCCAGCTAAAAAGCCACCTGTTTGGAACACCAGTGCAACTTGGTGCGGAAATTTCCCTGCGCCAAACACTCCCATTAATAATCTCGTTTTGCTGCTAATCTGAGTAGAATAAACTTTACTTGAGATAGCGAAACAAGTACCATGTCTGGTTAAAATATGCACACATAAAAAAAAGTATGGAACCATAAACGAAATCAGTTATGAAAGTTTTAACTTCTGTTTGTCACGTAAACATAAAAATGAGAATGGGTAGTTCAGTTACTTATCTTTATGCGTTAATATCAATTTTAAAGTTAGACCTACGTTTTGGTCTATGCATTAAAAAAATCGTCGGTATGATGGTCACAGAATATTTAAGAGTACAGACGCGAAAGATGGGTTTTAACGCGAACTCCAGCCACACACGTCATTGAATTGGCTTTCCTTGCCAGCAATATGGCGTAACATACCTGGCCACTCGGAGCGGTTAGCCTGCTCGCCTCCCACCAAGACGAAAGAGGTTCCATCCCCTGCTGGGTCACTCCCGGATTCTCGCAAGTGGGAATCGTGCCGGACGATGCCGTATGTCGGCGGGTTTTCTCGGGATATCCCGTTTCCCCTGTCCTTCACTCCGGCGCTGCCGTATGCTCACCTCGATCACCCTCATCGGCTCTCAACACCTCGCTGTTGAGAGCTGCCTAAATCTCTTCACTCACATATTAAATGGAATATTTTATGGGCTTTATTTGTTTATGTGTTGTCACTTCATTTGATGTGTCATGTTTAACTGAGCCATCAATTAAAAAACAAATCACTAGAAAATTGGAAATGAAGTGGTCGACGAATCAGTGAAAAATGCCACTGAATTAATAAGTGAAGGAAAACTGGCATTTTTCGCAAATATTTCATTTAAATACATTGAAGTGACTATTGAACAAGTTTGGCTCTGTTAACCGATTTAAACAGTAAAAATCTCACTTATTCATATTTATACTGTAACCGTGAACACACAATAGGAACAAGAAAACCCAAGGTGATAACTAGTCTAACCCTGCACACCAAACCATATAAAAACCAAATCTGAGTCAATAAAACAAATTCCCGAAAGTTCTCGCCAGACTGACAAATTTTCGTCTTCACATATGCTTCACGATAAAACTGAAGTAGAGTTTTTTTTTTTTTACAAAAAACAGCCCACGAAATTTTCCTTCAGACAAAGTTGGTCACAAATTTTCAAGTATATTTTTGAAAGCCAGTCACGCTGTCAAAATTTATTTGACCAACTTACAGGCTCGCGTAAATTTGTTTTAAACTTTATTTTCAATTTTGAATAACGCTGTTATGTTCACATGCGACCCAGCACAGGGACGAAGGCCAGGAGTGATATACACGTGCGAAAATGTTCTATTAAAATGATTTATCTTCTTAAAAAAAAATTTCCGTTCCCGCGAATTGGTATTTCCAAACGAACTAGGCTGCGATGGTAACGTTTCGACGTGGTCACGGCAATCAAAATTTATCTGACCAAAATTGTTCGGATGTTTTCTTTGGATAAAATATACAGTGTGGCGGGAGCTAAACAATATCTTCAGGTTCACTCTCTCCGCGGGTGACGTCACGAAGGTACGTGAGTTGAAATCCACATGGATGAATAACATCCGTCGTCCTACTAACAGAGAAACGAAATCAGCACAGACTACTTAAAACTACAGAGGTCAAATAGCTGCTCATACCCGAACTCCAGCTGAGCATACCAACAAAATGGCGGCACTTGCTGGAACATCGTTGGCCAGGGGAGTATTAAAGGGGATACTTGTCTTTAAATTAAAACCCGGCAAGCTAACCGAAAAAATACATTATGGTAAAATAATAATATATAACAACATACAGCTATTATTGAAATGTTTTCAGCAAATTTATTTTCGTAACTTCCCACTCAGACATGAGCGAAACTAAGTTTGACACTCGTGATTGTTCCGAATTTAGCAATTAACTAATTTGGACTAAACCAAATATGCAAATTATTATAATGTTATTATTCCTTCTATGAAATTTATATAATTAATTTTTCTTGTTAATTCCTGGCGTCGATTGTGAGGCCTTAGTCATCTTGGCCCTCCCCAAAGAAAAATCCTGTATACGCCCATGTTGTTGGTCAATTAGTTCGTGGTATCTTAAGTGCCAGCGGGCAGTACAGTCTTTAGGGAACGTTTTGCTACAAGCAGTGGCCAATCAGACATAAGCCCTTATCCAGAGCTTCGCGCAACACATCAGCGAGCTATTACGCCTACATAAAAAAAACGCCATGACATGTTTTCTTTATAATTAGCTTTCTCTGAAACATACCTATATTTTAAATAATATAAATAATTGTTATTTTTTCTGTATGGTAAGCTATTGTGTGAAACAGGTCTATTTTTATATAATATGAAAAATTGTTTATTTCTTAAATATCTTTTTCGCGTACTGTGTTAATAAATAATAAACATGGTTTCTAATATTGGTATGTACAATTATTTTGTCAACACAGACAT
The DNA here is from genome assembly GCA_029891345.1 of Dryococelus australis. Lineage (NCBI taxonomy): Eukaryota > Metazoa > Arthropoda > Insecta > Phasmatodea > Phasmatidae > Dryococelus > Dryococelus australis. Next base: position 92,768,689 of record CM057009.1, on the reverse strand, counting down.
TGTGTTAATATAACAGCATGTTGAAATGTAGCTTACTAAATTACAAGGGATGTGAAAAAATTTGCTTTTTTTTCTGGAAATCGAATAAATTCTAAGTTGCTGTGCGTTCATTTAGCTCTGTCATTATCAAAATATATGCTTGGCAATATCTAAAGTATTATTTTAGCCAAAAATTGAACAACGGTGGCAGACTGATCAATTTTGCGTAACGTGATTACACGTTATATTAGTATTGTGCTCCCTTTAATACATATATATATATGTATGTCTGTGTTTTCAGACGTAGACAAATGGGGGCAAAAACATAATAAGACTTATAAACTAAAGTGGTTATTGAGGGAGGTACGAGCCATTAATGTAAGAGGTTTGGGAATGCTTTTATGGACATAAATAAGAAACTACGCGATATTAAAGGCGATCATTTGGTATAGCATTAATGTGAGCGAAGCTGTTGAAGGTGTGCACTTTTTGATTGGTATTGGGCGTGGCATCAGTTTAATGTTCGATATTTTGTAACCATGTATTTAAACCGATATTACTCGAGGGATTAATAAAGACCATGTTTTGATTAAGAAAAAAAGTTGCCTTGGTGTAACGCTCTCAGATCATCGGTTCTCTTTCGAATTCCAATTTTTCTCAATTGTTGAGTTATAACGCCTCGCAGCTATGCAGCCTTTTACTTAAGCAGAGCGGTTTGCCTACTGCGCGGGGACACAGTAGAACGGTAACTAATCCAGTGCAGTGTTGTTGACGGCACGCCCAATATGACCACTGCGAACCTGCTGTCGATAACCTTGCGTTGTACGTAGCTGGTAACGTGCGCGTGGCAGTGTGTTCTGATAGGTGCAATGGACCAGTACACTTCGCTAGAGCTCGCTGATTTGCATTTACTGTAGAGCGCTGCTAATTGCGAGGGTACATCAGCAGCACGGCTGTCCGCAACGTTGTCATCCCGGCCACGAAATGTTTCAACAACTTCACCAGCGGCTTCCGGGCACCTGTTCAATGTTGGCCAAAGAAAACAGAAAATGTTGTGTGGACTACGAGGACACCTGCACTTGAATACGACGTTCTCGAGGCTGTGAGTAATGCACCTTCGTATAGTACACGTGCAATTGTAAATATTGTTATGGCGAGTCATACAATAGTGTGGCACGTTCTCCATGAGCAGTTTCTGCCACCCTATCACCTGCAGCACGTACATTTCCCTCCGAATCTGTTCCCAAGACGACTTCAGTTTTGCGTGTGGTTTGCTATGACACCTCACTACGAAAATGTTGTGTTGTTTACTGACGATATAACTTTCTCACAGGGCGGGTTATTTAACAGCCACTCAGCACACATCTGGGCTGAGGAAATTCCGCATGGTGTGTTTGCACGAGCACATCAGGTGAGATTCTCAATCAACGTGTGGTGTGGCATCATAGACGACCACCTCGAAGGATCAACTGCACTTCCTAATCGCTTGACCGGAGCTCTGTACCGTGACTTTCTGTCTGAGACATTGCCTGTGTTATTGGAACATGTACCACTTGTTGTCAGACGCGACATGTGGTTTCAGCACGATGGTGTTCCAGCACATAGCAGCGCCACCGCAAGGACACAACTGAACGCGACATGCAACAACGCATAGATTTTCTATCGTGGCCCCATCGAATGGCCTGCGCGATTACCTGGCCTCTGTTTGCTCGAATTTTTTTCTATGGGGCCATTTAAAAGTTTGATGTGGAACGACAAGAGAATTTTTCACCGCAGATCATGGACGCCCGCAGCTTAATTATAAACACACCAGGCATGTTGGTATGCACCCAGCGATCCTTGTTGTGGCATGGCCAGTTGTTTGCTAACGTTCAAGGTCACCACTTTGGACACTTGTTGCAAAACGTTATGTTCAGTGAACGCAACCACTGTACGGATAACTGTTGTAATACTAGTAATTCTAATAAACATTTCTAATGAACTGTTACTTTGTTATTTTTATTTGTGATTTGTTATTATTATTATTGTCGGCGTTATTTTGCAGTTGTCACTCGGTGCATGTGTGATTGAAACAGCACACAGGGCCTAAATGCCGACTCAACAACGGTGAACTGGTGTCGGTAATTTCGTACTACACCCGCGTGGTAGACAAATCGCTTTCTTAAAGATAAAGGTTGTATACCTGCAAGGCGTTATAAAGTAACTCAAAATTTGAATAAAAATGGAACTTCAGAAGAAAAAAAGAACCGATGATCTGAGAGCGTTACACCAAGGCAAATATTTTTGGTTAATCTGAACATGATAGTTGTTACTGAAATCTGACGAGAAATATCGATTTGAATGCATGGTTACAACATTTCTGACATTACACTAATGCCACGCCCAAGTTTATTTATGTTAGAAGGATGATATTACCAAACAAAAATACACACATCCTACAGTTTCGTTCACATTAATGCTATATCAAATTTAGTTTCTTGTAATATTACGTAGGTTTTTATTTATGCCCATAAAAGCATTCCCAAACCTTTTGCATTAAGTCAATAATCACTTTAGCTCATAAGTCGTATGATTTATGTACCCATTTTGCATAAATAATAACTATACGACGTTCGTACAATGTGGTCTGAAAAAATATGTTTGTGTATGTCTATAGCGATTTATACGTGGCATTTTTACAACAGTTTTTGATAAAGCAGCGATCCAGAGCAATGCATATTATCTGATATCAAGGTGATATGAAGAACAAACAGGCTCATCTCAAATTTTAATTGGGAGTAATTTTCAAAGCAGAATACCGGTAAGTAAGTGCTCAAACGTTAAAACACTTGACTATTACTTATGGGCTTTTGTTTAAAAGAGAGAGAGAGAGGGGGAGGGAGAGAGAGAGGGAGACAGACAGAGAGAGATAGAGAGAGCGGGAGATAGAGAGAGAGAAAGAGAGAGAGAGAGAGAGGAACCAACGTGAACTATTTCGAGAATATAACCATTTTTAAAAGTGATTATTAAAGTCTAATCAGGAAGTTTTGAATAATTACCTGGACTCTTTAATGATAGCTGTGGATTTTTGAACTATCTTTTGGAACATAGCTCTATCCGCAACTACAGATATTTAAATGTAAATTCAGAGTTAGGAACTTAAGAAACTAATTAAATGTCCCATAACCTTATTTAAAGATTCGTTTGTTTGCATCTCAAGATGGTTTCATTTTGTTTTGTACCTATTCGGAAAAGAACTTGAGTAACAGTCGAATTAAAATAGTTGTGTTTCTAATAATCTAATAGGTCCATGATGATATGAATGTTTAAGCAATGGCGGAAGGATACGCACCGGGCTAAAAGAAAAACGGAACAAGGCTTTTAGAAGTGCACAAATGAGCGCACGCAAAATAGTTCATGGATTATCATAACTACGCACATTAACTATTTTCTTACTCTTCTAGGCTAGTATGAATTACTAATCGGCTACCGACATTTTCAAGAAATTTTCTTGTAAAAAATGTTTAGCAAATTGAGGCCTTGTAATAAAACATTGAGGCCTGTAAACATTTTTGCAGACTTTCAAGACAAGCTGAAAATCATTAGTATATACACGGATTTGGGCTAGTCCCTGGATTATATTCACCATCGTCTTATTGGTTCATACTACACAGGACGCGCTTACTGTGCTGTAACTCGTTTTTTATGGTCCATACTTCAGCTAATGGAGAGCCAAATTGATTGTGTCCAAATGTCCTTTCATACGTCATTATGAACGTTAAGCCATCGTGCTCAATTGAGTAACTTTAACAAAATAATGAATTTTACAAACAGAAATATTTTTTTATCGTAACAAAGAAAAATTTTTTTTAGATACTAACAAAAACCAGTTGGAAGGGGCGACATACCTAACCCATAGCTGGGGTCACGGTGGCTGAGCAATTAGCACGCTCACCTCCCACCAAGGCGAACCGGGTTCAATCCCTGGCCGGATCGCCCAGTTTTCGCAAGTGGGAATCGTGCCTTGCAATGACATTGGTCGGTGGGTTTTCTCGGGATCCCTCGTTTCCCTCGCCCTTTCATTCCGGCGCTGCTCCATACCCACTTCAATCACCCTCATCGGCTCTCAAGACCTCGCTGTTAAGAGCTGCCCAAATCTCTTCACTTCACTAACACACTAGTTTTGCCCGAGTGGTACACGAACACGAGGGTCGGAGTGTCAAAACATTTTTCCTAGCCCCCTCTGACTGATATCGAAGTAGAAACTCCTGTAAATGCTCACCGTGAATAATGTTTGCAATACCATTATTTCTGAGTTAGTTGGTTACGAACAACCCAAGAGAAAGTATACGTTGTAAATACGCTCTCTGTACATAACACCACGCCTGGCTTGAAGAAAAACAGCAACGAATACGATCCCAGCAAGCAAATTACAGGTGTTGCAACACCTTGTTCGAGGTGCGTATTGTTAGGTGATATGAGCAGCGCCTGGCAAGGTCGTTGAACGCGCAACCACAAGAGGTGCGCAGAGGAACAAGTGCAGTGTGTAAACGCAGTGACCTTGCCTTCTCGAGCGTGGTCGTACGAAAGAAAGTGCTAACTGGACCATTACAGAAGACTCTGGCGGCGCGCTCAGCACACGCAAGGTCTTCTAAATGAAGCCGCCCCCTCGAGGGAGATGGAGGCGGGGAGGAGAGGGGAGAAACCTGGGTGGTTCCTGAGAGGATGTCCGGTTTGCGGCGGTGTGGGGCGTCTGCTGGGTGGCGTCCGGGGAGGGGACGCGGCAGGCTGGGATGGGCGAATGCACTACATATGTGGCGCCGCAGCACGAAAGTGGCGAGTATAAATGCGGGCGCGCGGCGCTGACCTCCATTTAGTGTAGCAGCGGGCACAGGCCGCGCCAGTAGTGGATAGGAAACGCACGGCGCACGACACGACACGACACGAGCCGAGCCGAGCCGAGCCGCGCAGCTCCACCTCCACCCTCGCTCGGCGCGAAAGTCTCCACCTCAGTGCGCCAGCCGCCGTCGTGCAGGTTGCATCGCCAGACGTCTACGTCCGCTGCGATACTGGTAAGCCTGCCTCTACACTTCGCGCCCATTGGATCTGCGTTCGCGGAGCACTTTTGTAACAAAATATGTCCCTGTTCATTACAGCATTTAGTTCTTTTATTGTTGGCATCAATCATTTAAAAAAAATGTATATTTATCACGACTGAAAAAATGTTATTGGTTATGTATATTTTGAAGTATTTCAGTCTTGTAAGCAAGCTAATGTTATGTTTTAAAACTCTTAAATATAATACACCTTACATGGAAAAATAAAGTAATCAGGGCTGTCGAAAATTCTCAGCTAACCAACGAATAAGCAATGCTTCCCCCTCCCCACCCTAAATTTAATTAAATTTTTTAATTAAAGTCCGCGGTTTGTTTGGAAGCAATGCAGAAAAACTTTTCTTTTTCAAATATTAGGACATTTTTTCTCGTCAAAATTGTGCACTTTTGTCGAGCCATGTCTTACCGCGTGATTTTTGCAAATTTCACTTCATCTCAAGACATTGTCTGCTAAAGGAATGTGAAGTAGAGAAAAAGTATATTTGTTCAGGCAAATAATCGTGTAATAATTATAATTCACTAGTACCTCTGGCTAAAATGCACCAAGTTTTTTTCTCTGGATAACAACTTGCAAGAATCCAATAGTGTTTTAAGAATTCACAGGTCAGCTTGAACGGCGTATAACAATATAGCTTGGTTCGCCGTCAACTGAGTACGCAATTACCTTCAAAAATATCACCACCCCTCTGAAGTTTTTACAGTAATGTTGGTAGTGTATATTTCGTAGAGAGTAAAAAAAAAGGGGGGGGGGCGAAGGTGTAGTCATAGAATAAAATATTACTAAAAGTGTATTGCTTAATTTTGATGGCCATTGAAGTCTGTTTATTTCTGTTTTACACACGCTTGAGAAACAAGCATGGTATAGGACATATATGTAGTTCCTAACAATTTCGCAGTGTCGTTTTGTGGGCGAATGAATACTAGTAGTCAGGTTCATGGCAACTAGTGGCGGAAGGATACGCATACGGGCTGATAAAATACTGTTCAATAGTTTTTCTGTACGTATGCTTGCGTGGTAAGTTGGCCGTTCTACCACAGGTTCTTCGAAAATACAGAAAAATATTATTTTATCGGTTAAGGGTTTTTTTTTTTAACATGGTTACCATTCGCAGTAAAGAAACTGCAGTACTAGTGTGAACATTTTTGTGTTGTGTTAATACTTCCAGTTTATAATTCGGAAAAGCTCAGGCCACCCAATGTCCTAAATATATATGTTTGGCACTGCAAATTGTAAATAACAAATAGAGTAAATTTTGTTAGTACAGTTTTTAGTGCGAATTTCTTGAATGATCCTAGTGGCAACCTAAACGTCAAGTGTATTTATCTATTATCTTAATGTTTTACCCTTTGCCGACAAAAATTCTTATGTGTAGTAACTATGCACGGAATTCGAAAAAACTTATTAATCCTCTCTTCGTTGCTCCCAAGGTATTTATAGTATAGGCATTTGGCTGTTAATTGTTTACTTTTCAAAGCACTGCTTCGGTTCAGATCTACTTTTCCGTTCAGTTTTTATTGTTCTTCCAGACATATATTTAAAATTGCCATGGACCAGATCACTTTATTCAAGTTTCGCACAAGTGTAAATATGGCATTGTTAGGAACGTAGATTTGTTACTAATAACGTAATACTTATTATTCTGTGCCTAAAACAGAAAGTTATATTTATTATATATATATATATATAATATATATATGCGTGTGTGTGTGTCCGCATTTCTTAAACGTCGCGTGATATTACGACGTAGAACTAAATTTCCCTATTTCGCTGCCAACTATACTGGGAGCACTGAGTAATGAATAGGATTTTTTTCCGAAGGTAGATATGAAAAGTGGTCAGTTAAGAGCAAAGCATATATACGTGAAGAATGGAACAAATTCGATAGAGCGGCGTGGCGCGCTGACAGTTGTCGGTTCGAAGGTGGCCGCGGTTGGCGCGCGCCTCTGATTGGCCGCCGGGCAGCGAGGTGAAGGGGCGAGGTTCGTCATCATGTGTACGCGATGGAGGGGGAAGAGGCATCCGTGGCACAGCCAGTGATGTGGGATGTGGGATGTTGCGGATATGTGGGTCAGTGGGGTAGCACCAGCCCCGGCCTGGCTCGGCCGTGCATCGTGGGGCCTCGCCTCTCCACGTCGCCTGCCTGGCGCCCAAAACACACATACGCCGCTGGGCGTGTCGGCCACGTGCGATAACCCCGCAGAAGACGACTTGCATTGAGTCCGTCTAGCTGCCGCCTGAACTTCGTTGCAAAGTGTTTGAAGTACTCGTTTCCCCCGCGAAACTTTTAAACGCGCGTCCAGTGTGCTGCTCTACGAAAAGAACGTACACCGTACACCGCTGTAATTGGGCTCTTCTCTATGTGAAACGTGGTAAACAGCTCCAGGAATACGGGCCCCTTGAGTCGATGTATGACTAGGAACACCAGATTTTAGCGAAAGGGGATGTTAAAAATTAACTATGCGCACGTCTGCAGTTTTCCTCTGGCTGTGGGCTGCGTGCCATTGCGAGGAAATATTGTAGCATTTGACTTCGGTACCGAACGTTCGTGAATCGTGGGCAAGCGCCTGAATCGCGTCACAGTTACAGACGTCCAGTCGCGAGTGTAAACCTGAGTTAAAGTGTTTGGGAAATTCGACAAGACAGGAACCATCTTCGTGAAAACCAGGCATCCTTGTGAATAACTAATATTGCCAACCCCTGTGCCGTAAAAACGACAGCGGCTGGGTTGAAGCGTTCAGACGTCGCGTTCGAGGCCCGTAGATACTGTTATTGCTTATCCCTTCCATCCACTGTTTTAAACGCCAGTAAACAGCGTGAAATTAGGGAACTACTAAGCAGCCGCGTTGGTTGAGGGGTTAGACTGCTCGCCTCCCATTAAGGCGAACCGGGTTCGATCCCCGGCCGGGCCACTCCCGGATTTTCGCAAATAGGAATCGTGCCGGACGATGCCGCTGGTCGGCGGGTTTTCTCGGATACCTGCCGTTTGCCCCATCCTTCCATTCCAGCACTGCTACATTTCACCCTCATCGGCTCTCAAGACCTAGTTGTTAGCCGCTCAAATCTCTCAACTCAACTATGGAACTCCATCACGTGTTTGGAAAGCATTCCTTCATTGTTTACACTATCTATTCAACAATCCTGCAAACACCGCTGCCAACAACACCAAACTCAAACACATTTTAATAGACCCCGACAAATGACAGTGTACAGTATAGATGCAAACAATAAAATCCAATTTTTACTAATAATTAGTTAAAGTTACAAAAAATAAAACTAAATGTTTTGCATGACTGAAATAGTTAATGAACTGTCGAAATTTACGTGTTAAAAAGCAGTGATCACATTAAAATAATACTCTTGGAATCAGATTATGACTTCTGTACGGCCAGTTCACTGTGATCAGGTTACTTTTAGAGGTGCCAAATTTTTTAATGAAATATGCAGTATACAGAAAAATAACTTTCTGTAAGAAACCGTTCCATATTATCAAGTTCGCATACTGAAATATTTTGAACAGTCTGACACTAGATTAGTAAAAACATAATACACATGTACAAGGGTCGAATTAGACAGAAACATAGTTCTAAAACAAATCATATTGTCTTAAAATTGCTTGAAATTTTTGAAAAGTGTTTCAGAATTTAAAAAAAGTGGCCGAACTTTATCTTTTATTTTTTAATTGGTGCATGCAGTTTTGAAGTAAGCTAATCAAGAAACATATTTGGGCGTAGAACGTGGATAAAAAATGCAGTTTTTTTTAAGTAATCTTTAATTTATGTTAGTCAACTTGGAATCTTCTGGACAATTTTATGAGACCTGGAGATCTCAAGATTGATAAGTTTTTATTAATCTCAGAAAACTTAATAAAATATACCTTCAGAAATACTTCCTCAAATTGAGTCGTCTGTCTCTAATGAACTCCTCATTAGTATATATACGTCACGTATTAAGTAAGGTTTCGATTCCAGTAACGCTAAACTGCTTTATAAGTGCCGCTTTCTAAACCTCTACTTTTATAGTTCTTCGAAGACAGTAGGTTTTTGAAGATAAAATTTCCAATATTTCCTTTTCTGCCCTCGCGTTTTGGCTCTGTATACTGCATAAATATGGAACTGAAACCAGAATGGCATGAAGCAGATAGAATTGGCCTCTAAAAAAATTAATACACTTGAAATTCAGATGCACAGAAACCGCCTGTAAAAAGTATCAAATTTATGTTCAGTTCTCACTTTCCTTTCACACAAATGCGATAACAGTACAAGGGGTTTCGAATATAAAAAGTATTGAGTAGTATTTTCCACAAACTGCAGACTGTTAAAATTTTTCGCCCAAATTGCCGTGAGTCTGAAGCCACAAAGCCGATATAAGTTAAAACTTAATATGTTCGAAATTTTGCTCAGAATATGCCCGATTTAGAAACGGTAGCGTTTTCCTATTCGCCATTTTGAGGGATAGCACCGCGTCAATATAATAATGCTGATAGAACGGACTCTAATTTAAAATGGCAGTCTTCGAATATTGCAGCCTATTGTGTTATATACTTTAATCCATTAGACACATAATCCACAATTAGTGTTCCAGTCATGCTTGGTGAAATCATAAAATGTTTCAAGTGGTAGACATTTTAGGCCACGATTTTGAAGACAGTGCCATCCCAAAATATGCATTTTTGCTCTTCATATTTTCCTAATCAATCATATATTATTAAATTACCTGCGATGAACACCAAAAATATGTGTTTTTTGAAAATAACAGAAATGTTCTTTTTTTTTTTAAGTAATAGGGTTTTGAAATTTTTTAGACTGGAAATTCGTATTCATAAAACGCACTGTAGTATAAATTGTTACGTGCATGATATGGCGTAATTCCTCTTTTAACGAACGTTATTTCACTTTGGTAGGCGCATTTCTCGTGCCATTATCTTCACACTATCTGCATTTCATAAATCCAGTAATTTCAGAGAAGGATGTATCGCAGTATCTCTTGCAAATTAGGTGTCCTCTGGAAAGTTCTCTGATTCCTCGCAACGGCTGACTTAGGTAAGTACGTACACAGAAACGAACCGGTATGGTTCGTTTCTGTGTACGTATCAGAGAACGGGAACTGTTCTCTGATAAGCTGCGCGGGGCTCTGGGAACAAGACTTGCGCCTGATAGGCTACTTAATGCTGCAAAAGGTTACCCAGTGATGGATGGTAGGTTCCCAGATGCTGATTGGCGGACGATGTTCCAGAATTTTGCTGGCAAGTGACCCCATTTTGGTGGCTTCTGATGCTGGAATATCCCGTATCCACCTAACTTTAACAAAACAAGAGGCTCTTTTACTTCTGTATTCTTAAGTAGTCTGTGACAGTCACATGGCGTCAGTAACCACTGCTGGTCAACTGTGACAGTCAGATCCCTGAAAGCGTCAATTTTACCACTATAACCACCAAGTCCAATCACATGACGTTACGCCTGGACCGATGAAAAAGAAGTGATTATATCTTCTTCAGCATTTATTAATAAAATGGTTTTGTAAATGTTTGAAGAGTATCTCAAATCCACAGTGTTCTGGTTTAAGTCAACATCCGAATGATTTTTGCCTACTAATTTTTTAAAGCGGGATTTACGTGTCGCTGTTAATTTTGAAGGTTCATTTATAGTATTAATGATATCTAGGGACACCTGAATTTCGTGAAAAGATTTTACGACCAGTTGAATTTCATATCACTGTAGTTAAGATGCACATTCGTGATTGGATGGTTTCTGTGTTACGCGTCTGAGGTGTCTGCGCGCGAATCACAGACGTAGGCCACAGTATTGAAGTTAAGTAATTCTGATTGGCCAGTCAGGTAGAAAAGTGTCTTTACACAGAGACAAGCTACCAGTAAGTAAAAGAAAACTGCTGGTACACCTGTAGGGTATTGAAATCTAGCATGTACGTAAATCTTTTCGCGGAATTTGGGTGTCCCTAATGATATCGAACAATGAAACGAATATTTGAAGAAATGGTTGTATAATGGTAAAGGTATTAAGTTTTCGCATTATGTGATTGCTCATATTTTTTACAAAAACAATTTCCCTTTTTTTTATTCACGAACCAATTGTCGATTAATTCTATACCATCTCGCAGGCAACTTGGTTTTTATTATTACATTTAGCTATAATAAATTTGTCTAGGATACATGTGTTTCCATTCCAGCCACACTTGGGAAGTTCTTTGGCTTAGTACGAAGGTTTTTACTAATCGAAAGAGAATCGACAATCAGTGCATTTAACATAATTCACGTCTAAATTGTTTTCCGGTGCTGGTTAACAAGATAACAAAAATCTCTTCAGTAACATTTACTCAACGTTTTGTACACCTGCCTCAACAATGTGAGTTGCAATAATACCATAATCACAGAATACTGAAGAATATAGAAGGGAAACGATGTTGTGTTGCTTGACTCCAGCCACATACGCTAGCAATATGGATGGGCTTCGTTGGCGAATCAGCGCATGGGGACTAACTTGACAGATGACAGCCCGACCAATAGGGAATCTTCCGCAGCACACAATAGCCAATCAGAATTAAGAGCTTACATCAAAGGAACTGCCAAGTATCTTCGTCTGTTTGCTTTCCTAGTATGTGATATAAGGTTTGTACTTCAATTAAATACGGATATTACTACCTTATTTCCAATTAAATTTCAAATGTATATACAGGTTAAGGCATTTAAAACAGGCCACCTTAATAAATCGCCCACTTGTCAAGATAAAATAAAATGGTTCAGACAAGCGTTGTTTGGGGTGAAAGGGGCCATAATGTGATGTTAACAGTTTGGTGTTACGTCGAGGGGTGAAGGAGTTATGGAGGTCAACGTCGGTATTGTAAATGGGATGACATACTTCATTACACACCTCTGAACAGCTATTCGCAAGTTGAATGCAAACATGTGTCACACGTACTAGAAATGTGAATATTAAACCACATCGTCCCATTCAACATACCGCAGATGACCGCCATATTTCCCTCACCCCTCGGCGTACAACACACCTATTTATTAACTTAACATTGTGGCCCCTTTCACCCCAAACAACGTTTGCCTGAAACATTTTCCTCTATCGTTACAAGTGGCTGATTTATTAAGGTGGCTTGTTTTAAATGCCTCGCCCGGTATAATGAATAATATTCGAAATTGCAGTTTTACGTTTAAAGTCCATTACAATACCAACAAGCTGTATAACAAACACTTAATTTTGTAGCCTGTCTGTTGCATGCTTATTTCATGGCGTGTTTAACAATTCTGTACCTTTGCTGATCTTTAGAACCAGCTGTTGGTAGAATACTAATATGGCCTATACATATAAAATAACTGTTTAAAATGTATGGAAGGGAACACGGGGCGTAATTCAACGGCCACGAAGAGAACTGCAGCTAAACTACATTTTGACGGTAGTATTCAAATTATTGTAAAATAAAATTTTAGCACGTATGGAAACTAGTTCGCGATAACCCTAAATGACAAATTTAGCTTTAAGGTAAGCGTATACTAGTTGTGCAAACTTGCAACTAATTTTTAGTATGCTCTTATCCAGCCTAACTATTTATAGCACCAAAATTATATTTGGTCTTGAAGTGTTATGAAAAAAAAAAAACTTTCTTGCCTTCAGTTTTCCTTGAATGAAATTAATGTGTTCATTTACTGTAGACACACGAAGGAAATTTCATGAGCTATCACCTCGTGTAGGTGTATGCTATAATTTATGCGGTTAAAATGTTTTCTTCTCTGGATTAACCGTGTCAAAGAATTTATTACTCTCTAAAAGTAATTATTTTCTTTTTAATTTCAACATACTTCACCCCTAAATACTCGCTTCTGCGATTCTGCATCTTTATAGGCCTAAATATATTTGAGTAATTTATGAAAATAATGTGTTGTTTCATGTCTGGTGTTCATACATTGCGTGTCTGTTGTTCAGAACGTTTTATTGTTTTATGCCGTCTGTATAACTCACATGCTTATGTGCGCTTTAAATTGTGTACACTTTGTTCTAATTACGAACCGGGCATCAATGTGATGGACCAAACAGTTGCTCGTTTGGCTGCGGTGGGCAAGTTTCGGTAGTAAATTTGTTGCATTAACTTGGTATGTATTTGTCCCATTAAGAACCTTTTAAGACTCACTGACTCAGGACGGTAATGAGTACAGTTAATCCGTTTGGTTTGTCCAGTTTCCAAGCCCACTTGTTGAAATCTTTAGGAGACACGTGACCGACGATGATAATAAAAACACTCAAGTGGACTGTAAAATGAAGTTAAGTCTGTTTCCGGCGTATAGAAATATAAATTGTATAAATAAAATTTGTACTCCTACAAGGAACGAATCGTTCTCATCGTATAAGCTTTCCAGACGTTAAGATGGAAAAGTTAAAGTTTGTGATACCTAAATATGGTTTTATTCACCACATTTAAAAACTTTTTCTTTATGACGTGAATTTTCAACGAGAAACATTTGGGTATTCACAAAAAAAAATTCTTTGTGGTATGATTCTTACAATGACATAGCGACATCAAATAATTTTGACTGTGGTTACAAGTTTAATCAAAGTAATGGTATTTAACTAAAAGTACAAGGCAGAAGTCGTGAACGTCCGTATCGCCAGTACAGCACACTTAAACGTAAGTTATTAAATCCAATTAGCGACGCCTTAGTACCCGCTTGAGGAGAAATATTCCTTTCTGGGAATGGCAAGCGCAGAATCAACTGCACAATGAAAACAGTTATAAGCTATTCGCGGTAAAGTGAGCACTTTTATAATTCCTCTCATTTGGAATAAGAGTCAATAAGTATATTTGATTTTAACCTTAGACGTTAACTTCCGAGTGCGGTTGAATATACACACTATGTTTATTACTTACATTACAATATTTATTTAAAAAGGTGGTTAATGGATAAAAATGTCTGAAAGGAAAAAGTAACTACTGCCTCAAATATGCTCACTTTACCGTGAATAGCCTATACATTCAGTTATATCTATATGTTTAGTTAGTACTACCGCAGATAGTTGAAAATTTTTATTAAATCAACTTACCTTGAATGTTTTACAGATTATTGTTTCTGAAGTTTAATGGCAATGGTGTGGTGAAACTGAATTCGAATTTTGATAAGATCTCCATTGCCTGCAATGACTACAAAAAAAAAAAAGTAACCAAAAAACGAAGAACACAATATATGGATGTGATACAAAAAAAAATTTCATTGCATTTGTTTTTCTCATCCATATATAGTGTTCTTAAGTTTTCGATTGCTTTTATCGTAATCATTGTAGACAAAGGATATCTAATCACAATTCGAATTCAGTTTTGACAAGTTGTTACGAACATGTCGATGCGCAATATCTGGATAATTAACCAGTACCCTTGCAGTGTGAGAACGACGGGTAGGTAATATTTGGGCGGAGTCGTGCAAAGCGAAAGAACTGTGTTTGAAAGCAGCACCGTGTCTTGCAGCGGCCACAGTTCGTGTACTTCACCACTTCAGTTTTATAAATGGCTTACGGCTTGTGCCAACAACCTCATGTCGACTGGTCAAGCGCGGCGTGCGAGTGTCTTAGCAGCGCGAGTGCAGCTACGGTCGAGTCGCTCCTAAAGCGCCAAATTTATTTCTTTTCCCCTTCTCCCTCTGAATAGTAATAGACTGATATCAGGCGGACAGTTTCGGCGTATGCTCGAAACTCGACACGAACTTACGAAACCGGATCCCGTGATCTGACGCGTAGACGCGGCGCCCAATCAGTACGTGTCTTTCCCCTCTAACTGGCATCGGTTCGGGAGTTCGCCACACCTCTTCCTGCTAAATGGCCGACATACATTGTACACGTGTAATGGCGCGCTTCTTAAACTGGATCCATTTGGGCCAACAAGACAATTAGCTTTTCCCATCGCCCCCCGCCTCTTCCCGAGCGCCCGGCGTGAAAACGTTTTTACATTCGTGAGGCACAGAACGGTTACAATAAATTTCAACTGGAAAGGATTGGGTTGGTCGTCTCGAAAAATTCTTCGCCAGAACGACTGCTTTATTTCAAATGGAACAGCAACGGGTTCGACTCAGTTGGAGAACAAACTTCATGTGTGTTGAAATATATAACTCCATACAGCTGGTGATGGCTTATTTTTTGTAACTTTGGGTAGCTAATAATAATAAAAAACAAAACCAGTTATGTGACATACTAATCGACATTCCTTACACAACACCGATCAGATGTCCTAAATTCATATTAACATCTCTACAAGAAATAATACCGGTAACAGTCATGGGTATAGATGGTTACGTACTGCGTGTATCATCGGGTAATTTTTTTTTTTTTTTTTTGTTGGACTGAGTCTATTTGTCTCAAGGAAGTAGTTACTGTGGTGTGAGAGAGTTATCTGTCGACTTTGTAGTAGTCATGAGAAAACCAGACCGTACATTCCGTTCCTTCGTAGGCTTCTCGTAATTAGGCGGATCTAGTATTGTACCGCAACCCTTGAGTGTGTCAGTAAGTTCACTTCAAAGAGAAAACAGGCTACAGTGAATAGGATCCTGAGGAATAACTGTTACCTCCTCGGATAATGTCAACTGGAACACAGGAATTTAATACTGTCTTTAGTTGTTATCTTTCCCGAAGACTAGCGCCTGAGACGTTCACTGGAACGTTTACAGACTAAGCTACTCTCCAGCAAAGTAAAGAATGGGAGGGTGGTGAAATAAACGCTTTCTCAAAATAAACACTACGTAGGTTTTTGTGGTTCTTCTGAATTGCCGTTTGGTGTACGTTAATGACTTAAGACCACTGTTACTTATTTCTTGACCTGACTTACGGTCTGTCTCATTCCATAAAGACCGTCTTCACGAGACAGCTTTGCACAGATAACCGAGCTGGATTATATATTGGAAACCCGATTCTGTAAATTTTCGTTTCTTTTTAGCAAAGTGCCCTCGGCGAAATTTAGAGCTGGCCTGAAGCACACGTCTACGTAATCTGCAATTCTGTCCAAGAATGCTGACTTCATTCCTTTTATTCTCGTCCCATACGCGGACGCACGTACACCATGTCGCAGTCCGTTTAGACAACACATACTGGCCATCTCAGGTGGTCACACACAGAAGGAAAGTGAGAGATTTAAATGCTTTCACAGAATTAAAAACTTTATCATTTTATTTTAAGTTTTGAATTTACGTTTGATTTCCAGCATAGTGTTTGTTTATGGAGCATGATACAAGGGAACTGTCAAAGTTAAGTCGATCAGTCTCGTCAAAGTTAAGCCGCCATTTAACCAAAAGCTATTCAGACATTAGGTCGAAGGAACATGTTTGTTCGAACTGACGCGAGGCCATTTTATTTTCGATAAATTGAGCTAAGCTCAAGGTGAGAAGTGTCTTTTCAAAAATAAAATAAATGGGAAACAAATGTTATGTAAAAAAAAAAGACACCTGAGAGGATAATAAAATTTAACTCCAGGCTTATGTTGTGAATTGCTAGCATCGTAAAATGAATAGAAACTTACACTCACATGATAAAGTTTTGAGTTGTGTAAAGGCTTTTAAGCAAGAGAATGAAACCGCATACACGCCACATTATCCCGTGCTCTCTGGCGTCCGCAATATTAATATACAATTGTAGGTTTAGGTCATGGCAAACGGTCTATACGTTTAATGAGACGATGGCGTCATATGTCAACGCATGTGCATGTTATTATATGAATTGTTGCTTACTTTGATTAGGGTTTGTGTGTAACGCCGTAAAGGATATTCATTACACATGCTTCTTAATATTTCTCCGTACATTAACTTCATATTCAAATAAAACGACTCCGTAGATTTGAAACAGGTCTCAGAAAATGTTGGTCACTGGTACGTAAACTGTGCAAGTATTTGTTGGCAACAGTTATAACCGAAACTTTCACGTGTATTCTTAATTTACTTTATTTGTGTCCCAAAAAGCGAGTTCATTGTTCCAAGTCGAGAAGAGAGGTCGACAGTACGACAAAGCTCTCTTGCTAAGTGAAGCGAAAGAGCGCATTCAAGAGAGAGTAACTTTTTAAACTGAGACTCGTAAGAATACTTACTCTGTGGAAGTTATCAGAGCGTAAATAATTGACAGTTGCAAGGATAGCCTGAAGTGCAAATGTCAGTCATTCCACCGAACGGGTACGTAGGATCGGATGGATGATTATTTGCCCGAACACTGCTCAAAACTAGAAATTATTTGCTAGACGATCTAGTAGACTGTAAAACTGCTTTATTTGCTGGAACACACGATTAGTTACTGCAAAGAAAAAGTTGTTTGAATATGAACCTCTAGGCTTGCCAGAAACATAATTTTTGTTTGATATATATTAATGACTGTGATAACCCTGCATTGTCGTTACTGTAACTCAGCAGACGTCCTTGTGGTAATGCCAGTTACACTGTAAAGAAAACTTATTCTCTGTAAAACAACCGTGATTAGTAAAAAAAAAAAAAAAAAACATGACAAATCTTTCAAAATTGTATCAAAAAATAAAAGTACTAGGACGGCTCCGAAATTCGAGCAATTCACTATACGACCACTGCGTCTTATTTTCTTTAGGTTACTTTTGGTTGGTTATTTTAGGTAGTAACATGGGCCAGAATATTATGTCACCTCCTGAAAATAATTGAGGTTCGTGATTTGGAGAACCACTGTATTTCAGAAGTACATTCAACGTCTGCAGGAGACTCCACGTTTGTTCAGATTCAGTTTCGTAACTGCAGAGTATAATATTTTATGAATGTTTGCGTCATGACAAGAGTTACGTACTCAAAACTACATATACGACAGAAACCTTTAATATCGTCAAACCGTTAACTTTGGTACGAAGTAATTTTTCTTTACTGCAAACAAAAGGAGGCTCAAAACATGTTTATTTCTTGACTTAATGATGGCAGTATTTTCATAAAACAACACCGTACTGAGAAAACCTTTATTAAAAGCAAAACTTAGTTTCTCTAACGTTATCTTTGAATTAAAGCAATCTTATATAACTGTAAACAGAACTCAAAGAATGATTCTCTTTACCTTATAGAAAGCTTCGAATTGATTTTTTTTTTTGCAGTGGAAGAAAGTTTTTCCTTTCTATCGTGAATTTTACCACGCCCTTGCTATAACAAGTGCGTGCATTTGTATGGTTCCGTGCGGCGAGTGCAAAAGTATGACAACATTAATGTGAAACGTTAATGACTTTCAGACACGCCAATATTTTGTCTTCGTAGACATTTGCATGCCAAAGTAACGGCCAGTCGCATGTTAGGTGATGCCTTCGTTACGAATGTTTTGTTTTTAATCACGTGGAATTTGTCCAGTTTTTCCTTGTAATGATCAAGCAAGACGTGCCGAGTGAATTGCCAGGGTTGTAGCAAAAGAAAAATTCTATATCATTATTACTCTTGTTAAGCATTTACAAAAAGTTACAAATTTTAAGATTATTCAACTACAGCCTCTCAAGATAACAAATTTAAGAACGGCCAAGTTAAGTCTGTCACAATATACTTTTATTCGTATATACATATATATTACAAAATTAGTTACCGTCTAGCTACAGTGACGAAAATGGCAGTGTTTTTAGTTTTGTGCTCGCAGAACAGAAAAACCACGGTTTTTCTTTTATGTGATTATATATATATATATATATATATATATATATATATATATATATATATATATATATATATATATATATATATATATATATACACACACACATACACATACACACATGATGCTCGGAAACTACAAACTCCTAGGACTTGTAGAGAGGACTGAGTAGACTATTTTTTGAACAGGAACCTATGTCCGGAAACGTACCGTTTCCGTGCTACAACCTTTTCAATTCAGGTGTATCACTCGTCCACTTCCGCCGAGGGAAAGACAAATGTCTCGGATGTGCATGTGTTGGTCTGCAACCGGGTAGACAGTACATTATTTCAACCAATCACCTGATGGCACTCGAAGTCTACCCTGCTTCAAGCCCCATTCACGCTCCTTTGTCTCCAATTAACATGGTTAAGTACACGTTTAGCGGAATACACAGATATGATCCTTGTGTATGGCACAGCTAAAGGTAATGGAAGAGCAGCTCGTCGGCTGTATCAAGAGCGTTATCCACTAAGAGCGACACCATCGCATACCCTTTTTGCCACAGTTACGCAACGGCTCCGAGAACAAGGTACCTTCACCGCCGACAGGAACGACTGTGGTGTTCCAAAGAGACGCCGCACTCCTGAATTGGAAGAGGCTGTACTGCATCACGTTGAACATAGCCCGTCAGCGAGTACGTGAACAATTGAGCATGCAATGGGTGTTGCTCCCAGCATAGTCTGGGAGGTTCTGCATGAGCAACAACTACATCCTTACCACCTCCATAGGGTGCAGCCTGTGGGTACAGTCGATTTTGCACGACGTGTTGACTTCTGCACGTGGTTCCTGCACCGCTGCACCGACGAGCCCGTTCCCAAGTCGCGTCCTGTTCACAGATGAATGTAAATTCTCTAGGAACAGTGTTCTCTATTCTCGAAACCGCCATGGTTGGGTGACGAAAACCCTAATACCACGCATGTCCAGGGGTTCCAGCACAGTTTTTCTATCTAATATGTGGGCAGGTATTCTGGACGGTCATGTGTAAAATACCTGATTTGAAATGGCTGTAGCACGGAAACGGTATGTTTCTAGACATGGGTTCCTGTTTAAAAGATCATCTACTTAGTCGCCTATACAAGTCCTAGGAGTTTGTAAGGGGAATTTCTGAGCATCTTGTATATAATGGGTGTGTCAGCGTCAGGACTGGGTGTGTTAATTTTGGGCGGTAATTCTTTACGAGAAACTAAGCAGAAAAGTATCAGGGCATTTTTCGATAAGGTGAGAAATGTGGCCGCTACGTACCAATGAAAATCGCATTTCAAATTACATTTAGTCAAGTAGTTCCAAAACCATTTCATACTAAGTAATACAATTTCGAACATTGTTACAGGAAATGGAGACCTTTAGCCTATTATGAGTGTGGTGGTAATATTAACTCCCCTTCACTACTTACTTACAGCTCATCGACATTTTTGGCGCGTTAATTTCAAGACATTAAGAGGCGATGCCCGTTTGCATGCGGTGTGTTAATGAGAATGTGAAAAGCAACAAAAAAAAGTGGTCTTGTCGGCACACGTTAACGCTAACAATTATCGCGATATTAGCATTTAAATGTTTAAAGGTGTGCGTGAAAATGCCTGAAGTGTATGCAAACTGACGTAGAGTGTTGCATAAGAATCAGGCGTTGTCCACACGTATAATCCATTCCTCATGAAAGCACCTTTCTTGGGAGCCCTGCTAAATATCTACTTGCAGGCCCGTTTCGTATCTTTCCGCCAAATGTAAACAAACATTGCCATGTGACTGCCATTAAGTATCTGCCAAAATCAATGTTTACATGCCATTGTGTGTGTACATCTGTTCGTATACTTTCGTTACAAATAAACAGAAATATTGAATGTGACTTCTACTTTCATACCTGTCAAATTTGTTGTTTACTGTTTACAGTTTTTCAAAGAATTCTGTCATATTCCAAAAACTATTCCGTACGAATATTCACAGTTTAGGCCTCTAATATTATTTAGGTCAGATTTATGACGTTTTAAAAATCCCTGAACTGACGACAGTTCTTACAGTTATTTTGAATTAACATATTTGTTTTCCACGACATAGCACAATACATGTAATGCACGTTAGTATTTTGCCGCAACTGTGTTTAACACTGTTACAACTGTGAGGTCAAGGGCTGTACTAATTATCCTTTTGTTATTGATATGTGTTGGTTTATTTCTTTAAAATGATGGCCTCAGTTGGAATAAATATTAACATGATGGAACAGCGAAAAAGGCACATTAAATTCAAGCACGCAACTCGTGTTACTCATTTTTGTCATACAAATTTAAAAGATGGCAGTGAACATGCACACAAATAAGCATACGGTAACTTTCATTCCGCTCATATTTCTATGTATTACTACTTACTGTTTATTAGGTTTACTGAAATTTGTCGGGCTGGGCTAAGTATTTTTCTTCTGGGATTGTGGCAAATTACGTTACACAACTGTCTCAAACCCTTTAGGGCAAAGGTACAACGCTGTGATAAATAAACATATGGGGATGTAAATAATTAACTTCGTCATAAAAAAAGTTCACAGTTAAAACGTATAAATAGTAATAATCAAATATTTGAAATCACGCACACACAAATGGCCAGCGTATCGACCACGATGCACGCCATTTCACAGACGCAATGATTAACGAAACACACATCACAGTATACTTATTACTGCTGTGGGAACTCAGATTTATCACAACATCGTAACTTGCCTAGGTAGGCTTAAAAAACACAACGTCTACAAACGTGATGTGACAATTTGAAGTATTTTTCGGAGCAATAATAATTTACGCTTCGTTTGGCAAAAAGTAGCACTCCATGTCATAGCTCGCCACGTCTGCCAACTTCACTTGGTAACTGGCCCGCCATCATATCTCAATATAATAAATTAAGTATCTAAACATTAAAATCTCTTTTCAGTTGAAAATTACAAATTCTAAAATCATTATTTTGCTGTAATAAGTATGAAATATGCTATAATTGAAAGCA
The DNA here is from genome assembly GCA_029891345.1 of Dryococelus australis. Taxonomy (NCBI): domain Eukaryota; kingdom Metazoa; phylum Arthropoda; class Insecta; order Phasmatodea; family Phasmatidae; genus Dryococelus; species Dryococelus australis. Next base: position 92,746,970 of record CM057009.1, on the reverse strand, counting down.
TGTATAGTGTATTCCTTACTGGCGAAGTGAAACTTCCCGACTGTGAAAGAGACAAATAAAGAGCGAGAGAGACAAGTCTCGCCCAGCAGACAGTTGCTTTCAGTTGCTTTCTCTCTCTCGATAAAACAACACCGTACCATTACGGCCTATGCACGATATTTTCCACTGTAATTTTAAACTGTTAAAATGAGATATGTTGCAATTGGAACTACCTAAATATTTAAATAGGCACCGTTTAATTTACAAATACTATACTAAAAAACTAGGTTAAAATATTTTTTTAACTGTGAACTATTTCTCACCGGTCGTTGCCAACATGTCGCTGCTATCGCTGTTGTTAATTCATATTTAAAAATAAATCAATATTCCAAGTTATAAAAGATATTTAGGTAAAGTGTCGTTTATTCAATAATACAGTACTCTAAAATTAACCACAGTGTTATTTATTTATGGAATACAGGTTATTGGAAAAACAGGTTGACATGTTATGCCTAGAGTGTTTTTTCAAAGGTTGATTTTCATAAGTTGCTTCCAGTCGGGAGTGGACTATAGGTACAAGCAAGCATATTATTGATTTTGATGTATTCAGATACGTTGCTGTCGTTGGACACTGAAGACATGGTTAATCTAAAACATATTGCCTTTACAATAATACGGATGGTAATAAATATTCAACAAACAACCTGAAAGCAGCAATAAAGGTTACTTAGCGAGTGCCTATTAGACGACCTTTTTTGTTGGTTATCACATTCTCATTAACATACAGTATGTAAACGTGCATTACATCCGAGTGTTTCGAAAGTAACGGCCAATAAAAGGGCGATGAACCCCACGCATGTAGTGAACTTGGGATGATATTACCAATCACACTTATTATAGGATGGTCTCCCTTTTATGTAACAATGTTCAAAATGTTATTTGACGAAATGTAATTTGAAATGTGATTTTCAGTGGCATGTAGCAGCCACATTTCTCACTTTACAGAAAAATGCCCAAATACATTTCTGCTTCGATTCTCATAAGGAATCACCTCCCAACATTAACTCTCTCTCCCGATTCATCCTGTATACATAATGTTTCAGAAGTGATGGTCAAAATGTAGAGATGGGTCATACAATTGAAGGGAAGCCAAAATGGTCCAGTAAACATGGGTCTGGAAATTGACCGTTTACTAGATAATGGCCTTTGTGTGCTGGTTGGGCCGGCAGTGAACTCCGAGCGCCTGGATAATGTAATGCGGCAATGTTTTGTTTACAGAGGCAACGAACCTACCCCGTACTATACTGACCACTCTCCTAAACGATACTCTCACATTGCGTGAGCCTTAGTACTAAACAACACACACGCAGTGTGTCGTGAACGTGGTGGCTATGTACATTGCGCTAGAAAGGTTTGTGCAACAGTACGTACAGAAGCGTGATTTACTTGTGCGAAGGTGTTGTAAACATGGACCACGAGTACAGCAACGTAGAGTAGGCAGATATTCACTTCGTGTACGGCAAAGCCACCGGTAATGCACTGGAGGCTGCGCGGATGTATGCAGAAGCGTTTCCTCACAGGAGGCATCCCGGCAGGTGAACATTCATCAGGATTCATCAACGCCTTAGAGAAATTGGGTCCTTGGCACACCACCGAAGACCAGGTAGGCAGAGCTCTATAGCTTCTGATGTAGAAAAACGTGTTTTAGAACGTGTAGATATAAACCCAATGACTTCGACTAGGAGGGTGGCTATGCAAGAGGGAATAAGTGCAAGCAGTGTATGGTAAATCTTACATCACCAGTTACTGTGCTCATACCATTTCCAACGTGTGCAAGGTCTCAAGAAAATTAACTTCCTTCCCAGATCGGATTTCTGCCAGCATATACAACACCAGCGAGACCTAGACCCCCATTTTTAAACAATATGTTGTTTACAGACGAAGCTGGGTTTACCCGTGACTGCATTTTTAATTTCCTCAACTGTTACGTGTTGGCCGCAGTCAATACTAATGCAGTGAAATAGGCATGGCATCAACAAACATTCTAGTTCCATGTATCGATAGGAATACTCGGTGACTGTCCAATTGCACCACATTTCCTACCACAGAGGCTAAACGGAGAACGATACTTGCACTTTCTGCGGGACGATCTCCTAACGTTGCTTGATGATGTGTCATTGAAGCAACGCCAGAGGCTGTGGTGTATGCACGATGGTGCACCAGTACATTCCCTTCTACTTGTAAGACGATATCTGAACAGACGCTATGGTGACCGGTGGATAGGTAGAGGAGGACCTGTACCGTGGCCTCCTAATTCACTGGATTTAAGTCCGTTGGATTTTTGTGTACGGGGTTATGCCAGAAGACTAGTTTACAATACAGCAGGCATTGCCACACCTGAAGAAGTGCAGCATCGGATTGTAAAGGCTTTCCAGCCAATGAATTGCCCCGGATTACTCAAACGCATTCGCGGGTCTTCGCAGAGACCACTATACAGATGCATTCAACTGCATGGTCAGCATTTTGTACACCTACTTTAAACGTCTTCAGTTATTATGTTGATACTGCTCTGTACCTTGTGTATCCACAGACGTCACTGTTGTTCAACCCAACCCATTGCTTTTGTGTTTGTTTAATCACATATCGGTGGTGCTGAAGCCACAATTGTGACGTGTACTGTCTGGTGATTGATACATTAAATTACAGTGTCACTGTATTTGTTGGAATTCGTACTTGGTATTCAGCGGACCCCAACCAGTACAAAACTGCCATCTCGTAAACTGTTAATTTCCGGACCTATGTTTAGTGGACCTTTTTCGCTTCTCTTCATTTGCACGTCTCATCCCTACATTTTTTTTCACTCCAGCTTATTTTTCTCACGCGATTCGTTTCACATATTTAAGCGTAGTGAAAGAAGATCATGTATTACTATTTCTGAAACGTACAAGCATCACAATTCCAATTAAGTAATCATCTAGGCCTATGTGATGTCAAGGTTTTGATTTTTGATGTCCGGTCATAAAGTTTGGTTAGGAAGATTTGTGAGAGAGAAAGAGAAAAAAAACAAGATGGAAAAAGTATACAACCGTATTTGGCGCACTCATTTCCCGCTCGAAGTTTTGTAGTCTCGGGGGAGACGCTGTTGTTGGGCGCGAATCGGACGAGGTAGGAGAGGCGCGGTTGGGGCGATGCTCGCGGCAGTTTCACTTCTATTTCCGAGGCCCGCCGAGGGTGTAGCTGGCCGGGAAAGCTGCCCGCTGGGAGAGGGGGGGGGGGGACAGAGAGAGAGAGAGACGGGGTCCGATCCGCTGACATCCTTTCCCGCGGCGGGCTCGCTGTGTCCGGTGCGTGGTCGCCGCTAACAAGCTCAGTGGAGTAGCGCAGCGCAGCGCTGTGGGGCGGGGCGACCCGTCCGAGGGGCACTTTCACCACCCGCACCTACCCACCTCCTCATCAACCTCCCCCTCTCGCCGGACACCTGGCGTGGTGCGTCTTCACCGCCCCGAACTACGCTCGCGCGTCCTTCAAACACGAGCTTCCCTTACAGCGCCCTTTATTCCATAGACCCAAGGTAAGCAATGCCAGCCCTATACATATTAGAAATGTTTGATCCTTTATAGTTTTCGCCTTAACTTTAAATTTAGACACATTTAAATCTGAGATTCCCATTTCCGATTCGAGAAACAGTTTTCGTAACTCCTACTGTACACGCATAGTGCTGCTATCTACTATTTATTTGCACAAACGGGAGTGACTAGCGATGGATCGAACTTGCAAACGAGTTACCCTGCCGCGTTCCTTCGGCAGGGTAAGCAGTCGTTCTGCTTGCGTCCTCGAGCCCACATATTTCCTTGGGAAGTGGATGAAAGTGCTAGGGAAAACGGGAGTTTTCTTATAATTTGTTATATGCTCTCTAAATAATATTCAGTTTAATTATTATTACATTCATTTCGTTTCCGTTTTTATAACGAATGTTAGGTATTATAAAACGGTAAATACGTGTGGAGGGTAAGCAAAGTTGGAAGTTGCGTTTGTTAGTAGAAATATAAAACAGAACCGCAGCCTGTCACTAGCAAATGTTATCTGAAACACTTAAATATGTGGGGTTATTATATTGCTCACCCTGTAAAAAAAAAAAACTCGCTATACACCACTGTTTCCCAATACACGTAACTACGCAACGTACACTCACATTGGACGAGGTATGTTGAGTGAACGAGGGAAGAGAATTAAGCGGCTCTTAACATCGAGGTCTTGAGAGCCGACGAGGGTGAAGTGTGGTGAGTATGGAGCAGTGCGGGATTGAAAGAGCGGTGGAAACGGGAGATCCCCGAGAAAACCCCGCCGACCAGCGGCATCGTCGGGAACGATTCCCACTTGCGAATATCCGCAGTTAACCGGCCGGGGATTGAACCCGGTTCACCTTGGTGGGAGGCGAGCAGGTATGTTGAGTGCTTTCAAGACGTCACATTCGTTGGAAACCCCAATGGCAGGCGTGATTTACGGATGTTGATATCGGGGGAAAAAATCTTCCATATTATTTATATTGGTTAGTAATAAAAGTATATTTTCACGAAAAGATATATCGAAAGAAAAATATCGACTTTCGGTACATCTGAATTCGATATAAAACTTTATGTATTAAAGGATTTGAAAAATGTAAAATTGCTTAGAATATTACATATTAAGGGCATGAGGCACGGCAGAAAGATGTGGCGACTGTTTGTGGTGCATGTCGCCAATGTTAACATAGAATTTTTCAATTAAATTTTTGCATTCGAAACAGAGCTTATAAATTAAGCATTTTAAGAATACTTATATCCGATACCTTGGAAAAGATATTGATTTCGATCAAATATCTTTGAACTATATCGTCCATTTATATCGATATATTGTTGCTCTAATATCATCATTTCTATATATCGATATTATTTTTAACATTCCTAGCGCGATCCTGTATAGGCGAACTGGGAGATCGGGCAACGCGCCAAGAAGATGGGGGTGGCGGGACAGTGGACATTATAATAAAGTAGCTAAAAAAATTAATGCACGTGGTCGGGTTATAATTTATTATTTTTAAATAAGTAATTATTTGTTATGCATAGTAACACTGATTACATGCGATCATTAGCGAAATTTAATTTATCAGGAAAAGTACATTGGTATCGCTCATTTATATGAGCGGACAGTGTCGAGGATGCTCCAATGTTCGTAGACTCCGCCAATTTCAGAAATGTGTTTTGACCGAAGAGATTACTAGGAGGGAAGGACACGCCTACAAGACTTTCACCTAGGGCGCCAAGTTACCGTGCACTGGCGCTGGAAACACCATGTCAGATCACCCCAACATAGCTAAAAAGAAAATAAAAAGAAAATTTTTTTTCTTCAAAACGCTTTTGTATCTCAACATTTACGCGTCAGATACACACGAAATAATTGAGTAGACTGAACCTTCGTACTGACAACAATGAAACAATATCTTCACCACAGACTGAAAGTCCCATAGGCACACGCAGTGCGACTACAACACTGCACGCCAGTTCAGAGCCTTGCCCTTAGCGGCGATGGCGCACTTGATTCTTATCGAAGTGTAGCCCTTATCACTACCGGGATTCTCGGCTTCAAACTCTTAAATCTGGTCCAGATAGGCGAGAATCGGTAGTGATGATTTTTTTTAACGCGATTGCGCATATCTCAAAAAATAAATGTTAAAGGAATACAATTTTTTTTTGCTAGAAAATGTAAAAATCAATTATCTGTGCCCGTCTTTTTTTTTTACCTTCATCGTATTAACTGTATCTATTCAAAACAAACCGTGGGAAATGGTAAATAAAATCGCAATTATAGAGCTTGCACGCGTAGTTTCCTTAAGAAATAGTGAAAAATTACAACCATATGGACGTAGTTAAATCTGAGGGCTTTTGTTTCGCGTGTCTTAAAGTTCCACAGTTACAGATCTAATACGCTCTGACGGAAACACCGCACGTATTGCGCGTAGGCGATGTGAGGCTCATTGCGCGTAGGCGATGTGAGGCTCAGTGCGTTCGCCTTAGTGTCGCCCGTATCTCTCCTTTGCTTCTTTCTTTCTTTGTCTCGAAGACTTGAAAGGAAAATCCCCCATGACCATGTGCCTACTCTTATACCAAAGTTACAACCGATTTGGCGTCCAAGTTACACTGGAAGCTGCAATAATAAACAATTATACAAATTAAAAGTATATGTTGCAATATATAGTTAATCTCTAATTACGTAATATTATTACAGATGGTGACATTAGTTTCTGTTAAGTTTTAATAAAAAAATTCGTTGAATTGAATCATGTGTAACTTGTACCGTTGCTTATAAATAAGAGAGAGCCTAAAAAAATGTACGCCTACAATAACAAATTAATTGTATTAGCCCTAATCTTGCTAACATAAATGAAATATAAATAAATACAGGTTGACAGTAACCCGACTTTCGCAAACCAGTTTTTCTGAAATATTTATATCAGCGTACGAGCCTAATTTCCGAGAAACTAGTCTTTAAGTTTGTATGTATTCCCCGGTATTAGTAGCAGCCAAACATTCGAAGAGATTTCTTTTCTTTGTAAAAGTTTATTAGAGGTTACTTTATACGCTTCATCGGAAAGTGATAGTGTAATTAAAATGAATCATCTGGGAGAAATTGATTATCTTAATTTTATTGTATTTCGCCTTGCTTTCTGTGCGGCAACTGATCACAATTTTACTTCTCGTGTAAGATTCAAATTGAATGCATTCCGCTCACTGAACTGAATCTAACACTCGGCATGAGAATTAAGTTGCGAACGTAGTGTTTTAACCGCGACCAATCTTCACATTTGTTCGTGTGGTTTACCATCGAGCAATAACAACTTTCCGAGTTCCGTGTCTCCAAAGCCCAGCTTTCGGCTGACAGAACAAACGTGCTACAAAGACTGGAAATCCACTGTCTTTTCATTGTCCCCACACATAACCTAGACGTTTGCTGCCAACTGTAAAAGTACAAATTAAGTATTAGGTTACTTCACGATTAATTCAAGTAGGATTCAGTACATGAATGGTTTACTCACTATTAATAGCTGTTCCACCGGCGGTGGTTTTCATTTTGGAGGTGGAATGCATTAGCTGTACTAAATAATTCCTCTCCCCAATTCTTCTTTTTGCCGCTAGGCGTCACCTGGCAAATGTTAAATTGAGGTTTTTTTTTTAACTTCTGGGGATTATACGCAGGATGACTGTCGATGACTGGAGCTCCAAAGTTACAGTAAGTTCCGAACCAATTGTACGGGCCATCAACAGCAACAACAAATGAACCTCTTCACCGCGTGAACCTAACGCCGTTTGAGGTATACGGCCTATGCGGACCATGGTACAGCCTTGTATAGACTGTTCACGGTAAAATGAGAATCTTTGAAAGCCATGCTTAGGATCTACTTGTATACAGGTTGTGTATTCTTCCGCCTTATGTAAAATGAACATTGCCGTGGGCCTCATCACTTTATTCATGCGTCGGTCAAGTGAAACTATAAAATTATCAAGCAAGTAAATACTTTACAAATCTGCTCATTTTTACATTTCGATGCATTAGAAAAAAACAGAAAGCAAAATAAATAATTTCAAGTTATCACAAATGGTTAGCTAACATTTTTTGTTCGACTTTTATTCGACGTTAAGATAAGGAACTACTTTCCATCTATCGTTACCAACTTTACCGGGTAAATTTCAGTCAGTGCGCTCATTAAAATATATGCATGCAGGGGCAGTGATTTTTTCTAAGATTCATTTCTAAAGTACTCACTTTATCTTGAACAGCCTTTAAAAGACGTTAAGACTTTGGCACCTAACTCGTTTATGTGAACGAATTAACTTGCCGAATCTGAAGACGTTCCAACAGGACGCAAAATCTTTCAATTTCGTAGGTATCAACTTTACGAACTAAAGTAACGTCTATCCCACATCTGACAATATTTGTACAATATATATTATGAAGCCTGCTACATCAGTGAGACTTTTTTATATAGTGTACAGTCAGCCACCACAACATACCATCAAAGGTTCCTCGAATATAATATAATTCCGCATTGTTGTTTGCATTATTGCATGTCGAAATCACAATTTTATATTTTTGATATTTTCAATTAAAATAAACGAAACAATTTACAGAGAATTTAAGAAGGGTGACTGGAAGGCTATATCTTAATTTATTTTAAGGTGTGGTTTGCTAAATTTATTTTACAAAATATCGTAGAGTACTATAAATTTAAAATATGCAAAAATGTCCTTATTATGAGCTTCTTAAAAAAAAATTACGAAAATATTTAACAACGTGATTGTAAATATTCCTTGAAGTAGGCCTAACTCATGGTAACTAATTTCAATGTGAGTTATCTCATTTTGCAAACTAATATAGTTTCTATTATTTGCAGTACCAGAAACACTCAAATCGCGTCTTCGGTATCCCACTTTGCAAAAAAAATGCTGTCAAAAATTTTTTTGTGCGAGGAATTTGTGAGCAATGTCTACCAATTGAACAATGTTTCGTGGAAACAAAAAACAAGAAGTCTTTTTTGGAGAGCCAGCACCCTTAACTCGATACCTCATGACTAGAAAGCTCATAATCCCGCATTATAATGCGGTACCAAGGCAAACAACAGGCCTGTACAATTTTATGTTTGTTTCAGTTGGCCCATGGGACCTGCGCTTATCCTTTTCGCCCCGCAGGACGCAGTAGCGAACCTTCGCCACTCTAGTAGCTTCGTCCCAAGTAGCCATTTAAGGTGGCCACCTGGTTGAATAAATGTTGCACGTCTGAGGCCTAAAGGCGTGCGAGCGCTAGGGGCGACCGAGTTATGCGCATCAACTCGCTCATCGCCTCTACGCGCAAAGCACTGAACGGGCGCGCAGTCTTGTCGTCGATAACGCACCGCTATGAGACTTTCAGCGGACACTCTTCCATTTTATGACGTATTAATAAAAATAAATGTTTGATGCGCGTACGTCCCTATTCCTTTTATAATGTTATGCATCGGAGTATTCATGCTTAAAGACAACAGTGAAAACCCCCGTTTGAGCCATTTTCGCTATCACAAAATCATGCTTGAGAGAGAAATGGAGGAATTGAAAAACGTATACAGACGCGTAACGTTTCTTAGATGCTATTCGTAATCAGGCCTCAGTCAGGCACGTTAGACGGTTTTTCATTAAATCGTGTTCTGCTGGAGCTCTGCACACCGTTCGGCGGCCTACCCAGGCGGCCATCTTAAAAAGGAGAACGAGTTCTGCCTATGGTGGCAACCAATGGGAAAGTGGCCCCTACCCGAGTGTGGGGTGCATGTGCAGTACTGCCCTTATCATCGGCTCCAAAGACACGAAAGTCTTGCGGCCATTTCACATCATCAAATATTTATTGACTGCAATTACTAGAATTCAATTTATTGAACCAACAAATCACCTCGTTTGTCTTTCAATAAATTCCATTCGATGAGACTTCAGGTCTCCGCATAAAAATCAATTACAAAATGTTTAATGAGACCAGTTTAAGAAACACCATAAGCGAATTTTTAGAAGTATACGACTCTTGCTCGACACGAAAACCATTGGTTAAACCAAAGCAAATTTTCTTCATATTGTTGTACATTTTCTTTTAAAAAAGTATGCGTCCTATTTTATAACATCTTTCAAATGTATGCACACAACTCTATTTATTATTAGATTACTTCCATAAATATTGCCAGAAAAGCTCGGCGATTGAAATTTCAGTTTCACGAAAATACAGAATATGTTCTAAACGAAAATCTTGAAAGGAAACAAGACATTGAAAGAGAAAATGGTCACGATTATGACATTCGTATGATGTCATATAGCATTCAATGAATTGAATTAAATGAAAATGGAAGGCAATTTGAAGAAAAAGGGGCCTATTGTGGGAAGTAAAACAACAGGCCTGCGGAATATGGGTAGGATGTTACAGGATAACTGCAACCACGGATTCCATCGCTGTCTCGTGCCCGTACAGACCCGGTTCGCGAGGGTCATAGGTCAGCCAATGACCATCGTGACCACGGAGGTCCTCTGCCGCGCGAAATTTGCCTGCGAGATTAACATCAGCAAAGACGGTTCCCACCGACTTGAACATGTTTGTAGCGCAATTTACAAGTTGTTCTTGACAGATACCGCCTGAGTAAATATCCGCCAATACGTATTTTGCTTGCAGAAGCTTCCGTTTATTTGAATGCATCATTTTCTTCGTGATTCAAAGATCTTTTTAATACATTTCTGCTTTCTTGTTTCTACTTTCGCTACGTATGTGATGTGTTTCTAAGCGTGCACATCATCAAGTATTCCGCGAGTTATTAATAGGGCACAGAAAAAAAACGTAATATTTCTATTACAAATTATTTTTAGTCGACTGGTCTTTTAAAGTTGTTGCTGGTTGGCACTTAAAAAAAATACTGTGTGTAAAAAATGTATTTAATTCCTTAGTTTCGTGTGTAAGGGATGCACTTGAAGATACCTGAGTTCATAGTGAATTATCTGAAATAAAATATAAATAATCGAATGAATGTGAAAGATTTCGAAACACTTCGCAATTGTGACTTGAATGCAGGAGATTTCAATGCATGGTCAAGACAAAAGAGAATTTGACAACTGATGCGATGTTATTATTCGCACTGCTTAATTAAAATTCGTCATGAACCCGATTGTATCTAATATTAATGCGGTAAATTAGTAATTTTGCGTGTAGTAAATTTACAGCTCACAAATCAGATAATCGAGCATAAATTCATAAACTAGCGTCGATTTTGTTTCACGTTTTATTACTTGTAAATCCAGTATTGTCACGATTATTTTTGGAACAAATGCAGCATTAGATACCATAACGTTGGGGAAATATTGTATAATTATTTTAAAGGAATTCTCTACTGTTAAAAGCTGTTCACGGTAAAATGAGCATTTTTTAAAAACCTGCTTACGATCTACTTATGTACACGTTGTGTATTCGTCCGCGTTGTGTAAAATTAACATTGCCATGGGACTCATCACTTTATTCATACGTCGGTCAAGTAAAACATGTGAAATGATTAGGTAAGTAAATATTTAACAAATATGCTAAATTTCACCCTTCGATGCTTAAAAAAAAAACAGATAACGAAATAAATAATTTAAGCTATCACAAATGGCTAAGTAACATATTTAATTCGACGTTAATATATGGAACTACTTTCTATACATAGTTACCAACTTTACTGGAAGAATATCACTCGGTGCGCCATTAAAATATATGCAGGCAGGGTAGTGGCTTTTTTCTAAGGTTCGTTTCAAAAGGGCTCACTTTATCGTGGACAGCCTTTAAAGTACGTTATTGTATCGTCACATTCAACTAGAATCAATGATATATGTTGCCCTGTGAGATGTCCACAACAGTACCGACTGCTTTAAAAGCTGTTGGTGGCAGTTCACAGTATGTCGAAAACTGCGCGTTTATTAGGCTACCATAGTTTGCGTTAACGCGTATGTGGCCTCAGCATTAAACATATAAAGTCTTCACGCTGTTCAACGTCCAGCTATTAGCACCACCAAAATATCGTGTAATGAATTACTGCGTACTTATATACCGGGGGCGCAAATATAGGGGAGACCCCAGACCGTGAGTTACGGATAGTATTAATTTATTTGACTTTCTTTATACCGGCGAAGTTACGACTTAAATGTATTGAATTCCTTTTCTTACCCTTAACCAGGTTTAACATATTGTACACAAGCGCAAACACAAAAACTAAACATAAAAAGTACTTAAGTTAATCAGAAGCGAAATAGAAATATGTAATACAGTCAATAAGATCTTGGATACAGTGATGCGTGGCTGCCTACACTAAGGGCAACAGTTAGTTATTGGCTGTGTTAGTATAATACCACAAGTTGATTAAATAGTTTGAATTGCTCTGTGGTTCTGAAGTTGAGGTCACTAATTTTATTAATTTTTTAAAATTAAATAATTAATTAATTAATATTTTGTGTGGGATACGCGAGGAGATTCGATATCGGCGGCCATTTTGTGCAACCCTCGTGGGGCATCCCTGAGAACGGATGAGTAAAATAAGCTGGTGTGGGGTGGCGGCTGTCGAGGCGGATGGGTAATGTAATTCCTTTCTCCTCCTGACCTAGAAACACGCACGCACACACACAAAGGCAGACACCAACACAACATCTGGATTCCTGCTCGCCGCGGGAGTGGAGGGTTCGGGAGGGGAGGTGCTAACATAACGGTACCGCTGGGAAGAAGGTAGGGATGGGAGAGGCCCGCGTCCCACCTGCTTGAGCACACATACGCGCGCGCGCGCACACACACACACAGACGCACGTACACCTGCGCGGGAACTGGGCTTCTAGGACCGCGCACCGGCCCATTCACGCTGCTTTCTTCCCCGTGCATTCAAGTCTCCGCGCATCCCACAGCCTCTCGCTACCCACGATCCTCCGACTCTGCCCCGCGTCTCATTAAGCGCTTCTGCGACGGGGTGGTTTCAACCGCGGAGCTCTTCGGCACCACAATCACGCCCGCAGGATAGATCTGCTCAACCGGTAAGTGCCGCGCGGGAACGAACAAACTGAAGACACGAATGGATGAAAGTGTTACAAAATCAAATTGACGGCAAAGCATTGCTCTTTATTAATCTAAATAATTGTCGAATTCCTGGGATTTTCGATTATGGATTAATTTTTGCAAAACACCTTCATCTACTCGTGTCCTCAATTCATCTGTTTTGTTTGTTTTATTGCGATCGTAAGATTTTTTTTCAGTACGTAGCTGTACAAAGATATTTGACAAGTCAAATTACAATATACAAAATTTATACACTGGAGATAGTAAATACTCAGAGATTTAAATATTACAGGGGGAAAAAAACACATCAATATATGCCTAAAGTTTTTCAAAATTAAAAATAACGTGTCTACCATGAAAATTTGATGTTTACTAAAACAAGGTGTCAAAGAGAAATGTTTTTATTCTTTTCGAAGCAGTAGTTGGCAGCGCTGTTAACGCAAGTTAAAATTTTTAAATTAGGGAATAAAGTAAAAATTATTTCCCATGTTTACCGGGCCTAATAAATGCGCATGTTACACAAATGTGCACGAAACACATGTGGCATTGCATAAAACACTCATTTGAAATCTAAAACTATAAAATTACTTATAATAACAATACCAAACTGCTTTATGTTTTGTTGCGTGTTGTGGATTACTCTTTAGTTAGTTCTGATATCGTGGAATTGTAGGTTTAAATGTGACCCAAAAAATACGCCTTAGGTAATAATGCGCCCATCAAAAATGATGTTGAGAGAATTTCGAAATACTCCTTTAGTTGAAATAGTGAATATTGAGAGAGGCGTATTAATTTTGTATTATGAATCTTATAATAATAATCGACACGATAATTTTTTGATATCAACAACGAGCATGTTCAATGGGCGAAGTACTGTCAGTTTTTCTGCATGCAACACCACAGGTTCTGCTGTACAAAATAAACTGCTGTTAAAGACTGTTCACGATAAAATGAGTATTTTTGAAATCAACATTGGGAAAAAGTTACTGCCCCTACCTGCATATATTTTAACGGTCGCCCTGAGCGACGTGCGCCCAGTGAAACTGGCCACAATGGATGGGAAGTAGTTCCGTATCTTAACGTCGAATAAAAAGTGTTAGGTAACTATTTCTGATAACTGAAATTATTTCTTTCGCTTTCGGTTTTTTATGCATCGAATCGTAAAAATGAGCAGATTAGTACCATATTTACTTTTCTAATAATTTTACAGTTTCAGTTGACCTACGCATGAATAAAGTGATAAGGCCCATGATATTGGTAATCTTAAATAAGGCGGAAGAATACAAAACATGCTTGCAAGTATATCTTAAGCAGGGCTTTCAAAAGTGTTCTTTTTACCCTAAATATCTTATATATGTTTCTCACGTTAATTTGTGAGATTTCGAAAGCCCTGCTAGGGAGATATTCTCACTTCCCATTTTGTATCCTTCCGCCATTTGTAAAATTAACATTGCTAATATTCCGATAACATTATTTATGCGCCATCCACGTAAAACTGTGGAATTGTTAGGAATGTAAACGTGTTACAAGATGCAGTTTCACACCGTAGTGTGTATAAAACGAGAAATGCAGACTTCATTGGTCACAAATCTAAACATGTCACTCGCATTATAGTACCAAGTGTTAGGAACTATTTGTATTAATTAGCTGCCAACTAAACTTTGAGCCTACATTCCAGTGTTTAAAGTTCAGTATTTGTAGCTATGAGAAGTCATTTCTTTTTAGGTTTGTTTCACAGTAGCACTCTGTATAGTGAAAAGTCTATAGTAACAGAAATATCTTTACCTGGGCTTGTCTATTTTCTGCTGGGCGGTTTTGTGATATTGGGATTGATTGAACTTCTTGAATGTATTCAGAAGCGACTTTCATGCCTAGAAAAAAAAACTGTAGTTGTTGGCAATAACACGAAAAATTCGCCGTTATTAATCTTCAGTCCACTATTTCATTGATGGCATAATTTTACTTTCGGAAGTTATTTAGGCACTTCAACTGTAGGGCGTCATCTGCTTGCAGTGCAGATCCAGGAAGTATTTTCTCGCTACAATTTCTGCCTTGTTGAACGATGGGATGCACTATGCGTCGAACGCTCCCAAATTCACAGTTAAGCTATATCGGCGCATACGACAGTGTTGTACTTGTGCACGCGACGGGGGAGATACACGGTGCGGGCTGAGATTGAATCACGTTAGCGCGTGGATGAGCCGCGAAGCTGCTAGCAGCCATTTCGAGCATTTAACTGCCGCGAAGACTGGGGTCTCGTGCTAACAACCCGCGGCGGGTCGATAGCAACGAGGTTTGAGGAAAAGCATCTCAACGGGCGGCGGCTGTTTTTGATGCGCTGGAAGACGTGGCTCGTAAAATGTCCGCCGTTAAATGACTCGTCGCAGCTGGTAGTACCGGTCTGTGCAGCACTGGGCCGAGCTCAACCACCTCGATCCGACTTCGCTGCTTCGCAGAGAACACCGGCGACGAAGCGCAGAGTTGCTCGCAAACGTTTACGGAGATTTAGAGATTCTCTGCTCGGATAGCACAGTCGAGGAATAGACATGTCGCACGTGAAGCAAGTTTTCACAGTAGAGCGTTGCGACTCGTCGCGTCGAGCATCAGCCAATCAGATCCTTGACGTTAGCGTCGAGCATCGAGAACATTGCACGAACGACGAACTTCGGTTTTGACGCTCGTCGCCAGCGTCGGGGAATAAGAAGAATAACATTTTTCTACTTAATAATAAATTGGCGGGGAACTGAGATAAAGAACTGAAAACATACAAAAACTGTTTGCTGATTTACTAATTGGAGTCTAAATTTATATCAGTTTTACCTACCTTTAGGAGAACAAAGGTATGTTTTGCAATGCTTGAAGAGTCGTTCATGTTCGACAACGTTATTTTTAATTGAAATATAATACTTTTATTAAAGAAAAAATAACTAAATGGCAAGAAAATTTACTGCACTTCGTTCGTTTTTACCATTTCATTGCAAACTTCCTTGCAGGATACCAGATGACAGCACGGTCTATCACCTTACTCTACACATGTCCGACAGTAATGATTGGCATGCACAGACCCTAGCTGTGTCAAAAAAAGTATCATGCAATCATAAAAATATAAACTAGCTGGAGCATTATCAAAGATACTTTGGCACAAAAATTATTCGCAATTCTCCATAGTCTCCCACTATGTCTCTTACAGATGAAATATACAATTACTCAACTGTGATGTATTGTAAATTAATATACATTAATACTGATGTATCAAACCAGCATACAGAAAATTTGACAGTGTAAATTCATAAAAAAATGACACAAAATTATTAAAGTGTCGTCAAATAATACACTAAAGCTTAGTGAATCAGTGAATAACTAACCGAACGGCCATAGAAACTAAGATGAACTCATATGCAGTTAGTGACGTGATATTTTTACATATGTGCGCAATGATAATATTGTTGCTGTTTTTCTTTGCATCGTAAAATCATGGGCTATACTTAAAAAATAAATTATATTTTACAACCCCTCGCTTGAACACATTTAATGGAAGCAATTATTTCGAAACAAAAATTTTAAGTTTTTTATTTACTTTACACATTAAACGAATCTGTATAAATTAATTTGTTTAGTTAATAAATCACTACTTCGCTAAAATCGAATTAATTTATAGTCACGTG
The DNA here is from genome assembly GCA_029891345.1 of Dryococelus australis. Taxonomy (NCBI): domain Eukaryota; kingdom Metazoa; phylum Arthropoda; class Insecta; order Phasmatodea; family Phasmatidae; genus Dryococelus; species Dryococelus australis. The sequence goes on along the minus strand of CM057009.1, from coordinate 92,730,720 downwards.
TGATTGGTGGAACACAAACATGAGAAAATTAACTGTGAACCACACATTTTTTCTATGTATCTGCAAGTTGTGTGTAGGCGTCTCTTATGCACACGAAACTGGTCGTCAACCGAGCCCATCATCAGACATCTCTCCAAGACAGCCAAACAATTGTGCCACTGGGTTCAATGTCCGCTGTGATCACGGCACCCCACAGCCTCTAGCATTTCGTAGCATTAACTGTGCGACGTAAAGACTCATTGAACGCGCGATAGGTATACACTGTTCGCGGTAAACTGAACATTTTCCTAAGTCCTGCTTCAGATCTACTCGCACGCACACTGTATTCTTCCATCGAGTTTAAAACCAACATCGCCAACGGCCTGGTCGCTTTATTCATGCGAGTAAATATTTTAACCAATTTTCTGACTCTTATACATTAATGCATTGAAAACAGAAAGCAAAAGTGATAATTTCTATATTCGCGTATGTTTTCTTCGCAATTTTAATTCGTTCCGAGTTCCTTTTTGGAGAGAAAATGACGAGGGTAATGCCATTGGGGATTAGTGTCAACCTAATGTACTGTGGTCTGCCGAGAACTGGAAACAGTCGCAGATGTCAGCGGACCACCAAGCTGCTTTGACACGTGCCGCTACTCAGGCATTCAGGGGTTAAGAATCACCCGGGGGTTAAATTCGCCTGCTACACCTTTAGGGTTATCACGTTAAATTGCTGTACGCCAACGGCAAAGGAAACAGTTGGCTAGTAATAAAAAATTGACACACACACACACACACATGTATATATATATATATGACGATATTATATCAACGATATGTCGACATAAATAATTTATATATTTGAACTATATTTGATCGAAATCAATATACTGTTCTAGGTATAGGAAATGAATCTTTTTTAAAGGCTCATTTAATAAGCTGTTTTTAATACGAAATTAAACTAAACAATTGGCATGTTTACTTTGGCAACATGCACCAAAAACAGGCGGCGCATCTTCCTGCAATGCGTTGTGTCGTAATATTCCAAGCAATTTTACAGTTGTCAAATAGGCCTAATTTAGTACATAACATATCGGATTCCGATGTACAGAAAAATCTTAATTTTTCTTTAAATGTATAATTTCGTAAACTGGTAATTTTATAAAGTACCAATATAAATAATATATACAATGAGGGCCTCGTGAATGTTTACGTACTGGAAGGTAGGGGGAGCGTACATTACTGTATCGTAATACAAAGACATGTGTTCAACACATGTCAAGCGATAAAAAAATTGTTCGGGAGTGTTAATTCAGCTCGAGGATCAAGACCTAGCGTGTGATCATGATTTACTATGCAATATCGCGAGGAAATTTAGTCAATTTTCATGCGTGGTTATGCGCATGCTTATTTATTATATGAAAGAGTAGAATCTAAGTGTGTCGAAAGTTAATTTTAAAGCAAGCCATGTCCTGTATACCTGTTATTTTACATGCAATGTTATATTTTCTGGCCTGAAAAAATGTTTTTACGTGGACCAGCCATTTTGCGTGTCTTTCGAATTCCACTAAATAATACGTGTTACTGAAAAATCAGTTGTTTCCGACTGTGGACAATGTTGAACACACGTTTGTAACTTTATGCGTTTTTGATACTGTAAGGCAGCGAGGAGCAGGATGAATCCACAGGGGACATATCCCTAGGGTGCCAAAACCTTCATATTGACATGAAACTGTCACGTGAATGTTTTAAAACTGAAATCAATATTATAAGAATGGTTTTAAAATGCAGATTTTATTTGAGTAGTTTGACGTTGTTTCCTGAAATTATCAGATTGTGCCCCCATCCAGTGCCACGAATAGAAAGTAGTCTATGCCAGTGCTTGAACAATGGAAAATTACCTCCCCCCCCCCCCCCTCTGACAATTGAAAGTCTTAGGTCCGCTCCACGCTCGAGCCGAACAGATGGCAAGTAAAGGCGTTTTAGAAAACGTAGAAGGTTGTGGGGGGGGGGGGGGCGCTTACTCAGCTCTCTTTCCTAGCATGACGAAGGTGTTTTTGTGGTGAGGGGAGGGCTTTCTCTGGAGGCTGAAGGGGGCAGAACCGTGGGACAGATCTCTCCGCCTCTCCCTGGGACGAGGTCAACGTTAATGTGGAGCGCGGCCCACACGGGGGAACACCTATCACTTCTCAGCACTGCCACACGCTAAAGTGAGAGCACTTTTCTTACTAACTTTTGAAAAAAGAATCACTACCCGTTGACTGCATATACGCTACGGCACACACAGGCGAGGAGACTTCCAATTCAGTTGGCAGCGAATGAAGAAAAATAGTTCCAAATACTGACGTTGTGTTAATGGCAAATGAAAGTTGGGGTTTCCAGCTTTATACACACCAGAGTACCAAACGGCACATTAACACACTTAGGTACCCAAGCCTTTAGACCAATGACAATTTTAATTTCATATATGGCGGATGGATATAAAAACAAGAGGAAGAATTAGATCTAAAGCAGGGCTTTCAAAAGTGCTCGGACTATACTTACGAATAAAGAGGCGAAACGGCAGCTTATACTGCGAACTGTTCACTGATAAAATTATTTTTTCCTAGTAAACTTCCTAAACTGCAATGGAAGTTTTTAACGTACACATAGTATGGAAATAATAATTCACATCGGGCTGAAAATTTAGGAAAGTTTAGTTTTTTTTTTAAATAACGTGCCAAAATTCAGACCACAGCATCTGTGGACTAAATAAACAAAAAATCACAGTTGCAAAATTTTCGGGAATTAATTAATTAATTAAAAATATAATTTGGAATTTGACATAACGCTGGTAGCCCACGGCTACACGTACCTGCGTGCACAACAAGTTGCGTATCACGAAGGCGGACGGAACCGGTGCGATCGTCTACATGCGAGAATACGTTCCGTCGTAGCTTATATGATTCCGTTCTTCTTCGTGATATGCAACTTGCTGTGCTCGCAGGTATGTTTAGCTGCGGACTCCCAGAGTTGTTATTCCTAATTTAAAACCAAATTTACTAGATGAATTTTATGAACATTTTGCTACTACGATTTTTGTTCATATTGGTCCATAGATGATGTGGATTTAATTTCGACATGTTCGTCAAAAACATCTTGTATGTGCATCGGAAATTCCCTATGCAGTTGATTTTCTCCAGGGCAAATGTAGGAACGCTACACAGAATCTTCTCTTACTATTCAAAAACGTGGGAGGGGATTTTGTTTCCCACATTTAAGGCTGTTGTTTACAATACAAATTGGCTTCAGATGTATCATAATTGTTGTACACAAGTCCATATACCAATTTGTAGCGTACATTAATTATGGTACTGTGTACCATCATTTTCGGAATTTGTATGATAATTTTAAAAATCATATCATAATTGAATCTGTGTGCGTTAGGCAAGTCAATGCACCCATGAAATTTTATCTAGGTAAAATGGTTCGCGAAATATTAACAGCAACATTTTTTTGCTTACCATAATTATCTCTGCTGGTGGCGGTCATACCAAAACTCACTACACGCATTCCAAATCGCCTTCGCAGGTCGAGATCGGACGAACGGTTCAGAAGTTATTAAAGTTTAATGGTACGAGTGTACCATAATATACTATATTTCGTTGTTAACTTTATGGTACATATTTGTGGTACAATAAAAGCGGGTCTAAGAGTTGCGAGCGAGCAGCTCGAGTAATCATTGTACATTTGATACATACCACATTATCTGATGCACCCGTCGTGATACCCCTGGTGTATACTATTTGTATACACTGTTGCGGAAAATTTGCGAATTATTTCTCAGAGTCGAGCCACGCATGCCAGCAAAACAGCGTCACTGGCTAGCAACGAGCTGGAACACCATTTGCCAATTAGCGCTTGGCAACTTACACGCCAGCTGGCAGCCCGGCCAGTGAGGAACACCCCGCAGCATGCAGTAGCCAATTGGGCACAGGGCTCGTTCCCAGAGCCTCGTGCAGCCGATCAGAGAATGGGTACACCCACATCAATCGTAGACGCCACGTCACTTCGTCTCTGTCTACTTGTCTACTCTGTGACATCGCCCTAGTCGTTACGGCTGAGGCATATTGTGCATGTCAACGCCGAACAACTTATTTTAAATATATATATTTCTTCTCGGTAAGTAGAGAACTGTTAACACTTTCGACATAAACCATTTTATGGTTTGAGTTGTTGTAAATAAAAAGAATTATATTCGTGTTGTACAAAGCACTTCTTTCGTTGTCACAACTAATTGGGGTTAGGCCTTTTTTTTCGGCTCTAATAAAGTGAAAGATTCGTAACCTTTGACAGTAGCATGGTTTACGAATTAATTATTCACAACGAAAATCATTGGGCATTAATGCCCGCATTGTTCACCGGTGATAAAGAAAAACTATACTGAGTTATGTGCACAATTGTGCAGGACACTGGGCCTGGATTGGGTGAGATAGACTTCTGAAGAAAAAAAAACCCTTTTCATAACTATGTGTATTTTCATACCAAATCTCTGTCTGTACAAACGTACATGGTCACATTAAGATTTTCTCCGAAAAAAAAAAAAAAAAAAAAACGTGTTTGTGCCTGACAACTTCGCCTTTTGAATTTTTTTTTTTTCATCCATACCATCATATCGTCTTGCGAGACTCCGTGTGGCAGGACGATCAGCAAATCGTTGGGATAAATGACCAAAAATCTCTTCGAAATCCCGCAACATTAAGCAAGTAACGGGAATAAAATGTGTCTGTGCACCGCAACGACACGCTCAGAACTCTGCAGCTTTTAGCACACATTAAAAAAATTTGAATTTTAAACGAACAATTCTATGGAAACAAGTTGAAAAAATTTTCCTGTGGCATTACACGTGAAATACTGTAAATTTAATTGTTTATGCATCTACATGCAGGTATAGGATGTTCACGGAAAAAGAAACACTTTTGAAAGCCCTGCTAAAGGCCGAGGAATACACGTTGTGTATTCCTCGGCCTTATGTAAAATTGACATTGATATGGACTTCATCGCTCTATTCATGAGTCGGTCAAATGAAACTGTGAAATAATTAAGAAAGTAAATACTTTATAAATCTGCTCGTTTTTACACTTCGGTGCACAAAAAAAAAACATAATGAGAATGGTTTCCTTACACTTTTTATTTGACGTTACGATATGGATCTATTTTCCATCGATCGTTACCAACTTTACTGGGCGAATGTCACTCAGTGTACCCATTAAAATATATGCATGCGGGGGCAGTGACTTTTTTCTAAGGTTCATTTGTAAAGTGCGCACTTTATCGTGAACAGCCTTTAATCGATTTCAAGTCCACAGTACTTTCTTGTTGAAATTCGATAATAATTTCACACATTCCGCAATAACGTGTTTTAATATCTGTAAAGTGTTACAAAAATAATTTTGGTAGCTAGTTTACGAATGATCGCTTGTAAAAACACACAAAAAAAATGTTTACCGCCCAGTATGCTGCAGTCTCGTGCAATAAGCGTGGATCGTTAATAACAAATGTGGGTGGGCAGTAACGAAATGAGGCGGAGCAATGGTTATAAACCACGGGACGCGCATTCTGCAGAACCTGAGTTCGATTTCAGATTTCTCTGGCTTTCCGAAACTTTCTCAGGTGACTGCAGGGACCATTCCTTGACACAGGCCACGGCCAAGTCCCATTCCTGATCGAGCAAGTTCCTGATTCCATATTTAATGACTCCACTGTTGAAGTATTAAGGGTCCTATGCACTGAACGTTTTCCGTGAAATCGTTGTTTGGCGTAAACGCATATCTCGGCAAATAAAAGTCCTGGAAATTTGACTTTTTGTCAGAAAAGATTAAAAAGAACAATTATCTATTGCCCTATTTTTTACTTTGGTCATATTAAGTGTATTCTTGGAGAGAAAAATTCGTGAAAATGGTCCAATATCGCAATTTTAAAAACTTGCCTGTGCAGTTTCCTTAAGCGTCAAGAGATACGGACGTGGGCTTTCATCGCGTGCAACAAAACCCCTACGTTACAGATCTAATTTGCACAGTACGGCGTCACGTCGGAAACACTGCACTCCTTGCGCGCAGGAGCGATGAGGCGCTAGGCGTGCGTGTAACTGCCGTCCGTATCGCTCCCTCGCTTCTTGACCTTGAACGTGCAGCTACACAGTGCCCTCGAGCCCTACTGAAACATAAGAAATAGGACTGTGTGATGCTGGACTCTTAGAACGTTTTGAACTGGCAGCCGTGGGAGTTCCGATACGACCGTACTCCGTTAGAAGTGACAAGTGTTTTAACTTGCGCCACAGCATAAAGCAGGTACAGTGTTAACGGAACGGCAATCCCATTCTTGCGGAACACAGCTTAGCGCTTACGCATTTACAGTCTCTGTTATTTCGTTTGTATCGAACAGATACGCCCATTAAGACGTGTTTTCTAGCGCGAACAAGCAAGACCGAACGAACATACCACGCAATTGTCCACTTTTTTTAGAAGTTAATTTGACTGGAAAGCGCCATCAAACGATTGCTTCACTGCGAACGTGGCAAAGCCAGCAAGAACCTTTTCGAAAATTCGGCGCACCGGTTAAACATAAGTTATTTTATGTTCCTACGAAAATAATGACGTAACAAAAAGAAATTAAAAGAATGGTATTATTGATGTATGCCAGGCTTTCAGACAACACTATGATGTGTGAGACATCGTTGGCTTTAGGTCAGGCAGGGGTTACAACTTTTATTTAGTTACAATCGAAACGTACCCACCAATTTTATGTTTCTAGTGAAATACGACTTTATGGAGAATAATGACTGAAGGGGAAAAAAAACAATAATTAATGCTGTTTCCATGACTACGCTCAGTATATAATGATTTTTTTTATTCCAGTGTTAATGAAAAAAAACTTGTTTTACGTTACTTTTGTTCTCCTAGCCTATCATTTTAACATTTACGTCAGTTGTTAACCTTAAAGTGTATAGAATAAAATATTAAGCGACTTCAAATGTCATAATTTTAAGCCATTATCTGCTAAAGAAGTGGTAAGACGCGTGGAAACTCTTCCTAATTGTTTAATGCAAACTTTACTGGGAATACTTCAGTAACTGGTTGTGTTAAGATATACGCAGTTACGCTGAGAGAAAATTGAACAAAATATGTGTTTGTATAGGGCCAAATATATATTTATTTGCCCTAACAAAATATATTGCTGAGCAAACAAAATTTGAAAACCAACAAAATTACTTTTGTTCGTCTAGCAAATTATATGTTTGAAGAAACAAAATCTCCGTGTTGGGCCAAAAAACATATACTGTCTACTAAATATTTTGTTAAATTAACTGTATACATTTGTTTGGCCACTCATTTGACTGCCTTCGTTCGAAAATACAGATCGAGAGTTTGTTTGTATTTTTTGTGATAATTAGGATAGCCACCGTGTGCATTAGTGCATCTATTGATGCTGAACAATCGCATAAACACATTAATGGAACAATGGAAGAAGAAACTGACAAGTAAAGCTGTAAAACTTGAAATATTTGTTTGTACGCGTTGCCCAATATTGTAGTATATCTATTTAAAAGTCACATTAGCTGTGACTACTAAGGCGTAGTGCTCGGACGCAGGTGATCTAGGAACGAAACTCGGTCGAACTTGCAAAATATTTTTATATCGGTCTAAACCGTTTAATGTACGTTTAGCCAAACAAATTTTTAGTTGCACGAAGCAAATCTTACGGTGTGGGGCAACCAAATGAGAACAACAAAATAATTTGGCTTCAGCAAAAAATTATTTCATTGCCGCTATACAAACAAATAATTTGGTTGCACCAAACAAAAATCTTGTTTGATTCAACAAAAGCTTTTTCTCAGTTTACAAGCCAGTGAAACGACATGGCGGTTTCTTTGAGGAGATCGATGTACCACGAACAGACGGTGGATTAGAGCAAGATTCTACACGAAATCAATGCGTTCGAACCCATACCTCCCATATAAACTTCCGTCCCACTCAGATTGGCCGATACACTGTGGTGAATAGCTACAATACAAAATAAAATGGAGACGAATATTGGCCAGACTAGATATTTCTGAAGGAGACCCCGAGGATGACGCCTTACCAATAGACGACAGCACATATACCCGCCAGAGTGTTTCAAAAATCACAATACTAGAGTGAGGAAACTTTTCTGCGAGCCTTGACAAAGGATTACAATTGTTAACGCATCTCAACATATGTATTAAACATCGATGAAGAAAATTAACATATTTCGCAAGGGTTTTTTTTTTTTGCGCACTCTCTTGTGTTGTTAGTATACTTTATTCTGTAGCGTATTTGGCGAAACCCTGTGAGAAGTTACTGTGCTTCGACTCATAGCTCCCAGCAGTATCTTCGTGCGAACCTGTTTTTCAATCACGCCCCGCGGTCGAAAATACCGGCCTCCGTGCACAAGGTCGACCAGCAAGTGGCCTTCAGAAGAGCAGTTCCTGAGTTTGAATGCCGCGGGAGGCATGTTTACTTCGATACGTACATTTTGCTCAAAGCTGCACGCTTCACATCCTAAACACTCATTAACGAAAGGTAAAAAATTCCAACTAGTTCAGTATTGCCTAGAAGATGGCTAAACTGAACTTTCCCTCCAGTGTAAAACTTCCGTGAAAAAAAAAAAAAAAAAAAAAACCATATACTTTTCAAACTTGAGGTTTTTCAGTGTTGTCAGAATACCTGCAAATATAGAGCTGCAAACCTGTTAGAACGCAAATGAAATGTAGGATTTTAAATATTTTTGTCATTGCCAAACAATAATATTCCAATTCAGACACGCCATAAGTTGATGTGAATGTTGGGACTGACAGAGAGTTGTGTGATATAGGTTAATAAAATAGAATATAATACGAGAAATTATCTGTTCTTGCAAAATCTCGAGATAACTTTGAATAACAGAACTTATGCGCTGATTACCGAACTTGCGAATTTGAGCACATTTCGATTCTTTGTTTATCGTTTACGTGGAAACTTGGCATTTATGACGAGTTCTTCGTTAATATTTTGGCAGTTTCACGTATACTCATCGAAGCGCTCAATAAATGTGTTTTACGTTACAAACCTAAGAGCACAAGTGTTTTATTTCGAAAATACGTATGATTTAATATCAACCTCCATCCCCATAAGAAATATTTCAAAACCAAGTGCTATGGCATATTGGTAGATGCGCATACAATGACAGTATACAGGCGATGTATAAACAGTTAAAAACAGTGACATGAATAAATGTGAATAATATATAATTATATTCTTATTAAAATTTGTGAAATATAAGATAATCAATCTATCGTGTTATAAAACTTCATTAAAATCGAATTTTGAGCCATTTACTTACATGTAACATAAAACGGTTGCATATGGATTGTGATCTTTTTAATTATTAATTATTTGATAAAGCTTGACATTTTCTCTTGCCACGTCTTCCTAAATCACGGAACTGCCAGCGAAGAATGGGCTCACAGAATTATAGACTAAAGATGTGGTGGACCGCTTATTCGTCTTCTGCGCATGTACCAAAATTGATCTACCCCAATCATACACAAATGTCAAAGTCGCATGCTCAACAGTGATGAACGTGTTTGTTTACATCTTAATTTTTAAATGACAAGCATTATTATATGAATTACATACCTTTACCAATTTGAATTTAATCAAATTGCATTACAAATTGGTCTGAGGAAGTATGAAAACATCTCAAAACATTTGTTTACAAATCAGTTTTCTAACCTAAAATCCAAAACATGCCGTTTTCGCTAGACGTGTTGACAGAAAAGCAGTTCAGTGTTGGAACACGGAGATTGGTTGTACGCAGACAGCGAGATCGGTCTACTTCATCTTTGCACAGAATAAGGAATTAGAAGAGCAGAGCAACGAATGTGCAGTGACTTTAGTATACGGTGTTTACTGTCAAGTGAACACTTCTGAAATGACATTATGAAGGAATAAAAATGTCAACTGCACCATATCACCATATACAACATTACCGCACTAGCAAGCACACTGCCAGTTAGCTTGGCAGCGATTTAAGAAAACTTTATTCCCAATGTTGACGTATTGCGGGTGTAAAGTTTAAACTGATGGCACATCAAGTTTGTGTTTTTTTTTTCTGCTTTATACACATAGGCATACGAGTACGAACTGACATGTCGACAACATTTGTAGGTACTCTACATTTTCGCGTTTCCACTTAGTTGATGCATGAAGGCCCATGGCGAATAAAATCATGTTTGCAAAAACATCAAATCGGTATTTTAAAACAGATTCAGGATGCCAGTACCCGATTACCGATTGTTAAAAAGCCTTGGTACTTAATTAAAATGTTGTCCATGTGTTATAGGTCACATGACATGTGATTTATTCGTAAAGTTAATTAGAAGCATAGAAACTTGGGCTCCCGTATTCCGAAATTTTCGACTTTTCGGTGCTATATTTAGAAAATGATAGGCTGTTCATGATAAAGTGCTCACATTTGAAATCAACCTTAGAAAAACGTCACTGCTCCTACCTACATATATTGTAACGGGCGCACTGAATGGCATGCACCCAGTAAAGTTGGTAACGAAGGATGGAAAGTAGTTCTATATCTTAAAGTCGAATAAAAAGTGTTAGGTAGCCATTTGTGATAACTTGAATTATTTATTTCCTTTTCTGCTTTTTTTTAATGCACAAAAGTGTAGAAGTGAGCAGATTTTTAAAATATTTACTGCCCTAATAATTGTACAGTCTCAATTGACCGACGCATGAATAAAGTGCTGAGGCTCGTATCAATGTTAATTGTACATAAGGCGGAAGAGTACACAGCGTGCGTACAATCAGATCTTAGGCAGGGCTATCAAAAGTGATCAGTTTATTGTGAACAGCCTTTATAATCACTTGACTACAAATACTTACATTTATGTGGTCCTTATATATATCTCTTTCGGATATTATAAGATAAGAAGATATTCTCGTGAAAAATGGTTGTAAGGGGACCGAAGCGCATAGAGGCAGGCACCTGTCCGCCGTGGAACTGCCGTTGAACCAGTTTATAGGCAGCGCTGCGCATAATATGTCGGTGCGTAAGCCGGCGATGCCGTCTGTCCGCTGGCGACCTAGGTTCAAGGAACGACCTTCCCAGGCCGAGCGCGGCCGAAGAGAGGCGAAGCGTGCCGAGCAGCGGCCGTTCCCGAAGGGGTGGGAGTAGAAAGTGGGTCATCGTCCCTCCCGAGTGGAAGTGCAACAGCTGGAGCGTGGCGTCTGCTCAGACTTGCTGTGATATGTAGCACAAGGAAACTACCTCGCCGCCATTAGTATGCCGGCCACACAATCTTCCACTGCTACACAACGCGCAAACTAGAATCCCTGCGCGCTCGGCCAGTTTCTATTGTCCGCTTCAGACACAAACATCGACAAGCGCGGCGGCTGCAGTCTTTAGCTGATGCACGTTATTTTCTATCTTCTAAGTGCAATTTAGCTGACGTGTGTGGCTGCAGCTCGCAGGTAGTTGACATCACCACTTCAACTCTCTGCTCCTAACTACTCTGTGCTATAGGCTGTTCATGGTAAAATAAGCACTTTTAAAAGCCCTGCTTTCAGATCTGCTTGTATGCACATAGCGTATTCTTCCACCATGTATACGATTTAGGGCCTGTCTACAATTGCGCTATCCCAACCTCTGTTATAGGACAAGGATGCACTGATTGGTGCACGTGACCTTTTGACGTCATGGCGCTGTTTCAAGCTACCATGTGTCCAAAGTTGAAGCATTCGGAAAACTGAACTTCTGTCCGAAGTTGTGTCCTAATCTGATAGAAAAATAAGACGACTTCAAATACTTTCGCTCGCATTCGTGAAATGTTTACGTTATTAAAGTACATAATGGATGTGCAAGGTGGGCTTTCTCAAAACAAATATGATGAGATGGTAATACATAATTAGGGGTTGTCTTCGTTCGGCGTGAACACATTTATTTGGAGGTTAAAAGTTTTAAAACGTAAGTTTAAAAAATAAAATTTGGATGTCAGTTGGCGAACTTTTTAAAAATAAAACCGCTAAGGCGTTTATTATAAATAAGTATGCAAATCACCTATTTCGTAAACATCAAATAATGAATAATACAGCAAATTCAAATATCACTACGTAACAACAAATAATATGCCGAATTTAGTGCGATCTGGTATCAGATTCTGAACGCTCACTTCGGACAACGCATTTGGAGACCATATTTGGACTGCGCCAATGTGACGTCACTTGACACCGAATTCTGGACACGCCCACGTCCACAGGGACGGCTGATTGTAGACAGACCCTTACGTTACCATGGGCCTGATCATTTGATTCGTACGTTGGTCTAGGGAAAATGTAACATTTTTAGAAAAGTAAATATTTTCATTCTTACATCTCTATGCAATAAAAAACCCAATATAAAATAAAATACTTCAGTATTCTTAAATGTTTACTAAATACTTGTAATTTAACGTTCACACATGGAACCACTTTATCTCGGTCGTTGCCAACTTTACTGGTTGCGTGACAGTCGATGTGCCTGTTAAAGGCTGTTCACGATAAAGTAAGCACTTTAGAAATGAACCTTAGAAAAAGTCACTTACCCTGCATCCATGTATTTTAATGGGTGCACTGAGCGACATTCTCACAGTAAAGTAGGTAACGATTGATAGAAAGTAGTTCCATATCTTAACGTTGAATAAAAAGTGTTAAGTAACTCTTTGTAAAATTATTTCTTTCGCTTTCTGGTTTTTTTAATGCGTCGAAGTGTAAAAATGAGCATATTTGTAAAGTATTTACTGTATTAATAATTGCACAGTTTCATTTGACCGACGCATGATTAAAGCGATGAGGTCCATGGCAATGTTAATTTTACATAGGGGGGAGGAATACACGATGTGTTGTTTACAAGTAGATCTTAAGAAGGGCTTTCAAAAGTGCTCATTTTACCACGAACAGCCTTTACTATTTAGGATGATAAACGTTTCTTTACTTAATCTCCGCATTTTGTTTCCTACGCATCTAATTAGTTACGAATCTGTACTGATAGGAATGCCGTTAAGTATTCATAGAAAGTTTTCAAACTGACATTAGGTCATAATAAGCTATATCCGACAGCACTCGCGTGTTGCGACTGTATGACATCCTGACAAGTTGCAAGCTGCGTGTGCGTGGAACTTTGTGAGGATTATACATTTCAACGTGGCTTCCTGTTGTGGTCATAAACACGAGATTGTAACAAATTTAGTCTCTATTTCTTTTCTTCAACGGTTAGCAGTAAAGACGGTTCAAAATAATTTTATATTGTACGAAAATAAGGAAATGTCTCGAGTAATATCAGAAAAATAAAAATGGGTAATTTGGTGACTCAGTTTTTATGAATTGTCAATATTCAATATGATTTACAGTGAATTCTGCTGCTGAGATAATTATTTGTAGTGCAGTCACTGATTAATTTTGGTAGCCACAAATTAGACTCGAATTCAGTCTCACTAGTGTCCATATCATTGACTTCAAATACTAACTCAAGTAAAAATGCTTTACTTTTGGTCCATTCGTAATGACGCCTGACTGGTAAGCTACGGACACCGAGTTAGAATCCCGGCCAGTTCATAAAAGTTTCTACAATCTGGAATCTAGTATTGTGTTGGCTTTCGCCTTCGTTCTTACGAGAGTTAGTCCAGAGCCCCGCAGAGTTTTCCTGCTTAAGAATCATAAGATTCTTAAGACCGTTAGGTTACGAGTTGTGCAACACTTAAGAAAACTGCAACGAGAACCTTCAGCGATCTGTCTTCAGGTCGATCGCGTCTCTGAAACATAATGCGTAACCTTTTGTATCCGCGTATAGTGGCTTTTCCACTGAAGATGACTATGTCGTCGAATAGAAACTCAAACAAAAATAGGATGCTCAATCATTAACGCCATGAAAGTGCAGTCAATACGGGTATTCTAATCGCTTCAAACAAGCTGAATAGATGGTGCCGTGAATGGAAACCTTACATTTGCTACTTTTTCAACACGTTCGAATCAAGTATTGTTTCCATTGCCTTATGTGTGACATGAAAATTACAGCGATATTACCAACAGCCGGTCGCCCTTGTGTAACCTAGTTTTATACTTTATTTGCACTATTCATTCAAACAGGTTAAACTACAGCACTTAAAAGAATTTTAAAATTAGTTCAATGCCAATGGAGGCCTCCTGATTATCTCAAGAAGGGTAGACTGATATCCGGATTTCTACATATCCAGTGGTACATTTTGGAAGTAAATAATCTTTATGGGATACCGAATGGGTAAATACATTTCATTTTTTAAAAACATATTTTCCCCAAATTTATTTATTTTCATGATATGTTAAACATAAGCTGCGTTAAAAACATTTAAACAGTTTCTAACAAATATATATATATATGTTTGTATATTATATACAATATGTGTTTCAACTAATCATTATCACAATTTCTTTCCTCCTAAGAGAACGAACTACCTTTTAATCGCAGTATGCGGTGTTGAAATATCCCTTTAATTATTTCATTACATCCTCAGTATTGTCACGTGGTATCGTCATCACACGGAAATATTTCTTGCAGCCGATGCTTACTCGCTTTCAGCTAAGTCTTCTATCCTTCACTTGGAAGCAGGATTGATTATATGACGAAAGCTGACAATTCGGTTAAAAAAATACCTTTCGTTAGCAGTTCCTGTAAAAATCCTATGGCTAGTTAAATCAGACAAAGCTCGTACGCGAATGGCACTACGCTATACGCCCTTTTGGACAGGAATGTAAATGTCAAAGAAGCAACGAACATAAATGTCTCGGTATTACCACTATACGGGCAAAAACGTGTGAGACGAATCTTACTTTTATAAAGTAATGTTAGTAGCATATCGTAAACAAAGAAAATGAAATACGTACCCGACGAAATTGTACATATTCTGAAGGGCACGTCTCACTCAACTAGGACTTCATATTTTAGCACAAACATTCCTGAATATATAACTTACAAGTAGCATTTCATGAACGAAAATCAATGCAGGTAATGTTAAATTTCCGCAGGGCTCAAACAGTATAGCCTTATTAAAATCAAAGTAATTACACAAATGTAGGTCAGCCCTAGTCAAGTATTTATTAGTTAAGTTATCGTAACTAGGAAAATTGCGTAACACGGCAGACTTCAAAAATCTGTAATAGTCATAAAAATAATTTGCTATTATGGATTGTTCGGCACGCCATAATGGTCTCTAAGCCAAGAGTATGATAAGAGTTCTCACTGGAATTACAGGAATGTTAATTTCTGCATGGTCAAACTTTTACATATTCCATTGTTAAAAGACCACTTCGGACGAGAACTCTCGAAACACGGATACCGGAAGATACCGTTGTTGAAACGAGTGAAACTAATTTATATTCTTGGAGAGTACACTACAGACATAGCTTCGCCTTGGGTCACTGTGTGTGTACGAAACTAAATTAAACTAAATCCCATACCGAACGCGTTTAGCTTTGTAACGTCTAAACTTTTAGCGAACAGCTACTTCGATCTCTCTGTATAGGGGAGAACTAACCTCCAAGACTGACGTTGTTAAGCTATTGACTTTCAAATCGAAATATTTTAGGCATCGCGAGGGATGCAAATATGTTCCCTTCGGGCTAGTTTCAAGTTAATATTTTTCCGAGACCAAATAAGGAAACACGATAAGTTATTATGTAATAAATACTTTCTTAAGTAAGATTCTAGGCATTTACAATATTCTTTTTGTTATTCTTTCATTCATCACTTCATCATCTGTTTCTCTTCTGATTTTACTCGAAATCCAGAGGAGATAAACGTTACATAAAATTAGAACGTTGTAAATCGTGTATATAGTAAACTTACCATTAGTATCTAGACACCAATGATTAAAAAATATTTACTAAATATGTTAATGAATTTCAGCGTAATCGTAGTACGTATGACCGAACCTGTACTAGATGCATACTCTACGAACTTTAAAAATACAGTAAGTACGCCACTTAGATTAAAAATATAACAGTTTTAATCACAACCCATTTCCACGCAGTGCTTAATGGCTCAATTTATTGCTTGCGTATATTTTTTAAAATTAGCTGTTTTAACATTACATCGCATATTATGATTTTTAATTCGAAGTCTACACTAAGTTCTGTCCCTATTATCTTTATTTGGCAGCTTGCAGTCTTTTCATTAGGTCACTGCGCACTGCTTGGCAAAATTTAAAGTCAACGGTATTCATTATTCGCATTCTCATCATCCAAAGATGGTATTTTTCGCCTCACCACTTGCAAACGAATACTTGATACTTGCTATATTTTGCGATCCTCTCTTTAAGTTTCCAGTCGGCCTCTTTATCTGAACATATACGAAATTTCTAATTCATTCCACAGTATAGAAAATTATTCGCTTTTGGTGTCGTTTGCATTGTCATTGCTATTCAATTACCTTAAGCTGCAGAGCTCTAGCAGTTTGATGGAAAATCTCGGCAGTGTGGCCGAGGAAAGGAGTATACGAGTAGAGAATTGTAACTCAAGGGTAAAACAAGAGATCCTTATCCGATTCATCTGTTTGCCGAAGCAAGTGAAAGTTGGTTCTTCGGTACTGTCAAGTTTAGAACACCGAGTAAAAGACACATTATCACTTTGTTATGTTGGTGGTAGTGTTGACATCTTGCCAACTATTTCGTTTTATATTGTGACTGGCTTGTGTTTTCTAGGCAGTATTGCGTCTCTTATCCACAGTTATTTCATATCACAAATAGATTTGAGCGAATATAAACTGTAACCGCGAACCAATGTTATACGTATATTCATGAAGATACACATGACACACATAAACATACGTGAAGGACGCTTACACAAAGCAGTCTGTGCTACCACCATCGAACTTAAAAATTTTAAATCAATATCTAAAAAGAGAAACAACATTACTGTTTGTTGTATATTTATGCTATGTGAATATAGTATAGGTATAATTTGTGTAAATATGTAACAATTTTTTTTAATGTCGAAGTTTCTAAGACCGTAGATCCTCGACTTCGGGTATCTTTGGCAAGGTCTCGTTTTTCCTATTTGAGTAAGGAGGGCCTGGACAAGGGCTTTGGTTGGAGTGAGCACTCGCGACCATAAACTAAAAGATGAGGTAGACCGCTTATTCGTCTTCTGCGCACGTAACCAAAATTAACTTACCCCAATCCTACACGACTGTCAAAGTCACATGGTCAACAGTGATAAAAGTGTATGTATCTTAATTTAAAATGGCAAGCACTATTATATGAATACAATAACTTTACCAATTTGAATTTAATCACTGCATTGGAAATTGGTTAGAGAAAGTATGCATTCTTCTCAAAGCATTTGTTTACAAATCAGTTTTCTAACCTAAAATCCAAACCACGCAGTTTTCGCTAGACGTGTTGGCGAAAATGCACTTCAATGTCAGGACCCGGGAGATTGGTTGTGCGCAGCCAGCGAGGTCGGTCTACCTCATCTTTAGTCTATGCTCGCGACAGCAGGGTGTTGACGGCGCTCGGAGAAGGTCGCGGGGCGGGATAGGAGCAGCCGCCAGCGAGGAAGCAGTGCGATGGGAGGAAGGCGGTGACCTCAGCGGGGCGCGGTGTCAATGCGATGAGGCGCGGACTGGTCCGGCGAACGGGGCCAGCGCTTGGACGGACACCAAGCCGCCTGTCCCACATCGTCAGCGGCAGATAGCGAGCAGCAGCCTTATCGCGCCGGCCTTGCTGGAAATGTGTGCCGGCGCCCGCTGGAGGGACGAGGCGCGACAACTAGGCGAGCGCTAGCCGGCGGCGCCGTGAGTGGATGTTCGGTGGCCTCCTTGGTGCTCCGGCGTCTGTCGCCGCTGCGGGCGCTCTGCTCGCGGCATTCCGGGGCGCCACGGCCACATCCGGCTTCCACATCCCGCCGCCACCAAATTGCCGTCGCTGGTCAGCAACTCGCTGCAACGCCGTTCGCCAACCAGCGCCTGCTAACCGACTCGTCAGCTCGCAGCCCGGCCAATAGGGGACATTTCGCAGTACTCAGTAACCAATGAGACACAAGGCACGTTCCTAGGCCGCATTCCACTTGTTACTGAAAGCGCTGACCAGTACTGACGAGCGTTCCTTTTGGTACTGATTCTACTGATTGGTAACTGAGGAATGGTGTTGTGGCGTCTGGGTTGGAGACTACGATTCCAGCTGAAACTACTGACTTGAAGAAGGTCGGGCAGCCTCAGTAAAAGCAGACGACGCAACATGGTGGTGATGGTTAACGAGGAAGTTACGTTGTTGATGCAGAAGATGCAGATGGAATTTTTATTTTCGCATACTTAGATCTCATCATCAATTGATAAGTTTGAATCAGACGAAAATGAAAAAAAATAATATCCATCCCTGTTTGCAACACGTTTAAGTCTATCATTGCTTCATCATGCATAGCAGACGCCATTATTCCTGCAGAAAACTGCTGACGAGTGTTCCACCTGGTTCCAGTACTGAGAGCTTCTGGAGTGCGAATTTTTACTGATGGCGTTCCTTTTGCCGTGCTACTGGTCAGTGCTTTCAGTACCAAGTGAAATGTAGCCCTAGAGCCCAGAGAGTTGGTAAGTCCAGTCTCTGTAAATTTCTCTATTCTGTGCCATCGAATAAACACGAAGCAGACGTTTTCGTCTCCTGCGTATGTCCCTAGAATTGGCTTGAGAATCGCCAAAACAACTAGAAAATTTCAACTGTTTCAACAATGATGCGATGTTTGTTTACTTTTCATTTTGGCGTCAAACATTTTGCGTAAATTGACTGGTCAAAAGTTGTACTGGCATACGATAACACATATTTTTACTGTTGCGTAGGTAGAAAAGCATTTCAGTGTTGGGACACAGAAGTGTTTACCGCACTCCAGGAATGCGCACTCTACTACATATTTGCTCTACGTCAAATAAACTACGACGACCACCACCTCAACATTTCCCTTGGCCCTTTAAAAATACCGGGCCAAACGCTGCCGGACTTAGGATAGGTGTATTTATCGACGGTAATGGTTTTACATATGTAGCGGTCGCGCCAATTTTGTCAGCGATTCCAACATGCCACATGAGTTACGCTTCGGTTTTTGAGCCGAGAAGTAACACAAATACTACGTAGTTTGCGAGCACAGGAATACCCCAGATCGTTGCAAAGGCGACACAGTCGTGTATTTGGAAGAGTCCCACCAGGCTATGGCCACCAACTCCCCAACGGTACCTCCACAAGCAGCAGATATGTATATATTTTTTCCCTCTTTATCTGTCAGAAAGAAACAACATCGCATCTGAAGACGCCTGGTTTTAACCAGACGGTGCTCCGAGCCGAGCTGTTAGGATCGAGTTTCTGTTCCAGAGCATTTTCGAGACCGTAATTTCTTGGCACCGCGACGTTTATTGCTCACTTCGCCGTCTCAGTTTGGCATCACTGATATCTTCCCGCGAGTATTTATTTTTTTCTTTTTTCTTTTAAAGAAAGTAGTCTACGAGTCCCGCCTCCCCTTCCTTCATCATCCTCCGTACATACACTCATTCGTCGACAAAATGAAGGCAAACTTTTACAAGCAGACTAATATTAAAACGGGACACGCTGGGAATACAAATGGGTGCATAGTTGGGGGCGGGGGGAGAAATGTAAAAAAATCGTACGGTTCGGAAATGAAAATAACTAAGGAAAACAATAACATTTTAAGAAATATTTCGAAAGAGGTACGTTAATTACAAACTCAAGAGATGTGTATCAGTATGTTGACATCGGAGCTAGAAGCGACCTGCAGTGTACCTGAAATTTTCTTCTTTAAATCGCTTATCGAACGTACACGACATCTAACATAAGATAATGCTTCTATATTTCATATTCACACGTAAAACTTAAGTGAATACGTGCTTATTTTGTGACACTTGTAATAAATGTTTCATGTAGGCCTACTCGAATTATTGTATCATACACCAGAATTTACTGCGTGGTATACAATATATTATTTACAAGTTGAATTTCCCCCTAAATCATTTTTTGCAAACGATTAAAAACGGAAATATATGTAAAGAAGCTATTAAAATTCCTCCAAAACTATTTTTTTTTAAGTTCTGTAGAAATTTTTGGACAACTTCTTTTCTTTCGTGTGTTCGCTTAATTGTGACATAGCGTCAAGATATTTTAAAGGCAAAGTCTGTATTTGCGGGGCTGTTACCATGCCATATACTGTGCAATGTTATAATGTGTGTTTAAGGAACTATTGAACATGAATGGCTTGTTGTGTCACCTTTCCTATGGCACAAACAGCTATGGTGCTGACGTAATCTTCTTTCCTGACAGTAAGCTACACGGGAGAACGACTAGAGAGAGAGAGAGAGAGAGAGAGAGAGAGAGAGAGAGAGAGAGAGAGAGAGAGAGAGAGAGGCATGCTTAGGAATTGTTTGGCTCACGGAATGTAAGCAAGAACAAACAAACTTCTGCATTTTAACCAAACAGAAGGCCCATTCTTCTCTCTCCTAGCTCTTCCTCCTGTTGGGCCAGGGAGGGGGGGGGGGGGTTGGAGAGAGAAGATCTTTCAGTATGGTTAGAAAGCGTATCGTTCGCACTTAGTACCTTTCTTTTAGTTCTGTATTCTCCATTTATTCGCTCAAACAACACGTGTCGTTATCCTGAGTAATTCATTGGTGATTCTGAGCGTGTTCACAAAGAATCGTTACAATTGTATAGAGAATCTGCTGCCGGCAAGGTAGACAAGCCAGAGTGGCGACACACGCTATCGTAATGCGGTAGATCGTGGCATAGGCTGTTCACGGTAAAATGAGCACTTTTGAAATCCCTGCTTAAGATCTTCTTGTATACACACTGTGTGTTCTTGCACCATAAAGGTTGTTCACGGTAAAGTGAGCACTTTTGAAATTAGCCCAAGAAAAAAGCCACTGCTCTTAACGACGTTAACGGGCGCACTAAGTGACGTGCGCCCAGTAAAGTTGGTAACGATGGGGGAAAAGAAGTTCCATATCTTAACGTCAAATAAAAAGTGTTATGTAACCATTGGTGTTTACTTAAATTATTTCTTTCGCTTTCTATTTTTTTAATGCATATAAGTGTAAAAATTACCAGATTTCTAACATATTTACTTTTCTAATAATTCCAGATTTTCACCTGACTGACGCATGAACAAAGTGATGAGGCCCATGGCAATGTTAATTTTACATATGACGGAAGAATACAGAACGTGCATATAAGTAGATCTTAAACAGCGCTGTCAAAAGTGCGCATTTTCCCGTGAACCGCCATTATGTAGTACAATTAACGATGCAATGATCCTGATCAAATTATTCATGCGCCGGTCAAGGGCAACTGCAACATTTTTAGAAAAGTACATATTTTACTTATGTTTTCGTTCTTACACTTATAATATTTAAAAGAACTAAAATTTAAATAAATAGTTTCAGTATTCACAAATGTTTATTTAACACTAGTAGTTTAACGTTAACACGTGGAACTACTTTCTCACCGTTGTTACCAACCTTACTGGATGTGTGACAGTCAGTGTGCCGGTTAAAATATATGCAGGTAGGGGCAGTGACATTTTTCAAAGGCTGATTTCAATAGTACACACTTTACCGTGAACAACCTTTAATGCGTTTGTCCATAGATGCGTACCCTATCGCTTTTAGGCCCTATTTAGTTTACGCTTACAGGTGCTGAAAACAAAACATAAAAGTATCATGCGTGCTGTGCTTGAGTCAAAACAACACTTGTTCCGTTGTCACGCCCAATGGGCTTCGTGTTCGACTGTAGTAATATGCACCAGTCATGACCTAAGCCACTAACACGGTTTACGAATCAGTTCTCCACAATGAGGTCATATTTGCCACTCAGTCTCGCAGTATGCAGTACAGGCAGAAATAGTCTTCATAAGCATTATTCACAGAGTTGTGTAAACTGGGACTGAATGTGTTATCATACTAAACAAATTTTCCCCACATTGGGAATCAAATTCCTGACAGCCGACATCATTTTACGCCTTTGCGTAATTGGAGAGAGGCTATTTTTGGTTAACTTGTAAGGTCAGTGAAAAGTTGATACGTAAATACTTTAGTATGAGTTTAGAAAACATGCAGACTTTGTGTTTTTTAAACCGCTTAACGAGGTTAGTTGAAATTTTGAGTTCACGTATAATTTTTTTAACCTGGGGGCTGTCGGTGGTTAGTCTAGTGTTTTTGAAAGCCCTGCCTGCAGTCAACTTTTCCCTGGGGTTTGTATCTTTCCGCCATATCTAAAACAATCAACTTTGCCTTGGACCTTGTCACGACAGTCATACGTCGATAAGGTGGAACTGTGGAATTGTTAGGAACATGAATACGTTACTGAAAGACCTATGCACGCTCTTTTTTTTGTGCATGAAACAAACAGAAACTAAACAAAGCAAATTCAATGTCCAACTGATTTCATTATTACACGTTTTATACGACTTAAGAGTTTTGGAACTACTTTTTCAACACTGTAATCACGCCAGACCGTGTAGCCGTTGAAATACATACATGGAGTTACGGGGATTTTTCTTTTTGAAATGTTGATCACAGTGTTGCTTATAGTTATTAACCTCGAACAGGTTGTAATAAACACAAATTAGCAAATATTCAGGAGGTCAAATTGTTGGCCATAGTGTCGGTATTGCTTCGATCTTTTTTTACGGTTGGTTTGCGGTTTTTATTACCGAGCGTGTTCCGACAAGTCTCATTCAGGATTGACCGTGTGTTATCTCCCGGTCTCATGCAATGCGGCAGTTTTACCAAGTGGTAGCCTATTCCAGGCAAATGACGTTATAATTTCCCGGACAACTGTTCGTTCGTTTAGTTAAGTGCGTGATTAGCCTGTGTGCACGAAATGACTGAATATGAAGTAATCTGCGTGATTTCAAATACCTGTAATTTGTGAAACATTCCCTAAGCGTTTCAAATTTACTTTAGGCCTATTGGAACAACAAGAAAAAATCATGATACCACGTGTTACATTTATAACACTGTTTATTGTCCAACATTTCCTACTTTCCATGACCTTTCAATAAAATCTTTGTAAATCAATGTTATTTTTTCAGACATTTTTATTGCAGGCACTGTTTTGAAGTGTAGTAGATTCTGTCACACTGTAACTGCCACGAATATACTGTAGTGTTTTACAGTATTAGAATATTCTGTATTGTGTTAACTACGATCACATCCAAAGTAAGTATAGATACAAGAATTGAGAAATTTCTTTGCACAGCAACGTAGATTACACGTGTATTCGTAAACTTGCCACAGCGGATGAATATGCTGTAAAAATCACGTTGCATTTCTTCAGGCAGATGAAAACAGACCATCGTCTATCGCATAAAAGTTATAATGTGTGTTCAAGAACATGAATGAAGAGTGACTAAAGGCTGTTCACGGTGAAGTGAACACTATTGAAATCAAACTCTTAAAAACATAATTGCTCGTAACTACATGCATGATACAGCAAACACTCGAATGCAGTCTCCCAATTATATAGGCAGTGGATTACTAAAAAAAACACTTTTAAGACTGGACGTTGTATTAAGAGTGTGATACGTAAATTTATGGCAAGTGAAGTGTTCCTTGTTTTACACACTTTAGAGCATGAATTTCCGCATTATTAGGCAGAATTTTCAATAGCCCGTCGCGTTTGTCCGTCATCCGCCCGCCCGTCATACATTCATCCGTCTCCCAGCCAAGAGATTTACAGCCGAACCTAGTACGTCTGTCGTAAGTCCATTGTTGCAAACTAATAAAAAGAAAACTGTTTACAAATAGGAAACAATTCTCCATATAAAATGAAAATTTTTGGCAATATTGTGTTTTTAAGTACCCAAAATGCACACACGTACATAACGGAAATTAATCGATGTAAAAAAATGTATAAACTGCATATAAAGCATGGATTTATTATTTTTACTATTGCACAAAATGAGGTCGTGTTTCCAAACGCAATTATCAATTAACTTTCAGGAATAATGTTACATAATTTCATTTTAAAGCTACATAAACAACAAGCACATGAAAACAAAAGACAGCCAAACCAAAACACTGCACATACTACGCAGCCTCGTAAAGAACTCGGGATGAACGAGTAACAAAACGTGCAAGTTCAGAAGGCTGTAATTTCATCCGTTCGTCCGTCAAAAGTTAAAGCTTGCCAAGCTTTTGACGGACGGTTAGAATTAATGGCCATCTCTGATTGGCTGTTGGCCACGCCATTGACGGACGGATGGACGCGACGGGTAGTTTTATACCCTGCCTTAAAACATTTATTTCCCTATTAATTCCACCGTTTCAATTTGGAAGATGCATGAATAAAGTGAGATGTCCCGTGGAAATGTTAATCATACACACGTCTGATAGATACCACATGAGAAGAAAAAAACTAGATCCCAAGTATGGCTTTCAGATGCGCTCACTTAACCGTGAACTGCCTATATACGCTGTTCACGTTAAAATGAGCACTTGAAAGCCCTGTTTAAGATCTACTTGTATGCACATTGTGTATTCTTCCGCCTTGGGCAAAATTAACATTTCCATGGGCCTCTTCACTTTATTCATGCGTTGGTCAAGTTACAAAATAAAATGTTTTGCAACTCTGCTCATTTTTACACTTCGAGGCATTAAAAAAAAAAAACAGAAAGCGAAAGAAATAATTTAAGTTATCACAAATGGTTAGCTGACACTTTTTATTCGGCGTTAAGATATGGAACTACTTTAAACCCATCGTTACCAACTTTGTTTTTTTCTAAGGTTGATTTCAAAAGTGCTCACTGTATCATGATCAGACTTGTACTATATTTGTGAGCGTAAACAACAGTGTAGGTACCTGTTGGCCGAATTACCAGGAGTCTAATTGCAGCTTCCTTTTTTTTTTCCACAGAAATCTGGAGACTCCTCATCGCTGCGTAGAATCATGGGGAGGTCTATGCTACTCCTGACCCTATGGCTGCCGGCCGCACTTATTCAAGTAAGTTTCGCATGCATCAGTAAATCGCCACATTCACGTGTTTTTTTACATGTCTCTTCCCTAAATTTGTACTTTTTTTTACAAACAATTCTTTGGGAACCAATTGTCAAGATTATTTCTGCAACTCTACCAGAAGACTAGAGCAAATGTGTAAATCTGAAAACTCGAGTGGGGAGTGAACCCATGGCGAGGCAACACTCTCCGAGTGACGGGCTTTCCAGCCGGGACCCGTAGGTGCCCATCATCCCCGGACATGACATGAAATGAGACCCTAGGATGTAGAGGTGCTGGAATTCAACGGAAGTGCCCCGAGAAAACCCGCCCGCAAGCGGCATCGTCCAGCACAATTCCCACATGCGAAAATCCGGGAGTGAACCCGCCAGGATCGCACCCGGATCGCCGTGGTGGGAGGCGAGCGCACTAGCCACTGCGCCACCGCTGCCCCCTGTGTAAAACTAATGTTGAACTTTAACAAACAAGTACTGCAGACTTCAAGTTTATGGTAGTCAATGGAGAAACAGAAAAATTCTTTTGGTGTTCTTAAATTACTATATTGTAAAGGTACATTATTTTGTAGGCTGATCGCGGTAAAGAGAGCACTTTTTAAGGCTCTTCCACCAGCCAATAGCCACTAATAAGTATGTTTCATTGTAGACTCAGACACTACCTTTTTGAGAGTGGTGAAAATATGTACCACATTTATCAGTCACATGGCAATGTTGATATTAAAAAGTGGGGGAAAGACGAAAATTGGCTGCGAGGAAAAATTTGGAAGGGCCTTAAAAAAAATCCTCACTTTACCGTGAATAGCCCATACTTGTGTCGCACACAGCTAGTTTCTAATTAAAAAATGTTTGTAATGCGTACACACACTTTTTACTGTGCACGTTAACACTTATGTTTGCCCACTGTGGATTTTAGATTGATTTGCTGTTTGGTTGATATAAAAGAGGGCAAGATATTCGAACTTCCTGTAGCTCGCCTGTTGACGAGGGTTGCGCTGAACCGACGGGGTTAGGCACTATCCCAGCCCGCACGCGGAAGTCAGAAAAGTGAAACCAAATGTCTGGGCTGTTGCGACCCATATGGAAATGTTGCTTGCAAAACATGTGGGACCCGCATCGTCTGCTGGGATTTCTCTTGTTGGATAACAATAAGGTATAGCGCTGCTCGTTCGAAGAACTGATCGCCCACCCTCGCCTCTTCACTGAAGCTCATTTTCTGGGTGAGATTTTCAGGCGACCAGCGCCTTAATGCTGTCAAAAATTTGAGCAGAACTTTGAACTTTTACAGGCTGTGCTATTTTCCTTTTAAAATACTCATTTTTAAGATTGCAGTGAAAATACGTACAAAATGCATGAGAAATATATAAACGCATGCTATTTGGCTTAACTCTTATAATCTCTCTTGATTAGCCGGGAGTTAATATGGACTTCGTACTAGCATCATTATTTTTTACTAAAATACGATAATAAATGGCGAACTATTCAAGAATGAATCTGTTTCTATAGCAAGGCACTCGGAGAAAGTAAATTCAAAACCTGCGAACGTCATATTTTTCCTCTGGCGACTACTTCTTAACGTCCCTTCCCAGATAAACCAGTGGCGCAGACCCGTCAGTTCGCATTTTTCGAAGTGTCCGCAGGAATGCAATTACTGTTATTATGTACTATTAGTAGCTTTACGAGATGCCGAAATCTATTTTGTTGAAGGGGAAAAAAATGTAATAATGCCAAAGCATACGGATATACAGCCACTGTGCACACTGTCATAAAAATTATCACTCATTTTACGGAAAAGTGCTGGTTTAAAAATTCTACAGATTTCTTCGTAAACTTTCCGTAAAATTACGGACACGTTACTTTTCAAAAACGGACTCTCCGTAAAATTCACAGAAATTGCCGTGAAGTCACGCAACATTTGCATAAATTTTCTCGTTAGTTTTATGTACGTCCTGCTTTTATAACCGTTCACCTGCGAACTTCTTGTACCATCGCAGGCGAAATTGTGGTATCTGATTTAACGACTTCAGCTACTTTTTTTAGTGTCTATTAGGGTTTGTGTAGTTTTAAGTGCTGCTAAATGTTACAGACGCTTGATGCTATACGTTGTGTTTGATCAAATATGTCTGTAGGCTTTTCACGGTGAAATAAGCACTTTTGAAATACCTGCTTGTGATCTACTTGTATACATACTCTGTGTTCTTGCACCATATGTACAATTAACCATACCATGGGCTTGATCACCTTATTCGGGCGTCGGTCAAGGCAACTGTTAAACTTTTTAGAAAAGTAAATATTTTACTAATGTTTTCGTTCTTACACTTATATGTATTTAAAAATACCAAAAGTAAAATAAACAATTTCAGTATTCACAAATGTTTACTTAACATTTGTAGTTTAACGTTAACCCGTGGAACTACTTTCTCTTCGTCGTTGCCAACTTTACAGCCAGTGTGCTCGTTAAAATATATGCAGGTACGGGCAGCGACATTTTTCAAAGGTTGATTTCAAAAGTGCTCACTTTGCCTTGAACAGCCTTTAAGTGGCGGTGATACCGTGACTGGCGTAGAAACTAATTTTCTGGTTACATTGGCAAAGACAGCTTCACGTGGACTCGACATTGTTCGTTACCGGAGCCCACAGCGAATAGGAAATATGGAGAATTTTCGTATATTGTATTCACGGAGCTCATCTCCGTTTTCCGTCTTTGCGGATTGCGTTTCCGTACACTTACTGTACATCTCCGTAAAAGTGTTCGTAAATATGCGGAAATTTTCAACGGTACAGTGTAACAGAACGCCAGCAAACGTGTACGAGGTGAAAAACAGTTTACAGAATTTAAATAAAATTTCAGTTACTGTAAAAGAGCAATAATAAGTGAAAGCGCTGGTAATTTCTGAGACATATTACAGTATCATTATAAGGCGTGTTAGTAATTTATTTAATATCCTACGATGCATGCGAATAAGTGTGGAATGCTGTGTTCCCCCCCCCCCCCTCAATAACGCGTATTCGTCAACATTTTGAGGAGCATTTCTCTGTATAGGCTGTTCACGGTAAAATGAGCACATTTTGAAAGCCCTGCTTAAGATCTACTTGCGTGACACTTTTTATTCGACGTTAAGATGCGAAACTATTTTCTATTCACCGTTGCCAATTTTAATGCGCGCATGTCACTTAGTTCACCCGTTAAAATATATGCAGGCAGGGGTAGTGACATCTTTTTTTAAGGTTAGTTTCAAAAGTGCTCACTTTTAGAGTGCACGGCTTAGAATCCAGGGCAGGGCATGGCTGTGCACGTACGTGCCGTTGTTAAGTTCAACTGCAGGTTTGGTTCGGTGTGTGGGCCGCCACGCGATTAGCTTGCCAGTATAAAGTGTGACTGACTGTGGTTAACTAAGCCCTGTCGAAACACCTTTGGAATCGAAAATCCCTGCCCGTTACTTATACTCTTTGCGCGGTTCCTTCACACCTTCTGAATCAAACCTTAGAGAAATCATCCCATTTATAATGTGATTAGTTATTTCTTAAATATCACAAGCGCTTTATACCGCTGTCCACCTAAAAGTACCTTATTTTTTTGTTAAATTGAAGTTTTACCCGCATTTTATTTATGAACTATGATATATTTAATTTATAATAACCACGAATAAAATCAGCGAGAAAACATTTGTGCATGTAGCGCTTAGTAAGAAATTGTGATCATGCAAAATATTATTACAACTGAGTACGCGCGAATTCGGTTCGTTGTTCTTTGGGGCAATTTTCTAGACTTAGCTAAGCTTGGTTTGCATGAGGCGGGAGGAATTTCCTGGAAATTGATTTTTAGGAGGGCTTCAGAAAAGTGTGAAGTAACCCTAAATTGGATGTAGTACATTTTAACGTGCTTCATTACATTTATTTTCAATTTTTTTTGCCATTAGAACACTATTCTTTTTCTAAGTGGCTTCACTAGTATCATTTCATACCCTATGTATTTAATACGTCTATAGAATTGTCTCTCATCTCCATGATTATGACTTTTATTCCCTGAAATACATTCGTGATGTGAATTATCTGCAGATGAACGACACAATCAATAATATTGCCCAGAGAAAGGTGGGCTAGTCGTAAAATAAAAATATAATACAGATTGCCGACCTCATGAGCCTTGTCTGCCAACATAGCACAGTGAACATTTGTAATTTACTCTGTGTTCTTAAGTTTGCGTTACTGTAGATCCTACTTTTGCAAATGTATGAATGAGATAACGTCCTCTCGTTAGGGGGTTTTCAATATAAAAATATTTGAAAGTAAGCAGTAAGCAACCAAAATTCAGCGGACACAATAACGACTTTACTGCTTAAGTTCAACCAATAGAAGCGCATCTTTGTCCCCGTCCACAATTGACTTGGCTTAAATAACATTACGCATAGCAGGCGAATCCGCCTGTCTACAATCGGCGTTAACGTGAAAGAAAAAAAAACCCTTTTAAAGGCTGTTCACGATTAAGTGAGCACTTTTAAAAACAAAAGACAACCTTAAAAAAATTCACTGCCACTTCCTGCATATATTTTAACGGGCGCAGTGAGTAACATGTGCCCAGTAAAGTTGGTAAAGATGGAGGGGAAAATAGTTCCATATATTAACGTCGAATAAAAGTGTTAGATAACCATTTGTGATAACTTACATTATTTATTCTCGCTTTCTGTGTTTTTTATGCATCGAAGTGTAAAAATGAGCAAATTTGTATACAATATTTATTTTTCCAATAATTTCACATTTTCACTTGACCGACGGATGAATAAACTGATGCGGCCCATGGCAATGTTAATTTTACATAAGGCGGAAGAAAACACTACGTGTAAGCAATAATATCTTAAGCAGGGCTTTCAAAAGTGCTCATTTTACCGTGAACGGCCTATAACCAATTAGAAAGTGCAAACGAATAGGAAATAATTTTTGCAGCGCAAGAATTTCTATATGCATAAGTTGGCTATAGCAGTATTTATGACGTTTCACATTCTCGTTGGCCGGCTTTAATAACTTGGCGTAAGATACTCATAGATGACCATCTTAACGCCAAGTCACGCAAATAACGCTATGTAAGTCACTCCAAATGCTAGTTGTGGACGTTGCCATATCAAATAGAGGTTTTTACATCTTTATTCTATGCATGTTGTGTGTGCCATGTCGATTGTAGACGGGGCCTTAGAGTGCGTTGTATTCAATCAAAATGGAAAGAGGTTTTTATTTATGTATTGTTTTTGGGGTTATAACAGTTCAGTATATATATATATATATATATATATATATATATATATATATATATATATAATTGCAGTGTGTAATATGAAATAAAAATTCTAAATATTTTCTTTGAAATATATGCTTTTTGGCGATTAACTAAACTTCCAAAATATTTACACCTCAGTAAGCAGTAGAAACTTCCTTGTGTTGTACTATGTTTAAGCCTTTGCATTGGAAAATTCTCTAATGCTTACATTTTCGACTCAGGAGTTACTAAACTATTATCTGTGGACCCCTTTGGGTCTTTGAGCTTACAGTCAGGCGTCTGCAAATATAATTTGTATATTTTACTTTCCACAAAAATGTTGTAATTATGCTGTAACTGTGTAACTTAGTGTCGTGAATGAAGCAGTTTTTTTTGCAAATTAGTTGTAAACTAAACTGTAGACTGTAACTATTTGTTTAGTGAATGTTAAACAGATAGAATAAAATACAATATTATCTTAGCTTGTATTAAAGGAATGGGTGGGTGGCAGGAAAAATGTACGGCGTATCAGAGAGATCCTCGAAATCACAATGTTTAGGAGCACCTGTTCCAAGTATGTATTTTTACTGTATGGGCGCCTTTAAGAGTGTTGTGCGGTGGTTGGTGTGCTGTGAGTGTAGTTAAGTAGCGAGCGATGTTATTGTTACAGGGTGTACTCGGCGACGTGGACTCGGCGTCGCTGCCGCTGGAGCACCGCGCCGTGTACGGGGCGCCGCACCTGCCGCCGCCGCCGCTGCCCCCGGTGTACGGCCCGCCGCCCGCCGCCGCCCTCGCCGGACTCGCTGCCGCCGCCGCCGCCGACGACCCCTGGCCGCTCGCCACGCCAGACATGCCTCAGATCAAGCACCTGCAGGTGCAGTGCGAGAAGACGCACATGCGCGTCAACATCGAGTTCGATCGGCCCTTCTACGGCATGATCTTCTCGAAAGGTAGCTCGGCCAGCCTCATATCGCTTCTCCCCGTCTTTCCCTGTAAAATTTTACAAATGTGTTGTCTTTATAAAAGTTAATTTTCCTACCGTAACATAGCTAATCGGTATAAGCTTCTCAACTTGTGACGTGAACGCGAGGTTCCCCGAGGACGAGGCGGTGATGGCCACCGAGACGATGCAGCAGCCAATCGCAAAGTTCATGACGCTGTGCAACACCGTGCTGCCCAGCTCCGCCACCTCTACCACGGCACTCGTCGACCAGGAATAGGAACGTCAGATTCCCTAGTGTGAAGAATAAGCCTTCGCCCGCCAACATTACCTTCGCCACTGACGTCATCCCCACCATCAAAGATGGCGTGGCTATTATCATGTTGGTTGTATTGGACAAGTTGAGAAGCTTATACTGATAAGCTATGTTATGGTAGGAAAAATAACTTTTATAAAGACAACTTTTACGCTTGTCGTAAAAGTCACACTGTATTTCTGTATGGTGATCCCCCCCCCCCCCAACATGGAGCCAAAAAATACTTTCTGTTATAATTTTGGAATAAAGGAATAAAAGGGTTTTCGCTTGCGAAATGTGTTAAAATTGTATGAGCGGAGTGTCTGAAGCCAATGAGGGACGTGAATAAAGGCAAGGAATGGGTCATACATTGCTGGAGATGGGGGCGGCTACCTTCGGATGTTAGGTGGGTAGGGCATAACGCCATGTCGACAGCGAGATCATGAGAGATGGAGCACTTTGCTCAGAGGAGCAGGGGCGGGCAAGGAGTGCATGAAGCAACCATCACAGCATTCGCTTGAAGTGGTTTCGGGAATATTTGCCGCATATCGATCGTTTCTCTGACCGACGTTTCGCCGTACGCTTTGCACGAGGCATCTTCAGTGTCCTTCAATCTATACTGGAAGCCAGAAACTGAAGGAGGCTAGCCAATTACAGACAAGGCCTTTTGGGCTTATCATGCAAATGCATCCTCCAGTTTCTGGCTTCCGGCCTAGTTTTGAAGGACAGTGAAGATGTCTCGTGCAAAGTGTACGGTGAAACGTCGGTCAGAGAAACGATCGATATGCAGCAAACATTCTCGAAACTACTGCAGGCGAATGCTGTGATGGTTGCTTCATGCACGCCTTGCCCGTCCCTGCTCCTCTGAGCAAAGTGCTCCATCTCTCATGACATCACTGTCGACATGGCGTTATGCCCTACCAACCTAACATCCAAAGGTAGCCGCCTCCATCTCCAGCACGGTATGGTCCATTCCTCGCTTTATTCACGTCCCTCATTGGTTCCAGACAATCCTTTCATACAATTTTAACACATTGCAAACGAAAAACAGTTTATTCCTTTAACCCAAAATGATAAAAGAAAATGTTTTTGTAACCTAGGTAGAAAAAAAGAAGAAAACATCTCTACACATACAGTTTATAAATCTTACTACTGTTGAAGTTGTTTTTATAAAAGTTGTTTTTCCTACCATTACATATTTTATCAATATGATCTTCTCACTCTATCCTCAGCAGTTATAAATATCCTTGATAATTTTTTATGTAGGAACTTAGATCGCAAGAAACCTCCGAATAAATGAAAACCTCAGAGCTGGGTCTCATGTGTGTGTATATATATACATATATATATATAGAGCTTGGATTTAAATATACTATGGGCCCTTTACTTTAGTTCATCCTAAAAGTCTGTGTTTTGTTAAAGAGGCTGAAATTATTTTTATACAATCATACCTACAAACTCTGGAGGCATGCAAAAGATTTTGTTTCCCTATTCATATTTGTTTCTGTATTTATTTTAGGAATATCTTAAAAATTCGCAAAATACTATATTTTCTAGTAATGGACTATATTAGTACCTGGTCACTCATGTAACATAATTATTCATGAAATGGTTGAAGTTAACGAGTTCTGGTTATAAGTGTGATGTTGAGAATAATAAGTAAATTGCTTTCTGTGACACAGCTGAAGATTCAGTTAGTGACCAACGCCATGTTGTGACGCCCAAAACATTGACGATACCGTCGTTTGTTTACGTATCAAATGCACGTCGATTGCTATAGTGTTTATATAAAATAAGATTTCTACACCTTTCAAGTTAAATGCACCAATAGGTATAGTTTTAGCACAAATTTTGAAAGAAGTATATCCGTTAGCATTTCAATGATTTCGGCGTCACAACATGGTATGTTGAAGTAACAACTTTGAAATAAGACTTTGTCATGCCAGCCCACACC
Source organism: Dryococelus australis (assembly GCA_029891345.1). NCBI lineage: Eukaryota > Metazoa > Arthropoda > Insecta > Phasmatodea > Phasmatidae > Dryococelus > Dryococelus australis. The sequence continues at coordinate 92,697,246 of CM057009.1, read as the reverse complement.
CCATATAAATACCAATTCGATGCTCAGTTCCGAATCACATCATGGGTGACTCGTTCCACGACCGACTCGAACTTTTCACAAGTGGGCACTTACCATCTCAGATCGGCTATCACGCTGCTAGTGAGAATGTTCGGCTTTGAATACTGGGCTGTGCGTCCGAGCTAGTCAATGCGTTTTTTGTTTGCCAGGTTCTCTAGCCGTTAAGCATTCAAAGCTTGGCGTACACCAAAACGACGTTTTCTGGAAAGCAGTCAAATTATCGCGTAATATTATAGCGGTTAAGACACCACTTACTGTTTGTAATTTGGAGCTCTTACCTGAGCCTGAGTTGAAAATAACATTAACAGAGCTAGTATTTATCGTATTTTTTATCAGGCAGGAAAATGAGGTATTTTAATACTGTTAAGGTTAACAACATGTATAAGATTATGATTCAGACTAATGTAGACATCAACAACGACAACAAGCTAGTATTAACAAAATACTAAAAGTGACTATTAAAATACAAAATATGTTTCTATTACAGGATTTTATTAACGGTACTAGAGAAAAACTGTAGGATGATTAATTCATTTAAATTACTTGCCTAGATCTGGATGCACATTATTACTTCTAGAAAAACCATTTGAGCTTTGTTGGTGTTAATGGCAGAATTTCCTAATAACATGCAAATTAACTCACCAAATAAACTTTTGCAGGCATCAGATATAGCTATTTATGTGCACTGACATCATAAATTTGTGTCAGATTTGGTTCTCAAATGCTATTCAGGCGGAATGACTCAAAGTATAAATAGGATAAAACTGAAGATTCCCATTTTCTTTCATGAATATAACGAAACTTTCTTATCGTGAAATACCTATTAAATAAGAAACCCAGAAAATCATATAATGGGATGGGAATAATGGTTTTTATTTTCACAGTGCCGAATATAGCCTTAGACTTGTTTCGAATATTCATATTACTTTAAATAAAAATGAGGCTATTTAAATTTGACCATGCATGTGAACACATTGCGCTGTGTACTGAAAATGTTTGCTATAAGGGGGAAAACTTGCCTGAAAAGAGGACACATGTCGCTATAATATTAAACCTTTTTCTGGCAATAATAGTAGCAGTCTATACCCAGATATATACAGTAAAAAATTTTCATAGATTGTTTCCCCATATTTCCATGATAGCTTTCCTACATTTGGCCAGGAAATAGTTAAATGCATAGTGAAGTTCCTAAAAGTAATTGATAAGTGGGTATCTTATTTTACAAAAGTTAAAATCCGATAGTTATAAAGACACAAACATTTATGTGGAAGTTTAATAATGTAAGACAAAATATGAGTGACTGTTCGCAGCATATTCACACATTATGAGAGTGATTACAAGAAATATATAGATAAAATTGTTGGCTAGTCAGTAAATTTATAAATTATTTTTAAAGATTAATTGTCCTAATATATTAAAATGTAAGATCCTATAGTAACTTTAATTATACCGTAACTTTTTCTTTCATAAAAAATTTTCTAAAATAAAAAACCAATGTATAATGTAAGAGCTGCTATTCATCATATCTACAATATCGCAATTATTGTGTGTTCGCAGGATTCTACAGTGACCCTCACTGTGTTCACTTGAAACCCGGAACTGGTCATCTCAGCGCTACTTTTGAAATATTCCTTAATAGCTGTGGCATGTCATCCTCGGCGAATCACAATGCCGATGGCTATGGTGGCAGTCCCACGCCAAGTGGAAGCTATGTTGAAAATACCATCATTATTCAGTATGACCCCTACGTGCAAGAAGTATGGGATCAAGCGAGGAAATTGCGATGCACTTGGTACGACTTCTACGAGAAAGCTGTAACATTCAGGCCTTTCCAAGTCGATATGCTTCATGCTGTTACAGCAAACTTCCTTGGCGACAACCTGCAGTGTTGGATGCAAATACAAGTTGGAAAAGGTCCATGGGCATCCGAAGTTTCTGGAATCGTTAAAATTGGCCAGACTATGACGATGGTACTTGCAATAAAAGATGATGAAAGCAAGTTTGATATGTTGGTCAGGAATTGCGTTGCCCATGATGGTAAACGAGCACCAATACAACTCGTCGATCAGTACGGATGTGTGGTGAGGCCCAAAATTATGAGCAAATTCCAGAAGATCAAGCATTTTGGGCCATCAGCATCTGTAGTATCGTATGCCTATTTCCAGGCTTTCAAGTTCCCTGACTCTATGAACGTTCACTTCCAGTGTGTTATCCAAGTATGTAGACATCGCTGCCCGAATCCGAAGTGCGGTGGTTTGGGCGGAGAGTACGGACTTCCTGCCCTCGGAGGTCCTCACGGCAACGGATTAGTTGGAGAATATGGACCGCCTCCTCCAACTGGAGGAAACAGTTTGCATTCTGAGTACGGACCTCCTCCACTTTCTGAATATGGCTTGCCTGCTTTCCCTGACCCGAGGCACCCCACAGGTCCTACTGGAGCATTCTCTGAAAACAAAGCTGATATCGTCCCGCCCCCATCTTCTCAGGTACAGCAAAGCTCATCTACCTCTAATCCACCGAACTCATCTTCTGCGCCTCCACCCGCCCCTGTTTCTCAGTCGTCCCACCAAAATGGAGGCCTTGGTAGCAGCAACAACAACAACAACATTCAATTGCCTCCTCCTCCTCTGCCTGGACAGCAGGCTGCGTACACCACTGTTAAGAGGAAAGGTGGAGTCATTGATGAGATCGATGGGAATCTAGCCACCCTGGGGGGAAGGCCAAGGTCTGTGGAAATAGAATTCCATGGTGCCCGCCGTAGGAGAAGTGCACCGACGGTTGTCGTCACTAAAGTATATAAGAGAGAAGCTCAAGAAATGACTGATGTCAACACAAGTAGGATAATTCAAGTTGTCGCTCCAGGAGATGTTAACTTCGCATTGAATGGAGCAGCGAATAATGAAACTGTAGTAATACAGTCTGCCTCAGCATCGCCAGATACTGAGAGTATCTGCATGTCCGTTCCAAGTTTTGTTGGCGGTCTGGTGATGCTCCTTTTAGTTTTGGTTATTGCATGCCTCGTAGCTGCATTTTTGTTCGTAAGAGTACGGGCCATTGATCGGAAAGGTGCGACAACATTTGTTCAAGGTTATGACAATACCGATTTTGTAAAAGTTGCTAATTGAATGTAAAATGGAAACACGTAAGACATACATCGATGTGTTTTTAAGTCAAATACTCAATGTATTTGTAGAGACAGATGTTATGCATTTATAAAGAACGTTTGATTTAGTAGGGAATGCATTGATCAAAGTGGCAACTTTCAAAATTGATTGATATGTGGGAATGTAAACTGAGATAACTGTTTTACTTTCTGGGGACTATTCAACTACCAAATATTACTTAGTTATGAGTATTAATTTCAAAAGTGAAAGATGACTCTAGTCTTTCAATTAAAGTAAGAAGTTTTTTATGTACTGGTGTTTCAGTATGAAACTCTTTCACGCATAGTTAATGTTAACAACTAAGCGATGAATGTTATTTATAAAACATATGGCTATTCTGTGATATAAAGTTTTGAATGCCAAGATAACAATGAATCATTCTTGCAAATTGTTTGTACACTGAGGTATTTCACTGGGTATTGGCTTTTAATACTTATGCGAAAACTCTGTAGTACGGATAAAATAGGAAGGGCTGAGTGCTTCGAATTCTTATTCAAATCTCGTCATACAAGGGAAACATAGGCTATTAAACACATTTCTTTTGGCGAATTAAACTGCTTGTGTACACCTTACTTTTTCAATTATTCAACTGAATGTTCTTAATTATATGTGTTACTCATTTACTTACTTGAATGGAAGTTTTGAAGTGTTTTGTAGTAATTTATTGTATGATTATAGTGAGATCGCTGCATAATCAAACATTATTTTTAATTGTGAAACGTGTAGTAGTTATCAGACATTTACATTGTGCAAACGTTCCACGAAAAGTGAAGGAAAATAACAAAGGGCAGTGATATTGACACTGTACCTATACTGTAAATCCCCATTTAGGAGAGTTGTGAGAATTTGGAGCAGTGATATTTTGTGTAATGCTGCTGCTTTAAAAATTGAGGAAAGATACTGGAGCATTAATAAATCAGACACTCATATTTTGAAGATTTTGAGTAGATCTAACATTATTAATTACTTTGTTTTTATTTTCTGTCACAGAATGTGATTTCAGAGCATCGATATTCACGTTCCTGTGAATAGTTTCTTTAAACCTATCGTGTCCCTTTTTCTTTTTCACTGTTCCACATTCATAACAAGATATTAGATTCAGAGTTATAAAAGTCTTAGTTCATTTTAGAAACACTCCCCATCTGGTTTGCAATTATTCATTCTAAAAATTGTGTAGTGAATTATTTTAAACTAAGTTGAAAAACTTGAAATAAATAAGTTAATAGAGTAAACATTTTATAAGATTGTATAGACTGACTTTTTTCCATTTAGCTAAAACAATGAAATGTCTGTTTGCTTGCTGTCTTACCTTTACTGGTAGCATTTAATGACTTTTTGTTATGTTATATTTATATTAAAATGTATTTATTCTGTTCATTTCACAACTCATTCACGACTGTATCATCACTCAAAAGTAACAAATTCATAGTTTAGTTTAGATTTATTTATTTTTATATGTAATGAGGTAATATTCAAATGCTGTAATTTATATTTGTGACAAGTATTAAATTAAAGGAAAAATAAAACTTCCGATTTTCTTGTATAATGGGATGTAAGTAGTGTAATGAAAGAGAAATCTAATGAACCTCTGTACGCTATAGTCATAATACATTGCCTACAATAATGATTGTAAGAAATCTAGTGCTGTAAAAACATGTTTGGCCTACCATATATTTTTTTTACATTCATGATATACATGCACTGTATTTCTAGTCATATATGATTTTTATCACGAATAGAGAGATTAACAAAGTCGAAATAAACAAAAAAGTCTTCATAAAAAATTTCTATTTAAGTGTTAATTTACCTAATAGTAATTGTTTTATTTAAAAAAAAAATACAATGGAATGTGCTTAAATAGCAGCAACCATGAGGTATTTGAACAATAATATATTTATTTCAAACAATGGTACATTAATTTGCTTTTATTTTTCATGAATTAGAGAACATTCTAATAGCATTCAGTTTATCATAACACTATATGTGTTGAAATAATATTAAATTTTATATCATACTTTTAGCCTGTATCATTAAATAGCCATGAAAAGTTTTTTTTTCGGTTGCAAATCACTGTAAGATATTTAAACTTATCCTTTAAACATAATTATAATTAAAAACGTAATGTATATGTCATACGTTCCCGCCATTTAAACACAACTGTTCAAAGTACTTTCTATTGATTAAAATGGTATGAAAATCGTATTTATACAGATTATTTCTTAGAGTGGGAACAAGAGAGAAGTGTTTAAGAACTTGCAAGGTATACATGTTTTTTTTTTTTTAAATTGCATCGCTTCTATTTGTAAAATTAATATATTATTTGCGTGATTAGCTTTATTGTTCATGTGCGCACACCACTTCGGCATACCTTCGATCCTCTGACAATAAAATATTGCATCAAGTGGACACCAACAATTTTGTAGCTTCTAATCTATCTGCTACTTCAGTTCTTAAAATTACTTATGTGTGCCTGCATTTATAGTTTGGTAATTTCAGTGGTGAATACAAAATGTCGGTAAACTTAAATGTAGAGATTGAATGATTAACTTGGAGTATTGTTTCTTTAGCCCTATCAGAAATGAATGCACAGAATTACGCTAACCTTCATTGCTATCTAGAGTTCAGTAAAAACTTATGAGTTATCATGATCAAATCGTTGTATAACTATTGTTACTATAGCCAAGTTTTGAATAGTTCAGGAGGAATATCTCGAACACACATTAACCACTTTCAATCCAACTAGTTTTAGTATTTTGCTTTTAAGAAGTGAAATGAAATTCTTGTCATTTATTTTAACACAGCCTACACTTGAATGTTATACTTTTACAGCATTTGCTTATCTTATGGAGCTCCAAAAGTTCTCAAATCGCTCTGGACTTATTATTTCGCACTTAATAAAAAGTTATTTAATTTTTACAACATTTTATATTACATAGTGTTTAATAAGCTTTGTCAGAAATGGTTAGATATCATCTATTTAGTCCACCAAATTTATTACTATCGCCAGCAAAATTCGCAAAGGACAGCTCGTTGAATAGGAAACCGAATCGGATTCCACAAAACTTTAGACAGGATAAAACGAAAAATAGTGTGGATGGATTAAATTAATCTCCAGTTCACAAAGAACTTTTAAGTCGCAATCATCTTATTAGGCGTAATTTGAGAAACACATATTTTGTATTCCGTGAGGTTTATAATTGAAATGATTTTACCGTAAGTCAGTACTAGCTATTTGCATTTTTTTAACACAGCTTTTCTCTTTTTACTTCGTGTATGGTGAGACTAGTAGTTAAATCAAAAAAATATTTGTACGGCAGGTGAATTCAAATACAGAAATTCGTCTTTATCTGAAGGAAATTAGTATAGTTTCCTGCGCTATCGGTTTAAGCATGCAAATAATTTTATTTTAACTATGATTTAGAGTGTAATGATTTAGTGTTATTTCCTATAAAAACGTGATTTTGTAATAATTGTGTAGGCATGTAAGTTCTCCGATCCGAATCCTGTCTGGGTCTTCTATTTCTCATAACATCGCTGCTTATAATTATATATATATATCGCTGTTCATATTTTTTAAAATTTCACTATATAAATCTGTTATTATATTTTCTAATTATTCTCTGCAACGATTAAACAAGTATGTATGAATACACAAATTACAAGGAATATGTCATAGCACTGTGTTTTAAAATCAAAATTCCAATTATAACACATTATAAAGTACATTGCCTGGAAGGAGATATTTTTTGAGGCCTTTCAAATGTAAGAAGTGTTTCCTTAAAATAATATTCTACAACTATGAACCAAAGGCAGTGAAAAAAGTTTCTTGGCCCTGCCGAAATACGTCTATCAGTAACTGAACTTAGTATAAATTTGCTTATTGCTAGGGCACTTGAGAAGAAACTCAGACAGTTATCGGATCGATGATAATTCTTTCCGAAAAAACGTAGGTAGGTCACAAATCCACTTTTGTTTGGGACGGAATGATTAGTAAACATTCTTTTCCAGCTTCACAAATGGAACATACGCTTTATTTAAAATGGAGGTTACGCACAAATTTCCTTCGCAGAACCAAAGATATTACACGAAATATGTTTGTGTTCATTGGCCGTAGTTCACAAGTAACTAACACCTGCTTTCATGGATCTTATTATCTAAAATAGAACGTAAAGTTATCAACATATGAACGATATCACACTGTTATTCGACACAACTGTTCCAGTTTTGTGTTAATATAAACATACCTTAAGTGCTTTTGAAATTACTCAACTAGTAGTATTACGAATAACTGGTAATCCAAAAACGGTATCAGATGTCGGTAGCATATGTTCACAAGCATAGGAAAAAAAATCCGTTCACATATAAATAGAGACAGGTAGTAGGAATAGGTTGTCTGTTGGAATCCATCAACGCATTATATTTTATGCTCATTACAGTTTCCAGTTCCTAATACAACTCGTCAGCAACATTATCTGCCATTTTTTAGCATTCACGAAGAATAATATAGGTCAATGAAATACCAGGAATTATGGTACGAAATTACTTTCATGAAAATAAGCAATATCGGTCATATGATAACAACTTAGTAGTTAATCTTAGAGCTTAGTTCTCTGCATTTATATTCACATAAAATTCAAACGGTGTTATAGGACAATACTTTAAACACTGGCCTTGATGGAAATTCATTTACCCACACTAGATCCAGTGCGTGATACAGATCTCTAAACACAAGGTACTAAGCGTGCATTTGTGTTTCCGGAAGGAGAGCACTAGTCTTCCATGATTTCCTCGGGAAATTATCCTTTAAATTTACTTTTGCCTTCTTACTTAGTGTAATAAGATATTATTAATTTTTAGCGTGGTTTGCAGAGCTTACTTTTTTTTTTTTAATCTTAAGCACGTAGTGGTTTGATACGTTTATGTAACCACTTCGGAAAAGTCAGTTGTGCCCATCAACTTACATTTTTCGAGATCATTGTTTTTCTTTTAAAAATTTAAAGTTTCTTGAAGGTAATAAAAACTGCTAAAAAGTATTCTGCTATCGACCATTTTTTCCATCCAGTCTGTAGTGTCAGACTACGTGATTGCAGTGTCAGGCTGGTGATCTCGCAACATACGTTGTAGAACAGTACCATTATAATATATCAAGTGCTCGTCGAAATGCACTCTGGTCACTGAATCTTGTTCGTAGAGTTTTACTCTATCAATTCCTTTTTAGGCTTACCAAGGTTGGGAAATATCGCTCAACTAATTGCGTGAGTAAAATTTCTCAATTTAATATCTTAATAAATATTCTTGTATCTTCGTGTAAGCAGATGACATTGTTTGATAGATTACATAAGTGGATATGCATTATGAAAAATTATAGGGCTTATGTTTTTATTATGCAGGTTATACTTTGGTTCTCATTTTTTTTAAGCATATGCATTGGACAAGGTCCAGACATTTTGAGTGTGACAGTTTCAATTTAAGTGTTCAGGATATTTCCACTTCAAATTGCAAATTCAGAGAGGCTTAAAACATGAGATCTGGCATATTATTATAATTTTTGCTTTGAACTACGAGTTTTATTTCCTTCGTAGTGTGGTATTTAAAAGTTAATGAGTAGAAGGGAAAGCAGGTGCATATAAAACTACCTAGCCTACACTAAACGAATACACAATTAAAACAGGTAATCTCAATGGCATTAATTTTATTAGATGTATATTTGAAAATGTAAAAAGAGGTAACAAAACATACTGTTGGTACAAATAACGAACATTAGGTAGCAATAATATCACAAAATTGTCTTATTATTGCACTTGTTGCATACCGTATTTTGTTCACATTATATAATTAACGGTAACCAATTTTTTTTTTAAAGAGGAAAACTTTTTTTTTTTCAGACTCATGAACGTGACCATGCGTTCAAATCTGAAACATTTCTCGTCTGAATTCAGACATTTAACAATAATTGGCCACTAAGTTGAGTTGTGTTTAACTGATGCACGTTTTGCGCAATCTCGCTATTAGTGACACGCGCGCACTCTACTGCTCGCCGAAATACGCTAATTACTACCCTTGCACCTCCGAATTCGTGGTCTATGCTTAAAACTCACATTCCTGCTCCCCTTCTGTCCAAAACACTTTGTGCCCTTTGAAGCGAAGAGATCTGGGCGGCTCTTAACAGCGAGGTCTTGAGAGCCGATGAGGGTGATTGAAGTGAATATGGAGCGGCGTTGGAATGAAGGGGTAGGGGAAACGGGATATTCCCGAGAAAACCCGCCGACCAACGGCATCATCCGGCACGATTCCCACTTGCGAAAATCCGGTGACCCGACCGGGGTTTGAACACGGTTCGCCTTGGTGGCAGGTGAGCGTACTACTCGCTCAGCCACCGTGGCCCCCTTGTGCTCTTTGAAGAGGATAATCGTGCTACAAGAGAGAAATTAGGAGTAAATTAATAAGAGTTTGTGGTTTTTTTTTTGTTTTTGTTGAGGCTATAAATCTACATTTATTCACGGTTGTCAGGTTATTAAAATTTTTACATAAAAAAAGGCGATTTTCTATAAATGTGGCCTGGCCAATGTGGTTCTTTTTAAAAACGATATTGTGAAAGTGGCCGAAATACGCCCACAATCATTTGACATTTTAAAAAACCCTATTCGTCCCGCCCCGCACTAGGCAACCACGTTGGCATTGTAAGCTGCGCAGTTAGTCGAAAATATACCCAGTCCAATAACATGCTCTACAATCTCGTATAAAATATTTATTAGTTATATCAAACATATTCAGGATTATTACAAAGTTGGTATCTTCTCTTTCCTTTTACGGAGCTGTATGGAAATCCATAGGAAAATGCCAACAGCATTTTGTTAATACAGAGAAACAGTGGCTATATATACTTTAAATGTATGCCCTAGGTGTGTGAATCACAATAACTCGGAAAATATGCATTGTTTACAAGAAATATTTAGAGAGGAAGAGCTTGGTTTTTTATTAAATGAATTTTTTTTTTTTTTTACTTCTTGACTTGAAAAACCCGATGTAAACGAAATTATTTATTTGTTTGTGAAGTACCGTATATTTCTAGGGAAAAGCCTTATTTAATTCATTAACGAATATTTTATATCAGCCCTAAGATATTATTAACTCGCAAAATATTAATCATGCTGAAAGTTATGTACTACAATATATCCTCTTTCTGGTTTTAAAAATACCGCTTCAAATATTTTTTGACAGTATAAGGTATTTGTCTATGATGAATTTTAATATATAGCTACTATTCATTTTGAAAAATTTCGACTATAAATGAAAATTCATGCAAAAATCTTGATAGCAGAAAAGCGATTTACCCATTTTAGTAAAAACCAAAATACAAAATAATTACTTTTGGAACAAGAATTAATTATGCATATTCCACTGACACTCTTAACTTTGTTATCGTCTTTATGTGGAGTTCTGTTTGCTTTTAAGAGGCGCTACCAATTACCAATAATTTCTCCAATGGCGTACTTGCAAAATAATGGAGTCAAACTGTTTGATATAAACTATTCAAATGTTTATGAAAGTTTTTATAATAATTGTATGAAAATAAGTATAATTGGTTATGTTATAAACTTTGACAATGATTTACCATCATTTGATTCTCAGACATAAGATTAAAGAGAATTGAAGCAATGACATCAATAGCCAGACCTAGATCAGCCAATGTACAGTTATTGTAAAAGCGCTCACTTTTCACATTACTTGATTGGGGGTTGGGATGTGCACTTGACTTGCCCAAGAAAGTGAATTTTGACTAAGTTCGCAACATATGTCCGACTCACGTGAACCCAACTTCAAGATGGTTTATGAGCACCTTCTTTGCAAACCTCCGTAAAACAGACATCAAGGATTTTACGTACGGGACCTTAATGCTGCTTTTATATAGCATAACAACGGCCGACATACAGAACAAGAAGCATTATCATTTGTGCAAAGTGAAACAAGTCAACTAATCCAACAACAATCTTTATCAATACTGTAAACAGGGGAAACAGTCACTTGTTTAGCTTACTGGTTATCAATTTACCTTCTACTAAGGGACCGGAATAAACAAGAAGTTACTGATATAAATAATAAGCTTGCTTTCCTCAACATGGGTGCAATTTAGGTTTAATTAAGTACTTAAAAGCTGAGTTGGTAGGTAGGACTTGACTACTCTTTGAAAGCAATAACATTAGAAATTAAACCATAAACGTATGCAACAGTAGTGAGACAATTACATATACACATGTGCCTTACCGGGACTCGAACCTAGAAAATCTCTTACCATAAGCTAGCATGTAATCCACTGCATTATGGGGGACGAATTTGGAGCATCAACGTCAGATACAATTAGTCTAACGTTTCGAATGATAGGGTTTACTAGCCTGATATATTTTCAGGGCCGTCAACTTATAAATATGCGAGTGAGCCACTTAAAACATGTAAGTTTACACGACCTACCGTAGCGCTACATGTGTGAAGAATTTGGTGGAAATAGGTTCTTTGGTCCTTCATATATGGCATAAAAGTCTTTATTCTCTTATTTGATGCTATCCTATAAATTGCCAAAAAAAAAAAAAAAGAGGCTCGATATAGGATGCTTCTAATGTATAATGTCTACATACAAAATTTTGGTTGAATTTGGTTAAACTGTTTAACATATATGGAAAACTTACCTAATTTTTTTGTACCTGCCATTTTGAGCATCGCTGTCTGACCCATTTAAATAGTGAAAGTTTGCATGGCTTCTGTAGCATTTATGGCGTGCACAGTTTAGTTCAAATTAGAATATATATATAAATGTAACATTGGGGGAAATCGGTTGATTGCTCCTCGAGAAATGGCATACAAACTCTATAATTTTCGTGTGGCGAACTTCATATATAGAGGACGAAATGTAATGTACAAGCACATTCGATGATTGTATACTGCTAATATAGAAAGTTATATTAAAATTGATTACATGTTTTCGTAGATATAGCACACAAAACTAAAATGATTTAATAGTCTCCTTTCAGAAAATAAGTGCGATTCTTACAAAATACATATATTAATATAGCCTACCACAGTACAACATCTTCGCCAAGTTTTCTAAGACTGGATCGATTGTTTCCCTAGACATGAGACAAAAAATTAATTTTTATTGGTGGGGCTATCTTACAAATTGGCAGCGAAATGAGACTATGAATTATCGAATTCGATGGGTGTAATAGCTACTGCCAGAATGCAAAGTTAAGTTTCAATTTGTTTCGTTGGTAAAATATACTGAGCTAAAATATGTACATCGCCGCCATTGAGACAATAGCTGCCTGACCTACTAAAAACATACCAGTTTTCACCATATACTGCAGTACTATTTGTTTGACAAATTTGGTAGAGATCTGTCAGTTGTTACCCGTGACACGACATAAAAATGTTATTTATTCGCATGGCACTATCTTAGAAAATGAAGGACTAAAGATGCTCCATGTAGATACAGTTGACAGCTGTAATATCTACTGCCAGCATAGAAAGTTAAGTTGGAATTAATTACATATTTTCGACGATATTGCAATCTAAACTAAAATGGCTATACGGCCGCCATTTTGAAAATAATATTCTGAAATGCTTTAAACATATCGCTTAACATCATCTGCATCAGTTCTACTCGTTTGCTATTTTGGTAGGAATCGGTTGATGTTTTACCAAAATATAACGTAATAACTTTATTTATTCGTATAGCGCTATCTTCCAAAATGGTCGAAAAAAGTGACTATGTGTTGGTATGTATGATGATTGCAAATATATACTTTCATTACATAAAATTTGTTAGAAAATGGTCAAATTTTATAGTAGACATACGAAATAAACCTTAAATTCTTGTATGGCCGCCCTCTTGAAAATAAGTACCGAGTTTAGTGCAATCAGTTACGTTTACTGGGCCTATTATAGTGTCAGTGACATGCTAAATTGGGTGAGAATTGGTTTAATAGTTTTCGAGATATTATATAAAATGTTTATTTATTCATTTGGCGTTATTTCCCAAAATGGTGGACGGACAGTAATATCCGTCTCAAAATATAATGCTACTTGATGCTCTGCCAGCATACAAATTTGGTTTAAATTGGCTTAATGTTTCCCGAGAGATGATATATCACCCCAAATTCTAAAATGTCCGCTATTTTTAAAGTAAGTGCCTGACATGGTCTAAAAAATATTAAAGTCGGGTGTCCTTCTTTCTTTCCTTCGGAAAGTACGCTAACAATTTATGCAGCAGAAATGTCGAAGCGGATCGTTATGTGAAATTTCAGAAGAACCTTACGCGAATGCATTACTTCTATTCACGTCTCTTATTAAAAAATACACAACAAACTTCTGTAAGTTTAATTTTCCAGTACTTTTTGTACGTGCGTTTATGAGTAGAAGTATCTACTTCGAAAAAATACCATGATACAGTTTATTATGTTAAAAGTCCGGGCATGTAGAGGTTTTTAGTTGGAGGGAGTTCTTAGTTTTAATGACACAAAACAGATGAATATATAGATCCATTCTATATTTTTCACATAATTTAAATAACAGATTTTTAATATTATTAATGTAAAGAAACAGTTACATGCTATACCGTACCATATTTATCAGTATAGTAACTGACTTTCAAACTTACACAACACTTTAGTCTCTCACTTGAGTGGGATGGGCCCCCGTGGGAACCCCGCGTCCAAGGTCAAGAAGCGAGCGAGCGATACGGGCGACACTAACACGCACGCCTAGCGGCTCATCGCTCCTAAGTGCAAGGCGTACAGTGTTTCCGTCGTAATGCCGTATTGTGCAAATTAGATATGTAATAGTGGGGTTTTATTGCACGTGATGAAAGCCCACAGATTAAACTACGCCCGTATCGTTGTACTTTTCTCTTGCAGCTTAAGTAAACTGCATACACAAGTTTTAAAAATACGAAATTAGATAAATTTCACGATTTTTTCCCCCAAGAATACAATTAATATGACAAACGTAAAAAAAAAAAAAAAAAAAAACGGGCATATATAATTGTTTTTTTTTTTCTTTTCTGACAAAAAGTTGTATATGCAGAACGTTTATTTACCGAGATACGCGTATTCCCGCAAACAACTATTAAAAAAAAAAAAAAAAAACTTGCGGGTCCAGTCCACTCTTAAGTTACTTCGACACTGAAGGTATGTGATTCGCGGGAAGGCATTTAGGTGCGTGTGCATTCAAAATGTTCACTGTTTTCACAGCAATATCCAGCGTTCACCTATACTGTAAACATTTTTTGTAGTTTTACAAGAAATATTTTGGAAACTAGTCGTCAGTACATTTTTTGTAACACTACAAATAAATTAGAGTAAATTTTAAAACATATCAAGGTGGAATGAGTAATTTTAATGTTTAATTTTAAAGACTCTAAGTTTATTATAAACTTAGAGATACGTAAACAATGTTGTTTGTTTCATAAAGCAATTCGTTGTAAGGGTACAACGTTTGACTTGTTGTGTTACGAGGATATTTCTGGCAAACAGTTCCCAAAATGTGTTTGAAAAACGCACAGAAATGTTTTACTGCGTAGAACACAATGAGTATTCCCCTACAGTCTTGATGCATCAGCAGTGGAATGGTTTAAAGCCGCGAGTCTTCACACAATTCACCTAATTTACTCTTTCACAGACACTACAACTGCCTTTTTCCCAAGCTGCTAGCCCCTGACTCACAGTTAAAAATTGTTTGTTGTTCTTGCAGAGCAGATCAGCATTGCTCCATGTCTCCGAAACCCTCGCTCTAAGAAATTATTTGCAAATTTACCATATCAGTGTATATTTACAGTAACAAAGCACATATGGTAAATTATTTTCCCACGCATGCTTGGTAACGTTGCTACAGATGTTCAGGAAAGAGTCAAATGCACTGGGAGGTTCCCAAATTCGTATAGTAGCAATACAAACATTTCCATATTTTCAACCTGAGATGTAGTATTATTTCCATACACTATATAGGTTAAAAACTTCCATTACACTTTAGGAAGTTAAAAAGAAATTTTTTTTACAGTGGTAGTAGAACCCGTCATGAAAACACCCAATAGACAAGATATAATAATAGTCAGGGATGCACCAGAAATCCTTAAATATTAACAAAGTAAGCCTAAGGCCTAAGCGACTATCAGGTGCGAATTTAAAGGGGAGCATCTGTCCCTTCCTCTAGAAAGATTCAGACATTTGATGAAAGTGGAAGCTGAAGACTGCGTGATATGAGAACAAAACCAAACAAGCAGTTACTGATATGACTAATGAGCTCACTTTCCTCAACATAGGCGCAATTAATTAGGTAGGACTTGACATCTCGTTGGAAGCAATGTCAGAGATGAAACCAGAAACATATGAAACAGTGGTGAGAATTGTGAATATACATGTTCCTTACCTTGGACTCGAACCCAGAAATTCTCATACAATAAGTTAGTAGCAGCCAACTGCATTATGGAGGTTGGATTCCAAGCATCAACTTTGTATTTAATTACTCTAATGTTTAAAATAATAGGGTTTACAAACCTAAAATATTTACAGGTCCGTCATTTTGGAAATAAGTGTCTGAGCCGCTTAAAACACGTAAGTTTACATAGAGTACCGTAGCGCTACTTGTGTGAAGAATTCGGTGGAAATAGGTTGATTGATACCTGAGATATGACAAAAAATATAATTTTCTTATTCGGAACTATCTTACAAAATTGCCAAAAAAAAAGAGGTTGTGTATACGATAGCATATTTCTAATACCAATCTACAGTTAACAGACAAAATTTGGTTGAATTTGGTTAAATTGTTTAATATATGTGTCAAACTTATCTAAATTATTTAAGAGGCCTCATTTCTAACATCGTTGTTTGACCCATTTTAATACTTAAATCATGTAAGTTTACACGGCCTTCTGTAGCATTTATGGTGTGCACAATTTGGTGGAAAATAGTTGAAATGTTCCAGAAATACGGCACAATGTTCGATTTTGTCAACGGGCACTATTTTGATAATATGTCGGAAATATTATATCTCTGTGTACATAATTGATGCGTCTAATGAATACTGTTGGTGTACAAAATTTATCTGAATTTTGTTGAATTGTTTCATGGATACAAACATACTTTAGTAAATTATTTACATTATTAAAATTAAAAAAGACTACCGCTACTGAAACATGTCAGTTTACATACCATGACGCATAACTATTTGGGGATAACATTTGGTGGGCATAGGTTGGTTGGTCCTCGAGATATGGCATAAATCCTCCATATTTGTCATGTGACGATATTCATAACTGGATAACAAAAAGTTATGTATGACCACATTTCATGATTGTGTAATACCAGCATACAAAGTTAAGGTAAAATAGATTACATAATTTCGTATTTATAGCACACTAAATTAAATTGATGTTTAGCTACCATTTTCAAAATAAGTCTCTGTCACACATAAAAAATATGTATATTAAAATGGCCTTCCACAATATTATATCTTCACCAAATTTGGTAAGAATGGGTTGACTGTTTTCCGAGATGTGACAAGAAAGCTTTATTTTTTGTTATTGTGGGTTAGCTTAAAAATGGCATAGAAATGAGTCTATTTATAGACAAATTTGACACCAAAAAACAACTTTAAGTAGGAATTTATATCGTTAGTAGATTATACTGAGATAAAATATCTACATAGCCACCATTTTGAAAATAAGTTTCTGACTTACATAAAACATACCAGTTTACATCAACTGCTTCAGTACTATTTGTCTGCCAAATTTGGTAGGAACCTGTCAATTGTTTCACGAGATTTTACTTGAAAACTTAATTTTTTCATGCGGCATATCTTACAAAATAGAGGACGAAAAAGGCTCAGTGTAGACGCATTTGTTTGTGGTAATATATACTGCCAGAATAAGAAATTAAGTTGGAATTGATTACATGGTTTCGAAGATATAGCAATCTAAGTTAAATGGTTGTATAACAGATATTTTGAAAATAAATGCCTGATATACCTACTTAAAATTTACTATTTACGGCAGAAGAGTAGTACTACTTGTTTGCTCAAATTGCTAGGAATCAATTAATTGTTTACCGAGATATGATAAATATTTTATATGTTTGTGTAGCGCTATCTTACAAAATGGTGGACCAACAACAATATCCATCATTAAATTTTAATGTTTACGCGATGCTCTGAGAGCACACAGAATTTGGTTTAAATTGATTGAATGGTTACGGAGATGTGATATTTAACCCTAAATATTACAATTACCGCCATTTAGAAACTAAGTGCCCAGCGTGCTGAAAAACTATAACAGTCAGATGTGCTTACTGAGTACTAAATGTGTACTGAGTTTGGTGAAATTCACTTTGATGCTTTCAAAAACGGAATTCGTTTGTCGGGGAAAAGGGGAGGGGAGACACACACTATTTCACACACATACACACAGACACGTAGGCAAGAAAGTGACCTCATAAACCTTTCTTTCCTTCGGAAAATAGGTTAAATAATTTTGAAATTATATTTTTAATGAAAGCTTGTGTAAAATACTCGATCATGCTTTTCCCGCCTGTTTCTTTATCATATATATACAGAATGTTGCAATATTGCATGTCAATACGTCGGGGGAACATTGCTCACATCTGGAGGATGAAAAAATGTTATACGAACATAAGTCCGCAAACGCTTCGTTACTGTACTGCAGCCCATAATATATAACGTACAGTGAATGGCCATCAAGCTGGATCATGTTTTTGTGGAATGCCATCGCAGCGTTCGTTTGCATGATACACACCTCGCATTACAACCTACACCTAGAACAGGAGGAACTGCTCGGGAATTAGTTACCCATGTATGAAAGCTTATCGTCGGCACTAAAGGAAATGTTCAAAATTCTTTCCATCAACACGAACACATGCATCAACCCGCCATTGCATGGACACCCGGATGCATTGATGAATCCCTGAAAATTCCAGATTTGTTTCGCAACCCACTATAATTTTGGTTACGGAGGTGGCTCACATCGTCCATTGCGGTTGCATATACAAGTGCCTTTAAATGTCCCCACAAACAAAAGTGTAGTGGATTCACATCAGGGCTCCTCATGGGCTGGTATGAGGCTGCCACTTACAGCTGCGATGGCATTCCCCAGTAACATTACCCAGCCCGCGGGCCATAAACTGTACGTTATGTATTATGGGCTGTAGTACGGAAATAAAGCATTTGCGGGGCTATGTTCACATAATAATTTTTCATCCTCCATATCTGAGGAATGTTCCCCAGACGTATTGACATGCAATATTGTAACAGTCTGTGTATACAAAACATTACATACATTTATCAAAAAGTTGCTTTTATTTCACCCATTAGTGGTAGGTCAAGACTTGTGTGTTTAGGGGTGGCCACTGGCAAGGTAAAGCATGCCTATTAGCACATATCTCCCCCTCCACACCCACCTCTTTTTCTGTTTGTATGTACCTCCACATTTCACTGTTTATAATTTAGTGCTTGTTACTATCTGGGAAAGGTGGCAATTATACAGGCCGAGTAAAATCGTATTCCTTATGCCAAATGAGGAAGGAAACACAATGTGTCTTACGAACTACGGTAATTAAGGGTTGTACGCGTCCTGTAAAGTCGAGAACTCGAATGACATTATACAAAAATAATTAGTAACGAGTAGTGAAGAAACAACAAATTACCGAACAAATATGCGACTTATAGAATTAAAATCCGACAATTCTTATGGTTTTATTTTCTTTCGTTAACTTCCATTGCGGTGTGTTTGAAATACATATTTCCCCACGAAACCATTCAAAGTGCGACCAATGTATTGATCTACGAAAAGAACAAACGCTTCATACGAAGATTCTTGGGAAGTTTATAATAGCCGATTCTGATGCAGGGGCTCGGGGCTCAGGACTGGCGGACTGCCTCCAGCCAAGTAAGGTATCGTCATGCAGGAAAAGTTTCCCCCTTTTTCACGTTTTCCCGTACAAAACAGCCGATTTCGCGTACAAGAATACCATTTTCCCCCCCTTTTTACCCACAAAAGTTCCCGAATTACCCTCCCACCGACGGCGGCCATCTTGGCAACCAGTACCGGCAGATTTTTTGCCCTAATTAGCATAATCCAGCGGGTGACCCCTCAAGGTGGCAAATTACTCAATGAGGAGGAGGGATTTCAACCACCGCTCATGTAGGGCTATCTTCGCAGCCAGTGCCAACGACCATTTTCTGTCCTAATTAGCATAATGAAGAGGATGACTCTTCAAGGTGGCAAATGACTCCCATGAGATATGGGATCTCACCATAGGACCACCGTCTTGGATCCCGAGCACCACTGACCAACAATAAGGCGGCCAGCTGGGGATGTCTACCATTTTGGCGATCAGTAAGCCAGAGGCAGACATTAAATCGACCAGAACGTCTCGAACATTCATTTCCGATCTCGTGCACCACTGCCTCCTCCTGAAGTGTGTGCATAACACTTATAAGCATAGTTGGCGAACCGTTTAAGTTATAGTTGTCAAAGTTTTAACATAGGCATAAAACCAAACTATGAGGATGGTCCCGGGGTTAAGTATGGCCTGTGTCTACTTATAAGCATAGTTGGCTGTAATTTCTGAACTGTTTAATGTAGATGTAGAGTCAAATTCATAACATATGCATCAACCCCGACTAAGAGAAGGGTCGCAAGGTCAAGCATGGCCTATGTCTACTTATAATACGCATAATAAATATACCACCTAATAATCTAATCCCAATTCAAACGAAATTGTGTACTATACCAGAAATTATTATTATACAAAAAACATGAAATAGTCCATATCCACCAAATTTTAACAAAACACCAGCTAGAATTATTGAACCAGAAACATTGGCCTCAATGTGAGCATTAGGCAACCAAGCATGAACAAAAATATGGGAAACTTAACCAAAAAAGAGAAATTAAACATAAATAAAAAATAAAATAACAATAATCAAAATTAAAAATTAAGGAAAAATTAAATGCCTATAACATGGGCATCGCCATAGACAAAGAGAAAAGACAAGTGGTAAATTATGACCTATGTCGACTTGTAAGCATTGTTGGCTGTAATTTCTGAACCATTTGAGTTGTAGTCATCAAATTTATAACATTGGCATCGCCCCAGAACATAGATATTGTCCCCGACGACAAGAAGAGTCGAGTGGTTAAATATGCCCTACAGGTCCTACCAAAAGTATAAGGACACTCAATGAAATGTATGTAACCTTAAATTTAAAAACATATGGTAATATGCAATTATATCTAATCACTCCAAATCACTCCCAAATACCACTGTGGATGTTTATAATAGTCTATTGGACCTCCTATAGCTTTCAAACATAATTGTACCCTTTTCACCATGCTCTGCACAAGTTTTTGACACTCTTGCAATGTAATATTGTTACAAGTTGTGGATATAACATCACGAAGTTCATGATGGTTTGCAGGCCTGCAGGCAGCTACTTTTGTGGTAATGATGTGCCATTGGTTCTCAATGGGGTTGAGATCCGGACTTCTGCTTGGCCACTCTAAAACTGGTATTTCATTGTCTTCAAACCACTGCATAGTTGCGCGAGATTTGTGGCACGGTGCATTTTCCTGTTGATATATGAAGTGACGGCCATGAAGCTTCTCTGCAGAAGGGATTATATTGTCCTTCATGGTTGATATGTACTCCTTGGAGTCCATGGAACCATTGATGAACAACAATATTCCAGTACCATTTGCAGATATGCAGCCCCATATCATAACTGAATCATCGCCACATTGAACTGCTGGTGACAAACATTCCGGAAGGAATTTCTCAGTTGTAGTGCGCCTTACACGAACCATCTGGTTGGGGAATAGCTGGAATCGTGACTCGTCACTAAATAGTACCTTACTCCACCTTTCCGTGCTCCAGTTCTTCTTGTTTTGCGCCAAATTCTTCTGTTTTTGCACGAAATCGCTGTCAGCAGTGGTTTTTTTTTATTGCCACGTATGAATCAAGACTGGCACTGTGCAATCGATGGGAACAAGTCATAGGCGACACTGACTTACCAGTCGTTTCCTGAAATTACCTTTGAATTGTAGGAATGGAAGCCCTCCGATGATGTTTGGAAATACCTGCTATTGTTCTGTCCTCCCTGGGTGACGTAAACTTCGGCCTACCACTCTGTAGCAAGTCTGCTATAGTGGCGCTCTTCGTATGTTTGTTTAATGTTTGTTCAACACACGTTTTACTTATACCTAACTTACTTGCAATTACTTTATATTGCATACCACACCTACGCATGCCAATAACTTGTCATTTGATCTCTTCTTTCACACTTATTCTTCCCATTGACACATAAAGATAACTTTCAATACTGTAGGCACATCTGAATGCTATGGAAGCCTTAAGTTAAGTAAAAAAAAAAACAGCAAGAAGGGAAGGAACAAAAATCGTCACATTGCTGCTATATGTGGTACTACATACAAACTACAACTTGACACCACTCTGGCTTCGGTGACTCATTCGGTGTTACAGTAGTTCATTGCCAAAGATTGACAGTTTGCCCAGATTTGTGACATCTTTTATAATTTTTTTAAAGTGATATGTGTCGTAGTAATTTCTAGTAAAATCAAATTAGATTGTTATTCTGTGGTTATAATTATCCCATAGGTTTTTGTGTTTCTCCCAAATAAAAATTATTAACATATTCCATTGTTAGCATTGTTCACATCTCCGGAAATACATTAAAGTGTAAAAAATTAATTTAATATAAAGAAACGAAAAACAGAGATAACTGTTGAACAAATTGTCATATTTTCAATTTTTTTAAAATAAAATTCTGAACATATCCTGAACCAGTTATTCCTGTGCCATTAATAATCGGGTTCCGAACAATTAATTATAAGGACTAAACATTACGTTAATTAAATATAATGGTGTCCTTATACTTTTGGTAGAACATGTATGTCGACTTATAAGCATAGTTGGCTGAAATTTCGGAAAAGTGTGAGATAAAACTACCAAATCCATACCATAGGCATTACCCAGACGACGAGAAGACTCGCAATGACAAGTGTGTGTCCTCTGACTACGTACAAGCATAGTTGTCTGTAATATCTTAACCTTTCACGATATAGATGCCTAATGCATAACATGGGCATCACCCCAGATGACTCGCAAGACCAAGTATTTCCTCTGTCTACTAATATGCATAGTCGGCCATAATTTCTGAACCAACAATTATATAGTTGTAAAATTCATAACATAGACACCACCCCAGAAGACGAGAAGGGTCAAGTATACCCTATGACGACGTTTAAGTATAGTTGGCTGAAAATTCCGAACCGTTTAGGATGTATAGTTGTCGAAATCATAACATAGGCAAGCACACCACCTCATACAACAAAAAGGAAGTGAAAGGTCAAGTACGATGCATGTCTACTTATAAGCATAGTCGTCTGTAATTTCCGAAATGATTAAGATATAGTGGCCAAAACCATTACATAGGCACCACCGCTCCAGACTGTGAAAATGTATCGATGGGTTAAGTTTGACCCATGGCTATGTGTACACATAGTTGGTTGTAATTACCAAACCATTTCAGATACAACTACGAACAGTCTTCGAAAATGATCGAGGGTTTCAAGTACGACCTAAGCACAAATATAAGCACCACAGCTAGCACTGCAACACCAATCAGTTCGGTGTTCGTGCATTGAGTAACAACTTTTTGCTAGTTCACGATTATTCGTCAGCTTCTGAAATACACTTGTTTAGAAAAATTCCACTGCCCCTAACATTATGGATATATATATATAATACTCCCAGCCATATTGGCAAGGAAACAACACTTACACCACCACCAGCTCAAAAAGCATTATAAGGTAGACACACACACTGATTTATTAATTCCATTTCTATCTCTGACCTGTACTCGCGTACGGAAGTAGCTAATAATTACAGAGTCATGCGCGAACCTGCAATGAGCGTAATTACTTCCAGACAGTTGGTTAGTACCACCATACTAGGGTCCAGGGGGACTGGGCTTGCACTCGTGATTCGTCGTCGGTCGTCGTGTACCGAGACTCCGATGTATGTATGTAATGAGATGTCACTCGGTACATCGCAATGAATACGCAGTCATCGCTAGACAACCGAGTCCCCGCACATACAAAAACACATGCTTGAACGATAAACTTCTTATTATTATTACTATTACGAAACGAATTATCCTCTACCTTAAATGGTGTAGCAGTGAATACCATTAGGCCACGAGCGAATCTTGCCGTCGTCGACGACGTGAACTCACTGGAAGCGGAGACCGCAATGATCACTCCCGCCTTTCTGTAAATGGTAGATATATTATCGAATAAGTATTGCATCCCCACCACCTCCCCTTGTCCAAAACAAGTACTTGGTGGTATACAATTGAAAGGAACTAATGCATGTACCCTGAAGGGAGTGGTGACAGTGAAGCATCCTCGAGGTATCGCAGGTTCGATACCCATAGAGAGTGGTAATACAAGTTTTCATAAAATCCGCCATTGGATGTTGTTTCGTTCGTTGAAGGGAAGCGAGTCCAAGCAAGTGCTGCCAAAAATTCTCGAAAAGAGTAACCACCCTTTTCTACAAAAGGGTCCATAACTACAGAGAGTCATACTCAGTCCCCGACCAGCACATTCGGACTAAGCCCATCACACACAACACAAATAGAGATAGTCATATACTTGCTATGTTTGCTTCCTTTTTTTCTCCATTCGGCCGCTATAGTGCACCAAAGGAAATACAAATACCTACCAACCAACCAACCAACCAACCCGCACGTATTGCACAAGCGACGGCTAGACAAGACGATACATCATATGTCATTCGACAAAAAAGCCATGTAATTCCATCTTTAATACAAACTGTCGGGTTCGCCGAGCGGCCTAATGCCCCTGATTTAAGCTCTGGTTACAGTAAAGGGAGGGCGGGTTCGAATGCCCACACCTGGCAATATTTTTATGCTCAGTCATATAATGGGATCGAATTGCAGTCAACGACATCTTGTTTCAGAGGCAGACAATCTGATTAGGACCCTATTGAAATAACTCATATATTCTGACGAGCGCACCCATCCTTGCCTATCACCAATAGAGACAAATATTAACAGTAAAAAAAAACCACCACAAAGAGATATATAATTAAAATTAAACTCTTATGCACGTTAATTTGAAATACTTGCAGCCAGAGGTTCGTTCTCTGCAAAAACCTACACCGGTGAAGTGCAGTGTAGCGATTGATTGGACAGATTTGAGCGACTCTTAACATCAAGGAGATCTTGAGAGCCGATGAAGGTGAAAAGAGGTATGGAGCAGCGCCGGAATGAAAAGGCGGGGGAGCGGTAGTTCCCCAAGAAAACCCTCCGACCAACGACAACGTCTAGCAGGATTCACACACATGCTAAAAAATAAATCTGGAATTACTTCGTCGGAGTGTGAACCAGGGTTCACTGTGGTGGTGGGAGGCTATTAGTCTAACTTCTCAGCCACCGCAGTCCCCTACGTGTGCTGCTGGAGGGTGTAAATTAAGGTATCCGCCTGGCTAGGCCGCCGAAGTGTGTGCATAGCTTTAGAAAAAAAACGCAGTAGGTACATTTATTAGACGGCAGGAATTATTACAGCAAATATATTTTAAACTGCATATATTAATGCAGTGATAAATTTCAGTAAGTTATTAATTTAGGATGCTGGGAACTTATAGATTCGAATCCTACACCTAACACATACTCTTTAAATGAGTCAACCGAGCTGGCCAATAGTAACTGTTTTCTGCTTCCTTGTGGATGCATATAGGTTTTCCGCAGTGTGTTCCCTCCTCTTCCTTGCTGTTGAATATGAATGTGTATTTTTTTTTCTCCAGTGATCTATAAGGATTTGGAGTGTGCCTAAAGCGAGGCGCAGAGGCACGAGCTCTCTCAGGCTCATTCTCAGTTCGAGCTCTGACTGACTCTCGAGCCACTTGAAAGTACATCCTTGTGTAGGTCAGAAACTACACAACACATGCTACTCTAGCGGACCGCTAACACGTAGAAGCTAACACATAGTTGCTTAGCCAGCAGGAATTTAAAAAAAAGTATTTTAAATGTATTTATTTACATGCATAACCAAATCATACATATATATATATCTATTATAACAATCAATAAAGACTCTGGCTCTGAGTTCATCAATAAATGAATTTATCTCTCCGATGACAGAAGAATATCCACCTCTCTGTGATGAAACCAACAACCATAGTCTATCAACTAGGTCATTGGGGTCTTCAGAATAATGTGTACACCTTCGTTTGGCATATGGTGGCACTTCATCGTCATCAATAGAATATGCAACATCACCGGATGTCACAGTTACGTTCTCAGCGTGATTGGTAGCATCGTCAGTGATTACTTAAAATGCACGGTGCAGGGTTGTTCTTCAAACCCTCTGACTGTCCGCATGATTCACGCCCTGCATCATCCATAGGTCTGTCTACACACACTGGTTTGGAACACCACACAGGCCGGCATAATATTATTGGTGCTCTAACGAACTGTAGTTTACATAATGAATCAGCAGGAAGGCTAGCCTCGCCGTGCGACAAGGCATGCTGCCTCGTGTCATGCAAAGGTGTATTACATTTACACATACCAGTATGTCTTTTGAGAGTATCACCTCTACCGAATGTTGCACCACACATATTACATGTTAGCAATAGTTTAGAGGTTGGTGCCTATATACACTCGCTCTGATCATGTCGATGTGTATTGCAACTTTTACTGAAACTTTGTCGCAGTAACTGCATTGTTCACCACATAGTTATTGTTGATCGATCGTCGAAGATTCACATGTAGTCGTAACCGATGGCACACCCTCAGTGGTTGGCATCTTCTACAAGCATTGACTCCACACTGCTGGCTCCAGACTGCTGACTCCACACTCCTCACTCACTATTTAACAACTGTGTGTGAAGTCTGCTGTAGCAGTAATTTATACTCCCCTTCTACTGGTTAAAGATGAATCTATGTGCTGTCATCGGCACATTATTGGTAAGAAAAAATCAGTGTGTACATATTTGCTAAATGGAGAGTACCCATTCGTCCTCCTTAACTCTAGATGGTTTACCGAAGCCAGTATCCAACCCGAACACTTGGCCATTATGCCTTCTTGACATATCGTGCATATATTATAAACAATCGTATCTTCTGCTGCAGATGAATGACCCAGATGAATGACTGTAGCAGTCGAAGTCTTGAAAGTTCTGGTGGCATTTTCATCATCGCAAGGCTCTGGTTTTATATAGTTACAGTCCAGCCACATATTACATCTGACAACACCATGTAATTCAACTGCATCGATAATTTGGTTTGTTAAATTAGGTGCCATACCTGTCAAGAATGAGCAAACAGTGTCCAGTGTAATTAACATATTCGGTGCAACAAAATCTCTATAACTCCCCCCCCCCCCCCCTTGTAAGAAGATCGGAGCAGGAAAAAAAACCATTAGCAGTAGGAGATGTCGAAGGCTTGACAGACCTCGTATCCTTCTCTTTTATGCCGTTTCAAATGACTACTTAAATCTTCATTGTGTACATACCTTATGTGACACCTATCACATTGATGTGTTATACGAACGGTGTTCTGCACACCCATACTTTTTTCATGTCGTCTAACATCGTATTCACATGTAAACATCTTGTCACAGTATTTACACTGCTGTCATGGTGCAAGGCTCTCAGCATACGAACCTGCATGGGTATTTGATAATCTTCTCCTGAGACCCTAACACAATCCAATATGTCTTCTCAGGTGCTCCATCGGACATACTGCGAGTTACAATTTTCACATGCGAACAGAGCATGCTCTGAATTCTGATGGCAATCAGGTTCATGATGCCTGCTGCTTAAGGTTTTCTTCTTAAAGTAGCTACTGCAACAACTCACTTGTTCCATCATCGAACATGTAATCCACAGCTGATTTTCATTCTCCGAGGTCTGAACGAAAACTGTGTGGGCCCACCTATTATGATTTCACCTCTACAGTGTTAACCCGACATGAGTATCAGCTTGAGAGCAAGGTTTTTTTTTTATCGATTTCTTCAACATGCGTGTATGTTCTTCGATAATTATCATGTCAGACAGAGCAGGGTGACTTGTTGCAAGATGACTTCTCAAGTCATCACATTGGGCAATCAGTGATGTACACATTTGCATGCGAACACAGCAACACTCTGATTCTGATGATAACTGGCATTGTGCTGTCTGCAGCTAGTTAATTCAGAAAAGGCCGTAACAACACAAATAAATGTCCTGTTCCATCATCATCGCCGAGCATGTTATCTACAGACTACATTCATTCTTCGCGGTCCGAACAGCAACTGAGCAGGCCAGCCTATTTCGACATATATTAAACCACTATGTATGTGAACCTAACATGAATACTTTAGTATCAGTACGAGAGCAAGTGCGCGACTTACATTTTTTTATTTAGTCCTTCATCCAGCAGGGAAATGTGCTTCAAGCCCTGCGCTCATTCCTTTATTTGACAAACGCCTAATTACGATGTGGCCCATACGAATTCATTCTCAACTGTAGATGATATTTCGTATGTAACGTCCAACCGGAACATTTTCCCATGTACTCTTCTTCGTCACTGCAAATCTTCTGTATACGAGGTTCTTTACTGCTCCATTTGCCTAAGGTATGTACAAATATCATTCGACGTGCCTGATGCAACGTATGTCTTCATGAAACCACGGGAGACAGATTATTTCAGTATGAGCCCATTTACATTGGGTAAGCTCGCAGCAGGTGGTGGTATAATAGTTTTTTATAATATGTACATGTTTTCATATGGTTGTCACTTGCCTAAGTATTAATTTTTGCTGATAGTAATGTATTTCGCATCGTGCTTCGACTGGAACGCATCTTATAGCTAGATAATATGTGAACAAATGTTTGCAATTTTAACACTGGCGAGTTAAGAGGCCCCAGCTCGACTTCATCAAACATGCTCCATGTATCTCATGTTGACATGGACTGGATAATTTACTGAATGTAATACCATAGTAGCAGCATAAATACCTTGATATATGTGCAAATTGTACATGTCCAGGATCGGTGTTGGCCGTTGTGATGGTAGTTGGAGTATCCACTATATCAGGTGCAGTCCATATTCTCGATGTCTGTGGAGAATGGCCTGCAATGTTCAGATGCAATTGTAAGCGTGCACCGGTACCCAATGTGGACCTACAGCGCTTAGCAGGCACGGGCAAGAGTCCATCACATGTTGAAAGATGACTCTTTAAGTTATCATGGTGTCAAAATTAAGTCTTGCACTATTCACATTTTAAGGTAAATTGCTTCGAGGTCATAACACAACCAGACTCATGTCGGTGGGTATTGTAGATGTTGGAAAATGGCTCTTGCTGAACCGGCACAAATGGTCGTCTAAAGTAGTTTCCATCATCGCTCGAGTCGATGTTCACTCTTTCAATAACAACTCACTTATGTCCCCACACACCCCACATGCTGTGTGTATATATATACACTTTTTTATTATTCCGCCAATGGAAGCTAAGCATTTTGTAAACATGGATTCAGTTAATGGTTGTATCTCGGTTACTATACTTACATGCAGCTGCAAGTTAGAATCGGAATTTCACATAATGAAAAATACTGTAACACTGGCCTCTTCCTAAGACAGACACATCGCTCATGTCGACGTGTATTGTTATTTATACTAAAGAGCTTACCACAATAGCTACATTGTTTTTGTCCTGAAGGAACGTTCAATCGAGAAGTTGGTATACCACCACCACCTCGTACGGCAGGCGTCTAACCGCCACAGGTTTGTTGCGTAGCAGGTACAAGGTCTTTACATTTTTTCATATGTATGCTTAAACTGTCTATATGAGTGAAATAACCGTGACATCGATAGCCTGTATGATATATATATTCAGCTTGTATTTATGCTTCATATGTCTCTCTGCACTGGGGACACGTGCAAATGTCCTGTTATATCAGTTGCATGGATGTCTAGGAGGTGATCCAGCCATTGGTTGCACTGTAGGGTCGTTTACTGATGTCGGTTTTTCACAAATATCTTCCCTTCCTTAAATTTCAACAAATAGTGTATGGCTTGAACAGGAAGGATTTCTTTGCATATTGTAATACGTCGTTTGAAGTTATCACATAGTCTAAAATGCGATTGACACTCTTTACAATACACATAAGAGCAGTTAATATTGCGAGGACAACCGGTGTCGTGTCGACGAGCATTGCAGCTTTTAGAAAAGGCTTTCTTGCAGTAGTGACACAGATAGTTTTCCCGAATATTTATCATCGTCATGGGAGAGCACGTTCTCTGTAGCAACTGTTCACTCATCGAAGTCCACATGGGAACTGGGGTGCAATTGTACAAAATTGAAATAACATACACTTGACACATATTTCCTAAATTGCATTATAAAAATTTTACTGAACATATTTTTGGCACTTTCTACAAAAACTGTAATATCGCAGTTTCCAATTAATCATAATCATTAATTAAATAATTGATTAAAAAACATTATAATGCTATGATTTCACGATGCAAAATATTCATGACTAGAATTCCGAGGGTAAGCACTCTCTTTATAAAATTTAATCAATATATATTTAAAGTGCCAAAACATGTGTAATTACTTTTAAAACAGCAAAAAATAGCGGTGGTTATGACCTTGATTTGTTTGGGCTGGCCGTCGACAAATATTTTTCACACCGAGACAATTGAACGTGTCTTGCCGCTTACAACACATTAAGTCGACTCGTCAGTCTTATCATCTTCCAAACTCATAATTAAAAAGGGACAGAAAGCCCTTTAAATAAATTCAAATTCAGTAACGCACTCCCCAACTACGTCTCAGAAAACCCTCAGGTCAGTAGGGTTATGACAATTAATTATTTCATGCGGCAACATCGCGCCAAACTACATGACTTTAAATTGGCCTTAACACCGGTGCCAGAAAAGTACATACGAACAGCTCGCAAATTAGCTTTAAAAAATGAAAGTACGATTCTTCAAGAGCACTTCAGTTGGATTTAAATCAAGGACTTCACATGATACGTGCTCTGGAGACAAAAGACCCATTAAAGAGCACAAGCAAATCAAATAACACTTTAAAACTCTATAAAAGCAATAAATCCGTACGGTGGCACCCCAGCAAAATTTGCTAAAAACATTCTGAAAATAATTACGGGGCCAAACATAGCACCGTACTGTAAAACTTTACATACATAATTTAAATAATATTAAATACCAAAACACTTCTCCCCGCGCTAGTCTGGACAGCCAAGTCTACATGCACAAAACTGCAATGGGCCAACCAAATGTGGCAGGGGCAAGCAACCTTAAAGGAATATTCCTAAAGAGCTTCGAAAATATCTACCAAGCAAATATGCGTATATTTAAAACTAACGAACTGAAACATCAAACAAACCATTTACCATTAATGCCACTCTAACCTCCAACTACTCTAGCTATTCGAACTAAATGCATCAACTCCTCTAAACACAAATTACAGCCCAAAATGATTTAAAAAACTGCCGTTCAAACTCACCACCTATCGTTCCGTCTTGGGTACACATTTTCTAAAAAAAAAAACTAACATTATCACTACTCATTGCCCCTAAACACACTTAATTTATGAAACGCCATTACTTTTTAGGCCGCACATAAGAATCGTTGGTGATGACTCGTGTCGTTGAGTATTCCTGCAGACATATGTTCCATCTGGCGAGCTGGTGAGAGGCGAGGTGCTGAGGTGGAAGGTCGGTATAGCAATCAGACCATAATTTTAAAACTTAGGTGCGTGGCTGGAGTAGGAAGGTGACGGGGGAAACCAAGGAACAAGGAGTGGAAGCCGAGCTGGTCATAGAACAAGACTCTGGGTGCTACCAGCAGTAGCGGCGGTGGCATTAACCAGTATAGAGGGCAGCATTGCTGCAATACTATGGCTAACATATTACTAGTTTAACTACTACTACTTTAAGGTTTATGTATTTTTAAGGATATGTACACTTTCGGTGTTGGAAGCTAATTTAGCACTCTTCCAATGTGCATTACACCATTCCCTAAAATGTGGTGTGTCCATAACAATACTACATCCTTTCAAACACTGTGTACACAGGAGAAAGTCAACTATCTCCTTGTCCTGTTGTAGATATGCAGGTAGATGTTTGTTGTTATACCTTATTTCATGTCGAGCATATGCCAGAAGGAATTCTTTAGGCAAGAATGTGAGATCAGTTTCTTTGTCGAGTGCTGCAAATGAGTTAAGCTTTCCATATCATACAATAGCTCTTAGAATCTTCTGCCTGGTAGAACAGCATGCCGCCATTTTGACAGTGTCCCACAACATGTGTTTGTACCTTAGCTACTCATCAGCCAATATGCCGACTTAAAATGATACACTCTCTTGTCTGTCAGAGCTCGAACGACAGACTAACTGCAAATGAGCCAGAGAGTTCATGTGACTGTGTATATACCCTCGTTTTATGCAGACACAAAAATCCTTATCTAACATGGGAAACACACCAACAAGGAAGCGGAAAATATTTGTCAGGTGTAGGATTCGAACCTATGCTCCCCACACAGGGAACCAGATTTTAACTCAAGCACCTTAGACCTATTTGACAATCTGTATCAGTAAGGAAATTACAAGTCTTATTTAATGTTGTACTACATGTGTGTGTGTGATGTGGTTACGAAATGTGTTTCTTTTTTACTTCCAAATTTGAGCGATGGTAATATTGATTATGATACAATACATTATGTACGCTATGTACAGAGAGGGTATGACTGCCCTTCATTGCTCACATTAAAGTCTCTGTACATGACGAACCACGAGTGCATGTCATGCCCGAACGTGCTACTACTGTGGTCTAGGACTCTGAACATTCAATGGTGGCAGTGGCGAGGGACAAAGTACAAGTTATAAAGGTCGGACAGAGTATGAATACTAAGGCTCGGTGCTTGGGTAAAGTATGACTGTGTATAATTATGGACATGGAATGTCAGAGGCTCAGTACACTAGTGTGCAGAGACTGCCTCTAAGTAAATGCAAAGAAGGTTTGGTGTGCAGGCTAGGTACACGAGTGTGGGTAGGTCATGAAGACAAAGTATGACCACCTGTAAGTAAGTGTAGGTTGGTGTATGACCACCGATAATTGGAGGCTTGGTACACAAGTGCGGGGAGGTCATGAAAACAGATATATAATTTGGTTTTCATGCTTTTTTGGTTTTACAGCCAACTATGCTTATAAGTCGACATATACCATACTTGACCACTCGTCTCTTCTACTCGTCTGGGACAATTCCCATGTTATGGATTTTATGACTATAACTAAAATGGTTCGGAAATAACAGCAAACTATGCTTATAGGTCAACATATGTCATACTTCACAATTCGTCTCTTCTCCTCGTGTGGCCGATGCCCATTTTATGAAAATGAAAACTATAACTTAAATGGTTCGGAAATTATAGCCAGCCATGCTTATACATAGACATAAGTCATCCATACCCCTCGATCCCTCTCTGTTGTTTGAAACGATGTCCATGTTATGAATTTGACGACTATAACTTATACGGTTCAGAATTTACAGTCAACTATGCTTTTAAGTCGACACTGAGCGTACTTGACTGCTCATCTCTTCTCATCTAGGGCGATGCCCATGTTATGAATTTGATGAGTATAAATTAAACAGTTCGGAAATTACAACCAACTTATGCCTAAAAGGTGACATAGGTCATACTTGACCACTCGACCCTTCTCGTCGTCTGGGGCAATGCTCATTATGAATTTGACAACTATACCTTAACCAGTTCGGAAATTATAGCCAATTATGCTTATATGTAGACATATGCCCTACTTGACCATTCATCTCTTCTCGTCATCTAGGAAGATGCTAATGTTGTGAATTTGGCAACTATAACTTAAATGGTTTGGAAATTACAGCTGTCTATGCTTATATTTAGATATAGGCCATACTTGACCCCTCGATCCTTTTCGTTGTCTAGGGC
Source organism: Dryococelus australis (assembly GCA_029891345.1). Lineage (NCBI taxonomy): Eukaryota > Metazoa > Arthropoda > Insecta > Phasmatodea > Phasmatidae > Dryococelus > Dryococelus australis. The sequence continues at coordinate 92,663,958 of CM057009.1, read as the reverse complement.
GATACCTATGTTGTGAATCTGACAACTGTAACATAAATGGTGCGGATCTTACAGCATACTATGCTTATACATAGACATTAGCCATACTTGATCCCACAACCTCTCTCATAGTCGGGGTTGATGCTTATATAATGAATTTTGTAGTCGTTTCTCCAATGGTTCGGAAATGACAACCAACTGTGCTTATAAGTGTTATAGACACAGACTTCAGGAAGAGGCAGTGGTGCACGAGATCAGAAATGTAAGTTCGAGACTTTCTGGTCGGCTTGATGCCTGCAACTGGCTTACTAAAATGGTTGACATCTTCAGATGGCTGCCAGTTGTCCTGCGGCCACCATATTGTTGGTCAGTGGTGCTTGGGATCTAAAATGGCGGTCCTGTAGTGATGCCCCACATCCCATGTGAGTCATTTACCACCTTGTGAAGTCATCATCTAGATTATGCTAATTAGGACAAAAATGGTCATCAGTACTGGCTGCCAAGATGACCACACTTGAGCGGTGGTGGAAATCGCTCCTCCTTATTGAGGCATTTACCACCTTGATAGGTTACCTGCTGGATTACACTAATTAGGACAAAGATGGATGTGGTACTGGCTGCCAAGATAGCCGCCATTGGCAGGAGGGAAGTTCGGGAACTTTTGTCTGATAAGAAGAAAAAAATAAGTTTTTCGTGCGCCAAATCGGCTGTTTTGTTAGGGAAAACCGACAAAAGGGACATTTTTCCCGCATGACAATACCTTACTTGGCTGGAGGCAGGCAGTCCACCAGTCCTGAGCAGCAAGAGTCTGCATCAAAATAGGCTATTTTATACTACGCTCTTGATTGCTTTTAATACACCACGTATATTAGGAACACAATTTCAGAGCACTAAAAAAAAAACTGTTCTAAATGGTCAATGCTCGACATTTCATTCGTATACGAACCGCTCGCCTTACTGTTCGAAATGTGTTTTTGCTATACTCGAACACTCACCTCGCCTACGTATAGAAACCGGCACTCGTCTAATGGCGGGCACCCGAATTGGGTGTTAGGTATGCGAGTAAGCGTAAGAATAATGATAAAATAAAAATATTTTAACGACTCTATTTTCTAAGAAGTGCTCAGTAACGTGTAAAACGAATAATGATCTGTAATAATACCAATCAATTACATACAAGTAGATAGTTTATAGGGAAACGGGGACACAGGCTGCAGTGTGAGGCTCATCATCACACAAAATCGTACGTTTTACCCCAAAAAAAACTGTCTTAATTTCTCTTTTCCCCTAAAATTTTCCCTTTTTTCCCCGAAAATTTTCCCATTTTTCCTTAAAAAGGGCTTTATTCTCATTGTGGGTGACGCGCATCCTCAATGTGGGCAAGATACCCGAAACTCACCCATATAATGGCGAGTCAATTAAAAAAATATTTTAATTAATTATTTTTATAAATTTAAGTATATTTTTATACTTAAAAAATATAAAGTTGTAGGTATTAGGAATTATATATAGCAGGACTCGTATTTTCAAGGCGCATACGATGGCTATGTCAAAATAAAAATATTTAAATTAATGTTTTCTTAATTTTAAATATATTTTTATAATTAAAATATTTAAAGACATAAGTATTAAGTGTTATGCATCCCCGGACTCTTCTTTTCAAGGCGCATACGATGGTGATTAATAAAATTACTTTACTAAATTTATTTTTTAAATTTAAATATATATTTATAATTAAAAAATTTAAAGACATAATCATTAGGTGTTATACATCACCGGACTCGTCTTTTCAAGACGCATAGGATCGTGATGTACCATCGTTCTGTCGCGGTTTTTCATGCTCTGTCATTCAATGTTGTCTCTCTCCTTCCCTCTCTTTCTCTCTTTCGTTTCTCTCATATCCCTCTCATTCCATCTCTTTCTCTCTTGTCTATCAATCCATAGGTTTTCTCGGAGTATTCCCATGTTTTGTTGTTTAATTTCTCTTTCTCTGTTGTCTCTTACATTCGCTGTCTCTCTTTCCTTTCCTTCTTGTCTCGCTCATTCGTTCTACCAATTACTCACACTTATTAGATTAGTCAGATTTTCTCCACTCCACCATCAGCTTAGTTCCTTAGTCGCTTGCTAAAGTGCGAGAATCACTAGGGTATATATTTATTTCCGAATTTAAATATGTAATTTTCCATACACAAGAAGGTATATAAAATTATTCTAAAGTACATACCATGCAGGACTTTGTAAAAACATATTCTAATTTTAATACATTAAAAATCAATTCAATCAATATGGTTTTAATATTAACTTTATTCAATTCGTTTTTACTTTTGTACGAATATTAAGTCACCTAGCCTTGTAACCACGCACGTATTCACGCGGTGATAGGCCCCGCGAGCCAGCCATGACATTCGCTAACAGTAATGTCATCAGCAGGTGTCGTTTGGGAAGGGAGTGGAGGGAGGGACAGAGTGTAAATGACTCCGAGACAAGTGCTTGCGAACTGAAGCGACCACTCGCGCTGCTGTGCTGTCCTGCCAATCAGATTTCTATTAAGTGATACTTGTATAAATAATTAGAACTATTTAAATAAATTTTATTTATCATTTGAAAAAATGCCCAAAAAAGTCTTTGAAAATACAGGGAAAATGTATTTTTAATGCATTTGTAATATAAATACCATTCAATGAGCTTAAAATTCGTAAATTTCACACTTTTCTCATAACAGCTGGTAACATTCAAAAAAGAAAAAAAATTCTTATTCTCTGATAGAACTTGAACCCGTAACCTTTGAGTTAGAAGTCAGACATGCTAACTGATGGACCACCAGATTCTAACTTAAAGTACTTAAATCTTGTATTAAAGTTATTTCGTAACTTTTTAAATCTCATTTACCAAAGCCCACATTCATTTTTTTATACTCATTAAAAAAAATGATGTATCAAGTCGGGCTGTAAGCTAACTAATATTTATAGTCCAGGTGAATATAATTTGCTATCTATTAAGACCAGGCTCAGTAAATTCAGTTTGCAAGCATAATTTATAGCTCCAGGAATTTATTTTAAAGCCCTTTATAGACAAAGTGATTAGCCTATATATTTGCTTCATAGTGATACTTCTAATGGAAATAGTTATAACAGACTGGTTATGATACATGATTAAAATAAGAGAATACAAAAAGTTCAAATAGTTTGGTTTTTAAAATTCATAAATTTTTTTTTAAGTTGTATTGAAATTGTATGTAGAGTACAGAAAAAAGTTCTCTCGACTTCATTGCAGTCTGCTACCTTCAATACAATCTTATATATTGTTAGTTATTCACTGCCTCTGATATTTTTCGTAGGCACAACTTTCCTACTCGGATTAAATTAAATTTATGTATAAGTCAATAAACCAAACACCATTATATTCTCTATATAACAAGCAGGATAAAACGCCAGTGATAAATTAAATACTCTTTTTATTTATATATTTACATACTTTAGACTACAAACATAAAAACTGATTTCTTAAATTTTCCACATCATTCATTCTAGTGTCTTTAAAGCATAATATGCTAGTACGTAGCTCAAGACAGACCATTCTAGCAAACATCTAACCAGAACCATTGGCCATATATTCTTCTCGACAAAGTTTCACGACTGCCACTGTTAAACAGCTCTATAAAATGAACCAGATGGCTTCTACACTTGCAAGCAGGCACCTTAACATTCAGTGTTCCATATCAAAAGAATTAATGCATGATTTCCATTATAAAGCAATGAAAGTCAGATATGGAGATAAAATTGAATTATGCTTTCAAGATACCGACTCGTACTTTAATAACATAAAAACACAGGATTTTTACGAACACATGAAGTCGATGTTATATAAATTTGATACAAGTTATTGTCCAAAGGACAATATGTATAACACACCACAAGTAAATAAAAACGTTTTAGGCAAAATGAAAGATGGATATAATGGCAATATAATTAAAGAATTTGTTGGCTTAAGAGAAAAAAAAGTATGCATATAGAGTTGACGATAAAGAAAATAAAAGAGCAAAATGCGTGAAAAGAATGTGTAGTTAACAACAGAATTACATTTGAGGATTATAAAAAGTGTGTGTTTGATGATAAAATACAATATAGAACAATGAATTTAATAAGGAGCGAGAAACCCTAAATATATACAATCGAAGTTAATAAAATAGAATTAAGTCATTGTGATAAGAGGTTTTACTACAAAATAAAATGTATATATTGCCTTATGGATATCAAAATGTATAATTTTATTAATGAGAGGTGGGATAAATTTCTGAAAGAAAAGTTTTATATTTTATGTACTTATGTACTAGCATAGACGCCCTTTAAATTTTCTAGTAAAACTGTTATATTATATGATGAGAAGAAGCTTCGTTTTGGAGATATTAAAAGGGGCCATAAAAACAGGCTCCCTTCAAATATACAATCTAACACAATATTCACATTATAATTTAGACCTGTAAAACTTACGGGCCCTGTAATATTTAAATGAATATTTTAAACATCTTTAATTTCCAAATCAATGCCAATATCAGAACCATCAAAATCAATTAGTTTAGGGCCTACCATTTTCATCTCTGATTTCTAAAACAATGTGATTAAACCGCTCATTATATATTCTATAAAAAATTGGATATGCAGGCTCATAACTAATATAATATCTAAAACCAAACATTGTTTTTCGTGGAAAACTATCAATTAGGTCTGTTTATAAATGATTAGATTCATCATATTTTGTAAACATGCCATATGCCAAGTTACAATGAACATTTATTGTTTTATATGGATTAAAATAAGGTAATTTAGTACCTACAACAATTTTGTCTTTTACAATAGCCATATTAATTTCAAAACCAAGCATATGAGATAGTCGATCGTCAAGTTTAATAACAAACTGAGATTTAAGCGATATTCTGTTTTTCACATTGTCTGCTGTCAATTCAATGTTAATTGTTGAAAATGGATCGATTGAATTTATAGCTTCTTTATCTTCACTCTAAATCAAGTGCACATTTAAAAAAAACCATTGAGCAGGGTTTTTTTTAGTTAAATTTATGCTAACTCAGGCTAAATTTTTTTACGAAAATTTTTGAGTAACGTCCATTAAAAAAACATTGAGCAGGGTCCATTTTCGGGTCAGATTTAAGCAAAATCAAGCAATTTTTACAAAACTTTTTGAGCAGTCTTTTTTTTTTTACAAACCCCATTGAGCAGGGTCCATTTTCAGGTCAAATGTAAGCTAAATTAAGCAATTAAATTTGGGGGAGTGCAATAGCGTAACACAATAATTAAGCTAAAAATCAAGCAAATTAAGGTCATTTAGAGCAAATTTGGCCTATTTTTGGCGCGAGAAGGCCTTTGCTCAATGGTTTTTTTTTTAAGTGTGCTGAGTTGGGTTACAGATTTGGATGAAATAAGCTTGATTTTGGCCCTGATTTGCTTGATTTTGGGATTAAAATTAAAGAGATGAAACATGTCTCCAGTAGATTTTGAAGAAGGTAGCTTGAAAGTGAGAAATTTGCTAGAATTTTTGCCTAGTTATTGGGTTGCTCTTGTATCCGCATATATATCCTTTTGTTCCACCCACTGTAACGCATGTAAACCATCTGCTCTACCAACCAACACCAGACTAACATAGCTCAGCAATAAGTTTATCTGTTTAAGTTTACCCTTACCAAAAAATTTACTTACCACTCATACTTTCTGCCCTACTGGTCGATGCCAGTCAAATATATACTGGCCACCCGTGCCATCCATTACATAACCCAAGAAATACCCGACCAACCAACACCCAAATTCTTAACTAAAGAATTCAACTGCACCACCCAATTCATCAAGCATTATACCCATCATTACTTGAGCAACTATAGAGCTGAGCCAGCCCATAACATAACATCCATTCTACTTTTTCTACCAACAAACACCGTTCATACCTACCAACCATACCATCCACTATAACTCTAGCTTACCTCAAACATTCGTCCACACAGACGATACAAAGTAAACATACAGGCCATACCAGTGACACAATCAACATCTTCTCATACCATCCACAATGCTGGCCGACACCAGTCAAAATACAATAACCACCAATAATATCAAACACTTCAACTCAAGCATGCCTTAGAATTACAGGACTCACCAAAACACACATACTGTCCACACCGTTCGACATACACCAACAATCGCAAAACAAATATTCTGGGAAACATATCACCCAAAATACAATCCATGATAACCCAAAACATATACTTGTCACTATACCACCATGCCAACCTTTATAACTCTAGTCATACCATGCCAAATAACATGTCAACACACATAACAAACGAAAATATCAATTCAACCTTACCACCCATACCATCTACTCTACCAACCGTCATCAGCTGAAATATGATACGCACCACTGCAATTTAAATATATTGCCCCAGGCTCGGCTATATTACTGTTCTAACACCTTTAAACTAGTAATATATTTGTCTTAATTTTGCACTGAGAAATTATGTAATACACATTTTCTTACAGTAATCCAAGAATAATATTAACTGTAATATAACCGATTTTAAACAAAAACAAATTATTCTAACCACTACGGTTGAATATGTCGGGTTACCAAATTTGGGGTAGAAGTTGCACTGTGGAAGGCCATATTAATTTATATATTTATAAGTGTAACAGACCCTTTTTTTTTCAGAATGGCGGCTTTAAAATAATTTAACTACGAAACTATGTAATCGATTTTAACTAAATCTTGTCTACTGCCAATAACACTCATCAAACGTGTTAATACATAACATTTTGTCCTTTTATGGCGGTCGTCACATGAAAAATATGGAGGTTTTAGGCCCTATCGAGGGAAACAATCGCCAAAAGCTTCATACATTTAGCGCTAAGGTAGGCTATGAAACCATTCATTTGTTTTAAGTGGCTCAGAATCTTACTGTCACAAAGATGGCATTGCAAATATTTCAGGTTAGTAAACCCTATGATTCATAGCATTAAATTTATTACATCCAAAGTTAATACTCCTAAATGCAGTTATTGCACGCTAGATTACAAAATAATTTCTGGGTTCCAATCCTGTGTAAGGCACGTGCGTATAGACCATTCATGGTAAAGTGAGCAATTTTTAAGGCCCTGCTAAATTTTTCCTTCCAGTCAGTTTCTATCATTGCGCCTTTTTTAAAAAATAAATGTTGCCATAAGACTAATAAATAGAGCATATACATTTCGTCACACTCAAAAGTTTATACCTGAGGCTGCAATAGAATACATTTATTAACGACTAATGTCCATTGGGAGGGCCTTAAAAAGTGCACGATTTACCGTGACTAGCCTATATTTATAATTGTCTCACTAGTGTTCGATATAAGACAACTGTAATGTTCAGCATTGTACACTCTAAATCTGAATCAGTGAGAATTTCACTGTTTCAATCAGTTAACAGCACTTGACTGATTCAACAGTCTTTTCAGTGAATTTAACTGATGAATCAGAGGAAAAAATACCATATTTCCTTCATTTATTGATTCAGTGATATTTTCCACTGATTTTTAAGTAATTTTTTTCACTGTTTTTAGTGGTTTGATTTTTAACTGATGGATCAGTTAAAGAGTGTGTAAAGATAGCCCTCTAACAACGTTTACAAATGGCCGTTAAACAACGTGTATCAAGTGAAATAATCACGAATAAACTAATAAAACAAATACAAAAAACTTTCAAAAATGTGTTTCGTCTTTCAAAACACCATTTTACGAGGTAATATGAACATTTAGCCTTTCATTCTGCTTTTACGTCTCTCTTTTTTTTTTTTTTCATGTAATCATCTCAACGTCCTATTTGAAGGTATAAACTTCATATAATGTGAAGGGAGTGCACTCATATCTACTGTTTGTTTTAACAATTCTAAAGGTACCAAACAAAGGGAGTAAGTACATTTCACATTTCTACGATTTCGGTAAAGTTTACAAGACACATATTTTCCTCCAATGTTCAAAGTGTAATTGGAAGTGCAGGTGGTAAGATAACGTACTTACTATTGTTAGTTTATTTATTTCACGTAATTATATGTCTAAATTCAATGAAAACAATATTTAATTCACCACTGCAGTCGGCCGTCACTAATTCAATCAGTGAAATTTTTTCACTGAAACAATCGGTGGTTTTCCAACGATTCTAAGTGGAGCCATTTTCACTGTTTCGAGTAGTTGAATTTCACTGCCTGCCGTATAGTAAATACTTCATACTTCGTGTAGGTGCAAACCTTCAATTACAGTTTATAAGCATAAGTGAATAAAATTTCTCATTGTAGTGTGACAAACTGCAGTGCCTGAAAAACCTGTTCACGTTAAAATAAGAGAAGCATCGAATAAAATATATATTTATTGATCTTAGATTATGTTTACAGTGTACGTGTTAGAATAGTTTCACGGCACGTTTGCCGAGTACTCTTATTTTGCCATCACATCTAATTAATTATTCCTTTTCCGCGAACTGGTATATCTCATCCCAGAAAGCCATACTCTTCTCTTCGAAGTTCTTTTCCAAGTTTAGCTGAGTGTCGATATTCATGTAGTATCGATCTGTCGATGTAGTCGGCCGCCACAACGTCTGGTATGAAGGGTTCCTGTAAAGCGTTCAAAGATATTATAATAAATCTGTAAAGCGTTCAAAGATATTATAATAAATTTCATTAAACAAAAAATTGTAATATCTGTGAACGCATGAATTTGCATGATTACATTGCCACAAAACACCCCAAAAAGTGAAATACATAAACATAACTCCTAAATATATGTAAAGGTTTGCTTTTGTAAATATTAAATACATGTGTGTATTATATATATATATGCAGGTAAATATAAAGATTGGAATAATTATGAAACACCCTGACTTTGCAGACAGTAATATTAGCTGTGTGGTTTCAAAACACTAAGAGAGTGACGATTTCCTGGACAATCTTCAACGATAACCCCAAACATTCGTAGTCGCATAAGATTAACCTGGGAAGGATTTCATCTCACTTAGAAACACCTTTAGCTCAGCAACCAACCCGCCCTAAAAGAATGCTCGGCAGTTAGCACCGCACTCGACTCTGCATGCTACATCTGCTCCAGCACTTCACCTACCTACATTCTCACACCCTCCCCTCCCATCTTTCTTCATAATGAGCTATAATGTGATTATCTACACCTGATGTCTAATACACCAGCTCACAACTCCACCCACTCAACTGCCCACACACCCCCTCTCCTCTTCTTCCGCCGCAATTAGCTCCACCTGTTCTATCGCTCCACAATCGCTGCACTGCTCCATAGTGCCATGTGATTAACCTGGGAATGGTTTTATCTTACTTTCTCTTTCTCCTCCTCAATCTGTTCCAACCCTTCACTTACCCACACACCCACATCCTCCCCCATACACTGCCCACTCCTTCACAATGAGATGTACTGTAATTAGATCAGGAACTAGTTGGATGAAAGCTGCGATGTTCTAGGCTCTCCAACCTCCACTCATATGCCTATTTACACCTGATCCCTGTTACACTGACACCCCTATGCGCCCCTTCACCAACACACACAACAAACACCCTTACCCCTCATCCTCCTCCTCTCTCCTCATATATTGTTAATACTCTCCCCACACCTCTCCTCTGCTCCCCCCCCCCCCCCCCAAACAACCGGCACACAACAGTTTCCCATCCATTCATTTTCGTACGAGATATACCTTATTCAGTTCCAGACTTTATTGCTGGAAAGTGCTGCTGTCGTCATCATAGGCTGTCAGCCTAGTTGTAGAGTTGACCGTCAGGAGCACTGATGTTTCTTAATGGCATTATCGGCTGCTAGATAGCGCGCAAGCTCGATGTTTCGATTACATTGATGTCGCATCGCCTGCCAGAGAGCACGCGAGTCGCTCGCCCGCCACAGATAAATGTTGCTTAGTGCTATTATATGTTACTACGAGCTCTGAGATCGGCTGTTAAGCTTAAGGAAATTTTCTGCATAATATATGTATTGTGTTAGTACAATATAAAAAGGTTTGCCTTTGCACGCTTTTGTACCACTGAACCTTACGTCGCCAGAATTTTTACTGACACTTTTGTCCTCACGACCACGAGAGCTTGGACCACAAATCAAGTTTAATAAGGTATGAACATAAAGGAACACGTACGAACACACACATTCAGAATGAATATGTAGTATATATCGTGATTGAACAATTGATTAGTTAAAGCAGTATTAATATAAAAAGTGATGTATTTATATTAATATATGTATATAATGGATTAAAATGGACAAATATACATGTATGAGGTGATATGCATAATAAAAAGTATTTTAAAGGAGATTTAGTTTATGGGGTCACAACAGTCAAATATTCACAACATACTTTTTTAAAATAATATTATCACTTTAAATTAAAAATATAGTTATTAATTTTAATAAATGTACCGAGTAACATGTCAAAAGATTCGTATATATTAGACAGATAAGAATATGACGTCAGAAAAAATGATTATGTAACTATAACTGTTACCATATTCAATTTTAGTAAGCATAGAAGAACTATTTTTTATTTTTAAATTAATTATGTAACCACTCCGAGCATCAAACACCACACATCGTTTACCTTTCAAACGGTCGTTTAAGTCCTGAACCCTTTCTACCAATATCAATTTTGAGTTAAACCATTTTATAAATATTGGCATAATTTCCGAACCATTAATGCTATGGCCATCAAATTCATAATATAGACACCATACCCAACATGCACCATAAGGCTAATGTCATTTAGACCGTAGAACTTTTACACCAAAGTAAATTAGGTGTTAAAGCCCTTTTAAAAATGTAATCATAATTTCCGAACCGCTGGAGCTATAGGGATCAAATTCATAAAGTATGCATCATATCCAATATTCAACACGATGCTAATCTCATCTAAGTCCTAAACCCTTTCTGGCAAGGTCAATTATGCATTTAAGCTATGGTAATAAAATTCATAATTTAGGCATCGTACCTGACATTACAATAATGGTAAGGTCATTTAAGCCCTAAACTATTTCTGACAATGTCAAACATATCTAAAAACATTTTATAAGCATACTTACTCATAATTACCCATCTACCGAAGGTACACTAATCAAATTCATAACATACACATAAATCCAATCAGCAAACAAGACTGCAAGGTCAAACACAACTAAAAATATTTTATAAGCATAGTTACTCATAATTTCCGAATAGTTGATGCTATAATTATAAATTTCATAACACACACATCAACCCCAAAAACAAACAAGACTACAATGGCAAACACAAATTAAAACCTTTGGTAACCATAGTTAAACATAAACTTAACAAATGCATACTCATCAAAGACATATATATCCACATAATATTTATTTTATTTTCGATGTTAAAAATACTTTATTTGTGAGTTGGGTACCTGCTTAGAGCATAATGTAATAGTAGTTTTGGGTTATCAAGTTCGAGTCTCGGTCAGAAAACCTAATATCATTTCATGTCCTAATTTAACCAAAATTTAGTGCTGATTTGTATTCCTGCTTATAGTAATTAATGTATTGTTAGTTTTGGATTACCGACTTCGATTCCCAGGCGACTCACTCAATATTTTAAAAAAATCTAGGAAATGCATTCTTATGCATTCACTCACACTCCATGTCTATCGTGTTACCTGATCTGTGTTTACTGCTCAACTAACATGTTACATGTTCGATTCAACTGATGAAGCTCGAAAATGGTTGAGGGAATGAAGTTATATTACATAATAGTGTAATTAATGTAAACGTGAAAATCCACACTTGCGTAAACATGGAATGAATATTTACTAGATATGCACATAAACACATGAATAACTAACAACTAAACATTCACCAAAGTAATATGTCCTCTCAGCAAAACAGCCAAACTTCAACTGTCATATACCTTTTCATTTGTTTCAGAATTTGTAATTTATATTTCTATTAGGGATGGAATGTTTTAAACTTACACTATTTTAGCATTCACTATACACACTTATTAAATATGCACATTATATGTAGAGATACATACTTACACCCGCAAGGAACGTTAGTTCAAGACCATAAAAATGTTGTCCATATGATATTTTCAAGCGAGAACACTTCATACTTTATTCCTGTGAGGTCAATGAACCCTAACAGTAAAAAAAAAACGTGTATGTGGCTTCAACATGTACCAACACCCACACGCCTAATATTTCCAATTAATTACTCTGATAAAACATTTAATCATGCGATAGCAAAACACACCCATGTGCACACACACACACACACACAGAATAACACAAACTCATAAAAAAATAACCTACAATATTCTAATTGGCAAACCCAGTCAAACCAAGACATGTTCCTAATGAACCAAATTGACCCAATTAACCAAAAATGATTCGAAATAAACCAAATCCACCAAAATTGATCCAAAATTACCAAAATCTACTCCAAAACACACACGCACAAGTGCACACCCAAACAACTCATTCGCACATGCCATACCAGGCAATAACCAAACCCCATACCAACAAACATTACAAGCAAAACTAAATACTTACTGTAACGACTATATTAAAATATTATACAACTAAAATGAATAAAGTATGCAAAAACAGACAAGATCATATTATGAAACCATTTCAAACTATAACACTAACAACTTAACACAAAATTGCAAAACCCCATACGACCTAACTTAACAAATAAAACAAAACACTTGACAAATATAACAACATATCATACAACAGAAAACAACAAATCTCCATCAACTGTCTTCCAATACACATTATCACACATAATCTAAAGTATAATGACATGCAAAAAGAAAAAAGCCATACCAAGATTCCGTATTTCTAATTTACTATATAACATCATTTAAAACCAAATTAAGACCCAAATAAAACTCTCGTCGCACTCAAATCATGCTATCCCATGCTACACATAGCACTCAAAACATGTTTACTACATAAAAAGTCCATAATCAAAGAATGTTTGTTAAGACATGTTCTTTTTAACGGTTGTTTTGATCCTTCTAAGATACTTATATATTATTTGAATAACAAGTATTTACACAATTAAACCTTCTTTCATTGCACAAGAAGCCTAAGTGTTGTTTAAATGTAACTATATTTATGAATTTTGAAAATAATTACAATTCAAGCATACATACTGATTTTGTCAATACTTCAACCTAAACACGGGCATGTACAGTTATACTAACATAGTCTTTGTATCAATTCCCAAAGATATAAATAAGCATATATGAATTACTATGTGCGATATTTGCTTAAACCCACTAATCTTAAACATTAAATATTAAATAATTCTTTAAAAGTAACGTTCGTTTTTTCCATCTTTATGCTAAAGACATGCAATTTAATATAGTGTAATAACATACACTAAGTACTCATTACACAACCAATATCAAATTTACACAATGCAAGTCGATGCATTACCTAACATACCCTATCATAACAAAAGGAATTTTAATCTTTCTTTATTATTCTAGGAAGACTGTTTTGTGAATGGCTAACAAATTATCGCAAGCTATCGAAGAATGCCATGTTTAATGTTATCTATACAGTTAAACATTTTGAGAAACTTCAAAAATTTGTATCGATCATAATAGGTTTGGCTTACATCGGGGCAGTTGAGAAGACACATTATCAATCATTAAGAGTAGAAAATTTATATTCGCATAACAAAAATACATATTTAGTGAGAATATTTAGATATAAGTAGTATATACATAGTGATTCAAGAACCATACAGGGAAAGTAGATATTTCTTTTAATCGCATATAAAGTAAATTAACCAAAGTATTAGCGTAATAAATATCCAACTGCAAGTAGTATGGACGTAACGAGATGAAACCAAATACCCATCGACCAATGAAAAACAATAACAAAAAAATAGAAAGGAATACAACTATAGTTTTTAGAATATACTCATTGCTTTATTGCAAGTCAAACTCACTTTTTAAAACTAGTATTTACATACTGAAAAACTAATATGAATAATTTCACTCTAAATACCATATCCAGTGCTAACATCCGACTAACTTGTGTTTACTATTATGCATTACTTATATACTTGACATCTTACAACACATTACACAACAAACACCTAAACTATATGCCTTTCCATTAATTATCTCACTCTATATTCAACTCCATACAGCATTCGTTATCACTCTACACCAATCTACCACAGCTCATCGAAAACAAAGAACTACTAACCCCAATACTCCATCAGTCCGTCATCTCTGGAAGGTTCAACTCGCTGAAATTGTATAGGCGAGTGCTTTATCTAGGAAGACTACACAATCACAAACTGCATAACATATTGTATGTAATTAAACCATAATGCTATAAAAATCTTTTTTCAAAAATTCATACACTTTAGAAATGACACATTCAACCTTAACATGTATGAAATTACTATTACTCTACACATCGAACCCCAATCCTCAATCTTCAATCATCAAAAATCATTCATTATTCCTAAAAAATTGTTCCTTATTCATCAAAAATAATTTATTAGTTCTCAAAATTAATTCCTTATTCCTCAAAAGCCATTCCTTTGCCCTCAAATTTTGTTCCTTATTCATTAAAAATTATACATTGTTCCTCAAAAATCGTTCCTTATTCATAAAAATAATTCCTTATTATTAAAAAATCATTCCTTACCATCCAAAGAACATATCTAACATGCTTTCGCAATACAACAAAACATACATAGATCTATTCAAACCCACCCACACATACACACAACAGAGGGAGAGAGAGAGAATAACACATACTCATACACAAAGAACCTAAAATATTCTAATTGGTAAACCCACTCCACACAATACCTGCTTCTAGTAAACCAAATTGACCCAAATTAACACAAAATAATAAAAAAACAACACATATAAACCAAAAAATCACCCAAAATGATCAAAATCTACTCCAAAAACACACATACATAAGCACACACATTCCCATGACATTCTATTTGGTAGAAAACATTTTCTATAATAAGTACTTATGTTAGCCTCATCTCATAGACAATATTCACTTACAACTTTAACTTTAAAATTCACCATACATTGTAATAATTTGAGGCACTCATTTATTATTCAGACTTATATTTATAATAATGTCTTTTATATTACAATATCCCATTTTTCAATGTTTCATTCACAGAAACAGAGAGCTCAACATATCGCCAATCTACACACACACACACACACGCCAATCTTTAACAATTTCCATCAATCTTTGTCAATCTTTGCCATTCTTTACCAATCTTACCAATGTTTCCATCAATTCTTACTAATGTTTACCTATCTTTACCAATATTTCCATCAATCCTTACCAATATTTATCTATCATTACCAATCTTTACGAATCTTTCCATCAATCCTTACCAATCTTTAATTATCTTTCCATCAATCTTTCCCAATCATCACCACTCTTCAACATTCTTTCCATCAATCCTTACCAATCTTCACCAATCTTTACCAATCTTTCGATCAATCCTTATCAAACATTACCATTCTTTCAACCAATCTTTAACAATATTTACCAATCCAAGGTTCGTATGCGCTCTCTAGCCATACATATAAGAAAAACGTTTCACCTAATGTCTCCAAAAATGTATAAATATCATTAGAATGAATATTTATGTAGACATTCAACTATTCATTAACTCTAATAATGTTGTCCTTATTATCATTCTCCTAACTTTTACAAGCGTTTACTCATAGCAACAAAGAGTTTTAAGGGATCAAATGAATAAAAACAATAGTCTTTCATACACAATCATTATTTCACACAATTATCAACACATATGTAGTATTACTTACATACACTCAATGATATTCTCATTTCACCAAAAGTATTAATGATTTACTCTAATTTTAAAGAACATTTTCTGCAGTGTCCACTCAAGGTTTCCCTACTCGCATATACAACATTACAGTTAACAACATGTACAGGTATTGTAACTAATGGCATATGGATAGTTACTTTCTTCGTGTTGTCTAGCGCTAAACCTAATCGCAAATGTCTTGCTCTAATACTTTCAGTCGCTTCCCAATGATCGACAAACAATACCTTTACACGTCTTCTTACATCTATATAGGATATCACTAAGAGTAAATACAGTATCATACCTATCACAGTGGAACGACTGGTATGCTGAATTGAACAAACAATGCCTACATTCATATCAATGAGCATGACAACTTACAGTAAAAGTATTTTCCACAATAACAATATTGTTTCTGTATTGCTTCTAGAGACTCATCAAAAACACTAGATGAAGGTGATGCAGATGGCAAGTCTTCAACCTTTGTTAACATCTTCATTTTACAAAAGCACACACTATGACTATATGATTCAACTCGTAATGATCTGACTTCCATTACAACCATCGAAGAAGTGACAACATTCATAGCAGTGCTTAATCTAGCACCTTAAAATGCTCAACCCAACCAACATTTTCAGAAAATGTTTTATTATAATGAAAATGTTAACCAAACTAGGCTTTGGGTTTCCTCAGGTTGCTCCCTATCTCGAAAGTTTTATAATTTTTTCTGTAACATTACAATTTTGCTAAAAATTGTTTCTTTTTGTTTTATACCATAGATTTTGAACAATAGCTTAAGATCCTGTGACATCATCCTATGACATTAATGGAGGATCTGGTTGAGTTTTCTCAAGGTGTTCCCAATCGCAAAGGTTTTATAATTTTTTTCTGTAAATTAAATATTTGCTAAAAATTGTTTCTTTTTGTTTATATAGTAGATTTTGAACATTAGCTTAAGATCCTATGTCATAATCCTATGATGTTATAATATAAAATTTTCTGCAAATGTAGTTTAATGTGCTAGATTTAAGCCCTGCTTCCCTGTATGGGAGTGTGGGTTCGAGTTCCACACCTGATAAATAATTTATAAAGACATATATTAAGATAGTGTAGATGGTGTACCTTTCTCTGACTGAGTTTGAGTGATGCATAAACTAATTATTCTGTTGTGAAAATATGATACACTCGTGTGTTTTGTATGACTGTTTTCACTTCTTCGACAGTTGTGATGGAAGTCAGATCATTACGATTTGAATCATATAGTCATAGTGTACACTTTTGTAATATGAAGATGTTAACAATGGTTGAAGACTTACCATCTGTAACACCATCAAGGGTTTATGATGAGTCTCTAGAAGCAATTCAAAAACCATATTGTTTTTGTGCAAAATTCTTTTACTATAAGTTGTAATGCACATTGACACGAATGTAGTCATTGTTACTTCAGTTCTGCATACCAGTAGTTCCACTCTGATAAGCGCGATACTGTGTTTACTCGTAGTGATATCATATATAGACATAAGAAGAAGTGTAAAGGTATTGTTTGTCGATCATCGGGAAGCGACTGCAAGTATTACAGCAAGACATTTGCAATTAAGTTTAGGGCTAGACAACATGAAGATAGTAACTGTCCATTTGCCGTTAGTTATAAGACCTATACATGTGTTAACTGTAATGTTGTATATGCGAGTGGGGAAACCTTGAGTGGACACTGCAGGAAATGTTCTATAAATCTAGCATAAAGCATAAATAATTTTGTTGAAATAAGAATATCATTGAGTGTATGTAAGTAGTATTAAATATTTGGTGATCATTGTGTGAAATAAAGAGTGTGTATGAAAGACTGTTGTTTTCATCCCTTCCAACTCTTAAGTGTTGCTATGAGCAAATGCTTATAAAAGCTAAGAGAATGATAATAAAGACTTGAATATAAAATGTATAGTTGAATGTGTACATAAATATTCATTCTGCCAATATGTATAAATTTTTGGAGACATTAGGTTAAACGTTTATCTTAAATGAATGGATAGAGAGAGTCTACGAACCTTGGATTGGTAAATATAGATAAAGATTGATTGAAAGATTGGTAACAAAAGGTAAGGATTGATGGAAAGATTGGTAAAGATTGGTAAGAATTAGTCAAGATTGATGGAAAAATTGTTCAATATTGGTAAGGATGGATGGAATGATTGGTAAAGATGGGTAAAGATTGATGGAATAATAGTGGTAAGGATTGATCGAAAGATTGGTAAAGAATGATAAAATTTTGGTAAAAATAGTTAAAGTTTGGTAAGGATTGGTGAAAAGATTGATAAAGATTGGAAAGATAGGTATAGATTGGTAAAGATTGGTAAAGATTGGTAAGGATTGATGGAAAGATTGGCAAGATTGGTAAAGAATGGTAAAGGTTGAGAAAGATTGATGGAAATTGATAGAGACTGGTGTGTGCGTGCATGCGCGCGCGCTTGTGTGTGTGTGTGTGTGTATTAGTGTGGATTGGTGATATGTTGAGCTTTCTGTTTCTGCAAATGAAACTTTGACAAATGGGATATACAAAACAAAAGGAATTATTATAAATATAAGTTAGAAAAATTGATGAATGTATCAAATAATTTAAATGTAACGTGAATTTTAAATTTGAATTTATAAGTGAATATTGTGTGCGAGATGAGATGAGTTTAACATAAGTATTTGTTATAGAAAATGTTATCTACTAAATGGAATATCATGTGTGTGTGTTTGTTTGATTGTGTATATGTATTTTGGAGTAGATTGTGGTCATTTTGGGTAAATTTTTGGTCGATTTGGGTTAGTTTGAATTATTTCGGGTTAATTTGGGTAAATTTGGTTAATTAAGAACAGGTCTTAGGTTGTGTGGGTTTGCCAATTGTAATATTTTAGGTTCTTTGTGTAAGAGTTTGTGTTATTCTTTGTATGTGTTGGAATAGATCTGTGTATATTTTGCTGTATTGTGATAGCTTGTTATATATGTTATTTGAATAGTAAGGAACGATTCTTGAGGAATAGGAAATGATTTTGAAAAATAAGGAACAATTTTTTAGGAATAATTAATCATTTTTAATGATTAAAAAATTAATTCTGAGGAATAAGGAATGAATTCGAGGAACAAGGAACAAATTTTAAGGACTAAGAAATGATTTTTTAAAATAAGGAATGATTTTTGAGGAATAATGAACGATCTTTGATGATTGAGTATTGAGGATTGAGCATAGAGTACAGATGATTGAGGATGGAGGATTGAGTATTTATATGAAGAGTAGTCATAATTTCGTACATGCTTATACTGAATGTGTCATTTCTAAAGTGTATGTATTTTTGAAAAATGATTTCTATAATAGTTTACTTTAATTACATATATATGTTATACAGTTTGTGATTGTGTAGCCCCCCCCCCCCCCTAGATAAAACACTTGCCTGTATAATTTCCCCGAGTTCAACCTTCTAGAGATGATGTTGGACTGATGGAGTATTGGGGTAAGTAGTTCTTTGTTGCCGATGAGCTGTGATAGATTAGTGTAGAAAGATGATGAACGATGCATGCGGTCTAATATAGAGTGAGATAATTAATGGAAATAGATATTGCTTAGGTGTTTGTTGGGTAGTGTGTTGTAAGATGTAATGCATATATATTATGCATTATATCTAAATATGTTAGTCGGATGTTAGCATTGGTTATGGTATTTAGAGTGAAATCAGTCATGTTAAATATTCAATATATAAATACTTGTTTTTAAAAGTAAGTTTGACTTGCAGTGAAGCAATGAGTATGTTCTCAAAACTATAGTTTTATTCCTTTCTTATTTGTTTTGTTTTTCATTGGTCGATGTGTTTGGTTTCATCTCATTACATCCATACTACTCGCAGTTGGATATTCATTACACCAACACTTTGGTTAATTTACTTGATATGCAATTACAGGAATATATACTTGACCTGTGTGGTTATTGAAGCGCTATGTATGTACTACTTATATCTAAATATTCTTGCTAAATAAACATTTTTGTTACGCGAATATATACATTTTTTACTGTTGGTGATTGATAACATTTCTCAAAATGTTAAGCTGCATAGATAACAATTAAATATGGCGTTCTTCGGAAGTATGCGAGAATTTGTTAGCCATTCACAAAACAGTCTTCCTAGAATAATTAAAAAATATTAAAATGTCTTTGGTTATGATAGGGTATGTTAGGTTGTGCATCGACTTGCATTATGTAAATTTGATGTTTGTTGTGTAATGAGTACTAAGTGTGAGTTATTACACTATATAAAATTACATGTCTAACTTAAAGATGGAAAAAACGAACGTTACTTTTAAAGGATTGTTAAATATTTAATGTTTAAGATTAGTGGGTTTAAACAAATTCACACATAGTAATTCATATATGCTTATTTATCTCTTTGGAAATTGAAACAAAGAATATGTTAGCATAACTATACATGCCTGTGTTTAGGTTGAAGTATTGACAAAATCAGTATGTATGCTTGAATTTTTATGCTTCTCGAAATAGATAAATATTGTTCAATTTAAACAACACTTAAGCTTCTTGTGCAATGAAAGAAGGTTTAATTGTGTAAATACTTGTTATGCAAATAATATATAAGTGTCTTAGAAGATCGAAACTGCTGTTAAAAAGAGCAGATCTTAACAAACATTCTTTGATTGTGGAGTTTTTTTGTAATAAACATGTTTTGATTGCTATATGTAGTATGGGCTAGCATGATTAGAGTGCGATAAGTTGGATCTTAATTTGGTTTTAAATGATGTTATATAGTAAATGAGAAAAACAGAATCTTGGTAAGGTTTTTTTTTTCTTTTTGTGTATCATTATACTTTATATTATGTGTGATAATGTGTATTGGAAGACAGATGATGGAGATTTGTTGATTTGTGTTGTATGATATGCTGATATATTTGTAAAGTATTTATTTTTTTTGTAAAGTTTGGTGGTATTGGGTTTTGTAATTGCCTTGTATGGTATGCGCAAATTTGTTGTAGTGTGCATGTGTGTGTTTTGGAGTATATTTTGGTCATTTTGTGTCAATTTTTGGTTGATTAGGGTTATTTTGGATTATTTTGTGTTAATTGGGTCAATTTGGTTCAATAGTTACAGGTCTTGGGTGGAGTGGGTTTGCCAATTGGAATATTTGATGTTTTTTAATGAGCTTGTGTTATTCTGTGTTTATGTGTGTGTGTGTGCAAATGGATGTTTTTTGCTATTGCATAATTAAATGTTTTATCAGATTAATAAATGGGAAATATTAGGTGTGTGGGTGTTGGTAAATGTTGAAGCCACATACACGTTTGTTTTTACTGTTAGGGTTCATTGACCTCACAGGTATAAAGCATGAGGTGTTCTTGCTTGAGAATATCCTATAGACAACATATTTATGGCAAGGCTTTAGTCTTGAGCTGACATTCCTTGGGGGTACACATATGTCTCTGTACATATAATGTGCATACTTGATAAGTGTGTTGTGAATGCTAGCATATTGTAATTGTAATACAATCCAACCCTAATAATAATACTAATTACAAATTCTGAAACAAATGAAAAGGTATATTACAGTTGAAGTTTGGCTGTTTTGCTGAGAGGACATATTACTTTGGTGAATGTTTAGTTGTTAGTTATTCATGTGGGTATGTGCATACCTAGTAAATATTCATACCATGTTTATGCGGGTATGGGTTTTCACGATTACGTTAATTACATGGTTATGTCATATAAATGCATTCCCTCCACCATTCTCTACCTTCAACAAATGAAATCGAACATGTAACATGTTAGTTAAGCAGTAGATACAGATCAGGTAATACGGTAGACATTGAGTAAGTGAATTCATAAGAATGTGTTTCCCAGATTTTTTTAAATATTAAGTAAGTCGCCTGGGAATCGAAGTTGGCAATCCAAAAATAACAATATGTTAATTACTATAATCAGGAATACAAAGCAGCACTACATTTTTGTTAAATTAGTACATATAATTATATTAGGTGTTCTAACCAAGACTCGAACTTGATAACCCAAAACTACTATTACATTATGCTCTAAGCAGGTATCCAACTCGCAGCTAAATACTTTTTTAATCGAAAATAAATATAAACATTACATGGGTAAATATATATTTGATGAGTATGCACTTGATAAGTTTATGCTCAACTATGGATACAAAAGGTTTTAAGTTGTGTTTGCCCTTGCAGTCTTGTTTGTTGTCGGGGTTTATGTGTATGTTATGAAGTTGATGATTGTAGCATCAACTGTTCGGAAATTATGAGTAACTATACTTATAAAATGTTTTTAGTTGTGTTTGACCTTGCAGTTATGTTTGTTGTCGGGGTTTATGGATATGTTATGAAGTTGATTAGTGTAGCTTCAGTATATGGGTAATTATGAGTAAGTAAGCTTATAAAATGTTTTTAGGTTTGTTTGACCTTGTCAGAAAGGTCTTAGGGCTTAAATGACGGTACCATTATTGTTCGTGTTGGATACAATGCCTACATAATGAATTTGATGACTATAGCATCAACGGTTCTGAAATTATGATTACATTTATAAAAGTGCTTAAACGCCTAATTTGCCATGCTAAAAAGGTTTTAGGGTCTAACTGACGTTAGCATTATGATGTATGTTGGGTATGGTGTCTATGTTATGAATTTGAAGACCATAGCATTAATGGTTCGAAAATTATGCTGATATCAATAAAATGGCTGAACTCAAAATTGATATTGGTAGAAAGAGTGTAGGACTTAAATTACCTGTTCAAAGGTAAACGATGCGTTGTGTTTGATGCTCGGAGTGGTTACATAATTAATTAAAAAATATATATACATTGCTTATATGCTTACTAAAATTGAAGATGGCAATGGTTATAGTTACATTATCATTTTTTCTGACCACATAATCTTATCTGTCTAATATACGAATCTTTAGACACATTACGCGATACATTTATTAAAATTAATAACTATGTATTTAATTTGAGTCAATAACATTTCTTTAAAAAAGAAAGTTTTGAATATTTGACTGTTTTGACCCCGTAAACTAAATCTCCTTTAAAATACTTTTTCTTATACACATCACTTCATACATGTAAATTTGTCAATTTTACTCTATTATATACATATATTAATATAAATATATCACTTTTGAATACAATAATGCTTTAACTAATCGATTGCTCGATCATGATACATACTACATATTCGATTTGAATGTGCGAGTTCGTATGTGTTTCATTTTTATCCCTTGTTAAAACTTTCGTTGCGACCCAAGCCCTCGTAGTCGAGAGGACAAAGGCATTAGTAATATATCTGGTGACCTAAGGGTCCGTGGCTTAAATTCACCCAAAGGCAAGCCTTTTTTACAATGTACTAACACAGTACATACAGTATGCAGAAAATTGTCTTAGGCTTAATAACAGCCGATCTTTGAGCTCGTAGTACAGATAATAGCATAACGCAACATTGGCTGTGGCGGGCGAGCATCTCGCGGAATCTCTAGCAGGCGATGCGACATCAATGTAATCGAAACATCGAGCTTGTTCGCTACCTAGCGGCCAATGTCGGCAAAAAGTGACATCCGCGCTCCTGACGGTCAGCACTAGAACTAGGCTGACGGCCTATGATGACAACAGTGCTGTCTAGCAGTAAGTCTGGAACTGAATACTGTATATCTCGTACGAAAATGAATGGACGGAGAAATGGTTTTTTTTTTTGGGGGGGGGGGGTTAACCATATACGTGGAGAGGAGGAATATGAGGGGAGGGTGTGGTGGTTTTGGAGGGTGAAGGGGTGGAGAGGGGTGTCAGTGTAACAGGACTCCGTTGTAGATAGGCATATGAGAGGAGGTGGGAGACCCTAGAATCTTGCAGAATGCATCTCATTTAATCCCTGATATAATAACAGAATATCTCATTGTGAAGGAGTGGTTTGTGAAATGGGAGAGGGGGCGGGGGTGCAGGTAAGTGAAGGGATTGAAGCTGAGGAGGAGGAACGAGTGAGATGAAACCCTTCCCAGGTTAATCATATGGCACTATGGAGCTATGAAGCGATTGTGGAGCGATGGAGCCGATTGCGGTTGATGAAGGAAGGAGGGGGAGGGGTGTAGGTAAGCGAAGGTGTGGATATGTGTGTTGGTGTATCAGACATCAGGTGTAGATAATCACAGTATATCTCATTGTGAAGAAAGATGGGAGGGGAGGGTGTGGGGCTGTAGGTAGGTGAAATGTTGAATCAGATGTAGCATGCAGAGTCGAGTGCGGTGCTAATTGTGGTGCTAACTGCCAAGCAGAGCTAAAGGGGTTTCTAAGTGAGATGAAATACTTCCCAGGTTAATCTTATGTGACTACGAATGTTTGGGGTTATCGTCGAAGATTGTCCGGGAAATCATCCCTAGTTAAGTGTTTTGAAACCATCCAACTTACAATACTGCAGTCATTTTATTCACGACTTAATATAAAGATAACTTAGCTTGATGCAATTACATAGACAACAATACAGACCAAACCATACAATAGAAACTAAATACTGAATGTGCTTAGCACCACATCAATATGCAGTTTACCGCCCTTGGGCATCAACACAGGCGAATATTCTTACATGTAGACGATTGCAGACGAGTCGAATTTCACCCTGAAGTATAGTGTTCCAAGTCTCTTTCACCTGTTGTTGCAACTGTGTAAGGTAAGTAGCTTATCTTACAGACCATGTCAGACCTCTAAGGTCCGTAACAAGTTTAATGCGAGATAAGTCTGAGGATCGTGTTGGCCAGAGCAATTGTCGAACACCACGAGTAGTAGCAGCAATATGTGGACTAGCATTATCCTGCTGAAACAGCACATATCCTTACTGTTGAATAAATAACAGTATAAGGGGTCGAGTGTTGTGCTTGGATATATTGTGCTCGTTTTATCGAACCCTACATGGACACTAATGATGAATGGGATTGTTCATTATTGCGCCCCGCATCGTGATGCCAGGAGTTGGTGGAGTGTAGTGAAAAGATTTGGGTGGCTCTTTGCAGCGAGATCTAGACAGCCTATGAGGGCTAAGCGGGGTTAACGTGAGATCCCGGAGAATACACGCCGACCAGCAGAATAGGATGGCACGATTCCCACATGTGAAAATCCGGGAGCGACCCCATCGGGAATAGAACCCGTTTCGCCTAGGTGGGAGGCGAGTAGTCTGACCACTTCATCACCACGGCCCCTGCCAGGAGTTGGTCCCGTATGTCGGGGGCGAGTATACTCTGGAAGACAACGCTCGCGAGATCGAAGTTGCGTACGTAAATGGCCGTCACTTGCATGGAGGCGGAAATGTTCACATCGCTAAACACAACAAAGCACGACGGTGTTGTGGCAAAAGAGGAAGCCTTGCCAAATGTGCACATTTCCATAGTCCTGTTGCAAGTAGACGATTCCCCATTTATCACGTGGACACTCCTGTTATCACTTCGCTCTGAACTCTGCTGTGGTCACGGTACAGCCCGCCAGTAATGCCTTAGTAATGTGCCATTCTTGATTTGCACTTGTGCTACATGGCTGTCCTGAACATACTCTATGAGTTCGGGCTTCCGTTGGTAACATCACCACACTACGGATGCATCATGACTAACATGTGCAGCAATCCGTCGATTTTATCATGATTGCAAATCTAGATTAGGTACTGTTATGAGTTTGAAATATTTTTTCTTTGGCACGACTGGGAGGCCTCGAGACTTGACGGGTTTGGAGCAGGATGATGTCGTCACGAGTGTTTGTGCTGGAGTCTCACGGAGACCTTTGTCGTCCATGGGTTCAGTGTTCCAATTCATTGAAACGTGCTGTTTTCGCTGGCGGTAGGCAGCCGTCCTGTTGAGATATTTATTGGCAAGGGGTGCTGGCCAACTCCGGGTTCAACAACCGAAGTCTGTCGGGTCAGCAGTTGTAGCTGCCGGTATGCCCGAGGTGAAGCATTTGCGAAGCCAGGGGTTCTTTCGCCTGACACGGAACTGTGAGGATCGTCTCCGCGTAGGGCGCGTGTTATACCTGGCCGGCCAAGGGCTGGGTTAAGTTAACGGTTTAATGAACGATGAAGTGCGGTAACAAGGGCTGAGCTCGCCCGAACGACTGGTTGAGACGTGAGAGTTGTAAATTTGAGTTATCTCGGGCAGAAGTACTGATGTCCACTACTATGTGGAGATCTGGATTGTCTGAGGGTTGAGAGGCGCTGACACGATCGTCGGTGGACGTGATCACGTAATGTTGATATTTTTTAAAGTTTAATAGTAGTTTAGAAATCCATTAGAAAAGTTGATTAGATATATTGATATGTGTAAATAATTGTATACGAGCTCTCCAAATTAGAGCACTCAGGGACTTGATGAGATATAATTGAATTTATTGGTTTGAAAAGCCTTGCACAATAAATCTTGTAGTTTTTTATTATAAAAATTCCCCTTGAATCAAGATTTCTGCAACCCGGAAGTAGAAACTAACGAGTTCATTAATTTTAGATTTATTAATTAAGAATTTTGTCTGTTTGTATTTAACAGGTGGAACTTCACCACGCCGTAGAGGGCAGAGACGAAATAACTTACTATTATGAGCGAGTGACTCAAGTTAGTAGCTTTCCTGATGCCCAGTTAATTTGCAGTTATTTTTTCTGTATTACCCTCTAATTGTTGGTTGCGATGCGATTGCAGGTGGTTGAGTAATGCATGAGTGGCACCCCTGTCGTTACAATAAGTCCATCCCGCCTAGCAAAATACCACGATGCGGCCCCTCTGAAACGTCTCTAAGAACACAACAGGGGCACGTAACCATCTTAAAGGCATGATGACAGCAAGACCACTACACGCGAACTCGGTATTCAACCTTATAGGCGCTCACGATACTGATTGTACCGTGTTGTAGTACATGGCACAACTAAATGAATGGTACAAAGACACGTGTTCACTGATTTCTTTCAAAGGTTTAACGGTTATACGCTTTTATCTAGCATGAAATTACTGTACCCACGTTCAATTGGACAACACTCTTGAAGGTTCTGCAAATTCTCTCCCGTCAGTAAATGCCTAATTACTGTGTGTTTACTGCTCGCCTCCCACCAATGCGAACTGGGTTCGATTCCTTGTGGGGTCGCCCCCAGATTTTCACATGTGGGTATCGTGCCGAACGATGCTGCTGGTAGGCGGTTTCCTCGGGGATATCCCATGTGGATGTTTTCTACTTCAAGAACGGTTTATTTTTCTATTCTTACCGTAACAAACCTAGCAGAGTATGTACTGTTGAAAACGGAATATGTTTGGAATATATTAACGACGCCGGTCTTCGAAATATGAATGACCGTCTTTTGAAAAACCAGTCAAATTGTAGAAGTTACTTGTAAGTAGCGTACTCTTTCCTCGCACAGAAAAATTTAGGGCGCATAAATAGTTTTTTCATCAAGGCATGTCAGAATCATAATTTTAATCTTTGGGGGGGGGGGGATGAAATTAGCCCAAAAATTTACACGCAATTAAATAAAGGCGACTCAAAGATAATTTCTTAATTCTATTCATTTAATATAGCCAGGCGCCGGCCACCATATTGTGATGTCACCATCGACAATATTGGAAGCCATTGAACTTTGACCCTTGACCGTTGACCGTTGACACCAAAACCCCACAAAATGCCAAAAAATCAGAAACAATTATTATTAAAAACTATTTTAAATCATAAAAAATGAATAAAAAATGAAGAATTATAAAACATATTTAAAAATCTGATGACAAAGCAGCCATTTTTCCTTAACAATTTCCCTTTCACCTTAAAAATTTCCCATTTCCCTAAAAAGTTCCTTTTTCCCAAAAAAAATCCCCTTTATTCCCTAAAAAATTCCCTTTTCTTTAAAAAAAATCCAAAAATCTCAATAAACGCATAAAACTCAGGAAGTGAATTATGTTACTATTACCACCACTATCTTGGAAGCCCATGACTGTGACCTTGACCCTATGATCTCAAAAGACCTTGAAAACAAAAACTCTAGAAAAATATATTAAAGTCAGTAGGCATATTACATTACAAACTATTGCCACCACATTAGATGCAGGTGACCTTGAACTTAACCCCATGACCTTGAATGCCATTGAACACAAAAACTCGAGAAACATTAATAAAAGTCAGCAAGCATATTGCATTCAGACTACTACAATATTGGATGCAGGTGACATTGACCTTGACCCCACGGCCTCGAATGACCTTGAAAACAAAAACTCGAGAAAAATCTCATAAAATTCAACAAGCATATTATGTTACAGACAATGCCACCATATGAGGTGCAGGTGACCTTGACCCCATGGCTCATAATTTTTTCTAACCTTTAAAAATATTTTTTTTTATTATTTTGGATTTTTTAAAGAATTTGTTGGGTATTTGAGGTCAAGTGATTAAGGGTCAGAGGTGAAAGCTCAAATATCAAGGGTCAAAGGTCAATGGTTTCCAATATGGCGGACGGTGATGTCACAACAGAGCGGTCAGCTGGCATCTGGCTCCTATCCCAGATCCTGTTGCGCCGGAACCTACCAAATCATTATACTTACCTCATTTTGGCAAATAAGTTACATTTTTCATTTATAAACTTCAAACATCCTACAATTGTTGTTTTGCCATGCCATAATGCAAAAATATAAAGTTTAAACACTTTTTATGCTGGTAAATATTATTTACTTTTAAGTTGTGTCTACAAGATGGGCAGTATTTCGTACAGATAAAAAAATGAATTATTTAGTCACTAACACCTTTAAGTAGCGTGACGTTAGTAACAATGGGTGTAATCAACAGTGGTACACAAACATGTCACACGTCTTCTGAGAAAGAAACGTACAAAGGAGTCTCACAGATGTTATTTAATTATGTTGACAATCCCGCACGCCTCATGCACGTAAGAAATTTCGGCAATTTGAAGACGCTATTTTGTATGAGTAACATGAATATTAATTTGTATATTACATCCGTAATTTTCTTGCGTTCATAAGCTGAATTATGGTCTTGCATCTGCGAAACACTGTGACATATATCCATACCACCAGTTTACTGTAGCATACAAATACACCACTTTTGCAACTGCACCTTGACTTCATAACAATATGTCAGTAGATGATTTTTCACTGAAGTCCCTGACAAACGAATCACAACAGTCAAATTGCACCTTAAAAAAATGTGGTAAGGTAATCATGAATGTGTTTTAAAATATCTTACATTTTTCAAAGGTTTTTATTTGATGTTTATGATATAAATTTACTTAACATAATGTTCAAAGCATTGTAATGCTGTTGTGTTAACATGCAGCTCATTACAGGAAATATCACGAAAGATTCTGATATATATTAACTTTCAAAATATATTTTATCGTCTCAAATATATTTATAAATTATTTATCATACATAGTATGATTGCTATTTGCCTTTATTTTTATTCTTGATTCAATGCTCAATTCCAACAGCATTGATTTCCTAACAGATGTTATGCAAATTAAATTTATCCACAATCTTACTTCGTTTCTAGTTGCTGGTCACCATTTTAAAGTTCTGTGTTGTCAGAAATAAGTGTTAGTTTTAATAAGTACGATTTTGACTGGCTTGGCTCATAAAACATCGAAGAACTTTGTTAACATGATCGATGGGTGAAATATCTGTTGGCGACTCGAATCATCCAACTTCCAATGCAAATATGGTGACGTACATGCCGTTTCGGTGACGTCCCGACCTTCAAGATTGATTTGACCAGACTTATTTGAAGCAGTTTTAAGGCAAAATTCGACAGGGGCCTAAGACCTAGTTTATACCTTGGTGTGAATTTCTCCCAAATAAGTACGTGGAGAGAGTTTGGTAATACTTGGTTTATAAAAATGCGGTATCTGGCCTGTTGACATATGCCGAACGATTTGTCATGTTTTTTAACCATAGTTTCTGAGAATCTAAGCCAGGCTCAGGAGGCGGGGAAAGTACCATCAGTTGAATTACTCCGCAGTTCTGACGCAAACTGTCTGTGCGCATGCGTCACTCACCCAGTTTTAGAAAAGTTGGTCCACATGTTCACCATCCTGCGCAAGGTGACCAGCTCAGGGGACGTCTCTGTAAGGTTCTGCTTGTCGAAGGCTCTGCAGTGGAACAAGTAGCACAGCTCGTCGGAATGTCCCGCACCTGGAATGTCCGGAGACAGGCACCATATAGTTTTAACTGCCTTATGCAGTCACTAAACACCTTCGCTACTCTGGGTAATTAGACATGAAGGTGGCAAAGATATATGGACTCTCTTATACATGACAAAAAAAAACACGAGATACAACAGCAATTATTAAACTAAGATCCGCCGACCTGTTAATATGGTGAATTCGTCCCCTCCAACTAAGAATATCGTATCTTGTTAAATTAAATTGTTAAAGAGAGGAGTTAAAAGTTTTGAAAAATCCCCTACAGATCGGCTAATTGGCTGTATGAATGAGATCATTAATGTCATTTAATTTCCGCACGAATGGGTATTACCCGTTATTCTGTATCTATGATATTTCGAAATGGAATTGTCTAATGAAGAACGTCGTGTATTAAGTAACGATGTTTATCATTGGATAAGTTTGGACATTCGACAGCTTATGCCTCGATACAGTGTTACAATATGGACATTATAATTTTTAAAAAACACCCAGTTATAAGGTTTTTATTACTAACATAGTTGTTGTTAAATACAAGTTACTGGTATTAAGAATTGACTGATTTTTGTTGTTTTGGCTACATAAGAATTAAGAGTTTTGTAGTAAATTTTAGAAATCCCTAGAATGAAATTGCATTCAGATAAAGGCAGTAGGTATCTTTTCTTTGTCGTAGTTACAACAGTGTCTAGTAACCACCGCTAATTGACAGATACATGTATATAACATTAAAAAATTTCAAGAGGGAATAAAGAGAAAAAAAGGACAGAGACTAGTTATGAAATATACACGCAACCAACAAACAACACACAGAAAACAACACAGACCAGAAACCTGCTTGAAAAACAAGACAACACTGACAAAATATGTAGGAACAAATTCGTACAACACACCAAAGAAACGCACTGAAACAGTAGTTTGCCAGACACGACAGAATGCGATGTTTAGGGAACAGATAGCCTCTTCGCTTTTCACCACAGCTAAAATCGTAGATGGAATAGAGCGTAGAGTGCCCATTATATATGCTCGAAAACCAATTTCTGGGCTGACTTGTAGACACTATTTCTGTCAAAATTACATAGGTCCTAATATAGAATACGTATATAAGTCGTTTATGCATAGATAAACTTGATAATCGTAATGACAGATTTCGGGTAAATATTCGTTAATTTGGAATCAAAC
Organism: Dryococelus australis; assembly: GCA_029891345.1. NCBI lineage: Eukaryota > Metazoa > Arthropoda > Insecta > Phasmatodea > Phasmatidae > Dryococelus > Dryococelus australis. Next base: position 92,632,700 of record CM057009.1, on the reverse strand, counting down.
TAATCTAAAAAAAAAGTAATACCAACTTTGTATATTGGCATGTCCTCTACTCCCTGTGGGCTGGAGACTTAGGAAACACGCCACAAGATACCCCATCGGCATAGGGCAGCAAAGTGATCATTATTTGTTGGTATGCATCTTGTCTCACAAGTAGGGGAGCGGGCGGGTTTTGGCTCATTTTCGAACACTGCCACATGTCGCAATAAGTTAACTTCCAATGATAGCAATAAGGCCACTTGTGGTGAAAGGGTTAAATCGGCACGATTAAAGAAGGGTTAAATATTGCTAAAAAGGGCTAAATTATTTATTTTTAGGTAACCGAATTCAATTCTCCATCAGGACACTTAATATGATTTTATTTTCTAACTAAACAACAAATTGTACTTGAGTTGTTTACCTGCTAGGGGTAATTAATGTAATGTTATTTTTTCTATTATATTGTTCTAGTCTCGGACTGGACACTTAATAATATTTATTTCGAATTTAACAAAACATTCTGAAAATGCATTATTACGCATTCACCCTCGCCCACCGGCTGACTTCCTACTTGATTAGAGTCTACTGCTAAACTGACATGGTAAATGTTTGGTGTCGGCTGTTGAAGATCGAGAATTTTGGATGGGGAATGTAGTTGTATAATGTAATCGGATAATAATACAATGGTGTATATGATTTAATCGTGCAAGTACATATTTACATAAACATGCAATGAATTTTTACTCGGTATGCACGCGCACACATGAATAATTAGCAACTAAACAATCACCAAAGTATTATGTCATCTCAGCAAGACAGCCAGACTGCATTATGCCATTTCATTTGTTTCAGACTTAGCGATTATTATTACTATTATTACGGATGGGAGGTATTACACTTGCACTGTGCTAGCATTAACTATACACATTTACCAAGTATGCACAATATACCTAGAGAGACATACGTCCGCTCGCGAGGAACGACAGCTTATCACTGTATCATTTTCGTAAACATGTTGTCCATAGGATATTTGACGCAGTAACACTTCCTGCTTTATTCCTGTCAGGTCATCCAACTCTTATCAGGAAAAAAATTCACGTGTGCGGCTTAAACATGCACCAGCACACACGCTCGGAATATTACAACGAATTATTCTGGTAAACATTTTCTACATGTAATTGCAAAAAACACACATTCCCCTATACCTTGCACCCTGCACCCTGCACCCTGCAGGCTTAAAGGTAATCTCAGTTGGCGTTCGTCATGGCTCGGAGAGCCGAAAGGACGGGAGCTCTGACGAACAGTGAGTGGATTGGCACAGAGATCGAGTCCCGGGTAGAGTATTTGAAATTTCGTTTATTTCTCTTTCCTAACCTTCGAACTCTGACATTTTCTAACATTTAACATATTCTACACTTTATTCCTTTCTACAGTTTAACCAGTCTTACAGTTAAATATTTTCTATATTCTCGTGAACCTTAACATTTTCATGGAGTTTAATGATTTCTTGGAGTTTATCATTTTTGAAAAGTAAGCTTTTTCTGGAATTTAAATGATTTTATTTTTGAGATGTTTTGACTTGTCATTGCTGTATCTCAATACGGTAGGTTGTAGACACACCCAAGCACATCCATACATACACACACCAATTCACACACACACATATGCATGCATGCACACATACTATCACCTATCCCCTGCAGAACTACCGAAGATATCAGAGCGTCGTAGGATGGAGAGCCAACAGGACAGGAACTCCAATAACAGGTAGGCGGATTGATACAGAATTCGAGTCCCGTGCAGAGGTATAGGTGAAAGTGTGTGTGTTTAGATATTACATGATGAAATGGTTTATCAGTGTAATTCGTTGGAAAATGCCGACTGAAGAGTGCTGGTACATGTTGCCGCACACGCGAATTTATTTCCTGATATAGGTCGTTGACCTGACAGGAATAAAGAAGGAAGTGTTCTTGCTTGAAATATCATATGGACAACATATTGACGATAAGGCTTCATTCATGAGCTATCGTTCCTCGGGAGCGGACATATGTCTCTCTAGGTATAATGTGCATACTTGGTAAATGTGTATAGTGAATGCTAGCACGGTGAAAGTGTAATATCTCCCACATATAATAATAATACTAGTAATAATAATAATTATAAAGTCTGAAACAAATGAAATGGCTTATGACAGTTGAAGTCTGGCTGTCTTGCTGAGAGGATATATGACTTTGGTGATTGTTTATTTGTTAATTATTCATGTGTGTAAGTGCATACCTTGTAAATATGCATTGCATGTTTTATTCAAGTATGGACTTGCACAATTACATTAAATACACGATTATATCATTACCTAATTACATCATACAATTGCATTCCCTCTCCACAATTCTAGATCAATAACAGTTGACACCAAACATGTAACACATCAGTCGAGCAGTAGAAACTGATCAAGTAAGACGTCAGTCGGCGAGTGTATGTGAATGCGTAAGAATGCATATCACAATTTTTTTAAATATTATGTGAGTCGCTTAGGAATCGAACTCGGTAATCCAAAAATAAAATTACATTAATTATCTTTACCAGGAAATCAACTGGAAAACAAATATTTGTTAAATTCAAAAAGAAAACCATATTAAATGCTCTGACCAAGAATTGAACCTGGTATTCTTAAAATACCATTACATTAATTTGCTAAGGAGGAATACAACTCAAAAATTAATTTTTGTTAAATTCGAAAATAAAATAGTATTAAGTGTTCTGAAAGAGACTTTAACTTGATAATCCAAAAATTACATAAAATTAATTGTGCTAAGGCAGTATCCAACTCAAAAATTAATTTTAATTAAATTCGAAAATCAAATAATATTAATTGTCCTGCTCGAGAATCGAACTCGATAATCATAAATAACATTATATTAACTACCCCCAAATGGTGATTTAAGTCAAAAAACTTTTTTTGTTAAATTTGAAAATAAAACAATATTTAGTGTTCTGACCAAAACTCTAACTCGATAAACCTAAAATAACATTATATTAATTATTTATAGCGGGTATCCATCTAAAAATTAATTTTTACTTAATTCAAAAATTAAATTATATTAGTGTCCTGACCGAGACTCGAACTGGATAATCCACAAATAACATTATATTAATTACACCCTGCAGGAATACAACCCAAAAAATAAATTTTTGTTAAATTCGAAAATAAAATAATATGATTTGCCCTGATCGAGCATCGAATTCGGTAATCTAAAACTAAATAATTTAAGCCATTTGATCAATATTACACCTTTTATAACCTTTTCGATTTAACACTTTCACCAGAAGTGCCTTATCACTATCATCGGAAGTTAACTTATTGCTACATGTGGCAGTATTCGAAAATGAGCGAAAACCCGCCCGCTCCCTTACTTGCCATGACAGGTTTTCGCAAACTTTTCAAACTTTATTATTTGCATGGTTTCGACTGGAAACACTTGATGGAAAATTGAAAAAAAAAAGTCATAATTATGAATCTTGAAATATATTTCGAAAATCTTTTTATATAACTACTTTTACACCAAAATGTGTACTACAGTATTTTATGATCTTTTTTCGAGAAGCGAAATGTAAATATTTAGATAAAATATTTTTCTAAAACGCAGACAAAATTTATACAAAAAATATTCATAATGGTTTCTATGATCTCACACCATTACATTACTTTGGTATATTTTCAAACTACCGTCTCGAAAAGTTACATTCTTTAAGTTAGCTTACCTTTTTACAAAACTTCAATTTAGAAACATTCTGGCCAAAGCCTAGCACTTGAAAATTTTTCTACGTTTCTTCTATATTTACAAACATATTTTAAATACCCAAAATACTAAAGTACTTACCTGGATTGTGGACACCTTTAGAGTCTGAGAACCAAGCACACCAGCTCCAATAATGCATGCCTATTTATTGAAAAACCCTCTCCCCAAACCTCGCCACTACTGCACATCAAATAGATTTGGCAGGCAACAGGATGTTCAGCAGTTAATTAGGTATATTTAATATTAACCACTAGGAAATATGTATTTTGAAATAAAGGGCTCCTAGAACTACATGGCGACAGTTTTTATTTTGTCGTGAGCATTTTCTCTCTTCAACTTTCAACTCTTGGCAACACCGCTGAAGTCATCAAGGCCTAGACAATAGTAGTGACGCACGTCTGTCTTCCGTCTGACCGGGTTGGAAGCACGGGTTCTTTCGGTAGTAGGATTTATGACGCTGAGGCGGCCACTATGCTGGTCGACTCGCTGCTGCTTCGAAGGCCCATTTGGCGTCGGGCGCCAAATCTGCTCCTTTTTTTTCACCGTAAACAAAGTAGCATACATCATCATCTTCCAGAGCTGTCATAACTATTCGCCAAAGGTAGGGAAAACTTCAACAGCTGAATTTAATAACGGGCAGGCAAAAATACGTAACCAGACGTACTTTTTATAGGGAATTTGAGCTCTTTAACATGAGACGAAAACATATTATCTCAATATTTTATTTACGTTCTGTTGCTGGAAGTCAGAGTAATGAAAGCAGTTTGTGAACAAATGTTGGGGTACATCCTGCAGAAATCAATCAATCTGCTTAATGTTTGCCTGTTGACAAAAATGTGCCCAATCTGTAAAAACGCAGTTTTGAATAATTTAGCTGAAATCTCCGTGTAAAACGATCGTAGCATAATTTTTCCTGAATTCTGTTATCTCCAATCATAGTCATTGTATCTTAGGTTACGATTTTCTTACATGGAGAAAATTGTGTAAAATCATCAACGATGTTATTAAATGCTGAATTAAAAAAAATATGGGTAATCAGGATTTAATAATTATCCAGCAGATACAGCTCATTTATTTATCAGTAATAAGTTAGTAATCTCTATCATAAAAATGTCAGTTACAATGTACGTAGTTGGAAGGGTCGAATTTTCATTTTGAAATGGTGATTTCAAGATCAATCCAAGTCCCAGTGAGGGTGGAAATCGTTTTAGTGGTTGTTATCATACTTTACTGTTGGAAGAACATCCCATGTTTTGAACAAATCTGGTGGTGAGTATTATAGGATATAGCTGGACAGAATGAAGAGACAGCAGGACCAGGATGAGTAGAGGCTTGAGCGATGAACTCGGTATGGCAGCGAGTTATCCTGTTAATGCTTACTCGGGCTCATTTACAATTGAACTTTTAAAAATGTTACTACCAATACCTGCACGTATTTTAAAGGGGAACACAGAACATATGTGGGTATTGGAATGGTTTCTTTTGTATTATATATTTCAATACATATATAAGTAAGAATAAGCAAATTAGTTATATATTTACATGTCTAATAAGTTTACAGTTTCACTCGAGCGGCGCAGGAATAATGTGATCAGGCTCATGGCAATGCTAATTTTACATATGGTGGGAAATTACACAACGTCCGTGGAAGTGTATATTAATTAGTGCTTTCAAAAATATTTAGTTTACTGTGAACAGCCTATCCGTAGGGAAATGCGTCAAAAGGTTGTCTATGACATGTGCGAAACGATACTGACTGCGTGTGGAACACTCTGGATCCGCTAAGATCGGTGTATCGTTACTCTCTGAACTCTTTGCAAATGTCGGCGTGTTTGTTCCACCATGAGAGCTCACCTTTGATGGTGGAAGTGGCTCCGGTCATGTAAGCGTAGTTGATCTTGCCGTCGAAGGCGAACCGATAGTAGAACACGGATGCACTGGAGTGACACGTCAGCTCGGTGACAGTCTTGTAAACTCCTCTCACGTACCTGGTGTCTGTAACCAGCTGACCAAACACACGACAGTGATCTTTACGACTAAATGGTACTTTATTAAAACTTTGGAAGTGAATAGACCTACATGGCTTTTTGAGCAATTCTTAAACTAACCTTTCATACAAAACCTTGAGCTTCTATGATGACATCTTAAAGAAAACAGAGACCAAAAGGCATGTTGAAATATTTGTATCTTCTAATTAAACTATTTATTTTATTAATATGTTTCTAAAATTTGCATTAAAATGTTATGACACTTGAAGAAATTCTTTTTACAGAAAGATTATCGATAACTGGTTTAAAGTAATCAGGTCTATATTTCTTACAGTATCAGTGTCGTATGAACGACAAATACGTGCAAGTTACTAATTTCATGATTCTGTAACGTTCAAATATTGTGAAAACAAAATGCCAAAATATAAAATGAATCTGAATGTTTAGTGATGGCGAATATAGTAAATTTTTTATTCGATATTTTATTTCTTCATATTTGTAAAAAAAAATATTAATCGCAATGTGTGTATTGCATGACAAAAACAACTGCAAGAATATGATGATTAATATTCTCAGTGTGAACGTTCACATGATGATGTAAAAATTCAAACACAGTAATGGCTTCTTTGAATCTAGATTACAGCTATCGTTATAAAGCGAAATTGAACAGTAAATTTAATCATCAGTTCAGAGGCTATCATATTCTTATAATTTAAAATAACTAAAAGACTCTTCCCTTAACCCATTAAGAGACAAAAACAGAATAAATATTATATAAGCATTGTAAATCCATAAGATAGTGTTTCTGAACCAAAAAGTTTATTTAATTTTTTTCGAATGCAGTCATAAAAGTATATAAAAATGGAGACCACATTATGATTTTTTTTTAATACAGCAGGAATTCTGTTCCTGAACAACTGCACACTGTAATATTAAAGCAAAGCACTCATCACAAACGCACGTGAACTGCCTCAATATAGGTTTACCATATTTCTGCTCTCATTCTCTTTTAATTGTAACGAAGTAAAATACTTTTTGAACGTGCATATTTTATTTTACAAATATTATATTTGAAAAAAATTAGTAGTTTTTATTCCCAAAATTAAAATTAATTCTATTATTTTTATATTTATCATCTTCTGTTGATGGTGCATTTCAATCCCAATTTAACGACCTGATATTTTAATTTATATATTCAAAATATAACGTAATTATTATTTACTATGTTTTCACATGTTGAAAATAATATTTAAAAATTTCGTTTCTGTAACCAATTTTACTTTAATTAATTTCAACTAGAATAATTCATTCTGAAATAAACTATTTAATGTGACATAAAAACTGAGGGTCATTCTTGACCTCCCAACAGAGAATAATCCAAATAATATCGGGCAGTAAATAGTTAATAGTGTGGGAAAAGTTAATTGCAGTTAAGGGAGGAGCCAATTTGTCACTAGTGGACCCAGTGCAAATAATTGGATGAGATAAATTAGTTGAAAGTAACCTGGGAAGAAAACAACTAGTTTCGTGGAGGAACCAACTGATGTAATGGGAACTTGATGATTTCACGTGATGAGTCCATGTTTGTATATTGATTCAGCTGGTGTGAAGGAACCAATGATATCACATGTGGGACGAGCTAATGTCATGGGGGAGACCAATTGACGTAATTAGAGGGCGAACTGACATCATAGGAGGCACAAAATATAGTGGGAGGAGCCAGATAATGCAATGAGAGGGTTCAACTCATTTTGTGCGAGGAAATTGCTCGTGTTGTGTGTGTGTAACCAACTCGTGTGGGATTAACCTTTTCATAAGGGGGTAACCACGTCATGTAATTAGACTTATCACACTATTTAGTGGAAGTAACCAACTTATGAGGGAATAACCAAATTATGAGGGAATAACCAACTTATATGGAAGTAACCAACTCGTGTTGTGAGTAACCAAATAATATTGTGGGAGTAACAAACTCTTGTGATGGGAGCAACCAATTCACGTTGTTTATGGTAACCAACCCTTGTTAGACTTAACATGTTTCAGTTTTTACTCTAATTTTTTGTAAGGATATTAAGTACTTTGTCTAAATCCACAAATTATTTAAAATGTATTATATGTGTGTTTTAACTCAAGTATTTTCCAAGAAATTAAAATTAACAATACCCCTAAGATAAAATATCTTTCTCTTCGTTAATACAATGTTTTATTTCCAAATTTGCTACGTGACAGTTTTTTTTTGCATATCCCTAATATAATGGAATTGTGATCTTACAATGTTCTCACATACTGATAATACATGGTTTAAATCGTTAAATTACTCTGGCCAATTTTTTATATTTTCAATAAGAACTATTTATAGTAGAAATAATGTTTATTGTAACATAAATATTGAGGGACATTCATGACCTCGCATTGGAGAATTATTCAGCTAATGACGGATAGTAGATAGTTAAAATTGTGACAAAAGTGAACTGATGTTTTAAGAGGAACCAATCTTTCATTAGTGGCACCAATTGAAATCTCGGGAGGTGTCAAATGATGTGGAACAATCCAAGTGTCTTCGTGGGAGGAATCAACTGATTTCGTGAGGGAGCCAACTGGCATCATGCGATGAGCCTACTGATATCATGGGAGTCACAAATCATGTAGGGAGAGCCAAATGATGCGGTGAGGGTTCAACTCGTATCGTGGTAGGAGACAGCTCACATTGTGGAAGTGATCAATTCATATCATTGAAGTAACCAACATGTACGAGGAGAAACCAAATCATCTAGGGAAATCCATCTCATATAGTAAGGGTAACCAATTCATGCATTGGGAGTAATCAATTCCTGTGGGAATAACCAACTCATGTTAGAGTAACCAACTCACGTGGTATGATTAACAAACTCATCTACTGCAAGTAACAAACTCATGTAACCGGAATAACAAATTTATTTTGTGGAGACAACTCACTTCGGAGTACTGCACCACGTTGCTGGAAGACACATCTTCGTTGCCGAAGTAGAAATGCTTGATGCGTGCGGCGATCTCCAGGGATTTCTTGGATCCTTTGGCCAGTCCCAGATCACATGGCACGAAAGACTCCATTTCGGAGTTCACCTTCTTCCAGTTGCTGGCGGACTTGTTCATTCCTGCACAAGACATGTCAGATATGAAAGTTGGCGACTATCATTGGCCTTAGAAAAGTAATGTACTTTTTCTAAGTGCAGCTCTACGTTTTAAATTTTGTTATTAAAATTTACAAGAAAACTACATAATAAACAGAATTATGGCACTGAAATATTTACTTACTGAGACTGACACAGATAGAGTAAGACTGCGGGAGATTTTTTTTCCCTAGGTAAATAACAGACCTGACACTTAGAAAATGAGAAATTGCCACATTGCTTGAGTTTTTAATGCACTAATCACACACAGCAATGTGGTTAATGCTTCTTCTGTATTTAACTATAATAATTTTGTCGTCAAATAAAAACAACGAATATTCAGAAGTACTTCACTTGTGAAAGGTTATTTTTATGCATAAAATGTATGGTAGTAAAATGATAATGCATGTTCAGGCGCAATGACATCTGGCACAGGAGCCAGGCACCGGCCGGCTGCAATGTTGTGATATTAACGTCCGCCATCTTAGAAGTAAGGTACCGTTGACCGTTGACCTTTGACCCCTGACTCAACATTTGACAGTTGACCCCAAAAATCCAACGAAAAAAAAAAGTATATCAAAATGTATTCGTTTGAATTTATTTTAAAAGTATAGAAAAACTATTTAAAATATATCAAAATGGCTAAAAATCTATTAAAGCATAATTTTAAAATCCCATTTCAACACCGCCCATTTTTCCTAACAATTTCCCTTCCATCTCTAAAAATTTTCCTTTTCCTTTACAATTTCCCTTTTTTCCTAAAAAAATTCTACTTTGTCCCTAAAAATTCCGGAAAAAAATTCGTAAAAGTCACCAAGCATATTAGATTACAGTCTACTATCGACATATTGGATTCAATTGACCTTGACCCCAAGACCTTTAATAACCTTGAAAACAAAAACTCCAGAAAATACATAAAAGTCAGCAATCATATTACATTACTGACTACTGCCACCATAATGGGTGCATGTGACCTTGACCTTAACCCAATTACCTTGAAAACAAAAACTCGAAAAAATACATGAAAGTCACCAAGCATATTAAGTTACTGACTTCTACAGCCATATTGGGTGCAGATGACCTTGACCTTGACCCCGTGACCTTGAATTACCTTGAAAAATCGCAGAAACATATATAAAAGTCAGCAAGCATATTACATTACACACCACTATCACATTATTGGATGAATGTGACCTTGACTTTTAATGACCTTGAAAACTAAAACTCGAGAAAAAATTCACAAAAGTCAGCAAGCATATTACATCATGGATTACTACTATCATCTTGGAAACCAGTGAACTTCACCCCATGAGCTTTAATAACCTTGAAAACAAAAACTCGAGAGTATATTCATAAAAGACAGCAAGCTGGAGGACAAGCGAACTTTCGGCACTAATATTTATAGACATAAAAATATACTTTTCCATCCTGTTATTAAAAAATATGTCTTTATTCAGCGGCGCACCTACAAGAATGATGCGGGACTTAGGCTAAGCACATAGTTTACTATATATATATATATATATATATATATATATACAATTAAAGTTACTAAAGTTGTGAAATTTAAAAATTATTTTTTATTTAATTATTCAGTTGTACATGCAAAAAGTAGGGAATGGCCGATGTGCAACGGAATCTGGGATCGGAGCCGGATTCGACTAGCCGCCATGTTTTTACGTCACCCGTCCACAATCCTTGACCCATATTATCTTGACCTTGAACCCTTGACCTTTATATTGACATTGTTGCTGGTGACCTTTGACTCCAATAACTAAAAAAAAATTGAGAAAAATCCTTCGAGAAATTTTTAAATTTATTATAATAAATTTAAATAAAATCGCTTAAATATTAATAGAAATTGTATTACTAAATCATCAAAAAATCGTAATAAAATTCTTAATATGTATTTTTAAAAATTTGTACTAACATTGTGAAAAAAATTATTAAAAAATATACTATTAAAATTATATTATAAAAAATTTAATTTTACTGTTTTATAAAATCCCAGAAATTGTGTTATATTATTAAAAATTAATTATCAAAAATGATTTTTAAAAATATTTAAAAATTTATAAAAAAACTATTTTAAAAATTAGAGGTCCCCCCAGCACCACACCCATCAGTTGACAGACTCTCTCACTGCCACTCACTTCACCTATTCTCATTCCGCCATCTTGTTTTTTCGTTCATCATTTGTTTATACATTACTGGAGGCCACCATATTTGTAAGCATAATTTGTTCCGAAGGCCGCCATCATGGTAGGCGACCGCCATCTTGGCAGACGAGCACCATTTTGGTAGGTGACAATCATCTTGGTAGGCCACCACCGCCTTGATAGGTGTCACCATTCACCATTAAGGATGCCAGTGACCATAACCTTGACCAAATGACCTTGAAAACAAAAACTGGAAATAAATACTTAAACGGCAACAAGCATATGATATTGCAGACTACTACCGCCATATTATATCCAGACTAACTAGGCCTTGACCCCATGACCTTGAATACAAAAACTCTAGAAAAAATTCATAAATAGCAACGAGCATATTATGTTACTGACAACTGTGTTAAGTTCTCGATTTCACCTCTGAACAAGCTGTGGGCACTTATATTTATAGACACAAAAATCCCTGTGATTTTCAATCCAATTTTTAAATAATATTTGTTCCAGTCAGCGGTATAGCTACATGCATGATGCAGGACTTTGGCAGTCAGCGATGAACTGATCGAACCCACGCCTGTACCTTCCTTTATGTAGCGAACAATTCTTAATGATTTTCAAAAATCCATATTACTGTTTCCAGCACAAGGAACACATATCTTTGAAATCTGATAGCATCATGTCCGTATTAACATGAAGGTCGCAAACTTGACGTAGGGTTGTGTCGTCCATGTGAAACAGCACTAACATATTTGCAGTGTCGCGAAGCCTCTGTTTGGGTATGCGCGAATAAGTTTGGCCGAGGTACACAGAGTCCATGTGCACTTGTCGTCCCATGCTAAAGTATTCTTGAATGAAAGTTTGTTTCTCGCAGGCAATGTCATCGAAGACAAATATCAAGTTTGACAGTGCTTCGCTCGGAGGCACGATGGCTTTATTATTGCTGCATGGGGAATAACCCAAATATTTCATGGCCTGCAATACTCTTTCCAGTCGCTGGTATTTCGGTTACTGTAGCGATTTTGAATGAACATGAATGTTCTCGAACCAAATGTCATTCGGTTCTTCCAACAGGCTAAGTAGGACTCATGTCTTGCTGGAACCTGATGATCCCGCGATGATGAACCTCACTATATTCGGAAATAGGGTTCAATGTTGCGATTCGTGGAAAATATTTTCATCTTCAGAATGAATGCATATGGGTAAAGTAACATCTTGCTTGATGATACGTATGTTACCGCTACAATCTTGCGGTGAGTGCAGTGCTGATTGTGGTGCATGCGGTTCTGATCGTGGTGCATTCGGTACTGATTGCAGTGCATGTGGTGCTGATTGCTGTGTGTGTGGTGCTGATTGCTGTGTGTGTGGTGCTGATTTTGGTGCATGTGGTGCTGATTTTAGTGCATGCGATGCAGTGCTGATTGTGGTGTGTGGGTTGCTGATTGCAGTGCATGTGGTGCTGATTGCTGTGTGTGTGGTGCTGATTTTGGTGCATGTGGTGCTGATTTTAGTGCATGCGATGCAGTGCTGATTGTGGTGTGTGGGTTGCTGATTGTAGTGTGTGTGGTGCTGATTGTGTTTGCAGAGAACCAATGCTACATTATTTGGAATTTCTCTTAAAAATATCACTCCATGTAAACTGCTTCTGGCAGAAATCGCACTGAAATAACATTCTTGAAGTTGTCATCCTGCAGGTCGTTATTTCATGTCGTCACATGCTGCACAGAGCTGTAAATGTTTTGCTGCGGAAACGGCAAAGCAGATGCTTCATTGGCATTATACGTCCGTACATTTACGGACTTAATTTTTATTTAAAATATGGGGAATTCGTTTTAACTTACGACCCACACCCACCAACAAACACACACACTCATGCAAACAAACTCAAAAAGATTGAAATATTTCAATATGCAGACTCGCTCCACCAAAGACTTGCTCCACCCAAGACTTGCTTCACCTGCTCCACTTGCTCCACTTGCTCCATTTGACCACATGTTCAACTTGCTACACCTGCTACAATTTCTCTATTTGCTCCACCCAAGACTCTCTCCACCAATCGCTCCACCCAAGACTCTCTCCACCAATCGCTCCACCCAAGACTCTCTCCACCAATCGCTCCACCCAAGACTCACTCCACACAAGACTGATCCAGGCATGCTGCTCCTGCATGTGATGTCTCAGTGCCTGAACATGATTGGCCAGCTGCAATCATGTGGCAACTCGGTGATTGGCTGGTCGGTGACCTAACAATGTATTAATGGTGAAAACAGATTGGTTCAAAGTCAATATAACATCATAGGGCTTGCATAATCGTATAATATAAGCAGTAGCAAGGTCATCTGAGTGGCTTAGTTTGACAACAGCTGCCATGAAAGATGCATTGTTTTGGCTAGCAGCTTCGCCAGGTAATCCATGGCTATTTACATTAAAGTGTAGTGGATAATGACTGCCAATGGTTTCTTGCCATCGATTTCTTCTTAAAGTGAGATTTCCCCTGTTTTACCAGCCCCACCAACTTCTTATACGAGTGAGATGTCTCCTCTTTTACTAGTGCTCGACTTATTGAGCTGTGATGGCTACATCACTAGCAGCATCTACTACTCCGAGTGCAGCACCATAGTTTCAGTTTGCTATTCTGCCATCGACTTCTTCAGCTGTTCGGCCCACGAAATTTTCAATGAAACCATTGAATATTTCTTCTGAGGTACCTAGAACACCAATGCCGACGTTATCTGCTTCTTTATCTCCAGCACTACATCTCCAACTGGTCCGTCCGAGTCTTTGCCTGAACCACTACGTCGTCATCAGTGTCACTTTTGTGATGAAGGGAATTACTTTCGCCCGAGATATGGGCGCTTTAAATGTGCCAAGAATCCTTGTTGAATGCCATATTTGTGTGAAAGGTGCGAGTAAGAATTTCATTGGTATCGACAATTTACTTATACATGCAAAAAACCTGTCAAGGTGAAGTGCATTTCAAATCAGTACCTCGGTGCCTCGTTTGCTGCAAGCAGCTTGCTTGTGACTTAGATATATGCCCCAAAATTGTATTTAACTACAAAGCCTGTACTGCACAGTGTGTCGGTGTAATAAGTGTCACGATATTTTAGCACAAGGACTACACGAGTGTGAATAGCGATGTATGTATAAAATACTGTATCCTACAACAAAGTTGCATATACTGTGATGCATATATATTGAGTAATATTGTGTTTTTTTCGAAGGCATGAACGATTGTAATACACTGTTTGACTAAAAGAATGTGTGTGAAAAATAAAGTGTGTATTATTTTATGTTTACCTATTTTGTAAGAATAAAATTTAAATTTAAATAGTACAGATAATAAATTTATTTAGTAAAAATTATTGTATGAAGTGCCTTTGTAATATATGTACAATAATATAATTAAACAAAAATAATTATTTAAATGTTAAAATTCTTAAATTTTAATTATATGTATGTAATAAATAATGAATGTTTACGAAGTCCCGCGTCATGCTTGTAGTTATACTGCTGATTGGAAATATTTTTTTTATTTTTAAAATAGTATGGAATATTACAGGTTTTTCATGTCTATAATTATAAATGCAGACAGCTCGCTTGGCCTCCAGCATGCTGACTTTTATGAATTTAACCTTGAGTTTTTGTTTTCAAGTACTTTCGTGGTCATGGGTCAAGGTCACTGGCTTCCAGGATGGTGGTAGTAGTCATTGATATTATATGCTTGCTGATTTTTATGAATTTTTTCTCTAGTGTGTTTTCAAGGTCATCCAAGGTCATGGGGTCAAGGTTAAGGTTACCTGCAGACAATATGACGGTATAGGCTGTTCATAGTAAAGTGAGTACTTTTTAAAGCCCTCCCAACAGGCATTAACCAATAATAATTATATCTTATTGCAGCCTCTTGCATTAGATTTTGAGTGTGGAGAAATATTCACACCATGTTTATTGGTCACATCACAATGTTTATATTAGAAAGAAGCAGGGAGATGGAAATTGGATGAAAGGAAACATTTAGAAGAGTCTTAAAAATTGCTCACATTACCGTGAACAGCCTATAGTAATATGTAATGTAATATTCTTGTTGACTTTTTATGAATTTTTAGAGTTTTTGTTTTCAAGGTCATTCAAGTTCGTGGGGTTAAGGTCAGGATCACAGGCTTCCAAGATGTTGGTAGTAGTCTCTAATGAATTATGTTCGACTTTTTATGAATTTCTTTTGCAATTTTTGGATTTTTTTTTATAGAAAAGAGGAAATTTTTAGGGAACAAGGAAAATGTTTAGGGATAAAAGTGAAATAGTTAAGGAAAATGGCTACTGGTGAACTGGAATTTTTATGTAATTTTTTAATTTTTTCATAAATTTTGAAATAGTTTTTGATAATATTTTATCAATAATTATTATATATATTTTTTAATTTTTATTTGTTTTTTTTTTATATTTTTGGGTTTTTGGGATCAATTGTCATAGGTCAGGGGTCAAGGATCAAAGGTCAAAGGTCAACAGCATCTGGCTTCAATATGGCGGTCGGTGAAATCACATCATGGCAGCCGGCTCGTGCCTGGCTTTTATGCCATATACTATTGCGCCAGAACCTACATAATCATTCAACTTGTGGTAATTAGAATTATTCATATCCCTGCCTGAGAATGTGTACACATGGTGCATTATATTTTTAAAAATATTTTGTAAAATAATTATTTAAAAGTAAACATGTATCCCGTGGAAACAAGCTCACATGCAAAATATATATAAATGTATTATTTAGAGTCGTTTGAGCGTGGTACATAGAACAGGAAACTTTTTCACCTTGTGAAGTTTCGCAATGATAATTAGAAAGCATTAATTTGTTGCTAACAATGATTAAATTTGTATTTTTTTCGTTGCACCCAGAATATTCATATTCACGAAAAAGGTTCTGTTTAAATGTTTTAAATGTGGAACTTGGCACATATTAAAGAAATCTATAAAACTATTGATATGTGTGCTTGATAAATAATAATGGGGCGATTTATCTTACCTATTGCAGTCATTTTGGCTTCTGCCGAGGCGGAGCCAATCACAGTCGGTACGTGGAGGAACTTGCCCTCCTTCATCAGTTTGATTGGCTCATCGGGCAGGAACGCTACTCCAGAAGCTACGCCCTTCTCCACAGTGGGCACAAATGGATACTTCTGTGAATGTAGGCATTGTATCAGGAAAAGATGTGTGGAGGACGTGTGTAGTATACGAAGTTTATGTACATTATAACTACTGATCACCGGACAACCTTGTTAATGTACTATAATGATATTGTCGGGTAGTGTCTGTTTGACGTACATTCCAATATCTTTTACAAGCATTTAACGTGTAATGACGTACGCAATCAAATTTCAGAGCATTTACAATAAATACAGAATATAGAGTGTATGTCTTATTATATCATGCTCATATTAATTACTTTATACTGAATTATTTCCCAGTACTATGTTAAAACTGAAATATACATAGTTGATGGAAACATATATATATATATGTATATATATATATTGGAGCAGCTTATGAGCGCATTTATGTTTAAAACCTCGTAGAAAATATTTTGCTCCGCATGAGTATATAACGTTTTACATAAATCACCGACGACTTAGAATGCCTGCTGAAAGGAAAAACTTAAACATTACCGTATGCAGAGAATACATTGATGAATTAAATTATCATCAAATCCTTAGACGAACATGCTTTTTAGTAATATACTTCCGTTATGTCGAGAATCGAGTCAAAATATTGTTTTCCAGTAATTCCGTAAACATTTATGACACCGAGTCATCGTAGTGTGGACATGAACTTGTGTTGAGCAGTTGAGTAACTTAAGATAAACATACTCTTTGAAAATATGTGAATGTGAATGACAAATGATGAGTAAAATATGCGTGACAGCAGAGAAATAGAAATTATATAGCAATTTATTTATAAATACCTCGTCAACTATCATAAAAAGAGAATTGTAAATTTGACATTATGCATAGTTCGGTCAAGGCATAGGTATTAAGCAGGAGTTATTAATCATTACGTTTCTATGTGGAACACACATAAGTTGACACTTCCTGGATCTGTCTACCAGAAATAAAAACGTCGTTAATTCTTGGCCAAATCAACAGCAGTCCTTTCGAAAGGTGAATCCTTCACACAAATGCAGATACTGTTAAGAGCATACTCAAAATTTAAAAAACTGCGATTAGCTTAAAGTCTGCTATATTATTTTATGGAGTTTACTGAAACAACATTTTACAATGCAGCTAAAGATAATGATTATCAACCCGAAAATTTAGCAGGTCTATTAGGCGAAAACCTAGATTTCACAGTCCTGTGTACACACTGGCGACATGGGTTTTTTTCCCTAGCTGCTACCTCGGTGAGGCGTAGGAACGTCGGATTTTCGGTACGTGTTTCACTAAATCTAAATTTCACTATGTGATTTCCTTACCTCCAGTTCTTTATTGGTTTTGCTGACGTACTTTTGTAAGCAAATCTACCTCGGATATGCATTGAAAAATAAATTACTAATAGGGCTTTATCAATATTTAAAACACAGATTTCGAATAGTTTGTTTAAAGGTGGTTTACAGTAAACCGAGCATCTGCGAAAGTCCTGCCGAGATCTACGTGTATACACATTGTGTATTCTTCCGCCATACGTGAAATTAAAATTGCTATTAGCCTGATCACATTAATTATGCGCAGATAAAGTGAAACTTTGAAATCGTTACCAAATAAGAAATTTACTTATATGTTAATATTTGCTCTTATATGTATTAAACATACATAAAGGAAAATAAAGAATTTCAAGTAGGTAGGGCTTAACGTCTCGTCGACAGTGAGGTATTTACAAACTTTTCCTTAGCTGGATGGCCTGCCTGGTTACACCTTCAGACATTGAACCAGGACACGAGCGTGATTGCAGTAATACTTTAAGATAGCAGTTGCAGAAACCCCCTCCACCGACCAGTAAACGGGGCCGGAAATGTTAACGCGCCCGATATAGGCCAACATAACACTGGGCGTAGCGTCTTTTGTCGTCGGGCCATTAGAACGAAAATATCACTAAATATGGGTATGTACGGCCATCGTTAACCGCCTCCTATAATCAGCCTCCGGCAACATGAACAAAGCGGGGACTTTCCAATTAGATTGTAATAGTTGTGGCATGCTGTAAATAAAACTAAACACAATAAGCATCGTGATATTCCATTTCAGCTCCCCCGATCAATAGTCACACAAATAGTTATTGTATAATCCTTATGTTGAATAAAATCCATCTTATACTTATCTGCTCTATTTAATCACGACTCATTATTTAGCTACGCCCATAGCCCCTTTCAGATATGAACTGACCAACAAGTCAGTTTATAACAGGACGAAGCAAGTTGCTCAATGAAGCGGGAACGGGCAAGAATCATCTATGGCATATAGTAAGGAAACATCTCAGCAGTCTCCTGGAGTGAATTCGGATGACCGGACCTGGAGTCGGAACCAGGCCCAACCGAATGCGAGTCCAAAGCTTAACCACTACGTTACCTAGGTCAGTAACAATCATTTCAGTATTCGCATATACGTACAGAGCACTTTAATTCCAATGTAAATCATGTAACTACATTCCCTCTGCCATTGCCAGCTTAGCCAGGTGCGTGCATGCCCGCCAGCGTGTCTGTTCAAATATACGCAGGTAGGGGTAGTGACATTTTCCCAAGGTTGATTCCAAAAGTGCCCTAATAACAGTGAACATTCTGTACAGCGTGTGCTGAGTGTCAGGAGACACTGACCTCTCCGGGCTTTCCTTGGGCCTGGTTGTTGGCTAGCTGTGTGGCGTTAACACCTCGCAGGAAGTGTGCCACCTGCTGGCTGCTGTTGTCACCCTTGTAGCCCAGGAAGTGCGCCAGGTTGAGAGCACGTTGCTTTGGTGACGTCATATACGCCCATGGGTTGAACGCCGACCCACTTTCCGATATCGCCCTCTGGAACAACCCTGCACACACACACACACACACAGCTGTCATCTGCTGCTCCAAACTCCGTCACATACACCATCGCTATTACCCGAGGTCTCCGACATCCGGCTACACAGTACTGTCAAGTGCAGTAAATTAAAACATCCGATCTACTGATATCGCCCTCTGAAACATCCCTGTATGCACCAACACATACAGCTGTGAGATACTGCTCCACACTCCGTCACATGCACCATTACTGTTGCCCGTGGTCTCCTGACATCCTGCTATACAGTACTGTAAAGTTCGATAACTTAAAACGTCACATCTACTGATATCGCCCTCTGGAACACCCTGCACATACACAGACAGATGTCAGCTGGTGCTCCACACCCCGTCACTTACACCATCACTACTACTGGTTATCTCCTGACACCCTGCTACACAGTACTGTCAAGCGCAGTAACATACAGCGTCACATCAACCGCTATCGCCCTCTGCAACATCCCTGTATGCACAAAAATCACGTCTGTGAGATGCTGCTCCACACTCCGTCACTTACACCATCACTACTACCTGTGGTCTCCTGACACTCTTAAATGTCTGAAATCTCTCCATGAATTTTTGTTGGACATTAGGCATCATCACAATCACTAGCACCATCTCTACCTTCAAAACCGGTAAGAGGAAATAAATGCCAAAATTTCAGTCGATTTTCTCCAGGAATAACAGATGATTTCCTCTTCAGCAACTTAAGTAGAGAATCATTCTTCAAAGCCAAGATTCCTTTGGCCGTTCGTCAGGTGGGGGAATGTTCCTGGATTTTGTGATATTCATTTGAAGAAAATGCAGTGTCTTCCACTTACCGCGGTACCATATTTTTGTAGGAAAGAACTACATTACCTTGTTTAGCTTGAATGGCAACAATAACGTGAAGATATATTCATTATAGGTAAATAAAAAACAACAGTCGAAACAAATTGTGAAAATAACACTTACCTTGGTCTTCTTGACCGGGGGCATTATTTTATTTCTGCTCATAGATTTGCCATTAATTGGCTTCTGCACGCACTTTTTTGTTTGAATTTTGTAGTTACAGAAACACTTAGCACTTTTTGATTCCTAAATTCATCAACCAACAATTACATTTTTAAAGTAAACAAATATCCTGTTAGCAGGTGAACTACCAATACTAAAGCACATTATTGTATCTGCATAATGCTAGGGAATTTAATGCTAACTACAGTTTCTTTAGGCAAAGTATTGTATCTACAGGAGATACAATAGAATCGTTTAACAAACCGCAGATACACATTAATGGCTTAGTAATTCAGGTGCCAAATGGAGATATAACGGAAAACATAAAGGGATTTCTTTCAGAAAACAGTAAATAGATTATTCTACACTAGTAATCGACTCAGTGAATCATAGAGAATAAGGAAATAACTATATATAATTTTTGACAATTTTGTCATATACCACTTTTGTGCCTAGCAGGGCAGTACTCATGGTAAAACATCTTGCTCCAAAGATGTCATCTGTCAAGTACAGAATCTTACACCGCCACATCCTGATATTTTGCATTTCGCAAGTGTCAGATACAGTAATTTACACCTCAAAATCTGCTGATGTCAGGAGACATCTCAAGTGCAGTAACTTACACCACATATAGTTCAGTTAAAAAAAATGTGAATAATCCGCGAATAGACTATATAGTATCTTGCACTGTCATGTCTAGTTGTAGTCTCCTATGGTCTTGCTCCACACCACATTCAAGTTCAATAACTTTTACATCCATATTCACCAATTGTCTCTTGACAACTTGTTCTACACAAGTGTCAAGTACAGTGACTTACGTCTCCATATCTGTGGATGGTATCCTGACATCTTGCTCCACACAAGTATCTCCAGGAATTTTACTTGACACTACTGCCAAGAGCAATAACTTACACAATCACAAGTATTCATAGTCTCATAAATTCTTGCACGTGATTTAATATTTTTTAATGGAAACTAATATAGAAATGACTGCATTATTTTTTAAATGTCGCTGAAAGATTTTCGTAATATTTATCTACCTGCAATGTTGAAGAATACTGCAACGCTTGCGTTGTATGACCATAGGCTTTTTATTATATGTTAGTAGTACATAACAGCTAATTGATCCATAAGGAGATCGAGGATTGGAGCCGGGGCCGGGAGAGCCGCCACGCTGTTACGTCACCCGTCCGCCATCTTTGACCCATATAACCTTCACCTTTAAACCTTGACCCTGGTGGCCTCTGACCCCAAAAACATAAAAAATTGCAAAAAATCATTAAGAATTATTTTAAAAAATTGCTACAAAAAATGTTTTATAAAATCGTTTAAAAAGGTTTTTAAAAAAATTCCATCACGATCGCCATATTTGTTTTAGATTCGTCATTTGTTTACACATTACTGGAGGCCGTCATCTTGGTATGCTCTCACTCATGTGCATCTAATTAGTCGCTTCACTCCACTGCCATATTGATAAGCATAATTTGTTTACATCACCTATCTAGCACTAGCGTATTATGTCATCCACCAGATTAGTATATGCCCACTTTATAAAAAAGTATTAGAAAATCGTTAAAAAAATGTATAAAAAATATATTTAAAGAAGTTTTTACTAAAAATTTCATAACATATTATTTTAAAAACTTACATGCATTGCTGTCACTCTCGATTTCGTTGGACTGCCATATTTGTTTATTTATATTCGTCATTTGTTTAGAATTTTGTCTCCTTCGACCACCTTGGTTCGACTAACCCTCGCCAATTGCTCTTGGCTGTATAGTCGGCGGCTCTCCATCCCCTTCAATTACTCACTTTTCGTTCGATACAAGCCTCCACCATTCCATTCCATCCCCTCCAATATATTTAAGTGCCCAGACCAATTGCCCCCTCCATTTTTTAACCCCTATGCTTCCCATCGCCTAAATACTCATATTCGCTCGACTGTCGGCAGTCCTCCATCACCTTACCCCCACCAATTAGTCGGCATGCCTGTATCCCACCAATGCTTCTCATTGGATAATTAGTGTTTAGTCTGCAGGCCTCCACCCACATGACAAACCTCCCGATTGGGTAATTTTCTCGGGTGTCTTCGGAAACCTTCGTTTCACCAATGTTTCTCATTGATTATTTAGTCTACCAATTCTTCCGATTGGCTAATTAGTCGACAAGCGTCCACCACGTCTGTTCCACCCGACCAATCAGATGTGTTCGCACCATACCATCCAATCTCTCCGATTGGCTAATTACTCAACTCTGTTTGACTGTTGGCAAGCCTCCACGACCTCCGTTCGTCGGCCTCCACCCACGTGACAATCTACCCGACCAATCGGCGACCCCCACCAATGCTTCCCATTGGCTAATTGGTCAAATCCCCTTAAACTCCTCTGGCGTTATAAGACGCGTCCCAGAGGGTCTCTGGGAAAAGTTATTAGAATGTACGCATATTGTCCAAGCGATCATAACATCCTTAATCCCATTTTGACAATCGGAAGGGTGCGTTCGCTTAGTGCCCTAGACAAACGGGACGAATCGCCTTACCTGCCGAAAGAGTTCCTGCTAACGTATGTACCATACGAAATTTCGGCCGTATTAATTTATTTGCTGACCTACGTACAGCTGGACGAAAACATACTTAACTGTCTCCCATGCAAGGACTGTTTCGACAGATGCACCACCTCGGTTCCCGAAACGCCGTACTGCAGAGTCTGGTGCAAGGCCCATCGAGTAGCCCTGGCAGCGGCCGTCCTCCCCATGCAAGGTTTCTAAGCACAAGCTGTACCTAGGAATAAGAAAATCAACATCTGCCTTATCCAACATCATTAAAGCCAAGGTGAAAGCCTTCGTAGCACCCTCGAAGGACTAAAAGGAAAGGGAAAACACTGTAAGTGGTTTCCTGCCCGCACTGATACCTGCAGTTGGTGCTCTGGCTAGTATCGCTGGGACAGTCACGAATAACCCACCGCCATAACAGAACATTGGAAGCTATCGCCATTGGGTGATTAAAAAATGGCAAAGGATTATATTCGTCACCCGTATCGGGAAAGAGAATCAAATGCCAGGGGAAAAAAAGGAAAAAAAAAACGAAGAAGGAAATTAAAGTGACCCTGCCTAGACGTCCACTGACGAATGTGGATTTGGAACTGTCTGCGCGCAAATTTAAATTACCTCATCTTCGCGGAGTGTTCATGCGAGATGCTTTGCCCCCTAAACCCAAGAGAGACAAATGTGCAGTAATTAATCTTGACACAACAGCTGGGCCTGGCACTCACTGGGTAGCTTACATAAAACATGGCAAACATGCCGTATACTACGACAGCTTTGGGAACTTGCGTCCTCTGCCCGAACTGCCCGAGTTCCTGAAAAATTGTAAACTGACTTACAAATACTATAGACACTTGTGTCACCGATTTTTAAGCAGGATATAAAGAAGGCTGTGTCAGCCATACTGATCTCATCAGTATGTCGGTGTCCATCATTCGGAATGGTAAAACATCCGAGCTGAAGGCCAGCTTTTACCTATCCTTGGGGGAATGGGAGGTTTTCTTCATTTGGGTTTTTCTATATATAGAGCAAAGCTCATATGCGCAAGCACACAGCTATAGGTTCGATGGCATTGCAACCTCCAAACTGTGCCAAACACCATCACATCATTCCGAACGTACATTAAGGAGTTTGTCATTTTTTTTAATTTCGTGAATAATTTCGCAATTTTCCCTGTCGTGCTTGGTTGACCGTCTTTCACCCGCAATTTGTTTTTTCATATTTCCCATATTTGTTGGGAACTTTGTTTGTGAACGACAGAAATGAACCACACACTCGTCGCTATCGCAGTCTTGCACTGTTAATTCAAACACCTCACCATGGATGATTCTTCTTTCGAGGAGGAAATGACCGTCTCATCGCTCCACAGTCACGGTGCTGACGGCTGGTCTGTGTAGGTTATCCCATGCACTAGAGGACATATACTTGCGTATTTTTTCTCTGTATTGAACTTGTCGCTGGGACGTGCTCTGTAGTTGTGAGAAAACTTTGTGAATGGTCTCGGCCTCGAGCATAGGCACACTTTGCATGCAAAAGGCGTGCAGTTTGAGGACCAGTCCAGAAATACTTGCCTTTTCACGATCTGGTTATGTCCATCGCATTTCTCCTGACATTTACATGCGTAATTATTGTTACTTTATCAGAACAGTTCGTACAATACACTTTGTTATGTACTTACTTTGGTTACGTGAACATTACAATTTTGTTTTACCAAATCATCCAATGAACAAGGAAGCGTAGAGTCAGGGTAATTGTACATGTAGCAGTTTTTACAATCGCACGTTAATGTGTTCAGCAGGTAACAACCTTCGAACTCATCGTAGAAGCATAGCTAGTGAATTGCACCATCGCAAAACTGAATTTGCAGAACGACTGTAGCAGCTCGGAAATTTACGCGTTGGTACCTCTACTTCAGTTCATTGTACTTGCTCGGGCCTTCTGACCTGAATGGAGAAAATTTGGCGACGGTCACTTCTTCGATGCCGCTGTCTTCGAAGTCGGAGCTAATAGGATTCTCTGCGAAGCTGGGCGAGAGTACACTGTATTCTGGGTGCTTGTACGAGTTGACTGATGGATGCGTGTTGACTGGCAGTAGTGGGTTGCCTACTAGTAGTGGGTTCATGCCAGTCGACGAAATGTACGACATTGCTCCTTGTGCCAATATCATGCGGATGAGCTAAAGAATATTATCTCCAATGTCTTCTGCATTGTTGATGGTTTCTCCTGAACTTGAAGCCATGGCTGCTCTAACAGGCGTTTCAAACTAAAGGACCACTGGGCTCTCCTCTCGAAATAGCAATGTACAACTTTCAAGACATGGGCTTGGGATGCGTCTTATAAAGCCAGAGTTTAAGGCAGGTTGACTAATTAGTCAATGGGAAGCATTGGTGGGGGTCGCCCATTAGTCCTGTAGATCGTCACATGGGTCGAATGGGGGCGAATGTATGTGGTAGAGGCTTGCCGACAGTCGAACAAAGGTAAGTTACTAGCCAATCGGAAATATTGGAGAGTTAATTAACCAATCGGGAGGGTTGTCACTTGGGTGGAGGCTTGCCGACTAAACACTAATTAGCCAATGAGAAGCATTGGTGGGATGGAGGCATGCTGACTAATTGGTGGTGGTGAGGGGATGGAGGACTGCAGACAGCCGAGCGAACATGAGTAATTAGCCAATGGGAAGCTTAGGGGTGGAATGAATGGAGGGGGTAATAGGTCTGGGCACTTAAATATTTTGGAGGGAATAGAACGGAGGTGGTGGAGGAGGCTTGTCGACTAATCACTAATTAGCCAATGGCAAACATTGTATCAAATGAAAAGTGAATAATTGGAGAGAATGGAGGGCCGTCGACTAAATAGCCAATAATAATTGGCGAAGGTTAGTCGAACGAAAGTGTTCGAAGGTGAGAGACCAACTCCAAAATAAATGACGAACGAAGAAAAAACAAATATGTCAGTCGAATGAAAGTGAGAGAGAAAGTAATGCATATCAGTTTTTTAATTGAATTTTTGTAAAAATTTTCAGTAAAATCTTTTTAAATAATTTCATTATAAATATTTTTAAAGATTTTTTAACACTATTTTTAATAAAGTGAGAGCATACCAAGATGACGGATAACCTAGTACACTAATGCTAGCTAGGTGATGTAAACAAATGATGCTTACCAATATGGTGGTGGAGACAACATTACTAATTGGATGCATGTGAGTGAGAGCATACCAAGATGGTGGCCTCCAGTAATGTGTTAACAAATGACGAACGAAAAACGAATATGGCAGCCTCCAGTAATGTTTAAACAAATTACGAACAAAAAAATATGCCGGTGGTGCACATTGACTAATTGGTAGTGGCGCAGTTTTTTTTATAAGTTTTAAACGATTTTAATACAGTTTTTTGGAATATATTTTTTTTATAAATTTACTAACGATTTTTTTTATAAAATTTGTTGTAATTTTTTTTTATAAATCTTTAAACGATTCTTTAATTTAATTTTTCGTAATGTATTTTTATAATTTTTTAAGAATATTTTCGCAATTTTTGGGGGTTTTGGGGTTAGAGGTCACTGGGGTCAAGGTCAAGTGTCAAATATCAAGGTCATATAGGTTAAAGATAGCGAATGGGTGACGTAACAACATGGCGACTCCCCCAGCTCCGGCTCCTATCCTCGATCCCCTTATGCCTCAATAGGCTATTCCCTACTACTCACGTTTATTACAATTAAATCTTCTACCAAAATTGAATGTAAAAATTAATGCGAGAGATATGGTGAAACAAAAATGCAGTTCTTTCATGTTTCTATGTTGTTTTCTAATTACCTCTCAATAATAATTAACTTGTTTTGCGTAAATTTATATTCTATATGCACTTTACCCTCATTGAAACCCAGCAATTTATAATTTTATGTTATCAAAATAAAATAAATTTTCTTCTGTAATTGCATATGAATAATTGCAATCCTTGTTTAGATATCAAAACCAGTGAACTACTCATTTCTGCTCGACAACATTCACGGTAACTCTTTTTAACATAACTAATGTTTTCAACACCAAATGCTTTCCTCCACTCCTACCAGATTTGCTTTATTGGACGTTCGTTTCAGCTGTGTTAATCCAAGCCATAGACACATCTGTTGTCTTACGTAAGTTCTGTAACTTATACTGTCTCTTAACTTTTTTTTTTTTTTTCGCCTTGGCTCTCACAAGGAATAAATGTAAAACTTGTAGACTCTCATTTCTTTTCCTACAGCGCAACATGATGCATGATTTGTATCACATGTTATAGTAAAAATCAATAATCCAGTTTATGCTTACTTAACCATGACAACTACAATATTATTCACTTTTGTGCAATGAATCGTATAAAAGCCCTTTAAAGATACGATATTTCATTTCAATAGGTTAAAAACCTCTTATCTGTCTACTGTTGCTGTACAATATTCAAAACACAATTAGTAAATTTTGTTCAAATATGAATGCTAAGAAAATTGTTTTCATGTAATATCGTTTATGGTGTAACAGTTGCTTTTAGATAACAATGACGAAGCGTCATAAAACAGGAATTAAAATTTTGAAGTACAACTTAGAATTATCCATTTAATTTTTGACTTTTTTCTATCGAATTGTTTCATTCATGAATGTTAATATAATTTTATATTTTTAAATCATAATGAGGAACAGTTAACTTATTTAAATCATTATCAAACATTTTAAAACTATTCGTGTTATTTAATTATTGACAATGACACTTAAATAAAACAAAGTCAACGTCATTTAAATTCATCGAATTCAATTCGAGTTTTCCCAGTAACATTGGCGAAGATCCCCTTTTTCAAATCCAAAACAGGCACTGATTTAATTGAAAGAAAAAATATATGATATTATGAGTTCTAAATTAATCGAAGGCTCTTCTATTTCACCAAGTTAGAGATTTGGATTGTTTATTCCCACACATCATCTTTGAAACGAACTCCCTTTATTTCAGTCCTATCCTATTGTTTTCAAAATTATAACTTTGTTTTTTAATATTCTGTAGTCATTTCCATGTTAATATATTATGGACGGGATATTGTTATGAACACTGGTTTAATTTCTCTGTTCATGAGGCATTTCTGAACTGTACAATTTCTAGAAACTCTTAATAATTAAAGTAACCACTAAAATACTTCAGATAGCAGGGCAGTCATGCCAACAATATTGATATAAATAGTTATCATATAAAGAACATACGGTTCCCTTAATTCAAATTTCTGAATTTTAAAATGTGTTGTAATAAATATTTTCCTTAACTCCGGTTATTAAAATTGTACCATTCGATTGCCTGTTTTAGATAACTGTATTGTAGCCTCATATTTATCACTGGAAAGCAGTTATCACAATTAATAGTTTGCTGATTTTGCCATTAGAGATAACATAATGGGCAGGAAAAATTCCTTGACAAAAGGGTATGCTACTATCATCTCGAAAGAAGAAGCCACTGCAGAAAGTTGTGCACTTTTGTCAACTGTTATTTAATAGATTATTTAAGTGGGAATTACTTCTACATTCAGTGATACCATGCCCGTTCTGGAAATACGCAGCAAAATATAGCGCACCTTCACAATTTCAATACTTAGTGCAGATATCAGAGGTCAAGATTACTTCCTTGCAGAGTACTCCTGTAACAATATACAGATAGCTCATACATCATCAAATAGTGCATGGTGGCTACCAATATTATCATATTGTTATAATTTATCTCTCTCTCTCGCTCTCTCTCTCTCTCTCTCTCTCTCTCTCTAGACATTAAGTGGGCTATACCAAGTTCGTTAAAGGATGGAGGTGTTAATCAAATAAAATAATTAATTATGAATTCCTTATTTTACTTACAATAACAACAATTCTCTGAACTCAAAATCTCACAATAAATTGATATTACTTATTTATCACAACTAATTACTCCGATTTAATACAATTTATAATTACCACAAAGAAATCAATTAAATAAAATAATTAAAGATCAGTTTCAATAGACAGTGTATCAAACTACTGAGATATTCTGTAAAATATGTGTCCAAATTGATAGTTTGAATTTTTACAATAAAATCCGTATTACACTTCCATTCAGCCCCACCTCAGTTACGTCCATGCCTCGTCAGTCGCAATGTTGTAGAGTCCTCCAAGCGCCCTCCCGCAGAGTAGGCTTCACTCATCGGTTTCACACCCTCTCGTTCGTTCAAACCACGAAAAACTCGCTCGCAGTCGTCCCGCGATCTCCCATCGTCGTCCACACTTCTCTTCGCTCGCGCAAACTCGGCCAGGTGGCCTCTGTCAAAGACTGCCGGCCGCTGGGTCGCGACAGTATATATATCGTCTAGGCCGTCACCCAGAATCTTCTCTAACTCGCCAATTGCGCCGAGGGGAGCCGGGACACCGGTCAGTCTCACCAGAACATTCTTGTATCGTCGCTAAACGTACCAGAAACTCTAGCAGGCGAGAGGAGGTCTGTGACGCTAGCAAGTCTCGCCGCTCTCGGTAATCAAGGGATTTCCAAAGGAAAGCAGTCAGCAGCGAGTGTATCGTTCCAGGAAGGCGAGGGCGAGGTAAATCCCCTCCCACGGCGCCGGACAGCCAAGCCGGACAGCTGTAGTGCGCAACACTGCCCTCTCCTTAAGTCTGTTCATCCTGAACAGACTCCACAGCATCAGGACCTTCATACAGCGCCAGTCGATCGATGTGGACAACCTTAGGCTTCGCCCGAGAGCCCTGTCGGAAAATCCTGTAGACTACATCATTCATTTGCTTCAAGATCCTGTACGGGCCTTTCCAAGATTTCTGTAGCTTCGGACAATATCCCTCCTTCCTTTGAGGGTTGTACAGCTACACCAGCTGTGATTCTTGAAAAGTCTCCTCAGGCATCCTTCTGTCATATCATGTTTTCATGCTGTCACTGTTAATGTTAAGGCGCCTACGGGCAAACTCATGAATGTCGGTTAACTTCTGATGTAACTTATTAGCATATACTGGAGTGGCTGCTTCTTCCTCCACTGGACGTCCGAACAGCAGCTCACAAGAAGGTGGAGCTCTCTCCCAAACAGCATCCTTGAAGGTGTCACTCCTGTGGACTCGTGGACCGCCGAGCGATATGCTAGGAGAAATAAGGGTACCTTAGAGTCCCAATCCCTCTTATTTTCTTCTACGAAGATAGCCAGATACTGTTCCTGAGTACAATTTAGCCTCTCAACCATTCCATTCGACTGAGGGTGTAATGCTGTGGTTCGGATTTTCTTCATTCTTAAAATCCTTGTTACCTCTTGGAAAAGATTTGCTTCAAAATGTCGTCCTTGATTTGAATAACTCAAGTGGCATTCCAAACCTAGAGAAAACATTCTCTACAAAAGCATCAGCTACTGTGCCTGCACCTTGGCTTGGCACCAGTATGACCTCGGGGCCACTTTGAGAAATAGTCTTGTGCTACTAGAAGGTATCTATTTTCCCTCTCAGTGATTGGTAGGGGTCCGAGAATGTCAACTGCCATCCTCTCGAATGGGGCCCCAAAGTAGTACTTATGGAGGGGACCACGTCCCTTAACCCTCGAACCCTCCCTCGCAGTACATGCATCACACAGACAGCGCCACTTATCAACATCCTGCCGACAATGCAGCCAATAGAATCTCAGTCGGACTCTGTCAAGTGTCTTATTTACACCGAAGTGTCTACTTGCTGCTGTGTTGTGCAATTCTCTTAGCACTTCTGGGATTCGGCACTCTGGTAGGACCAATTGTAAATAACTCTGTCTCCCATCATTACTTTCCCAATTCCTGTAAAGCACACCATTATTTATAACAAGGGAATTCCACAGTGCCCAGTATGCCTTGACTGTCACACCTAGGCTAGATATCGCCTCCCATCTCGGTCACCACCCAGTTTCCTTCCACGCCAATATTGAATGCAAGGTGCGGTCACTTAACTGATCATTTCTTATTACCCATCACCAGATAGAGGGCTTTGAATTATTGTCCTCCTTGCTTTCCACGATACATCAACCCTTTCCTCCTGGCATTGACAATGGCAACAGAATGGTTCGCATGGTCTCCTGGAGAGTGCATCTGCATTGCTGTGAAGGTGTCCAGACCTGTGTTGTATTTCAAAGTCATATTCTTGCAGTTGCTCTACCAACCGGGCTATTTGACCTTCGGGGTTCTTGAAATTTAGCAACCAGCATAATGAAGCATTATCAGTTCTTAGGATGAAGTGTCTGCCATAAAGGTATGGTTGAAAATGTGCAATCGCCTTCACCACTGCCAAAAGTTCCCTGCATGTCACACAGTAGTTCCTCTCGGGCTTGTGTGGCCCCTTACTGAAGTATTCCAATAGCCACTCTTTTCCATCCTGGATCTCAGATAACACATCACGATTCCAACATCGCTAGCATCAGTATCCATAATAAATTCACCCTCCTTACTCGGGAAGCCCAGTACTGTGGGCGATATAAGAATTTCCTTTAATCTGTTGAAAGCAATTTCGCACTCTGGGGTCCAATAAAATTTTCTGTTTTGCCTTATTCAATTCATGCAGAGGTTTGGCGATAGTGGTGAACCCTGGTACAAATCCACGGTAGTAAGCACATAAGCCCAGGAAAGTTAGAATTTCTGTTTTATCCTTTGGTAGGGACCAGTCTCTTATTGCTCTAACCTTCTCAGGCTCTGTTTCAATCCCGTGGGTTGATACAACATGGCCCAAGAAATTAATTTTCTTTTGGAAAAGGTGGCATTTCTTGGGGACTAATTTCAGATTGGCCACAGTCACTTTCTGAAACACAGAATCTAAGCATGCTAGGTGCTCTTCAAATGTTCTTATTGTGACCACAATATCGTCTAGTTACACCTGACAAATTTCTAAGGGCAGAACTTTCTCCATTAGTCGCTCGAAGGTGGCAGGGGCATTGCACAGCCCAAAGGACATAACCTTGAATTGTCAGGTTCCTTTCCCTTGGACACAAAAGGCAGTATTTTCCTTGTCATCCCGGGCCACCTCTCACTGTCAATACCTGCTGTTCATTTCTAGAGTAGAAAACCACTCTGAACCTGCTAGGTTATTCAGGACGTCGTCTATCCTAGGGAGCGGGTAAGAATGTTTCTTGGTCACATTATAAAGTTGGCAGTAATCAACACAAAATATAATAGAGCCATCTTTCTTTTTAACAAGCACAACGGGAGAACACCATGGGCTGACTGATGGCTCTATCACATCTAAATCCGTAATCTCTTTCAGAGTACCATCAACGACCTCATAGGAAGCTAGCGGTAGTCGCATTGGTGGCTGCTTTATGGGTCTGGCATCCCCTGTGTCGATATGGTGATATGCAACATTAGTTCTGCCAAGGTCATTGGGCTCGCAGGAGAAAGCACCTCTATTTCTCTGTAACAATTCTGAAACTGCCCTCTCCTGTCACCAGTTGAGGTTTTTTCTTGTTCTTGTCAGCAGTTCCCCCAGAGCATCTGGAAGACGACATTCAGTAGGTTGTGGCAGTGAACCTTCTGGAACATTTGGAAGTACATGTGAGACCTGCTTGTAAAATCCTATTGTAGCCCCCTCTTCAAAGCAGATAGCACAGTCAGACAAATTAATCATCCTAACAAGCAAACTGTCAGATTTTGAAGAAATCAGTTTCCTGGCTACAATGACACCATCGGGTAAAATGCCACCTTTCTGAGCTCGTTCGATTATGCCCAATCGTCTGACAAATTTTCCCTGGCATCTGCCTAGAATAACAACGTCGCTAGAAGTAGGGAGCACAGTTGACTGATTACACACTACTGGGCAGCTTATTGGCGAAGATAAATCTCGTCGTGTTGACACTACCAATTCAGTATTACCTACACATAACACCCCAGTCGAGTATCAACATAGCATCCCAGCTAACATAATACATCAAGACCCAGAATGCATTCATCCTCTATTTCTGTTATGTATACATCATGACCTAGCTCAAGGTTACCGAGCTGTAATATTACCCTTCTCTTGACTTTGACTGGTGTGGTCTCGCCCGTTAGTGTAGTTAAATAGTAGTGATCTACGCTCTTATCGGATGATCGGTGGAGCGAAGGCCCAAGAATGTCAGGTCTTGTCACTGTTATAGTCGCTTATGTGCCAATGACCATCTGGCAAGAAACATCATCTAGGCTCCCCTCCACCAATATGGCATTGAAGACTTTTTTCATTGATCACACTTGCAAAAGCATTAGGGCCTTCTCTTCAGCAATCACCAACCCTTACCCCACAAGACCGGTGTTCACAAGTTTCCCAAAGACATTAAACTCTCACCTGCCCCTTGGTGCCTGCTCCCTGGCTGTTTCTGCTGCTGAGGACAGTTTTCTCTCAGGCGGGACAAGTCGTCCTGCATGGTGTGAGGTGCAGCTAACTGTACAGCTTGCCTCACATCAGTGTCAGCGATAGCGTCGACGAAGAAGCCGACGGCGATGACATCTCGTGTCTCTTCCGAGCATACCTCCAGAGACAGGTGCGATAGCCTCACGATGTCCTGTCACAGCTCCTGCAGTGGTTCGCCGGGTTGCTGGATGCGGCTACGCAGTTGGGCCTGGTAGGTGTGCCGCAGGTACCAGTCGCCAAATCGAAGCGCCAAAGACGACACCTGTGTGGAGTATTCTAGACGATGTCGTTCCGGCAGCGACTGCAGTATGCTCAACGCTGATCCCCTCAGTACAGCCGCTAGGTAGCACACCCACTGCTCTTCAGTCCAGTCATTCAGGGTGGCTGCGATCTCGAATAGGTGCTGGTACTCGCGCCAAGGTGTCTGTCCATCGTAGGGGGTGGGATTAATTGTGACGCCTTTACCCACCCCTGGCTGGGGCATTCCCACACTGCAGAACTGCTGCGCCTCCCCTGCGACAGCTCCACTGGCGGCGACCTCTACCTTACCAGTACCTACCAGTACTCGTCGTCTCGATGGTCACCAATCTCGGCTCCTCTTCCGCCCCTGCATGTCGTCTCCCCTGATGCTGCAAGAACTCCTACACTCCTTCTTAATGGTGCTCACTTACTGTTTCATTTCTTGTCCAGTGCGGGCAGTGATGCTTGATGAAGGGGAGGACGACAGCATCGAGAGGATGTTGAAGGACTTGCAGATGACCATGAGGGACATCGCCTCCAGGGTGCGTACTAAGAAGACTCGCCATCCCCCACCCGAACGGCAGGGATGTTGGACATGTGGACAGCTGGGGCAACTGAGAGGAAACTGTCCTCAGCAGCAGAAACAGCCAGGGAGAGGGCACCAAGGGGCAGGTGAGAGTGTAATGTCTTTGGGAAACTTGTGAACACCGGTCTTGTGGGGTAAGGGTTGGTGATTGCTGAAGAGAAGGCCCTAATGCTTTTGCAAGTGTGCTCAATGAAAAAAGTCTTCAATGCCATATTGGTGGAGGGGAGCCTAGATGATGTTTCTTGCCAGATGGTCATTGGCACATAAGCGACTATAACAGTGACAAGACCTGACATTCTTGGGCCTTCGCTCAACCGATTATCCGATAAGAGCGTAGATCTTTTCTTGTTCAACGCTGTCCATTCTGTCATTCACACTGTCCATTCTCTCGCTCACACTGTCGATCTTCTTGTCCACACACTCCATTTTATTATTCACCAACTCGCTCACACATATATTTCTGTCCACATTCTCATTCACACTGTCTATTTTTCTATCTACATTTTCGTTTACACTGTCTATTTTCTTGTCTACTACTATGCTAACACTATCTATATTCTTGTCTACTAGTTCACCAACACAAATAATTTGGCTATTTGCAGATTCATTAACACCACCATTTCGACTATTAACATTTTCATTAACACCACTAATTTCAATATTTACATTACTAATTTGACTGTTTACGGATTCTCTGACACTACTTATTTGGCTGCTCATTCCTTCGATCAAGACACGAAATACTTCTATGTCAGGCGACATTTTTCTGGTTACCATTCACAAATTTATTAATATTTCCCTGGCCAATTAATTGCAAATTATATACGCAAATTTATCCTGCAAACAATAACCTACTGTAATACTAATTTAAGTTATTTTATTATTTTTTATAAATTGCCTCCATCCCGCTTCTGACACCAGCGTTACAATTTCTCTCTCTATAAATTAAATGGCCTATACCAAGTTCGTTAAGGGATGGAGGTCTTAATCAAATAAAATAATTAATTATAATTTCCTTATTTTATTTACAAAAACTACAGGATAATTCTCTGAACTCGAAATCTTACAATAAATTGATATCACTTACTTTTTACGACTAATTACTCCAATTTAATACAAATTATAATTACCACAAAGAAATCAATAAAATAAAATAATTAAAGATCAGTCCCAATAAACAGTGTATCAACCTACTGAGATATTCTGTAAAATATGTGTCAAAATTGATAGTTCGAATATTTACAATAAAATCAGTATTACACTTCCATTCAGTCCCACATCAGTTCAGTCCATGTCCCGCCAGTCGCAATGTTCTAGAGTCCTCCAAGCGACCTCCCGCACAGTAGGCTTCACTCATCGGTTTCACACCCTCTCGTCCGTTCAAACCACGAACACCTCGCTCGCAGTCGTCCTGCAATCTCCCATCGTCATCCACACTTCTCTTCGCTCGCGCAAACTCGGCCAGGTGGCCTCTGTCAAAGACTACCGGCCGCTGGGTCGCGACAGTATATATATCGTCTAGGCCGTCACCCAGAATCTTCTCCAACTCGCCAGTTGCGCCGAGGGGAGCCGGGACACCGGTTAGTCTCACCAGAACATTCTTGTATCGTCGCTAAACGTACCGGAAACTCTAGCAGGCGAGAGGAGGTCTGTGACGCTAGCAAGTCTCGCCGCTCTCGGTAATCACGGGATTTCCAAAAGGGAAGCAGCCAGCCGCGAGTGTATCATTCCAGCAAGGGGAGAGCGAGGTGGATCACCCACGGCGCCGGACAACCGAGCCGGACAGCTTCAGTGCGTAACAATATATTGCCGAGTAGCAGGATTAGTTCTGTTATTCCATTAACTTCCAATTATTTCCGTTTGGCCAGTTCAATGACAGGTAGGTCCACAATCAAGTAGTGGTTGTCCATAAGCAATAAAAAATTCTCTCTCAAGTAATGAGGTGTTTATGTTTAAACAACAAGAATACTTGGCATAAATATAGGATGGTTTCACAAATAAAATAAATATTCCAAAAATAATAACAGCTTTTCTTAAGAAAGTTTGGATATTCACTTCTCGACAGGATTAACATCATTTAAAAGAAACATGAGTAACCATCAGGCCTGGTAGGTTCAGCAGCAGAAATAATATGTTTCCTACACGACCTCACACTCACCTCTTGTCAGATGAAATATATTGTAGTGCAGGCTAACTGCTGTTGCTCGGGTGAGGATGCTACACCTCTGCTCACTCTATATACCAGAGAGAGCTGTAAGTAATGTACACTCGCTCAGTTGTTTGTTAGGTACGTCTCTGAGCAGCAATGACTTCTCTTACCACTAACCTCGTGCTCATTATTAGACAGCAGAGACAGTAGCGTCTAGTGTACTTGCCTGTTGGTTGATAGGAAAGATCATACAAACAATATTGAGCGCTCTAACTAGTGATCTTGAGCTCACCTTTAGAGAGCGGAGACAGCAGCAGGTAGTGGATGCTGGCTCCTCCAGCACTCTGGCCGAATATCGTCACCTTGTCGGGGTCGCCGCCGAAACTGGCGATGTTCTGCTGCACCCACTTCAGCGCCTGCTGCTGGTCCCTCAAGCCGTTGTTGGCTGTTACGTCGGAGCCATCCAGGCTCAGGAACCCTGTTGCACAATAAAGATGTACCATTTTACTGAGCTCTTGAGCGACATCCACTATAATGCATTATTAAATTTTGAAACCTGAGACTCATTTTCTGAGAATGTGGTCACAAAATGTATTATAATTTCGTTATTTATGTTAAAGGTGTATTACTATAAGCCCATCACGGTTGAGTGAGCACTTTTTGAAGCCCTCTAGTTTAGAATAATATTGAATAAATATATTTTTTTAGCCTCAAACGTTAACATTCGAGTCCGGTGAAAACTACACACCATGTTTATTATTTTAATGGTAATATTTATTTTATAAATTGGTAGAGATAACAAAATGGCGTCTAGGAAAAAAGTAACTAGGCCACCAAATGTACTTTCTTTACCGTGAACAGCCTATACTAAGAAGTAAAGCATGTTTTAATTTGATAGTACAGTTATATTATTATCTAGCCTCTCAAGCATAAGTGTCTTTGTTCTCACCTGATCTAAATTTTGTTTTAATTACTACATAAAAACTTTCTGTTAACCATCTTTCACTTTCAGATATGTATAAAATTTATTATATCAGATGTTAAAATTAAAACAATCAAAGCTTTAACCGAACTTAAACAAGGCTATACTGCTGCATTCCATTTTATTATACACCACACCAACTCTAGCTTTATCATTACGCATATTGCTTTTAAAATTGAAAACATAAGCCAAAGTTATTTATAAATATCAAACTTTTACATGAATTTAAGGACGACATATCCTCAAAAATACTCATCATATTTTCTTTAAGTACAGAAATATAATGGAACACAAAAGGCAATTTAGATTTCCTATAATTTGACATTTTGTTATATATTTCGTAGAGCAGCAACATATGCTACATTATATGCTATATCTCAGCTCTGATAAGATATTATAAATTTTACTTCGGTGCTATTAAATTCATATTTTCAACTGAAAAATGAAGTACGAGCTCGAACCAGCTCACGTGAATACCTTACTTGTAACAAATTTGTTCCTAAAGTTTTATAATTGTAATCCCTGGCTGAAAATCATGAAGCTGGTTTGTTACGCCACAAGGAAGTTAAGATCTGTGGTAGTATGTTTTCGTAAAATGAATATGCACATAAATACGCGAAGAGAGGACACATACTGAATATGTTTGATTCCAGATAATTGGAGGGATTATTATAAATCTTAATTCAATTAATACACAGATATATAAGATTACGGGATATAAATCATCATACTGGCAACCAAAAAACTGGTGCTCATAGTCATACCAAAGTTGTATGGGGATGAGGTCATCACCAGTCTTGCTGCTTCATGACTTACATTTGAAGGCCTATTCATGAATTGTCAGCGAGAATACACAGAACGTTTGGAGACTTCGGATTATGGGCTCATATCTTGAACGAAACAGTGAATTTCTGTGATTGTATCTCTGTTTTGGTCTACTTGCCACATGATGGAGAGTGTTAACCACATCTCTTCAGTGAGGATCCTTAAAACTGCTTCATTTCCGACTATGGTCTCTGGTCATTAGAGAAACAGTAAGTGGGGCATCACTGGTCACTTCACCAACTGAGTGAGTGTGTTGGTGTATCAATGATCTGGTAATCTTGCCAGATGAGCCTGATGGCCTATCATGAATGGGCAGTGGGGATACTCAAAACTGGCAGACTTTCGACTGTGGGCTCATATCTCGCATGAAACAGTGCATGGGGATATCACTGGTCTATACACCTCATCACTTGTAAATAGCCACCATGGCTGAACTCTCTACTTACCAAGGACTCCCAGACGGTAGTTGATGGTGACGAGGACCACTCCAGCGTGCACAAGGAACTCTGGTCCATAGACGCCGCTGCCACTGGAGCCACTCGTGAAGCCTCCACCATGGATCCACACCATCACCGGCAACTTGGGGTTCTTGCCTCCGGCGGGCAGCTGCGCAAAATACGATGCTCTGAGAGCTCTTGTGAGGAGATATATTGCCGTGCCAACTTCTATCACTTCCAGTGCTGGAGCAAAATTAAAGGCGACTGATCCGTCAAGTTTAGGATTTATCAGTCCCATTTTTGTCACATCTATTTTAGTGTGCATATTGAGATTTTTGGCACTGCAGAAATTAGTATCCCAAATTTTCTTAATAATTACCACAGAACTAGTGAGTGAGTGGTTATGCATTTGTTCGGGACATGACAAACTATTAGCGAATTACATGACATTCAGCTAAATGGAATAAAGATTTTCACCACGGCAGCAGCCAATTAACACACAATGATTGTTCGTGTTTATTGCAGATTGTCTGTTTCCGAATAATTTCGCAAAACTTTCAGATCCATAATGATATTCACTGCATTTGTTATTTTTTAAATTCGAACTGTTGAGAAAATTTAAGTAATATTTTCGGTGGGCAAATGCAACAAAATAAAGACTTCAGATAATTGACTAGGCTATAATAGTATATAAATCCAAGTCTTTTTATAATATAGTTTGTAACAATAAGAACAAAATTTTAAATCGCAGAACACTACTTCGACTGGTGAGAATGGGAGATTTGGTTGGAGATTAATGCTATTCAATAACCAAAATGGTTATTTTATAGATCTGAGGAGATGTAATGGTTTTTGTAATGTATCAGAATCGTTAACAGATATAGTAATATTTTTTTAACATTATATATATAACATTTAAAATTAGAATCTTTATGGGAAAAAATTAAAAAATATAAAAATCTTAACACGAATTTTGATTTCAGATACTAAGATTTTCAATTCACAGTGGGATGGTGAAATTACTTTGAAAATTAATTAACGTGCGATATTTTTAACTTCTACATTATGTTTATTTTAATTTAAACTTTACCAAAAAAAAGCTAAAATTGAAATACTGGCTAACCCTAAACAAATTTCAAGTAAATATTTTGAGCTGTAGCTAATGCATTAACTTAGTTTTCTTTTAAGAATCGTACGAATTAACACGTGAATAAATTCCCTTTAGTTTTTCGTTAGATTTAAAAAATATATTTATTCACTCTTATGCTATCATAACACTCTCATAGTCCATTTACATTCACTTCCTACTTTTCAGAAGCCCTGTGTTGAAATTCTGCTTCCAGGATATTCCTCTACCCCATGCAAACAAAATGTTATACATATAAATTTTGATAAAAGATCAATTTAACCAAATATAAGGTTATTTAATGTTAACCCAGTTATAAAATGCTTGTGATGCGTGACATATTTAGAAAAAAACCAAGATCTTAATGCACGGGGTGATTTTTCAAAGTATTTATTCAAAAATCGTGAAGAAACCGCGAATAAACTATATTATATATCACAAAGTATTTATATTTAAAGTGCCAAAATTGCGGGAAATAATATTATACACTTAATGGCAATATCATGTGAGGTTTCCAGCAAACTTGAGGGTGAAGTGAGGTATTTATGGGTCAGTGACGGACAAAGATTGTACGGAGAGCAGCAAAGTCAGTCATGTTTTTACATATGCTAAATTCGGAAATAAGCCTGTCAGGAAATGAATCCTGTTCGCCGTGGCGGGAGTCGAGTTGTCTTATCACTGCACTTTGCGGGGCAATGGAGTAAAACTAACATTAGCAACTGTTTGCATATTGTGAGCCACAATTCACTCCCACTGTTTACACCACTTGTACCTTGGATGCAAATTTCTTTGACAACATTTCGTACGTTTGCTTCTTGTCATTTGTGTTTCAAAGTGGAGTGGCTTACTTTTTTACAAAATATTCTTTTAGATACGGTATATATTTCAACAATAAAAACATACTGCAGTACTGAAATATGCGTATATTGACTGAAATAGACGAGAATAACTGACAATTATACAAACGCATTTTATGCGTAATTATTAAATCGTTAACCTTTCAAAATGCTTTATGTTGGTTTTTAATTGCAATAATTGACATTGTGTTCTTTTAAGACACGCAATGTCACCTGAATAATATTTCTTTCTCATCGTTGCCTTTGTTTCACTTTTTATCTTATCACTTTGTATCGGTTCCCAATTTAGTTATCTCGTTCTTTGAATGAAAGTTATCTTAAGTATGTCGTGAAACACAAACGCCTAGCGACACAGGTACCAGATACATGCACATAAGAACATTTCTGCCACAGATTCATTCTGCAGTCCATAGCCAGGAGAGTAATGTGGCCATTCTCTTACTCTTAATTGGTTTTATAGTTATCAACGCTTTTATATTTTACTATACAATTCGTTTCGTTAATTCTCCAGAAAGAGACTTTTATTTTCTTCCGTGCACTATAAAAATATTGTTAATACTTTCGGGCGTTCTTTAATGATCATATTTCTCTTTCGTAAAATAAGGTATATGATAATCATTTGACCACGGAAGAAGTTAGTCAGATCACGGTGGCCATAAAAATTCAAAATCAAACAAGGATAACAAGACAGTTAATCATAAAATAATGTTTGTCCTTATGTAATCCATAAAAATGAACGAGCCGTCCAGGCTCTTAACAGCGAGGTCTTGAGGGCCGAAATGCTAAAAAATGTACACTGCACTAAATTATCTTGAAAAATAAAAGTAATGGCTTTTTTTAAATTTTTTCTTATAAAATGAATATGTAAATGAATGAAGATAATACCTGGGACGTATTATATTGCAATATTGTTTAATAATATGCTAACAAAGGTATTTTTAATTAAATTGTAGTAAAACGAAAGCTTACGAAATGACCGTAAAATATTGCATTTACCCGAACCGCGATAAATTTATTGAATTTTTTAATATTATTTAATATTTCCTACACGATACAAGCGAAAGTAGATACTTAAAATTCTAATCTACAATCACGCACACAAATAAATGCCAATTATTTGTACCACAACACATTCACGTCGTCTAACACGTTCACGCATTTCAAACAGCCTTAAAAGAGAATAAGCGATTCCAGTCTGTTGAATTATATCCTCGATTATTCAGCCTACATATTTTGCCAACTTGAAAGCAATGAGAATGATTGAAGAATCAGCTCTTCGAGGTATAATATTTCTTCGGTATTACCCACTATTTTTAAAACGGCATTTCAAAAATTAATTTTATTTTAATATAAGTATTTATGTATTTTAATGGAGATATTCTGGCGTGTAAAGCTAAGTTGGTAGTAACTTATGAAAATGCCTATTAAATAATTACTGTTCAAAATCTAGACTTAATTTTAGTTAACGGAAAATATACAAGTATGTAGGGTGGTAGAAATAAGGCCTTCTTCTTGATGTTCGAAAGTGTCAGTAGAGTGACGGTACCTGCGGCGTGTAGACGTTGAGGAAGAGACAGTCCTCGCTACCTCTGTTGCCAGCCTGCTTGCATATAGCGCCTTCTGCCAGGGCGTCTTTCACCCCAGTCCAGGATACTGGCGCCTCGGGAGCCTGTGAATACACAAAAAGGACACATTTCAATTGTAGACAGTTCGACTGTGTATAATTGCTAATTGATGAGATACGGTGGTTGGTGTTCCATCTTCCGGGGCCACCTAGACCCGAGATGTGTAGGCACTTAACCGGTCTGTCAGGAAAACTTGCAAGTGTCAATGCAAAGGAAGAAGTAACGCGGGCTGCTTACAGAGTCCCAATTTGACATTCCCTCTTGTGTTTGACTGGCGAGTGTCTTTTTTTTAGGGGGGGGGGGGGGTGGCGCCTGCCTGCTCGTGTTTTCCCCAGTCTACCCATAAGGTCGTGTTTGTAGTGGTTGAAAACTCGGTAGTTAAGAGAAAGTTTAACATCTCTATATAAAATCACTTACTGTAATCGTTGATTTTGTAATCTTGTGAAAACTTTTGAGTAAATAACACAAAAATAAAATTTAGTAACATTCTTAAATAACACTTCTTCTGTACAATTTTGGTATATTTAGGATTTCTATATACCTATAACGTATAACAAACATTTCAGTTTTGATTTTGACAGCTAATCCCATGTGGTATCCTCTAAATGATAGTGTTTCACATAAATAAAGTGAGACAACTGCAAGGAAATCTACGCGATTTGTGTTGCCTTTGGTCTGCCCCCTATTCAAACCTGCAACTAGACAACCTATGCAGTCATTTAGACGCACGTGGGCATTTTTGTGGAAAGTGAAACAAATTGGACTAAATTGAACATTTTACTCATAATACACCTTATTGTTAACCTTTGTACTGCTCGTTGGCGGTGTGTTGCCCGGCACGACACGACAGTAAAATTAAACTTTTCACGGCACTTGCGAAAGAAGAACTTCGTGCATGTGCCACCTGGATCAACAAGTGACATTAGGGCGGCCGCAGTTTCCATTCCTGCTGTCGCCCTCCCCTGGTGGCGGGGGTGCGTTCGTCATCTGCCCAGAAGGTCGGCGCGCCGTTCAAACGGCCGTTATTTGGACATGTTGAGAAATATGAACTGTTATCCGACGATAATTTCTAATACC
This sequence comes from Dryococelus australis, assembly GCA_029891345.1. NCBI lineage: Eukaryota > Metazoa > Arthropoda > Insecta > Phasmatodea > Phasmatidae > Dryococelus > Dryococelus australis. The sequence continues at coordinate 92,589,811 of CM057009.1, read as the reverse complement.
CCTCTAGGGAATATATAATTTTTGACATCTCCCACTACCAAGTATAACGAATGTAGTTCCAAATATGGCAATACTTAATCCTATTGGCTACTGTATTTTCAGAGCAAAATAATGAATTCTCCTTGGGGTTTGGAATCTGCTCCCCCTTTTAAGAAATATTATAAAAGTAAGAGTTTAAATTCCTTGTTCTTCTGCTCGTTCGGGGTCAGATGATTTCGGCCTCGAGGGAGCATCACCACACCTGAAGTTATGTAATGCATCAGTATACTTTCTAGGCTCTTCAAGCAATAGGTTATGACGTCACTTTGACGTAAGGCTAGATTCCCTACCATGGGCTAAACATTTTAAAAATCTATTTTGCTTGCAAACAGTGTTTTCGATCACTCTAAGAAAGATATTTTATTTTTCTGCCCGAAAGTTAAGGCTTTATAATTGCGAGCAGTGGCTTTGGTCAGTGGATGATGGGAGAAAATTGTTAAATCCAATTTCGCGAAGTATGTAATTCAAATACAGGCAAGTCCAACTCATCTGTATTTTCAAGAATGTTAATGTTTTTAAAATGCCATATTTCCTTGTAATAATTTGCAAGATGGCGACAATCATATGAATTTCTTGTGGAAATTAAATGAAACATAAAAAAAAAGAGAGTTTTGGTCAAGCAAGGCCCAGTCAAAATGAGGGTTAGGCGCATTAATTTATGATTCAGGTTAAACATTTCTAAATGGCCTTTGGCTGTCTGTATATAGCCAGTGAATTGTTTTTGTCATAAAACTGAGAATATTTAAATATGTATATTTTCCATGTTGGAAATATTTGATACTTACCCAGAGGCTTAAAGTGCCCTTTTATGATGTTTTTAATAAATTAAAATGGGCCTAAAGTTTGTATAACAATTTTCATATCAGTACCTGAATTCCCGTAAGTGGATAGTGTTTATGAAGAAGATGTATTATAACAGAGATTGTTACTCTGAAATCACAGTATTCTCAGAGATGTATTTTTAATGGAGAATTTTAGAAAACACTGTAGTTTTCAAAGGAGGTGTACTATTACTAAATATTTTTGTAATATCGTAAATGTTCTCTTCTCAGAATGAGTGTATACATTATATATATATTTATATCCACTGATGTTTTGCAAATCAAGGAAAAGAAAAAGCAATGAATAAAAATAACTCTCTGCACACTTCATTTTTTTGTTGAAGTTAGCTCAGTAAATAATATAGCTGACTTACTTGGAAAAACCACTCTTTAGTGTTGAATTGTGCCATTTGTTTACTTTCTGCTCAGGCCACCAAATTTTGGGTTTGATTTTGGATTCGGCCTTGCTGTATCCTTGGGTCAAGGAAGCAACAGGGGTCTGAAAAGAATAACCGGAAAATCGCAGTACAATGTTAAGCTGCCTACATGCAATCTAAACAGATAGCTGTGTGTGTGGCATGTTTTAACAGAGGATTCTTAATTCATTAGCGATTTTTTTCTTTGGTAATAAACTTACATTTCGTACGTAGTTGATTTATGGTGCTAGTACATGCACCTTTAAAAATAAAACTTCCATAGAATGCATACACAATCGGTACAGTTGATACTGTGCTATTCCGATAAACTCCAATTTAAAAGAAAATGGCTAAACTCAGCAAATACCAACAAAAAAGTGTAATGGTAATATTTATTTAATGATTAACGTTTCGTAAGCAAATGTAAAATACAACATAATGTTTCGAAAATAAATGCCAAAAAAGGGTGTTTACTCTAGTTTAGGTACTGCAGTATGGATGATATTGCCACCGAATTCCCAAAACTATAAGATCCCCCCTTTTTTTTTTTTTACCCGTCCAAAAATCTGTTGCTTTATCTCAAATAGTTTCTGTCATTTTTCAAAGGAATATAATTTGAAATGCTATTCTCAGAAAAGCGTAACATCCAAAATTTTTAAGTTCATGAAAAAACATCAAAAGAAAATTTTGACTAATGTCTTACAAAAAATGTCCTCCCTAAATCAACACACACTGTCCTGATTCACCCCGTGGATATACAGCATGATTCTGAACGCCAGGTGGAAATTTTGTACCCTTGTTATGGAAAATTGAGAAGAAAACTTAATAGAACCTATGACAACACATCATTAGTACGGGAAAGACGTTTCCTCGTAAATGGGAGATTAAAAGCATTAATTTTGCAAACTGTCAGAAATCACGCGAGACGAAATAAAAAATTACATGAATACTGTTACGCTGATTTGTGTTCGTTTAATTTAAGCATGCTTACTACGTCATACCAATCGATAAACCTTAATGTACAACGCACTTCTATTGGTTAATTTACGTGGAACCCCTTAGTTTCCTAAATACGGTCAATGTTATCTCCTTTGAAAAGTTTACAGATGGCAGATAATTTTCAAATAAGGCTAAAATTATTCACAAATTGAGTGATCCATATTACGTACTTTCTTACATTTGGCAAATAACAAAATTTATTTCCCCTTTTTCATGTGTGTGTGACTTTTTCAATAATCATGTCACAATTCATTGGTCGTATTTGATGTTTGCAGAAAAAATAACCAAATACATTCACGAATGATACAGTAAGACTCCTCACTGATCATACGACGATACAGCTTAATACACAGACACATGGAAGCCAATAACGACATACTTAAAGTAAACTCAAATCGAATACTCAATACTTCCAAAGATAAATCTCCAACTATACAAATCGTGTATTATTGTACCAAATGTAAAATATTACATGACTTACATATAATGACTAATATCAACAAATTAACTGAAGGTCGAGTTTTAAAAATTCAGAAACACTGATATTCATATAATTTTAATGTGTAACTTGTGCATAATAAAAAAAATTGGTGATTTTTATGCTTTCTGAGAGACTTGTAAAGCGGCGAGTGAGCAGAAAGCCAGGAGATGTCGAGTCACCTTGAAGCGGAGCTGGCCGAGGGGTGGCTTGGCATAGTGCACACCCTTGAAGCCATAGAATTTGGCCTTGGTGAATGTGCCGACTTCCTCAGCGCCCTTCAAGGTCCCCTGAACGACCTTCACTGTCACTCCCTCGCTGGCCTGCAACACAACACTTTGGTAATCCACATAAGTAAATAGGCAGGTAAGTTGGTGGATGGTTAGAGAGATGGTACGTAGGTACCATCTCTTTGAAGTGGATGTTTTTAGAGACTAAGACGTTTGCACCGAGAAGCAGAATACTGTAAGAAATAGGCCAAGTCCTGTAGTAAAGAACAATCCAAGCATTCAACTAGAAATATTTCGGGACCTATGGACATCCTAAATGAAGATGGCCGGACCGGGAATCTAGCTCAGGTCCTTCTGAATGCGAGTCCGCCTCGCGCTAGGTAACTAGATAGGAAAATTTTAAATCTTACCTCCAGAGGTTAGTAATTGAGTAGAAATGTTTATAGGTACTCGTGAAAAGGTGTACGTACCCCAGTAGAAAATTTTGGCTGTGACATAATTGGCCCAAAGTTTGGCTCTACTGTTGGGCCAACGTTGCCATATAATGTTGGCCTAATGCCGAAATGTCACTCAGGATTGCATTGGCCTAACTTGAATTTTATGTTGGTTGCCAACTGAAATTCATAGCTGGCCCAACGGTTGTGTGCACACTTTCAAGATTAGCGTGATTTTTCTTTCAGAAAGGCATTCACTTAGACCAATATGTTATTAAATCTTTTGATGTTGGTAATGCGTTGGAGAGATGTGTTATTGCTAGATACCTGCAAAATTCGCGTTATTACTTGGCATCAGGTTGCACTTCACAGTAATGCATATAATGGAGTCAGCGTCGTTTTCCCATTGGCTGCTGCATATATGTGAATCCACGTCAGTTCTGACTGATTTGCATGTGATTGGGAAACATTTGTGAAGTGTTCATTTACTGGCGCAGAGTTACCCAGGGCGTGTCTGACAATGCATGTTAGAATGACAAACGTATTGCAAATGTACACGTATTTAAAGCTTAATGTGTTCCCAAATAATAACGCGAATTTTGTAGATCTTAAATTAATGCATACATGACATCAACCAATAAACATTCTGCCAATTTAGGTTACCAGAGTGTTGAATAAATTTTTCCAATTAACAAAAACTAAAGAAATTGAATTTTTGCTTTATTATTTATGATCACTTTTCAGTACAAAGTATAACCCGAAATCTTCCATGATGGATGCTGGATTTGAACTCGCAAACTTTAGACTATCGACACTTAGCGTTTTCCACTAGACTATTATAGCTTCTTGCAACTTGTGAAGAAATAAGCACATATAATTGATTGCAGTTCGATATAATTTACTGTGTTATATTTTGTTATGTATTTAAGTAAGAATTATCCACATTGGAACTAAATTTAAAACCTACCAGTTAACAACAATATACTCTCCATCTAATGATCAGTACACATCAAAAAACAGCAAGTTTATTTGCAAGGAATCTCCGTGCTAAATAGTTTAAACCATTAAGCAAATAAAATGAATTATGTATATTTTATTTTTAAAAAATTAGTAATATCATACGATTGCACAATTTCTCCAAAGAAATCTTGTTCCATTTTAACAAAAATAAACCGATTGTTATGTTCACAACATTGTGTCAACACATGAGGAACGAAACACTGTTTAAAAAAAAGTATTACACTTTGTGAGAATTAATGTTTTATTGCATTCAAAATGATTATTTCCTTTTAGCGAATTTATGTTGTTTGTACACTTTTGACACAAACAAAGTTTTGCAGTACATACGAAAGGCGAAATGTATGTTTTCCAACAAGTAACCAACACATGGCCAACATTTCTTTTAAACAATCATAAGAAATTATAGTATTATTTTAACTGGAATATATCTATTTCCTCTCTTGGCATAATGTTGGTTACACAATGTTGGCCCAACTTAACAATTAGTAGCAATTACCAACTGTTGTGTTTTTAATATTTATACAAAAACAAATCGATAACATTTTAAAAAGAAATATCTCAGGTCATGAATTACCTTCATATTATATAAAACGTAAAAGTGGCATTGTTTTCATTCAGAAAGGTTGTTCCATACTATTACATAAAATGTTGGTCTACCAACGCTGGCCCGACAGACAAATCACCTATTACCAACAGTATGTTAACGAACATACCAACAAGAAAAACAGTCATTTAAAATCAAACTTGCGATATCCCATGGCATTTTCTGATTTAGAGACATCATTGTCTGTAGGGTGCCTAGTAATCTCGTAACATCTCCGTGGTGGCAAATTTTTGTTGGAATTTACCATAGGACCAACATGATGGGACCAACACTTATTTTTTTTTAAATAGTGGTTTATTTGCAATATCTACCAAAACTGTTTTTTTAAGCAAGCTATACAAGCATAAAATATGTAAAAACGTAGACTTTTCTCCCGCAATTTTCTTAATAGTGCCATACCTCGGGAAAGAATCAACCGATTCATACTAAATTCGACACTGAAGTAATACAACAGAACATCATGTGAACCGACACAATTTTTGAATATAGTACTGCATGAAAGGTTAAGTTTTTATGGCATATCTCGTTTCCCACCAAATTCAGGCTACAAGTTTGACGTCTGTTGTCCATCTAAATCTTGTACGACTTAGGAGGTAGTCACAAATTTTTAAAATAACAGCCATTTAAATATTTAAGGTTAGAAAGCCGTATGTCCCAAACAGTTTCAACCAAATTTAATATGTGGCAGTATATATGACAAACATAGAATATGCCAATAAAATAATTAAAATAGCACCATGTGAGAAACTGTATCTTTTATGTCACATGTCCGGGACCAACCGACCGATTCCCATTGAACTTAGCACGTAAGTAGTGCTACAGTATATCATGTTTTAAGTGAGCCTGGCTTTATTTACAGTAGGGCAGTCATATAAATCATTTAGATAAGTTTGTCATATCTATTAAACTATTTAACCACTTTCAATTTAAATCAAAAACTAAATATTTTATGCCATATCTCAACCAATGAACCTATTTCCACCAAATTCTTCACACAAATAAGCATGTAAACTTACACGAGTAGTAGGGAAATGTATGCTTAGGCACAGGGGATTAGGAATTCGGAGCCAAGTAGAGGGGTTCCGCCATGTTGTGACATCATCCGGCCGCCATCTTAAAAGCCATTAACCTTTTAGCCTGAATCATGACCTTTGATCTTAACCTTTCATTTTGACCTTTAATTCGAAACACCAAAAAAAAATATTAAAAAATCTTTAAAAAATCCCAAACATTATTAAGAATTATTTTTAAAGTATTTTAAAAAAACTACGGATAAATATACCAATTTTCCCATAGCGAGCTAGGTAGACGCATGACTCCAGCGAGGTGGATAAGTGACTGAGCCAGGAGAGCAGAACTTCTGACCTTTACTCTGGACCTCAAATATCCAAAAAATTTAAAAAAAAATCCCAAAAATATAATTAAAATGATTTTAAAAATTGTTAATATTATATCATTAAAAATTATGAAACAATTGTTTTAAGATTCTTAAATTTCCAGAGGTCACCCTGTGCAAATTACCCATTCCACCATCTTGGTAGGTGCAACCGATGGTCATCTTGGTAGGCAACCACCATCTTGGTAGGCGACCACCCTCTTGGTAGGTGACCATCACCTTGGCAGGGGACCACCTTCTTGGTAGAAGTCATCCATCTGCCATATTATATGCAGACTACCTCGAAATTTACCCCATGACCTTGAATGATCTTGAAAAAACTCGAGGAAAAATACATGAAAGTCAGCAAGCATAATAAAGAATACTACTACCATATTATATACAACCTACATTGACCTTGACCCAATGACCTTAAATAACCTTGAAAACCAGAACTCGAGAAAACATACATAAAAGTCAACAAGCATATGATGTTACAAACTACTGCCACCATGCAGAGGCAGACTACTTGGCCTTGACCACATGATTTTTCATGGCCTTGAAAACAAATACTCGAGAAAATATACATAAAAGTCAGTAAGCATGTGATGCTGGAGACTACCACCATATTAGGTGCAGACTACCTTGACCTTGACCCCATGATATTTAATTACCTTGAAAATAAAAACTTGAGAGAAAACACTTAAAAGTCAGCAAATATATTACATTACAGACTACTACCACCATATTAGATGTAGACTACATTGACCTTGACCCCATGATCTTGAATGACCTTGAAAACAATCACTCAAGAAAAATTTCATTTAAGTCAGCAAGCATATTACATTACAGTCTACTACCACCATATTAGATGTAGACTACCTTGGCCTTAACCCAGTGACCTTGAATGATCGTGAAAACAAAAACTTGTATGCAAAGATGCAGAAGCTAGCCAAGATGATCCGACTTTCTTGGGAGTTGCTGTCAAACTGAGCATCTCAGTTTACCTCCTTACTGCTTATAAATATACGGGTATGCAAGCCCTATGAAGTCATATTGACTTTGAACCTATCAAATTGCACCATTAATACATTCTTTGTACACCGATCAGCCAATCACCCAGTAACCATGTGATTGCAGCTGTCTAATTGCGTGAAGGTATTGAGACATCACACAGAGGCAAGTAGGCAGGCTTTAGAATTTAGTTTCTTGATCAAATTATCTTGCAATGATCTATTTAACAGTTTCTTCCAGACAAGTTCTTCGCTCAGCATTAAATCATGGTCACACCTAAAGCAGACAACTGACTTCGGCAGAGTGACACCTACAAACTAACTCATAGTGAACCCTAAATGACACCTACTTACCACAAAATGACCCAAAATAAATCCACCACTACCACCTTGAGCCATAAATGACTCCTAATGACTCCAAATGACCCTAAATGACCTCATAATGAACATAATGATCCCTAATATCCCCTATTGACCCACTGACTCGTAGCACAACTTGGACTTTGTACTGAACAATGCTACAACACGACAGGCCGCAACCATGCTTCCCAATCGGTCATCACGCGAAAAGGACTCTTCATGCAGACTGCTCTTTCATGTCGACGTACATTATGAACACAGGTGAAAACTCGATTGCGGAATCGGCACTCACGTCAGCCAGTTAGCGATGATGAAGGTAGCGGTTCCATGTTCGTTGAGAACCAGGACAGCCTTTCATATTCGCAATTCATCTTCGCGGTATGAGAGCACTCTGAGAAAACCCAAATACTTATTCGCCCAAGAAGAAAACATGCAGGTATTCTACCATTTATCAAAGAAGGTGACAATGTAATGTTTGCAATATACGATTTTGATTTCCAAGAAAATACTCCTGATGGCCAAAGAACTCTACACAGAACCATGTTAGTTATTAGTCATGATGAAAATGAAAAAAAAAAATAGAGAGGAATGGCCTTTTAATGATTCCCCCAAAACCAACATCGTCCGATGTACAAATGTTATACAAATTCATTCCAAAATTTCAGTAAAGACAATAACTTTCACAAATTTTACGTTAGACAGTGATATTGACATTATCAAGATATAAAAAGTTAGTGATTTATCATGGTTCTTTTTCTGTTACTCACCCCTTGATGACATAGCCATTCACACAAGTATGGAAACTTCATCTCAAAATGCAAGTGCCCCAGAAATTTCGCAAGAAAATTACGTCACACAAAAATCTGTACTCAAAAAGGATACCATGCCCACAATGGCTTCACCAAATTCTATTCTTCTTCAGATACAAGAGAATGGAAAGAAGATGAAGAAAACAAACAGTGCTGCAGTGGCACCATTAATGAGATTGCCACCAATGGATATTAATGCACTTTACACAGTTATGTGCATGGTTCAAGAAATTGCAACCTTAGTTCAGAGGCAAGTGGCTAAAGTCATAATGACGATGGATATGGACTTGTAAGAACATGCTCTGAAAATTAAATTGTCTACCAGAAATGAAAATTGGCTGCTCAGAGTGGGAGAACTTCAGGTTTGTTTCGCATCACTCAGTGCACTAGGAAAGCGCATTAAAGGTAGTGGCCTTGATCTTGTATGTACTGAAATTGGTTTGTACTCTCCTGCAACAATTGCTCAGATTTTTGGAGGGAAGGAATGCACTAGAGGCATAGAATTTCACATTACCTTGGTTTTTGCATGATATGAGATTCTTTTTGAAACATTGCCACATTGTACAGAGTTCATTTCCCTATGAGAAAAATTCAACTCACGACGTGAGAAATTGCACAATTGTGAATCTGAAGCAATAACTTTGTTTGAATAGATCAATGTGGCAGTTGAAAAATTCTGTTTTCCACATATTACAAAATGCAGTGTTGATATGGGAAATTTCCTTCTACAGTATATGAACCAATTTGTATCTTTGTTGCGTTTTATCTGTGCTACTCGCCAGGGAGATTGGGCATTGCATTTCGCATCATTAGAAGAAGAAATCAAGCATTATTTTGCTCATGACTTGTTTAATGATACAAGACATATTCCTGACATAGTCCTTCAAATAATGTACCCAGATGTATGGAATGCTCTTGAATCTGGGAGTTTTGCAATATCAAAATCCAATGTGCAGTTTACGAAAATATTTTCAGACCAGAACTTTTAGCAGAAATTCAAATACCTGAAGACCATTGGTGGCATTATTGGTTTAACTCAGAATTAAAATGCTCTCGAAAGGTATTTCTTGTGTGCACCAGAAATATCATGCATTGTTTCAAGTTTCTTTGAAATTTACTGTCCAAACAAAGTCTCTAACCAGTCCAGGAATCACAATCAACTTCAGACATCCATGGCGCTAAGACTTTTACAAAGCAGCCATTGTGAAAGAGAATATTCGTGACCATTGTGAAGGAAAACCTTTCCAAGATAACACCTTACTAATGAATATTGCATCATCTATAAAGGTTCCAGAATCTGGAAAGGATGATATTTTGAATCGTGAGCAAAAAGACAAATTGCCATTCGAATAATTTGTAAGAGATAGGCTAGTATGTGAAACCACTCAATTGTCAGTTTGTTATCCAATTAAGAAAATGAATTTAAAAACATTTAGTATGTGCAACAAGAAGGCTGTATTTAAGATAGGCAACTTCTTGCTCGTTTTGTTATTGTCATGGAGCCCAGGCCTCAAATGTATACAAACCTAAAATATGCAATAGGAAACTACGAGTTCACTGTAATACCAAGAAAATTATTTTCTTCTGATAGATATCTTCATATTCCATCTGATAAAAGTTCATTTATTGCAGAAATAGAGAAATATAAAAATGTTCTTCAACACTTTAATTATTAGAATCCTCGACGAAATCTTTATAGAGAAAGTTTTTACTATAGATGGAATGGTAATTGTACAATCAGTAAAAAAAAACATCCACCGTGAAAACATGTGAAGACATTGCAAATGTTTTCACCAACACCATTATGAAAATGACAAATGGATACACTGAGAGGAGAATAATATTTGACCAATACCTTGAGAATTCATCGAAGGAACAAACTCGTAATAAAAGATTGGGGCAGACAAAACCTATTAGATTTACTATTACAAATAGTACCATTATAACGTTGGTATCATTGAAGATGTTTCTTTCACACAATGAAACGAAGTCATAATTGGAAGATTATCTAGCGAATAAATTACTACAGGTTTTTGCTGGTAGTGAGAAGAAAATTGTCGTTGTTTTCGGCAGTAAACAATCAGTAACGACACGAATGTTTTCGATGCAGATTTAACTGACCATACACACGAAGATGCAGACACCATTATACATCTTTGTGTACTTTATGTAGTAAACTATCATGATAATTACGAGATTGATGTGTTTTCGCAAGATACTGACATTTTCATATTGCTGATTGACTTGGTTTCAGGTCGCCTAGTAAACAATGAAATTCATTTTGTAATGGGTCGAAGCAGCAAACACAGAAACATTATTAATGAAAGGCGTCGTGCAATAGGTGTTCATAGGCATTATATGCATTTCAAAAGAGAAGTGGATAAAAGTGTACCTCAATCTTCAGTGTGATAATAACATTATAACAGCTTTTCAACAGCTTGGAGAAACTAACGTTGATCCATTATCCAATCTATCTTTGTTTGAAAAATTCACCAACTTGGCTTATTCAAAAGATCGTAATATTTCAACCATACCAGAGTTAAGATGGCATCTTTTCAGAAGTAAAAATTTTGAGGGGGAGAAGTTACCACCAACCCTTGGGACACTGTAAAAGGTCACATATTCTATGATCCAACTTAAATTTGCACCATCGGAAAGTGCTACAAAAACCCTCGACAAACAATACCACCACTTATTGGTAATATGTGGGAAATAAATGGCAATTATGCAGTTTCTCCAATCAAACATCTGGAGACACCTGCGCCCAAAGGATTCACTGAACTTGTCAAATGTGGGTGTAAGAAAATGTGTGCAGTTGGCAAATGTTCTTGCTTAAAGAATTCTCTGGTTTTCACTGCCCTTTGCAAATGCACTCGCTGTAACAATGTAAAAGACTATCTATATCAGCACAGTGGCAATAGTGATTCAGAAGAAGATATATAACATATATACACACAAATGCTGTTTTTAATAATTATGTTTAGTATATTTAATTATTATTTGTGTTATTTCATTAAAACTTTTGTTTATTTATAACTAGTTAATAAAACAGTATATATAATATACTTCATATTTCTTGTGCTTTATTTACATTCCATCACATAAAATACCTGAAGAAGTCAATGTACCCCTGCTTTGATTGTAAAATCGTATTTCTTGACCGCAAAAACATATAGTTTGAAATAATGGTCAATAGTGTGCCACGAATATTAAGGAAGTCGGTAAATGGCAGCCATATTGGATGCCATGTTGAAAATCACCTAAAAATAAGTAGTAAAAAATGTCATGTAACTTATTTGGAATCTACATATCAAAACCTATAGAATAAAAAAAAATGTCTAACTCAGCACAACAATCCAGCTGGAGCCACATTTTATTACATTTCAAACCCTACTATGTGTATAATTAATGTCTTGTTGCACACGATTGTGGTTTATTTGTTTTCATTGTCTCAGTATTTGTGAATGATTTTACTTAATTAGTTATTCATTTTGTTGTGTGTGGTTAGTACTTGTGTCTTGTAGTTGTATTTAATATTACAGTATTTCTTTAATTTAATTGGTAATTCGGCTCGTTGCATTATATTATGTCTCATTGGTAAAATATTTTTTTGGTGTGCGTATTTCGCAATTATTTAATGTTTTGTAATTGGTAAAATTTTCTCATTGCTTGTAATTGATAAATGTATCGGTGGTTGTCAATGATTATATTTCAGTGGCACTTAGTTTCTCTGGATATATTTTAAGTTTCCATGATTTGTTAAATTATGTATTTAATTCCTATTTACTTTTCGGTGCT